>OX336396.1:4204996-6604996 GCA_946902985.2 Meconema thalassinum
TAGATACCTCGGAGAGATCATTAGCAACAATGCAGTGGACAAAGAGTCAATGGAAAACAGAAGACTTACAGTAGAAAACTCAACTTCTCCACTAAAATATATATATACAAAAAAAGAACCTCTCCCTTAATGCCAAACTACAACACTACAATGCTGTGGTAAAACCGGTGATCTTATAATATATGGTGTGGAGACGGCAAATTTGATGAACCTGGAAAAGCTTCTGAAGATTGAAAGTAGGACATTGAAGAGGATTTACGGCCCAACAGTGGTACAGGGAACCTACAGACTAAGATCAAACAAGGAGAATTGTGAAAGGGTGGAAGACATGGAAACAACAATTAGGAAAAGACGTTTACGTTTCTATGGACATATGCTCTCAGGAGCAATCAAGAATAATAAACTCGTACTTTTGCTGCCCTATTTCACAAGAACTGACCAGTAGATCCTCCAGAGTAACATTTCCCATACAGCGATATCCCCTTACCAAACACTTAACAACCACAATGTGACCGCCACTTCCTTACAAGAATAAAATCTTCTATGGCTGCCATTGTCGTCTCGAATTCAACCAGGCCTTTGCAGCCTGTTCAAAGACAATGAGTGAACAGGTGAATTCCAGTGCGTGTTTAGTGGAAGTGGTCAGCCCGATCTACAATAAACTGATACAAGTAACACCAATGCCCATGGTTTATTAGCAGTGGTAAAAAGAGACCCCATGAAAGTGAAAGTGCTTGCCCTCCTTCGGAAGTATTATTATTATTATTGTAAGTGGTAGTTGGTAGACAGAAGCCACATCTTGTGATCCGTTTTTCCTTTTGTGCGAAGTAGCCTATGAGAAGTGCTAAGAAAGGGAAGAAGAATAAGAGAGTGGGAGGAGGAGTAGGGGGGGGGGGGGGGAGCGTTAGATAGTTCATGTTTGTTTTTTGTTTTTTCAGAAAGGGGGTGAGACATAAAATGTTCGAGAACCCCCTCTCTAGACAATAGATGTCCCTCGTGATTTAAAGTTGTCTTGGAGAGATAATCTCAACCCTCTGGCCGTCGCGAGCATGGTTGTTCCTGCCGATATTTGATGGTCTCCTGTATTTCCCAAACTGTCCCAGATGAGGTGTTTGTCACTGCGCGGCGTGTCCTAGGAACAACTTGTTATTTCACTATTATCGATTTAGAAAGCAGCGGTGTCGTGGAATGTGCGCCTGTCTCATCGCTGGCGTAGTGGGTAGCATGCTGAGCTTCTATGCCCAACATCGCGGAATCAAACCCGGCCGAAGTCGTCGGATTTTTTAAGAGCGTTAAAAATCCCTTAGCATGCCTTCGATCGGAGGGGAATTAAAGCCGGCGGTCCCATGTCATAGATTTATGGCATGCAAAAGTACCTTCCACTAACTACAATTGTGTGAAGCTAAATTTATAGGTTAGATTGATAAAGCTATATTAGTTCCAACGTTCGCCGCCAGGTGCTGACTGCGATGACGTTTAGTAGCCACGTCCGCAGCTAGTTGTCGTTGACGGTAGCATTTGGTAGCGAAAGTAGGAACTACTTGAAATTGATTGTCTGCAGTACGTACCTGTTAACGCACACTAATACAGTCATCACAATTAACACTGGTTATCAGACAGATTCTACACACCGCAAAGTACACGGGGCTACGCGCAGCCCCTAAACCGAGGAACCAACCAAGTTCTCATGGACTGTAGGGTGATAAAACACAGTGGCGAATAATGTAAAATATCAAGTTCCTAATTTTTCATAAATCCAATCTTCGGATTGATGAGAAACGATTGAATTCTATAAGTTTATACTTACTAATTTGAAAGCATTCTTTTCACCGGTGTAAAATTTTTAGCGTTGGTTTAACCAATGTCTAGCTAATATGAAACCTTCTGAAAATAGAAGCATCCTACTTGTGAGTCGTATAAAACTCCTCAGAGAAGTCCTATCACAGAAAATAGCCAACACTAGGTTAGCGTATAATGGTAACACGATAAGTGTTGACTTGAGACAATGGATTTATTTATTTATCGTATGGCATACATGAAAATTATTTACAATTTAACATCAAGTTCCGAAACGTAATGAAGTGCCTGTGGTGTCCCTAGGAAGAAGTCGCTGAAGTCACCACCGTATGATGTTTGTGAGCATTCCTGAACCAGGTGCCGAACAGTCTGTCTTTCAGCACCGCACTCGCAACATGACGAAGACTTTTTCCTCCACTTGTACAGGAGATCGCCGCATACACCGTGATTGGTCCGGATTCTATTTAATTTTGACCAGGTCTTTCTGGGCTGAGTGAACCCTGGCACCTGCTCAGTTATGCATGGCATTACTGTACTCTCTGGAGGGGCAAACGAATTCCAATCAGAAGACCATCTCTCAATCAGGTTGAATTTGTTAGTTGCAAGATTCTCCGCTGTGCAGATAGGTGGATGTCTTGAACGTAATCGTTTCACATGTAGATCACCAATGTCTCCATGGATTGGTAGTTGTTTGTTGGTCTGGATCTTCCTATATTCTCTTATCAAAATGTTGCATCGCCGCAAATGAGGAGGTGGGATGTGGCTGAGAATAGGAAGCCATTGTGTAGGAGTTGACATAATTGTTCCTGTTATCATGCGCATGGTGTTATTCAATTGTACATCTATTAATCTTACATGCGGACTGTTTATCCACACAGGAGCGCAATACTCAGCAACAGAATAAACTAAGCCTAGAGCTGAGCAACGGAGAGGAGTTGCATTGGCACCCCAAGTGGTGCCACATAATTTCCGTAAGATGTTGTTTCTTGTCTTCATTTTTGCAGAAGTTATTCGTAGGTGTTCTTTGAATGACAATGTTCTATCCATTGTTATACCCAAATACTTGGGATGTCTGTTATGGCGAAGGAGGATGTTATTGAAGTAAACCATTTTATTGTTCAGGTGGAAGCAAGCAACTTCGGTCTTAGTTGTGCTTGGCTGAAGTCTCCATTTGCGAAAATAATCGAGACAATGGGATCCAACAATAACAAGACATTACGATGTCCACCATCACCAACATTTACTGTTAATTAGATCTAGCTAAATCCTACTGCTAACCTGTGCTATTCTCTATGGGTTACAAGAACAACAAAATAGCGAAGATGCAGTGCAGGCGGTGGAGAACAGGAGTTGCCAACTTGCACGGGAGATCACCAACACACGACAAGTACTGGGTCCAGTCTACTATTATGCAACTATGTTTTATAACATTAATTTTAAGGTATTATTAATTGTTCAGAACGATGAAGCTGTATTACTTAATTGGACACCAATAATGTGCCCTGAAATATAGAGTTGGGCATCCAAGATGTTCTATTATCAGCGTATTCTTACGTCACACTTGGCCCTGTATTTAGGGGAC
Organism: Meconema thalassinum; assembly: GCA_946902985.2. Taxonomy (NCBI): domain Eukaryota; kingdom Metazoa; phylum Arthropoda; class Insecta; order Orthoptera; family Tettigoniidae; genus Meconema; species Meconema thalassinum. The sequence goes on from OX336396.1 coordinate 4,208,376, forward strand.
GTCAGAAGAGATGGTTAAGGATAGGTGTAGGTGCAGATGACCTGGCTGTTCCACCTGAGAAGGGGCGGGCCGTCACTGGCGAGGATTGGAATGCGCCAGACACCTGCCTTGACACATAAAAATACAGTTACGTTTGAGATAAGTCACCCCTTCTGGGATGGGAGGCCGCATTCCACAAATAAGGTCACTCCTGAGAGCATAGACTGGTTTCATGGGATTACTACACGCTTGCTTCTTACCTCAGCCTCGTGAGGACACCATTAGTACAGTCATGTTCATTCAGTCGGGGAACAGAAAATAATTACAATTTTAAAAATTTAACTCTCGATGTGCTATAGTCTATTTGGTGGCAATGCAAGTTGGTTTTTGATCTGAAAAAAATAATGACGACTTTCTACTTATGTTTATGTTATTGAAATTCTGTGAAAAGTGATGTGGTTAGACTTTTATATTATTCATTATTCATCAAGGTTCCTATTATTATATAGTCTATCACTGCGCTTGTAATGAAATATGGCACATTTTGCATATCTTCGAATTTTATTTCAGTTAAAGTAGTGTTTGTGACCAAACTTTAAAATTGTTTTCTTTAAATCTGACTAATCATCCATTACTTGTAAGTAAAAAACTATTATGTTATTCTCTATTTTTTCCTGAATACATTGATATATCATATGCCATATATAGCTACAAATTTGTATTTATTATAACTTTTTAAAATATATCTGCACGCTGCCTTAAAAATGCTTAGCACTTAAGAAGGAAACGTTCAGCACTTGGAGGGTTAATTGGTATTCTGCCCGAAGGCAGGTTCGAGCCTCCGAGGAGGCTGTCCTCAGCCGGAGTTAACGTGTGGTAGGGTGGCTAGGGCCTTTCCGCTCCTCCTTCTGTTGGCCAACAGCGCGCAGTACCTAGAACCGGGATACCATCCAAGTTCCGACCTCGCCCAATGCTGCTTAACTGCAAAGTTCTCGTGGGATCCGGCCAGGCCGTTGGCAATTGCAATTACTGATAAATAACCTGGAATAAATCACCACCAAACCTACAGTAGGGCTCTTGGACGAGCGGAACATGTCGTCCCTTAGTTTTCTCCTTCTTCAACAGTCCATAACAAATAAGGGGCAGATGACCTCGTAGTTCCGCCCCTTGAAACAACAATATAAATATATTCACATGTATTTGAAGATGCTACGGAAAGAACGGGGAAGTCCATTTTTTCCGAAAATGAGTTTTTGGCGCATTCTGGTGGCCTGCCATCGTAACTACAGATCCGTTGATATTAATTTCAGATAAAGCGGAATGTCACCGAGATACAGGGGTTTTTACTTTTAGTGGAAACGGAAAGAACGTCCCATATCCTCGAACGTTTTCATAATTTAACTTTAGTTGTTATTTGTTCTACATGTACTCCCTTATATTGCTTTCCCTCAATTGAGGTGTTTACTTTTAGTGTGACTTACCCCGTTTTTCCCGCGGAGTCTTCAATTCATTTCAGGTTATTTTCCAGTAATTGGAATGATTTAGTGTTGACCGACTGAAAACTACAATATTGTTAATATGGCAACACTGTCAGACAAAATGACTTGTTGGAGAAAAGCAGCAGAATCAGTAGCAAAACATTTTCATTTGGTTTATAGCGTAGTTGGTAGCATGCTGAACTACTATATCCAAGATCGCGAGTTCAAACCCGGCCGAAGTCGTCGGATATTTTAAGAGCGTTAAAAATCCCTCAGTATGCCTTCCTTCGGAGGGGAAGTAAATGATGATGATGATAATTGTTGTTGTAAGGGGCCTAAGATCTAGGTTATCGGCCCCTAATGGTCTGGGTGATAGGGAAAATGACAATGGAATGGAAACCAGAACGAAAATTAAGTGAGCCGGAAAATACTTACAAAAAGGAACTCAGATTGAAATTACTCACAAAATGGAGGTTAGGTTCAAAAGACGTACAGAATGCAACGTAGAGTCCAAATACTTACAAAATGCAACTGAAATTCAAAATATTCACTGAAATGTGCTGCTCCTACATTGAAAGACTTACTAAAAAGCAATTTAGATTGGCAGTCTTTACAAAATGCAATTTAGGTCGAAAAAACATACAAAATACAACGTAGATTGAAAATACCTACAAAATGGACTGCAGATGCAAAATGTTCGCTAAAGGGAATTTAGATACACGGGAAGCCAGTTAACAAAAACAGTGCGGGAATCTTAAAGAGAAAAGGAAATATAATGAAAAGAAAACAAGAGGTCTGACCCCTCGAAGAAGGAGGGATCAGGAAAGATGAGACAAGGGCCAATTAAGGCGGGAACGTGAAAGACTCCCTGGGCCTCTTATACCCTAATACCGTCGGATCAGAAAAGAACAAGAGTTGACCAAGGGAGGTCGACAGGAAAGAGGACGGAGAGGAGCCCGGCACAAGTAAGTGTAAGCAATGCCAGACTCAGCTGGGGTCCCGTGGTCGCCAACCCTCGTCCCACTAGATGTGAGCCCCTGGGGGGGGGGGGAGGAGAACTAAAGCCGGCGGGCCCATGTCATAGATTTATGGCATGCAAAAGAACCTACCACTAACTACAATTGGTAGTGTGTAGCCAAATTTGAAGGTTATATTTGGTTAGAAACGCTCTATCAAGTTCCAACGTTCGTCCCTAGGTTTCAGTGGCATCTAGTAGCCAAAGTTGGAACTAATTAAAATTGATCTTGCTCATTCATCTTCATTCATTTCATCTCATCCACACGCGACAGTACTTGTAGCTCACCCCATGGGTGTCCACATAGAAGCAGCTACAGACTCAGGCGAGCCGAACATGTCCTAGGACACTCCCGGTACTAAAAGCCATACGGTAAATAAATAACTTAAAAGTTCATGAAGCTGTGAGTCCCGAGACAAACAGGGAACCTTGTGACCCTTCCAAGCACTCGCCAAGTTATCTGTAGAGAGTCGCCTGTGCTCGGATGTTTACCACCTTCAAATAGCTCGACTACGCAAGCAAATAAGAGCTGAAAATTACTGACTTAAACATGGCCTTTTTTTATGTGTAACATCTTTCCACTCGGTATCTGGATATTTTTGTGGCACTCGGTAGCTGGACATTTTTGTGGGAGTGATTTTGGAAAAGAGACGGAAGTGGACGGGACGGAAACAATGAGCGCGCGTGGTGGCGGAGATCGGTACAACGACGTACTGTAAGCCATGTGACTATGTGGAATGTAAATCGCATACGGTTTACCTCAAGGTTTGGAGGCCCCATTAAAGAAATTTTTACAATAAATCATCTTCAAGTTGTCGTTCTTTGGCGTGAAAATAGTCATTATATCATATTTGCAGAAAACAATTACGATTTATTAAATCTTCATACTTTTGCTGTATTCTTATTTAATGTAAGCACTCGAGATATCGCATCAACAAACACTCCAAACAACGTAGGAATTCAGTATATTAACACCGACTACTAACAATAATTGAAACATCGTTGGTCTAAACGTATCACTGGGAGAAACGCCTTTAATATACCTACTGCACACCTGCACCTGCGCTATATCGGCAATAAGAGGCCATTTTCAATAACATCGCTGGCATGGGTTCACTAACTGGCCGATATAAAGCGCAGCTCGCATCAAGTAGGCAGTGGATTGCTCCCGCATACAGTTGCAGGTATATGTCACTACTGCAGATGCATTGGAGAATCCTTTCATGTTTGCTGGCACAAGTTAGCAATATGAGTTCATTCTTAAAAAATGCGAGTAATATGGAATTATTCGAATAGCATGTCAGATGTTACACATCATATGCGACTACTGTAAGGCTCGTAATTTCCAAGTGGCTCCCTTCGAGATTAAATCGTTTAATTCTTCATCCTATTTTCATATTCATTTTCTGAATACACCTGTTTAAGTGGTTATTTACAGTACAGGCTATTTCTGTAAACACAAGTTGCCGTTCGGTAAGTTGAGGATGATTGCACACCTACATCGGCCGTCAAACTACCGAAATATGACGTTCTCATAAAAAAATGCTCAAAATATGACCTAATGGTAAAAAGTTTGAAATATGCATTCATATGACAAATAACACCACTGTATTGTGAGGATAATCACAGAAACCAATCGGGCATGAGAATAGAGGCAAATACAAAAATATGACTTTTCCTAAAGATCCAAGCGCTAGAGATTACAATATTTGGGAAACACTGGTCCTGGTGACTGACAGTAATAATGATACTTCAGAGAGTATATGCTTGAGGAATAACAGTCCTCGGTTCTGTGCCAGGCTGCTGTTAGTGTACCGAAGCGTGTGTTTCAACATCTCGAATATTCAGTGATTATTAAAGTCTGTCTAAGCGGAAGATAACATTACTTCCCCGCCGTCACGTGTTCGTTATTCACCGCAACGAACGGTTTGGAAATGTGACAGCTGTGAGGTTTCCATAGCAAGAAGCTGCCATGGGATGAGTGTGTGTTTGAGTCTTCATTTGACTGGTTTGATGCAGCCCTCCATACCTCCCTGTCCTGAGCTAATCGTTTCATCTCTACATAGCTACCACACCATACATCCGAGGCAATCTGTTTAACATATTCTAACCTTGGTCTACCCCTACAGTTCTTGTCATCAACCCTTCCTTCCATAACTAAGCTTGCTATTCCTGGGTGTCTTAGTATGTGTCCTACCAACCTATCTCTTCTCCTCATTAGCAGTCGCCAGAAACATCTCTCCTCTCCCACTCGTCTTAATACCTGTCTACCCATCTGATCATCAGAATTCTCCTGTAACACCACATTTCAAACGCTTCAATTCTCCTCTTTTCTGCTGCACCAATAGTCCAAGTTTCACTTCCATAGAGCACCACGCTCCAGACAAAGGCTTTCAAAAATGACTTCCTAATACCTAAATCTATATTCGATGTCAACAGATTCCTTTTCTGTAGAAATACTTTCCTTGCCTGAGATAACCTACTTTTTATATCCTCTTTGCTTCGTCCATCACTGCTTATTTTGCTTCCTAAGTAACAGAAGTCTCCTACAAAATGAAAAATCAATAATATTAGTCCAGTAACAAACACGTGAAAAATAGAATGCTCAGAACGAGTCTTATTGAAGCACCAACTTCGCATCATAGCTTGGGTACTTTTAACTTTTTATCAGAATTGGAAAGTCGGGCAAAGACAGATTTAGCAACGTGCAGCCTGGGCAAATTGACGTTCCATACGTCTTGTACCCTATGGCCATGGGCGTCTGCAGGACTTTTCATTTCATTACCTACTGTACCTGTCACTAGGCACCCCTCGCCCCATTTTCGTTTCATTTCTTACTTGCTTCTGGTGAAAATATAGTGGTATGGCCATGTATTGACAAAAATAAAAATCAAGCAGTTCATAGAAATGGTAATGTTAATCCAGTTCGGCGATTTTCTAAATAGCTGGAGATATTTTCAGCTATTCCCAAATTTATTACTTTGGAAATATCCCTACACCTGAATCTGCCTAATAACTCAAATAGCATTGTTTCCAAAACTCTACGGTAGTATGTACCGTGTCGTCTCAAAACTCACGAGTCTCAAAATTTACGAATTTCAAGATGATGGTTAGTAAAAGTAGGTTCTAACCGGTTTCTGTGCCTGGGCCAGTCTGAAAACTCACGAGCCAATTTCTTCTTTGAAAACACAAAATAACGACCTCCATGATTCCAATGAGGATTTTGGCCTCCTTGATGTCACCAAGCAGAATGACTGAGTTATACTTGGAGAATTTGGTCTGTGGTAGTTTGATAATTCCTGGTAAAACAATACCAACGAAATCCCGGGCAGTGTGAGTCACCGTACAAGCTCATACATCCTACGGTCATCGCAGGCACGTCTCTCCGGAGTCGTGAGTGACACTATTTGTTACCATTTTTAGCTCGTGAGTTTTGAGAAGTAACCGTATGTACTGGCCGTTTCTCAACTTCGCATTGCTCTTCTTAGCATAATGAAACTTCTACTCGTACTGTCTTGTGATGCCCATAGTTTTAGCAAAAATTCGTTTTGGAAATAAAATATTTTGTTTAATTATTGCTGACCGCTAAGTAAAACTCACTAAGTCACGTGCTTCTTAGTCGCTTTGATAAAGACACAAACATCGCAGGATTATTTAAGTATTATAATTTCGTACTTAAGAATCTCTCATATCGTATTTCAAGGTTTGAAGAATAGTGAGGAAGTCTTGAGCATATGCATGTTGATTGTATTCACCAGACTACCAACATTCTCATTCAATATGGGCAACATAGTTAAATAATAAACCCTCAACTAGCTACACACATGAGTGCGATTATACCTAATTTGAATAATAATAATAATAATAATAATAATAATAATAATAATAATAATAATAATGTTATTGGGAAATGGAAGGTTCTTTAACATGCCATAAATCTATGACATGGGACCGCCGGCTTTACTTCCCCTCCGAAGGAAGGCATACTGAGGGATTTTTAACACTCTTAAAAAATCCGACGACTTCGGCCGGGTTTGAACCCGCGACCTTGGGCTCAGCATGCTACCCACTACGCCACCTTGATGGTGTAATACCAGTCTTGATCTCATGAATGCACGGAGAGATGTGTAGGGTGTTGACCCGTCACACTGGCCCACATAGGCGACCTTGGGGCCACCTGTCTCACCGTTACACTACAGGAAGTGTGTGTATACATTACACTTTCTACAGGGACATCGCTTATTACAGTAGGCAAGTCAAATTCGTCTCTTTATTTCTGTTGGGAAACTTTCCCCGATAGCAATCTTTCACAGTCCGACAATTTCTGTACGCGGACTGAAATATTGAGGGACCTTCCTTCAAGCCCGGTAGTATAAGGAAACCGGAAACTGTTGACTGAATATTATCGGTTCAGAACGTTAGACTTTGGGCCGCTACATCAGCGGCACATTCCTCCTTGAAATAGAAACATTACTTGACTTGAGTAAAGACAAGCAAGCAGATGTTTCAGGGATATGTTCTTCTGGACGGGATTATTCACCTACAAGTTTGTGATGGGGTTGAGATATTCCTTGTTACAAGATGACTTCCGCTGAGTTTCTGTTGGCGTTCTTCGCCCATCCTGCCTTTGGGTCGTGCACCAAGTGTATTATCACTAACAGGGGCGGATCTAGGAGAAGGCGAGGAGGGCGACCGCCCAGGGTCCCGCGGTGCGAGGGGCCGCGCGCCAAGGATTTTTCTACATTTAATTAATTAATTATAATTTTCAAACTAATTTATAATTCATATTCATTTTTTCAGTGCAGCTATGACCTCCCGTGACCGATTAGCAAGTTAAGATTTCAGTGAAATAATAGAAGACTTCAGCCGGGGAATAAGTCGCAAAGTAATATTTTAATATTTCATAGTTTACATAATCTTCTTCAAGGGGACTTAAAGGTTTCTTTCATAGCCTATTATTAAAATAATATGGGCTACTGTAGAGTATTTAAAATATGGTAACTATTCTTTATTTTATTATTATTATTACCAAACTATTTTCCATTTGATTTGATATTTTTTTTATTTCCTATTGTTGTGGGCCCCACCTTATCATATCGCCCAGGGCCCCGCAAGGCCTGGATCCGCCACTGATCACTAAGGCGCGGAAGTTGATGCACTATGCAATAACTACGGCAATTACGATCACTCCGTATTCTCTGGTGCTTCTATTTTGAATATCAAGAAAATATGAACAAACGGACATTAACTACACCTTTTGTAAAATATCTCAACTGAGAAACAGTTCTAAATAGTATTTTATGGACCATCAATAATATTATTTTATTATGTTAATTGTTTAGTGTAACTGATACACAATTTTAATAGCCATTGAAATGTTTAAAAAGAAACTAATTTTACAATATTTACATAGTGAATGCTGAATAAAAATAATTGACATTAACTTGAAAAAAGAACTGAAACGTATTAGGCATTAAAATAATTTCAGTATTATTCTGTGATAGACTCTCTGTGTCCGAATCGAAATATACGACTTTAAGAACATGAAGTAACAACAGCAAATTAGAATATTCGCCCTTCTCGAGCAGAGATGTGCACTTAAACAGGCAAAGGAGAGAAATATGGTGCATTGTGCCCACATAACCAAAATATGCAAAAATATGATTTTGCATGAACTTCCGAGCCCTAATTATAACAATCATCGTCACCATCATTATTTGTTTAAAATTATTATTATTATTATTATTACCTGCAGTTCTGGTGTCTCAGGTGTTGCGCCAATAGAATTTACTCGCGCAAGAACGTAAAGACGTATACTTCCGACGAGTAGAACTGGGCAAGGCTGAAGCCCGGAAGGAAGCCGTAGCACGCAAGATGGAGCTTTGGTAGCAGAGGTGGAATGACGACCTCAGAGGCAGATGGACAGCTCGGCTAATACCGAGTCCGGTCGAGTGGACGAGTAGAAACCATGGTAAAACTAATTACTTTCTGACTCAGATGTTGACAGGTCATGGCTACTTTCTGTGTTACCTTCATCGTATGGCCAAAGTAAGCATTCCAGTATGTATTTACTGCGAGAACGAACGAGATGACGTATATCATACGTTCTTCGTCTGCGATCGTTGGGCAGCGGAAAAACAACGACTTGAAGCTGAGGTTGGTCCAATAACGCCGGACAATATAGTTGGAATTATGCTGAGGAATGAGCTCAGCTGGGATACGGTCGCTTTCTTTGTTGAGGTGGTCTTCGTCAGAAGAAGTCGGATGGGGACTTGCTCGATTTAGTTGATTAACTGCGATCTGCGGACTATGAATTGAGATGTAAGATGGTGCTTGTGAAGCAAAGAAAATGGCTCCATCCTGAAGTAATACGAAAGTGGTCCCGGGATGGGTTTTGTCAAGAGGACAGGGTGTGGTTTTTTAGTGGGTAAGAATCCCACACTCTTGAGGAGTGCGGACCCTTCTCAAGGTCTTATGCAAGATTTTTCCACTTCCCTAGTGAAAAATGAAAATCCACAGCCTGCTTCCAGTCTCCGACCGGGTCAGGAATGGAATGAATGAAGCCCCTATCTAGCGGCGAGGATATGAACTGTGCCGGCTGCCGAGGCCTGACGCACTCCTCTGGGGCAATGATTAAATGAATGACAGATGAAATGAAATGATAGTGGAGAGTGTTGCTGGAATGAAATTTTGACAGGGAAAACCGGAGTACCCGGAGAAAAACCTGTCTGCCTCCGTTCTGTCCCCACTTCCCTAGTAATATATATATATATATATATATATTATCATCATCTTGTATACACGCAAATGTTATAGAAGGCGGGAAATGCTCACCGACGGCATTGTACTGACAGTTGATGATTTTCTAATTGGCGGGAAGGTTTAAAAACCTTCCAACTTTTTGAGCAAGTGCTAAGAATCACAGATGTTTGGACTCGTAACACTGTACTGATGGGAAGTTCCCTTCAGAGACGTCGGTACAACACCTGTAGCAATGTCGTTCAAATGCGTATGTTTTTGAATTTTGTCGGTCTATTACCTAGAATGGTTTTGGCTGTGATTGATCTGTCCCAATAGATCGTGTGGGTGTTGTGCTTGGTATCATTGAATCTGCTAGGATTGAGAGCATTTGTTGATTAGTCAATTAATATCCTAACTGGGCCAGATGACCCCGTTGTTCCGCCCGTTAAAACAAAAATAACTAATTGTTTAACTATTCTGGCTGTCGCATTGCTCATTCTGCATTGACACTTCGACATCGATTTTCTTCAATCCATGCAGTCAACTCGTTGGTGCAACGCCAGTGCTTGAGAGATATTTCCATTGCTGCCCGATAGGCTCGACTAGGTGTTTCCGTCGTGTTTTTTGGGATTTGCCACATCCATGAAGATAACAACATGTGGCCTGTTATGGCAGACTGTCCGCTCGGTCAATATAGCCTAGTGCGATCCCAATAGACACGATAGGTTTCATTTTCCATGAGGCACTCTAGGAGGTGCCGTCACAGAAGCTCAGCCAGTTCTTGGTGCAATAATTTTAGCCACTGCGTCATACCTTTGTTTGTACTCTGTACCCGATACCTAGAGGCATGATTTTTCGCACTAATTTTTGAAGGATTTCGCGAGAAGGAAGCAGCACTAATGTTCGCGTCATTTCGCGAATTAGATATTGCTGTATCTCTTTAATTTCGCTTTAATGACATTCTACAATTAATCATTACAGGTTTCATTATTGTGGTTCTGAATTATTTATGTGAATGGTAGATGTATAAATTACCAGTAAGTATCCAATATTATTTGGTTATATTCCTGATCTTGCATTAATTTTAATGCTAATAGTGACAATTATTTCTACTTGAATCTATCTTCGCTCTTATCTTTCTTTTCATACATAATCTTGAAACAAAATTGCAAGATCGTTATTCACTACAGATTTCGCTGTAATATCGCGCTTATCGCTTTAATTCGGGAACATAATATCCTCATTGTCATAAGATTCTTAAAGATATCCCAAAATCACTTCAAAATATTTTTTGTCGCGTTTATCGTTAATGCGAACAAAATCATGCCTCTACCGATACCACAGTACATCCAGATGTCTGCGACACTGGGCATCTATCATCTTGCAGAGTTCCATCTTTAACGGTGAACTTCAGATTATTACGTGCTGGAGAGCATAAGCCCCTCAGTTTCGGGGAAGATCTGACCAAAAGTTCGACGCTACTCTATTGACATAGTTCGTGCAGCTGTTTCGCTATCCACACATTCTACTTGTGAAGATCATTGGTTACAATGGCCAGCCTCACACACGGCCTTGTGAAGTTTGGAATTACTCCCTCAGACTGAGGTGACAACAGGTTCCCGATATCAAGCGCCTTTCTGTTCGCCATTAGCGTCCTCAAGAGGAAAGGCATGGTAGTTCTATTTAACCATTAATCCCGCGATCAGGAGCCAACGGACCTCTATTGTTACTTGTAATCCGAACCACAGGACGTGATATTTCACTTCGAAAATCACACATGTATTGACCGGGAATCGAACGCGGTAAAATTGCATTTTTCAACCGAAACCTAAGCGCCACCCTAATCGACCAATCTCTATCTAGTGGCAAATTCAGCTGTCAACTCTTGTTTGATTATTATTATTATTATTATTATTATTATTATTCCTAGCAACCCGCCCCGGCTTCGCCCGGGAACAGTTTGAATGCATTACGTGATAAGCGCTTTTCTTTTCGATCTAAATGAACTACGACCTATATTCGGTGTACGTCTCGGCATGATGGGTTAAAATCACTGACTGGACTAGTAATTATATTATAATGGAGATGCATGTGCAACGAATTTTTGTCGGACGTAATTTAAGAATGGCGAGGTGCATGAAACACAAATCCCCGTTTCATCTTATCATAACTTGACTGTTGATTTTGCGGAACGAAAAGTTCACAGGCGAAATGAAGAAAAGCCGAGTTGCATTTCCAGGGAATCTCCAAACACAACCACTCTTCTCTGAAGTCTTAACTCAACACGACTCGACAGTTTGCTGCTAGCTGTATCTGGAGTAATAGGCTCGCCCGCTAGCTAGGCTGTAACTGGAGTGATAGGCTCGCTCCTAGCTAGCTCGCACATTGTCGCCTCAGTAATTGAATGGCCATTGTTGGAAGAAATGAAAACGTAAAAACACTTACAGTGGGCGATGTATTGAAGATAGAGATATGTTCTCACGGACGTTTTTGTAGAACTTTTCATGTTGAACAATTCTTACACTATACCATCTTTTCGAAGCCTTGATAGGGAGGTTATGGCTGCTTGAGTTTTTTAGTTCTCGTAGTAAAGAGGCACAGGTGCTCTTCATAAAAAGGGAGGTAGCGCGCAGATCGCTACTCCAGCGGCGGTCCGGGTGGGCACACCAAGAGCCCGCTGATGAGCCAGCTTTGTGTCCTAGGCGAAACCCCACACAAGAAACGGCACAAACCTAGAAAAAATGCTGAGTTTTAATTCTTACATTCATAGTATATTGATATTTTTAACGGTTTGCCCAGCGTAAGCTTAAAAAGCGTAAGGACGCCAGGTTTTTCTTTTGACTTTTCCACTAAAATCGTTACTGCTTGGCTTCCTTTGATCATAATAAATTATTTTCTACAAAACATTCCTCGAGATATCCTTTACAGAATGGTGAAAACTCCATCCAGTGGTTCTCGAGATTACCCGAGAGAGAAGAGCTGGGTAACCGCCAGTAAGTAGGACCGGAGCAGGTTGAAGGTATGTGTTGGCTTGCTCCCAATGATAGCCGTTATCTGAACGGGACACGGCCCACTCGCACTAGCGTTACGTGCTACTATGTAGCCCAAGGATCATGTAACTAGAAGAGATTCGTCACTTTTGGTTATAGAATTTCCGAGAGAGAGCAATGCCTGAGGCTATGTACTGCTCCGGCAAGTCTGGCAACATAAAAAGTAAAACGCCATATGAATGTAGCCTTTATTACACGTAATTGAACAGTATGTTATGCGATGAGTTATTGATTATTGATGAAAATAACACAAACATAACTGCGCCTTTCGCTAGGCGCTGAAATATACGTCCAAATAGGAAAATAATACATTTTGATATACGGTATATCAATGTTGGCAATAGATTTGTTACGAAGGACACAGTTATGCCGTTCTAGAGCTTAATTCACCTTTAGGCTAATTAAACATTGCTCTCCTACTCTACAGAATTGTTGGAATATTCGATGAATATAAAGAAAACTGTCCAAATGCACACTATATTGCCATAACCTCACTTTTTGCCTAGCATGCCGGCTGCCACCCACCCCTCCCCGTAGCCTTAAACCACAAATTTTATTGCAATGCAAAGGAGAATGGATAAGAAAACAAACACGAGATGAAATGCACACATTTATTCTTTATATATTTTTATTCGAGAGTAGTCCATACTGCCCACTAGTTTTACACATGGTCAACACCAGGAAGATGGAAATTGCCGTATTGTTCTTACTATCATTAAAATTCTTACATCCCGGTGCTTAGCAATTTTTCCTCCCTTGCAGTGGCATGATTGACTCTCAATTCAATTCAAATAAATAATCAAAATACCGAACAAATCAAAACAACCAACAACACCACGAGGAAAATCAATCAAAACAGACTATTCCCGCTTCCGCCAGTCGGTTTGATGTGAGCGTTCATGAGTGCCAACTACGGAACCTTAGTGATAAAATTAATTCTTCATTGGTTGGCAGAACATCCAGAGCAGAGCTTTACCGCGACCCTCGCGCTCCCTATGATCCGTCATCCCCCTGATGTAGCCTACTTGGCTGCCACTGCGGAGGCCCGGGTTCGATTCCGGCCTCGTGAGGCAAAACCGACAAGAGATGGGCTCGATTCCCACCTCAGTCATTCTGGAAGTGGTTTTGCTTGTATATAGCCTACATTTCCAAGTAAACACACGCGTCTTGCTATTAGATGTTGTTGTTTGAGTCTTCAGTCTTTTGACTGGTTTGATGCAGCCCTCCATGGCTCCGTGTCCTCAGCTAATAGTTTCATCTCTACATAGCTACCTCACCCTACATCCGAGGCAATCTGTTTAACATATTCTAACCTTGGTCTACCTCTACAGTTCTTGTCCTTGACCCTTCCTTCCATAACTAAGCTTGCTATTCCTGGGTGTCCTAGTACGTGTCCTACCAACCTATCTCTTCTCTTCATAAGCAGTCGCCAGAAACATCTCTCCTCTCCCGCTCATCTTAATACCTCCTCGTTTGTAACCCTATCTACCCATCTGATCTTCATCATTCTCCTGTAACACCACATTTCAAACGCTTCAATTCTCCTCTTTTTTGCTGCACAGGTAGTCCAAGTTTCACTTCCATATAGCGTCACGCTCCAGACAAAGGCTTCCAAAGATGATGACTTCCTAATACCTAAATCTATTTTCAATGTCAACAGATTCCTTTTTTGTAGAAAGGCTTTCCTTGCCTGAGCCAACATACTTTTTATATCCTCTTTGCTTCGTCCATCACTGGTTATTTTGTTTCCTAAGTAACAGAAGTCTCCTACTTCCTTTAGCTTTTCAATTGGCAATTCGATGTCCATAGAGGTTTTCTTAGGCTGATTTTGGAAGGTAGAATAAGGAAAGATAAGAGAACGTTCATGGCATTTGTAGACTTAGAAAAGGCTTTTGATAACGTTGATTGGACTAAATTGTTTGACATTTTGAAATCGATTGGAATAAAGTACAGGGATAGGAGGGTGATATACAATCTATACAGAAACCAGACAGCAGTCATTCGAGTTGAAGGACATGAGAGAGAAGCTGGTATTCAGAAAGGTGTAAGGCAAGGCTGCAACTTTTCACCCATACTTTTCAATCTTTACATTGAACAAGCAATGAAGGAAATTAGAGAAAAATGTAAAGTGGGAGTGAAGATTCAAGGAGAAATAATTTCAACTCTGAGATTTGCTGATGACATAGTCATCTTGGCCGACAAGCCTGAGGATTTGAATGAGTTTTTGAATGGTATGGACTCCGTCTTACGGAAAGAATTCATGATGAAAATTAATAAATGTAAAACAAAAATACTGGAATGCAGCCGAAATAAATCAGAAACCTCTATGGAGATCAAATTGGCAGGTGAAAAGCTGAAGGAAGTAGGAGACTTCTGTTACTTAGGAAGCATAATAACCAGTGATGGACGAAGCAAAGAGGATATAAAAAGTAGGTTGGCTCAGGCGAAGAAAGCATTTCTACAAAAAAGGAATCTGTTGACATCGAATATAGATTTAGGTATTAGGAAGTCATTTTTGAAAGCCTTTGACTGGAGCGTGGCGCTCTATGGAAGTGAAACTTGGACTATTGGTGCAGCAGAAAAGAGGAGAATTGAAGCATTTGAAATGTGGTGTTACAGGAGAATGATGAAGATCAGATGGGTAGATAGGGTTACAAACAAAGAGGTATTAAGACGAGTGGGAGAGGAGAGATGTTTCTGGCGACTGCTAATGAAGAGAAGAGATAGGTTGGTAGGACACATACTAAGACACCCAGGAATAGCAAGCTTAGTTATGGAAGGAAGGGTCGAGGACAAGAACTGTAGGGGTAGACCAAGGTTAGAATATGTTAAACAGATTGCCTCGGATGTAGGGTGTGGTAGCTATGTAGAGATGAAACGATTAGCTCAGGACAGGGAGGAATGGAGAGCTGCATCAAACCAGTCAAAAGACTGAAGACTCAAACAACAACAGAGGTTTCTGATATTTTTGTTTAACATTTATTAATTTTCATCATGAATTCTTCCCTCAAGACAGAATCTATACCATTTGAAAACTCATTCAAATCCTCTGGTGTGTCGGCCAAATGTCAGAGTGAAATTATTTCTCCTTGAATCTTCACTCCTACTTGAATTTCTCTCCAATTTCCTTCATTGCTATTAGATGTAAAGTTTGAAATTTTTAAAACTGAAATCGTAACTATATTTATCAATTTCTCAAAATTTCCTTTCTGTTTGGTGTTGATCATCATTGTTGTTGTTGCGCTCATATCTTTCGAGTTTGTAGGAAGTTTTGGACTTATTTCTTTTTAAAGTAGATGTTAAGCTTTCAGCTACAAAATGAATCTGTGGATTTTAATTAGCCCTTTCTATAAAACGTTAAAATATTTTTATTTTTTGAGTTTGCTCACATTAAAAATGGAATAATACCGCGTAATAAATGTTTAATTAATGTGGAAATGGGTGAGATTCATTTTGTAGCCGAAGGTTTAACATGTACTTTAAAAAGAGAAAAGTCCAAAACTTGGTATAATTTCGGGAGATATGGAGAAAGACGCGTGTGTGTTGCGCAACATCACGCTTAGTTCTTGTTTTGCCTCAGTGGGCAAAACAATTTTTTATTTTCATGTGTTTTTACATTTTAATTTACGGTATTTTAATTATTATAATTATTAATAATGTTATTTTTTGTTTCTCTAATTTTATTGTTTATACATTTCTATTCTATTTACAATTTTTGTTCTTAGAGATTCAATTTTGATATTTTTTCTATTGAATTAATTAATTAACCAAATTCCAATTCATTTTACAATTATTTTTATGTTTAGACTATTTTATTTTTTATATTTCTTTTATTATTGTAATTTTAATTTTTTTGAAATTTCTATATTTATATTTATATTTTATTATTACACTTTAATTGTTAATGATTTTAGTTTTAATTTCTTTAAATGTTATCCAGCACTTTACGTCAAGTAGGTGCGTGTATAATATTTGGTTTTTAGATAGGCTACTAGCAGGAACATTCTCCGATATTTGGCTGAAATATTCAACTATGAGCATCTTTAAAGCATAAACTGTCCTTATAGTAGGTGGTTAATATAGACACCACTATCCCATAAAGGGTTAAGCTGTAACCCCCCTTAAGGCTACGGCCGCCTCCTTCCCAATCCTCGCCTGCATTACTAGTACAGAATCCACAATAACACAGGTTATCAGACAGATTCTATATATACACACACACACACACACACAAGTACGCGTGTCTAATGTCGCAAAGCCCAATAACAATTAACACCTAGGTTAGTAGCGTCACCCTAAGTTGCTACAAGTCTTTAATTATTACGAAATGTTTTCATTGCTTTTTTTTTCGTTAAGAATTTTGTTACCTACAACGTTGAAAAGTGTAAAACTAGTCGCGAACGGAAATGTGCGGAGAAGGGAGAGATGAACTACCGATGTAGAAATAAAGTATAAAGTGTTTCCTAGAAGCTCGGGATGTCATTAACATGCTTCTCCTGCTGGAGAAAATGTACGTTATTTAGGACATGTGTGTTCTTTGAACGGAGGACATTATTTGCGCTCTTGTTTTTTAAATTTGAACACGTACAGTATTTGTTAACTGCAATTCCTTTGTCAACTTGTATAGTGGTCGTTTAGATTTTTAAGAGCGTTAAAATCCCTCAGTGTGCCTTCCTTCGGAGGAGAAGTAAAGCAGGCGGTCCCATGTCATAGATTTATAGCATGTTAAAGAACCTTCCACTAATTACACCTGTCTGTCTGTCTGTCTGTCTGTTAGGTAGTCAGCCCGAAGGCTGGTTGGATCCTCAAAAAGCACCGCCGTTACGTTATGCGAGTAGATACCCACAAAAACCCAAGGCAGTGCTATATTGAGGCGTTCTAGGCAAGAAGAGGAGTGAGGTAGTTTGCCATTGCTTTCCTCACTGAGTCAGAACAGTAGTCCTAACCCTATGAGTAGAACCTTTCACAGCATTCACAGGCACTGACTGTGCCCTGAATGCCATTCTAAGCACCACCCATACCTCAGTAGCTTCCATATAATCACAGCCATGAGTGAGACTGAGACATCGGTGAAAAGCCACCTTTTACTCTAGCCTGTGCCAACTGACAAATGCAAATGTACTGTATTCATCAAGAGATGGCAAACAGGACACCTGTGTGAAGCTAAATTGTATAGGTTAAGAATGTAAACAACGCTCTTAGGTTTCTACGTTCGTTGCCAAGAGCCGACTGCGGTGGCGTCTAGGAGTTAGTTCTGAACTAGGCCTAGTAGTCGTTGACGGTGGCGTTTGGCGGCAAAAGTAGGAACAATTTGAAAAATTCAAAGTTGCAGTCCTTACTTGAATTAAAAAACAGATGCACACACTAATACAGCCATCACAATTAACACCGGTTATCAGACAGATTCTACACACACCCAAAGTACCCGGGGCTACATGACCGCGCTGTCGCAGCCCCTAAGTAAGGAACCAACCAACGCAACAGCGCTTGGTGACAACGATAACATTATATCCGGTTCTTGGATGGAAAATGTACAGGTTTCTTCGATTCCAATTAATGGCCTATAGCATCTGGGTTTAAAGTTGTACAACAGAATGCGTACGACACAATTCATACCATTCTCGGAGGCGATCTAAATATCGATCTGAAAAGAAGGCAACGTTCCTCTCGTTTATGCGCGACACGTTTAATCTTTAGATGGATAATAATCCAGCCATTTCAAAGACAAGAAATAGAACAAGCGTCGTGTCTAGTGGATTGCTCCACGGCTACTCTTCCCTTTACCTTGCCTGAAAGCGTATGATATGTGATACTGCTTTCCGCTTCGAAGGTTCATCCACGTTTTTTTTATCAGTAAGCCACCGTACCCAGCGTTTATTTCGTATCCAACTGAAACCGTATAATCGGCATGTTCTATGGCAGTTTGATGCATTGTATAATTACTTGTCGCACACATGTTTTTGTAAAGGTCTTGCTTCCATGTCGTCATATTGTGGCTTGGCTATAGACGAGAAACTGTCGACCATGCTGCGATCAGACGTTGGAAGTGTGGCCGAAAACTGGAATAATAAGGGGCAAAATACTCACTTGTGACTTTGTGTAGAGTGGTTCACATGTGTAGCATCATACCACACAGCGAGTTACTTCGTGGGGGGCATCCGTCCAGTTCACACTCCTAAAGGCTTAGATTATAGCCATGTTGCAATTTGGAGATTCCGGGATACAACACTTGGAGGCAATATACATTGAGAGTGTTCCCTATAGAATGGAGCTTCGGATGCGCCGTGTGACTGCAGGGGCACTTTGGGCAGGAGCAGCGTAGCGCCCAACTAGTTTAACACATTTACACCACCGTATTTAATAGTACATTATGCAACGAGCCTATAATTGCAATAATTAAGACATGAGTATGTTTATAAAACGAGCGTAAGCGAGTTTTATAATTTCCATACGAGTGTCTTAATTACCATTATAGGCGAGTTGCATACGACTGTTTATGTTGAACGATAATTATAACTTTACTATATGTTTTAACATAAATATTCATAAATATCTGTTGAGAGTCAGCCACTTACATTTTGTGATCGGAGTGCGAGCTCTGGGTATGATATCTGTGTCTTTCAAGCTCTTTGACCGACCGACACATGCGCTCTGTGTGCTTGCAATGCCATATTATGCAGGCCATATGTTTACATCTGCCGTCCCTCAGTAATATTGTCACCGGAGTCGTTTGAAGGCAATGCGCTGTGTAGAAATTAGAGTTGGTGATATTAAGGTACAGTGCTACTTCTTGTCTCATATTTGCCAGTTTATTTACGCGAACATATGGACGGTGCGTATTCCATGTCGGTAATTTATATAGGAAGATGTTGTTTTTATGTCCGATTTGTTGGATTTTGAGCGCTTGCACGAAGGTATCCTTACCTAATTGGCCAATGAATGAGCTCTGATTGGCTGGAGAAACTGTATCGTAATGAAAAACAGTGTTATAATGACCTCATTATGATACAGTTTTCTGACACATAATGTTTGCATTGCGACATGGTCGAACATAAAGTACGGTATTTAATAATAATCATAACTCACACGAATTCCAGAGTAGTTGCTGGAAATGCTAAACACACATCGCACCAACGTAGGAAGTTTTTCTACATTCGCTGTAATTCATCCCCACTGATATTTCCTTCTCGAGAGCCTCCAGAGTGCGCGGACTGTTTCTGTATGCATTTTTTTTTTGAGGTTCCCCCACAAGTAAACATCGCCCGGCGCTGAAACTTACGAATAAATTTACTGGAAATCCGCTTCTTGAGAAGATAAGCTTCCATTAGGAAAAGTCGTTGTTTTTTTTCATACCTAACAATGTTCACGGGATACGAGGTACGTTACGGTACCCGACAACTGTCAACCAGATTCCACTCACGTTAGCTGTTAATTCCAGAACATTCCACTTCAAACCATTCAAAACAAATCCTTGAAAATACCAGCAGAACTTGTATTGACACAGCCTGACAAGCCAATCACATTATTATTATTATTATTATTGTGGTGTACAGTAGAGACCCCAGGAACACGCCCAACAGCGGGCTACATAGCGACACAGGAGGTAGTGACTAAAGTGAACACCTGTACAACGACTGTGCTTGAATAGGACTACTCTAACGGATAATGCTGTAATTCATCATATTGTTGTGTCGTATTAACACGTGCATACCTAAAACGTGAACCGCGAACCTATAAAACAACAACATAGATTAGACTCATCTTTTTAAATAAGGACATTCACTGCGATACTAAGAAGACAAGTCATAACAAGAACACAATTCTAAATATTTATATAAATTTAAACTTCCGCCCAAGTGACTAGGATCTGAAGATGACTTTCGTGGCGGTCGAAACGCGTAATCCTGAAATTTCTCTCCCCCTTTTTTTTAAATTAGCGAATAATGTTAATACATGTAATGTGTTCAGGATTAGTGTGTTCTATTGAGTATATTGGGCTAAGGCTTGTTGACCGACAGGCCTCAACACTTGACATATTAACCTGCTGACAGATGACCTCGCCCTCCATCCTTGCACTATGTGGGAGAGGCGGACTAATCTCATCTGGTCCCTAAGATACGCAGACGCTTACAAGAGCAACAATGCGAAGTGAATTGCAACCGCAAGTTGAAAATCAACCATTCGAGTATTGAACCGCAATATTGGAAATGTATCTGTTCACAATTAACTAGCATGCCCTAAGGTTCTACAGTCTACATTGTGATAATCTTTGGTGGAAAGTTGGCAACTCTGCTCAAGAAAGCGACAAGTAATCGAGCGTCCCATTTGTGATTTGTCTGAGTCGATATTAGGGAAAGTTGCCCGTCTCCCAGCTCAGGTGCGTGTGTGAAGTTCCCAGCGCTGGAGGATCCAGGTCGAGACAAGTATTGTTCTTCTGGGAACCCTGATGGCCATCTGACACCAAAACAGGGACTCGTGTGGAACCTTCAAGTATTAGACTATAGACAGGGACTCTGCCTAGAGTGAGTGTTGGGGAACACTGATGGCCATCTGACACCAAAACAAGGACTCGTGTGGAACCTTCAAGTATTAGACTATAGACAGGGACTCTGCCTAGAGTGAGTGTTGGGGAACACTGATGGCCATCTGACACCAAAACAAGGACTCGTGTGGAACCTTCAAGTATTAGACTATAGACAGGGACTCTGCCTAGAGTGAGTGTTGGGGAACACTGATGGCCATCTGACACCAAAACAAGGACTCGTGTGGAACCTTCAAGTATTAGACTATAGACAGGGACTCTGCCTAGAGTGAGTGTTGGGGAACACTGATGGCCATCTGACACCAAAACAAGGACTCGTGTGGAACCTTCAAGTATTAGACTATAGACAGGGACTCTGCCTAGAGTGAGTGTTGGGGAACACTGATGGCCATCTGACACCAAAACAGGGACTCGTGTGGAACCTTCAAGTATTAGACTATAGACAGGGACTCTGCCTAGAGTGAGTGTTGGGGAACACTGATGGCCATCTGACACCAAAACAAGGACTCGTGTGGAACCTTCAAGTATTAGACTATAGACAGGGACTCTGCCTAGAGTGAGTGTTGGGGAACACTGATGGCCATCTGACACCAAAACAGGGACTCGTGTGGAACCTTCAAGTATTAGACTATAGACAGGGACTCTGCCTAGAGTGCGTGTTGGGGAACACTGATGGCCATCTGACACCAAAACAGGGACTCGTGTGGAACCTTCAAGTATTAGACTATTGCCCGCCTCAATCCACAGCTGTCCATGTTCCTTCTGCTAGCGGAACTTTGATTCCAGTTTCTGGAAAAATATTTTTGATATAAAAATTACCTTTATTTACCGGAACGTTTCAAGATTTAAGGCTTAGTTTTTTATAAGTAATGCAAGTGGTATATTTTAACAGAATGGTTTTGCTAAATTCGCCTGAAGGTGGCGCTAACTGAACACTACCGCACAAACTACTGAATCAATGTAATTAACATTTATCAACATTTACCTTCAAAACATGAAGTAGTTAAGTTATTGAAAATGCACTATCATTCACTGATACCAACATCACCATTATTGATTTGTTCAAAACAAAATAATAAGCAAACCGTACATTTATGACCTAACTAATAAAATTGTAGATTTGAGACTAAATACAGTTTCTTGCCTGCAATCCCACTTAGAATGATGGTCTTATTTGTTCAAACTTCTTATTTTTAAATGTTTCTTTGATAATAAAAAAAACCTTTGTTTTTGAAGAAATTGTTTTATTCTCAAGTTACATAGATCCTGATTGCTCCAGGTCAGAGTAATGCAATGGCTGTCAAAGAAATGTTTCTTAGAGTAGAATGAAGATTTGGTAGATGTTTGCCATTGTTGACAAACTTCAAAACCCTCATCTCGGAAGCAGATTAACATATTTGCTCCAAACTATAGTAAAGCCATCATTACTTCCGACTTTACGTTTCAGTGCTAGGCTAGAGTTTTGCTCGCTAAATGGCGACATCGCGAACTAAACTCAATATGTCGTGATATATCTATTTGAACGGCTGCATGTGATTGGCTAGTTAAAGTGATTTTCCTTCTGGCGGCTAGATAGCTCTAGGGTAACACTGAAACGTCAAGTCGCAAGTAATGATGGCTTTACTATAACTTCCTGTGATGTTTCAATATGCAGACAACCTAAAACAACAGAAAAGAGAAAACTGCATTTTCAACCGAAACCTAAGTCAGCGCCCGCCACCCTAATTTAATTTTGACGGACATGTTGAAAAAAATGTATTCATTTATTTTCGAATATCATACTGACTAGAAACTATTATTTTGGAAAAATCTCTTACGATGCTGTGAATGGCAGAGCGTGTGTGCTTCTCGCCGATACCTTCAACATTTCTCGAAAATTTTCTGTAATTGAGCGTTTTCTAAAGTATATTCCCCAATGTACAAGGACACGGTCCAACTGCTCAAGAGCGACGCCAAGTTATAGCCTATTTGTCGTTCCAAGACAACTCGGAGATTTGCTGATGACATAGTCATCTTGGCCGACACGCCTAAGGATTTGAATGAGTTTTTGAATGGTATGGACTCTGTTTTACGAAAAAAATTCATGATGAAAATTAATAAATGTAAAACAAAAATATTGGAATGCAGCCGAAATAAATCAGAAACCTCTATGGACATCAAATTAGCAGGTGAAAAGCTGAAGGGAGTAGGAGACTTCTGTTACTTAGGAAGCAGAATAACCAGTGATAGACGAAGCAAAGAGGATATAAAAGGTAGGTTGGCTCAAGCAAGGAAAGCATTTCTACAAAAAAGGAATCTGTTGACATCGAATATAGATTTAGGTATTAGGAAGTCATTTTTGAAAGCCTTTGTCTGGAGCGTGGCGCTCTATGGAAGTGAAACTTGGACTATTAGAGCAGCAGAAAAGAGGAGAATTGAAGTATTTGAAATGTGGTGTTACAGGAGAATGATGAAGATCAGATGGGTAGATAGTGTTACAAACGAAGAGGTATTAAGACGAGTGGAAGAGGAGAGATGTTTCTGGCGACTGCTAATGAAGAGAAGAGATAGGTTGGTAGGACACAAACTACTAAGACACCCAGGAATAGCAAGCTTAGTTATGGAAGGAAGGGTCGGGGACAAGAACTGTAGTAGTAGACCAAGGTCAGACTATGTTAAACAGATTGCGTCGGATGTAGGGTGTGGTAGCTATGTAGAGATGAAACGATTAACTCAGAAGAGGGAGGCATGCAGAGCTGCATCAAACCAGTCAAAAGACTGAAGACTAAAAACAACAACAGACAATAATTCAATTGTTATCTGTTTAGAAGGCCCAACCAGAGCCATGCGACCCGGAATGGCTTAAAGCTGACTCAAATTCATTTCTAAACCATTTGCACTATGCTCATTGTAAGTGCAACCAATGAACATTTCAGGGAAAACTATAGGCTAATGTGTTTTACAAATACCCATTGTGCCTTTTATTTCTCGGCCGGGTTGTTACAGTTGTTCATTGAATTTATAGCGCACGGACGTTGAAGATTATCTTTATATTTCTAATTCAGTCTCCACAATATAGTTCATATTTCTGGAAGAAGCACGGCTCATTCTTGTGGAGCCCGAACACGCTCAGACAGAACGAAAAGGACTGAAAACCAAGTAAGCTGACATTCAACATGGGCATGCAAAATTCCTCAGAGTTTTTGGTGTGTAACATCTTTCCACTCGGTTGCTGGATATTTTTGTGGGAGTGATTTTGAAAAATGGGACGGAAGTGTGTAAGACGCACTGCCAGCTGGATCGTATCCCTCCTGGACATTCATCAACACACAAAAATATTTTTTATTTACACACTAATAATACATAACAATTTAAATACTCTCTTTTCTTTCTTCACTGCCTACTAGATATTTCTACTCTCGCACTGCCTTCTTGATTGTTCTCGCACTGCCTTCTTGATACTCTGCTGCTAATCATATCAATAAGACTCATTTTAACACAATCCATATGAAATTACGTGTTGGTCTGTGAATCAAGAGGTCCGGGAACTGGGCAAGCCTTTCCTGATCTACCGCTGTGCACATTGCATTTACTCGCAAGTTGGACTGTTTATAAGGAATTCAGGTTATGAGCGGTGTCGCGTCTATTAATCTAGTTGATCCATATCGTATTTTTTATTTAGGCTAGTGCTGGTGGAAGCTGCAAATCAACTAATATGACGAGTTCCGTATTATAAACTACAATAGCCTATCTGTAAAACACTCCCTTTTACAATAGATTAATATTTGTGCCAATAATAGTATAAAATACCGGTGTAACAACAATTTCACGTGAGGTTTCTTCTATGTCACATGTTACACATCATATGCGACTGTTGTAAGGCTCGTAAAGTTTTTTTCTTTATAGGTTAAGCAAATTCAAACGTAATACTTTGAAAATAATGTCACACGTTGAAAAAAGTCATTACGTGATTTAAGCTGGCGGACGCTACTCAGGTTTCGGTTGAAAAATTCAATTCTCCCTTTCCTGATGTTTTGGGGTCTCAGCATATTGAAATAGCATACGAAGTTAGTTTTGGGCAGGAATGTTAATCTGTTTCCGAGATAAGGGCTAGTGAAGTTTGTCAACATTGGACAACATGTAGCAAATGATTATTCATCTACTCTAGCAGACATTTCTTAAAGAAATGCATTGCTTCAAAACTTTTCAAAGAAAAATATACAAATGAAACGTTTGAAGCACTGGCTGGAATCATGATTGTAATTTGGATTGCAAGCCATGAAATCTTCTTCAATTGTATTAGTTAGGTCATAAATGCACCGTTTGCTTAATATTTTATTTCAAAAAATCATTAGTTCTAATTTTGGTATTAGTGAATGATAATGCATTTTCAATAACATAACTATTTTATCCTATGAACGTATATAAATGTTGATAACTTTTCATAACAGTTTGTGTGGTAGAAACTGAACTATTCAGCGCGGTGAATGTCCGGTCGCTTTCTCTGGAGGTCGCTCTCAGCGCGCAAGGTTACTGTGTCTGTCGGCTGTTTGGTCATCAGCCCCGTCTGCCTGGAGAGAGTCTGCACAGCTACCACGGGGTGGGTGATTGCCAGTCACCTGGCGAGTTCCAGTTTCACAGCTGCACACTGTGTCTTGTTGTTGATTCATTTGATCTGTCTGATATTGCAATGACTGTATGTTGGTGACGTCATGGAAGATGGAATGGTCCAGTCCTTTCACTTGACGTGTGTTGGCAATGATCCGAACACAAGTAGGTCGAGAGAAATCGCCAAGCTGCTTCTCCAGTCTTGACAAATGTTTAATGTCATCGGAGTTTACAACTTCTATCTACCAAATCCCCCACCTTCAATTATATCCTTGAAACCAGGTATTCCGTTAGTCGCCGTGTTGGCACAAATACAGTCATGATGATGATGATGATCATCATGACTGTTGATTTAAGAGCCTAACTTAGAGGTCATCGACCCATTGCTTTGTGTGCACCATTAAAAGCAAAATCTTGTTGGGAGTGTGAATTGAGGCCTGTTTGCACACGAATTAGGGCTGAAAAGGAACTCGGACAGACTTACATGCAAATGATTGGTGAGAAATGGGAAAGATCGTAAGACATTGAAACAGATTGGGCAGGATACAGGAATGCTGTACTGGAAGAAGCAAAGGCATGGGTTGAGGCAACAGTGTGTAAAGACACCCCCTCGTGGTATGACATATCGTAGTCAAGTCGGCTTGTACAAGCAAAAAGAAGTGTCTTCAAACATGGAATCAAGCTTTATGTAATGGAAATGAACAGAAACAAAATAATAATAATAATCAAGTCCAAAAGGTAATCGTGGGAGGAATTTGGAGGTAAATTAGAAACGTTAGGTTGCCTAAGCGCCAGGAAGGACTTTCTGTAGTCTTATAAAGAATCATAGAAATTGAGGAAAAAAGAGAAATGGGCGGTGTTCTGTGTAATGTAGGAAAACTCATTGTATATACGAAGGAAGCACTGGTAAGTTAGCAGGAATATTTCCATAACTTGCTAAATGTTAATGGAGACTGATCTGCCAATGTAGCAGATTTTGAGATTATGCGGGAGGAGAATGAGGCCGGGAACAGGATCACAGTTGAGGAAGTAGAAAGGGAGGCCAATAAACCACAATGTCACGTAACGTCAGGGGTTGATGAAATTCGGCCAGAAATGGTAAAGTATAGTGGGAAGACAGGGATGAAATGGTTGCATAAGATATGGAATTGGTTTGGGATTTAGGAAAGGTACCCACTAACCAGACAAAAGCAGTCACCGTACGAATTAATAAGCAAGGAAGTAGGGGGGTAGTGGCGCTTCCAACCAGTGTCATGGCCGCCGCGCGAAATTGAAACATTTAAATAGACTTTTCTCTCGAACCCATGGTCCGATTTTGACAAATGAGGTGTCGTTGGACTCGGGCTGACGGGGGCTTTGCTATGGACCACTCATTTCAACCCCTAAATAAAACCTACCCCTACTAGGGGGTGAAATTTTAATTTTTTAGTGAAAGCCTCTTTTCAAATGGGACATGTGTAAGGTGCGCTGCTAAAATGAACTTAAACGTGGTTGCCCATATCGCGCATGCGTTTTACGAGATGCCGCTATGGATGAACATTTTTGTTTTTGTTTTGTACGCATGCGCACTTGGGATTTTTGTAAGAGGGCGAGCTGTTTGAAAAAAATGATTGATAAGAAGGGGTTTTGGTGGTGAGGAGAGAGCCAGATAGTCGCCTACTTTCCTACGAAGTTTGCCGATATCTCTCGAACGCAAGGTCGGATTTGAACGTGTGACGTGTCAAATCGCTTGTCTCGAAGCCCTTTATATGTTATTAATAGGTTAGAGTTTTGAGAATGAGGGAAACAGGCTTTTTGGGGGTAAAACCATGATTTTAGACTTTTCCGATATCTCACGAATGCATGGTCGGATTTGGTCCTATGACGTGTCAAATGGCTTGTCTCGAAACCCTTTTTATTTTGGTAATAGGTTAAAGTTTTTGAGAATGAGGGAAACAGAATTTTTTGTTGTAAAACCGTGATTTTAGACTTTCTGTTATATTTCACAAACCAATAACGCCAGAGACGTATACGAGGGGTCGTAGGACTCGGGGTGACGCCCCTTTCCTCTCTCTTTTCGAATATAGTATTTATGTTTAAAAAAATGCGAAAGGGCCTAACGACACTTATGTTGAAATCATTTCAGTTTTTAAAACTTTTCTTAAATTTGTCTAAAATGTTCATGACGAGTGGTTGTAGATAGAAAGAGACGATACCACTGGACACGTGTTTCAACGAAGCTATTACTGGCCACGGTGGTGATATACCAATACAGTATTCGCTATTTCGATGAGACGGCGGGTCGAGGGTTCGTTTTCTGATTTTTCCTATGATGGAATTCCTAATTCCTAAACCCCCTGAAGGGGGTCTTTAACGTGTAAACGATTATGAGTGACATGACAAATGATAATTCCTTGATTCGATGAAGTTGGCTTTAGATAGAACAAACAGAACTTGGTTATATGTTGCTTGAAGTGAGTATAGAAAACAAACTTGCTGGGGCAGACTGACAGGATGTGAATGTTATTTGATCTTATTGGAATGCATTGACTTGACAGGGCAATGAAAAAAAGCACAGAGATGCTGAGGACACTTGAAGGTCAAACGATATGGCAACCATGGTGGGAGGGGGAAGCTAGGATGATGTCGCCGATCATGTTCAATGGATGAATTTATATTTTGCGAAGCATTGTTCGGAGAGGGTCATGGGACGACTTGTTTTAAGGGTATTTATTTTTTCGATGTTTCCTATGGTGGACTCATTGATTGAAATAATCCAAAACTGCTAGGGCATGGCCTTGAGATTTTATAAACCGATAATGGGATTTTGACATACAAGATCCACTCAGAACTTGACATGATGTCATTCTTTTTATGGCTTATGAATTTCCCCAAAAAAGACCCAAAACCACAAGATCATGGACTTTTGCTTTTCTTAATATATTGCAAACCCATAATGTAAGATGTTTACTGTGAGTGACGAAATCTAGCTAGGTAAAGAAAGAATTATTGTAGGCTATATGTATGGTGACTGACACGTCTTTGACCATTGGAACTTGTTTTCAGATCTGACTGTAGTACATAGGGAGTATAGGTTGTAGGCATGGATTGACAAACAGTGCACACAAAATTCAATTTATCGATTCAAGAATTAAGAGTAGACTATCATTATTTAATTGGTTAAAGAGTGTAGCTAAAAATTAAAAAATGGTGACTACATTAAACTAAACTGAACCAAGTCGAATCAAACCCAACTGAACCAAACCAAGCCTAAAGCAAACCAAACCTAATCAAGAACAAGCCAAGGGCTTAAGTGTAAAACTTGTGGGGGAATGCAGTCATTGGCAATGTCCAAAGGAAGGGATAACGCTCTACCTCTAGAGGGTAAGGTAAAGCTAGCGCATGGTGCTAATGCATATTCCCAAGTACATGAACCACACACACACACAACTATCCTATGCTGTTTTTATGAGTTAACTGTTAAAACTTACTCAGTGGTTACTGAGCAAGATGGTCGCTACACACAACAAGCTTTAAATACTTGAGGCTAATAATCTATACACACACACACACGCTTGTTCTAAACTAAACTGTCTTGCTGGCAGTGCTCACACAGTAGGCAAATGATAGAAATGCTTGGCTAACAGAAATACAATCATTTTCGTTTGTCTAATGTTACCAGCTAACCATTACATGCTATAGTGGTGAGCACATGTGCCTCTTGCACTGGAGATCGTAACTCGATTTCTAGCTCTAAGGCCTAGAATGAATCAAACTAAGAAAGAAGGGTATGGTGACGCAGTGGTTAAACTGTTAGCCTTTCACTAAGGTAGACTAGGGTTTGATTTTAGGTTAATATACATGTCATAAACAAACAAACAAACAAACAAACAAACAAACAAAAAAGCAGAGATAATGTTTAAAACTGATTACACTTGTCTCTTTTCAAATTATTACTTAGATTGCAAATACAAAGGTGGACTGGGTTTGATATTCAGTTAATGCTGCCTATCGCATACTAGCCTGTAAGAAAGCCAAACAAGCAAAAGGCGTAGGTAGAGCAGTGGTAAAATCGCTATGTGTAGAGAACTACCTAACGGTTTTATGAACTGGCAATGGTATGTCGCATAAACAGTGCAGGATACAATCCAGCAACCATAATTTGTATCTTGTGGAGCAGAGAAAACATATATATAGAGAAAGATATAGAAAGCTAGTGTATGTATGGGTAGCATTGATAATTTGACCAGAGAAAATACGATGAGGTAGGGTGGGGAGAGGGAGAATTAACACTTATATATGAATGAATGGTAAATAGTATTTTAGTTTTTTTTCCCCAATAGTTTTGTTTTTTAAATGCAGTGGTAGATAGTCGTTATTTTGTAAAACATTCTTACTTGCAGTAGTAATAAGACTCTATGGTTTCGCTAACACATAGATAGACTGTATTATTGCCATGGTCAAGCACTCACATTAAGATCATTTACAAAATCATAAAATGAAAAATAAAAAATCTTGTTTTGGAAATATCGTTTTTCAACATACACAAAATAAATATATAAAAAATTTGTAAACAGCAAAATGGAAAATCCATGGTCAAGCACTCACATTAAGATCATTTACAAAATCATAAAATGAAAAATAAAAATCTTGTTTTGGAAATATCGATTTTTTTCAACATACACAAAATAAATATATAAAAAATTTGTAAACAGCAAAATGGAAAATCCATGTTTCCATATAGACAAAATTTAAAAACCTTAAACGGACATTTAAGAAAATATATATAAATGGGAAATTGACAAATGTGTAAACATGAAAATGGAAAAATCCATGTTTCCATATCATGAAATTGAAAAAACATCAAACTGTCATTTTAAAAAATGCAAATGGAAAATTGACAAATTGCAATGTGTGAAATGTGAAATTGAACAAATGGCTATCATTATTTAAAAAAAAAAAGAACATGGTGCTCTATGGTTGAGGTGTGAATCAAACCCTTTCTACTTATTTGGACCACCCGAGACTGAGTAGACTAGTTTAAGTTGTCATACCACTTT
The DNA here is from genome assembly GCA_946902985.2 of Meconema thalassinum. Classification (NCBI taxonomy): domain Eukaryota; kingdom Metazoa; phylum Arthropoda; class Insecta; order Orthoptera; family Tettigoniidae; genus Meconema; species Meconema thalassinum. The sequence continues at coordinate 4,238,807 of OX336396.1, forward strand.
TAAAAGTTTGTGTTAAATCTAGGAATTGAACCCAAGAGCTTGTAGGGGAGATCAAAGGTTATAATATGTTAAACAGATAGCCTTGAATGAAGGGTGTGGTAGCTATATAGAGATGAGACGTTTCGCTCGGGGCAGGGAGGCATGGAGATCTGCATCAAACCAGTCAAAGGACTAAAGACTCAAACAACAACATGTACGTTCACCAAAATAATGTTGTGTAACGGTAAATGTTAGTCAACGAACAGTAATGCATTACTAAAACCCATGACACGATACCTAAGAGCTTTTCTAAAATGATTTTAAAATGCCTTTAACCCTATATTGAACACCCAGTTCACAAAACTCATAACTGCAATGTTATGGTAAAACAAAACAAAATCTATATTTCAAAACAAACAAGTGGTTTAGTCAATGTATACTGGAAAAAGTTTTGTAAACACTCAAGTCCTCAAGACCAATTAAATTAGTAACTGTCAGGTTGGCCGAGTGGTTAAGGTGTTTGACTTAAGATCAAATTTCTGTATAAGGAAGCAAGGGTTCGAATCCCTTACCTGACATAACTATTGCCTTAACATGGCTTGGCCACACTGTATTATTATGATACTCAGTACACAAACCATAGATATAGTGTATTGTTTAAGGCCACTCTCTTTCTGAACATAGTCAGAGACTGTTGATGGTTAACAATTGTATTAATAGTGGGACATGGGGATAGCAATTAAGAAAAAACAGCCAATACCCATACAATATTTTTATTCATTTTAGTTTTTTTTTACAATAGTTACACACTGAATACAACTTTTTATCTCTTTACCATTGTTTGATATAGATTTTAAACACAACGCTTGTTGTAGATCCTTTTACAACTTTCTCTAGGTACTCTTGTTCTTAAAAACTGGGGAAGCCGCAATGGTTTTATAGACATTAAACCCTCATTCTCTTCTTTTTCATCATTATCATCATCATTATTATAAATATTATCTTTATAATTATTATAGTCATTGTCACCATCATTATCATCATCATCATCATCCTCAACATCACTAGAACTATCCAATTCCATTTTTTCCTTTTTAAAAGGGATCTCTTGAAGAGTCTGTGTTGCTTTTGATAGTGTTACGGGTTTATTGAACGTTGACAACTGTCCTAACATGACTTTTTGAGGAGATAAATGTTTTTTCATAAGGAAGTCACTATGTTGAGTAACACTATGTTTTTGTCGGACTTGCTTTTTCTTGTTCTTTTGATCATGTTTTGTTAACACTAACGGTGTTTCATTTGGTATACCACATTGATGAGTACCCACACTTAAGACCTCACCATGTTTACTTTTTAGATGACCTAGACATTTTGTTGTTCTTTGTTTTGAGCACTGCCAAAATATGATGCCATTCGCATTTTCTCGCTTATAGTTATAAGAGTACCCATGATACAGGGCACGTGGTTTACCTTTATTGGTTATAGTATATTCCATAGTAGTCACTGACTTGTATAGTCGATCCGCCTACTACAAAGGTCTGAACACTTGTGGTGAAAGAATGATGTTGTGTTGACGTTTTATGCAGGATAATGTTGGTGGCATATGTGGGTGGCTTATGTTGATGACATGTGTTGTTGGCTGATTTTGGTGGCTTATGTTGATGGTTTATGGTGGTGGCTTATGTTGATGGCTTATGTTGGTGGCTTATGTTGATGACATATGTTGGTGACTTATGTTGATAGCTTATGTTGGTGGCTAATGTTGATGACATATGTTGTTGGCTTATGGTGGTGGCTTATGTTGATGGTATATGTTGCTGGCCTATGTTGATGGTTTATGTTAATGGCTTAGGTTAATATCTTAGGTTGATGGCATAAGTTGATGGCTTATGTTGGTGGCTTATGGTGGTGGCTTATGCTGGTGGCTTATGCTAGTGGCTTATGGTGGTGGTTTATGGTGGTGGCTTATGTTGATGACATATGTTGGTGGCTTAAGTTGGTGGCTTATGTTGGTGGCTTATGGTGGTGGCTTATGGTGGTGGGTTATGGTGGTGGATTATGGTGGCTTATAGTGGTGGCTTATGGTGGTGGTTTATGGTGGTGGCTTATGTTGATGACATATGTTGGTGGCTTATGGTGGCTTATGGTGGTGATTTATAGTGGTGGCCTATGTTGGTGGCTTATTTTTGGTGGTTTACGTTAATACCTTATTTGTAATGGCTTATTTGACAAGTTATTGTTGTCAATGTATTTAGAGGATTTTTCTCTTGGTTTTGGAAAGTATCTCAACTCTTTTTTATGGTAGCATAATGCTTACCGCCATGTTTGTAAGCAACAACAACACACTAAAATTCCAAGAATCCAAAGTACTCTAAGGTTAATGATTGTCTCTCAACTCCATTCAACGTCTAGTCAAAAAACATTATATATTTTTCACATTTTACAAAATAGGTAAATTGGGAAAGTAAGCTATATGTTTAAACTAAAAATCATATCAAATCATATGCTAACTCCAACACCTACGTCTACCCCAATCTCAGTCAAAAAAATTTAATATTCTTCAAATTTTTCCAAAACAGTATTTGGAAAGTAGGCCATATTTTGAAAACTAATCATCCTATAAAGTCATATATATATATACTGAAACCAATGGCTTTTATATCCTTAATCTTAAGAACAAAATATGGAATTTTTGACATTTTTTCCAAAAATGTTCATTTTAAAACGGGGCTATATTTTGGAAACTAGGAATTTTACAAGGAAGTTTGTTTAACGTAAATGGCAGGTATTTACCCCCACTACCCGCAAACCAAGTCCCAGGTCTCTGGGGAAAAATCCAAAAAAAGTTCAATTTGGAAAGTAGGCAATATTTTGAAAACTAATCATCCTAAAAAGTCATATATAGACTCAAACCAATGGCTTTTATGTCCTTAATTGGTAGAACAAAACTTAACATTTTTTCAGTTTTTCCAAAAAAGTCCAATTTTCAAAAATTGTCTATATTTTGGGAACTAAGAATTTTACAAAAAAGTTTGTTTAACGAAAATGAAAGGTCTTTACCCCCCTCTACCCAAAACATAAATTTCAGGTCCCTAGGACAAAAACTGTGCAGTATATATATATATTTTTTTGGGGGAGGGGGTCTATATTCACTTTACCTCCCCACTTTACAAGATGGCGGCCATAGCTTAACTTAACCTAGCCTAACCTAACCTGACCTACGAGGTGTGATCAAAAAGTTCCAAAAATGTGGCTGCAACTTAACCAAACCTAGCCTAGCCTAACCTAACCTCCCTGTTGACTAGCCCCCTTTGGACGGGCCCTTTTTGAAGGGAGTCATTTTTTTTACGTGTCCCGGAGGACGGGTCCTTGTTGACGGGTCCCAGTGGCGGGTCCCCTTTGACATAATTTGGATAAAATGCAAGGCCAGTCCATAGGGATCAGTCCAAAGGACCCGCCACAGGGACCCGTCAACAAGGACCCGTCCTCCGGGACACGTAAAAAAATGACTCCCTTCAAAAAGGACCCGTCCAAAGGGGGCTAGTCAACAGGGAGGTTAGGTTAGGCTAGGCTAGGTTTGGTTAAGTTGCAGCCACATTTTTGGAACTTTTTGATCACACCTCGTAGGTCAGGTTAGGTTAGGCTAGGTTAAGTTAAGCTATGGCCGCCATCTTGTAAAGTGGGGAGGTAAAGTGAATATAGACCCCCTCCCCCAAAAAAATATATATATATATACTGCACAGTTTTTGTCCTAGGGACCTGAAATTTATGTTTTGGGTAGAGGGGGGTAAAGACCTTTCATTTTCGTTAAACAAACTTTTTTGTAAAATTCTTAGTTCCCAAAATATAGACAATTTTTGAAAATTGGACTTTTTTGGAAAAACTGAAAAAATGTTAAGTTTTGTTCTACCAATTAAGGACATAAAAGCCATTGGTTTGAGTCTATATATGACTTTTTAGGATGATTAGTTTTCAAAATATTGCCTACTTTCCAAATTGAACTTTTTTTGGATTTTTCCCCAGAGACCTGGGACTTGGTTTGCGGGTAGTGGGGGTAAATACCTGCCATTTACGTTAAACAAACTTTCTTGTAAAATTCCTAGTTTCCAAAATATAGCCCCGTTTTAAAATGAACATTTTTGGAAAAAATGTCAAAAATTCCATATTTTGTTCTTAAGATTAAGGATATAAAAGCCATTGGTTTCAGTATATATATATATGACTTTATAGGATGATTAGTTTTCAAAATATGGCCTACTTTCCAAATACTGTTTTGGAAAAATTTGAAGAATATTAAATTTTTTTGACTGAGATTGGGGTAGACGTAGGTGTTGGAGTTAGCATATGATTTGATATGATTTTTAGTTTAAACATATAGCTTACTTTCCCAATTTACCTTTTTTGTAAAATGTGAAAAATATATAATGTTTTTTGACTAGACGTTGAATGGAGTTGAGAGACAATCATTAACCTTAGAGTACTTTGGATTCTTGGAATTTTAGTGTGTTGTTGTTGCTTACAAACATGGCGGTAAGCATTATGCTACCATAAAAAAGAGTTGAGATACTTTCCAAAACCAAGAGAAAAATCCTCTAAATACATTGACAACAATAACTTGTCAAATAAGCCATTACAAATAAGGTATTAACGTAAACCACCAAAAATAAGCCACCAACATAGGCCACCACTATAAATCACCACCATAAGCCACCATAAGCCACCAACATATGTCATCAACATAAGCCACCACCATAAACCACCACCATAAGCCACCACTATAAGCCACCATAATCCACCACCATAACCCACCACCATAAGCCACCACCATAAGCCACCAACATAAGCCACCAACTTAAGCCACCAACATATGTCATCAACATAAGCCACCACCATAAACCACCACCATAAGCCACTAGCATAAGCCACCAGCATAAGCCACCACCATAAGCCACCAACATAAGCCATCAACTTATGCCATCAACCTAAGATATTAACCTAAGCCATTAACATAAACCATCAACATAGGCCAGCAACATATACCATCAACATAAGCCACCACCATAAGCCAACAACATATGTCATCAACATTAGCCACCAACATAAGCTATCAACATAAGTCACCAACATATGTCATCAACATAAGCCACCAACATAAGCCATCAACATAAGCCACCACCATAAACCATCAACATAAGCCACCAAAATCAGCCAACAACACATGTCATCAACATAAGCCACCCACATATGCCACCAACATTATCCTGCATAAAACGTCAACACAACATCATTCTTTCACCACAAGTGTTCAGACCTTTGTAGTAGGCGGATCGACTATACAAGTCAGTGACTACTATGGAATATACTATAACCAATAAAGGTAAACCACGTGCCCTGTATCATGGGTACTCTTATAACTATAAGCGAGAAAATGCGAATGGCATCATATTTTGGCAGTGCTCAAAACAAAGAACAACAAAATGTCTAGGTCATCTAAAAAGTAAACATGGTGAGGTCTTAAGTGTGGGTACTCATCAATGTGGTATACCAAATGAAACACCGTTAGTGTTAACAAAACATGATCAAAAGAACAAGAAAAAGCAAGTCCGACAAAAACATAGTGTTACTCAACATAGTGACTTCCTTATGAAAAAACATTTATCTCCTCAAAAAGTCATGTTAGGACAGTTGTCAACGTTCAATAAACCCGTAACACTATCAAAAGCAACACAGACTCTTCAAGAGATCCCTTTTAAAAAGGAAAAAATGGAATTGGATAGTTCTAGTGATGTTGAGGATGATGATGATGATGATAATGATGGTGACAATGACTATAATAATTATAAAGATAATATTTATAATAATGATGATGATAATGATGAAAAAGAAGAGAATGAGGGTTTAATGTCTATAAAACCATTGCGGCTTCCCCAGTTTTTAAGAACAAGAGTACCTAGAGAAAGTTGTAAAAGGATCTACAACAAGCGTTGTGTTTAAAATCTATATCAAACAATGGTAAAGAGATAAAAAGTTGTATTCAGTGTGTAACTATTGTAAAAAAAAACTAAAATGAATAAAAATATTGTATGGGTATTGGCTGTTTTTTCTTAATTGCTATCCCCATGTCCCACTATTAATACAATTGTTAACCATCAACAGTCTCTGACTATGTTCAGAAAGAGAGTGGCCTTAAACAATACACTATATCTATGGTTTGTGTACTGAGTATCATAATAATACAGTGTGGCCAAGCCATGTTAAGGCAATAGTTATGTCAGGTAAGGGATTCGAACCCTTGCTTCCTTATACAGAAATTTGATCTTAAGTCAAACACCTTAACCACTCGGCCAACCTGACAGTTACTAATTTAATTGGTCTTGAGGACTTGAGTGTTTACAAAACTTTTTCCAGTATACATTGACTAAACCACTTGTTTGTTTTGAAATATAGATTTTGTTTTGTTTTACCATAACATTGCAGTTATGAGTTTTGTGAACTGGGTGTTCAATATAGGGTTAAAGGCATTTTAAAATCATTTTAGAAAAGCTCTTAGGTATCGTGTCATGGGTTTTAGTAATGCATTACTGTTCGTTGACTAACATTTACCGTTACACAACATTATTTTGGTGAACGTACATGTTGTTGTTTGAGTCTTTAGTCCTTTGACTGGTTTGATGCAGATCTCCATGCCTCCCTGCCCCGAGCGAAACGTCTCATCTCTATATAGCTACCACACCCTTCATTCAAGGCTATCTGTTTAACATATTATAACCTTTGATCTCCCCTACAAGCTCTTGGGTTCAATTCCTAGATTTAACACAAACTTTTAAAAGTGGTATGACAACTTAAACTAGTCTACTCAGTCTCGGGTGGTCCAAATAAGTAGAAAGGGTTTGATTCACACCTCAACCATAGAGCACCATGTTCTTTTTTTTTTTAAATAATGATAGCCATTTGTTCAATTTCACATTTCACACATTGCAATTTGTCAATTTTCCATTTGCATTTTTTAAAATGACAGTTTGATGTTTTTTCAATTTCATGATATGGAAACATGGATTTTTCCATTTTCATATTTACACATTTGTCAATTTCCCATTTATATATATTTTCTTAAATGTCCGTTTAAGGTTTTTAAATTTTGTCTATATGGAAACATGGATTTTCCATTTTGCTGTTTACAAATTTTTTATATATTTATTTTGTGTATGTTGAAAAAAATCGATATTTCCAAAACAAGATTTTTATTTTTCATTTTATGATTTTGTAAATGATCTTAATGTGAGTGCTTGACCATGGATTTTCCATTTTGCTGTTTACAAATTTTTTATATATTTATTTTGTGTATGTTGAAAAACGATATTTCCAAAACAAGATTTTTTATTTTTCATTTTATGATTTTGTAAATGATCTTAATGTGAGTGCTTGACCATGGCAATAATACAGTCTATCTATGTGTTAGCGAAACCATAGAGTCTTATTACTACTGCAAGTAAGAATGTTTTACAAAATAACGACTATCTACCACTGCATTTAAAAAACAAAACTATTGGGGAAAAAAAACTAAAATACTATTTACCATTCATTCATATATAAGTGTTAATTCTCCCTCTCCCCACCCTACCTCATCGTATTTTCTCTGGTCAAATTATCAATGCTACCCATACATACACTAGCTTTCTATATCTTTCTCTCTATATATGTTTTCTCTGCTCCACAAGATACAAATTATGGTTGCTGGATTGTATCCTGCACTGTTTATGCGACATACCATTGCCAGTTCATAAAACCGTTAGGTAGTTCTCTACACATAGCGATTTTACCACTGCTCTACCTACGCCTTTTGCTTGTTTGGCTTTCTTACAGGCTAGTATGCGATAGGCAGCATTAACTGAATATCAAACCCAGTCCACCTTTGTATTTGCAATCTAAGTAATAATTTGAAAAGAGACAAGTGTAATCAGTTTTAAACATTATCTCTGCTTTTTTGTTTGTTTGTTTGTTTGTTTGTTTGTTTGTTTATGACATGTATATTAACCTAAAATCAAACCCTAGTCTACCTTAGTGAAAGGCTAACAGTTTAACCACTGCGTCACCATACCCTTCTTTCTTAGTTTGATTCATTCTAGGCCTTAGAGCTAGAAATCGAGTTACGATCTCCAGTGCAAGAGGCACATGTGCTCACCACTATAGCATGTAATGGTTAGCTGGTAACATTAGACAAACGAAAATGATTGTATTTCTGTTAGCCAAGCATTTCTATCATTTGCCTACTGTGTGAGCACTGCCAGCAAGACAGTTTAGTTTAGAACAAGCGTGTGTGTGTGTGTATAGATTATTAGCCTCAAGTATTTAAAGCTTGTTGTGTGTAGCGACCATCTTGCTCAGTAACCACTGAGTAAGTTTTAACAGTTAACTCATAAAAACAGCATAGGATAGTTGTGTGTGTGTGTGGCTCATGTACTTGGGAATATGCATTAGCACCATGCGCTAGCTTTACCTTACCCTCTAGAGGTAGAGCGTTATCCCTTCCTTTGGACATTGCCAATGACTGCATTCCCCCACAAGTTTTACACTTAAGCCCTTGGCTTGTTCTTGATTAGGTTTGGTTTGCTTTAGGCTTGGTTTTGTTCAGTTGGGTTTGATTCGACTTGGTTCAGTTTAGTTTAATGTAGTCACCATTTTTTAATTTTTAGCTACACTCTTTAACCAATTAAATAATGATAGTCTACTCTTAATTCTTGAATCGATAAATTGAATTTTGTGTGCACTGTTTGTCAATCCATGCCTACAACCTATACTCCCTATGTACTACAGTCAGATCTGAAAACAAGTTCCAATGGTCAAAGACGTGTCAGTCACCATACATATAGCCTACAATAATTCTTTCTTTACCTAGCTAGATTTCGTCACTCACAGTAAACATCTTACATTATGGGTTTGCAATATATTAAGAAAAGCAAAAGTCCATGATCTTGTGGTTTTGGGTCTTTTTTGGGGAAATTCATAAGCCATAAAAAGAATGACATCATGTCAAGTTCTGAGTGGATCTTGTATGTCAAAATCCCATTATCGGTTTATAAAATCTCAAGGCCATGCCCTAGCAGTTTTGGATTATTTCAATCAATGAGTCCACCATAGGAAACATCGAAAAAATAAATACCCTTAAAACAAGTCGTCCCATGACCCTCTCCGAACAATGCTTCGCAAAATATAAATTCATCCATTGAACATGATCGGCGACATCATCCTAGCTTCCCCCTCCCACCATGGTTGCCATATCGTTTGACCTTCAAGTGTCCTCAGCATCTCTGTGCTTTTTTTCATTGCCCTGTCAAGTCAATGCATTCCAATAAGATCAAATAACATTCACATCCTGTCAGTCTGCCCCAGCAAGTTTGTTTTCTATACTCACTTCAAGCAACATATAACCAAGTTCTGTTTGTTCTATCTAAAGCCAACTTCATCGAATCAAGGAATTATCATTTGTCATGTCACTCATAATCGTTTACACGTTAAAGACCCCCTTCAGGGGGTTTAGGAATTAGGAATTCCATCATAGGAAAAATCAGAAAACGAACCCTCGACCCGCCGTCTCATCGAAATAGCGAATACTGTATTGGTATATCACCACCGTGGCCAGTAATAGCTTCGTTGAAACACGTGTCCAGTGGTATCGTCTCTTTCTATCTACAACCACTCGTCATGAACATTTTAGACAAATTTAAGAAAAGTTTTAAAAACTGAAATGATTTCAACATAAGTGTCGTTAGGCCCTTTCGCATTTTTTTAAACATAAATACTATATTCGAAAAGAGAGAGGAAAGGGGCGTCACCCCGAGTCCTACGACCCCTCGTATACGTCTCTGGCGTTATTGGTTTGTGAAATATAACAGAAAGTCTAAAATCACGGTTTTACAACAAAAAATTCTGTTTCCCTCATTCTCAAAAACTTTAACCTATTACCAAAATAAAAAGGGTTTCGAGACAAGCCATTTGACACGTCATAGGACCAAATCCGACCATGCATTCGTGAGATATCGGAAAAGTCTAAAATCATGGTTTTACCCCCAAAAAGCCTGTTTCCCTCATTCTCAAAACTCTAACCTATTAATAACATATAAAGGGCTTCGAGACAAGCGATTTGACACGTCACACGTTCAAATCCGACCTTGCGTTCGAGAGATATCGGCAAACTTCGTAGGAAAGTAGGCGACTATCTGGCTCTCTCCTCACCACCAAAACCCCTTCTTATCAATCATTTTTTTCAAACAGCTCGCCCTCTTACAAAAATCCCAAGTGCGCATGCGTACAAAACAAAAACAAAAATGTTCATCCATAGCGGCATCTCGTAAAACGCATGCGCGATATGGGCAACCACGTTTAAGTTCATTTTAGCAGCGCACCTTACACATGTCCCATTTGAAAAGAGGCTTTCACTAAAAAATTAAAATTTCACCCCCTAGTAGGGGTAGGTTTTATTTAGGGGTTGAAATGAGTGGTCCATAGCAAAGCCCCCGTCAGCCCGAGTCCAACGACACCTCATTTGTCAAAATCGGACCATGGGTTCGAGAGAAAAGTCTATTTAAATGTTTCAATTTCGCGCGGCGGCCATGACACTGGTTGGAAGCGCCACTACCCCCCTACTCAAGGAAACATGGAAGATGCAACAACTGTGGAGGTGATAAGTGCCCCCAGACAAAGTGCACTCGTATTGGAGAGTAAGATGGGCGAAAACCAGTGTGACTTAAGCCAACAAGACTTTTCAAGAGATATGTGCTATTATGACAGCTACTTAAATACAAAGAACTCAGATTATGTAAATACCTTACAAAGCCTACACGAAAACTGAGCACTCTGAAGACATTCCACATCTTCAGATAAGTATCCACACATTAACAGCAGACAAACACTGATCACAACAGAGTACTTGTGGTTCATTCCCACATATCAGTTTACAATTCTAGTGTAGTGTAGTAGCTACACCTAGTTTGGGGGGAAGATGGGAGCGTCATTTCTAAGTTTGTAACAGTAAAATAGATAGTTCTCTTTTTTCAAGCGCTCAATGCCTTATCAGCAATAGTTACTACACTTACTGAGTTTACTGACAGGTTTTCATGTATTTTGTTTGTGGAGGGAAGAGACGGTCTGTGGGTGTCCCTGTAGGTTTGGTAGTGTTTAGTAGAGCTACTTGTCTTGCTTATTTGGATCTGATGATGCTCGCTTCACGAGCGAAACATGCCGTCCGTTATCATCTTCTTCTTCTTCTTCTTTAGCCCGTAACATAATCACATGTAATTTATTTCAGGTTATTTTTCACCTACTCCAGTAATTGGACTGGTTCTCTATTGACCGACTGAAAGTTACAATAATTGTTAATATGGCAACACTGAAAAATGGCTTCAAAACTCTTTACGTTTTTAACAACGGGGGGTCACAAAGTTTAAACGGGGTCGAAATGAGCCCGGCGACCAGTACCAGATTAAGGTAAAATGAGGCCCAAGTCCCTTAGATTTTTGGGGCCCCTTTCATTTTTCAAATAATTTTTATTTTTTAGCACCTGTACATTGAATAAAGTAGATACAAGAGTTTTTTTTCTCAAGATGAATAATACACTTTTATTAAATCATATATACAGTACATATATTTCAATTGAAACGATCATCGTTAATTGAAAACATTTCAGATGATTTGATGAGCAATTTAACAAATCATACTATTTATTACTTCTGTAAAATGTAATACAATTTTTTTCTGCTTTTTTCGGTCAATGAAATCTTCTACAATGTCATAAAAATCAATTTCCCGCAGAACATCTGACTCGATATACATTTAACTTAGCATGTCTAATCGTGACATGATACTTCTTCGCGCACTTTTGATCCGTTTCAATTTTGAAAACGAGCGCTCCGCAGAACAATTCGTTATCATGAGGGCCAGGAAAATGCGAAAAGCAATTTCAACGTTCGGAAAAACAGACTCAAGCTTGTCTCGAATAAGAATTTGCTCAAGTTCAGAATGAGTGAACTCGATTTCTAAAGGACATTGTAATTTATTATAATGCTGAAACTGTCTCAGTTCTGGATAAAAATTTTGGGGGCCCCAGATAATTCGGGGCCCTAGGTCTGGGCCTAGTCGGGCCTAATGGGTAATCCAGCACTGCCGGTGATACCAAATAATAATACTTGTTATAAGAAGATTCCAGCAAGTGAAGGAATGCGCACGACCTAGATGAGTCATCAGAGCATGAAATGCTGCACAAACCACAACAAAAAAAATGCTCCAGAAATACTCTACTCTACTCTATGTAGGCTGTGTCAGCCGAGAGACAATGTGGTGTCTGCAGTGTTTGTAATTCCCTTGAGGATTGCGGACAGTGATTGCTATTGGGATTCTAAAGTTTTTGACAGTACAGCAAAATATTATCAATGTAGCGTTGTGAAACTACTCTAGAGTATACATAATACTTACAAACCATCGTGGCCGAGAGTCCAATCTTACCTCAGCCGAATTGAAAATATTTTTCAGGGCTTCCCATTTTCACCACCAGACAAATGCCAGGACAGTTCCTATCAATAGGCCCACGGCCGATCTCCTACCAACATTTCCCTGACCCGATCTGAAAAAGAATGTTGGAGACTCCAATGCTAGAATAAACCAGAATGTTGTGTTGGAGACTCCAATGCTAGAATACACCAGAATGCTATGATGGAGACTCCAATGCTAGAATTAACCAGAATGTTGTGTTGGAGACTACAATGTTACAATACACCAGAATGTTATGTTGGAGACTCCAATGCTAGAATACACCAGAATGCTATGTTGGAGACTACAATTCTAGAATACACCAGAATGTTATGTTGGAGACTACAATGCTACAATACACCAGAATGTTATGTTGGAGACTACAATGCTAGAATACACCAGAATGCTATGTTAGAGACTCCAATTCTAGAATACACCAGAATGTTATGTTGGAGACTCCAATGCTAGAATACACCAGAATGCTATGTTGGAGACTACAATTCTAGAATACACCAGAATGTTATGTTGGAGACTACAATTCTAGAATACACCAGAATGTTGTGTTGGAGACTCCAATGCTAGAATACACCAGAATGCTATGTTGGAGACTCCAATGCTAGAATAAACCAGAATGTTGTGTTGGAGACTCCAATGCCAGAATAAACCAGAATGTTGTGTTGGAGACTCCAATGCTAGAATACACCAGAATGCTATGTTGGAGACTCCAATGCTAGAATAAACCAGAATGTTGTGTTAGAGACTCCAATGCTAGAATACACCAGAATGCTATGTTGGAGACTCCAATTCTAGAATACACCAGAATGCTATGTTGGAGACTACAATGCTGTGCAATACACCAGAATGCTATGTTGGAGACTCCAATGCTAGAATAAACCAGAATGTTGTGTTGGAGACTCCAATGCTAGAATTCACCAGAATGCTATGTTGGAGACTACAATGTTACAATACACCAGAATGCTATGTTGGAGACTACAATGTTACAATACACCAGAATGTTATGTTGGAGACTCCAATGCTAGAATACACCAGAATGCTATGTTGGAGACTCCAATGCTAGAATAAACCAGAATGTTGTGTTGGAGACTCCAATGCTAGAGTACACCAGAATGCTATGTTGGAGACTCCAATAATACAATACACCAGAATGCTATGTTGGAGACTCCAATTCTAGAATACACCAGAATGCTATGTTGGAGACTACAATGCTAGAATAAACCAGAATGCTATGATGGAGACTCCAATGCTAGAATACACCAGAATGCTATGTTGGAGACTCCAATTCTAGAATACACCAGAATGCTATGTTGGAGACTCCAATTCTAGAATACACCAGAATGCTATGTTGGAGACTACAATGCTGCAATACACCAGAATGCTATGTTGGAGACTCCAATGCTAGAATAAACCAGAATGTTGTGTTGGAGACTCCAATGCTAGAATTCACCAGAATGCTATGTTGGAGACTACAATGTTACAATACACCAGAATGCTATGTTGGAGACTACAATGTTACAATACACCAGAATGTTATGTTGGAGACTCCAATGCTAGAATACACCAGAATGCTATGTTGGAGACTCCAATGCTAGAATAAACCAGAATGTTGTGTTGGAGACTCCAATGCTAGAGTACACCAGAATGCTATGTTGGAGACTCCAATAATACAATACACCAGAATGCTATGTTGGAGACTCCAATTCTAGAATACACCAGAATGCTATGTTGGAGACTACAATGCTAGAATAAACCAGCATGCTATGATGGAGACTCCAATGCTAGAATACACCAGAATGCTATGTTGGAGACTCCAATTCTAGAATACACCAGAATGCTATGTTGGAGACTCCAATTCTAGAATACACCAGAATGCTATGTTGGAGACTACAATTCTAGAATACACCGGAATGCTATGTTGGAGACTCCAATTCTAGAATACACCAGAATGTTATGTTGGAGACTACAATTCTAGAATACACCAGAATGCTATGTTGGAGACTACAATTCTAGAATACACCAGAATGCTATGTTGGAGACTCCAATTCTAGAATACACCAGAATGCTATGTTGGAGACTCCAATGCTAGAATTCACCAGAATGCTATGTTGGAGACTCCAATGCTAGAATAAACCAGAATGTTGCGTTGGAGACTCCAATGCTAGAGTACACCAGAATGCTATGTTGGAGACTCCAATAATACAATACACCAGAATGCTATGTTGGAGACTCCAATTCTAGAATACACCAGAATGCTATGTTGGAGACTATGCTAGAATAAACCAGAATGCTATGATGGAGACTCCAATGCTAGAATACACCAGAATGCTATGTTGGAGACTCCAATTCTAGAATACACCAGAATGCTATGTTGGAGACTCCAATTCTAGAATACACCAGAATGCTATGTTGGAGACTACAATTCTAGAATACACCGGAATGCTATGTTGGAGACTCCAATTCTAGAATACACCAGAATGTTATGTTGGAGACTACAATTCTAGAATACACCAGAATGCTATGTTGGAGACTACAATTCTAGAATACACCAGAATGCTATGTTGGAGACTCCAATTCTAGAATACACCAGAATGCTATGTTGGAGACTACAATTCTAGAATACACCAGAATGCTATGTTGGAGACTACAATTCTAGAATACACCAGAATGTTATGTTGGAGACTCCAATGCTACAATACACCAGAATGTTATGTTGGAGACTCCAATTCTAGAATAAACCAGAATGTTATGTTGGAGACTTCGTAGCCAGATGTTAGCGGTTGCTGACTTTCACAATGACTACTACATGAACCATTATGCATGACGAAACTTGAATTGCTGCTCATTAGAATCCCGTTTGCACCAAAAGAAGTTAGTTCGCCACATTGTTGCCTCTCATCGCTCGGGGCGATCACATCAGCTGGCTCGGCAGGCGGTGGAAATATTTCTATGTTGTCGCCGGAGCCCGAGTGCCCTTCCTGACATTGGGCGAGGCACGTACATGGTCAAATCGAAGGCATTTACCTGGAGTTGAACTGAGAACCCTTTCAAGGAGGCTAATACCGTGCTAACTGTGAGTGATTACTGCCAGCAGATGTGTTGCTGTGTTGGCAACACCTTGTACTATGGTACGCATTGAGTCGCCGGGTTCACTCGGCCTGGTGACTCCACGGCCGCCTCCTGCCCAGTCCCAAATACAGTCAACATACGATGTAAATGAGACCGGCCCCGTGGTGTTGGGGTAGCGCGTCTGCCTCTCACCCGGAGAGCTGGAACGGGGTGTAATCAGCCTCATGAGGACAATTGAGTAGCTGTCTGACAGTGAGGCAGCGGCCCGGTCACGAAAACCAAGATTAACGGCCGAGGGTACCCGATGCGCTGACCACACGTCACCCCAATATCTGCAGGTCAAATGACTGGGCAGCGGTCGCTTGATAGGCCAAGGCCCTTCATGGGCTGTAGTGCCAGGGGTTATAATTTTATTTACGATGTAAATGAATCAACAACAACTAAGAGAACCACAACTGGTTGCCATGGTAACCAGAATGGACTAACATTCGTTAAAACATTAACAGGACGTTAAAGAAATTTTGTTATCAGTAATGTTAGTTCATTGAACTCTACTTGTTATCATTTGCATGAATTTGTATTATCGTGCTGTTAAATCTTTAATGAAGATTTATGAAACCGGGAGTGAGTGTTTATTTATAACGGAAACCCTCTGTTAACGGTCCTCCCGGAAAATGCTAGGATGGTACCTCCTTTCTACACACTACTAGAGTAATCACTAGTACACGTGACTGGTGACCAAGATGTCGAAAATTCCTTAGAGATTATTAACAACGTGGACCAGAAAACATCTCAGCATTCCCTTGGCGCTTTTAGTAGTGCCTGAGAGTGAAACCGGAGCCGTGATCCCGCTGATCTCTCTTGGTCTGCTGCTCGCCTTGAAAGTGAGGGCCCGCTTAACAAACCGTTGCTTTTTCATAGGAAATTGGGCACCGGTACATTTTGTTGATTCTTCTCCTCCTTTCTTTGTTTCTTTCTTAGTTATGAGAGGCATGATTTTTTCACGCTAACGATAAACGCGAAAAAACATATTTTGAAGCAATTTTGCGATATTTTTACGAATCATAAATTTCTGGTTGAGAAAATAAGGATATTAAGGATTAAAGCGACAAGGCTATTTTAAAGTGAAATTCAATTAGTTCGCGATAAGCGCGATATTACAGCGAATTCTGTAGCGAATAACGAGCTTGACATTTTGTTTCAAGAATATGTATGAAAAGAAAGATAAGAGCGAAGAAAGATTCAACAAGTAGAAATAATTCAGTCACTGCTAGCATTAAAATTAATGCAAAATCAGGAATATAACAAAATAATATTGGATGCTTACCAGTAATTTATACATCTACCATTCATATAAATAATTCGGAACCACAATTATGAAACCTGCAATGATTAATTTTAGAATTTCATTAAAACAAAATTAAAGTGATATAGCAATATCTACTTCGCGAAATAACGCGAACATTAGTTAAGTATCCTTCTCGCAAAATCGTTCAAAAATTAGTACGAAATATCATGCCTCTAGGTATGGCCAATCATAGAGCGCGTTGGAATTTGTTAGTTGGCTTGATGACTTTGCATTCATCTCCTCACAAAATGTCACTGTGTTGCCTCTTCTGTCCATCCTGTGCCACTCCTCCCCCTAAATATGTAGTTACTTGCAGTAGTGCCCGGCTTCGCCCGGTGGATTTAGTTGTTTTACAGAACTGGAGCGCTCAAGGATAAGGATCGGAAAGCACCAACGCTTATTGCCGCTGATAACCCCAGTCTCCTGCACCAACACCATCGCCCTTATACAGAGGCATACTATTGTCTTGATGATAACTGTTTTAAGGGGCTTAAGAAATATTTTTGCACTAATTACTCCCCGTGACTGCAATTTATAAGCAGCTCGCAATTCTGCACCAGAACATTGGTAGGGTCGACGGGATGCAGCCCGCATTACATGGCAACAATGGACTTCAGTATTATTGAAGCCGTTCTGGGACGCTCGTTCTTCCGACTTAATGAACAAAAATCAATCTTTAAGGTTACTTGAGAGGTGTAGCCTAATGCTACATAGCCGCCTACTGCTAAATAGCCTAAACTATTCCTCTTGAAACTGGCCATCATATACAAAAATAAATTTTCGAATCGGACTGGTAGTTCCAGACATTAGCGCGTTTAAACACACAAACTCGACAGCTTTATTATATTAGTATAGATTTACAGTGGTTCTGAAGATTTCTCCGTTTTCAATTATATTCTCTCCGGTGCTCAACTCATTCAGCACCCCTCCCCCCTCCCCCCCTCCTTGTTTCCTTCGGCCAATTTAACCTCGTATCCTAAATATTGGTTGGTTCCTCAGTTTAGGGGCTGCGTGTAGCCCCGTGTACTTTGGATGTGTGTAGAAGCTGTCTGATAACCGTTGTTAATTATAATGGTTGTATTACTCTGTAATTCAAGTAAGGGCTGCAGACGATCAATTTCAAGTAGTTCCTACTTTTGCTACCAAATGCTAACGTCAATGACACCTAGTTTTTAACTTGGGCACTAGATGCCATCGCAACCAGCACCTCGTGATGACCGTTGGAAATCATTAATCAAATCTAACCTACAAATTTAGCTTCACACAATTGAAGTTATTGGAAGGTTTTTAACATGCCATAAATCTATGGCATTCGAGCGCCGGCTTTACTTCCCCTCCGAAGGAAGGCATTCTGAGGGATTTTTAACGCTCTTAAAAAAACAGACGACTTCGGCCGGGTTTGAACCCGCGACCTTGGGCATAGAAGCTGAGCATGCTACCAATTACGCCACCGAACCCGCCCATCCTGAATATGTGCCCCAACAATTTCAAACGTCCCCTGGGTACAGTGTCTGTGAGGGGTCTGCAGTTCGTCTCCAAATTATATTTTCTGGTGCAGGCCCGAATATTTTCCTAAGGATTCTGCATTCTTGGTTTTCAATTTCTGTAATTTTTGAATGGCCTAAATTTATGGTTCCTGATGCTTATAGAGCTTCTGCGAGGGCAACGCTTTTGTGATTCTTCAATTTTACATCACTCTATTATTATTATTATTAGGAGTAGGCCTAGTAGTAGTATTTTGTATTCCGTTATTATTTAAAGTCTGTTTCCAGATTTAGGCATTCACCTCGAAATTTCGAACTTTGTAATATAACTGCGTTGAGATGACCTGGCTGTTCCGCCCCTTAAAACGTCACCAGGAAGTAAGGTTTCTGTCGGCAATGGACAAGTCATGTATTGGCGGTGACATTGTTAAACCGGACGTGAATCTTCAGCAACTTTCTCTACTGATAGAAGGAAAGTCCAGCTTCTACCGACAAATAAGTTTACTTTCACGGAAATGCGTGTGCGATACTGATGAATAGAATTCGCAAGTTTCAGATCTCAAATAGTACAAAATGTACAGTGAAAATGTGCTCTTAAAACGGCGAAATATGAGCTATGCAGGTATTGGAGTAGTACTGTCACCTCAGTACAGCAGTAACATAGCCTTGTTCTCACTCGCTTTTCTTAAGAGAGAAACCAATCCCCAGTTGTAGCACAAGCAACTCCATGTTGGAAACATCTTTTAATGTTATAGACTAGACCCTCATTTTCTTTAGGAAGCAAAATAACCAGTGATGGACGAAGCGAAGAGGATATAAAAAGTAGGTTGGCTGTCAAGAAAAGCATTTCTACAAAAAAAAAAAGAATCTGTTGACATCGAATATAGATTTAGATATTAGGAAGTCATTTTTGAAATCCTTTGTCTGGAGCGTGGCGCTCTATGGAAGTGAAACTTGGACTATTGGTGCAGCAGAAAAGAGGGGATTTGAATAGTTTGAAATGTGGTGTTACATGAGAATGATGAAGATCAGATGGGTAGATAGGGTTACAAACGAAGAGGTATTAAGACGAGTAGGAGAGGAGAAATGTTTCTGGTGACTGCTAAAGAAGAGAAGAGATAGGTTGGTAGGACACATACTAAGACACCCAGGAATAGCAAGCTTAGTTAAGGAAGGAAGGGTCGAGGACAAGAACTGTAGGGGTAGACCAAGGTTAGAATATGTTAAACAGATTGCCTTGGATGTAGGGTGTGGTAGCTATGTAGAGATAAAACGATTAGCTCAGGACAGGGAGGCATGTGAAGCTGCATCAAACCAGTCAAAAGTCTCAAACAGCAACAACAACAAACCTTCGATGAACACTATTCCTTTAGGGGATATGCACTTGGGAATTTACGTAGCATCAATCTGAAAACTCAATCGTATCATGTCGATTAGATTAACAGTTTGCCTTTTCTTCCACTACTAGGGCTAGTGTGAGTCAATGAAACTCAACTATATCTGGTCAATTAGATTAGGAGTTTGCCTTTTCTACCACTTCGAGGACTAGTGTGAGTCATTATGAGATCACCTTTTGCCCGTGTGTGTGCATGTATGTCCCCTCCCCTAATAACATCGAAACGGCTGGAGCGATTTGAGGTCATAGCACTATTTCGGGTGCTCTTCAAATTTTATTACGTGTCGCGAATCCAACATGGCGGCTGTGCGAAATATTTCACTGGCATTCTATATCTCCGAAACTATTACCGATATCACCCTGGAATTTTGTACGGTGATAAAGGGCACAACTGGATAATCACCTATGAGACTTTCAAAAACCTGCAAAGTACAAAACGAACATGGTGGCCAAGCTAAATTGGAACATTTTAATAGAATTTTCTCGCGATTTAACCATCTGAGCGCAGTGAAATTAACATAAGTAGGATATCTTATCAAAATGGGCTGTATAGTTCTTCACGGGACTACTTGGTTCCGATGTGAAGATTTTTCAAAAAATCAAAAAGTTTATTGAACCAAGGAACACATTAAAGAAAGAATTATGTAAATAAGTTAATTTGACCAGGATTTGAATCAAAAATATACGAGTAAGGAAACATGCGATTTACTATAGGCCGGGAGTCATTTTCGAAATTTGTCTTTTTTTTTAAATTTGATAGAGCTTTTGAAGACTCACACAGTAGTTTGAAGCCTTTCCGGGTCCTTTAACCGTTCAGCGTTTGGCAGAATTGATGGGGACCGCTACTTATGTCTGCTATTCAACATTAAAACTATTAGCATACTTTTTGGTAGCAGTTGACGTAGGCAAGTTATAAAACACTTTCCTAGCAGGATGGGGCCGATGACCTCACTGTCCCTGACAACAATACGCTGGCTGTGAGAGGGGGGGGGGGTGTAACGCGACCCCTCAAAGTCGACCTGGGCGTGACAGTTATCTTGCTTACTAATAGCTCTGAGGTATATTTATCTGCTGGGCTAGCTTCTACACATATCTACTGCACCATTTAGACTCCCCATTTCTAACTCCACGCAGCTTGTCGAAAATTACAGAAAAGTGCCCAAAACATAACCAAATATGACTAAAACCTTAGAAATGGCCAAATGCCAAATAAAATAGCTTGAAACGAAGTTAAACACGTTAAGATCCCTTTTACGGACAAAAAATAAAATCTTAGCACGCTTCACACATTTTTGGCAATATTAGCGCTCATCCATCCGCCATAGGAAAAATCAGAGAAACGACCCGTCGTAGGCCGCCCTGTCGTCTGGTTGAAATAGCAATTGCTCTATTGGGATACCACCACCGTGGCCAGTGACAGGCTCGTTGAAACACACGCCCAGCGGTATTGTCTCTCTGTCTATGACCACTCTTAATGAAAATTGTAAACAGGTAAAAAAAAAGTTAACCTTTTTTTCAATATGTATGGCGTAAGGCCCTTTGTATTTTTTAAATAACTACAACATTCAAAAACAGGGCGTTACCCCGAGTCCTTGGACACCTCATTTGTTAAAATCCAACCATGGGTTTGCCAAATATTACAAAAAGTCTAAAATCATTTTTTACCCCAAATAGGTTTTCCCTCCTACTCGACACAGGCATCCTCGGCAATAGTGCAACGCGACGGAAAAAAAAATAATTACATGCCAAACTTTGTTCTAGCCTTAAGGGTTCACGACATATCAGCAAAAATCACAAAAACATGTGTTTACCTCAAAATAGGTTTCCAATAATCCACCAATTAAAAAACAAATAACCTCACCAGCAGATAGAGCGGGAAAAATACCATTCAAACGACCCCTCACTCGACTATTCCTCAACCCTTTTCCAGCATAGCCATACGTATTCAAGCACGCACGCGACTGCAAGTAGAACTCCACTTCTTCGCATGTACAGGGGTGTGCAAATTATTAAATTCAACTCCAGTTTTCCGAAATTGCATTGATTCTTTTCATGAGTTAATGCTCTAAATATATTTACAAGGCGCTGCAATTATATCAAATATTTAACCATTAGTCTTAATTACATTTTATTTTAAGAAAATCATAGTAAAAATATGTTATAGAATTTCCACTGAAACAGGAGCCTCGTTTCGTATGGATTCAGAGCTGAGGAACTCAAGAGTACTTTACACTGATCATCCAATCTTGAACTATTCAAAGATTCGTGGACCATGGATTGACATCGCCTGATTTAGAGGACACATTCAAAAGTCATGACACGAGAAAACGGACCCAGATCAGACATCCCTAGGAATACCCAATTTGTAAAATTTCTAGAAGCAATTCCTGTTGGAAAAATGTATAAGTCCACGGGGGAGAAAACATTACTAAATACGACAGCAGTTGGTCGATAAAATGATTTTGAATAAAAAAGTGACAGTCAGTCTGAAAGACTAGACTTTGTATCATTTTAAATGCTACAAATGCTGAAAAATGCTAGAAAGACTCTTGACATGTTAGAAAATTATCTGCATAATACTTATCTTGCTTATCTTGTTTCAAATTACTCGCGAACGGCAAGTGCAAACCAAGGGCAAAGCAAGGTCAAGCGCGCGGGATGCCGTCAGGCTCACCAGAGCGCGCGGGGACGTGCCCCTTCCATCCAGTCTAAAAACACTTATAGTGGGCGATGTATTGAAGATAGAGATATGCTCTCGCGGACTTTTTTATAGAACTTTTCATGCTGACCAATTCTTACGCTCATAGTATACTGATATGTTTAACGGTTTGCCCAGCATAAGCTTAAGAAGCACTCGGACGCCAAGTTTGTTTTCGACTTTTTCACTGAAATCGTTACTGCTTGGCTTCCTTTGATCATACATAAATTATTTTCTACAGAATCTTTCCTCGAGATATCCTTTACAGAATGGTGAAAACCGCATCAAAATCCATCCAGTGGTTCTCAAGATTACCCGTGACATCCAAGAATCGGGGATTTTTGCCTTATACTAACGAAGTAGAGATGCACCAAGCGGTACTATGACGTCACACACCTCAGTGCATCTGGGTACATTTCGTCCCGTCACCCTAACGTAACGCCAGATTCCAGCGTAACGACGAAGTCGACAAGATCATTATAAATGATAATATTCTGATTGATTTAAATGCTTGATTAGATTCTAATAATTTACACACCTCTAAATGTTTCAAATTTCGGGCAAAACAAGCTGAGGAGAAAATCTATCTCCGATCCATACTGATTGGTATTAAGGGGGTCCTGGCGATGGAGCTAGCTTTAAAATATCCCGGAAAACTGTGAAATGACAATTACAGTTGCTTAACTGTGCCGTGTCGTGGACCTGACATCTGTCGCTTCTGACTTGCGAGTTTCTCAAATTGGGGCCGATGACCTACATGTTATCATCATCACCTACACACCCAAGTGAGGACACAGATCGCGACGAGGAGATCTGATTGAGTTGTTTTTTATGGAAAAGTTGGGAAAATTGTGGAATGTGGTTTTATCCAAGTCGAACATGAGGACAGATTCCTCGCTGATTGGGGCTGATAACCGCGATGTCCAAGCGCATTTACATGATTTTTTTGCCCTCCTCTTTTGTGGGCTGTATTGTGTTATTGTTGTTTCATTGTGACATCGCGGTCATGTAGCCCAGTGTACTTGGGTGTGTATGGAATTTGTCTGAGAGCCTGTGTTAGGGATGATCACTCCTAATCATCTAAGTGGGCTTTCCCATACGTTTGCTAAGCTCACCCCCCATGCTGGTTGTACATAGCGCAGAGTCTAAATTTCATCCTCCTAGCCTCAAGTGATTCCCACCCAAGTTTCTTTATGACACTGTTCCTGAGATTAAAGCCACTGGGCACAGATCTAGCGGCCTTTCTTTGTACCATTTCCAACTCATTGATACGCCCTACTTGATATGGATCCCAAACCGCCGAGGCGTATTCCAGAATAGGTCTTACAAGTGACAAATATCCTAATTCTTTAGCAGAGGTACTACTTCCTTTTAATACACTCATAACAAAGTGCAGCTTTAGAAACTACACATCTTACATGACTACCTCATTTCATATAATTTCTTACGTGAACCCCCAAATATTTGCTAGAATCTTCTTCTACAAGTATTTCCGAGCCAATGATATATTTTATGAGACTACATTTTCTAGTATTAATTTGCATTTTATTTTCAATCGCCCAATTATAGACCAGGTTCAGGTCATCTTGAAGTAGGCCTACTGCGTTGTCTTGTGAGTCATGTATCTTTCGATACAATCATCCGCAAACAATCGACAGTCGCTGCGAATTCCACTAGGTAAGTCTTTTATAAACGCCAAAGGTTCGATCACGTGACTGATTGAATAGTTGAGTTTCTTAAAACCACATTCCCCAACCTTTCCATCAGAAACAAATCAATGACAGAAGAAGAACCGCTTCGTCTGCTGGAACGTCCTGTCAGCGAGCCCGTTTCGTGTTTGAATAGGCACCCTGTACCATGCAGTTCAGGATGGCCTGGGGTTGAAAAGAATATTCTCACTTCGTGAACAATGCTATCAATATTTCCGGACACAGCAGTGTACAGTCACCGATCAAGGATCATCCGTCCCTCTTGGTTATAGACGTGCCTAGAAATAAGGCCGTCTTAGGCTATATTGCTTTCTGGCAGTTCTGCCAACACAATGAGAGAAATGCCACATGAATGTTTACTATACTGGGCGTAAATCAACGGTATTGCTTGAAAAAATGGAGATTATTGTAATATGTACGCGTAATTATTATATGTGCGTGTCCAATGAAATACTTTGCATATGCTTGGTGGTTTTAAAAATAAACATTGCAATCAATTAATTCCATGTTGGTAACACATTTGGTAAAATTAGTTCTCTCACGGCTCTGGCATCTTTATTTAGTCTTATGAAAATGAAATGAAAATCCACAGCCTGCTTCCAGTCTCCGACCGGGTCAGGAATGGAATGAATGAAGCCCCCATCTAGCGGCGAGGATATGAAGTGTGCCGGCTGCCGAAGCCTGTCGCACTCCTCTGGGGCAATGATTAAATGAATGACAGATGAAATTAAATGATAGTGGAGAGTGTTGCTGGAATGCAATTGTGACAGGGAAAACCGGAGTACCCGGAGAAAAACCTGTCTGCCTCCGTCTTGTCCAGCACAGATCTCACATGGAGTGACCGGAATTTGAACCACGGACCCAGCGGTGAGAGGCCGGCGTGCTGCCGCCTAAGCCACGGAGGCTCTATTTAGTCTTATATCAATTAAATATTGATATATTACTGAGTACAAGTTCAATCATCAACATGCTCACTGCTTCCATAACCTCACTTATTGACCCCGATTGCCAACTCCCTCTCACTGCAGCTCATGGATAAGCAACAATTTCAAAGAGGAACAAGACATTGAATTGGAAACTTTATTATTGAAACATAAGGGAGGGAGGATGTAACAGCTCACTATCAGTTGTAAACACACCAGAGCACACTACAAGTAAGTGGTATAGCAATAGCGCAGACAGTTCTTGTAACGTGTGAAATGTGTTTTGAGTAAAAGAAAATCAGAAGTCGGAACGGAACCACGAACAACACGAGGCCGCAAACACCACTTCGAAACGCAATCCAAAGAATACAAACAACTCCCACTGATCGGGTTGGTGCGAGCGTTAATGATGCCAACTACGAAACCTTAGTAAAAAATCCACTGCCTGCTTCCAGTCTCCGACCGGGTCAGGAATGGAATGAATGAAGCCCCCATCTAGCGGCGAGGATACGAAGTGTGCCGGCTGCCGAAGCCTGTCGCACTCCTCTGGGGCAATGATTAAATGCATGACAAATGAAATGAAATGATAGTGGAGAGTGTTGCTGGAATGAAATTCTGACAGGGAAAACCGGAGTACCCGGAGAAAAACCTGTCTGCCTCCGTTTTGTCCAGCACAGATCTCACATGGAGTGACCGGGATTTGAACCACGGACCCAGCGGTGAGAGGCCGGCGTGCTGCCGCCTAAGCCACGGAGGCTCCAACTACGAAACCTTAGTACTAGAATTAATTCTTCATTCGTTGGCTTTACAGCAATCCGCGTGCTGGCTATTGAGTGTCGTCCCCCTGGTCACCAATAAGATGATTGTTTTCAGATCAATCTTCATTTTGCCGAGAATATCAGACATTGCGAATGTTGAGAAACGTGTCCTCGAAGAGTTGACGAGTCACCCTCAGCTCTACGTCCCATATTTGAAGCGGGTGGGCGACAGACACAGCAAAAGCCTAGGAGACTTACCTGCTTGCAGTGCTGTGGTGTGTAGCCTATATCCGAGCGGGAAAAGGCTCAACAAGACTTAGTTCGCATCTCAAACGGGTAATACTTGGCCCAGTAACATATCTTACTTTTCTATACTTTACTTTACTCCGCCTGGAAGACGGATTTTCATAAGATATTTTTGGCAAGTTAATTGATGACTACTACTTACATGCAAGTATGCTTGAATATTAGTTCCTATTATAGCATTTGTACGCACATTGTGTTGCCAGTGGATGAGATAAATCTACAATCATCTTGAATTTTCGACTGATTTTTGATAACATTCATTTACGTTTTTTAATCGAAAATTCTTCCAATTTTTTACGACGGTTTACTTGCCTTCCCACATATCTATATTCGAAAAAAGAAGTCTCGTATTAATATATTTTTCGCAATACTAATAGAATATCAACATAGTATTTTAAAGTAGTTTTACACACCAATTCATATATTTACAAGTTTTTCATTAATTTTAATTAACACTATTAGTAAGGATATCCATGTTTTGTCAATGTTTAACTAGTTTTTTAGGTGTAATATTGTTCACGCTGAGGATGGAATCATTGATATTCCGAAACATTAATATTTCATTAAACAACTTCTCTTAGTATTGATCAGGTGGATTTTCAGTTTATTAATTGTATCCCTCGTGTTTGAAAACATGACACGGACCCGAGAGGCTACGTATCGTCGTGTGTAAACAACCGTCACCATCTCCTGTATCGAATTGTTTAAAGGAATGTGACGCCAAGTTTGTTTTGCATCAAAGAACAACAAAAATAGAGAGAGGTGACTCACCACAGAACGGGATGCCCTCGGGTATCCACTGGCCATGTTCACACACCCGTCTGGACGGTCCCAGAAGCTCGAACCCACGTTCACACGAGTAGGTGGCCGTTGATTTGTCCGCAAGCGTCTCGTCCGAGAACACGACGGTCGAGTGAGCTGGCGCGCCGGGATAGCGACACCCTCCTCCACTGTCATCTGGAACAAACAACGTGTTAATAATAATGACAACGGACTCACAATAGGTTATAAGAACATGGATCTGACAATTGACTGCCTAGCTTTTGCAGATGATCTGATTCCATATTTTCTGATTCCATAGATACTGCTACAAAACAAATTATCAAGCTTAAAACCCAAGCGGCAAAGTCAGGCCTCCAGATCTTTGAGAAAACGGAATTTATAACTAACCATCAAGTAGGCCCCCAGAGAGTTATATGTGGAACAACGAATAATCAAGCGGGCAGAAGAATTAAAGTATTTAGGCGAATGGATAAAACCAAACAACTCTGAGAAAGAAGCATTTACATCAAGGATCAACAAGATGGAAACTGCGTACCAGCTAACCAGAGATGTTTACAATAAACGATCATTGTCCATCAATGCCAAGATTAGGCATTATTGGTCAGTTATTCGTCCAGAAGCTCTGTACGCAGCAGAATGCCTTGCAATGAATAAGAAGGTTTAGTTTAGTTGAAAAGTTAGAGCTCAAAGAACGAAAAATCCTGAGAAAGATCCTAGGACCAGTCAGAGAAAATGGAGAGTACAGGAGGCGATATAACACCAAACTCTACATACGTGTGGAAAGGATAAAGGAGAATTAGTTTCTATGGCCACATAACACGCATGAGCTCGCACAGACTGACCAACCGCATATTTTCCTACTTCGTAGACAAGAAAACCAAGGGGCCGTGGTTCTCTCTGAGGTCGGAAACGATCTTATAGAAGAAGGGATTTCGCTTGAGGACATTCAAGAACGTCTTCCTCTTCAGAAAGAACTTGGAGCACACCAGCGATTCCAACAAAAGCCAAAACTGAGAACAGGCAAGAACTGGAGGGCTGACAGAAAGGAGGCGCACAGGAAACAGTTGAAGTAACGTGGTCCATAGCTGGCCGAAACGAAGAAGAAGAAAATATTTGAAGTTCATTGTTGCATGTACCGATACACAACAGTGGGTTGGGAATCACCGAATGTGGTCATAGCATTGATTACATTCCCAGCTGGCAAGATATCTTAGTTCAGAGAGTTAAGACTTGTGGTGAAGTACTGTAGCCTGTCTCGTATCCTGTGAACATTTTCCTGGTGTAAAATCATCTTCTCCAGAAGAAGTCTTACAGTAAATTTGCTCGCACGTTTCAGTGCTGTGTGATGTTCACTTGTAGGGGAACCTTCCGATGAGGCCTGCTATGGACCACTCTTCACTCTTCCGTTATTATTATTATTATTATTATTATTATTATTATTATTATCATTATTATTAGTTGTTATACCCTTTCAAAGAGCGCATTAGTTAGCCTTCTTATTCTACCCAAATTTCTTCATGAATGCACATCTTGCGCTCTGTAGACCATTTCCTACCAGTTTTATTTTTAAGTTCCTCCACCAATTTGCAGCTGCCTACTGTTGTACTAAATGTTCCACGATTTCCTATGATATCAATTTCTTGGAGGTCCGCCTTAGTTTGTTGTATCCAGTTTATTTTGATCTTCTTTGAGTTGATAACTTTTGATCAGTCTGTCGCTGTCCGTTCTATGGATATGGCCACAGAATTGCAGACGTCAGTTAAGGTCCGCTAGTCTCCTCTTAATCCAGATTCCATTTTCTCTCGTGAGACCATAAATTTTCCGGAGAATTTTCCGTTCTTGATTTTCAATTTCTGTGAGTGACCACCGAGAGATATGGTTTCTGAGCTTCTGGCAAAACAACTGTCTTGTAGTTTTGCATTACATGGTACGGTATGACTCCACGTTAGTCTCTACGCCTTATGGAATAATAACAACGGAACTGTGCTGAAGGCCGGTCGGTACACTCAGTCAAGGTCCAGAGAGCCCTCCAATAAATTATACGAACAGATTAAATTTTCTATTTTTCAATGAAACTAATTGGAACTACAGTCGAACTTGTATACATCGAATTTTCGATATCTCGGAAGTAATTTTAATTTCCTGGCGAAGTTCTATACAATTTATGTGTCATGATTTTTCTATACTTTAAAGTCTATTAGTAGGATATTTCGGTAACTCAAGTGATACTTTGTTCCCCATACATAAAATATATGTCTGTATCTCCAAGTTGGGATGAAAATGCAGTTGAATTACGTTCTTTAGGTGTGAATTGGCAATTACAATATGGATACAGTTGTGTACGGTGCCTGTCAGCAGCTTATTATGCTCGGGATTACAAATAAACACAAGATTTATAGCGCTATGCAGGAGTCTGGTTTTTGAAAGGAACGGAAAAACATAGGTTACAGTAAAATTGATCGAAATTGATGTACAATATTTGCAAAGCAACATTTAACCCAAGATAGTATGAGTAGACCGAGTGACAATAACAGCGACTATTTATGTACAGTCGACTCTCGTTAATTTGACACTCGTTAATTTGGATCTGTCGATAATTTGAAGGTTTTTTTTTCCCTGTCCCTTGAAAAGTACTCGATACATTGAAAATAATCAATGTGAGCAGCAGGAGCAGAATCCTGCCCGTCAGCCTGAAGGGCCTTTAGAGCTGTATCTAAAGAGCGGTGTGGACCTAACAGAACTGGGGGTCTTATTTGGTCAGGATGTGACCTGGTGCCCGAGGACACCTTCAAGTGCTTAAAGTGAAAAAGAAAGTAAAAAGAAAGAGCTCAGTTGAGCTTATTTTTAAGGGTGAAATTGATTAAAAAGAGCTATAGGAGCTTATGGGTTTTATTCAATAATAATCCGGGGCCGTTTGTATCGGCACCTGGTGACTTGGTAATCACCTAACCTGTTCACTAGAGGGTTGGTGTTAAATGTTTTTGTTTTATAGAGTTTTGCTGCCTCCTCTGTATTGCGAGTGCTGATTACCGGGTTGGTCCCTTTGGTAATTTGAAGTTGTAGGAATGGCAGGCGTCTTGCTATAATTTGCAGTCGGTGATTACAGTATTGTTATCATGCACAGAGCTGTCGTTTGTTTACATCAATAATGACATGTGTGACTGAGTTCATAGTCTTGAGTCTTCATTGAAACGTTAAAGTGTGTTACAGTATAATGTTTGATTTGTGTAATTTTTAAGTATAAAAATGAGTTCAAGAAAGAACAAGTGTCTTTCCATAAGTGAAAAAGAAGCACGTGATTCAAACTGTGGAGGATGGACAATTAAAGAAAGATGTCACCAAACAGTTCCGCATTTTACCATCAACATTGTCGATGCTTTTGAAAAACAAAAGAAAATTACGGTCTTTTTTTAAATCAGCCATTTTTGTATAATTGTAATCTTGTGAAATGAAAATCAGTAAGTAGCCTACAGTAATAAAATCAAACTCTTGTTTATTTGAATATTTCCCTCCCTCTTGGTATTTGAACTCCTATTATTTTGAACTCTCGGTAAATTGAACGTTTTCTCTGGTCCCTTGAATTTATGATAATAGATTTCATGTATTTCTGTATCTCGAATTTTCGATAACTCGAAGTAATAATTCCGAAAGCACTTTGAAGTTCGACTGTTGGGGTCAACAATTCCCATACCGTGATGCCCTCAAATCTTAGTGCCAACAGCCTTCCTCAAACACGTCAGGGGTCACAGGCATAGCCAATGCCTTACAAGAGCACGACGGAAGTGGTGTCCGGTCACATCCGCACCTCCACGATCCCTTATTTAGAGGTAATGTTAAGATACCCTACTTCCTGCTTCAAGCTTCCATAGACAGGTCCGGAATTGGGCGCAACCTATTTATTGGTAGAATGATTCTTTTCTTTTGCAAGCCATTAGTGCCAAGTCTCAACACTAGGGCTAGGCTTCCCTTTGCTTATACCTAACTAACTAAACAGTATAAACGTCCATGTATTAGAACTTCAGCTATCATATAATTACATTTTAGTGTTACATATTTGATCATATTAACATGTTTTTACATACTTTTGCTTTTTCAATGTAAAATTACACATTCTGTCTCTTTCTGTAAAAAATGTATTTCTTCGTAAGTGAAATATACGGTAATTCAAAACAGTCTATACGACAATATTGGTTCACTAGAAACTCAGGTACATGAAAGGAATTTTCCAAGCAATTCATAAGCTGATGAGAAAGAGCCAGGGAAGAACGATATTAGTGGAGTTAAGGGGATGGGAAATCACTTGCACTTCAGTTTATTTCATCTGTCCAGCGAGTGCATGAGACTCTGTTGTTCAGGAAGGCTGCTATATTTCCTCTCACCCCGCAAACAAAATGTGCCCCTCACAATATTTATTCTTGAGTTCGTACGCATTTCCTCAGACATAATGATGGAATGTATTTAAATTTGCTATACTATGGACGTGATTGATAAGTTATTGTACCACACTTTATTTTCCAAAAGAATAAACTGATGAATCTTCAAGTAACACAGCATAGCATTTATATAAAAATTAAATTATTATTACATATTTTAAAAATGTTAACGTATTATGTTTATATTTTGCATGAAAATCCTAGCACTAGTGATAAGCAATGCGGGCGAGTCTATGTGCTGCAGCATGGTTAAGAGGGGAGGAACGTTCACTTGTCTCGCTGCTACTGTAACTGTATTGCACGTTAGTGTCCTCTCACGTTTGCGCCATGAGGTATTAAATCGCTCTTATCACGGCAAAAGGGTATAAGTCAAAAGATACCAAAAGTGAGATTGTTTGGTAGGTTCATGGCATAACTTTGTTTGTGCAAAAGGTTTTAAGGGTTTAAGCCAATTCTGAATAGTCTTGAGTATTCACAATCGACTTAAAACCTTTTGCACAAACTAAGTTATGACAATTACCTACCAAGCAATTGCATGACTTTTGGTATCTTTTGACTTATACCCTTTTGCGCAGAAAAATAAAAGCGAATTGCAGTATACACTACTTTGTACATCTTCAAAGCTGCCACATTTCCCAACGTGATTTCATTTTACTGCAGCAGTAGATGCGATAACCAGAAGCTCCTTGGACATATTGAAACAAATACTTGAGGCAAAGGGACAAACATTGGGAAATGCAGGAATATTTGTACAACTATATGTAGGCTTTTGAAGATGAAATAATTTTAAGGGGTGAAACAGCGAGGTCATCAGCCCCTGAAATCATTCAATAACTTCAAAGTTGCTATTGAGGAAAATCACCCACAACAATTAAGAGCAGATTCCATTTCAACATGGAACATTGAGCTTACTTATTCTACTGAGATTCCTGCTCACGTTTCATTGCCTCTAAGCTTCGCATGGGTTCAATAATAATAAAGGGTCTTATCGAGAAATTAGAAATACGAGAAAGGCAGATGTTGAGGTCCAATCAAAGAAAGTGGTGGTTTCAGAAGTCTGCACAATCATGTAGAAAAGATCACGGACACGATTCGCGGGAGGAGGAGGAGGATTGTTTGCTCGTATGAGTTATATAAGGTTGAGCAATAGGATCTTCAGCCTTTTTCATTAAAAAGAAACAAGGAGGCGTGGTCCACCGATGTAAAGAAAGATCGGCAAGAAGTGGGGATAACAGGAGGATATCCTGGAACGTGTTTAGCTCAAGAAGAAACTCCAGGAGCACCAGGGTTTCCAAAGAAAGCCAAAACTAAAAACTGGCAGAACATGGACTGAAGCGAAGAAAAGACAGCATAGGAAATGAACGTTAAAGCGCGGGCGCAAAGAAATGGAAAAGGTCAGTTGAAATAGCGTGGTCCGTAGATGGTCGAAAGGACAGCAATAATGACGCGATCTGGAAGACCAACCCCTGGGGAGGAAGCGTTAACAGTGTTCATACAGTACCGTATATGAGCAGAAATTTACAATGTTATAGTTCGGTGGCGTAGTTTGTAGCATGCTGAACTTCTATGCCCAAGATCGTGGGTTCAAACCCAGCCGAAGTCGTCGGATTCTTTTAGAGCGTTAAAAATCCCTCAGTATGCCTTCCTTCGGGGGGGGGGGGAATTAAAGCCGGCGGTCCCATTCGTAGATTTATGGCATGTAAAAGAATCTTCCACTAACTAAAATTGTGTGAAGCTAAATTTGTAGGTTATATTTGGCTCGTCAGGATAACGCTCTATCAAGTTCCAACAGACGCCGCTAGTGTAAGTGACAGTAGGACCTGGTAGCCACAGTTGGAACTACTTGAAATTGAACTTGTCGGGAGCCCTCGGGCGTTCAATGAAAAATACCCAGCTATGGCCGTAACTTAATAACAATACAAAAATAGCAAATAGTACATGATGCAAAGAGCCTATAATGACAATAATTAAGACACGAGTATGTTTATAAAACGAGCGTATACGAGTTTTAAAATTTCCATACGAGTGTCTTAATTACCATTATAGGCGAGTTGCATACGACTGTTTATGTTCGACGATAAATATTCATAAATATCTGTCGAGATTTCGCCAGTTTTATGTACTGAACAGAGCGCATGAGACGCAGAGAATGCCTTGTATTTGACCGTGGCCTCCTCAATTACCCTACTATGACACTAGGCAACGCAGTGAAATTTATTAGAAGGCCGTGGAACTCAGCGCATCTAATTATCTAATTGGTCAAACAACTGTTTCTTGAGCTCTGATTGGTGGGAGAAACTGTTTCATAATGAAAAATAGTGTTATAATGACCATCATTATGATACAGTTTTCTGACATATAATAGTCAGGGCTGAACATAAACAATTTAACAGTTCTTGTTGTTGTATGTGTATTCTTTCGATTGTTATATTTTACTTGTATTATAAGTACGCACTACTTACTAGTGGCTCATCTGTGGAAACACAAATGTGTAATAACTCGATGGAACCTCGCTCGTGAAGAACGCAACATACAATTGAGATTGATTTATCTTATTAGAAATTTTCATGTCACTTATTTTTACAATTTATTGTGTGTGATCAAAACCTAACTGTTTTTCTATGAAATTTTTTCATTTGAGTTTTTGCTTCTTGTATTGGAACGTTGAGGTGAGTGAATTAAGTAATCTTGGTAAGTTACTAAAACTTCCAATTTCTGTTTCCCACATGAATTAATATGAATAATATGTATAATAATGGCCTCAGCAAGACTTGCAGTCTCTGAGGCGATGCCATTTGGCAGTGAAACCGGAATTATTTTCCGCGACGTGTGGCTGGATTTTGTCTTGATATCACTAAGCTATATGTGATACGAAATCGCACGAGTCTGATGCCGGTCAGAATCGAACCCACGATTTTGGGACCCAACATTTGAGCATTATACACGGAAGAGTTGTTGTTTCGTTTCGTTTTTTTTTAACTGTCCTATTTTTTTCTTTCAAAAAGTTGTCTTTAAAATGGAAATATACAACGCTCCATTGGTTGATCCGCTGCTCTCGACCCTAACAATTACAGTTACCACAGGAACACAGGTTATTAGAAAATTAAACACACCCCAAGTATATGGGACTGATAACCAAGATGTCCCAAGGCAGTAGTGAAGCTAGGGCCATACGTGGGAATGAAACCAATCCACCTCACGAGGCAAACCCAGAACCTTTTAGACTGGAGTGACTGTACAGCTTCATGCTAGCGCCAAAGTTACTTTGATTTGTTTACGATTCTTTAAAATTAAACACAAACTTAAATACGATACGGGTCTTAACATGGCTCAAGCCAACATCATGGCCAAAGCCCTTAAGTCACTGCAATGCAATGCACCTTGCATTCATTTAAATCCTGGATCAGGTTTCTACGATTATTGACTCGAGAAATCTCAGATCGATGACCTTGTAGTTTGGTCTTTTAGCTAAATCTAAAAATAAAAAAATCAAGAGTGAATAATCAATAAATAATGATTGGAAAATCCCTCCGTCTTACAAGAGCCGCGAGGCGCATGTGTACATAAAAAACTATTTCACCCCCGGGGTTTTTATCTCGGGGTGCAAATAAGTGGTCCATTGGAAAGGGGGCGTCACCCCGAGTCATATGACACCTCCATGGTGACCACTCAAATCGGACAAAGATTTTCCAGGAGTTTTCCAGGAATTTTCCAGGAGTAATTCTAATTTTTCCAGACTTAAAGATAAGCGCGAGTTGGGGGGGGGGGGGCTTTATCGGTTGCCTACTTCAAGACCAAAATAAAGCAGTTGTGTTTGGTTTACTTATACAGATGAGGACAAAAATTAGTGGTGATTGCGTAATTGATACGCAAACCTACACACAAATTATTTAATTGTTGTTTTAAAAAAGCCTTTGTCACTCAAAAATCCGCTTTAAAAGAAAGAGAAAAGAATGCGCCTGCAAGTTTATTGCGGTGAAGTTGTCTATACTCAATATGTTTTACAAAAATACTATCGCGTGTTATCTCACACAGAAACAGGTAGACTGAGGAAATTTCTTCCGTTAACGATGAGAGCTCACCCAAAACCGCAGCGGGAGTATGATTTAAGATAAAACACGGCGCGTAAATTTCCGGTTAAAAATAAGCAGGGTTTGCAGAGCGACCGCTACATGGCCCTTGCTACCCCATCCGCGATATCATGACGTCGAGGACTAAGGGCGGACTGGGAATTTTAGTAGTGGATGGAAAGATTTTTATAATTAATTAACAGTGGCCATTTTCCAGGAGTTTTCCAGACCTATTAAAATCCAGGAGTTTTCCAGGTTTTCTAGGAGTAGTGGCCACCATGCACCTCACACAAGTCTC
This sequence comes from Meconema thalassinum, assembly GCA_946902985.2. Taxonomy (NCBI): domain Eukaryota; kingdom Metazoa; phylum Arthropoda; class Insecta; order Orthoptera; family Tettigoniidae; genus Meconema; species Meconema thalassinum. The sequence continues at coordinate 4,274,598 of OX336396.1, forward strand.
TAGCATTATTGGTTCGTGAGATATCGGGTTGGACTCGCGCGGCGGCCATGATACTATTGAGGATCATCACTGTCGAGGTGGAATGTCACGCCCTCTGGTTCATGATCGCGAGATTAACGTCAACTTCTCTATTGCCTTTGAAGTATTGTATTGGTGATTCAAGCTTTACAGCTGCAGTTTGAACACGTTGTCTATTTGAGGAAACCATGTGGTACTTTTCCCAATCGTAACAGTGTTGCCAACCTTTGAGCCTGATTCGCCATAAAATCAAATTACTCGGGTGCTCTTTTGTCGCTCAAACACAACAAAATGTAATAAAATATCAAATTGGTACTGAATTATTTTACCTATCGTTCCAAATACCACTAATTCACACACAATTCATCACATGAAAATGAAAATTGGTAAAAATTAACGTGAAAATGAAATATGAATTCATGGATTTTTACAAAGGAAATTCGAAAAGTAATGTAGCCAGTTTATGGGAACATAGCAACATGTGATGGACAATCTTGTACGCCAAAAAGTGGGAACTACTGCCAGATACGTTAGCCTCTTCACAGACCAAAACAACAAAGGGACCGAGGTGACGAGAGGCAAATGCTGATATGGTATAAGTCATATGCGGCTTGTCACTCCCACTTTCACCTACTGTCAGTCATCGTAGAAAGTCTCATCGCTAATCCTGCTTTCTTTTCCATCTTCAATGAACCAACATCCACAGCAGACCTAAATCTCTTCACTTCTCATGAAGGTTATTTACCCCTTGCGGCAGTTGTCTGATAACCTGTGTTAATATGACTGCCTGGAATTATTCAGGGTCTTCATGTAAGGCACAATCCCAGTATTTGCCAGGAGCCACAGTCAGAATGGCCACTTCTAGCGGCGGACCATCTTCCAGTTTGTTTCCATAAATCCTCGCATCTACACACAGTACTTGTGCACTCTACAGGCCCGCCGGGATGGAAGGGCAAGCGGGGCTGTCGCCCGGGTTTGCTGAGGGTCCCGAGGTGGTAAAAGGCCTCAGAGTGGACAAAACTATTCTTATATGACTCTGTTCGATGTAAACACAGCCAGTGGATAGGATCCAAAACACTACAAAGATGATGATGATGATAATTGTTCTTTTAAGGTCCCTAACATCTAGGTTATCGGCCCCTAATGGTGAAAGATAAAATGAGAATGAAAACTATAACTAATACTAACTACAAACTTACAAACTAGAAGAAGAAATGGTGAACAAATAAAGGACAAGGCAAATAAAGGACAGGAAGAAAACAAATGCCCTCAACCCTTGAAGAATGAGGATTGAGGGAATTGGAAGGAAGGAGAGCCATGAAAGACAGATAGGAAAGGGGAAAGAGGAGAGGGCCCGCCCCAAAGTCAGAAGAGAAAAGGGACAAAACGGACCCAGCTCAGGAAACCCTGGGGTTCGCCAACTCCCGAACTCACCAGCTGTGAGCCCTTGAGGGTGTAGCACTATCCAGGATGTAGAAGTGGTGGGGCTACACACACCCTGCCTCTTTGAGGACCTTGAGCAGAAGGCAGGAGATACTGTGAGCCCCTGAGGGTGTAGCACTATCCAGGGTGCACCAGAAGTGGTGGGGCTACACACACCCTGCCTCCTTGAGGGCCTTGAGCAGAAGGCAGGAGATACTGTGAGCCCCTGAGGGTGTAGCACTATCCAGGGTGCACCAGAAGTGGTGGGGCTACACAAACCCTGCCTCCTTGAGGGCCTTGAGCAGAAGGCAGGAGATACTGTGAGCCCCTGAGGGTGTAGCACTATCCAGGGTGCACCAGAAGTGGTGGGGCTACACAAACCCTGCCTCCTTGAGGGCCTTGAGCAGAAGGCAGGAGATACTGTGAGCCCCTGAGGGTGTAGCACTATCCAGGGTGCACCAGAAGTGGTGGGGCTACACACACCCTGCCTCCTTGAGGGTCTTGAGCAGAAGGCAGGAGATACTGTGAGCCCCTGAGGGTGTAGCACTATCCAGGGTGCACCAGAAGTGGTGGGGCTACACACACCCTGCCTCCTTGAGGGCCTTGATCAGAAGGCAGGAGATACTGTGAGCCCCTGAGGGTGTAGCAATATCCAGGGTGCACCAGAAGTGGTGGGGCTACACACACCCTGCCTCCTTGAGGGTCTTGAGCAGAAGGCAGGAGATACTGTGAGCCCCTGAGGGTGTAGCAATATCCAGGGTGCACCAGAAGTGGTGGGGCTACATACACCCTGCCTCCATGAGGGCCTTGAGCAGAAGGCAGGAGATACTGTGAGCCCCTGAGGGTGTAGCACTATCCAGGATGTAGAAGTGGTGGGGCTACACATACCCTGCCTCCTTGAGGGCCTTGAGCAGAAGGCAGGGGATACAGTGAGCCCCTGAGGGTGTAGCAATATCCAGGGTGCACCAGAAGTGGTGGGGCTACACACACCCTGCCTCCTTGAGGGCCTTGAGCAGAAGGCAGGAGATACTGTGAGCCCCTGAGGGTGTAGCAATATCCAGGGTGCACCAGAAGTGGTGGGGCTACACACACCCTGCCTCCTTGAGGGACTTAAGCAGAAGGCAGGAGATACTGTGAGCCCCTGAGGGTGTAGCACTATCCAGGGTGCACCAGAAGTGGTGGGGCTACACACACCCTGCCTCCTTGAGGGCCTTGAGCAGAAGGCAGGAGATACTGTGAGCCCCTGAGGGTGTAGCACTATCCAGGGTGGGGCTACACACACCCTGCCTCCTTGAGGGCCTTGTGCAAAAGGTAGGAGATACTGTGAGCCCCTGAGGGTGTAGCAATATCCAGGGTGCACCAGAAGTGGTGGGGCTACACACACCCTGCCTCCTTGAGGGCCTTGAGCAGAAGGCAGGAGATACTGTGAGCCCCTGAGGGTGTAGCACTATCCAGGGTGGGGCTACACACACCCTGCCTCCTTGAGGGCCTTGTGCAAAAGGTAGGAGATAACATGAAAAGAAAAAGAAGGCTGACCCCTCGAAGAATGAGGGATCAGGAAAGATGAGACAATGGCTAATTAAGGCAGGAAAGTGAAAAACTTCCTAGGCCTCGGATACTCTAATACCGTTGGGATCGGAAAAGAACAAGAGTTGACCAAGAGAGGTCGACGGGAAAGAAGACGGAGTGGAGCCCGGCACATGCAAGTGGAAGCAATGCCGGACTCAGCTGGGGTCCCGTGGTTGCCAGCCCACGTCCCACTAGATGTGAGCCCCTGGGGGGGATATTACTAAGAGAACAAACTATTTATATTATAAATGACCGTTGTGTTTATCGTTTTTCTTCTAGAGCTACAGCTCTTTGAGGAGCGAAAAACGTTTCTGACACTTCACTTCGTACATTTCTGAAAGAAGTGTTGCTAATTCTTGGTTCAGCTGGTATGTTAATTAATACACAGTGATCAAAATCTTTTAGTAAAAGAACAGACAATGAGAGCCAAAGAAAATGAAAAGGAGAGTGGCTGAATAACTAAATCAAAGTAAATAAATTAATATTCAGCTTTCTTTGGGAATTGGGGTCAACCTTAATAGCGTAATTCCAAAATTATGGCACAAGTTGAATAACATGGTGGGGCCTGTTAGACCTTGTCCTAGGGCCCGTGATCGCTCTCTATATAAATATCTCTGCCTCGTCTGTAGTACTGGCTTTCTGCGGCCACCTATACAGAATGGACCACCACAGTCTGTCTTATAAGATCTTCAAGGTAGCCAAGAAGGGTAAAGCCACTGGGTCCTTGTGGATCAACAATTTGAGAAGGATCGTGCTGAACTTAATATTCAGCAAGACACAATAAATGGCAGGAGTCGCTCCTCACATCCAGTACAGAAGTTCACCACAACGCGTCCAGGAAATGGACCGAGTTCAGCATAACAATGAAAGATTACTGGTCCAATAGAAAGGCTCAAAACTTCAGCAAAAAAGCAGCCGCCTAACAATCCACCAAAGACACCAGAAGTGGCTAAAGCACAAGCACCGTGGTCCAAACTGTACGTGGCCCTAACGACCGAATACAATTTACATATACAGTACATGAACATCACCTTCGGACTCCTTGCGAGCCAAAGACACTGGATCTGAAGACGTCGCCAAGTTTCTCCTTTGTATTTTCCCAGTTCTTCGTGACTAAAACAAACTACTGGCATTACTGCGCTCAGTAGCAAGAGGTTGATGTGTACAGTGGGTTATTATTGTTCTTTACCAGGACAATTCTACGGTGCTGCAGAACCACGAGCCCTTGCACTTGTTGCCATGGCAACTGCGTGTCCACGCTAATCCCAGATAACATAATATGGTATCAAAGTTGGAACACTCCTCTTTTGCTTCTTTTACTGGAGAAGTGAAAAACTAAATCCACAATATGGTTGTCAGTATCATGGGGATTTTCTTTATTTCATTCTTATAGGCCACATAAACATTTCTTCATACTCATTATTAAAATTAAATGAATATTTAAGCCGTAATTATAATTTAAATAGTGGAGTTGGCCATGTATGAAACCAAGTCATGGAGTTGTCTGCTTTTGAAGCCAAAGGGAGCCATTTTGAAATTGAATCTGTTCTCTTTTGAAACCAAATATGAAATCGATATCAGTGATTTTTTTTCTTCACCTACATTTCAAATGCCTGAGGCTGTTTTAAAATAATGTAATTATGTATAATGTATTAAAACAAAATCAAATAAAATCGGTCTTGTAGTTAAAAATGACATGAACAAATTGCACTGAGACGCATTTTGACAAAACTGAAATCCTTGAGTTATTCTTACACCTTAGAAAGAACCAGTTCATCAAAATCTGCACTCTCCAACTCATCCCACTCACAATGTCCACTGTTTAGAATATTACCAGCGTCGTTACAGGTTAAACATTCAGCCATGATGGATTTGCAGTGCATGTTGGGAGCAGATTACATGAATGCAAGCTTCTCATTGGCTACTGAAGGAGTTGTCATTTTTTGAAACGAAACTATGGTGGAATTGTCCGTGTTTTGATTCAGAACTGAGCAAATACATACTATTCTCCCTAAGTTCTGTTTTTTTTTAAACAGAACAGTTGTAGATTCGCATTCTGCATAAAGAGTCACAAAAGAGTGAACCAAAATCATAAAACTGACAAAAATGGAGTAATACCAAGCTGTTCATATGTATGTTAAAACTAAACTACACTTGTGCGAACCAGTGCGTGACATGTTTGGACGTGCGGTCGATGTCGACCAATTTCCTGGTTTAAAATAATAGACAGATAGTTCGGAGGATCATAACCTTCCATGTGGAGAGAAACAGCTCAATCTGTGTAATGGCCTTGAACTACATAATAAGACGCGCGCGCGATAGATTGTTCCACGGCCTACTTGATGTTCAGCGACCTGCCTGGCTGTGGGCTACTTACCCAGCTTCTTATAGGGGGCCGTGGCGTGTGAAGTCCTGGCCTGGCCTGGCGTGGCGTATCTTAACACAAACAATGCAAGAACACAACTGCGGTATGACTCCATATACTCCATAATCCAGCTATTTTCCTCACGAGACACAAGATGTCCTGCTTGCTCTGTACCAGTTATGCCCTAGCCACACTCAAGTGTCTGCTCCTTACCCCGCATGAACTCTGCCATTGTGTCAAATAGGTTGTAGTCACTGGGGGCAAATCCGGCGAATATGTCGCAGCAAGCAGCACAATCAGCCAGGCTAGCAATGGTCTGGCGACGGGCATGTGGCCGCGCATTGTATTGTTAGAGAAGAACACCGGCGTTGTTGAATGGGTCGGCGGAGTTGTCGCAGTGAACTGCAGTACCGATCAGTGTTGATGGTCGTATTGAGTGGGAGGATATCCACCAGAATGATCCCTTTCTGGTCCAAAAACATGTGGTTAGCGTGCAGTTGCTGGACGCCCAATGCTTTTGAGTTTTCAGCACAGTCCCTTCCGTCATTGATCTCTGATAACCAACGAAACACGGATCTGCGACTTTGTGCTATCTCCCCACATTTGGCGACTTACTTCTTGTGAATGTCTGAAGCATTTAGGTCCACTTGCACTTTAATTCTAACTATACTCAAATCACAGCAGGTCATAAAAAAAAAAACATCTGACATAGAAGAAACCTCACGTGAAATTATTGATACACAGGTACTTTATACTATTATTGGCACAAATATTAATCTATTGTAAAAGGGAGTGTTTTACAGATATTGTAGTTTATAATACGGAACTCATTTTATTTGATGATTTGTAGCTTCCACCAGCACTAGCCTAAATAAAGAATACGATATGGATCAACTAGATTAATAGACGCAACACCGCTCATAACCTTAAATTCCTTATAAATAGGCCAACTTGCGAGTAAATGCAATATGCACAGCAGTAGATCATGAAAGGCTTGCCCAGTTCCCGGATCTCTTGATTCATAGACCAACACGTAATTTCATATGGATTCTGTTAAAATTAGTCATATTGATATGATAAATATAGTTTAAAATGATAATCTGGTAGCAGAAATATCTATCCCGTCCGGGATTCGAACCCGAGATCTCTAGATTCACAGTCAGGGTTGCTAACACCACGGCTATTTCGAGCACGCAAATGTAATGCACAAAATGGTGACTTATTTCCACGTTCCAATAATACTGCATTACGGAATTAAGTTTCATTTATATTTTGCTTGTTTCGATAATGTTCCTGCGTGAAATTGAGTTTAAAATGCCTTATGAATAGACCCTCTTGTGTGTAAAGAGACTATATTCAGCAATAGTTCAAGGCTTGCCTAGTTCCCGTATAACATGTGCTTCAATCAGTTGACACCAGTGTTCGCATGAGCGTTTACCGTCAGAAATGGTATCAATTTCCAACACCGGGCGCTCATTATTTCCTGGATCTTACCACTGCCAGCTGGATCGATCGATGCAGCTGGCAGTGCGTGTTACACACTTCCGTTCAATCCACCACTGCCAGCTGGATCGTTCCGATCCACTTCCGTCCCATTTTTCAAAATCGCTCCCACAAAAATATGCAGCAACCGAGTGGAAAGATGTTACACATCCAAAAGGCCGTGAAAGCTCTACAATTCCTCATCAACTGAAGGTCAGTGATGATATTATAGTCTGGTACAACACCTGAGGACGTGGCGCAGGGAATATTGACATGTAGGCATCCTTCTTCTTTCTGAGGTTCCAAACTTGTATCATGTAATAATTATGTTTGTCTTGATAGGAAAGCTCGGATGGATTATGTTTCCTAAGCAGCTCGTTGTTGCAAAACATACTCTATGAAAGATCCAAGCCTAATTTATTTCATAGTTAGCTCATGGAACCTATCAGCCAGCAGCCATTCTTATGACATGAGGAGCAAAGTACAATGTCCTCCTATCGGTTATCCCTTGGAAGTGACATGTGTTGCTGCGGTTTCCTTGGGGCCTTCCTGAGTTGACATGATCGCGTGTCCTTTCACATATCTACTTTACTTCGGAAATCTCTGAGCAAATAATGTTTATTGGCAAGTGTTAGGAGGAATCTCTGTATATCTCCGAGACCAGTGTGATCGTCTCTCCATATTCCTATTTCACAGTATCACGGCAGTGACATCACAATGCAACACGAGTCTGCAGCTCCCCAGGAAATGTTCTCATATTATTATTATTATTATTTCGTCTCATATGTTCACCATATCGTTGGGTACAATTCACCATTTCATCGACATTTGTTGCAAGATGGAGTGGAGTTCTCTATACTGGTAGGTTGAGGTACGATCGAACTATGGAGCAGGTCTGTAATACTGGTATGCAGATTATGTTGGAGCCCCAGTTTATCGAGGTTGGCCTTCAGCGACTTCGGTATGATCCCCGTGGAAGAGATTATGATAGGCAATACAGTGACAAATTCCTGTCGCCATATCTGTGGGATCTCTTCAGCCAGAGGGATGTATTTGGTCACTTTCTCAGCATAACTGTGCTGGACATTATGCGAGTTAGGGACTGCGATATCTATTAGAAGAGTTTTCTTCTGCACTTTATCAATAAGAATAATGTCTGGCCTGTTTGCTGATATAGGTCTATCTGTGATCACTGACCTGTCCCAGAGTAGCTTGTGTGTATCATTCACCAGAACAGCATCAGGAATGTATTGATAGTGCTTCTTTGCCAAGTTCAGGTGGATTATCTTGGCTACTTGGTCATGCCTCTTCAAATAGTACGTAGATGAAATTGTTGTACAGCCCCCTGTGATATGCTGGATGGTCTCCGATTTGCGATGACATCTCCTACATTTGTCATCTGGCATGTCTGCACTAATGATGTATTTTAGGTAGTTCTTTCTTGCCACTACTTGATCTTGTATCGCGATCATGAATCCCTCAGTCTCAGTTATTATTATTATTATTTGCGTACATTCCACTTTAAGGAAAGTGCTTAAAGACATGTAACTATAGCTTTTGGTGGCCTTTCATCCGTTCACTGTGCGCCTTCTTCTCTTCATCTGTCCACTGACGCCTATTTCTTTTGGGTTGTGATCTAAATTAAAATGCTGCGGTCGTGAATGTCTTCTATGGTGTATGTCATTGTTGTAAGTCTTCCATAGTCTCTTTGTACCAAGAAGTACCCAATTTCGACGTATAAATTATGTTGAATATTGTTTTAGTCAGTCTGGTGTCATTCATTCTGGCGATGTGTGTAAAGAACTTCACTCTGCGTTTTCTGACGAGTGTCGCGATAGATTCAGTATTTCTGAATAATTCTTCTGTGGGACGTTTTTGCCAGAAATTTTTCTCAGAATTTTTCTGTCTTGTTTTTGAATGTCTTTAATTTTGGCTAATCTCCTGATGCCTGTGGTTTCTGATGCCGAAGACTACAGTTTTATAATGTCATAATTTCGCAGCCGTGGAGATGCATTTTTTATTGTAGTGTGGCCAGCTATTATTGTAAGCTCTCTGTAATTTTGAGACTCTTTCTTCGCTAGCCTTTGTGTTCAGAACAGATCTCTGCATGATTTGTCCTAAATATGTGAAGTCATTGAGTTGTACAATTTCTCCGTATTTTGTTTTTATTGGGAATTTGTCTAAGGATTTTTTTATCGAAAAACTGCGTTCTTTCATACGAAATTTGGAGCCGGGTTTTCGTGGCGATCTTATTATATAATACGCTAAGGTGTGTTTCTCAAAACTCAAGCTCCTAAACCGTCTCAATAGCTCAGGAAAAATCTTGCATTTATTGAAAAGCCAACGGAAATATATTTATTTATTTATTAAGTGCTTTTAAACAAATAAATAAGACGATAGCCCCTGGAAGAACTGTGTTGCGTCCATCCCGCATAGCACTGGTGCTGGGCGGGTAGTCTGTACACAAGGGGCGCACACAACCAGCAGCTCTCTGATTTCATGAATATCGACAATTTGTTTAAAAAGTGTGATTTAACAAATAAACATATTTATAGAAGCCCGCATAACAGTCAAGCCGGGCGGGTGGTTTATCTCGCACGGGTCCGCTAGTTACTATATAATTCGCTACGGCCATCCATGTCCACGTTAAGGTTCACATTTGGCTTCCTTTTCGCCCAGAGTTTAGTTAGTTATTGTTGTTTTAAGGGGGGAACTACGAGGTCATCCGTCCCTTTTTCGCCCAGAATTCCTTCATCCTTTGGGAATGACCGTGCTTCTCCAAGATGCACCGTGTCTGCTCTTTGGAGGCAATACTCGGTTGAGCCTGATCATCACAATCTTCTTGCGGTAGAGATCCCTGTTCAATGCGTCATCAGGATTGATTTGGAGCATTTGGGGTCTTCTTTGGTGTTACTAAACCAGGGCATCGTGGTTTTGTGGTGGAATAAAAAAAGTGAAAGATCTTCTTTGTCAACCTGTCGCCGTCCATTTGTTCGAGGTGGCCATAACATCGTGCCCGTCTTTGTGTCTGTAAGCTTCTCTATAGACTTCCTTTTGCAATTGGACCCCATGATTCCTCTAACGATTCTCCAGTTCTTCGAGGAGCCCTTTATCGGCAATTAGGGAAGGTACATAACTACTGCCTTAAGTTACGTGACGTATCTTAGTGTTTTGGGAAAGGCACTTCTTGTTATAAATCGTGCGTGATGCTATTGGAAGTTTGCGTATTCGTTCCCGAGGCGCTTCTTTGTCCTGTCAATTTTTTACGATGAACTCACCTAGATCCACTCGGTGGATATCCCCGTATTTTATGCGGGAGTTTGGAGGGGCATCTTTGATGTTAGTCATTACTTCTGTTTTTAGCCTACTGTCGATTTTTGCACAAAAAATGTAGACTAATGAGATCTATACGGGCCAAAGATTGTCAGAGAGGGGCAGATGACCTCGTAGTTCCGCCCCTTAAAACAACAATAACTAACTAACCAAGGTTGTCAGTCTGTCTGTGTGTGTATAGGCTATATGTCCCCCCACCCTATCAATTCAATCACGACGAAACCGAATTGAGCGAAATTTCGTACAGAGGTTGCACTAGCAAAGGACACCTCAGTGTCATGTTGTAATCCGCCGCCATCATAACGAAAAAGAAATGGTGCCCACCCAAATGTTCTAAGCTTAAATCAAATTACGACTAACATAATCATCCGATCTCTACCAAAATTTGCAACAATATGCCTTAAAGTGGGAAAGCGTCTTTTGACCAAACTACAAGGTCATCAGCCAAATATTTTCAAGATGGCGGATGTATCAATCATGCAAGTGTACCAGTGTACGTGGTTGAAATCCAAGCGGGTTCAATTCTTTTACTTTTTTTTTGTATTTATTAATTTATAACTACTCACACGTTATAATATTAAGCATATATAGAGTGTATTTGCGATCAAAGATATTTTGGTATATACTTATAACTAGGGCTCGGATCGATATGCTCGATTAAATCTTCAGATATGCTCGAAAACCATGTGTTTTATGCTGGATAGATATGCTCGAAACCCCCATTATATGCGGTTAAATATGCAGAATATGCTCGAAAAACACCGTTAAAAACTATAGAAAGGAAAGTGAAACGAAAAAAACAATAACATACTCGCATTCAAGTTTTTCAAGTATATAGTCTACAAGAGAATTGTTCTTATAAAATGTACAGTTTAAAAGTTCATTTACAAAATCTTCAGAATTAGGTGAGTCAATGAAGTAGATCTGCATTGGTCTGTACAACAAGAAATTTTCTATGTTTTCAGTTTTGAATGATTTTCTTCAATCAGTCAATAAAAGTTTCAATGACGAGAACGACCTCACTAAATGTTAAAAACCTGCGGTTCTATTATTCGCACCAGATAGGCTTTTCAATAATTATTTCTGTTTTCGAACCTTGAGGATGGTCAGGGCCCGAATTCGGGGGGGGGGGGGGGGAATCGAAGAAAAACAAACTATTTAGACGAAACCCACAAGAATATGCATTTATATGCTTCTATTCTGAAAACCGCGGTTTTATGCATTTATATGCTCGATAAATTTCAATTCTGTTGGTCCCAGGGAGGTGAAAATATCACCGAAAGGCTTCTTTCAATGTGTACTATTCAGGAGAAAAAAAAATGCAAATATGCTCGAATCCGAGCCCTACTTATAACACTCTACTACAGCGGTAGAGTATATTGTTGTTGTTGTTGTTGATTCTTTGAGGGCTTTGCGGCATCATGGTCTTGTAGCTCCGTGTACTTGTGTGTGTGTGTGTGTGTAGAAGTTGTCTGATAACCTGTGTCACTGTGATGTCTGTACTTTTATACGAGGAAGGATTTGGGTAGGAAGCCGTTGTTCTTGTTGTTTCATTTGAGAGGCTTGGCCATCGTGGTCATTTAGCCCCGTGTAATTGGGTGAGTGTTGAACTTTTTCTGATAACCTGTGTTATTGTGATGGCTGTATTAGCGTGTGTATTTATAATTCAGGTGAGTATTCAATGAATCAGCGTATAATATAGCAGTTGTATTTCAACAAGCTACTACAACCAACATTCAATTATACTCCTTGAAAATGACGAAGAGTTATATAACTATACCCATGCATTCAGGAGAAAGTAGGCTATATGTTCTTTAATGAACATCTTGTTTGAAATGATATCTACAGGCCAATTTGCTCGCCGATTTCCTCAACGATTCGATTCGTTTGGAAATAGCAATGGCATCGGCAAAAGCTAGACAGTCTACCACGATCGCCTTTGATTTTCTTCCCATTCTCAGAGGGTTGTAGCAACACCACCTTGAGAGAAGGCCATGCAATATGCCAGTGACGTCACGGCTGTGTGGCCATGGAGATAGGAATAACATTCGTGTTTATGGTGTGGTTTCCGCGTTATGTGTTTCGTTTTTACGGTCCGGGTACTGATTTTCTCGCAATTCCTATCCGCTTATACTTCATGGTTATCAGAGCAGTGTTAAGTTATGCCTAATCAGTGCAGTGTGCCGAATTGTAAAGGCAATTAAGCCAATGGACCTTTTGTAATTATGCACCCAAGGTACGCGGAGCTACATGACCGCGTTGTCGCAGCCCCTAAACTAAGGAACCAATCAACCAACCTTTTCTGTCATAGGCATTATTATTATTACCAGCCTGGTTTCTTATCACGGAGGAAAACTTTCTGTGTCTAATTGTTGTTGTTGTTGTTGTTGTTTTTTCGTGAGTGGGTTAGGACATCACTGTCATCAGCCATGTGTACTCGGATACGGGTAGAATCTGTATGAGTATTGTCTGTGGTAGTGTGTGTATTGTGATGCTAGAATTGGGGAGGAAGTGACCATGGTCTTCTGTTAGGAACAATCCCAGCATTTACCTGGAGGAAAAAGGAGATTCGAACCCACTTCTCAGTTCAGTGAGGCTGAGTGAATTTAGTTTCAAACCTCAAATCGGAATTACATTTCCCGGCAGAGGTGGGAATCAAACTTGGACCGTTGGGACAGATGATTGACTATAGATATTATAGGTAATTTCTGTTTTAACTGTTACAGATTAATTGGTTATTTGTGTATGTGTCCTTTCTTCCCGTTGTGCAGTCGACATTTCACGTTAAAATGGGGTGAATATCTTTTAAGTTTTTGATTGAATACTTCTATATATCGCATTTATAGCTGAGACAACAGTGTTTTCGGTCAAGTTCAAACTCGCAAGGTTCGAAATGCATACTTATCGAGTCTGATCGAAAACGTCGATTTATTTGTGTAATGTAGCGATCGCATCAACTTCTGACCATGTTTCATTTATGGTTTCGTTATTTATTTATTTACTTGCGTCCGTAGAACGTAATTTTATAAGTAAACACTCAGTCTCGTTTCCTCACATCTTGTTCATAGCTTAGTAGCGCGCTCGCTGACGGCCGGAAGGTTATGACGTCATAAATCCTATTGCATGGCCTTCTCTCTCGGTGGTGTTGACTGTAGCAGGTTTCCGTTAATCGGCAAGTCCTTATGATCTTCTCAAGAACGCAATTGAAAATCATCGGAGAGAGCCCATCGCCTTGTCGAATTCCTGTCTTGGCCTCAAAGGAATAATAATAATAATAATAATAATAATAATAACAATAATATTGTCTTCCTTATCCCCATTCATGAACTTGACTTGTGCCTTCGTCTCTTCGTGAACTCAAGTTCTTCATGCGCAGGTCCTGCTGCTGTGTCTTGATTTCCTGAGGTTCTGATGATGGGTTCAGATCCCCCCTTGTTTCCCCCAGCCAATTTATCCTCGCATTTTGTGTACATTAATTATATTGGATAAACGTTTTACTAGTCTATAATAAAATAATAATAATAATAATATCGTATGGGCTCGGGTACCGGCTGAAAGCTTTGTTATTTGACACCCAGAGGGCAGCTTGCATGTCGAATTTCGTCGTTCCTTGGAACGCTATGACACTATAGCAAGTGCAAGGAAGATGAAATAGAGACAGCATATGGCACGATCTCACAGGTAGAAATAATGCAGAAAGAATTCAGGATTGGACAGTTTGGCCAACACAGAAAGAAAGGGCATTCAGACTAACGTGGAAACACTACAAAGAGTGATGCAAAACCGATGTCCTCCCATTCAAAAATTACACACGTTGAAAAGCACGAACGCAAAATTCTTAGAAAAATATTCAACCCCACACACAAAAAAAAAAAAAAATGGAATTTGGATCTAGAGACGAACTGCAGACCTCTACAGTCTCACAGACACTGTGCGGAGGAAATGGTTGACATTTGTTGGGCACATAATTATGATGGACAACAAACGACTAATAGCTTGCCACGGTGGGTGAGTGGTCATCGTGTTGGACTACCAACCAAAAGCTTGCAGGTTCGCTCCTGGCCTTGGTAAGTCATTTTTGAAAGGCGACAAAAATCTTCACCATCCTCATTTTCGTTAGCATTCACGAAATCATTAATATCAGGGTTAATTAGCTGATCTTGTGCACATCACTTACTCCCATCTTAAGTCGCATTACCCTTTCACGAATTGAATGCCGGTGGTCGAGATGGGAACTATTCTTTGTGTACTTGTGTCACACGTGATCGTGCATCGTTGACAGGTACAGTTGCGCGAGTAGGATATGACTCAGCTCTAGTAGCCTCAGTCATCGTTTAACTGTCCGTGGTGACTTAGCTCCTGTGACGTGCAATGCTGCTTGACTTATGTGCAGACTGCACTGTGTTCCTCGTTTCGCCGGCGGGGAGCTGCTACAATAATCAACAAACACTGTCGCTACCTACCGCGCTGAGCGGCAACCAATAGCATCCTCGCAGCCAGGAACGGATAAGCGAAGGGCGGTGAGTGATGCTCCTTGTTCTTAGTGATGATCCGACCATCAGTCATCATTCTCCAAGTTGCCCATTAATTGTTTCAGGGTGAGGTTGGAGTCTGTGTGTCCTCAGGCGGCCTGACCGCTTGTCATTCCTCCAATGCGTCTGATCGCATCTGAGTGGCCAAAGTAATAATAACAATAGTAATATATTTATTTACTATTGGTGTGTACCATTTATATTTCTTTAAATGTTGTCAATAAGGACCAATTGTTTCTGATATGGTAAATACATACTTGGGTTAAGTGCTCGTAATTCAAATTATAATTCTTCAAAATTTGGATCCGACCGTTTCTCAGGAAAATAAAGGAAATGTTCTCATTGGAGGGCTGCATCAGCTAAGTTAATAACAGTTCAATACAAACACAAGCAAGTTCTTCAAAGCCTATCAATGTTGACCTCCGGGTGGGAGGCCGGCGCGCCACGGGCCTGTTGAAAGTTCTCAACACAAAGTTGCCGCATATTATTTTTATCATTTTAAATGATATAGTCGACTTCGTCACGGCAACGTCACGAAATGTACCGAGAATGCACTGAGGTGTGAGACGTCATAGTACGATGTAGCAGCCGAGTACCAAGAAGGCAGTGCGAGAACAATCAAGTAGGCAGTGAAGAAACAAAATAGAATCTTGAAACTCTGTTCTCGCACTGCCTTCTTAGTACTCGGCTGCTAGCATTTAAAATGATATAAGTCCAGTCTGACTGTCCGTGTCTTTTTAGTTCTATTAAAGAAAGCTTTTCAGTCGGTCAACACAAATTGTGGCCAATTACATTTGTCGAGAAACAAGTATTTATTTGCCCTAACCTGAAAGAAATAACACGCTTTAGGCTATGTACAAAAATGGGTGGGGGGGGGGGAGGGTACGGGGGTGGGAGGGGGTTGACTTAATTAGATGACATGTTTCGATCGTGAAGCGCTCATCATCAGATCCTGTTCACATAAGCTTAGGCAATGTACGATACAATGCTTAGATTACGTAAGTTTCTAAAAACTCGTGTAACGTGTCAACCTTATTTACAGATGTTATTGCTCACTCCTGTGGTTGTTCGTTATTTTTAGTGTAGTTTAAGTATGTTAACCTGTGTTATATTGTGACTAACTTCAGGAATGTTGTTGTCTACACTGTTTTGTTATTTTATATAGAACTAGGCAACTCTTCAATATTATTTGATTACTACTCCGCCTCTCCCGAATCAGAAACTAACAGGTGTCTAAAGCCACACATTCAGTTTCTCTGCGATGATCACCTAATAAGCAAGTATGCTAAGTGAGTCATACTGTGTTAATGGCAACACTGCCAATATGAACCGCTTCCTTGTCAAACATTAAAAATTAAAACATGGTAGGACATAAGAAACAACGGATTTAATAACAATACTTATCTTATCCATGAACATAAATCCAAACTCTCACATCTAGAAGGCTTAAACAAAGAGTATAAAATCTGACTCAATAACATCACGAACTTTGTCCAAAACGTCAATAAGCTGAAAGAAAAATATTACAAATACGAAACGCAAACTCCGTTTATCTCATTTTCACGGTGAGTGGATAGCGTGTCGCTCTACTAACCCCAAGATTGCAGGTTCGCTCCTGGCCGTGGTAAGTGATTTTCGAAAGGCGGCAAAAATACGACACGCATGTCATACGATCTTGGCATGTCAAATAACCCATTTGAATTCAGTAGGCCGTGTTCATAATGGCAAAATTAATCTCGGGAATTTCCGCCAACACAAATTTGCTCATTTCTCTACTAGAAAGCGCTATAGTGTTCAAGGAGCTTAGATATCTAACCTCCTTGACTTTCATAGTGTTTCAAGGAACAACGAAATTCGACATGCAAGCTGTTCTCTGGGTGTCAAATTACAAAGCTTGCTCCCGGCACCGAGACCATACGATATTATTATTATTATTTCATTCCAAAAAATAAAACAGAAATAAATGACAAAAATCTAAAGTCACAAATATTATGCGTCGTGTTATTACCATAAGACTAATGCTATTGAGGCTAGCCTAGGGAGCCTCCTACTTTTCACCGTAACCCCACATCAAACAGCGTATTTATAGAGATTGTGCTCCACGACGGCGACGGACATTGGTACTCATAGAGCGTTAATCAAATCTAACCTACAAATTTACCTTCCCACAATTGTAGTTAGTTGAAGGTTCTTTTACATGCCATACATCTATGACATGGACCCGCCGTCTTTACTTCCCCTCCGAAGGAAGACATACTGAGGGATTTTAATGCTCTTAAAAATCCTAATACCGCAACTTTCTTACATTTACCTACAGTGGTTAATGTTTTCGCTTCGTAAAGATTTTTAAATAAAATACTCGTAATAATTTATTATCGTCGGTATGTTACACACAGTGCAGTGCAGTATTTAATAATGGCTTGTATTCTTTCGAAACAAAGAAAAGAGATAACTGGAAGAAAGGGTTTTTCCCAAGATAGTTGGAAGCGTGCGTAAAGAATCCTCTCGACTCGCTGAAAGGGGCAGAGAAGAATATTTGGAATTCACCGAATTTGCCCATTGCTGTATCTATAAACGTTCTTCATGTTTTGTAAACAAGAAACCTCATCTTCTTATAATTATTATTAGGACTCGGATTTTTAGTTGCTAAAAAAAGGGAAAGTATTTATTATTTATGCAATAAAAATACGTGAAATATGTGACAAAAAAGTAAAAGTATTTAATTATAATTTAGTTTTTTAATGCAAATATAAACAATATGCAGTGTTGCTATGTCTCACTGACTGCTGAATACACAACGAGATACATCTTCAGGTTGTCCACCACAAATGACCGACGATTATCGCGAAACACTTCTTCTGAAGGCGCAAAACTGCGGCAATATGTTTCTTGCCCTTGAGGTGTTGTGTAACTTGAGATCGCTGTTCAGCCTTGATTGCTTTCCCACATGGTTGGCAGAACAGAACGCCCCCATCAGAAGTAAAATTATCCTTCAATTCTGCATCATAATGCTGCTGCAGACGATAACTTGTAGTTGCCTTTACTTTAGGCATCCCCGGCTTCCGCAGTGAGTGGGACGGGGAGACAAGATAAGAAAAACACAGCTGCAAGCTGACATACGCTCTGCATGAAGATTAGATAGCTCACAGGTTCTTCCACCTTAGAAGTAACACAGAACAAAAATACAATAAACTGAAAGATCCAGAATACTGATTTAAAAAATATAAATACTATGCCTTTTATGCTGATAAGTGACAAGCGAGAATTTATCTATTTATAGAAAAAAAACTATTAAAAGTTTGGTAGATTGTTTCGGTCTTATTTTAGAGAAATCGGCCTTTTAAGTTTTTTTTTTTTTTTTTTTTTTTTTTTTTTTTTTTTTTTTTTCAATCTAGTCTTGCCACAGTCTTATATGAGGAAGTTACGTCTCTCAGAGTTAAGAAGAAGCTAGTAGCTGATACAAGATGATTTAAAATATTGAAATATTGATTCCATTTCCTTAATCAACCGGGTGGAAACTAGTCTTAGCAACAATCGTGGCGAAAAAGCTGCGGGTATTGCATCGAAACTTAAATAAGTGCTGGACAAAAACACCGGGTATAAAACATTATGCAAAATCTCAGACATTCTTTCTGGTGAAAACTACTGCATGGACGGGATTGAGGAGGATTTAGCAGCAAACGACCTTCCTCACTTCAAGTACGCTCCGATCACATCAGTTGTTGTTGTTGTTGGCTGATCACTACGACTCGGATGTTGATGACGTAATGCACTATAAAATGGAGAAAATGATCTCATAATAATAAACTCACCAATATTTCAAAAATGACATCTTAAGCTCCCAAAACGTCAATCGAAATAGATTTCTAGCACTTAACAAAAGGTTTATGTTCACTTTAGTCAGAGTTGCACTGCGTTCAACATCAAATGATATGATCGGACATGTATCGTTTCGATGCCAAATCAGTTTGACTCGATTGCACATCTCCCACTTCACTACAGACACTACAAGAGTTGTTCCACGCGGCGACCCCGCTGTTCATTGCAGCATGTTGTCATACACACGTCCCACGATACCTGGTATGTGCGCTGCTGCCAGAACGCGTGCAACAAGGTCTTCCTCCGACTCGACAGGAGTCTCATTAACAAGATTCTTCATGTGGTCCCACAGTAAAACGTCGAGGGGAGTTAAATCTGGTGATCGTGGTGGCCACTAAATTGGACTACCTCGACCTGTCAAAGCGGACTCACTGACACTGCGGTTTGTAAACAGAAACTGTATAGCATCAGGGAACTGCAGAGGTTGACCTCAGCCAATGTTATTTGCGTTCCGTGAAGCGGGCGATGTAAAATGAAAGTGATATTCTAACCGATTTGGTAACGAAACGATTCATGTCCGGACAGGGGTTCCTATTCAAACTGTGATCTACATAGTTCCTTCTACAACCCCTAGAGGTTTGTAATGGGAATTGTGAATCATCCTATATTATAGAGATACATACAGTATATAAACGTTTGAACTGACGGTGGTTTAGGGGTCTAGGGGATGTGGAACGCGAAGATATGTCGCAATATTCCGGAAGTCAAAACATACATAACAATAGTTAGATTTCTAGTGACATATACGTAAAAGGGGTTCCCCCAGGGGCTCACATCTCGTGGGACGTGGGTTGGCGACCACGGGGCCCCAGCTGAGTCCGGCATTGCTTCCACTTACTTGTACCGGGCTCCACTCCGTCTTCTCTGCTGTCGACCTCACTTGGTCAACTCTTGTTCTCTTCTGACCCCGACGGTATTAGGGTATCCGAGGCCTACGGAGTCTCTTCCTTTCCCGCCTTAATTGGCCCTTGTCTCATCTTTTCTGATACCCTCCTTCTGCGAGGGATCAGCCTTCTTTTTCTTTCCATGTTATCTCCTGCCTTCTGCTCAAGGCCCTCAAGGAGGCAGGGTGTGTGTAGCCCCACCACTTCTGGTGCACCCTGGATAGTGCTACACTCTCAGGGGCTCACGGCTGGTGAGTTCGGGAGTTGGCAACCCCGAGGGATTCCTGAGCTGGGTCTGGTTTCTCCTTTTTGTCCATTACCTGTGGGGCGGACCCTCTCCTCTTTCACTTTGCTATCTGCCTTTCATGGCTCTCCTTCCTTCCAAGTCCCTCAATACGCATTCTTCGAGGGTTGAGGGCATTTCTTTTCCTCCTGTCCTTTATTTGCCTAATTCTCCTTTTGTTTTCCATTTCTTCTTCTAGTTTATAAGTTAGTTTTAGTTATAGTTTACATTTCATTATCATCTTCACGATCACCCAAACCATTAGGGGCTGATAACCTAGATGTTAGGCCCCTTAAAACAACAATTATCATCATCATCATCGTAAAAGGGGGCAGTGCCAAGTGTTTATTATGTCGCGGCATAGTTCAAGTATCCTAAAATTGAAAAATAGTGTATGATCAAAATAATGCTCGTTAGATTTTTTAAGAGTGTTAAAAGTCCCCCAGTATGCCTTCCTTAGGAGGGGAAGAAAAGCCGGCGGGTCCAGGTCATTGATTTATAGAATGAAAAAGAACCTTCCGCTAACTACACTTGTGTGAAGTTAAATGTATAGCTTAGATTTGATTAACGCTCTTTAAGTTTCAACGTTCGCCGTCAGGTGCCGGTTGTAGTGGCATCTAGTAGCCAAGATCACAGTTAGGTAGCAAAATTAGGATCTACTTAAAATCGATCGTCTGCAGTTCTTACCTGAATTACAAATAGCACACACTAATACAGCCATCACAATTAACACAACCAAAGTACACGGGGCTACACGCAGCCCCTAAACTGAGAAACCAAACGTAAGTGAAATTAAATTGACAGGAAAAGCATCGCTCTGCCAAGAAATTTAACTTTGGTCTGAGGACTGGAACGGGGTACTCCAGAAATGGAGGCAAATGCTTGGATGGTTACTAACTTAAGGCCACGGCCGCCTCCTTCCCGATGCTCACCTGAATGACAATAACACAGACTGTCAGACAAATTATTCACACACCCAAGTACACGGGGCTAAATTACCTCGGTACGTACGCTCCTCGAATAAAAGAACATCATGTTTACTTTGTAGCATGAGAACAACCCTCAGTAAGAAACTGCTTGCAACGGTGGGTGAGTGGTTATCGTGTCGGTCTACTAACCCCAAGCTTGCAGGTTCGCTCCTGGCCGTGGTAAGTGATTTTTTTTGAAAGGCGACAAAAATCACGATACTCATGTCTTACGGTGTTGACATCTTAAAGAATCCATTTGAATTCAGAAGGCCGTGTTCATAATGGCAAAATTAATCTCGGGATTTTCCGCAACACATAGTTCCTCATTTCTCTACTAGAAAGCGGTATAGTGTTCAAGGAGCTTAGATAGGCTATCTAACCTCCTTAACATTCATAGCGCTCCAAGGAGCATTAAATTCGACGCGCAAACTGCCCTCTGGGTGTCAATTAACAAAGCTTGCACCCGGCATCCGAGGCCACACGATATTATTATTAATATAGTAAGAAACTATCATATGTGACGCCTGCTATCCACTACACCATTGGTTAGTTTCATACGCCACATGGGAGACACACCTTGCTAGTTCGATAGCACAGTTCGACTCCCGGCTTTAGCCTACTCAGGCTGGTGACGACACATTTGGCTCTAAATCCAAAACACGTCATCCTAAAAAGCAATTATTGTCCATGTTTTTCCACTTGTACTCCTAGCAAATGTTGGAACACTCACTAGCACTTCTACCAAGCTTCTGTCTCCGCTTCGTCTTCATCCTCTTCTTGCACCAGGCCTCTGCGGAGCCAACGCCCCATTATTATTATTATTATTATTATTTTCAAAATGTATGGTGCCAATACTGTTCTTATATGCAAAACCCCCTGTGAGGGCGTACAGCATTGTAATAATATATGATCTCATACACGTTCAAAGCCTCCTGTGATATAATAATAATAATAGTCAACCCTTAAGTCAAGTCAACCCCTGGCACTATACAGCCCATGCCGGGCTAAGGCCGACCAAGCGACCGCTGCCCAGCCATTCGGCCTGCAGATATTGGGGTGACATCAGCGCGTCGGGTCCCCTCGGCCGTTAATCTTGGTTTTCGTGATCGGGGCGTTGCCTCACTGTCAGACAGCTACTCAATTGTCCTCACGAGGCTGAGTGCACCCTGTTCCAGCCCTCACGTCAGTTTTAAAATCCCTGACGGAGCCGGGTATCGAACCCGGGGCCTCCGGGTGAGAGGCAGGCGCGCTATCCGAACACCATGGGGCTGGCCAATAATAATAATAATAATAATAATAATAATAATAATAATAATAATAATAATAATAATAATAATAATATCGTATGGCCTCGGTGCCGGGTACAAATTTGTTATTTGACGCCCAAAGGGCAGCTTGCATGTCGCATTTTGTTGTTCCTTGGAGCGCTATGAAAGTCTAGGTGGTTAGATATATAAGCTCCTTGACACTAGAGCGCTTTCTAGTAGAGAAATGAGAACTTTGTGTTGGCGAAAAACCCGAGATTAATTTTGCCATTATGAGCACAGCTTACGGAATTCAAATGGGTTCTTTAACATGCCAACAACGTACGACATTCGTGCCGATATTTTTGTCGCATTTCAAAAATCACTTGCCACGGCCAGGAGCGAACCTGCAAGCTGACACGATAACCACTCACCCACGGTAATAATGTTTTACGTCCCTTTTAACTACGGTACCGTGGTTTTTAGAGACGCTGGAATTTTGCCCCGAAGGGGATCCTTAACCTACCTGCAGCGCCTCCTGTGATGAGCAGCCATAGCGCGCACAACACGACCACACGATCCATCACTCACTGTGCTCAAGACAACACTGGCGCTGCCTGGCGATGGCGATGCTTGGCCACCTGAAGCGTAAGAACCAGGCCAGCTGCGTGACGTCACAGCCGTTAACTGTACAGCGCTCGGGCTCATGCAAATACTGTGTCACCGAGGTGGGCTGCATAACTAGCAGGCGTACCTTTTAAGCTTTCAGAACAATGTTTCCGGGAACGTCCCTTCAAACTGCTTGGACCCAGTAAGTATAGGAACCCAGCTCCCTCACCGCCTCACGCCTCTTCAACACCTTCGATTTATATAAGTTCGTCAACATTGCAAGCACTGCAGCTTTCAAAAGACATCTCTCACATTTGATTACTGTATTATGTTAAAATACTTTTTGTTAAGTTGAATTATAACACAAGGACAATAGCTAGGCATGCTATACGTCCCGGTTTGACCGGGACAGTCCCGGAATTTTGCTGTTGTCCCGGTGTCCCGCCCAGTTTTATCAATGTCCCGGAAAACGGCTGTAAGATGTAAAAAGTAATGAATCATTTATGAATCGGTTACTTTTCAACAATCAACATCGTTGACTATCGCGCACAACGTCAAAGAGATCAGAAATATTCAAACGAATGACACAAAACAATAGCCCAAATTGTTAACTCATTAATTAATTGTTCTTTTAGTTTGACAAAAGAGGTTTTCTGTTTGTAATTAGACAAAAAAGAATGTTGTAGTTTTTCAAAAAATAATAAGACTTAGAAATTGTTCAATTAAACAATTTTATGAAGTATTTTAATTTGTATTTTTTTAACACTTCTTTCTAGTTGGTAGACCAGAAAAAAATCATTAAAAAGGAAAAAATATAGAATTTTATGTAGCAAAAAATTCTATTTTTATTTTTAAAAGGTGTGTAGAACTAACAATTTAGGGTGCCAGATTTCCCCCTCCCGTCACTTGCGAGGCTTTAAAAAAGGCTTAAAACTCACCATTTTGCTTCTAATGTTAAAAAAAAAATCCCGGGGAAGGACCCTCCACTCTGCCCCCCCCCCCCCCCCCCCCCTCCTCATATTAATGTGTCACGGTCTCACACACCAAAAATATGGCAAGCCTAACAATAGCTGACAACTTGTCTACTTTAATAGCTTTTCTTGCACAGCATATGGCGTTTGTTTTTCGGGCTGATAGTCTGTATGCACTCTCACTATTTTGTATATAATTTTTCCATTATCATTAGTATTATTATTATTATTGTATTGTTACTATCTTTTTGTTACTACAATTGTTAGACTATGATTATGTATATTGTGAATGTAAGTGAAATGTTTTATTTTTATAAGCCCTAATCTTATTGTATGAAGGGCGCTACTGTAAAGGAGCTCTAAGCGTAGCCGTGAAAATAAAATCAATCAATCAATCAATCAATAAATCACATTTAACCCCCCCCCCCAATGCCAACTGATTGCGCTGGGATCCGATCCCACAACCTTGGGCACAATCATCTTCTCATCTTATAGGATCGTGGAGGAAGACATAGCTCGGGGCACCGTGGTCGCCACGTACAGGAAGCGGTGGCCTAGTCGGTAGCATGCTGCGCTTCTATGCCCAAGATCGCGGGTTCAAACTCAGCCGAAGTCGTAGGATTTTTTAAGGGCGTTAAAAATCCCTCAGTATGCCTTCCTTTGGAGAGATTTATGGCATGAAAAAGAACCTTCCACTAACTACACTTGTGTGAAGCCAAAATTAGTAGGTTAGAATATTGATAACGCTCTATTAGTTCCAACGTTCGCCACCAGGTGCTGACTGCGATGTCGTCTAGTAGCCAAGTTCACAGCTAGGTGTCGTGGGCGGTAGCATTCCACTGAGGAACCAACCAACCAGTCAATATGAGTAGAGGAACATCTCGGGCATCAGGCTCATGCACTTGGGAGTGTTCACAGACTGCTAACTAAGACCAGGGAAGAACATGTAGTTATTGCCGATTTGGCCCTCGCATAGGCTCGAGTTGGTGCCCCTCAGTCAGCACTCGTCAAATTCCAAAAGGGCCCCGAAAACAGCATTTTGTTAAAGGCTCTAGAGCCGACCGTTTCCGGGATATTTCCAGCACAATCTCCGCCCCCCAAAGGGCAGTGCCATTAGTGTCTGTTGTGGTGGCAGAGCTGGGGACTAGTCACTACGCCACGGAGTAAAATATTCATTCATAGACTAATAAATGTAAATTACGAGTGGTAATGAGATATAAACTATTCAACCTTCAATAACGACGTAATCCCTATCATTTAGCAGAAATCATGTTGACAGTTACCCCCCAGGGGCTCACATCTAGTGGGACGTGGGTTGGCGACCACGGGACCCCAACTGAGTCCGGCATTGCTTCCACTTACTTGTGCCGGGTTCCTCTCCGTCTTCTTTCCTGTCGACCTCGCTTGGTCAACTCTTGTTCTCTTCTGACCCCGACGGTATTAGGGTATCCGAGGCCTAGGGAGTCTCTTCCTTTCCCGCCTTAATTGGCCCTTCTCTGATCTTTCCGATATCCTCCATCTGCGAGGGGTCAGCCTTCTTTTTCTTTTCCTGTTATCTCCTGCCTTCTGCTCAAGGCCCTCAAGGAGGCAGGGTGTGTGTAGCCCCACAACTTATGGTGCACCTTGGATATTGCTACACCCTCAAGGGCTCACGGCTGGTGAGTTTGGGAGTTGGCGACCCCGAGGGATTCCTGAGCTGGGTCCGGTTTGTCCCCTTTTTCCACTGACCTCGGGGCGGGCCCTCTCCTCTTTCATTTTCCTATCTGCCTTTCATGGCTCTCCTTCATTCCAAGTCTCTCAATCCTCATTCTTCAAGGGTTCACGGCATTTCTTTTCTTCCTGTCCTTTATTTGCCTTCTCCTTTATCTGTTTACCATTTCTTCTTCTAGTCTGTAAGTCTGTAGTTAGTATTAGTTATAGTTTTCATTCTCATCCCATCTTTCACTATCACCCAAACCATTAGTGGCCGATAACCTAGATATTGGGCCCCTTAAGACAACACTTGCATACGTAACTAAACCAGAGAGTCTGGTAGGTCATCTACCCTACCATTGTGTGTCTACGGGCAAGCTATTGCACACCATCAGAGCAACCACAGCCCATGAAGGGCCTTGGCCTATCAACCAACCGTAAGTGTAACACCACCTTTAGCCTGCAATCGAACAAATATTATCATTATCTTATTAAAACCGCCCACTCGAACACTAAAGAAACGTTTAATTACATTACTAATTGTACATGTTTCGGTATTTCATTGATACCTTCCTCAGCGTGATTGATATTAAATCTTAAAACTAGTTAACAAAGCCAAACCGAAATAGATGTTCTTACAAAAATTGTTTTAAATCAAAAATGGAAAAGCTTGTAAATAATTAAATGCCATGTATTAAAAAATTATAGTAAAATGATGCTATTAAAATAAGAGATCTACCTGAAAACTGCCTACATCAATACTCCAATAATTTTGATCGAAAACTTTAGTGACAGAAGATGTCGCTGTCAGAAGAAGAAGCGCAAAGGATGTAGGTCAAATTGTCGCCTCAAACGGAACAAAAATTTTGTAAATCCAGTCCTCCAACCTAAAACTTTAGTCGATTCCCAACTTAATGGCCCACTCTGTTGTTTTACGGATTTTACAAATATTATCATTCTTCTTGCTGCCGTTTCAGTCATCTACGGACCACGATATTTCACTCTCCTTTTCCTTTTCTTAGTTCCTGGCTTTTATCATTAATTTTCATTTCGTTATGCTCATCTGTAGATAGCAATACACTTATTTAGATAATGATGTTTTCCCAAAATCTCTTAATTTGGGTGCTGGAAATCTTCCTCCGTTTTCCGTCCTTGGTGTTCATTATCACAGCAAAATGATGGATCTTCCTCTGTGATGCTAATTCCTTGAAAACGTTTTTCTATTTCACTGAGCCACTTGTTGTTGACTTTCATGGAGAGAGCAAGGTGAGTCATTGTTCATTCTGAGAATGATCGCCTTTCCCTGGAGGTGTCACTGATCTTCCTTCCTTCTGAGCAGACTGGACCAAGGATTTTCCTCAATACTTTCCATTCTCGTTTCTCTACGTCTTTAATAAGAGATCTGCCCCCAATGATCAAAGTTTCAGAGGCGCATAATGTTTCAGGTTTGATTACTGTGGTATAATGTCTTGACCTTTTGTTATATCTTTGATTCTATAGGCCTTTTGTCATTATTATTATTATTATTATTATTATTATTATTATTATTAATATTATTATTATTATTATTATTATCAAGCCTCCGTGGCTTAGGCGGCAGCACGCCGGCCTCTCACCGCTGGGTCCGTGGTTCAAATCCCGGTCACTCCATGTGAGATCTGTGCTGGACAAAACGGAGGCAGACAGGTTTTTCTCCGGGTACTCCGGTTTTCCCTGTCAAAATTTCATTCCAGCAACACTCTCCACTATCATTTCATTTCATCTGTCGTTCATTTAATCATTGCCCCAGAGGAGTGCGTCAGGCCTCGGCAGCCGGCACAGTTCATATCCTCGCCGCTAGATGGGGGCTTCATTCATTCCATTCCTGACCCGGTCGGAGACTGGAAGCAGGCTGTGGATTTTCATTTTCCCCGTCGCTAGAGGGCACGCGTGCACGTCACGTGACGATACAAAGCGAGCAGCAGCATGCATCAATCGTCCAACCAAGATCAAGACAGTAGGCTATTCGACATGCTTCCTGGTGTGGTTGAAGACTGTGGGCCCCCATTGGGCATACACTTTCCGCAAGTGCAGTCGTTCCTTCATGATGGTGTGCACACTTCCGAGCTCAATCCGACCACGGCGGCTATGGCGTTCACTGGGTAATGAGTGCATCAACCAGCTGGACGTTGTCATCGGTAATGCAGGGGGTGCCCCAGACCCGTCATCATCGGCTAACGACACCCGTCCTTCCCTGAAGCGCTTGTGCCACGCCTTGACCCTTGCAAGGGACATGCAGTGTTCGCCGTACACTTGTGACATTCGCCGATGAATGTCCGTTACCCCCAACTCCTTCCGCTGTCAGAAACCGAACAACACCTCTTTGCTCTTCAGTTCAGCATGTCACTGTTTGCAATGCGACTGGCAGCGTTGGACGATTGATGCTTGCTGCTGCTCGCTTTGTATCGTCACGTGACGTGCACGCGTGCCCTCTAGAAACGGGCTGTGACCTTCCATGCTCTGGTCGGAACCACACCTCGTTACACACGCCACGATTAGCCGATGTCGTCACCGGTTTGCGCATTACAGCCTCCGGCTCGTTACTTTTTGAATGCACCTTATAAGATTAACATCGCTGATAAAGATAAAATATCCACATAAAAAGAAGAGAACATTTGACCTTTACACAAAATGACGAAACAGGGGAAGGATTTATCAACACTGTCACACAAGAGGGATTGACCACCAAATTAACATGATTGACGAAATGTCTGATCCAATAAAGGTAAGAAAGTAACACTAAAGATTATAGCTTGGATAAACCATCAATAGGCTACTAAAAGTCAGAAGAATCAAATTTGGAACTAATAAAACAAAGACAGTCATCTCATAAAAGCATGTTGTATGCTCGTTCAGTATTTATAAAGGACGTAGGAATTAATGTGATTTAATGTGACGACACAGAATTTATTATGAGATTTCGGCTGACAATTCAATGTTCTACAGATGATAGAACCTAACGTGGAATTGCTATCCCACAAGTAAGATATGTGTAATATCGTGTGATGCATTACGGTATAGCACATGTAGTTAATTTAATAAAAGACCACCTGAACGTCACAGCTTCAGTCCTCTTATTTTCAACCATGTGTACGTTTGTTTCAACCAAAGGAACCTTCGAGCATAAATACAGGCCTGTTCAGTGGAGTTTAGGATAGGGTAAATTATAATAATGTATAATAAATGCCAGCATTTACATGTTATTATTTTTCTTTCATGTTTCGGAGTTGAGAGGAAACGTAGGCTAAAGAAATGCAAGTAATTAAGTCAAGAATTCTAGGGTTATATTACAATGAATTAGTTTACCTATGGAAAGAAATGCCCGATCCTTTTTTAAACGTCTCCTTACATCCATAAGCTACACAGTTATACACCATTCTGCCTTAGTAATGAATAGAACTCACTTTAAATAGCCCAATTCTATCATCACGTCTGGTATTTCAGTGCTCCAAACTACCCGCGGTTCCCTTTAGTCAGCTGATCGAGATGTTGGTTTCAACGTGTCGTCATCAGCCATCTATTTATGATCGAAGCACTGCCAGCAGGAGAGATGCGATCCACCTGGTGGTGGATCGAAGAAAGAAACATTAAGACCTCGGCTCTTCTTCTTCTTTTCCTCATCAGCAATGTTTGTTTTTAACCAAGGAAGATATAGCTTCTAAGCTTTCTGCAGTTCACGGCCTGTTTGATTGAATCAAAGAATACACAAATACCGTCACAATCATCTTTCAATGAGTTTTGTACAGCCTTTAAACATAACGATTCGTTTGCTAATGCCAATGTGCTGGTCAAACGCCAACGAGTTTAATTCTGAAGTTAAAAGTAACGAGGCGTCTACTGACGGCCTGTTAATTCAGCGTTGGCGAAGCCGGCTCTCAGGCTAAGGTATTTACAATATCTACACTTATTTACTTACAGAACTTTATTGTAAACTTGGCAACATTGTTACCGTATTCTTGCCCCTGTACTTCAAATTTTGTTTTAAACATTTAATTACTTTTGTGAATAATCTTTGCATAGTCCCCGATTCTTGGATGTAACGGGTAATCTCGATGGATGGATTTTGACGCGGTTTTAACCATTCTGTAAAGGATTTATTGAGGAAGGTTTCTGTAAAAAAAAACATTCATTTATGAGCAAAGGAAGCCGAGCAGTAACGATTTCAGTGAATCAAGTCATAGAAAAACCTGTCGTCCGTGCGCCTTTTAAGCTTACGCTGGGTAAACCGTTAAAGATATCTATATATACTATGAGTGTAAGAATTGATCAGCATGAAAAGTTCTACAATAAAGTCCGCGACAGCATATATCTATACTTAATACATCACCCACTATAAGTGTTTTTACGTTTTCATTTCTTCCAACAATCTCCATTCAATTACTAGCTTCG
This sequence comes from Meconema thalassinum, assembly GCA_946902985.2. NCBI lineage: Eukaryota > Metazoa > Arthropoda > Insecta > Orthoptera > Tettigoniidae > Meconema > Meconema thalassinum. The sequence continues at coordinate 4,304,277 of OX336396.1, forward strand.
GAATAAGTTTACGAGCTAGCGACCGAGCCTATCACCCTAGCTTCGAGTCGTGTCGAGTTAAGACTACTGAAGTTGGTCATGAGGAGGACAGTATCAATCAAGAAAAAGAGGCTAAAGATGAGGGTAAAAGTGCAAGAGTGAGTCATGGAGAAGACAACATACTGGAAAAAGATAAGGTGAAGAAGCGTTGGAGAAAGAAGATCGGGATGAAAAGGATGAGATGTAAAACGAAGAGAAGGGAGTTGTTGAATAGTATGAGACAGACCAAAGGAAGAAAAAGAAAGGAAAATATGATGATACTGAACCAGAGGAGACAGACCAAAGGAAAAAGAAATAGAGAGATTTGGAAGACAGGAGGCATCGAGAAGGTAGGAGACGTAGAAGACGACGAGGTGAAAGGCGTAGGAAACGCAGGAGTTGCAAACGACGGCGCAGGCGTGGAGACAAGTGAAGAGGAAGAAGAAGAGGACAACGAAGATGAGGATGGTTCTTCAAATGCCGATGAAAGGGAGGACGAAAATGATTGTGATAACGAAGTGGACTGGCTTGATGACGATAATGTAGTTCCTTCTGAAGTAGTGTATGTTCTAGGTGTATTAATTTTTAATTTATGTTTTTTATATATATGTATGTGATTCTAACGTGTTTCATGCGCGAGAATTACAAATATAGGGGGGGGGGGGGGGGGGGGGGCGAATTGTCACTGTTCATTTTCCTTGGATTATGGCTACCTTTTGCTCGTGGTCATTTTAGGCCTTAGCGCCTGAGCTGAGGTATTCCTTACAATAGCTTCTAGCAGTGAGGTAATGGGGGGCCTTGCCAGTGAGGCTTCTTTTCTATATTCCTTTTAAGATAGTCAATTGTTTTGAAGTTAGTTCTTCGAAGAGTAAGTTCTGAGGTTTTTTTTTTTTGGTTCAGATTCTTATTAGCAAGAATGATGTGGGTTATGTTTTGGATTGGAAAAAGAAGTAAGATTGAGATGTGGAAAGGAAAGATAACTTTAGTGGATAATAGAAATGAAAGGTTTGAAAAGTGAGAATATATAGATAGAAAGATTAAGTGAAGTACTGCAGAAAATAAATGGAGTATATGTAGGGTTACCATAATATTTTTAGGCCAAATCCGGACGTCGGATCTTCCGGGGGGTCTGGGGGGTATGGACGAACAAAATGAAATGAACTGAACTTGATTTTATAGGTTTACAATCCCTTTATAATTACATAACATGATTACATAAGATTATACAAAAACATCAATCAGTGTTCATCATATATCATACTGATCCCTTGAACAATTTTTTCTCGTCTTAGATTAATCTGTGCTGGGTCCAGGGGCAGGTTCCTCAATTTTCCTTGCATCGTATTTTTCATTAGAGCTGACTTTCTTCAGAAATGGCTTGTTATTTTTTATTTGGTCGTGGAACTCTGAGCATGTCATATCACTATTTGCCTTGATAACTAGCAGGTCCCTGACAACTGCAAGAGATAATCGTCCTCGTTCAGCTGTCCATATTGCTCCCACCATTGAAAAAATTCGCTCAGCTGGAGCTGACGTTCCAGGCAGACACATGGCGAATTCTACAAGTTTGTAAATATTCGCAAAGGACACATTGCTCTTGGAAAATACTTCAAACAATTGTCTCCACTTTTCATGAGTTTTAGGGGTTTCTTCTTTTGGCAGGGCGTCCCATTCAGGTCTCAGATTCTTCAAAACTTGAATAAGTGCCGAACGTTCATCCAATAGCTCATCCACATACTTTATTGAATCAGGTATGACACTGACTACTGTCAGAGCACTGTCTTCCATTTCATCCCAAGAAGGGACATGTTGTAGTGTCAACCACTTGAAGTGTTTAGCTTTGTCAAAGCTGCTTTCCCAAAGTTTCAAGTAACTAATGCCAGCTTGATAAAAACCTTCGGCACATTTTAAAAACTCTTCTTCCTTGCTGTCATTAATAGCTTCTTCAGTTTTCAATTTCCTTAGTAATTGTTTAGCAGCAAATGGTATGTAATTGTCAGCCTTCCTTTATTCCAGTTTCTCAAGTAATTGTTCATATACTTGCGCCGCTTCTGTAGCTGATATTTGATCAGACTCGACTTTCAATATTGATAGTTGAAACATTTGCAGACATCCGTGAACAAATGTTAAAAGCAGTTCATTGACTGGGTCTTCAAAAAATGATTGAATTGTTGCAGGGCAGTTGTTAAGTGATGAGAAATATGCTTTCAAGGGCTCAAACAAAGCCAATATTCTTTCTACTGCTGGCATCAAGCTTAAAAATCTCGTATTGCCGTGGGAAAGGATCCTTTTGTACTCTACTTCTACAGATTCACAAAATTCTTTCAATGCAGTCACTCTGACAGTATATTGGAAGAAGTATTTGTACACTTTCACAACGATTGCCTCGACGTCCACATGTAGAGCATCACAGGCATGCTGCACTGCGTTATGCAGAATGTGCGCCGAACAGCCAATGCCAAGAATTGGCCTTGAGAGGGCATTTTGAAGTTTGCGAAATACATTTCCTTGGCCCTGCCTTTTAACACCACCAAATTTGGTATTAGTGTTGTCAGCGCATAGGCATACGACCTTGGAGTCAATAGAGAACTTTTTGATGTATTTTAAAACATATTCTACTAAGATATCAGAGGTTTCACCTGGAAGTTCGTCAAAAAATAACAGCTTCACGTTAACACCTTCATTTTGGTTAAAATAACGAACACAAACAGGAGTCAATTTAACCTCTTTTCTGTTTGAACTGTCAATTGTTAGTGTAATGAAATTTGCATCCTTCAGATCTTTGAGAAGTTTGTCAAATATGTAAGGGGATATTACATTTACAATGATGGCTTCGGTCTTAGTACGAGCTCCCGAGAATTTCGGTTCAAAAAGCTTTTTAATCAGTTTGGCATTGCAATCAGACGTTTTGAAACTAAGTCCATGCATTGCAGTATGGTAGGCAAAAGTAGCTTCTTTTGCTGAACATTGCAGCTCAGCATCAGTGGCATCAGTATTTGTTTTAATGTTTTAATACTTGCTGAGGACGCTGCTTGATTCGCCTTCTTATGTCTTTCAGTCTGCAAATGATTTTCTATATCATAGCGTCCACGATGTTCCACCGAAAATTCTGAATTGCACACCGTACACCTCACGCGATCATTGCTATTTTGGCACTGTCTCAGAAACTTATATTCTTCTTTAAGTTTGTCGTTAAAAACACACTTACGCTTCGGCATTTTCCCAATTTATAACACTACTTTGTTGTTATGTACTTAAAAACTACTGATACTGAAAACTAATAGCATAAAACGTCTAGAAATGGACGCAGTCCAGCAAACAAAACAGTAGCACTAAACTGACTGAACGCACTCCTTCCAAATAAAATGGCGACAGGAGCGGCACACAGAACAGGTGCAGCTGCCTGAGCAGTCCTGGTGCTCAATGTGACCAACCTATATGCGGTGTGAAGTAAAATTTTCCCAAATATTTGCCACGTATTAGGTTTCCGGACAATTTTTAAATCCGGACGCCAAACCGGACACATGTTTAAAATCCGGACTGTCTGGACGAAATCCGGACGGATGGTAACCCTAAGTATATGATTATTAAAGATTTCCCTTATTATGAATAACAACTACGACCCCAGATGAACCCAAATACTAATAATGAAATATTACACTACGGAGAAGAGTATGTGTTTGGAGTTTCGCTGTTCACCTGAATTATGTTTGGGACCTGCCGTTCGTGCGCCTTTTAAGCTTACGCTGGGTAAACCGTTAGATACCGGGCGGGTTGCAAGTCATGGTGTCCCATTTAAGGTAACAACCACCTCCCTATCTTGCCCTTGATAAACTGGTACAGATTACTCAAAACCTATTTGGGTAATTACAATGAAATTTTCAGAGATTGTTATATGCATCTTTCTCTGTAATAATAGGAAGATTATTTACGTTTATTTTAGAATGAAATGTTTAAAAATACATTCCTTTTTTTTAATATTTTCTTTAAAAAATCATAAAAAATCCCTTCCTATTACCATTCGCAGAGGACTTATTTAAGCCACAGAAAAAGTTTCAGTGGCCTAGCATAAGAACTTCTTTCGAAAATGGTACCAAAGTACAAAAAAATATACAACTGAGAAAATTGAAGCTAAAGTTTTTCAGTGTAATTTCTTACGTGTGAAGGTTCTCAAGACTTTCCTGCCCCATAATCTGGAATATTTGCATTCTCCCCAGTTCTTTAAAGATTAGCCTCTATTCTCCTTCCCTTTTAGTCATGTCTTCAACCACTAATTCTATAGGCTGGTGAGCACAAATCCAACATGGCGGGGACGCGATTTTTTTTTAATATTTAAATGGACGTTTCTTGCAATGTAACCATCCGAGCGCAAGTGTGTTAGTTTGTTACAGCAAACTCTACTGATCATGGATATGAAGTCAATACCAGGTACGATTGTGCCAAGAGATGTGTATGGAGGGGGAAAGCTGGAATACAACACAGTGAATATTTTAAATGCTGTTTCACGGCTACCAAATTGAAAATTGTTCATTACCAAGCGGAATGGTAGTGCATTAAAACATTTACCTCCAGTAGTTCAGAAATTATCCGTAAAAGAATGAGCCGAGGTAAACGTGTGCGTGTTTTTTTCAAAGAGTAACATGATTACAAAAAGTGTCATCTTCTTCTTCTTCTCAACCGCTAGGTAACGTGCATGTCTTCCAAACCGTCTTCTTTCTCTGGCCTGGAGTTTCAAATAACAATAAGTGTGCTTGCCTTTAATGCTGTCTATGAATTGAGTCCTTGGTCTTCCTCGACTCCTCTTTCCTTCTAGCTTCCCTTCGAAGAGTGTGGTGCACCAGTCAGAATGACGAATCAAATGGCCAACAAAACTATTCCTTCTTCTGTTTAAGGATTCAACCAAGGTACGTGTCTCCTTTGCTCTTTTGAAAGATTCTCATTCGTGACTTTATCAGTCCAAGGTATCTTTAGTAGTCGTCGCCAGCACAACATCTCGAATGCCCTAAGTTTTGATACATCTGCTTGTCGCAGAGTTCATGTTTCAGAGCCATAACTTGCAATACTCCATACAAAACTTTTCACGAAGTGTTTTCGCACCTCTAAGTTAACAGTCTTGGATGTTAATAAAAATTTCTTTTTTGAGAAGGCTTCTTTTGCTTGTACGATTCGAGCATTTACTTCTCTCGTACACTTTCCATTTGATGTGATCAAGCTCCCCAGATATTTGAAATCCTTTACTTGGGCTAGTTTTTCGCCATCCATTAGCACATTGACTATTTGGTCGCCATCCCTAGTGCATGCCATTACTTTGGATTTCTTTTTATTTATCCTCATACCACACTTCTCTTGCAATAATTCATTTATGTGATTCAGAGCATTTTCCATATCTCTCTCATTTTCAGTTATCAGGGCTATATCATCTGCAAATCGTATGGTACTGTAAGGCTTGCCATTAACTTTTATGCCATGACTGTTGATAGCTAAGAATTCTTGAATGGCTTCTTCAATGTAGATATTATATAACATGCACAATTTTAAAACATTTTTCAATTTTTCAACGTATTTGAGTTATCCACATATTAATTATTCAAAAACAATAAAAACAATTTCGGTTTCTTTCACCCCTAACTAGGTGTTTCTCACCTTAAACAAATCCAATATGTTGCTCAATTTCCAATTACTGTATGATGACCATGATCTAGAAATCCATGCCAACAGTTTAGGGAATAGTGCATCAGTTCTCGCAAGTTACAATGATTTGTGTACGTCTTAAGGTGTAATAGGGGCGTTCCCCAACGCTAATTTGTGGCTATTTACTTTCTGAAAAATATCTAAGTCAAAGTTAATATTTTGGTGAAAACCGATCACGAATTATAGAGAAAGATTGGGAATATTAAAGACGCCTGTTTTTCTTTAAATTTAAGAACGTTCCCTTTCGTAGTAATTTAGTTGCCGCAAGATCTTGAAGTCAAATTGAACATTTTGCCTAAATCGCACCATATTTATCTCCTTCCGTTCGCGGGTTATAGTGAGTGTTGGGAACATTCAAGATGCCGAATGTCTCTTTTTCCTAATTTAAGGACGATTCCCAACTCGGATGTTTAGTAGCTGTAATACCTGGAAGTCGAAAGTATTATTTTGGCGAAAACTGAACCTAATTTTCTCTTTTCGTCCATGAGCTGTATCAGCTGTTTGAAAAATCTAAGATGGCGGACTTTCTTTTCAACATTTAGAGATGCTTAAGTCCGATTTTGGGTGATATGTCTAAGGATGTTCAGAGGGTGATATAGATCATATTTCAGAAAGAATAAAATGTGATAGTCAGTCTGAAAGACTAGACTATATATCATTTTAAATGCTACAAATGCTGAAAAATTCTAGAAAGGTTGGAGGCTTCTCGCTTCGCTCGAAGCCAAAGACTCTTGACATGTTAGAAAATTATCTGCATAATACTTATCTTGCTTTATAATACTTTACCTTGTTTCAAATTACTCGCGAACGGCAAGTGCAAACCAAGCGCAAAGCAAGGTCAAGCGCGCGGGATGCCGTCACGCTCACCAGAGCGCGCGGGGACGGGCCCCTTCCATCCAGTCTAAAAACACTTATAGTGGGCGATGTATTGAAGATAGACATATGCTCTCGTGGACTTTTTTGTAGAACTTTTCATGCTGACCAATTCTTACGCTCATAGTATATTGATATTTTTAACGGTTTGCCCAGCGTAAGCTTAAGAAGCGCACGGACGCCAAGTTTGTTTTCGACTTTTTTCACTGAAATCGTTACTGCTTGGCTTCCTTTGATCATACATAAATTATTTTCTACAGAGATATCTTTTACAGAATGGTGAAAACCGCATCAAAATCCATCCAGTCGAGATTACCCGTGACATCCAAGAATCGGGAATTTTTGTCTTATACTAACGAAGTAGAGATTGTCGGGGTACACATGCACCAAGCGGTCATAACGAATAGAATAAGAAGTGATATCACTGGCCTAGTACGCCCGGTCCGCCGCAGCGCAGCGCTGGCTCCGATCTGTGATGTAAGTTAGCATTGGCGCTTACGAGACTTTTAAAACCTTGCGACCTGTTTTACACGTTAAAACCCGCAAGATATCCTCATAGGCGCTAATAAGTTCGACATCTCCACTTACTTTACTGTGCCCAATTATAATTTAATAAGTCGTCTACTGTAATAGTCCAGTTTCGACAATAAGCGAAGACAGAGAGCAAGTTCAAAATGCAATTAGTTTTGCCAGCTATCGGTAAATAAAAAATTAAAAGAACGGAAAAATTAACCTCGCTATCAGAAAGGATTTCTTCACATTGTTACACATTTTACAGTCCCTTAACAGTCTTGCAACACAGCAAAAAAAAAACGTACGAACGCAACTTTCAACTTTACCGTAGATTACTTTAAAATTGAATAATAACCATAAATTTCACTCCACAAACACCAAAATCAGTAAACTACCATCATTTCAGAAGAACTTAACATTAAACAGACATAGAAGACATAGTCATGACCCCTTCATAGAGTAGGCTATTGCCTAAACCCGATCACGGCTCCTTCAACTTTACCTTAGAATACGGTATTACAAAAATCAATTATACCCATAAATTTCACTCCACAAACACCAAACTCAATAATCTACCATCATTTCAGTAGCACTTAACATTTAACAGACATAGAAGGCACAGTCATGACCCCTTCTTAGAGCAGGCTATTGCCTAAAACTGATCACGCCTCCTTCAGCATTACCGGTACGGTATGTTTTTAAACTCATTGTCGTTTTATTCTCATCCCTTTCTTCACAGAGGTAGTCTTTAATGGCATCAAGAGCATTTATATTTACACCATATTGGGCAAATTAGGAAATATATGTGGAACAGAATAGTCTTTCAATCGCCAGTTGGTTCTTGGGAGAAGTACAGTACCGTACTACTTCCTATCACAAAGTTAACAATTAAATCTTCTGAAAAGTGAGCATCACAGATGTAGGACTTTTCAGTAAGTTCCCTATCCTTCCCTGGTATGGCCCCTTTGCACTTGATAAAACGTTCCTTATCTTTTTTGAAAAACCGTCTGACCTCTTTACAGTCCCCATAGCCAGATCTGCATCCTAGTACAAAACAGCAAGGCATCTTCACTACTCACATTAAGCACTCATGAAAATGTCAGGGCTAAACTGCTGTTTACTTACATTAAATAACAATAAAATTAACACACGAAGATAACGTCAACACACGACAAGAAATTAAATTCCATTTCAGTTAATGCTTCCTACAATAGCATTTAAGGTATTAATACTATGAAGTAATAGTGTAAGCACTTGTATATCAATAAACGTTTGCACTGAAGACCACCAAAACACTCCGACCGATTAAATACTTAATATATCGCACATAAACACATAAACTTATGTGGAAATCTACAATCTCAAGTCGACTGTAGCGCTGCGTAGCGGCGAGTGCCAACCCGATCCGTATTCATTACATGCTATTGAGGGAGAAGAGATCACACTTTATATTCTATTCGTTATGAAGCGGTACTATTACGTCACACACCTCAGTGCATCTGTCCGTCCGTCACCGTAACGTAACGCCAGACCCCAGCGTAACGACGAAGTCGACAAGATCATTTAAAATGATAAAATGTTTTCTGTCTCGGGTCAAATGTTGGCATAAAGTCTCCAAAAATGATCAAATATTACTTACTTCCTCGGCGCTACAGCCTGGGGTAGTCTTTGGCCTCTCTCACGATTCTCGCCATTCGTCCCTTCTCTGAGTTTTCTCCCACCTTCTTCCAACTCTCATAGTTCTCAGGTGTTGTAGCCATCCAGTGCACGTCTCCTCTTCCCTTCCATAGTTCCATGTAATATCTTCGTCGGTGTTCTTCCTTCATTCATCCTCTGTACATGACCCAGCCAATCCAGACGTCGGGTCTTAATAAATTTCACTATATCTTTAATTATCCCTTCAATTTCTTTGTTTGTCCTGATTCGCCACCCTTCATCCTCTTTTGCCGGGCCATATATTTTTCTCAAAACTTTCCGTTCAAAAATTTTATGATAATTCTCATCATTTTTGTTGACTTTGTCCACGTCTCAGATCGAGAGGTCACCACTGGTCTAATAAGGGTCTTGTAGAGTTGAACTTTCAAGTTCCTAGTTAGAAGTTTTGATTTCAAGAGCTTAGCCCTGCTTCCATTCATGGTCGGTTTATGAATCTTCTCTGATACTGAATTCTCACAATTCACTGTAGTAGCAAGGTAACTGAAGCATTTTACATTCTGAAACTTATACTGACCAATTTCTACATTTTCTCTTGCTCTTCTATCTTTTTCCGCTGACATTTTCATATATTTCGTTTTCCTTTCATTAATATTAGCATAGTTCATTAATCTTTGAGTAATTATCACTCACAACTTAAACAAGAAAGCAATACGGGTAAATAGAGCCGAAAAAGCCCGATCCCTCACTTGGTGAACAAGAATGAATGGATACCTTAGAAGGGCAAAGGCGTCCCTCGAAAGGGGGAGCTCGTTGATTATATCTGACGTGGTGAGCTAGTCACGTGACGTGGTTAATTTCGTCATAATACCTACTATCCGTAGTTGACTTGCTAAGTAACTGATTTTCGTCTCTAAGTCTACACTAATCTTGTGCCCGTTCAAATTATTTGAGTATATCTTAGCACTTCACAATTCCCACATTTACTTGAACCACCGTCCTTCTGGCAAACTTACAGAAAAACAAGAAGTTCCGTGACGAACTAAAGAGCCTACTTGTTCATGCCAATGATTATTCTACAGTATATGAACCTATCTAGAATAATGATGAAAGTATCTTGGTAATATCGAGATGTCGAATTAGTTCGAAATATTCCTGGTATGATGTAGCCTAATAGAGCACTACAGTTGGCAGCCCTGGTGACTGAATATATTCTTAGTTCCATCTCTTAAGGTACAGAATACAAAATTTGGTTCAAGTCCAATGGACGTTACATGCAGTTAGACATTGGATCTATCAGCACGCGTAAAAGCATGTTGGCAACAATGTCATGCGTGTGCTGGTCAGAAATAGCCTAATCTGAAATATTATATCTTGTTGTGCCAATTTTGGATGAAATCCATTTGTTATTATAGAAGTTACATGTATTTTAAAATTGGACCTATCAGCACGCATAGAATCATGTTGGCAGAATTGACTTATATTAATTACTCCAAATTAATATAGAGTGTCAGGTGCTATACGTGTGCAAAGTATAGAGCTGTTGGCTTGCCTACTTTCTGATATGTTGATATTAGGGTAAAAAATACAGACAGCATTTATTAACAGTTGGCAGCCCTGATTGCTCTTAAGAATACTTATAGTCATATCTGTTAAGTTACACATAATAAATACGAAATTTGGTTGAAATCCAACTGATAGTATAGAAGTTACATGTATTTAAAAATTGGTCCTATCATGTTGGTAGAATTGAAGTATATAAGTTACTCCAAATTAATCTAAAATGTCAGGTACTATACGTGTGCATAGTTTTAAGCTGTCGGCTTGCATACTTTCAGATATATTGGTATTTGGATGAAGAAAATAGAGAGAGAGCAATTATTAACAGTTGGCAGCCCTGGTGGCTCTTAAGAATACACTCAGGCATATCTGTTTATGTACACATATTACATACAAAATTTGGTTGAAATCCAATTAATAGTGTAGAAGTTATAAGCATTTAAAAATTGGACCTATCAGAAGGCTTAAAATTATTTTGGCAACACTGTCATGTATGGCCTCCTGGAAATGAAACTGAAATAGTATTATCTACATGTGTGCTAATTTTGTAATAACTCCCATACATTTCTTCCAAGATATCAAACATGGAGCTCAAATTTCTAGGAGTTTTTTTCAGCAGTTGGTAGCACTGACATCATTTTCAAATATGGGCTTGAGATATTCCGGTATACATCTTTACTCATACTAAATTTGGTTTCGATTTCTGCAGCCGTTTAGGAGTTGAAAGGGGGACACACACACAGCTAGACAGACAGACACACATTTTCCCGGATCGATCTCCTGAGTCTAAATTTTCCTCATTTTTGAAAAATGTGAAAAGTAGGCTAAAAAAATGCTTGTCAGTAGGCACTACACAATTCTCCCGGGAGCCGCGTAAGCTTGCAAATCAGCGATCAGCTCCTCAAAACTGAAAGAAGATTCATCACAATGTGCATAAATAAAAGAAATTCCCGGGTCGAAGGAGTCTGGAGAATGGAACCAAGTGACAGGACTGTTGGACTCGCAAACACCCTCCTCGTTAGACTCACAAATTTTGGGGGGAAAATGAAACAGATATTTTAGTTAATTGTAATTGAGAAAAAGTCGCCTCCGTGCTGTAGTGGTCAGCGTGCTTAGCTGTCTCCTCGGAGGTCCGAGGTTCGATTCCCAGCTCTGCCACGAATTTTGAAAAGTGATATGAGGACTGGAACTGGGTCTACTCAGCCTCGGGTGGTTCAAATGAGTAGACGGGGTTCGATTCCCACCTCAGCCATCCTCGAAGTGGTGGTTTTCTGTGGTTTCCCACTACGGGCAAATGCCGGGATGGTACCTACCGTCAGGCGACGGCCGCCTCTTCCTTGTCTATTCCTCCCATTCTTCCCATCCCTCACGAGGCCCTCTGGGCGAGGCGCTAGTCCCGCCTCCCCAGTTGTATCCCCTGTCCCGATGTCAAGCTCCAGGACACTGCCCGTCGAGTCCGTGGGAAAAAAGCCTACCTGGAGGGTAAACTGACTACTAACTAGTAGTTCCGTGAAGAACTATACAGCCTATTTTCATATATCCTACTCATGTTAATAGCCTCTATCAACATACAAAATTTCAGTTTGAAGGTAGATTCGTAGATATTGAGAACCGTCTAAATATTTCAGATGGTCGCCAGGTTGGATTTTTATTTTTGTACTATTACATTAAGATTATTGTATACGTGTGGTATTCAAACTTCAATCGCATGATTAGAACACAACAAGTAAAAACGAGATTTTAAAATTTCGCACAGCTGCCATCTTGTGATTATGCAAACTTCCTTCGGCTTTTCCCAACTAATTGGGGTCGTCGGAGCCAACCAGGCTCATTTTAGGTTTGGCCGGGGATTTAATGCCGGATGCCCTTCCTGACGCCACGTGATTTTTCAAGTGAAAATTCCACCCCCCCCCCCCCTCTGTCACCGGGATTCGAACCCCAGCCGTCCGGGTGGAAGACGAGCAGCTAAGCCCCTGCGCCATCACGCTCCCCCTTCTTGTGATTATGCAAACAATTGAAATAAATTAGATACCCGTGGATTAACATTTGTATAAGCATTTAACGTGCAACGTTTCACTGCACTCCGATAGTTAAATCGCGAGAAACGTCCATTTAAATATTTATACTTCGCGTCGCCGCCATGTTGGATTTGTGCTCGCCAGGTTACTGAAAGTCCTATAGGTGAACATATGTACATAACCTCTATGAACATTAAAAAACCAGTTTGATTGCTGTAAAAGATTCATAGATATTGAGAACCGTCTAAATATTTCGGATACTCGCCATTTTGGATTGTTATATGTATAGGCCATAGAGTTATGTACCATTAAAGGAAAAGTTATTGCGTAGCTTCATTATTCAAACTTTCACTTCGATCGCATGATTACGATACAAGAAATAAAAACTTAATTTTAAAATTTCGCACAGCCGCCAGTTTGAGGTTATGTAAACAATTGAACTAAATTAGATGCCAGTGCATTACAATGTGTATAATCATTTACTGTACCACATTTCACTGCGCTCAAAGAGTTAAATCACGAGGAAAGTCTATTAACATGTTTCAACTTCGCTTGACCGCCATGTTCATTTTGTACTTGACAGGTTTATGAAAGTTACATAGATAAACTTGTATCAGTAACCTTTATCACCGTACAAAATTTCAGGGTGATATCTGTAATAGTTTCGGAGATACTGAATGCTGGTGAAATATTTCGCACAGCCGCCATGTTGGATTGGTGAGACACAATAACATTTGAATGGCACGTTCGGGGGCGGCCAGAATAGTGCTATGATCTTACCGAGTTTCATTGTAATCGCACCAGCCGTTTTGACGTTATTAGGGGGGGGGACACACACGCACACACACACGGACAAAAAGTGATCTCATAAGCCATTTTTTTTCTTCATAAAATGAAAATAGGATTAAGAAAAACACGTCGTAATTGAGAAAATTCCGATCTGACCAAATGATGAGGTACTGGGCGGATCGCAAGAAAAATAAATAAATAAATAAATAATTGGGAACGTGCCACACTTAAACAAAAACTAACAGCACACTGATGTTTTCAAGAAGAGCCAAAGCTTCCAACTGGCAAGAAGTGGACTGCAGAAAGGAAACAACAGCATCGAGAACTAATGCGAAAGTACTGGGAAGATGTTAGAGCTCGATGCAACAAGAAACAGTTGAAATGACGTGGTCCTTAGATGGCCGAATCGAAAGAAGAAGAAGAAGATGTTTCATGCCGGTCATCAGCCCGTAGCAGATATTGGGAGATGTGAATGTTACTCACTCGCTACTTTCCCTCACACTAAGCGTCACGCAGTATTTAACCCGGTTCGCTTTGGACAGCTCCGGCTTTCTCTGACTCATGTCGTAATGTTGGCCACACTTCCTACGACCCGGCGGAAGGCTATGTTAAGGGTTTCGCCCTCTGCTGTGGGCTGATTGCACAAGTTACGTGGATATTGCACGAATTGAACACGAAGCAGACAACGTAGAGAAGAAAACAGCATGGAACAAGATTGGAACTCCTTCCAATCAAATACCCGGATGGTAATTCCTTTCTAGTTCCCGAGCAATCCCTAGTAGTTACACACAACTACACAGGTTAGCAGAACTTATGACCGGAGCAACTCAGATGAATGAAGATCAACAACGAAATCCCAATGCGTTACATTACATAGGATATATTGCATTTTTATATGGACCATGTTATGCATAAAGGAACCAACCACCATCAAGATGGAACTGAGATATTGAGGCTCAAAGTTAACCTTCGATATTTAATTCCTATTGCACGTGTGGAATCTGAAAATAACATAATTACGTAAAAGGGGATATATTTTACTTTATTACATACATAATTTTATTTTACCTTTGTAAATTACTTGAATACACTAAAAAATGGCACTTGGTTCCTTTATGCTTTATTGATTATTTACCATTGGCAGTAATTGAAATGGAACCAGGCAGTTGGTTCTGTTATGAATGTCTACATGCACAGCATAGCGGATTGTCATTCTCTAATGAAGTATACACCGCCACATGGTGAAGGGGATAGCATTGTTGGCTGTCACCCCCGAGGTCCCAGGTTCGATTCCCGGCACAGCCAAGAAATTAATAAGTCTTGGTATGGTCTGGTACGTGGTCTCTTAGCCTTGTGATGCAAAATGGGCACCTGCCGGTTGCTATGGCAGGGGGAGGATTGGAAAGGTTCTGGCCACCCTACCGCAAGTAAACACCGGCTCTAAACGCCTGAATAGTGATCCTTTAGCACAGCCAGGGACTAAATTCGGGTCACCTACATTCCTTGTGGATATGACACTCTTTTTGATTGCAATAGTACAAATTAACGCCGGCCCTATGTTGTTGTGGTAGCGCGCCTGCCTCTCACCCGGAGGTGTAACACTATCCAGGGTGGGGCTACGTACACCCTGCCTCCATTAGGGTCCTGTGCAGAAGGCAGGAGATACTGTGAGCCTTTGAGGGTGTAGCACTATCCAGAGTGGGGCTACATACACCCTGCCTCCTTTAGGGTCCTGTGCAGAAGGCAGGAGATACTGTAAGCCCCTGAGGGTGTAGCACTATCCAGGGTGGGGCTACACACACCCTGCCTCCATTAGGGTCCTGTGCAGAAGGCAGGAGATACTATGAGCCCCTGGGTGTGAAGCACTATCCAGAGTGGGGCTACATACACCCTGCCTCCATTAGGGTCCTGTGCAGAAGGCAGGAAATACTGTGAGCCCCTGAGGGTGTAGCACTATCCAGAGGGGGGCTACATACACCCTGCCTCCATTAGGGTCCTGTGCAGAAGGCAGGAGATACTGTGAGCCCCTGAGGGTGTAGCACTATCCAGAGTGGGGCTACATACACCCTGCCTCCATTAGGGTCCTGTGCAGAAGGCAGGAGATACTATGAGCCCCTGGGTGTAGCACTATCCAGGGTGGGGCTACATACACCCTGCCCCCATTAGGGTCCTGTGCAGAAGGCAGGATATACTATGAGCCCCTGGGTGTGAAGCACTATCCAGAGTGGGGCTACATACACCCTGCCTCCTTTAGGGTCCTGTGCAGAAGGCAGGAGATACTATGAGCCCCTGAGGGTGTAGCACTATCCAGAGTGGGGCTACATACACCCTGCCTCCATTAGGGTCCTGTGAAGAAGGCAGGAGATACTATGAGCCCCTGGGTGTGAAGCACTGTCCAGAGTGGGGCTACATACACCCTGCCTCCATTAGGGTCCTGTGCAGAAGGCAGGAGATACTATGAGCCCCTGGGTGTGAAGCACTATCCATGGTGGGGCTACATACACCCTGCCTCCATTAGGGTCCTGTGCAGAAGGCAGGAGATACTATGAGCCCCTGGGTGTGAAGCACTATCCAGAGTGGGGCTACATACACCCTGCCTCCTTTAGGGTCCTGTGCAGAAGGCAGGAGATACTATGAGCCCCTGGGTGTGAAGCACTATCCAGAGTGGGGCAACATACACCCTGCCTCCTTTAGGCTCCTGTGCAGAAGGCAGGAGATACTATGAGCCCCTGGGTGTGAAGCACTATCCAGAGTGGGGCTACATACACCCTGCCTCCTTTAGGGTCCTGTGCAGAAGGCAGGAGATACTATGAGCCCCTGGGTGTGAAGCACTATCCAGAGTGGGGCTACATACACCCTGCTTCCATTAGGGTCCTGTGCAGAAGGCAGGGGATACTGTGAGCCCCTGAGGGTGTAGCACTATCCCGAGTGGGGCTACACACACCCTGCCACCTTTATGGTCCAGTGCAGAAGGCAGGGGATACTGTGACACTTGAGGGTGTAGCACTATCCAGAGTGGGGCTACACACACCCTGCCACCTTTATGGTCCTGTGTAGAAGGCAGGAGATACTGTGAGCCCTTGAGGGTGTAGCACTATCCAGGGTGGGGCTACATACACCCTGCCACCTTTATGGTCCTGTGCAGAAGGCAGGGGATACTGTGACACTTGAGGGTGTAGCACTATCCAGGGTGGGGCTACATACACCCTGCCTCCTTTAGGGCCTTGTGCAGAAGGCAGGAGATACTATGAGTCTTGAGAGTGTAGTACTATCCAGAGTGGGACTACATACACCCTGCCTCCTTTAGGGTCCTGTGCAGAAGGCTGGAGATACTGTGAGCCTTTGAGGATGTGGCAGTATCAAGGTTGGGGCTACACACACCCTGCCACCTTTAGGGCCTTGTACAGAAGGCAGGAGATACTGTGAGCCCTTGAGGGTGTAGCACTATCCAGGGTGGGGCTACATATACCCTGCAACCTTTAGGGCCTTGTACAGAAGGCAGGAGATACTGTGAGGCTTGAGGGTGTATCACTATCCAGGGTAGGGCTACATATACCCTGCAACCTTTAGGGCCTTGTACAGAAGGCAGGAGATACTGTGAGCCCTTGAGGGTGTAGCACTATCCAGTGTGGGGCTACATATACCCTGCAACCTTTAGGGCCTTGTACAGAAGGCAGGAGATACTGTGACACTTGAGGGTGTAGCACTATCCAGGGTGGGGTTACTCACAGCTTGCCACTTTTAGGGTCCTGTGCAGAAGGGAGGAGATACTGCGAGCCCCTGGGTGTGAAGCACTATCCAGAGTGTGGCTACATACACCCTGCCTCCTTTAGGACCTTGTGCAGAAGGCAGGAGATACTGTGAGCCCTAGAGAGTGTAGCACTATCCAGGGTGGGGCTACATACACCCTGCCTCCTTTAGGGCTTTGTACAGAAGGCAGGGGGATACTGTGAGCCCTTGAGGTTGTAGCAGTATCCTGGGTGGGGCTACACACACCCTGCCTGGTTTAGGGCCTTGTGCATAAGGCAGGAGATACTGTGAGGCTTGAGGGTGTAGTACTATCCAGCGTGGGGCTACAATTACCCTGCAACCTTTAGGGCCTTGTACAGAAGGCAGGAGAGATATTGTGAGCCCTTGAGGGTGTAGCAGTATCCAGGTTGGGGCTACACACACCCTGCCTGGTTTAGGGCTTTGTACAGAAGGCAGGGGATACTGTGAGCCCTTGAGGGTTTAGCAGTATCCTGGGTGGGGCTACACACACCCTGCCTGGTTTAGGGCCTTGTGCATAAGGCAGGAGATACTGTGAGGCTTGAGGGTGTAGTACTACTATCCAGCGTGGGGCTACAATTACCCTGCAACCTTTAGGGCATTGTACAGAAGGCAGGAGAGATATTGTGAGCCCTTGAGGGTGTAGCAGTATCCAGGTTGGGGCTACACACACCCTGCCACCTTTAGGGCCTTGTACAGAAGGCAGGAGATACTGTGAGCCCTTGAGGGTGTAGCACTATCCAGGGTGGGGCTACATATACCCTGCAACCTTTAGGGCCTTGTACAGAAGGCAGGAGATACTGTGAGGCTTGAGGGTGTATCACTATCCAGGGTGGGGCTACATATACCCTGCAACCTTTAGGGCCTTGTACAGAAGGCAGGAGATACTGTGAGCCCTTGAGGGTGTAGCACTATCCAGGGTGGGGCCACATATACCCTGCAACCTTTAGGGCCTTGTACAGAAGGCAGGAGATACTGTGAGCCCTTGAGGGTGTATCACTATCCAGGGTGGGGCTACATACACCCTGCAACCTTTAGGGCCTTGTACAGAAGGCAGGAGATACTGTGAGCCCTTGAGAGTGTATCACTATCCAGGGTGGGGCTACATACACCCTGCAACCATTAGGGCCTTGTACAGAAGGCAGGAGATACTGTGAGCCCTTGAGGGTGTATCACTATCCAGAGTGGGGCTACATACACCCTGCCACCTTTAGGGCCTTGTGCAGAAGGCAGGAGATACTGTGAGCCCCTGGGGTATCGAGCACACAAGTAGACTGAGCGCGTTATACCTCGCTGCTCCAACGACGTCAGTCCACCGATCTTCTTCTTATTGTTCTTACGGGCAGGTGACCTCCATGGTCCACCCTTAAAAATTTAGAGAATAATCAGTCACATTCTTCTTGTAGCGCTCGTCCTCGATGATTAATGATGATGCTAATAATAATAATAATAATGTCCTAGTGCTATGGGACTAGGGTCGTTTGCCCAGCTGGCTGCGTGGCTCAGGGGTAACGTTCTCGCTGGCTGGGCCCAAGGTTGCAGGTTCGTATCCTGGCGCAGTCAGCTGGCATTTGAGGGTGCGCAAATGCGAGAGAGCCGTGTCCGTAGATTTACTGGCACGTTAAAGATCCCCTTCGGGGCAAAATTCCGGCACCCCGGCGTCTCTAAAAGCCAGTGTAGTTAAAAGGGACGTAAAACCAATAACATTATTATCGTTTGCCCAACAGAGCTCGAAACAGTGTCATCACATTGAGCACAGCTGTATTCGCCAAGGCTGGAGCCGATGTATTGGTCTGCTAGACTCACATTGGGGAAAGTAATAGCATTGTGTGTTGTATACGATGGTGGCGTTCAGCTCTAACCAGACTGTATAACACATATTCACAAGTCTGTTTCTGGTGTTCGTGTTTCCTTGGAAGTGCCGCCTCTCCCTCTGTTGTTAGGGGTCCCCCAGGGGCTCACATCTAGTGGGGCGTGGGTTGGCGACCACGGGACCCCAGCTGAGTCCAGCATTGCTTCCACTTACTTGTGCCGCGCTCCTCTCCGTCTTCTTCCCTGTCGACCTCTTTTCCGACCCCGACTGTATTTGGGTATCCGAGGACTAGGGAGTCTTTCACTTTCCCGCCTTACTTGGCCCTTGTCTCATCTTTCCTGATCCCTCCTTCTTCGAGGGGTCAAACCTCTTGTTTTCTTTTCATTAAATTTCCTTTTCTCTTTTTATGTTAATTTGTCCTCGCGTATCTAAATTCCCTAGTTTTTTTTGGGGCATCAACATCATTTTGTAGGTATTTTCCATCTACGTTGCATTTTGTGCGTTTTTTCGATCTAAATTGCATTTTGCGAGTGTTTTCAACTTCAATTGCATTTTGTAAGGATTGACAATCTAAATTGCTTTTAGTAAGTCTTTCAGTATCCGGGCCGGGACTTTCGTATTTTGAATTTCAATTGCGTTTTGTATTTTCAACCTAAACCGCTTTTTGCAAGTATTTTCAATCTAAATTGCATTTTGGGGTATTTTGAATATAAATTCCATTTTGTAAGTATTTTCAATCTAAATTGTATTTTGTAAGTATTGTCTATCCAAATGAGTATTTTGAATCTACCGTGCATTTTGTAAGCATTTTCAATTTCAATTGCATTTTGTAAGCATTTTGAATTCCAATTGCACTTTGTGAATATTTTGGATTTGAAATGGGAACTTGAATCTGAATTGCAATGTGTATTTTCAATTTCAATTACATTTTGCAAGTATTTTGAACCTCAATTACATTTTGTAAGTATTTTCAATCTCACTTGCATTTTGTAAGTATTTCGACTGTACATTGCATTTTGTACGTATTTTGAATCATCCTACATTTTGTGCGTATTTTTCAATCTATTCCTTTTGAGAGTATTTTCGTTCTAAATTCCCTTTTGTAAGTATTACCGCTCTCCATTTTGTGAGTAGTTTCAATGAGTTCCTTTTTGTAAGTATTTTACGTCTCACTTAATTTTTATTTTGTTTTCCACTTCACTGTCATTTTCGCTGTCACCCAGACCATTAGGGGCCGATAACCTAGATGTTAGGCCCCTTAAAACAACAATTATCGTCATTATTATTATCTTGTAAGGGGCAGATGACCTCGCCGTTCGGTTCTTTATACCCAGAACAATTAATCACTGCTTATCTTGAATTGTTTTGCGAGAAGTCGCGATCCCTTCCGAAATGCCACTTTCTCTGTGATGAGGCGGACACTGGTGTACGACCTGCTGACCTCCTTGCCGAACATTCCTTTGGAATGCCTGGTCCTCTTCCTGCTAGTTACAGGTGTGCCAACTCTGTCATCCCACACGGCCCCTCCTACTACACTGAACAGCATCATAACGCGGAGGAGTTCACTGTTACATTGCCCACCAATAAGATGCTGTACATTTCTCTCCGCTGGTGGCTTCGGTAGCATGCTGAGCTTCTATGCCCAAGGTGGCGGGTTCAAACCCGGCCGAAGTCATCGGATTTTTTTAAGAGCGTTAAAAATCCCTCAGTATGCCTTCCTTTGGAGGGGAAGTAAAGCCGGCGGTCCCATGTCATAGATTTATGACATTAAAAAGAATATTCCTCTAACTACACTTGTGTGAGGCCAACATTTGTAGGTTAGAATTGATAACGCTCTATTAGTTCCAACGTTCGTCGCCAGGTACTGGTTACGGTGGCATCTAGTAGCCAAGTTCGCAGCTAGGTGTCGTGGACGGTAGCAAAAGTAGGAACTACTTGAAATTATAGTCTGCAGTCCTTACCTGAATTGAAACAGATAATACACACTAATACGGCCATCACAATTAACACCGGTTATCAGACAGATTCCACACACCCAAAGTACACGGGGCTACATGACCGCGTTGTCGCAGCCCCTAGACTGAGGAACCAACCAACACAATGATTGGATGTGCATTTCTCCCTCTCCGCCTCGTCCTAGAGGAAATATCTGAAACCACCGCAATGCATAGGATGAAATAAGAAAAAGTGTTTCAGCATAACGAATAGAATATAAAGTGTGATCTCTTCTCCCTCAATAGCATGTAATGAATACGGATCGGGTTGGCACTCGCCGCTACGCAGCGCTACAGTCGATTTGAGATTGTTGATTTCCACTAATGTTTGTGTGTTTATGTGCGATTTATTAAGTATTTAATTGGTCGGAGTGTTTTGGTGGTGTTCTGTGCAAACGTTTATTGATATACAAGTGCTTACACTATTACTTCATAGTATTAATACCTGAAATGCTAATGTAGGAAGCATTGACTGAAAGGGAATTGAATTTCTTGTCGTGTGTTGACGTTATCTTCGAGTGTTAATTTTATTGTTATTTAATGTAAGTAAACAGCAGTTTAGCCCTTACATTTTCATGAGTGCTTAATGTGATTAGTGAAGATGCCTTGCTCTTTTGTACCAGGATGCAGATCTAGCTATAGGGACTGTAAAGAGGTCAGACGGTTTTTCAAACCTCCTAAAGATTAGGAACGTTTTATCAAGTGCAAAGGGGCCATATCAGGGAAGGATAGGGAACTTACTGAAAAGTCCTACATCTGTGATGTTCACTTTTCAGAAGATTTAATTGTTAAATTTGACAAATTTGTGATAGAAGGGAAGGAAGTATTACTTCTCCCAAGAACCAACTGGCGATTGAAAGACTATTCTGTTCCACATATAATCCTAATTTTCCTAAGTATCTGTCCAGTATGGTGTAAATAAAATGCTCTTGATGCCATTAAAGACTACTTCTGTGAAGAAAGGGATGAGAATAAAAAGACAATGAGTTAAAAAACATATATGTACCGTAATGCTGAAGGAGGCGTGATCAGTTTTAGACAATAGCCTACTCTATGAAGGGGTCATGACTATGCCTTCTATGTCTGTTTAATGTTAAGTTCTTCTGAAATGATGGTAGTTTACTGATTTTGGTGTTTGTGGAGTGAAATTAATGGTTATTATTGAATTTTATAGTAATCTACGGTAAAGTTGAAAGTTGCGTTCGTACGGCTTTTTTTTTGTCTGTGTTGCAAGTCTGTTAAGGGAATGTAAAACGTGTAACAATGTGAAGAAATCCTTTCTGATAGCGAGGTTAATTGTTCCGTTCTTTTTTAAAATTTACCGATAGCTGGCAAAACTAACTGCATTTTAAACTTGCTCTTTGTCTTCGCTTATTGTCGAAACTGGACTATTACAAGAGACGACTTATTAAATTATTATTGGGCACAGTAAAGTAAGAGGAGATGTCAAACTTATTAGCGCTTATGAGGATATCTTGCGGTGTTTTAACATGTAAAACAGGTCGCAAGGTTTTAAAAGTCTCGTAAGCGCCAATGCTAACTTACATCACAGATCGGAGCCAGCGCTGTGCTGCGGCGGACCAGGCGTACTAGGCCAGTGAAATCACTTCTTATTCTATTCGTTATGGTTTCAGTATTGAATTGAATTGATTTACATATTCAAATAAAATAAGTGGATATCCTTTCAAAAGAAAGACACTTGATTTAAAATAAGAATGACAATATATCTGTGTTTCTCATTGAATAACATTCTAAAATATAAGACTGTAGTTTTCAAAATATCCAAATACGTAGGCAAAATGCTGTATGATTTAGATGCTGTTAGTAGATGTAGTTGACTAAAATTAAAGTTGGATTACATCTTTGGAATATTTAAGTCAGTATGAAGCAAGACAGCAGGTGGACTGTTACACAATAATTGACGGCTCGGTCTGAACTATAACCTTTGACGTGTTGTCAAAGTATTTGTTCGGATAGCGTCACAAACTTCATAAGGACTTGATCATTCCGTGTTGTAATAAAAGTTCCACTCGAACTAATGCTAAGCTTCTTGTGTCAAGAAGATTATATTTGCATCGGAGTCAGGGGCGTATATAAGGGCGAGGGGGGAATTTCCCCCCCCCCCCCCACACACACACACACACACACACAAAAGCCAATAAAATGGAGTGCTTTGGTAAAAGCATAAAATAATGTAAATTTGGTTGTACCCTAATCTTAACTTATTGTCTAAGTTATAAACAATATTAAGATTGAAATTACACTACCTCGTGGTGTAGCAGCTAGCATTCTTGGCTGCCGCCCCGGAGGTCCGAATTCGATTCCCAGCTCTGCCAAGAAATTTTAATTCTGGTCTGAGGGCTGGAACGGGGTACACTCAGCCTTGTGAGGCAAAACTGTGAATTCCACACTACGGTACTTTTGAGAAATAAATGATCAATTTGTAAAAGAAAGGAACTGTTTACCTTTCTGCTTATATTTAGATATTTGCCATTCACACTCCACAGGCCATAATAGAACATTCATTAAGTATAAAATGTTATTTGTGAGTTGTTTGGTATTTCACAACTTATTTTGTATTGCCAGTAATACACGGCTATATAAACTCTTATCTAAAATAGTTACACAAAGTTATATGCTCTAAGATATTGGTTGATATTTCTGCGGGGACAATCCCCTGGGAATACGGAATACTCACAATTTTCCAGGATAGTCAGCCCCCCTCCCGATAAAATTGTATATAACTTACGCCCCTGATCGGAGTTGAAATTAATGGAATTGTTGAAACGTTAGTTGTATCTTGAGAATCAGCTGTTCTCGGAGGTGTTACAATGTTTGGCGAGGTTGTGATGGACTTAACCTGTTATGTGTGCTTACAAATCTCCATGTTGGTTCTAGTCTATCAGTTAGAGTGACTGGTAAATTATTGAGTACTTTAATTATTGAAATGATCTTAATTGCTTTCTTATAACAGTATAGGGTTCATATGAGTTGGTTATATTTTATTAGAAATGGAACAAAACTTGCCCTTGTAGTTTATTGTGGACCATATCCCAATATGGAATACGTTCGCTATGTGTGTTTGTCAACAATAATTAATGTGCATCGCATTCTGTCTAATACCTATCCATATGAAAACCTTAAATATCTCAAAGAGTGTCCGTCGGATTTGCACAATAAACACATCACTGAACTTGTCGCTCTAGTATGACCTCATTTGAAGTTGCTACCGGTTTCTCGCCAAATACGAGAGGAGATGGACAGTATTTCAGCAGCCCTTTAATTAGACCCAAGTTAGCGGTCACCAAAGTGTGTTCAGTTCCTAAACACTGTCTGATGAATGATGATAAAGCAAATAGCTTGCCACGGTGGGTGAGTGAATAGCGTGTCGGTCTACTAACCCCAAGATTGCAGGTTCGCCCCTGGCCGTGGTAAGTGATTTTTGAAGGGCGGCAAAAATACGATACGCATGTCATACGATGTTGGCATGTCAAAGAACCCATTTGAATTCAGTAGGCCGAGTTCATAATGGCAAAATTAATCTCGGGATTTTCCGCCAACACAAAGTTCCTCATTTCTCTACTAGAAAGCGCTATAATGTTCAAGGAGCTTAGATATCTATTATCTAACCTCCTTGACTTTCATAGTGATTCAAGGAACAACGAAATTCGACATGCGAGCTACCCTCTGGGTGTCAAATTACAA
This sequence comes from Meconema thalassinum, assembly GCA_946902985.2. Classification (NCBI taxonomy): domain Eukaryota; kingdom Metazoa; phylum Arthropoda; class Insecta; order Orthoptera; family Tettigoniidae; genus Meconema; species Meconema thalassinum. The sequence goes on from OX336396.1 coordinate 4,328,672, forward strand.
AGCTTGAACCAGGCACCCGAGGCCGTACGATATTATTATTATTATGATAAAGCAAATGGAATGGACTGTAAATCATATTAGGACTGAATCATATCACGAATGCACAGAGTTGTATTAACTATTTAATTACACTAATTTGACCAAAAGCCAGCACGACGACATCAACACACAGAATAAATAACTACATAACAACAAAGAAAAAACAAGGACTACACAATCAGATTGGCTACCAGATAGGGCAGAACTGTTGATTAGTTGTCCATATAGCCGCTGGCGGGCTTAGCTGACGTCCAGTCTCCAATCCAGCGCCACCGACATGTGGCTTGGCAACACACCGCCCCCACAAGAAGCAATCCTGAATACTGTCCTTGCGACGCCGACGATCCCTCGCAGAATCCGCGGAGATGGTAGGAGAAGCAAAATAAATATCTACATACTGTAGTAGCCTATAAAACAAAGTCTTGGATGTAACGGGCAATCTCGAGAACCACTGGATGGATTTTGATCCTTGCTCCTTCTAATAAACTTACGCTGGGTAAACTGCTAAAATATATCTCTACCGGTATACTATGAGTGTAAGAATTATTCAGCATGAAAAGTTCTACAAAGAAGTCCGTGACAGCATATCTCTGTCTTTAATACATCGCCCACTATACTTTGCTCCAACATTTAGGCACTTTGTACTAATATAAAATACCCAAGTTAAAGTCAACAAATAAAGTTCATAATTATTGCCAAGTAGTTTACTAAATCACAAAGGAACTGTGTCTTAGTGAAGAGTTTTTTTGGATTTTCATCTTACATTGATTTACATAATTTCTAAATGTGGGGCAATATTTCCCCTACTTTGCTCCACCTTCAACATCAATGTTATGTTAATGGAACAATTGGATGGAGCAATGTTACACACTTCGCACTGTTCCCTTTTTACATTTCTTGGACTAAATAAAATTCCATTTTTTTTTAATATTTATTTGTCAAAAATACAAGATTATTTTTGAAACAAAAGGATATAATAGATTTTCTTGGAGGTACCACCTTCACCTTGAAAGAAAACATATTTACATAATCTACGCACCCTTAAATGCTACACAGGTCAATATTTCACTCAACACCACTCGTTCTATGCCCAAGATAGCGGGTTCAAACCCGGCCGAAGCAGTCGGTTTTTTAAGAGCGTTAAAAATCCCTCAGTATGCCTTCCTTCGGAGGGGAAGTAAAGCCGGCAGTCCCATGTCATAGATTTATGGCATGTTAAAGAACCTTCCACTAATTGCACCTGTGTGAAGCTAAATTGGATAGGTTAGGAATATAAATAACGCTCTTAGGTTTCTACGTTCGTTGCCAAGAGCCGACTGCGGTGGCATCTGGTAGCTAAGTTCTGAACTTGGCCTAGTAGTCGTTGACGGTGGCGCTTGGCGGCAAAAGTAGAAACTATTGAAAAATTCTAAGTTGCAGTACTTAAATAAAAAAAAAACAGATAACACACACTAATGCAGTCATCACAATTAACACCGGTTATCAGACAGATTCTACACACACCCTAAGTACACGGGGCTACATGACCGCGTTGTCGCAGCCCCTAAACTTAAGAGCCAACCAACCAACACCACTCGGGAATATGAAGAAAATAACTTTCATTTATCATTTTCTGTGGATCTATGCCTACTGCAGCCTCCGTGGCTTAGGCGGCAGCACGCCGGCCTCTCACCGCTGGATCCGTGGTTCAAATCCCGGTCACTCCATGTGAGATCTGTGCTGGACAAAACGGAGGCAGACTGGTTTTTCTCCGGGTGCTCCGGTTTTCCCTGTCAAAATTTCAGTCCAGCAACACTCTCCACTATCATTTCATTTCATCTGTCATTCATTTAATCATTGCCCCAGAGGAGTGCGTCAGGCCTCGGCAGCCGGCACAGTTCATATCCTCGCCGCTAGATGGGGGCTTCATTCATTCCATTCCTGACCCGGTCGGAGACTGGAAGCAGGCTGTGGATTTTCATTTTCTATGCCTACTGCAATATCCTTCCATTCATAAAAAAGTTCGTCTGGTTTTGATGGCCATTTCCATGACTTCCTTGACTTAGTCATTGCATTTACTGTTACCCCCAGCCTCATTAAAGTGATCTGCAGCCTTTCTATGGGAAAATGCTCCGTTCCTGATACTTCCCAGGCATTCTTTCAACCGTAGGAGAGTGAATTCGATGTATCGACGTGATTCTGGTTATCTTTTATATTCCCGAACCATCTCTATAAGAAATAATGCAGAAATATAATTAAAATGCTTTTCAGAAACAAAACAAAAAGTGGGGTTACTTAAATCCATTTTTTGAGTGGTGCAAAGTATCCCCACATATGGTAACCTCACTTATTTTTTAATTATATAAAGGCAAATGCAACCACATGAAATGATGTTGTAAATTCAAATCAGCATTAAATTCTACACCAAAAAGTCATACATTTACCCTTTCAGTAATAACATTTCTGTCCCGTAGAGTCAAATTTCAAATGCAAATTTCAGTTTCAAAAACAACACTTCAACTCAATGGCTGCCTCTCACGAACAACACCCAAAATGACAGAAATAGCAAGTACGGTACTGGAAGGACGAATATGCCATCTGAAACAATTTCGTTATAATTGAAGGTAGTCCCCCCTGAGGGGTTTGAATTTTATTTTATTTCTGGAGAAAAGTAGCCCCACTTTACGGTTTTCATTTCTTCCAACAATCTCCATTCTGTGGAAATTTAAATTACTAGCTTCGGAGCGAGTTTACGAGCAAGCGAGCGAGCCTATCACCCCAGCTTCGGCCAGCATCAAGCTGTTGGGTCTGTCGAGTTAAAACTTCAGAGAAGAGTAGACTTTATGTGTTTGGAGTTTCACTGTTCACCTCGGCTTTTCTGAATTGCGTCTGGGACCTGACGTCCTTGCGCCTTTATAGCTTACGCTGGGTAAACCGTTAAAGATACCGGGCGAAGCCGGGGTGGGTTGCTAGTTTAGTAAATGTAAATAAAAATTATGAATAAAAGTTCCACTGCTCGATGCCAATAATCGAATAATAATAATAATAAATAGCTTCACTGCCACAAAGTATGTCGTGCTCAGTTCCACTCCTAGATGGCAGCGCCGCTGTGCTCTTGTTGTTGGTTTCATTATCATTGTTGTTGTTGGTTCCCATAATTTTTGTTGGTTACAAGGTCCATGAATGAAAATGTGTTTTTTTTTTCATTCCTGCTTCCGAGCAGGCGGGTCATCGGCTGAACGTGCAGCCGTTAAGCCGTAGAATATGAGAAAGTAGGTGAAAGAAGGGAGTATGTCATGTAGTAACCCGGCGCAGAAGCAACCCCGACCAAAAGGAGGCCATCCCACTCACACTCCGCCAGGGCTGACGTCCCCACTATTGCCCCATTTATTGACCAAATACAGCAATGTGGGCAAAGCTATCAGGATGTACAGAATAGAGGTGCAGGTGATAAAGAACTTCGTTGCATGTCTATGAGAATGCCCAGTGCAAAGAGACAGGAGAAAATAACATAGTGGTGCAGAGTTTGGGTGTGCACTTGGTTGATTGTAAAGAGAGATATATCACATGAAAACATCAAGCACTTATTGAAATCACTGTATTGGGGACGTAGAACGACAGTTGACGAGAAGGTCGCTGAAACAGTGGGCTACACGCCGTGAAAAATCACTCACTGCACTTCGGGGCGAGCCAAGGCACGAACAACCCCCTGAAGCACCGTTGCACACGAGAGAAAAACAAACTAAAAGAGAAAGATATCCTACGGGGTGACGGGGTCGGAATCTGGAGAAACGAGGGAAAATGTGAGAATTGCTTGGGGTGCGACGGTCGTTAAGAATGGGCGTTGTAGGTGACGGGCTTGAAGAAGGTATTTGAGACGGAGAGAGTGAATGGAGGGGAAGGAATAATATAGGGCGAATTGGGCGGAAGGCGAGGCGATCGAGTCTAGGGAATTTGAAATAGAGGCGGCGAGTCAGGAAAGAGAGGACGGACGAAGGTTTTGCAGATATTGAGGATGCGAGTAACGGCAAGGAGGAGATGGTCATGGGTAGATCGATAATGATTTGATGATTGTTGTTTTAAGGGGCCTAACATCTAGGTTATCGACCCCTAATGGTTTGAGTGATGGTAAAAGATGAGATGAGAATGAAAACTAATACTAACTACAAACTAGAAGAAGAAATGGTAAACAAATAGAGGGCAGGAAGAAAATAAAAGCCCTCAACCCTCGAAGAATGAAGATTGAGGGACTTGGAGGAAGGAGAGCCATGAAATGTAGATAGAAAAGGGAAAGAGGAGAGGGCCCGCCCCAAAGTCAGTGGAAAAAGGAGAAAAAAAAACGGACCCAGCTCAGGAATCCCTCGGGATCGCGAACTCCCGAACTCACCAGCCGTGAGCCCTCCTTGAGGGTCTTGTGTAGAAGGCAGGAGAAAACATGAAAAGAAAAAGAAGGCTGACCCCTCGCAGAAGGAGGGCATCAGGAAAGATGAGACAAGGGTTAAGGCGGGAAAGGAAGAGACTCCCTAGGCCTCGGATACCCTAATATCGTCGGGGTCGGAAGAGAACTACAGTTGACCAAGAGAGGTCGACAGCAAAGAAGATGGAGAGGAGCCGGACTCAGCTGGGGTCCCGTGGTCGCCAACCCACGTCCAACTAGATGTGAGCCTCTGGGGGCATGGGTAGATCGACGGGCACGAAAACCGGCTTGAGATTCAGAGATTCTAGGTAGGAAGTGAGACGTTTGGTGAGGATAGGAAGAAGGCTAATGGGACGGCAGCAGTTAAGTTCGGAGGAATGTTTCTTAGGTTTGAGGAAAAAGGAGAATGATTGCAAGGTCCAAAATAGTTATTTTAGTTGGTGGTTGGATCCGTCTAAATGCGGTTGTTGTTGTGGTGGGTGGCGGTGGCTGAACCGCGATAACTCCATCTCCTCATATGATTAATGGTACGTCAATTGCGTTCATATCGCAGCCATTTCTGCATCGACATAACTAATTTTGAGGCTGTTTTTCCACATTTTAGGTGATCCTTCAGAACCATGCGTCACTCCTGTGCCTGCTTGGCTCATATTTTTCTACCGCCAACAGCAAGAATGTGCCGACTGCGCTATGTTGGTGTATGTCAGCGTTGTGTAAAGGTTATATCTTTAATTTAACATGTGCTTTACAAGAGGAGATATGCAGTTCAATAAAGAGATCTAATATTCGAAGCAATATTTCAGAGTTGCTAAGTAACCTATATGATCGCTTTACAGTCGGTCAACACGAGTGTACGGTACCCAATTAGATTAGGTGGGCAGTGATAAATAAATAAATGAAAATGAAAATCCACAGCCTGCTTCCAGTCTCCGACCGGGACAGGAATGGAATGAATGGAGCCCCCATCTAGCGGCGAGGATATGAACTGTGCCGGCTGCCGAGGCCTGACGCACTCCTCTGGGGCAATGATTAAATGAATGACAGATGAAATGAAATGATAGTGGAGAGTGTTGCTGGAATGAAATTGTGACAGGGAAAACCGGAGTACCCGGAGAAAAACCTGTCTGCCTCCGTTTTGTCCAGCACAGATCTCACTTGGAGTGACCGGGATTTGAACCACGGACCCAGCGGTGAGAGGCCGACGTGCTGCCGCCTAAGCCACGGAGACTACGATAAATAAATAAAGAAATAAAATAAAATTTAAATAAATGATTAAAAATTATATAGCCTACATAATACATTAAATAACATCATCATCATCATCATCTTGCACAGTTTCCAGCCACTGGCCGGGTCTGTTTGGAACACAAGCCTCTCCAACGTCTTCTGTCTTCCCACCATCTCTCAGCCTCCACCCTTGTCCAGTCTTCTCCTCTCTTCTTCACGCTTTCTTCCACCCCCTTCAGCCACCTGTCTCTCGGTCTTCCCCTCGGTCTCTTTCCTTCCCACTTCGTCTCATGTACTCTCCTGGGTATCCTCTTCTCCTCCATTCGTTTTACATGTCCATACCATCTAAGTCTAGATTTCTCTATACCATCCTGTAATGGTTCCTCCTTCATTAATTCTCTGGTCCTCTCATTTCTTATTCTGTCCATCTTTGTAGCTCCAATACTGCTTCTCAAGAATCTCATCTCACTGGCCTGTATTTTGCTCCTCTCCCTTCCTTTCATAACCCAGGTCTCCGAGGCATACGTCAGGATAGGGACATAGTACGTCCGATATATGATCTTTTTGCTGTTCTGAGGGACATCCTTGCTCCATAACATGCTTCTCACACTCCTCCGAAATGCTTCTGCCTGCCTCCCCCGCTCATTTATTTCTCTATCGTTTCTTCCATTATCTTGTATCAGGCTTCCCAGATACTTAAAACTCTCCACTTTCTTCAGCTGTTCCCCACCAATTGTTATTCCCGTTGTGGTTCTTTCCTTCTTCCTTGTTGTGATCACCATCTCACTCTTATTTATGCTAAATTTCATCCCATATCCTTGTATTACTCCTTCCCACACGTCCAACTGTTCCTGTACCTCCTCCTCCTTGTTTCCCCAAATCATCAAATCATCTGCAAACACCATTGCTTTCATCTTTCCGTCCCCAATTACTTGTGCCACTCGGGTCATTATGTCATCCATCACCACAATGAAAAGTAACGGTGACAGTGCACTTCCTTGTTTCAGGCCGTTTCTTTGTTCCAACCAGTCAGATCTCTCTCCTCCCACTTTCACACAGCTCACGCTTCCCTTGTACATCTCCTTTATCCTCTTTATAGTCCATTTCTCTACTCCTCTATCCTCCAGGGACTTCCATACTTTGTTTCTGCATACACTGTCATATGCTTTCTCAATGTCCAGGAAGGCCATCAGTAGATCTGTTCCATATTCATAGTGCTGTTCTTGTAACTGCCTTACAGCAAAAATCAAATCCACTGTGGACCTTCCTGCTCTGAAGCCATGTTGTTCTTCCCTCATCCCTCCTTCTATCCTTGTCCTAATTCTCTTTTCCAAAACTTTCTCGAAGATCTTTGCACAATGACTCATCAGTGTTATTCCCCGATAGTTTCTGCAATCTGTTCTACTACCTTTCTTGAAGATCGGGACAATGATTCCTTTTTTTCCAGTCCTCTGGGGTCTTCCTTTCCTTCCATGCTGTCCTCATCACTCGGTACAGCCACTGTATCCCCACCTCTCCTGCTGCTCTCACCATCTCCACACTCAACTCATCCACACCCGGTGCCTTCCCTCCTTTCATCTTGTTCACTGCATCTTCCACCTCTTTCCATGTTAAGTCCTTTTCTGTTTGCAGTTCATCTTCCTCTTCCCCGATTTCTTCCTCCTCACCATCTTTTCCATTTGGGTTCAGAAGTTCTTCAAAATATTCTTTCCACATTTTCTTCAGTTCTTCCCTATTTTCTATCTCTTGTCCCCTTTTGTTCACCATTCTAACATAATCCGTAGGATCCTTCCGCCTCTTATCTTTCACCATCCCATACAGGACCTTTTTTGTACCTTCACTATCCTCCTCCATCATCTTTGTCCACTCTTCCATCCACTTCCTTCTCTCCTCAGCCACCACTCTCTTCGCCTCCTTCTTTCTTTCCTGGTACTCTTCCCTTGTCTCTACCGTCCTATTTTGATACCACCTCCTAAAGGCTCTATTCTTTTCCCTTACTATATCTTTTGTCTTCTCATTCCACCATGGTGTTTCCTTCCACCTCTTCTTACTACTTGTCCTCCCACATACTGCTTCTCCCATAAGTCCAACCCCTCGTCCACGTCGTGGGAGACGGGCAACGGCACAAAGTAGGGGATTGCCTGTAGGGGCGAAGTACAGTGGGGACTTCGTGTGCCCCGGGACCGTTACGGTAGCTGTGAAGGTCCTACAGGAACCCTGAAAAGTGACGGCTAACGGGGCTCTGGTGAAGCTACGATAGGCCCAGCAAGCCAGTAGTGGATTAAACCAAATGCTTTCAAAAATGGAACGAGCCTCGGACAGGATGGATTTAATAGACGACGACACGGCTGTACACACGGACTAAGATTTGGAACTTTAAACCTAAGAACGCTGACGGGGAAGGTGGAGGAGATAGTGGATATGATGGAAAGAAGGAAGTTGGATTTATTGGGATTGGCAGAAACAAAGTGGAAAGGGGAAGGAAGGAGAGTACTGAGAAAAGGCTATAGACTGTACTGGAGTGGGAACGAAGAGGGAAAGAGGAATGGAGTGGGAGTAGTAGTACGAGATGGTTTGAAAGAAGAAGTGAGGAGAATAAGTGATAGGATGATGAAAGTGAAAGTAGCACTGAGGGGAGAGACCGTAGAAATTAAATAACATATAAATAATAAATAAATAATGTATAGTTAAAAACAAATAAATAATGATTTGAAAAAGCCCGCCATTGAAGAGTGCTGTTGCGCATTAGCCCCTGCACTATAGGCCTATAGCTTCGGCTTATATTACTACTTCCTCAGTTTAGGGGCTGCGACAACGCGGTCATGTAGCCCCGTGAACTTTGGGTGTGTGTAGAATTTGTCTGATAACCAGTGTTAATTGTGATGGCTGTATTAGTGTGTGATTCAGGCAAGGGCTGCAGACGATCAATTTTCAAGTAGTTCCTACTTTTCCTACCAAATGCTACCGTCCACGACACCTACCAGCGGACTTGGCTACTAGACGCCATCACATCCAAGACCTGGTGGCGAACGTTGGAACTAATACGGCGTTATCAAACTAACATACACATTTTAGCTTCCACAAGTGTAGTTAGTGGAAGGTTCTTTTTCATGCCATAAATTTATGACATGGGCCCACCGGCTTTACTTCCCCTCCGAAGGAAGGCATACTGAGGGATTTTAACTCTCTTAAAAATCCGACGGCTTCAGCCGGGTTTGTCCCGCGACCTTGGGCATAGAAGCTCAGCATGCTACCCACTACGCCACAAAGGAACGAGGATGATATAATGGTAGGCGACTTGCTTGAGCCCGTAACGTCACAAGAAGGTCCCCAAGTCGCGCCATGGCTCGAGAATGCGCACACTGATAGCGACAGAATGCAGACTGAACTTCCTACCCCAAACCCTTGATGATTATCGTGTGAAGAGCCCAAAGGCACACCTCGCAGGAGCAAAAAGAATGCCGAGGAGAAGGAAGGAAGGAAGCTTGTAGTTTAACGTGACCGTTAATCTCGCGATCATGAGCCACGGGACCTCCTTTTTACGTGGAATCCGAACCACAGGACATGGATGCCGAGGAGGAAACAGCACTTATCGAACAGGTGTCCATCGCCGGTTTACAGGATAAAACCGATGGAATGCGAGGAACTAAAAGCAAATAAGATGTTTGGGAATCAAGATTGCGGCTTCGGTGGCGTAGTCGGTAGCATGCTGAGCTTCTATGCCCAAGATCGCGGGTTCAAACCCGGCCAAAGCCGTTGGGTTTTTTAAAAGCGTTAAAAATCCCTCATTATGCCTTCCTTCGGAGGGGAAGTAAAGCAGGTGGGCCCATGTCATAGATTTATGGCATGTTAAAGAACCTTCCACTAATTAGACCTGTGTGAAGCTAAATTGGATAGGTTAAGAATGTAAACAACGCTCTTAGGTTTCTACGTTCGTTGCCAAGAGCCGACTGCGGTGGCGTCCAGTAGCTAAGTTCTGAACTTGACCTAGTAGTCGTTGACGGTGGCACTTGGCGGCAAAAGTAGGAACTATTTGAAAAATTCTAAGTTGCAATACTTAAATTAAAAAACAGATAACACACACTAATACAGTCATCACAATTAACACCGGTTATCAGACAGATTCTACACACACCCAAAGTACACGGGGCTACATGACCGCGTTGTCGCAGCCCCTAAACTTAAGAACCAACCAACCAAGAATCAAGATTTAGCGTGTATAACCCGTTCCTTTCATACAAACACCCCGGCTGGATCTGATTCTACCTACACGGCTATTTATTTTTCTCAAATCTGCCTACTATTTGACTCGCATGGTTTGTAATTGGACGCCGAGTTTCTCTACGCGATGTAGCAGTAGCAGGCTAGATCGATATCCAAAATTGAAACCATAAAAATTATAATGCGAAGGTAAAACAATGAACAATTTACTATTTTCCAATGTCACATAAAACTAACATGACTAACCGATATTCACTAGCAACTAACAACTGTACTACGTGCTATGAGCTGTATGTCTTGCATCCCTTCACTGTCCGACTCTCTGCACGTTTATAAAGTTGTTTATAAAATTTCCCCAAATTGAGATAGAACTGTTCACGATACGATGGTTCTTCGCACTCACAGCTGAGTGATGTTTTCGTTTGCGGGCTGCTCTTCATATGTGACTCTCTCTCCTTGTCTTGGAGGAAGGGGTACCGGCGACTAGTGTCGAGGGCCTCACACACTCGCTCTGTCACCTGCTTTGCCTTACCAGTCACTGATGGGCAGCGACTCGTGTACGGTGAGTAATCGGTGGGTGACTTGGCGAAGTACTTCTTGTACCGATTACACAGTGAACAAGCGTGTAAAATGTGGGACTTGCTCTCATATATCTGTTTCACGTTGTTCTTGTCAACATCGAAGTCTTCCGTCTTGCTTACATCAAGTTCAGAGTACTCTTTCTTATTGTCATCCGAGTCCTCCTTGGTTCTCAGCTGACGAAGAAAGCGGGGACAGTACAATTGGTCTGAAGACGACTTCCATACCACATGATTAAGGCAAGAACAAGGTGACTTACGTTTCTTCCTCGACTTCTTCAGTGATTTGGAGTGTTGAAGTATGTCATCATCCACATCTCTTACCACAAACGGACACCGTCCCTCGCGTTTGTTCCAATAGCGGTAGGTTCCACCGCGCATTTTTTGGCTTTTCCTGCTGTACTGCTTACTATGGCACACTCTGCGTTGCTGACGGGTCATATATGTGCGGCGCTTAGGCTTACAAACTACGGTACGTTTCGAGCTCAGCACCTTCGGGTTAATGCGATCAGTCCGACAACGCGTATTGCACAAGGAATCAGTTGATCTGACTATCTCTTCAATGCTCGTCTTAGTCGACACTTCTATTCTAGGTGATAAAATACCTGGGAAATTCGGCGAGGGTTCCATAAGGAGATCCACATCGACACCAGTCAACGTGGGCCTTTCAATAGACGTTGGAAACAGAAGTTCTAGAAGAGTTGTCTCAAATGTTGCTAACACAATCCCAAGTCTGGTTTCGGGCCATTGGATAAGCTCGGCATACAACAGTTCCTTTTCTAAATACTTCTGCAAGTCAGAGAGATATCTCACGTGCGTAAAGGTCTTGGTGAACAAGAATGTGTCGTGAAATAGGAGGGGGAAAACTGGAGGGAGTTTGCCTGTTTTTGCCGTGGTTTTTAAGGTACATAATCGTACACTGACCTTGCCGTTGGGACAGAGCCATACTCCAGGGCAGGTCACTGCATGGACATCCAACTCCACGGTAATGTTTAGAGCCTTTCTGGACATCCCACGCCATAAAACACTGACCTCATCCTCAGGTGGTACGACTTCAAACTCATTTCATTATGTAATATGCTATTTGGGGCCAAGCCGAGGAGTTTTGGCAATGGTTTGCCTACGCATAATATCACTGTATCGTTGCCTGGTTACTTCTCAAGTAAAGTGTATAACCACTGCCAGCTGGATCGCATCCCTCCTGGCTGATTTAGACTGCCTGCCCGTGCCCATTCAACACTTGGAGGCGTACAAGATATATATTAATTGCACATTTCATTTCTGATTTACAAAAGAGCACGCAGCAGTACGGCATTCTAAAATCCAAAACACAACTTCGCGGAAAACAAACAACAAACGATTGAACATCGTAATTCAGCGAGGCTCCAAAGCCTTTCACACTCAAAGCAATGGCTTCTTACCAAGGAAGTCAGACCGTACCTAACCTTACCGACAGTTCTACCCACAATGTAGCCTACCCACGAAAGCCCAGAAAAGTTATAATTCTGCAATACAGTTAACACCGAATAAAGAACAGGCTATTATTATTGACGCCATTAACATCAATACAAAACAAATGTCTGCAACAGTGACTTGAAAAAGTGGCGATCACAGCGGGTTGGTGCTGCTCTTAGCGTCTATATTTGGAAACGAGGTTGTACGCATAAACCAATGCTGTAATCGTTGAATGGGCAGGCAGTCTAAAGCAGCCAGGAGGGATGCGATCCAGCTGGCAGTGGTATAACAGAGGACAATATACTGTTTTTGCTAATTTCATTGCTTTCCGTCAAATATCCGTTCTTCTTGTTTGGAGATTTCTTGGATACAGCAGGGCTCTTTACCAAATAACAAAACACTGTTGACTCAAGAAGCCTTGGGACAAATATCCGTTAAGCAGAACTCATCTAGCAAATCTAACAAAAGTAAATAAATGTGAAACGAATATGAGTTGGAGATAATGATGCGCAAAGATGAGCACTGTCTGCGAGATTAGAAGTGACGAGGACCCTGATTGTAGAAATTGCCGCTAGAGGCGCGACTTTATCCTTTAGGTGACGCTGTGCTTTCGTCCTTGATAATGAAGTCTATGCTGCTTACCGCAACATGTTCCGTAGCAAATTGACTTTTTTTTACGTTGAGGTTAGTCACTGCCATCGTAATGTATGTTGAGTCCACACAACAGTATTCTAACCGACATAATAAGACCATTCTTCTAGAAGAGGCCGGAACTCTCTGTATGAAAACAGAGACTGAGAAATAGAATTCTTTGGCATAAAACTACTAATTAGTTGAATTAAATACTCTAAAGTATGTTCATTGCCAACTGGATCGCATCCCTCCTGGCTGCTTTAAACTGCCTGTCCATTCAACCTTAGATCATGAATTTATGCTCGAAGCATTCAACACTTCACAGGCGTACAAGATTATATATTAATTCACCGGTAGGTTGCAGCACTAACCCACTGAGATCGCCGCGGCTTTTTAAAAGGGAAGATAGCCTACCTGAAAGATAGGATTGTTAAGTTTGGAGGCTTAATATCGAGATTGCCGGACGTGAAAACATTACTCTAAGTTAGTTCTTTTGTTATTCAATCATCTAAAAGTATTCAGACACATACCTACGGGCAAATTTTCAGTATAAATGAAAGCAAAAATACATGGCGGTGGAGGTGATTGTTTTTAAGGGGCGAAATGTCTATCTCATTTTCCCGTAATTATACAGATGATAATAAAAATATAACTACTTCCAACTGACTGAATTAAATCTAGCTTACATACTTGCTGATATGAAAAGAAAAGAATGAGGACAATAAAAGACAGGGAAAAGAAATGCCTCCGGCCCCAGAAAAATGGGATGTTGATTTATTTAGGGGCTTTGCGACATCGTGGTCATGTAGCCCCATGTACTTGGGTGTGAGTTGAATTTGTCTTATTGTGATGGTTGTATTATAAATGTTTACAGATTGTTTATTTATTTACTTATTTATTTGTTTAATCATTTATTTACTTATGTATTTCCTTATTTATTGACTTATTTGTTTATTTACTTACATATGTATTTACCTGTTTACTTACAAATTTATTTAATTATGTAATTATTTATTTCCTTATTTATTTGTTTACTTAAGTACTTACTAATTTATTTGCACATTTATTTATTCACTTATTTATTTACTTACACATATATTTATTTAATTATTTACTTATTTATTTACTCACTCAATCATTCATTTATGTATGTATTTATTTGCTTCCTCTTCGTCACCTTCTCTGGAAATTGCACGTAACCACATCTCACGCAGTGAATTGTCCGATGGTATTTCATGAACTTGCCCAGTTCTGATTTACAAAAGGGCACGCATTAGTACAGAATTATAAAATCATTCAGAATACATTCCGAACACAACTTCGCCATTAACATTAACATAAATCACTGATCAATACAAAACTTATGTCTGCCACAGTGACTTGGTGCTGCTTCCTAGCGCCTTTATTTGGAAACGAGGTTGTACGCACAAACCAATGGGCAGGCAGTTGAATAACTATCAATGTATACTTTTCAGTCGGTCAACACGCTATTTGGGCGGGGGTACAATATGCCTCTATGTTCAAATCCTAAATTTCCCGTTAACTTACGTATGTAAATATTAAGTAATTCATGTATTCTATATTTTTGTTTCAGGATTTGTGTTATATATATACTAGCAACCCGCGAGGCTTCGGTGGCTTAGTTGGTGGCGTAGTTGGTAGCATGCTGAGCTTCTATACCCAAGGTCGCGGGTTCAAACCCGGCCGAAGTCATCGGATTTTTAAGAGCGTTAAAAATCCCTCAGTATGCCTTCCTTCGGAGGGGAAGTAAAGCCGGCGGTCCCATGTCATAGATTTATGGCATGAAAAAGAACCTTCCATTAACTACAATTGTGTGAAGCTATTTAGGTTATATTTCGTTAATGCTCTATTAGTTCCAAAGTTCGTCGACAGGTGCTGGTTGCGGTGGCATCTAGTAACCAAGTTCACAGCTAGGTGTCGTTGACGGTAGCAAAAGTAGGAACTACTTGCAATTGATCATCTGCAGTCCTCACCTGAATTACAGATAACACACACCAATACAGCCATCACAATTAACACCAGTTATCAGACAGATGGTGTTACCAACCTTCACTCATTGCTATTAATGAGATCAACAAGAGCAAACTCCTGACTCGTGCGAGCTGATATCGGACTGCGGATTAATATCAAGAATATTAGATACCTTCAAGGAATTCGATGTTGTCTCCAGCGGCGGCTGGTGGTCCTACAGCTTCGGAGGTCACACAAAATAAATCATCATGCACAGTAAAAATTACGAAAAGGGTTATGTCTGTACCTTTATCTCCTGACAGATGTCATATAGGCTACTGAAAATCAGGTGAGACTGCTGTGTTTGTACTTCACGACTGTATTACACTTACACAAAATGAAGTTTAACGGCTTCGGTGGCGTAGTTCGTAGCTTGCTGAGCTTCTATGCCCAATATCGCGGCTTCAAACCCGGCCGAAGCTGTCGGATTTTTTAAGAGCATTAAAAATCCCTCAGTATGCCTTCCTTCAGAGGGGAACTAAAGCCAGCGGTCCCATGTCATAGATTTATGGCATGTTAAAGAACCTTCCAATAATTACACCTGTGTGAAGCTAAACTGTATAGGTTAAGAATGTTAACAATGCTCTTAAGATCCTACGTTCGTTGTCAAGAGCCGACTGCGGTGGCTACTAGTAGCTATGTTCTGAACTAGGCCTAGTAGTCGTTGACGGTGGCGTTTGGCGGCAAAAGTAGGAACTATTTGAAAAATTCAAAGTCGCAGTCCTTACTTGAATTTAAAAAAACGGATAACACACACCAATACAGCCATCACAATTAACACCAGTTATCAGACAGATTCTACACACACCCAAAGTACACGGGGCTACATATCCGCGTTGTCGCAGCCCCTAAACTGAGGAACCAACCAACAAAATGAAGTCCATCAAAAAATGGTACGATTACATTTGTCTGCAAGAAAACAGTCTTCTGCAAATTATTATTCTTATATTACCGCACTAGTAATTTGCAAATAAAAGAAAAATCTGACTTAAAATTGATGTCGAGCAGTAACATAGTCATTATTCACAAAAATAATCTGCGTACATCTTGTTCAATCTAACGTTGAGCTGTTGCTTTAAAGCTAAAACTACCCTGAAAGAAAAATTCATTCTTCTATATTTCAGTTGAACAAACTTTCTATAACTTTGTTGTTAAAATCAGGAATGTCCATGATGAGATTCTGTTCAATTGAAAGAATGGCTAAAGCAGACAATCTATCCTGGAGCATTGTGTTGTGCAAAAACACTTTTATGCGTTTCAGAGTCGAGAAACATCTCTCTGTTTCCGATGTCGACATTGGCATGGTTACAAGTATTTTTAGAAATTTAACAGTTTCTTCAAATAATCTAGCGAGATTCGCGTTCATTATGAACCCCAGGAATTAAATAGCTCCGGACACAGCTCTAAATTCCTCTCTTCTATAAATCAGTTCAAGTTCAGTTTTGAGCTCCTTCTCGTTCAGAAATGGGAAGGATTCAACTACAATTCTTAAGTCTTTTGAAGGGAAAATGGCATTGTAATCTGGGAACTTTTCTACGATGAACAGGTTAGATACGCTAAGATGCCCAGAGAAGGAGAATCGTTCGTTCCTTAGCTTGGTTGATGACAACATCGCAAACTTCCTTTGCTTCACTTCTCTATTGGGTGAACGGTCTTCATGCTTCCTCTTTATGCTCACTCCATCGCCTTCGTGCTGGTTTGGACTAAACGGGAGATGGTCCAAAATTTCACACTTGAATTCTTTGAAAAAGTCTATCGTAACGTTGGCACAGTGCGGCCGTGAATCATTTTCACCTTTTTCGAGAATTGAAGGTATGGTTGGGCGGCAACGCTTCGCCAAAACGGAAACACTTCAGGAGACTGTCAAGACATACCCACCTCAGTGGCGGCAGAATTGTTTGCCAAAAGCATTGGAAAGCTGGTGTAACGATACGACAAATGTTTCAATCGTTTTGGTGATTATGTTGAGACGTAAGAATAAAACAAGCAAACATTTGGTAGTAAAATCAGTTTTGTATGTCAATCTGTTATTTTTATACAGTCCATCGGAACTTGAAGAAAAAGCAACCCTCATATTAGGGTATATATTCTGTTTTCTCAATACCCTCAATTTTGAAAAAGTTCAATGTCTCCATAATAATTAGCCTGATGTTAGCAATGTCCTGCTATTCGAGTCTAATAACAATATCCCGCCCTAATTAAGGCAATACCGTATTTCCTCGCATATATTTAGCCAACATTTGTTGAAGAAAAGTAGGGTGTGATAATAATGCAAAGAATATTAAAGTTCAAAGAAGAAAAGACACAATCTCTTTTAACATGCTGTGTCATTATTTACTTAATTTGTAATCCAGTGTATTTCAGTTTCATCACGATCACCGTATATTTCTTGTATTTTCTCAATGTGAACATCTCGTGCGTAACATCACGCAATTGGCAGATGCTAGACTGGCGCGAGGTGTACCTTGTGTAGAAGTCGGGCCAGCAGTGCTTATTGCAGCCCCTCATTCCAAGGCCAACTCGCAGAAGTTTCACTCCCCTAGACTGGTGCCGAGTGAGCGTGCTATGAGCAGAGACTAGACAAGGTCACGCCAGTTTATAAGCTCGCGGTACTGACTGGCGCACAAATACAAATGTGCTATGCAACAATGCCATGAAGTTTTATAAACATACTTTGTATTTAAAAGTAGGGTGCGACGATTATGTGAGGAAGTCCATTTGAACCCTGGAATCAGAAGTACAATGTATAACAAATCCTAATGGAAAACAGTTAAGTTGAGCAAAACCCCTTTACACATGAGCACCCTTATGTGGGCCATCTTACTTTAACCACTTATTTGTCACCTGCTTGTGAACTGACAAATGTCAATCACTCCAACAACAGAACATTAGTTTAGTGACAGTCATAAAGTAAAAATGAGGCAATGCTCTTCAACAGTGTTGTACTAGGGCTAACATGAATTAGAACATCAGCTATCGTATATTTGATCATATTGACATTTGTTTTACATACTTTTACTTTTTAAATGTAAAATTACATATTCGGTCTCTTGCTGTAGAAAAAAAGTATTTTTTCGCAAGTGAAATATACGGTCATGTGACAACGCAGTCATGTAGCCCCGTGTACTTTGGGTGTGTGTAGAATCTGTCTGATAACCGGTGTTAATGGTAATGGCTGTATTAGTGTGTGTTAACTGTGACGATGAATTTTTCAAGTAGTTCCTCCTTTTGCTACTAAATGCTACCGTCCACGACACCTATCTGCGGACTTGGTTAATAGATGCCATTGCAGCCAACACCTGGCGGCGAACGATGGAACTAATATAGCATTATCAAACTAACCTATACATTTTAGCTTCCACAAGTGTAGTTAGTGGAAGGTTCTTTATGATGCCATAAATCTATGACATGGGACCGCCGAGTTTACTTCCACTCCGAAGGAAGGCATACTGCGGGATTTTTAACTCTCGTAAAAATCCGGACAACTTCGGCAGGGTTTGAACTCGCAATCTTGGGCATAGAAGCTCAGCGTGCTACCCACTACGCCACGAAGCCGCCAGTGACAATATTGGTTCACTAGAAAGGAATTTTCCAAGCAATTCATAAGCTGTTGACAAAGGGGCAGTGAAGATAAGGGGATGGGAATTCACCTGGACTTGACTTTATTTCAGTTGTCCAGTGAGTGTCTGAGACTCGGTTGTTCAGCAAGGCTGCTATATTTCCTCCCACCCCGCATACAAAATGTGTCCCTCACAATATTTATTCTTGAGTTCGTATGCATTTCCTCAGACATAATGATGGAATTTATTTAAATTTCCTATAATATGGACATGCTTAATTAATTAGTTATTTTACCGCACTTTACAATGAATAAAATGAGGAATCTTCAAGTCCTGTAATATCATCTGTAATATAGCATTCATATAAAAATTAAGTGCAAGTGCCACTAAGATCAAAACAAACTCTGTTTCGAACAAACGTTGTCCCTATATTGACTTATGGGTTGGAAACATGCACAACTACCAAAAAAGATGACAGCAAACTTCAGAAATGAAGTTTCTAAGAGCCATGCTTCAAAAAACTAGGAAAGAAATGAAAAATGAAAATGAGAAGGTAAGAGAACAAGCTGGAATAAATCAGTCCCTGAAGGAGACCATAACTAGTGCACGTTTGCGATGGTTTGGTCACGTCAAACTTATGACAGAAGGAAGATTTGCAAAACAATGGTTACATACTGAGATTACTGGAAAGAGACCTCTTGGAAGACCTAGGAGGAGATGGCTGCACCAAGTGAAGGAAGATATCATATCCAAGTCTTGAAGGAGCAGTGGTACTTGAATCGACTAAAATGGAGAGCGCTCGTAAACCACACCCGGGAAACTGGAGTGGACACTTGATGGTTATGATGAAAAAAATTAAATAATATTTTCAAATATTTTAATGTAATATTGGATATTTTGCATGTTGATATTACATACAATTCCTAGCCCAACTAATCCCAGTTTGAATACCCAATACCTGGCCGCGCCAACTCAGGTGCTTCCTCTGCCGTGTAGTGGCAGCGCTTAGCGAGGCGCGAGTCGTGTTGTTGTTGCTTGGTGAATGGGGCTGGGCAAATCAGCGAGCGTCAGGCAGCGTACCGGTATGAAAACTAATAATAATTATAATAATAATAATGCCAATATTGTGTACAGATAGAAATAATAGTTTTATTGCGCTCCCGATTTTCAACATTCTTTGTTTATCTTTGGCATCGCTTTGAAGTCACTAACTTTCCAATATTTGGAACAATCTCTTTGGCAGTTGCAATCCGAAGTATAGCTTCCAAGGAAGTATCAGACAAACTTGGCCTTGTTTCTGTTTTGTTACTATTCATAGTTGAAAACATTTGTTCACAAATGTAAGTTGTTACAAACATAGCAACACATTTCAGGGCAAGGCCATGACTCTTCGGGAATTCTTGTTCCTCAACGCCTTTATAAAATGAAATCAAATCACCATTGTAATGGTAATAGAGAGGTCTGTCAAAATTGAATCGCTCAACTTGGAGACTTTATGGGGCATCCTCTGGGCGCACCGAAAAAGGAGTCAAAAAAACTTTTGAGTGCCGGTTTTACTTATTTTATTTCTTCATGCAATGACTGTAACGCTTTTATGTGCTCACTGATGTGTTCATAAGTACTTACATTCAAGGATTTTAGAGAGGGAAAATTGTATAATTTCCTTCTTGAAGCTGACTTTTAAAAAGCACAAGCTGCAATTTGAAACTTTTAATACAGCCACACATAGTATTGATTAATTTATGTTTTGCCTTGCAACGAGATATTGAAATATTCCGTGATGTCTTTCATGAAAGCAAGGTCAGCGATCCACCATCCAAGCCAGACTGTGGTGAAAGAGGGGGGGGGGAGGGAAAAGCACAGGGGCGCGCAAGCACTTGAGCTCGCGTTGGCGTGCTCTGTCATATACCATATTTGTAGTGATGTTGAGTAACCTCCCCATTCCAACTCATTTAAAAAAAATTCAGGCAAGCTTTTCAGTCAGTCAACTCAGGAATTACAATTAATTTTCTCACAAAAAGGGGGGCCAAATTGGGAGACTAGTTTTATCAGATGCTGCTCACTTAGGCTTAATTTAGGTTGTGGATATAACATGCAAGTACAACAGAGTTTACAATTATTAACCTACACAAGTTTTTAATTCAACTTTGTAACGAATCAGATTTTTTAACCAATTATATTTTATTCCGTAAGTCTATTGCATTTTCAAGGTAATGTGTATGAGTGTTAACCTCTATGATTGCGAGGTGTGGAAGTGATTGCATTCTAAACAGTTTTGTTATTAACCAGTACTTTTTAAATTTCTTCTTTACTTGTGAGCTTTGTTGGCGAGTCATGTTAAACTATTTGGGCACACTCGTGTTGACCAAACGAAAAGCTTCCAATAATAGATTATGAAGGCAACACTAATATTTTGAGGCACTTACCTGCAGGCGGTGGACCAGTCCCTCGTGAGACTAGTAACATGGTGGCGACAGACTTTACCAGACAAATTTCCCTCATGTTGCCACAAAAGTCCCTGATATTAATTTACCGGATAATGTATTAATTAGTATGTAATCTTGCTTATATGGTACCTCCCCTCTTGCGTAACAATTCATTTAGAGATGATTTAGTCTGTGAGGGGAATCGCGCTACGTTTTTCACCGCGCCAGGTTACGGCTGCAAAATAATTCTCACTCACTCAACGCAAATTTTTTTTTTGTATTAGATTTCTTTCTAAGTTTCCACAAATTTCCCTGATATTTTCTACACCTTTGCAAAATTTCCTGACATTTCCCTGATATTTTCAGAGTGACAAATTTCCCCGATGTCCAGGTTCTGTAGCCACCATGAATAAGAGAGTGCCAAAGGTGGCAAAACATCAATTCTAGGATTTGCCACTCTCCCAACAAAAGCAAGAACAGGTGTTGGTATAAAACTTTATTACTTGCTAAATATACACATCTGATGATCACCGGAAAACACACAATATACTGTTGAGGATACGATTCAGTCCAGTCCATCGCGCTTCTCCTTGACAGCTTCCTGTGAACACAACAGAGGATACATACATTAACCTTACGCACGATATCATGGCCAGGGCAGTTAAATACAGCGCACTCTCGTTAATTCGTTGTAATTAATGCACGAACCTGCACCAATTAACCGCAATCATTTTTGTTCAGAAAACAAAACCGTTTGTTAAAATATTGAAATGTATTCATAAACAAGCAAAAAATTAATCATATTACTTGGAGGAAAATTAGAAAATGCTATGTGAATTATGCCAAAGTTAATATTTAACGAAAGATAAGTCATCACTTTTTGTTTCTTAGAATCATTCGTTTGTTTTTTCTAATTCTGAATTGTACATTTCTCAAAAATTTTAAACTGAGAATGAAAATTCATCTCGTTTTTCTATAAACACTCTAGCTTAGACGTGGGAAACTTTTGCGATTTCCCGCACCCTTATACAGTGGAATTTCATTAGCACGTTCTCGGTTACGTTTTCCCGTTTAACACGATGATTTTCTCAAGTCCCAGTCCCATTCCTACTAATTACATGTTGATACATCCCCTTAATACGTTTTCTATTCCCGCTTAAGACGATCAAATTGTTGTTGTACTATTTGTTAGGGAATTGGATTTTATTCTTATTTCATTATATAATTCGGCATCTTGAAAACACGATGCGATATTGCTTCCTATTCTCGGATAGTTATTGATTGTGGACGATTAGTGTGTTTTGACGGTGTAGAAGTCGCTTGAGAGCTATGACGCAACACAGAAGATAGCCGACGTGTCTCTCTAGCGCCAGTAGAACATGCAGGCTGAATACAAAATCACGCTATAATTTTTACCTATAACACTTCTTTGTTTCGAAATACTAGCGTCTCGACCTTAAGTGCGTATGTCGGCCGGCCCGCCATCTGTCGCGTGGTGCGAGTCATATAGCCCTTAGGCACAGGACGCAACTTGTTTCTTTAAACAAGGTCACGCTTTGTTAGCAACGGAGCTCGCGTACGATTGAATGGTATGGCCCAAGCACCCAACAATGATCCAACATCTGGTATACAAAGACTAGTATATTCCATGATTATTGCCAACCACCGCTGAAAAGATATCACACTTTCCTTGTGATTGTTTTGCGTGACTAACCGCCGGCCGTGTCCCATCAACGCGGAGCTCCACGCGCCGCGCTCATTGCTGGACAATGACGGACAGGACTCACAATAATTAAGGAAGGGTACTATAGGCAAGGGAGTCATATAGCCGAGTTAATATGGTATTATACTTTAGTGTAGAGGCACAGTAATTAATTTTTATGTTATTTATTCCGTGTGTAAGTTACTGATAACCTATGTTTATGTTGTGGCTAGTAGTGCATGTAATCACTTACTAAGGACGGCGATTTATCGTGCATGTCTACACCGCGTTCTTTCTTATACGTTGTAAATACAGTATGGCGTTTTTCGGTAGTACGTTTTCCCGCATTTGACGTCCGAATATTTCAGTTCCTTGAAAACGTACTAAAGAGATTCCACTGTATTACCTAGATCTGTCTTACTCACCAACAGTCAAATTCCGTACAATATCCTCCTTACTTTCATAATAGTCGAACCACTCAATTATGTGATTTTCTTGCAGTAATGTCATCTCACCCGAAATGTTGTCGTCAATGGAGCTTGCAAACGCTCTCTACAATATGCTGTCCTCGCATCTACCCTTCAAAAGTCACAGGTCAACGACCTGGGGGTGTATTGTATTGTTTCTAAGCCATACCACCCACGGCAACATAATCGTACGTTTGCAGGATTCTGGTAGCAGTGTGCAAGCAGGCTTACTGTTACGTAACAGAGAAATGAAGTTGAGGTTTGCAGCTAGGAATGTGTCTTGGACTCACCCGGAACCTCTCCTCGAACAAGGACAGCTCAGCCAGCAGGTCGGTGATGGCGTTGGTCAGAGCGTCTTGCGGAGTGTACTCCGAGGTAGTCTGCACTCGGATGATGAACTTGTGCTCTAAGGGATGGGGTATCTTGTAGCCAGCAAACAGCACGTTGGGGTCCTTCAGTAGCTGACTGCAACATACAGCCTCAAATAAAACACACTTATACAATTAATAAAACACTTCTTCTAACTTGAAATTGAAACATTATAAGTCAGTCATAAGGCCAGAAACCTTGGAGTGTCTTTCTTTACACCGTAGGGGTCTGATGGAGAAGATGGAAATTAGAGAGAGGAGAATTCTCCGGAACATCCTCGGTCCTGTAAAGGTTGATGAAGAATTTCGTAGGCGACATAACTCCGAGCTCTACGAACATAAATATAGAGAAACTATCTCATTGTGCGAGAAGTATCTCCATATCGCGAGATTACCTTCCACAAGATTGACCAGTCGTGTTCTCAGTTTCTGGCACAATAACAAGGTTATTACCACGTGGTTGACGGAAACTGACAAGGATATTAACGAACTGGAAATATCAGATCTGCATGACAGACAGGCTGTGAAGGAAGTCCATGGTTTTCAGGAGAAACCTCGGAAGAAAGGTACCTCCTGGACCACTGAAAGAAAGGAGTTACACCGACAGGAAACGCTGGGCGAAGATCAAGACCCTCCAGCTGAATAAACATGGTCCTAAGTAGGTCAATTCGAGAGAAGAAGAAGAAAACACTTCTCACACAAATTCGAATACTAGTTTCGTTTGTTAAGCGACCATCATCAGATCCTGCTCTGTGAATGGGTCGCCTAGCACCACACAGCTTTTCTCCTGCCCCAATAGTGGACTGTTGTAATTTCTGCTCCTCTGACAATGTTTCTTGTGTGGACCATTACATTTCTATCCTGCACATTTGCTGATCTTAAACTTTGTACCACTATGGTCTAAAGACAGCTTTGAAGCCATTTTGCAGTGTTGCCCTATTGACAATTAGCTTTCAGTAGCGGCTTCGGTGGCGTAGTTGGTAGCATGCTCAACTGCTATGCCCAAGATCGCGGATTCAAGCCCCGCCGAAGTCATCGAGACTTTTAAGAGTGTTACAAATCCCTCAGTATGCCTTCCTTCGGAGGGGAAGTAAAGCCGGCGGTCCCATGTCATAGATTTATGGCATGTAAAAGATCCTTCCACTAACTAATCTTGTGTGAAGCTAAATTCTAGGTTAGATTTCATTGGAATGCTCTATTATAGTTCCAACGTTCACCACTAGGTGTCAGTAACAACTGGTAGAAGAAGTTGGAACTACTTGAAATTGAACGGAACTTGTAGCTCACCCTAAGGGTGTCCGCTTGAAGAAGCTACAGCCTCTGGCGAGGCGAACAAGTCCTTGGACACTCCCGGCACTAAAAGCCATACGCTAAATAAATAAGCCTTAGTTTATTGGGAATATGGTACAAAGTACATCCGTCCCACTTAACATTATTCCCTTTATCATTACTAAGGTCCGGATTTTGATGAGAAGTCATCTTTTGCCCGAGTACACGGAGACAATGCTTAGTTGTAAATAATGGTTTGAATAACAAACATTCGTATTACTACTCTATTAATCAATAGATTAACAATACGTCATTTTCATTTCTACTACAATGTGAAAAAGATATATTGCTAACTAAACATACCTTAGTTAGCGTTGCAATACACCACCATTGTCATCCTCAAGTTATCAAAGGTGAAGGAAGAGTGGTTGTCACCAATATTGTTGTATATTTTGAGAAACTTCTCTTCACTTCTCCTGATTTAATAGGAGCACTCTATGTCACTGGCTGTTAAATGCTCTTCAAAAATGTCAATTCTGAAGTCTTCTCCCGACAAAATTGACACACTGACTGATACCCTTTATTCTTGTCCAATCATCATCATCATCTTGCACAGTTTCCAGCCACTGACCGGGTCTGTTTGGAACACAAGCCTCTCCACCATCTCTCAGCCTCCACCCTTGTCCAGTCTTCTCTCTTCTTCACGCTTTCTTCCCACCCCCTTCAGCCGCCAGTCTCTCGGTCTCTTTCAGGACCCATGCAATGCGTTGTTGTTTAGCCTATCAGCCTTGAGGGCTATGACAAATAGGTGCGACCGACTACAATTGTTTATTGGGGTGTTTGGGTGATTACCGTGAATCGAGCTGATCAGGATATGACCTTATGTACTAAGACATATAAAATACAGA
Source organism: Meconema thalassinum (assembly GCA_946902985.2). NCBI lineage: Eukaryota > Metazoa > Arthropoda > Insecta > Orthoptera > Tettigoniidae > Meconema > Meconema thalassinum. Next base: position 4,353,952 of record OX336396.1, read on the forward strand.
AATTTAAAGGATAGTGGAAGTAAGAGGTTCGTGAAAATGAAATCTAAAGTTTGGAAGATGTGAAGATAGAAAATTTTGAGAGAAAAGAAAAAGAGCTATAGTAGCATGATTGAGAAAGAGTTTATTCTATAATAATACGGGGGCGTTAATGACGACACCCCCATGCTCAGTACCTTCGTCTCATGTACCCTCCTGGGTATCCTCTTCTCCTCCATTCGTTTTACATGTCCATACCATCTAAGTCTAGATTTCTCTAGACCATCCTGTAATGGTTCCTCCTTCATTAATTCTCTGGTCCTCTCATTTCTTCTTCTGTCCCTCTTTGTAGCTCCAATACTGCTTCTCAAGAACCTCATCTCACTGGCCTGTATTTTGCTCTTCTCCCTTACTTTCATAACCCAGGTCTCCGAGGCATACGTCAGGATAGGGACATAGTACGTCCGATATATGACCTTTTTCCTGTTCTGAGGGACATCCTTGCTCCATAACATGCTTCTCACACTCCTCCGAAATGCTTCTGCCTGTCTCCCCCGCTCATTTATTTTTCTTTCGTTTCTTCCATTATCTTTTATCAGGCTTCCCAGATACTTGAAACTCTCCACTTTCTTCAGCTGTTCCCCACCAATTTTTATTCCCGTTGTGGTTCTTTCCTTCTTCCTTGTTGTGATCACCATCTCACTCTTATTTATGCTAAATTTCATCCCATATCCTTGTATTATTCCTTCCCACACGTCCAAGTGTATTCTGCAATAAATATGTTAGATATATGGGGTTTTTGAAGTTCATCAAAATGCATTTTTCCTACATTTTCCAGAATACAGTCATTTTCTAATATTTAGGTCATTTTTCATGTGTTATACTTTTATAGGTCATTTCATCTTATCGAATATGGTGAAATGCTCATTTTAAAGTTATGTTTTTAGTATCTGTATTTCTAAACATGTCAGCGTTAACAATCTTGGACTAACCCAGTGCAGTGCTCATCTGTTTTCATAACCTGTTTCTTATTTACGCAGCAGTTTTAATTTTTCTTGATGATGCATTTGTGTGTACAGTTTGCGTCACTGATTTCTTTGCGTGCACGTGAGTATTGTGTCAGTCTGAGAAAAGAAACGGGGTAATCCCCTCAGCGCTATGTGGTTTGTGTCGAGTTTATCTTTATTAGAAGTGTTGACAGCTCTGACTCAGCTCTGGCCTTTGATTGTTGACTCAGTTACCCGGTAACCATAGGACTTTTAAGGTGTGTTTGTTGTCCCGACCCCGCGGAAAGGTCAGAATGACCGGTAAGTGGAGGACTGGACAATTGTCCAGAGGGTGGGGTTTTACTGCTAGATATCTCCCCATAACTAATAATAATAACAATAGTCATGTTTAAAACAAGGTTAACAAAAGAAATATATTTAACAAAAGGTGGTTTACAGCAAGGAAATGGGGCACAAGATAAAATACACTTGGAACCTGGTTCAAACTGGGAGGATCCCCTTAGATCTGGCCGGCTTTGGCGCAGCAGGCGCAACAAAATTTAATCAAAATACCAAACACAAGGTGCACGGCTCGAGAGAGCGGAAGCAGGAGAAGAGAAAATTGCTATCCGAGCAATAATAGGTGGGCATAGTGATATGGCAAATCACAGACGTTACACTAAGTACACGGACACGTGTACGCAAACAAAGGATGGATTTTAATTAATGCGCCCGGGAGGGCTTACCAAATACAGACAAATAAGAAATTGCGGAAGGCAGCATAAAAAAAAAGGCAGAAGGCCCAAGGCTAGGAAAGCCTACGCAATGAGGCGTCTAAGAATAGCCGACCAGACGGCGACAATAGCAAAGGGAATGCCGCCGGCAAAGAACATAAAATTCTCCATCCAAAATTACAACCCTTTTTATATATCAAATATAGGTATTGGTTTGAGTCCTTTTAGATAAACACCATTAATTTATTATCAAGGTTAGGTTGGCATCTGAATAATGACCGTTATCATTTTATGTTCAACACGTGTTTGAATTAGCATGGCCTAGGTTAGGCGTAAAATACAGTTTTAGACTCGGAAACTTTAGGCGAAGATATTTACCAGAATTATATTACTTAGCAACATGAAATAATGTGTGGCCAACACAAAATACAAGTCCAAAGTTCGACAGATGCGTATGTTTCACACCGCACCGAAACAGCAACGACTCCATCGGGAGTAAAGAAACAAAATTACTCAAGCAGTAATATAAATGCAGATCACATAACACAGTACCATAAATTGGGACTCATGGCCTATATCAGCCACAAAAGGCTGGCCGATCCAAGCGGCCAGCTAACAGCGTTTTTCCACTACATCGTAGCGAGTTCACTAACAGAGACTTAGCACTTCGAAAGCCCCAAGCAGAGTGATCGCGTCAGTTAGGACGCCCAGTAATCACAGTTCTCGGCGCATGCGCGCGCCCATCGACCAATCGTCGCGCAGCATTGTGGCGCGGCCGGTAATATGAATTTTAGTCTCGAATATTCGCAAAACATCTGGAGACTCTTCATGACGTCATGTTCCTTTCCAAGGCCGGAAATACGTCGTCAGGCAGAGAGGGGGAGGAGTGGGGACAAGAATATTGTGGCAGTCATTTGACTGGCACATTTGTGTTATAGATGTGTGGCGTTTTGTTGTGCAGTGCTATTGAAATGCCAAAACAAAAGCAGTCAACTGCAAGCCGTTTAAAACAATATGTGTCAGATTTCGGTGAAAACATATTCTCAACTGATGGAACTATTTTGTTCTGTAAAATGTGCGAAATTAAAGTCGCTGCAGACAAAAGGTTCACCCACCGTACAACAACATGTCGGGCGCGAAAAAAGGTATGTGTCGCAATTACTGTTAAAAGAAACTGCTTCGACATCAAATAAGAAATAATCTTCCTTATATAAATAATTATGTGAAGAGTTTGCTAGTGCTAATATTCCACTAGGAAAACTAAGCAATCCTAAATAAAGTGATTTCCTTGAACGCCACACTGGTCATACTGTTCCAGACAAATCAACGTTGCGTAAAAACTACCTATCCATATGTTACGAAGACAAGTTAAACCAAATACGTGAATGTGTGTATGGGGAATAAAATGTACGTATCAATTGCCGAGACTACAGATTCAGAGGGACGTTATGTAGTGATACAGGGTCACCATCTATGTGCGTCCCGATAAACACGGCAAGCTAAGCCGGCTTTAACTGGCGCAGATCGTGGTTGTCGCACTCCGCTGACTCATGTTGTTAGTTCACACATGTTTTGTCATTCGTATGGACGTGTATCCTCATAGCTTAGACGTTAGTGTTGCACGTTTAGCGAGTATTGTGATTGTTGGTCATGCCTACGCACCAATTCACATTATGCAAATTTTCACATAGTGAGAGAAGTAGTGAATGGCTTTGATAGGACAGATGCTAAGGCTATTGGGAGTGCTCAGGACCTGTTTTCTGATCCTCAAATGGAAGGTAAATTGGCTTGCATAAAATCAAATTTTTCATTTTTGCCAGAAACCATAACCTGCCTAGAAGAAAGTGGCATGGTATTGGCCAAGTCAATAGAGTTAGTCAGGAATGCTGAAGGTTGTATAAAACATGTAAAAGGTGAGATTGAGGACTCAGTCAGACAGAAAATAAAATTTGTATTGGACAAGAATAAAGGGTATCAGACAGTGTGTCAAATAGCCAGTATTTTGTCGGGAGAAGACTTCAGAATTGACATTTTTGAAGAGCACTTAACAGCCAGTGACATAGTGTGCTCCTATTAAATCAGTAGAAGTAGAGAGAAGTTTCTTGAAATATAAAACAGTATTAGCCGACAACCGCCGTTCCTTCACCTTTGATAACTTGAGGATGACAATGGTGGTGTATTGCAACACTAACTAAGGTATGTTTAGTTAGCAATCTATTTTTTCACATTGTAATAGAAATGAAAATGACGTATTGTTAATCACTCCTCAGGAAGTTACCACTGCCCTAAAAAGCATGAGAAACCATAAATCTCCTGGGCCAGACAACCTCCCTGCTGATTTCTGGAAACTTCAAAAACTGCAATCTACTGCGATAGATTGGCTTGTTACCTTTTTATAATGCCATATTGGACTCTGGCCACATCCCTATTAATTGGGCTACAAGCATTACAGTACCGATTTTCGAGAACAAAGGAGACCCAGCGGAATGTTCAAACTATCGCCCAATACGTCTTCTCTCACATACAATGAAGATCTTTGAGAGGATTCATGATCGACGCCTACGTGCCATCACCGAAATTAGCTCCAACCAGTGCGGGTTTGTCAAGGGGACTGGAACCGCTGACGCCATCTTCGCAGCATGGTTACTCATGGAGAAGCACCGTGAGAAAAGGAAGCCTCTGCATATTGCCTTTCTTGACCTTGAAAAAGCCTACGATCGTGTTCCTCACGAGTTTAATTGGTATGCGCTCCGCAAACATGGTGTGCCAGAGTCATTTGTAAATGTGGTCAAGATGTTATACACGAACACCAGCAGTAGAGTACGTTGTGCTGTTGGCACCTCGGAAAACTTTCCTGTAAATGTCGGTGTCCACCAAGGCTCAGCACTATCACCGTCCCTTTTTGTTCTTGTGATGGACACCATCACTCGTGACCTGCAACGGAATGTTCCTTGGACCCTTCTGTATGCAGATGATATAATGGTTGCAGATGACACCCGAGAAAAACTCCAATGTCAAGTTAAAGACTGGAATAACAGCCTCTCCTAGTATGGCCTATGTCTGAATGTGAAAAAGACGGAGTATCTGGAGTTAAACCCAAGCGACGGTACCATTCAAGTCGCTGGACAAAATCTAGTCAAGACAGAATGCTTCAGGTACCTTGGATCTCGTCTTCAGAGTGATGGCAACTTCAATGATGAAGTAAAAAAGGAAAAGGAAGCTCGTAGTTTAACGTGACCGTTAATCTCGAGATCATGAGCCACGGGTCAATGATGAAGTAAGAGCCAGGGTAAATGCAACCTGGTTGCGGTGGAAGGAGGTCACGGGTGCACTTTGCGACAAGAAAATGCCACTTCGTCTCAAATCGAAGATATATCGGACAGTGGTACGGCCAGTTGCGCTGTATGGCGTTGAATGTCGACCATCCGACAAAATTTCAGAACGTCGCCTGCACGCCATGGAAATGAGAATGCTCCTTTGGACAATGGGCATCTCCCTTATTGACCATGTCAGAAAAGACACAATTCGGAAGGAAATGGATGTCGCCCCAATTGTGGACAAAATGAGAGAGAAACGGCTCCGATGGTATGGCCATGCCCTGCGTGCAACGCCTGATACTGTTGCTAACTCTGTCCTTCATTTTGAGATTGAAGGCCTGCGCCCCAGAGGACGACCGAAGCAGCGTTGGCAAGACACTATAAATGGTGACTTAAAAATTACCGGCCTAAATCCAGCTGACGCACGAAACAGGACAAAATGGAGGTCAATGACCAAAAAACGGACCCTGAACCAGCAGGACAATGCTAGGAAGAAGAACACAATAATTCTACTAAGAATGTTTGTTATTCAAACCATTATTTACAAGACAATCATTATGAAATTGATATATTTTTTTTAAGAGGTCATTTGTGGATAATTTTAAGGTCATCAACATCTGGGCCCTAATCATTACCTTCCTATTTAATTCTACATTAATAATGTTATTGCTTTTAACTACTGCACTGTGATGCTGGAATATTGCCCCGAAGGGGATCTTTAAAGTGCCAGTCATCATCATCGGCTTTAACTCGAATCCGAGTATAAATCTTCTTCCTTCAGTCCAGTTTGTGGATGTGTTTACGGTGACTAAAGAGTCCAATCCTGGCATGGAACAAGCGTCCACACAAGAGACACAATATTGCTGGAGGAGGACGTGGTTGGGCTGCTCGAAGTTTCCTAGCTTGACGCTTGGCCTCTTCATGTGTGCGTCGATCTCTTTCAAACGTTTTTACAGTATCCGAGATGGTACGGCGCCAAGTGCCAGTAAATCTATTGACAAGGCTCCCTCTCATTTAATCACCGTCAAATGCCAGCAGACTACGCCAGGATTCGATCCCACTATCTTGGGATCAGCAGAAGAGAACATTACCGCTGAGCCACGCAGCCAGTCCATTTATTTCTCTTGGCCTGCCATCGTATATTATGTTGCTTCCTGCCTGTTGTTGGGAAGTCAGCCTCCGCCTGTCATAATGTTTGTTCTGTGTGTACCAACCTTACCATCTCAAATAACGTCCAGGACACAGCTTTTAAGCAAAGATTCAGAATTCTTCATACAGCAGAGTAACGATAAATACAATAGTTAACTTGCACTCGTGGTGCTGTGTAGTGGACGGCTTGGTTGAGACAGTCAACCACTCTACACGTGTCATGTCTGCGCAACACACACAGATAGTCTTCCTCTTAATGCCCTCGTCTAGCTTTAGTGTAGCCATTGCAAAGCGACCTCTTATTGTTCCGGTTCAGACAGCCTCGTATTGGTCCATGTCCTTTTCTTCCCTTTGCTGATACGCTCATTCTTCGAGAAGTCAGACCACTTATTAACTATACAATACTAACATACGTAACATCCCTATATATCTGTACCCACCCAGCAGTGCTTCTACTGGTCTATGGTGGTGGTGTCAATGCTCTTGTTGTTAATGCCCATTAGTTATAGAGGCAAAGAACTGCCTGGAAACTAAACTTCAATTTAACAACATAGGCTATTGGTTTCTCCATGGCAATAACAAGGAGGTGGGGAATTTGATGTACTGTAGATATGTCACATCACTTCAGAGGGATTATAAAAACAACCTCATAAAAACCAGGGACACTATAAGAGGCTGGAGAGACTACATATTTCTATTTGCGTCAAAGTAAACGACTCCTGTATTTGTTGTATTTAAGATGGAACTTAGCGTATTAAACTTCAAAGACCACAGAGGATTCAGTGTATATGAATAGTGTAGTGTTACATATGAACTATATATTAATTTGAACCATTTAACTAATTGGTGCCTTAGCACAAAGTTCATAATGTACGTAAATTTGACGTAATATTAGTAGGCCAACTCCAGGCGTCGCGTGTTTACATTTGTATATTTCTATTTAACATATATATGAAACTTACCATCTAAAAAAAATGAGATTTATGCATAATAACGTCTAGATAATACTTAATAACCTCCACAAATTTCTTTGTTGTAGGCTTGATGTATGCAATTCTATAAAATTTCAAACGTAGCATTCGTGTTTACATGGGACGGACTTTTAATTTCACATATCTTTATGTTTTTTCAAACTTCTGCGAATTGTGATAACTTTCATTGGTAATGTTAAGATATTGTTTACAAGAAAGACAAAGGTACGTTTTTACGAAAAAAAAAAAAGAAAAAAAAAATGTGTAAGTTGCGTAATATCTGCATACATACATCATCTTGTATAGTTTCCAGCCCCAGACTGGGTCTGTTTGGAACATAAGCCTCGCCACTTAGTCCTTTCTTCCCACCACCTCTCCGCTGTCACTCTGGTCCAGTCCTTGCCTCTCTTCTTGACACATTCCTCCACTCCTTTCAGCCATCTATCTCTTGGTCTTCCCCTTGGTCGTTCTTCTGCATCTGCATCTCATATATCCTCTTGGGAATCTTCTTCTCATCCATTCTCTTTAAGTGTCCATACCACCTCAGTCTCGATGTCTCAATCCTACCCTGCAAGGGCTCCTCTTTCACCATTTCCCTGACCTTTTCATTCCTCACCCTGTCTCTTCTTGTTACTCCGATCCTACTTCGCAGGAACTTCATTTCACCTGCCTGTATTCTGCTTATGTCTCTTTTCTTCATTGTCCACGTTTCTGAAGCATAGGTCAGTATCGGGATATAGTAGCTTCTGTATAACACTTCCTTGCTTTTTTGTGGGACATCTTTATTCCACACTAAGCTCCTAATGCTTCTCAGAAATGCTTCTGCCTGTCTGCCACGTTCCGTAATCTCTTTGTCATTTCTCCCATTTTCCTCCACTATACTTCCCAAGTACTTGAGACTTTCCACCTTCTTCAGCTGTCCACCTCCCAAGTGTTATCCCACTCATTGGTCTGTCCTTTTTCCTGGTCGTTAACAGGATCTCACATTTACTGATGTTGAACTTCCATCCGTACTCTCCTACTGTTTCTTCCCAAGCCTTCAGTTGCTCCTGAATTTCCTCCTCCTTGTTTCCCCAGACCATGAGATCATCTGCAAACACCATTGCTTTCATCTTATCTTCTCCTATCTTTCCTGCTCTCCTATATCTGCATAATATAGTTAAATGCAATCGTTGCGTGTTTACTTGACAGCGTCGCGTGATTACACGTACGAATTAGTACTATCGCGACATGGCACGAGGAGCCAACTCGTCATCAAATACGATCACTGAATGATAAAATGTAGATTTAATATCGTAGTAAGTAATTATAAGTAAGGGGCGTGATGGCGCAGCAGTCAATCTGACACTTGCAACCATCAAGACGGACTGGGTTCGAGTCCCGATTAATGCATGTGCGATTTTCGAGATGAAAGTCACATGCTGTGGTTCGGATTTCGCGTAAAAAGTGAGGTCCCGTGGCTTATGATCGCGAGATTGTCGGTCGCGTAAAACTAGGCACAGGTAATTTTCTTGCAATTTCACTTTCATTTAAAAAGCACTCGTCTTTCGTCGGTGGTTCACAAACCAGTTTAGCTTCATCGTTGTACTTGCGAAAATTGGTTACGAAATAAACATCACCATCACTTTCAGTTATGGTACAAACATAATATTTGGATTGTTTCTTTCCACTGTATTTTCCAAGTACGAAGTCGCCCACTTCAAAAGCTGTCACGGGGTGCATTTCTGTCATCTGCTTCGAACTTGTAATCTGGATGTAGAGAGTGTGTGGTAGTTGTTTCTGAATAATAATATTTTCTTGCCTGAACTATGTATTTTTTTAACGGCTCCACATAATGAATATCATGTGTGTTCCTGGTAGAGCACAGACATCGACGAAGTGGATTTCCAGAAGGGGTTTACTCTTTTCAACGTCTTCAGGGGAACAAATATAACATTTGTGCTTGCTGAATTTCTTTTCGCCACTTCCACAACATCGTGGACGTTTATAAGGTCTCTCTTTGCACGTAGAGCAACAGTCAAATTACGTTTTAGTGTCCCGAGTTCGTATGAGACGTGGATTTTCTGTTCCCCAAATGATGCAGTTATGCGTGTTGACTCGGCCACTCGCATGGAATGTGGCTTCGTCCGTGAACATCCATCGTTTTAACCACCTTCCTGCCGCTCACACATCGTCGTAACAAAACTGAGTCGAGTTCCATAATTCAGCTGTGTCAATGCTTGTAGGTGCAGCATACGGTATGGACGCATGTGAAGATAACACCTAGCAATCCTGTGACAGAAGCTACTATATCCCGATACTGACCTATGCTTCAGAAACGTGGACAATGAAGAAAAGAGACATAAGCAGAATACAGGCAGGTGAAATGAAGTTCCTGCGAAGTAGGATCGGAGTAACAAGAAGAGACAGGGTGAGGAATGAAAAGGTCAGGGAAATGGTGAAAGAGGAGCCCTTGCAAGGTAGGATTGAGACATCAAGACTGAGGTGGTATGGACACTTAAAGAGAATGGATGAGAAGAAGATTCCCAAGAGGATACATGAGATGCAGATGCAGAAGAAACGACCAAGGGGAAGACCAAGAGATAGATAGCTGAAAGGAGTGGAGGAATGTGTCAAGAAGAGAGGACTGGACCAGAGTGACAGCGGAGAGGTGGTGGGAAGAAAGAACTAAGTGGCGAGGCTTATGTTCCAAACAGACCCAGCCTGGGGCTGGAAACTACAAGATGATGATGATGAATCCTGTGACATGCTGTGCATGGTGTATTCTGCTCTGCTGATAAGCGGCTGAGTGACTTTCGTGGACTCTGCGTCATGACTTGTCGAATATCTTCCTCCTTGTTGCTATCACGACGCCTTCCACCTGTGTGAGGGAGGCATCTGCAATCCATTTTCCAAAAACATGTTGTACCATTTAACAATGTCCCGATGTGATGGGACATCCCTAATGTTGTACTGACGTCTGAAAGCTCACGGCTCCATGTGACGGGAAACTCCCCAGCCGCCTACTCGCGAGAACGTCGTAAACACGCGACGTATTTTACTACCAGCTTTGTATGAATCCATTTGAAATTTTAAACGAGTGATATAGCAGTTTGAAAGGGTGTACAAAATTGGCTTTGCATACGAAATTTTATTCAAATTGAGCCACGCACTTTTCGTCTACAGAAACTTTTATACCTTTTACGTCGCGTGTTTACATGGCCTGCAGCTATAAATTCGTCGCCTTATTACACCTTATATAAACTGTTAATAACCTAAATAAGTACTTTACTGTGAAGAGAAAGAACATTAGAATTAACATTTACCATAACCTTTTCATCATTTAATAAACTAATTCCTAAAACCATGGAGAAATTTCAAATGAATTTAGACTGACATAAAGGTTCAATTAACCACTCAATTAAGAACTGAAATACATCAGCAAATGAATACATATCATAAAATTAATAAAATTTCATGTTTTATCTATCATGAAAACTTATTGCAGAGTTTTTACATTCCATTTTACTTTTTCCTAATTGGGTGGACTATTCTCTGGAATCAGCCAGTATTAAGCATCAATTGGATAATGGTAGTATTGTAGGCTCTCTCCTGCCAACAGTAACCCAGCCCTTAAGGGCTCACGGCTGTTGCGTACGAGAGTTGGAGACCCTGCTGGATTCCTGAACTGAGCCTGTATCTGCTCTATTGCCTTCCAAATCTCAGGTAAGTCAGGGCAGCTAGTGCGCGAACATAATTTGCCATATTAATTTTTATAAAACCGTAACTCCTCCACACAAAGTGGAGACGAGTATTATGGTTGGTGATATGTACTTCCTGATCATGTTCCCCAGGGTGTGATCCTCCTTGTTGATGGTGAAGATACAAGCATTTGTCACCTTGGTGTCCACTTCCTTGATGATCCTGCAACATACGGACCATGTTAAGGCGGGAGAACCTCACAATATTTACAATAATACATTTGTGGAGCCTGGCTCATATTTCACTCGAGAATGTGCACATCCCGCGCTCCATTCTTTAAACAATGGGTTCTTCCTAGTGGTGGTGTATTTTTATCTTACATGTTGTCAACACAATCTTGACGTGAATGTGTCCGCCCAGATAGCACCGCTTGAACAACATGGCTGCCGTCGTTCAATGAACAAGAAACACACATTTATGGACGTAACTTAGCACATATTTCCGGTACACTCGTCATAATGGACGGCAATTTCAATTGGTATTGTCCCCTGAACAGGCATCGAAATCATGTATTATCATATACGGTACCGTCCAAGTGGAAGTGTAACAGTCTCTTTGACAATCAGCAAATGGTTCTTGGTCAATAGAAAAAATAAGGAAGGGACATAACAAACAAAGTATCCAAGTGTTTCTTATCAGAACGAGAGAATGGCGATGTGAACTGTGGACATGGCGGGGATGAGGACAGCGTATTTGGTTTCTTTAACTGCCACAAGAGCACACACATTGACGTCACTAGTTGTCAACATGTACGATACAAAATACACCACAACTACCGAACTGCGCGTGACAAAAACCAGTGGCAGATATCTGGTTAATGCAGCCCTCCCAAGTTATTGGTCTGGATTCAACAAATTTTACTATTACAAAAAAAGGCACACACACACATTCATGGTGGGAAACACAATTACATCGGTACAAAAAAATACATATATTCTCGGCTAGTGAACTAGGCGCTACTTTGTTTTACAGTACTGCTTATATAGGCTACACAGTAGTACTGTAAGCACGGGTTAGCAGTTCAAACCCGACTGCCATCTCCTGGCGAGATATCAGTACATCATCTCCAGATACTTTCCCGACTACTAATTCAGGTAATTGGGTTGATTTCAGTACTTTAAGAATTTTGGAGCGAAAAGTACCTCTTATGAACTCTTACCTGAAAATGATATATTGTCGAAATGAAAGCGAAAAGCACAAAATTAATCAATTTTCTACATTACTCAAAATACCTTTTGTAATGATGATTAATAAGTCTGGAAATGATGTAATAGATGTTTTGTAAGTTTTGTTAGGTGAAATAATACACGAAGTACCAAACGACGTAGCGTAGCACAAAGTAGAACAGAAAAAGTAAAACTCTAAACTAACAACATTCCGCTAATAACTAGCAAAATACTGTGGACATGCTTACTTCTTTTCTCCCTCGTACAGGAGAAATGACTCGAATGTTGGAGGCGCATTCATTTCAGATTGATAAACTCAGTACCTAGACCTGAAACAAGAATTAACCTACAACATTATTCAATGACGTGTGTCAGAATCCACACTTTAGCAGTACATACAGTAGTACTCGCCGAAGTCAATTCGAAGCAAGAAGAATACAAATACACACACCTGCTAATGCTATGAAAACTGGGGTGTGGTGTTGGTTATAATAAAATAATCTAATTTGATGCAAGTCGGTTACCTGAGACTAATATAGCAAGTCGGACGCAGAATCAAAACATAAACAACAAGTTCAGTAGTTGGTATACTCTGATCAGCATTGCCAACACGGGTATGCCAAATGTTTCTATATGGGTAATAACAGTCAATGACATGGTGTTGGTGTAGCCAGAATCCTCAACCCTAGGGAGTGCAACATACGTTGTTGTTGTTGCTGAGGATATCTTAATCATCAGCTCTACATGAGTACCTATAGTCTGACCACATGTGTATCTGTGATGTTGGTAGTAAATTCTAGGGATTTCTTTTTATGCGAAAGGTTTCCGCGAGATGTCATGACCATCTGCCGGGAGTGGGAATCGTATGGGAATAGAGCACTCTGTTGGTCATTGAAGTAACTACTTCTAGAGATTCTGGTCTGTTTCCTGGTTCGCTTAATGCTATAGGAAGCGGTGCAGCGCTTGGTGAAGCAAACCAGCACGGAAGACGGCTTGGATTATTTTGACTTATTTTGACTTCGCGTTTGCTTTGTTTAAAAGCGGTGGCGTGCCGTGTAAAATCGGATGAAAATATGAGTTTGTGGCTGTAGTTTTATATGTGTACAAGTGATTTTATATTGATCGGAAAAATAATTGCCTTTTGCCAGGATATCTAGCAGAGTTAACTTATGTGTGAAATTTTGATGAGGTTATGGTATTACATGGATATTTACTCGACAATTTTAACAATCTTCCGTTGGATATAATATATAACACGAAAAAGTTACCTTCATTTGCACAACTAGTTTCCTTGTGCTATTGAATATTGAAATACATACTTCTCATTACAATTGGGTATTTATAAATGTACTACCTCGGGCGGCCTACTGAAAAATGAAAATCCACAGCCTGCTTCCAGTCGACCGACCGGGTCAGGAATGGAATGAATGAAACCCCCATCTAGTGGCGAGGATATGAACTGTGCCGGCTGCCGAAGCCTGTCGCACTCCCCTGGGGCAATGATTAAATGAATGACAGATGAATTGAAATGATAGTGGAGAGTGTTGCTGGAATGAAATTGTGACAGGGAAAACCGGAGTACCCGGAGAAAAACCTGTCTGCCTCCGCTTTGTCCAGCACAAATCTCACATGGAGTGAGCGGGATTTGAACCACGGACCCAGCGGTGAGAGGCCGGCGTGCTGTCTCCTAAGCCACGGAGGCTCTTCGGGCGGCCTACTGCATGCTGTAAATATTTTAATGTAGCCTAAAATTCCTCAATAGAAAACCTCAAAAACGTAGAAAATCATTGGTCTAACTCTCTTTCCTTTAATACGGTATTAAAATACGTGGTAGTACACAATATCATGGTGTACCGGTATGCAATAATATAATTTGTTTTCATAGCCTACCGGTAATTCCGATCAAAATGTGCTATAGGTAGAGAATGGGGGTTGAAGGAATAGCATTACTCAACACGTTTGAGCAAGACATGTTAGCAAGGGGTAGAACGCATACCGGTACCATAGGCTATATTAAAATCCAGAACTTTTGCCTGTACCAAACAGAACAACTGTGAACATGTCATCCAGTAGCGTGCGTCCTACTGAGCACTGTTGCTGCATAGAGACTGGCGAGAGAAACGACGTGAAGACCCAGCTCTACGCTCGCAGTAGGCTATACACACAACCTTCCCTTTGAACACAAGGCGCTTCAAATATAAGTGCATGTATGAGATGGAGAGCCTAATCCTATGAATATCAATGCTTACAACAGAGTGCAGACATTTTTACGATTGCAATATGAGGCAGATATAGATATAAGATGTCACAAAAGTTAAACGTGCACAAGTCCAACTAGCAACTAGCATTCTTGGCTATCGCCCAAGAGGTGCGGGTTTGATTCTTGGCTCAGCCAAACAATTTAATTTAGGTCTGAGGGCTTGAACGAGGTACACTCAGGCTCGTGAAGCAAAACTGAAAAGAGGTGCATTCAGTTCTCACCTCGGCCATCCTGGAAGAGTTTCTCATAGTTCCCAATTTCTACTCCAGGCAAATACTGGGATGGTTCTTAACACGGGCTAAATGACCAAGATGGCCAAGACCCTCAAATGAAACGTCATTATTAAACGTGACATAATCTGCACCCCCTGTCATTGTGAGATGGGAACAGTTTTCGTTTATCGTGGACCATCTTGTGGTGTAGTGGCTAGCATTCTTAGCTGTCAACCATGAGGTCCGGATTCGATTTTGGTCTCTGGGTTAGAACGGTGTACACTATGGCTTGTGAGATACTGTAAACCTGAGAAGAGGTGAGTTTCCTAACCTCTTACGAAAACACACACACTTGGAGAAACCACAATAACACAGGCCATCTGAGAAATTTGTAGTATCACCTTTGAATTCCAAAGCTTCTTTAAAAAGCCAAACACTTTGAAAATTATATTATCTCGGCTGGCTGTGTGAAAGCACGCATTGCAATTATTGCCAATAAGGCATTTAATAAGAAACGGAGGCTGCTTTGTGGGGGTCTGGACAAAGGCCTGAGGAAGAGAATGGCGAAATGCTTTATTCGGAGTGTAGCACTATATGGAGCTGAGACGTGGACATTGAGGAAAGAGGAAAAAGAAAAATACAGTCAGTCTGAAAGACTAGACGTTATATCATTTAAAATGACGCATGCTACAAATGCAACACATGTTAGAAAGGATCAGGAGGGCTTCTCGCTTCGCTCGAAGCCCGAGAACTCTTTCAACAGACTCCATTACCAATTAACTTAGGCTTCCCGCGCGGGCACCTCTTTAAGGGGCACCCTGTATTTGAGTCTGACATCTTTTACAACTCTTTAAGGGTCACCCATTATTTGAATCTGATATCTTGCAAACCTCTTTAAGGGTCACCCTGTATTTTGCTCTGACATCCTGCACACCTCTTTAGGAGGCACCCTGTATTCTTATCTGGCATCTTGTATAGTATCTCTTTAGAAGTCACCCTTCTTGTATGACATCTTGTACACCTCTTTAAGAGTACCCTATATTCTTGTCTGACATCTTGTGCACCTCTTTAGGAGTCACCCTGTATTCTTCTCTGCCATCTCGTACACCTCTTTAAGAGTCACCTTGTATTCTTATCTGGCATCTTGTATATCTCTTTAGGAGTCACCCTGTATTCTTATCTGGCATCTTGTACACCTCTTTAGGAGTCACCCTGTATTCATTTCGCTTCGCTCGAAGCCCCAGGTCGCTCGACGCCCCAGGACTCTTTCAACAGACTCCATTAACCATTAACTTAGGCTTCCCGCGCGGCTGCATGACGTCACAGTCTCCGTCTCCGTAACCATGGTGTCCACAGGCAGGAAAAGTCAGGAATTTTGTTTTTGGTCAGGAAATTTCAGGAAAAAGTGTGAAAAAATGGCGTGAGTCAGGAAAAAATTGCGAAAAGTGTTAGAAAGTCAGGAATTTTATATTAACCATACAGTATTTTGTGTTATACAGCCATATTTTGATGTTACTAGTTCAACTAATCTCTGAAGATAAAAAGCAATAACTCACTGGACATTATGGTAAGTTTCCATTTTTACAGTAGCCTACATCATAGTAAAAACCTCTTTTACCTTTTTTTGTACGCTTTTTTGGCGTTGGCGTAGGGATGTGGCGACCCCATCACTATAGTTTAGGTTATTAAGTACTTTAGTTATGTGTTAGTTATTGTTGTTTTAAGGGACGGAAATACGAGGTCATCTGCCCCTCATTAAGTACTTTGATTTATGTATTACTAGCTGAAGTACCCGGCGTTGCTCGGGTTCGATTTTACTGTTGAGTATAAGCAGTCTACGTTTTACACTTTTTAGTTTCGGTGTAGCGTCGCCTCCGTTGTGTAGTAGTCAGCATGCTTAGCTGTCACCCCGGAGGTCCGAGGTTCGATTCCTGGCTCTGCCACGAAATTTGAAAAGTTGTATTAGTACTGGAAAGGGGTCTACTCAGCCTTGGGCGGTCCAAATGAGTAGAGGGGGTTCGATTCCCACCTCAATCATCCTCGAAGTGATTTTCCGTGGTTTCCCCACTTCGACTTCGGGAAAATGCTGGGATGGTACCTTCCGTCAGGCCAGGGCCACCTCCTTCCCTCTGCCTTGTCTATCACTCCCATTCTTCCCATCCCGTCTCATCCCTCATGAAGCCCTGTTCGCTTTGCAGGTGAGGCCACCTGGGCGAGGCGCTAGTCCCGCCTCCCCAGTTGTATCCCCCGATTCGATTTCAAGCTCAGGACACTGCCCGTAGAGGCGGTAAAGGTGGGAACCCTCGCTGAGTCCGTGGGAAAAGCCTACCTGGAAGGTAAACTGACTACGAACGAAAAACGAATTTCGGTGTAGAATCTTTCTGGGTGGTTCAATTTGTTAACCAGCTGTGTAGCCGTGCTCATTATATCATGCACCACGTCCACAGTGGCAGCTGCAGTCAATCCGGAGATCGTGGGTTCGAATCCTGGCGCTCACAATATCCTGAGTATGTTTTTTCCTGGGTTCCTCCACATTCCCTTCAGGCAAATGATGGGATAATACCGTATTTAAAGTCCTAGAGCACTTACCCCGTCCCTGTCCCTATTTCAGCTATACACACTACTACAGTTATCACATAAATACAAGTTATCAGACAAATTCATACACGTCCAACTTCACGGGGCTAATGATGAAGATATTCCAAACTTCCAAGTCCCTAATTTTAATTTTGTTAGGACTTCAAGATGATCCTACGTTTTACATGGATGTTGAGGACAGATTGCGCTGTATAATGAAATGGTGTCTTAATCAGCTGAGCTACGACCCGGAGTAGGCCTGGTTATATTCTTTTAAGTTTTCATGAAATATATTCATTTAAATGTATTTGGGGGACAGAATACCTCAATCCCTACCATACTTTAGTTGTAAGTCACATAGAGATTTGCTGTAAATGCTTCGGAGAACAAACGTTCTTGGTAGTCTTTTCACTTATGTACAGACGCTCCTATGTGAAGACAGTTCAAAGTTTGTGTGTAATTGTACGCATTGATCTTTTCCGCCTTCGTAACTATCGACCATTTACTTCCGTAACCCTGGATAGGGGCCCTTACAAGGTACTACCAGCCGGGCCAACTGGACCAAGGATTTTTAAAGAGGTGTTACTCCTCTATCACTCACCTCTTTGTCCTGACTTGTGACAGGCAGAGCCTGGCTTCCCAAACTTTGGGCCCAGGTTGGCGGGTTTATTATTATTATTATTATTATTATTATTATGGTTATCTCATATGTTCACCATATTGTTGGGTACAATTCACCATTTCATCGGCATTTGTTGCAAGAAGGAGTGGAGTTCTCTATACTGGTAGGTTGAGGAACGAACGAACTATGGAGCAGGTCTCTAAAATAACTACTTTCTGCATAATCTACTGGTATGCAGATTATGGTGGAGCCCCAATTTATCGAGGTTGGGCTTCAGCGACTTCGGTATGTTACCTGTGGAAGAAATTACGGTAGGCAATACAGTGACAAATTCCTGTCGCCACATCTGTCGGCTCTCTTCAGCCAGAGCCATGTATTTCGTTACTTTCTCAGCATAACTGTGCTGGATATTATGCGAGTGAGGGACTGGGATGTCTATTAGAAGAGTTTTCTTCTGCACTTTATCAATACGAATAATGTCTGGCCTATTGGCTGATATAGGTCTATGTGTGATCACTGACCTATCCCAGAGTAACTTGTGTGTATCGTTGTCCAGAACAGCATCAGGAATATATTGATAGTAAGGCAGAACATTAATACTTAAGGAGTGCTTCTTTGCCAGGTTCAGGTGGATTATCTTGGCTACTTGGCCATGCCTCTTGAAGTAGGTCGTAGAAGAAATTGTTGTACAGCCCCCTGTGATATGCTGCATGGTCTCCGATTCGTGATGGCATCTCCTACATTTGTCATCTGACATGTCTACCTTAGTTATGTATTTTAGGTAGTTCTTTGTTGCTACTACTTGATCTTGTATCGCGATCATGAACCCGTCAGTCTCAGGAAATAGATCCGCAGGGGTCAGCCAGCTGTTCGACGCATCTATGTCGACATATTCTTGACTGAGATCATACGGATGACGGCCATGCAGTGCTTTCTGAGTCCACTGTTGAAACTTGTTGGTTATGTGCTCTTCTGACGTAGCTAGCTGCACATGCCTGGCATGAAGAAGGTCCAATGGCGTGTACTTGTCATCCACCTTAATAACAGCCTGATGTAGGGGAGAGTTCGTCTTGCTCAAAAAGTAGGCTTGAAGATTCTTCACCGGCTTGGCATGTAGGTGTATAATATCTGTAAGCGCGCGTCCACCTCTCTGGTGTGGCAAAGTCAGTCGTTCAACTGCTGATTTCGGGTACAGACATCTGTGTTTCGTTAAGGTGGTGTGCGTCTTAAGAATATTTTCTAGGTCTGTCTGTACCCATTTTACTATACCAAACGTGTAAGGTAGTATTGAAATGGCATATGTATTGATGGCCTTGAAGATGTTCCGTCCATTCAACTTGGATTTCAGAATCTTGTTGAATCTTTGATTGTACGTCGCTACAGTTTGATCCTTAATGATCTTATGATCAATTTTCTTTGACTGATGAAAACCGAGATATTTGTAACTCTCAGTTTCTTCCATGGGCTGAATGAGACATCGATTTTCGATTAAAAATCCTCGGGCTTCTAACTTTCCAAGTCGTAGAGTAAGAGTACGGCATTTATTTAATCCAAAGGACATACAGATGTCTGTAGAAAAGGAAGCTGTGATAACAATGATATTATCTGTATGCTTTTCAGAGGGTGCATATAGTTTTATGTCATCCATGTAAATCAAATGGGAGAGAAGATGGATAACTGTGCCAGATTGTCTAATCGGAAAGCCACTTCATGTCGCATTCAATAACGATGATAACGGGTTCAACGCAAGGCAGAACCACAAAGGACTGTCACCTTGAAAAATGCCTCTCTTGATTGGAATGAATCTTGACTCAATCGAAGTACCACCATGTTGTATACACAAATTCATTCCCCAAGATGTCATCATTGTTTTCAGTGAATTATCACTGGATCAACTTTATAAATCTTGAGGACTCTGAATAACCAGGGGTGTGCAACTGAATCAAATGATTTCCTGTAATCAATGTAGGTCATGCATAGTTTTCGCATAATCTTGTATCTTTGCTCCATAATCACGGCATCAATTACCAGCTGTTCTTCGCATCCTTGAGACTTTTTCATGCATCCCTTCTGATCCTCAGCCAAGATGTTGATATACTCCAAGTGCTTGTAGATATTGCATAGGCAAGTGACTGGCCTATACTTTGCAGGGTCTACAGTTCTTTCACCTTTCGGGAGTAGGTATGTCTTCCCTCGCATCAGGTAGGAGGGTATCAGTTGTGGATTTTCAAGGAATTTACTGTATTGGCGGGCAAGATGTTCGTGTGTGCAGGTGAATCGTTTGATCCAGAAGTAATGGATATTGTGTGGTCCCGTGACTTTCCAATTTTGTGTCTCATTCGCAGCTCGTGTAACATCATCTGTGGTTTAGTCTTTTGTCTGTTAGTAAGATGTGGGATACATTTAAGTCTGCCACCAACTGTTCTTACCACAGCAATCGCTCCAGCATTAATGGAGGCCTGCACATCACTAAAATAGCTTGAGTTGAGTGCAAGATGAGGAGCAAGGTTATCATCATTCATTATTCTCACTGCAACTGCAAGGTTCTTAGAACAGTGCTGCTTTAGTATGGCTGGGACGCTGAATAAGGCCAGTACCTTCAAATTCGGCAAGAGATTTCCTAAATTCATTCTCAAGTTGCTGGCTCGCTGGGTCATCTATAAATTTACTCATCAACGCACCATCTTTCGTAGGATTGCCATGATGTAGGTCTGATGATTGCCGTTCGTTAGCAGGAGTTGTATTATCTCCATCTCTCACTTGCTCAAGTTGCTCGACTGATTTCAGAGTGTTGCTGGTAGCAATTTCTGTCCGTAGCATATAAAGTTGTTCCACAGCGATCAGTTTCTTCAGTACTATAGCACGGTGATGGTCTGCTATTCTCTGTACCGTTACATTGATTTCAGGATACTGCTGGCAGGATGTGGCAAGCAGCTACTGTCTGTATGCGATGGTATTCGCCTCCATACCAGTTATCTGATAATAACAGCGCATGACACATGTATTCATCTCAGTCGTCCATTTCATACGCTGTCTCGGTCTGCCTGCTCTCGTGGTCTCCTGAATCACAGAAGGATCACTATGTGCAGGTGTAGCGTTGGATGCTGTTAGGATACTACTATCAACATCGGCTGTAATATTTTCGGGGTGTTGGCTCCAAGGGTGCCCCCGACGCTTCTCGGGTAGCGGTCTTTTAGTTCCACTTTTCTTATTTCGTCTCATCATGATGATGGTGTGCCTTTTATACCTACGACCAGAATATGATTCCGCCCTCTGTGGATCAGACGCTGCTGCAGTGATTGTAATTACTATTATTATCGACATATATTATTTTAAATTTGAAAGCAAGTAAGTATGTATACATAATAGCTAGAACAAAAAGATTATCATTTTTATTTAGGATAAACATTCTTATAAGAAAAGTGAGAATTGAGACCATTAGTCTAAAGGTTAAACTGTGTCAATAAACCATTTTCAGACATGGTTATTTTCTTGTCACTGCGCCCAATATTATTATCTCAATCATTATTATTTTATCGACTTTCAATTTGTTTAAATATGGTAAGTATGTATATAAATAAGATATCAGCTAAAACAAATATTCCCGAAGAAACAACTCGCCCATTGTAACGAATGAATAAGAAACGAAATTACTGTACATTCAATTACAGTATTAATAAAAGAAAAAAGACGAAAGTATTCTCTACAATCAGTTTGTAACGATAACTATTAAATATCCCAAAGTTATGGAAATAATAATTATTATTTTATTATTATTGTTATTAGTATTATTACTATCAAGAGACTAAAGCATAACTCTTTTGTTTGACAGAGTGGTAACAATGATGCTTATAGGATGCCTTCCACCCCTGAGACAGGCTGAACCCTGGTATTAAAATATTTGAAAAGATGAGCGCAATTTCTTCTCCCTCTTGGAATATATGAATTTTTAACAGACACATGCTAGTCTGCAACGTAGAAACACAGTACTGTTCAGTCCATCACATATCCGAAGACATAATCGAATCTATGGCACTCGCTTACATTTGACACATTACAAGATGTGAGCTGCTCATAGAAAACTTTAAAATATGCAATATATGTAAACAAAGCTGATGGAAGTTATCTTATCCCTCAATATTTGTAAGTAAAACTGAAAATAAATGCCCCCTCCTCACACGAAATTAATATAATCCTGCCTATACAATTAACATATTTTCATAATGTTGTCTTGCCATTTCTTCAATCTTCGTATAACATAATATAATTGATGTTAATTGATAAAACTGCAACAAATAACGTTAAAATGTCTTCATTTGGTGATGAGAAATTGATAAGAGAAAACAAAAAAGCGTCCTTCTAGGGCCAGTATAAGAAATGTTTCTTAACAAAATAATCACAAAGTTGTCACATTGGCCCAACTGGAAAATGGCGCTATACTACTTATTTTAAAGCTTGTTCATAAACAACATTTGTAGTTTTTGCACTTGGAGCGAATATAAATAAATGTTTTGGAGAACCCACTCTTGAACAGGCAACGTACAACTGCCCATGAGAAAAACACGGATTTTCTAAATTTATACCCGCAAACTTTAGAGATTGACCTTGGGCCTTATTAATTGTCATGGCGAATGCCAATCTGACTGGAAACTGAAGCCGTTTAAAATTGAATGGTATGTCAGTTGGTATTAATGGTATGCGTGGTATGAAGACATGTTCACCTTTTGCCTTACCAGTCAGTATAGTCGCTTCAATTACGTTTGGTAGAAGCGGTTTAACGCACAGTCTTGTCCCGTTGCAGAGTTTTGGTGGTTCAATATTTCGGAGTAACATGATTGGTGAGCCAACTTTCAACATAAGACAATGCGGTGGTATTCCAGGTGGGTCTAGAGAATTGAGGAACTCCGTGGGGTAGTTGACAGCTTCATCAGTATCTACAACAGTGTCTATGGATTTGTATGTAGTAACTGACCCTGGAAGTTGATCCTGTATCACGTTGTTCATGGAAGTAACACAATCGTTTTTTGGAGCCAATATGGCTCGTTCGCACAACCACTCGTGGTTTTTGAAATTTTCCACGATCCTCGGATAAACTTCATGCACCATTTCCATAACTGATGGCAGCATTTCACAAAAATCCCGCGGAAATGATATTTCACCAGACTTAGTAGGGAAAGTGCCATCACCTATCTGTAGAAGCCTGTCTGCAAAATTCAGGGCAGTTGAATCCCCTAGGAGATGTACTCTCATATTTGTACTTAGAGTAAGTTTTTTTATATGTCTCCAAAGAGTTGACACTTTCAGGCAAGCATTAAGTTCGTCAGCTGGCGTAGATCTAGGCACAACTGGAAGGGTTTGACGGAAGTCACCAGCCAGAACCACAAGAACTCCTCCCATCAGCTGATTATTCCCTCGTAAATCTTGTAATGTTCGGTCAAGTGCTTCAAGCGACTTTTTATGAGCCATCGTACATTCAACCCACACGATGATTTTGCAAATTTTTAATACTTGGGCTTGACCGGACTCTTTGCTGATATTGCACATAGGAATTTGTTGATTAGCGATGTTTAAAGGCAATTTGAATGCTGAGTGCGCTGTTCGCCCTCCTTCCATAAGGGTTGATGCAATTCCAGATGATGCTACTGCCAGTGCTACTTCATTTTGCATTCGGATTTCGGCAAGGAGTAAGTTTATGAGAAAGGTTTTGCCTGTCCCACCAGGTGCATCAAGGAAGAGTAGTCCACCATTTTCTCTTCTGAGATAGTCCAATATTGTGTCGTATGCTAATTTTTGGTCAACAACCAACTGTGGCTTATTCATTTCCACGAATGCTTTTAACCCTTCAACATCGTAACATGTTTCCCTCATGATATCACTGGTAAGCATGTCACAACCATTTCTCTCCGGAGCTTCGACGCCTAATTCCATTAAAGTTCTTCCATTCATAGCCATGCACTTATCTTCCAGTAGCATCAGCGCTTGATTGAAGATTTGTGGTGAGTAATTTAAATCCAGACTTAGGTTATTCCTCCGGGCTTTAATTAGGATGTCTTCGCTCATATTTTCACGATATTTCTCCCAGAGACTGTTTGGGTTTGAAGGGTTGCAAGTCCTGAGTATGATGGCAAAGAGGCTTCTTATTTGCTCTTGAAAAGATGTTAACACTGCTTCTGACAACGTAGCATCCCAGTGTTGATCATCCTCCAGTAAACCAAGCTTTTGACATGCCTCTCTATAGGTCTGGCATTCTTCTCCATTCACAGTTCTGAGAGCAGCAAAAGACGTTGGTCCTCTAACGACATGAAGCAACATTCTGAGGAAATAACACTCGGCGTTGTTTGGGTGAACTGTATACACACGGCCCAAGGCTTCACTTGCAACTGCATCATATCCTGAAACAGGTACCCCTTGTTTCCGTTTACAAAATACTTTTCTGGACGAATTCCATGTGTAATAACGTGGAACCTCAGAATATAGTAATGTGCTTGCAAATGCGTCTTGTTGACACAGCAGGAAGAAACCAGTCAACGTGGTGTTTGGTGGTTCTGCAGAAACTGTCTGGGCGCTACCAGTTGTGAAGTACACTCTCTGACCGTTTTCTAAATGCACGCTGAGGTGAACAACTGTTGGGTGACGTTCATGAATTGGGAAGCTCAATATACGCCAAACAGCTTCATTGCTGCTGATGTACCTTCCCAACTGATACACAGAAATTTCATCCATAACATTGCTATTTGTCAGTCCAAAAACAGCCATGTCGCTTCCTTTATTGATGTATTTGCAGATGTACTTTATGGATTTTACTGAATTGCAATACTCTACATTGATGTGAGCATGAAACATTTTGGATAGAAGTGGAGAATATGGCACAACCCAGCTGTTATCTACTTCTATTTCCGTATTTCCTCTCATTTTTAGTTTAGCGGTGTATCCTCCGTTCACTGGAGCTCGCCTTCTGTATCGAGGATATCCGTCATCGCCAGTTTGTGTTGCAGTGTTCAGCGCTCTTGGATATTTCTTGCTGCATATCCGATCCTTCATACATGGTGCGTTCTGATTGAGGTGTCCGCATGGTCCGTGAATCATATTTTTGGTGACAACTGCATAAAGTTCGGGGTCTTCTTCCGGATTCGGAAACTCTGCAGAAATAATAAGAGTCGATTTGCGATGGATGAATTTTTTGTTTTACCCAGATGAGGATATGGGCATGTGGAAGTCCTCTTTTCTGCCACTCGACGGAGTACATCCAACAGCGAGTTTCTGAGTAAACATGACTCTTGGTAATGACATCAATTAGTTTAATTAGTTTCTGTTTGAACACCCTGGCTGTTAAGTCATGTCGATCAGTAGATGACTGGCCAAACAGAAGTTCCTCTTTTATCTCCGGCCAGGCGGGATTGCAGGTAAACGTGATGAATAGATCGGGACGTCCATAAGCTCGAACATACGACATAGCATCTTGAGCATATTCATGCATATGTCTTGGGCTTCCTGTGAACGTGGCAGGTAAAATGAACATTTTTCCGATATTTTCAACGTCTCCATCGTTTCTGACAGCGTCCCTTAAGTGAATGTATTCGTCCACTCTGAGCTTTTTCTGGTTTAACCGTATGAACAGAAGACGCTCACTCTCAATTTTAGCGTACATGTCAACGATGAACTGATGGAAAAGTTGCCGACACTTCAAAATATGGTTTGGTGACCCAACTCTTATCATTATCCGATATGCGTAAAAATCCATAGCAGAAACTTTCTTACTGGTGGTTAATCCTGAAGTAGGGTCAGTTTGCATAATGTTGAAATGATAGCCGTCTTCACCTTGCCAAAATATCAGCGGATACTGAAGTGCATCGTATGATCTGTGTGTATCAGCAATGTGTTGTATCGCGTCACCCCGTTTCTGGATAATTATGTCACGACGATCAAATTCATGACCCACTATAACGATGGCTACTTCACTGATTTGAGGAGCATTGAAGCGACGTTCATGTTCGCCAGCTGGTTTCTTGTCAGCATGAATGACTATCTTATAATCATCCGTCGGCATTTGGTCTAGTGCTGTTTTGAAGGTATTTATTAGATGATTATGTTGATGTAATATCACTTGTAACTTCAAAACAATATTCTGCCTTGTGCCAGGGATATTCTCACATCGCTGATTAGTTTCAATCTGTTCATCGCCCATGAAATAAATCTGTAGAAACTTTGGTTTTTCATTAGGGAAAGGAATCATTGAACCAATTCTGTGGTAAATTTGACCTTGTACTTTGAATGTCGCCGTAAAGCCGCTGTCTTCAAGTACAGATGTCGCACCAAATTATGTCATCTGGAAACATGCATTATATTTTCTTATGTTCTGTAGGAAGTGTTTTGATTCTGCAGTAGTCCCAGATGTATATTCGAGAAGTTCATCGGGTGGTGAATCCAGAGCTGGTAGTTGAATTTTTCCACTCCTACAGCACATACCTGGAGGTTCACTTTGGAATTTCTTGGCTTGGCAGTAAACACATACATTGTCTATTTTTCCAATAATAACTCTTTGATGTTGTGCGTACTCAATATGGGGATCATAATGAAAAGCAGCTAACATCAAATCGGACCGCCTAAATACTCTCCTTGATTGAACAGTTTGAATACGGTCGTTTCCAAGTCGAAATTCGTGCTCCTGTGGTGTCTCATTCGCTCTTGATGTACCCGCTGTTGCCCTCATCATTGTAAGTCGAATGTCATGTTGTTCTTCAGTCTCAGCCTCTCTTGATGTACTGGCTGTCGTCCGCATTATTTCCAGTCGTATTTCACGAAGCTCCATAGGCTCCATCGCCCTTGATGTACTGGCTGTCGTCCGCATTATGTCCAGTCGTGTCTCACGCTGCTCGAAAGTCTCCGTCGCTCTTGATGTAATGGCTGCAGTCCGTTTTATTTCCAGTCGTGCCTCACGCTGTTCCACAGTCTCCGTCGCTCTTGAGGTACTGGCAGCAGTCCGCTTTATTTCCAGTCGTGCCTCACGCTGTTCCACAGACTCCGTCGCTCTTGATGTACTGGCAGCAGTCCGCTTTATTTCCAGTCGTGCCTCACGCTGTTCCATAGTCTCCGTCGCTCTTGAGGTACTGGCAGCAGTCCGCTTTATTTCCAGTCGTGCCTCACGCTGTTCCACAGTCTCCGCCGCTCTTGATGTACTGGCAGCTGTCCGCTTTATTTTCAGTCGTGCCTCACGCTGCTCCATAGTCACCGTCGCTCTTGATGTACTGGCAGCAGTCCGCTTTATTGCCAGTCGTGCCTCATGCTGCTGTATAGTCTCCGTCGCCCTTGATGTACTGGCCCGCTCTCGCTCTAATTCCAGTCGTCGGTCATGCTGTTCTTTTGTCTGGGATAGTCGTAATAATTTCATTTTTTCGGATTTTGGATGCACTCGTCCAATAGCATTTCGCTTCTTAGGAGGCATTCTAAAAGAGGAATGTACATTTCTGTAATTATTGTATGAAAGTTTCGTTAAGAATTGAAAAAGTCCGTTAACTTCTGAGGAGAATAAGTTACTGTTTCAAGTAAACCGTTCATTGATTGTGACTTCACTCCATAGAAAATCGTTACTATTTGGTGGCACCACGTAAAATGCTGTTATTTATAATAATAAGAAGTCAAAGTTTGACTGTTGAGTAAATAGACACGTTATCAAAAATTGCAGTTGTTTGAAATTCTACAATAGACTCCATTATGCAGTAAGTGGAGGGGATCTATTGTTAATTAACAATAATTGTTAAAATTCACAAAATTATGGTTGCACGGAAATATATCACTACGAAATTGATATTACCCTTCAGATATTACAATAAACAAAGTTTTTCGGCCACTTTCAGACCATCGTACTGTAAGCAGATATCAAGAAATGACTGAAATAAACGGTGGTGGTGGTGGTGGTGTAATCATTGAAAATGAGTCCCCAAATGCAAAGGAAGTGGCCGTGACATTAAGTTGGTTTCAATTCTGGCATTTAGCTGTAAAAGTAGTGGAAAGCTATGGAAAACCACCATTAGGGAGAGGTGGGAATCGTACCTAAATCTTTTTTTTTAGCCTAACGTAGCTGAATTTACCCCGTTTCTGTACTCAGATCTCTTCTGTGTTTTGCCTAAAGAATGTGAGTGTACCCCGTTTCTTGACTCTGATCTTTTCTCTGTTTTGCCTACAGAAATTGAGTGTGCCCAGTTTTAGCCTCAGATCAGAGTGAAATTTATCTGCAGAGCCTGGAATCAAATCACGGACATTTAAGATAGACGTCACAATGCGTATCTTTAGAACACGAAAGGCGGCAATTAAATGGTGAGGCTATATTCAGAAGTGCAATGCAGATATAATTATATCGTCACCGAAAATTACTGCTGTTGACTGACGACTGAAGAGATAGTAACAGTCGCCTTGTATTGTCTTGGGGGTACGAATTGAGTTTCCCGTTTCAAAGATCCTGGGTTGCGATCCCCAGCTATGTAAATAATGCAAGGAAATAGTTTAAGAGCTAGAACGGCTTTCACTCAGTCTTGTGAGTCAGAACTGAGAAAAGGTGGATTCGATTCACACCTCAACCATCCTAAAAGTCGTTTTTCGTGGTTTTCATTTTTATTGCAAGCAAATACCGAAATGGTTCGTACTGAACATCATGGTCACCTTCTTCTCAATCCTGGTCTCATTTCCTATTTAAAAATCTGGTATTTCGAAAGAAAGAACCTGAATCATTTGGCGGGAACGATATAAAATGGCCGCAGGGGGCTCTTAATGGCTGGATTTTGAGAGCTAGAGTAACACGTCGCCAGTGCATTGTTAATTCCTTCAGTCGCTTGTTAAACGTCTGTGTCGGAGTTCATTTCGTTGCCATTATTTTGTTTCGTTTACTTTTACTTCGCCGACGGTCGACCCGAGGACTTGACACATGCCATACAGCATGTACTGAAAGAAATACTGAAGGCTACTAATTGAGGAGTTCTGGATATCGCGGTGGATGAAATGATTATTAACCTTGGCAATTCATCAAGTTCTGACGAAGACAATGATGGTGATGATGATGATGATTGGGTCAGTGAAGGGATGGAAGGTGTCGAACCTTGCCAAGTGACTGAGAATAATGTATTCATTGGTGTCAGTTCGCTTGCGGAAGTCGGTAATAGAGCACATGGTATTGTTCCTTTCAAATTATCGCCTGTCATTCAATAGCCTAGAACTCTACAATGTAAAAACACGGCAATGATATCGCCACAGAGGGGCTTGTTTGAGTGCTTGGTGCTAAATATATCTTGACCTAACTTGTGTATTTTCTCGAAAGCTATTATTAACCGTAAAGAGTCGCGATACAATGAGAGTGCTTGGTGTTGTCATGATCTCTTGTTTCTGTCAACTACTGCACTGTATACTGTAACGGACCTCCACCCACACTCTTGTTTCATATTGAAGGATAATCATTGCATGGTGAGTGTTAATACATTCATCAGATTACTTTGAATTAGCTGTAAAATGTTTGCCGTCTTTGTCGTATTTATTGAATTGAATACCGTGTATATAGACGGCGATGAAACCGCTAGTAAAGGTAGCATAGCCTCGGTATGTAATTATTTTTTCATCTAAGTACCTTATTTCTCTATTTGAAAGTCCTCGGCTTTGAATCAAGATTGACTTTTAAAAGATAGGTATATCACGCAAAATAGTACCGAAATAATGTCCGAAGTGTAGCCCTGTGGTATATTGGCTTTCACGGCCGGTGAATTAAAACTCAGCAATTCTTCTAGGTTTGTGCCGTGTCTTGTGTGGGGTTTCGCCTAGGACACCAAGCTAGGCTCATCGGCGGGCTCTTGGTGTCCCCGCCCGGACCCCCACAGGAGTGACGAACTGCGCGCCACCTCCCTTTATATAAGGTGCAACTGCACCACTTGACTACGAGAACTAAAAGCTCAAGCAGCCTTAACCTCCCTATGAAGGTATGTAATTATTTTTTCATCTAAGTACCTTATTTCTCTATTTGAAAGTCCTCGGCTTTGAATCAAGATTGACTTTTAAAAGATAGGTATATCACGCAAAATAGTACCGAAATAATGTCCTATAATGTATTATTCGAATCAGCTACTCTACATCAATAAAGCCTTGGCAACACCGCTCAGTTGTTCCAAGCCCCAGTCATATCCTTCAAGTTCTTTCTTTCAAAATACATGGTATAATACACACACTACCACAGACATATCAACAACACAGGTTATTAGATAAAATCGTATTTACACTTAAGCACACGGAGCTGAATGACCACAATATTGCAAGCCTCTAAATGAATTATCAACAACAATAACAAAGGAGGCGTCGTGGCGCGGCGGTCAAGCTGTATGCTTCTCACCACGGCAGACCGGGTTCGATCCCCTTTAATGCAAGTGAGATTTTCGAAGTGAAATGCCATGTCCTGTGGTTCGGATTCCACGTAAAAAGGAGGCCCCGTGACTCATGATCGTGAGATTAAATGTCACGTTAAACTACAATCTTCCAACAACAACAACAACAAAAGAAAGTAACGCGACCTAAGGAATAAACACAATAGAAAGTACCGTAGTTACGACCACACAACAGTCAACTAAGTTACTTTTCAAACTGCAGCACATCCATTCTGAACGAATGCCTATGTTTAGTTTATGGAAGGAAGCTAACTAAAAGCTGAGACAATTTGTCATGAGGCTCGTACGGTATTCCATGGTTTTCACCATAGAATTTGCCGCACGGAACGATATGTTCTGTGTGGCTTGGCGTGTGACTGATATTATGTTATAATTATGTTATGTTATCACTGACAAAATTTAGCCTTGACGATTCATGTATAACTTAGTTTGATTTTAGGGGCAGATGACTTCGCAGTTCTGCCCCTTAAAACAACAATAACTAACTATTAGTTTGATTTTCATTGGTCATTGGCTGCATTAAAACTATTAGTATTATAATATAAATTATAACAATGGTACCTTTGATCTGTGAATTGGGAAACCACAACGCAGAAAGAGGTATGTAGTTAGTTGGCCTCAAATACAAAAAATATATAACGAACTTACGCAAATATTAAAGGTTGTTGCACTATTTATCTGATCATACACATGCTTGGATGTACACTTTCTCTATTGTAGTGCGCAAGGATCATAGAACATTAACTGGCTGACTTCACACCATGGAGGTAGTAATATAATATTTTGTCATGTCATGTAATATTTCATAATCTTTTGCCATGTTTCATTAAATCACCGCTAGATAGCACGACACACGACATCCGCAAAGCCTTCTCTTGGATTATTTAATTTCTTGGCAAAAGATGTCCTGAATTAGCATCGCTACGCTGAAACAGACAGTTGCCATTGCATGTATCAACTGTACCCTACTTCTTAAATACAATTTTAAGTTCGTGTTATACTCATATTCCATATTATCCCAATTATTACGGTTCTATTAGGTTCAGTGAAGATTTTCATTTCATTCAATGAAGATAGCCTATTATCATAAATGAAGATTTTTCATGTTGGTACGAAACACGTACGATGTTATTTATTTAGTAATTTGAAAGTAGGCCTACTCATGTTTAAGTATAACAGGAACCTGGTCATAGCTTCAAATGATTGCTATGAATTATTGGTGACGTTAGTTTCCTGTAGGTTTACTACGGTACCGGTACTGTATCTGTTGAGGGCAGTAAAGGATGTAATATTGTGTACGGTAGAAATCATTTACTCTTATAGTAATCCTTTTGACTCATTGAGTGTGCAGGGAGCTGCCGTAGGCCTTCTAAATTGAAACCAACGCTCTTAGTAGAAAATAGGGTGTCTTCATGGCGTGGTCAATCATTTTATGTTACTGTTTCACTTCCAGTTGCTACAAAAAGTATTGTGGTTCTGTTAGTCTTAGTCTAGTCTTATCACAAATGCGATATCTACTGAAATTTCTCCATATACTGGTATGACTAAACGTACGATATACAGTACCGTATGTTAAGTAGTAATTTGTAAGTAGCCATGCCTTAGGTACAAACCAGTCGTGTTTTTTCCCTTTTTCCAGTGATTCTGGAGCGGACTCTCTCCTATTTCTCTTCCTATCTGCCTTTCATGGCACACCTTTTCAAATCCGTCTATTCTCATTTTCAGGGTTGAGAGTATTTCTATTATCTGCATTGTATTTCCCTTATGCCTTTCTTTTGGTCCTTTTGTTGTCCTAATCCGTAATTTGGTTGTAAGTTGCAGTTATTTATAGTTCTAGTGTTCATTTTATCATCATTATTCATTTTCACCCCAAAGAATTAGAGCCCTATAACCTCCATGTTCGGGGCAGATGACCTCGTAGTTCCGCCCCTTAAAACAACAATAACTAGCTAACCTCCATGTTAGGCACTTAAACATCAACTATCATCATCAAATTACAATTTGCATTTCATTTCAGGGCTGGAACGGGGTGCACTCAGCCTCGTGAGGACAATTGAGTAGCTGTCTGACAGTGAGGCAGCGCCCCGATCACGAAAACCAAGATTAATGGCCGAGGTGACCCGATGCGCTGATCACGCGTCACCCCAATATCTGCAGGCTTAATGGCTGGGCAGCGGTCGCTTGGTAGGCCTAGGTCCTTCATGGGCTGTAGTGCCAGGGGTTATTATTGTTATATTATTTTGTGATATAATTTGCATTTTGATAATACGGAAATTATATTGACAAAACGTGTCAAGTCTTTGTTATGCTATACTCGGTTGACAGTGCTGTGTGAGCAGTTGAGTAACTAACGGGATTTCAAGTAAAGATCCTCATTTTCTATATCTGTAGTGCAGAGCACAACTGGCATCCAGTCGGCCGTGTCTCGACTTGAGCTATGTTGCCATGGAAACTATCTGCCTTGCCATTCCTTCATGAGTATATTTTATGAATTTATTAGCCTTTGCTCGAGTGCAAAAGGGCCGAAATCAGAAGAATGAGTAAGACTATCGAAAATTCATGTAGCCAGCGGTTCCTTCTGGGTCCAAAACTATGTGTATGCAAAATTTGGTTGAGATTGGTGGAACGGTGTAGATTTGTATACGGAACCAACCCACCCACCCACATACATACATACAGACTTTCACTTTTATATATAAGATTGTATTATAATTTACTTTATTTTCTATTTTAATGAATAGAGGCGAGCGTTGGGCAAATCCTGCAAATGAATATATATACTGTATATATATATATATATGCTCAATAAACCTTTTTTCTGATGTTACGATCGATGACTTCGTGAGTCAGGAAATTTGTTGCAAAATTGTCAGGAAAAGTCAGGAAAATTGACATTGAAAATTCTGTGGACACCATGGTAACGCAACCGTCTCCGTTTCGCATAACGTTAGACCCAAAGCATAACGACGAAGTCGACAAGATCATTTGAAATGATAAAAAAGATTGGAGGCGTTTGAGATGTGGATATGGAGGAGAATGAAAGGGATAAAACGGGTGGAGAAAGTGCTGAAAAGAGTTGGGGAGGAGAAAACTATTACAGGTAATCAGGATGAAGAAACAAAATTGGATTGGTCATTGGATGAGAAGAAATTGATTACTTATGGATGCAATGGAAGGAACGGTGAATGGTGGAAGACGATTAGGACGGAGAAGATTCCAAATGGTTGACCGTATAAGGATCGACGCAAAGTATGAAACAACAAAGAGAGTAGCAGGAGAAAGGTTTGCTTGGAGAGTTGCCCTAGGACACAACACTGATGTTGATGGCTATGTAAAACTGTCTACTGCCACTCGGCTTGCTAAGGGACATAGTTATGAATTCAATATTTCAGCTCGCAGCACTTCTTAAAGCTTCTCTACTGTACAGTAATACTGTCACTTTATACCTCGTCCATGCAATCTGTGAAGCATGACGTCACACAGAGGAAGTGAAAAGAGAATGCTATGGGTGGACCTTGGCAGCCGAGCCGTTGCTAGAGTTGGTTGAAGCCAAGGACGCGCCTCCCACCTGCGCTTATTACCCATTGGCATCGCGCCTCATTGGCCAGTCAGCCGAGTCACTCTTGCGCGCAGACTATTTGTTTTCACACTGGCACTTCGCAGATTGCTTGGACGGAGTTTAGTTTGTATTTCCCCAGCGAACCTAAATATATCAACACATAATCTTTCTCACTCAAATTACCCCTCCAGTTCAAGTGCAGATGTTATCACCCGAACGGCTGGTCGTAGCATCACAGGGTTTGTACAGTGAGCTTCAAATTTTTTAGCTCTGTAACATAGGATCATCAAAATAATTCAATACCGTAATTAATTATTTTCGTGCGCGGTTAGAAATAAAGATTTCGTACGGAACAGTGAGCCAAGCGAGTTTGGTTATCTAGGCAATTGGCTGTCAGCACCTCCAGCACGTTCAGAGTTGTTTTGTATACCGGTACTGTATAGTAAATTTATTCATCATTTATCAGTTAAAATACCATATAACCTCTTCGATTAATGCAATTGATTACCTCGTGGTAAATAAATGGAATCACATGTCACTACTTACTACAGTGCTACAACATTTGTGTGTTATATGATTTACAATGATGAAGAAGGATGCTCCAATAAAGATCAATTATGTCCCAAATTCCTTCTGTTCCCTCTGGAATTGAATAACCCCCAGATGACGTTCATTTCTTGGTTGGATGATAGAGATAAAATATGTGTGGAATGTTGGCTTTCACGGTCAAGAAATTAAACTCCAGCAATTCTTCTAGGTTTATGCAGTGTCTGGTGCGGAGTTTCTTTCAGATGTATAAAACTCTTTCAGCAGACTCTTGATATTGTAACATTAATTATCGTCCCATGTTGGTAGCGACAAGTGTAATGGTTTGGCTGCCCCTAACTGTTGGGTGATAAATGTAACTGTTTACCTTTGCCTAAGCTATGTTGTTTTAATGGGCGCCAAGACCTCAACGCTATGTTGAAATCTAAATTTGTATTTAACAACACCTAGCTCTGGTAGAACACCTTCAAGAATCTTTACTCTCAGATCGTGGTATGATTGGATCATTAACCCAACAAACAATTGTATCAGGGGAAGGAATTGGTCTATATCTAATGCTACCTACTGAAAGCAAAGATTGCATTGTAAAAGAAATGAATTTATTATATAAAACAAGAATAGCAAAATTAATAATAATAATAAGTTTAAAATTTAAATTGGAGCGTTGCGATTTTAATATTACCGATAGAAAATTACGTGAAAACGGAGTCTGATAAATTATTGATTTTACTCTTATTCCCAAGCTATGAAGTTACTGAAATATGAAATATAAAACAAAGAGAAATGAGAGATTGCGTATTTCTGCGTCAATCGCGCTTACCACTGGAAATGGCCGAAGCCTTTCCCTCGTACTGGATGATGCTGTGAGCTTCCCACAGTCTCCTGGACGTCGTCATCTTTGTCGATATTTGATGATATTCTGGTAGATTAGATAATTCTATGGTCCGTACATCGGACCCAAACACTCGTACAACCACACTGGTTAGGTTTTACAAAAGTTAGTCCTCCAATCCACGGAACATCGGAGCGACTCCCGCGTGCAACCGTACTCGTTAAGTTCTACACAGATAGTCGCTAACTCCACTGAACTGTTTTAGATCCCTTATTTGGGGGTGGATCTAAAAGGGAGAGTTATTGTACTAATTTATAAGGTCGTGCCTAAAAAGGGTAGCTTCCCTTGGCAGGGCAAGCTGACCAGTGTAGAGTGTTGTGGTGTGCTAGGAACTAGGGGGCGTTCCTATAAATAATGTGGTAGTGTTTGAAGAGATGGGACCCAATGCAAAGGGTCGCTGTGCTAGTCGCTCAGCTGACTGCTTATTATGTAATTGAATCTGCTCGTATCAGCCGAGTGGCACGTGCTGCTTGCTGGCAGCCGAGCCGGCTCGGGGAACACAAAGGTACCTGAGTTAGCGCTATTGGGCTACCGTCTGTCACGTCTTACCGTGACGGGAATAAGGAAGGGCGTTGGGATGTAAAAAGGCGTATAAACAGTAAAACGTGTGTAGAGTGTGGACCAAGTGTTTATTGGTCTGTGATTCTGAGTGTGAGTCCCTTGTAGGGAATGAAATTATGTTCACAATGTAATACAAGTTGTGGGTTACAGGTTACATAAGTAGGAACTCTGAACACGATTGACTGACTCACCTCGGTTGACACCAGCGTAGCCTCGGGCCGTCTCGATGAAGCACTGACAATGGAGAGACCCTTTGACCTCATTAGGATGCCTTCTTATACTCTCTGGCGCTATGTTGTCAGCAATGTGTTGGCCCAGTTACTAGTATGTAGGTATGTGTAACCATTGTGCAAGGACTGAGCTGCTTCTTAGAGTGGCAAGCTGTCCCTGCTAAGTTTTATGGATGTTGGGCCGGCTTTCCAAGGGTTGCCATTTAGGGGATTTAGCCAGATGCCGGGGGGATGGACTCCAAGGGGTGCATACCCCTGGGAGGCTGTACAAGCGTCTTCCTTCATTTGTTCGCGTCCTCGCGAACGGGAACGGAACTGGAGGTTGGGGTGTTGACGTAGTGGTCCTTGAAACCCCCTCGTATCTCCTGGTGGTGTCGTATCGAAGTGTGGGTGTGAGGTCAGCCCGTGTTCAGAGGGGAGGGTTATGGGATGTACAGATATATGTATACACTGATATTGACATTGTGAAAAATTGGATATCGAGAAAAAATTAACATTTGGGGAAAAAAATTGACATTTGAGAAAAATTTAACATTAACAGAAATTCGACATGTAAAAAAAAAATTGCCCTTGCTGTTGCTGGCATATTGCTAGTTTCAAAAAAAACATGGTTTCTGATGGTGATTCGTTACATAGTTGTGCAGGGAGGAAAAACCCAGGGCCGAACGGATGCTTGCGTCGTCCGCCCTATCTTAGGGAAAAAGTGCTCCCTGCAATAAGAAAGGTAGAAGAAAATAGAAAAATGGGTGTTCCAGGGTATAATTTAAGGGAAATATTCAAAGTATTTATTTGTTTGAAAAAAAACGGAACACCCTGACAAATGGGGAAGTTAGAAGAAGGAAAAATGAAAGAAAACAAATCATACACATTATGTACATTGGAATCTTGATAAACAAACAAAAATATATAGTGTTTAATGTACTATGTTGCGATTCTGACATTTAGGCATATTGTCGCTTTCCAGTGGAATAATTGTATGAAGTTTATCCTTAAAAATTATGAATTACAATGACCTTATGTCTAGTGGAATAATTATATGCAGTTTATCCTTAAAAATTATGAATTACAATGACCTTATGTCTAGTGGAATAATTGTATGAAGTTTATCCTTAAAAATTATGAATTACAGTGACCTTATGTCTAACTTAAGTGCGCTAATCCCTTATAAGTCTAGTTTTTGTGAGGTACCTCGCGTGCACGCTACCCGTCTGTACGTACGCTTGCCGTCTCACGGCTGATCCTGTACGGCCACTTCTTGGTACGGTATAGTGGTCGTACCGCTTGCATGTATTCTTAATACCTAATCTGTGAAGCATCCTCTGTGGGTGAATGCTTTCACACTTGACAATGAGAGTCACTGCCACAAGTCGGTTGCGCCCTCATTGTCGTAATCTGCGTCGCATTTTGACGCTTTATGTGTTTCTATTTAGTTGATCTGCCAGTAAGCCTGGTACCCCACAGGCACCAGTCCTGCTGTGCAGATTTTTTTTTTTTGAGTGTGTAGCTGAAAAAGAAAAATGTGGTGAGTGTTTGAGAGTGTGTTGGGATTAGTGCAAGTTGACGTATAAAAAATAAAAAATAAAATAGTACACCATCAGGGCATGCCGTACATAATATGACACTGCTATATGGTAGTGAAATTCCTGTCACCAGTTTCCTGTATCTGGTGACGATGCCTGTGAAAAAATGGCGAGGTTTAGAAAAAACATGTTAGTATGCCATATTCTCTATGTCGCTTCCTGTGTCACAGTTTTTACTGGCTGAAGCTCTTCTTTCTCTGAAAAAAAATAGCATGATTAATGGTAATTTGCTGCATGACCGGGCTTACCCTATACGGTGCCGTAATGCCGTAAATAATATGTAGTTGGTCTTACCCCGGTAGCGGAATTGTGGTTACCGGGTGCCGATATATTCCACTTTGATTATGCCTATTGCACTATATTATATATTATCCTATATTATAGTGTATTGTCGGACTTACCCTGATGCCGGGTTTGGCGGTCATCAGGAGCCGACCGGCGTTACTTAATACTATCTAACTTAATTATGGTCTAATTAAAAAAAATGCTATTTCTAGTCCGAGAGGGTTGCCTTAATCTATTGCCGAAATGTGCTGCGCCATACCTGGCAACAGCGGTGAATAAATTTGCTTAATCCTAGGTTGCGTGTCAAATGCAACCGTCTTACAACTAAATTTGGCCTAGGACGATCGCCTGGGGCAATTAAATCCCCAGGACACCACCCGCACGAGCCCCAGAAACACCGGTTGTCTCTAGGGTCGCTAGATTCCGTCCCCTTAACTCTAGGTGTCGACGTCTATTACTAGTACTAATCTATTCGCAGGCGGCTTACGGTGCCACTAAGCTAACCGTTTCGCCCGCTGTAACTTCCTTGTTCATGACCGTTTGCTGTTCCGATTTATCGTAGTTGAGCCGCCCACTTGGCTCCTGTGAGGGGCGCGCAATGCCCCTCTCTTAATGCCCATTGACTGCCCGCTGCGTCGCCATTTGTGTGGGCATTGGACAGTGTGGTCCAATGGCATAATATCCTCCGGGAAGATAGCGTCCGGGGAGTCCTCTTCGCCTTAATCGGCATTGCTGGGTTGGCCCACTGAACCCCTTTGAGTGCCCGCTATGCTACTCATTTAAGAACTCTGGCGCCCCGTTGTCGTCCATTTACGTGGGCGCAGGACCGAATGAGCGCGTACATTCCATATATATATTCATATTTCATTCTTCATTATTGATTACCGTCGTGGTCTTCACCTTCACCTCGCGGGGTAAGGACTTGTCGGATCTAGGATTGGTCCTGCTGAACCCTTGGATCCTGCTTCACTCCTGACGAATAGGAGTCTGACTCCCCGCCATGGAAGTCCTACTTACGTAAATTTAACTAACAGTCTAGTCATAATATGGGGTCGTCTCTAGGGATAGCTCCCGAGGCCGGCGCGGAGTGAGCTATTTCTCCCGCCATTCTCAGAAAGTCTCCCTGCAGGTCTTGGCTTCGACGACCGTGGCACAAAGTGGGTGTAACCGTCTCCGACAAGGGGGATAAGCGACATGCCCCCTAGATCTCGATGTTTGCCCGCGCCAGGTCGCGAATGCTTTGACCTTACGTGGTTCGTCTATTTGGTCAGGTCAGTGATTTGGTGAGCCAACTGGGGTAAGGGTCCACATCGCCTTCCCCAGCTCTGCTCCAGTGTGGTCCCTCCTGACCTTCGGCTTACACCGTTGTCAACAATCAGATCGTATCAGATTCCTTTGTAAGAAAAAAAAATGTGTCGTAACCTGTGTAAATAGTTTAATCTCTGTGTAAAATGTAAAATATTTCCAGTGTAGCGGGGTTGTAGATCTTCTAAGTACATAGGCTACTTCTGGCCTACCATCGCTACGTCAGCTTTCCAGCAATAATGCTTTCTTTACTTTAATGGAGGTGTTAGTAGGGTCTGTAATGTCAGGTACCCTGTTATTAGGATTTGGGGGTAGTTATTTGTTGAGTGGGCTTAAAGTATGGTAGGAAGGGTTTGTGCACCTTTGGGTTCCACGTTAGTGGTGGCCTGAAACCGGTGATGCCACTGGGATGCTTCTATAGTGAGTGGAGTGGGGAGGTAATTCCCGGGATTGCAAAGATACGAAAATTCATGCAGGTTGGATATTAAAATCCCTGGTAAATGGATGGGATACTCATGCATGTGTCTGGATATGAAGTTTCTGCCTTCATGTACGGATAGGTGTAGGGTGGGGCATAATACCAATATATTCCTTTCATGCGGGAGTGTTTAAGTACTAAAGAATGGTTAATATATATCTATGGCCTCCTCTCTCATTTGGAGAGGCGCATTATGCTTCTTTAATGTTTGCTGAGCCACCCCTAATACTCGGGTGGTAGCACCGTGGCTCAAGGCGTAGCATGCCTGCTCTTTAGACGCATGAAGTCCATCAACCCCTTGTGTGTATTTTGTAATGTAGTGTAGCTGTTTTTGGTCGTGTAGATGTGTCTGCGTTGTGTATGTTGGGCGTGAGAAGGTTATGGGAAGGGAGTAAGGTGGTACGCTGGTAGCCTGTTCTCCTGTTATCCTCCCTTGGTCCATGTTGGCTTTCTATCCGCGCCTTGGGATAGTAGAGCTGCATGACCTAATCTGGTCGGCCATTTGCAGTGTAGATGTGGCCAGTGGTCGTAGTGCGACTGGTCATGTGCTAGTCATCTGTAATGACTCCTATGCCTTGCGATTGATAAGAGAAGTTATTAGGGGGGAGATCTTGTCTGTGTTTGCTCCTAATTGTTGAGTGCGTGTGCGTGTGTGTGCCTATGTACCGCTACACCACGCGGACGGTTGGTCTGTTGCAGGCCAAGTCGTAATATG
The DNA here is from genome assembly GCA_946902985.2 of Meconema thalassinum. Classification (NCBI taxonomy): domain Eukaryota; kingdom Metazoa; phylum Arthropoda; class Insecta; order Orthoptera; family Tettigoniidae; genus Meconema; species Meconema thalassinum. The sequence continues at coordinate 4,394,230 of OX336396.1, forward strand.
TATCGCCTGTGTGGGCAGAAGGCGCCCGTGGCTTGCCAACGTCCTTGCGAGCGTGCCCTATAGGCCCAATATAAGTTCCGCTGTGTCACGTCTTGTCCATTGCCAAATGTTTTTGCAGTGTGGAAAAAAAATGTATGGTGTTATAATTGTTATGTGTTTGTAATTCCATGGTCACTGGCGCTACGCAATAGTGTCTCGTCACCGCAGTATTGCAGTGTAAATAGTCTGCTGTCAGCATTTGGTATGTGCTTATCGGCACGTATGCAAGTGTGGTCATTGTTTTGGATTCCTAGCGGCCTAATGTAGCAATTCGCCCTAGTTAGGTAATGACGTCGTGTGGCCATTGTTACCTAAGACTTGTGTCTTGTGAAATTTTCCTACCTGTATCTGTGAAATGTATCCTCTATGCCTGGTGTAATCCGAAATTTTATGTCTGGCTTTTGGTGGGAGGAAATGTAGTATTCCCTGTACATGCGCTTGTATGGGCCAATTTCAGTATGATTGGACGCCTGAATAGCTGTTCTCCTTTGTGTCTAAATTTTTACTGGAACTCAGACCCGTGACCTTATGTCATTCTCTGTGTTTTATGTTTGCGTTGTGTTACAGGGCTTGGGGCTTTCCCAGTGTGGTTTTTGCTTGTGTTCCGTGTACCAAAAATACCGTTGGATAGTTAGTTTTTGGTACGCGTGTGGTGTGTGGTCATGGGTTCGAATCCGGTTGTCTGTAAAGACTTGGTGTGATCATTTCCGTGCCGCATATAATATGGCACGTTCCCGTGGATGTGCAATGCGCATATGAAAGCATGCATACCTGTGTAGAGTTTGTATGTTTTTGATTTCCCCTCGTAGTGTAATTTTGGAAGATATAGGGTCTCTAAATCGGGCGTGAATGATGTGTTGATTTCTGTCCAGTAGGCTTTGGCTCGGCTTGTCTGTGTCGAGCAGTCTTGCTCATTGAGGAGTATGTTACTGCTGATACGACGGTGTTGAATTACGATGTTGTGTGCTTTCATTTGTTTCATGCTCTGCCCACGTCCTAGTTTTCTGCACGTGTGTGTGTGTGTACCTGATTGCTGTCTATAGTGATTGCTAGCAGTGCCTCTCTCATTGTAGAAAAAAACTTGTGGTTTAATATGACCGTTGATCTGTAGCTCATGCGCCACGGGATTTCCGTTTTACTTGGAATCCAAACCATAGGCCATGGCATTTCACTTCGGAAATCCCATATGCGTTGGCCGTACTGTAGAAAAACCTTCCATTGACTACATTTGTGTCCCCAGATTTTGTGTTAACTGTATCGTTGTTCAAGTATGTTCTTTATCCCTGGAGAAAATGTCGTTGTACGCGAGTGTGTCTGGTCCGCTAGTCGCGTGTTTGGTGACCAGATGCCAGAGGCGATTTTATTGTTTTTCGTTTATGACCCGCTGTTAGTGGGACTGTCCCAATTAGTCTTAGCTTTCCCATTATTCTATTCTAGAACTGGATATCTGCCCAACCTTATATTCCTGGTATTCAGAAGGTTGCGGGTTTGGAGACCGTCTTTTACCCAGAGTAATTGTTTCTGGCATCATTAAGGTTGTGTCTCCGGGACAGTTCTGGTGAGTGTTAGGATCGTATCTGTCGTTGAGAAAAAGTCATGGTAGAGGCGTGTAATCTTTAGCGTGTATCTATGTATGAAATATATATATGTTTAACTTGGCCACCTTTCTTTCATCGGGCCTAATGCCTGTGTCATAGAAAAAAAATGAGCTATGCCCCGCTCTGGATTAAGAGAGCACTGTGAAAGAAAATAATAGCAGGTGGCGATAGTCTCTGAAAATTATGTCGTGAACCTTATAAAAATGTTAAAAAAAATGGTGCTTGGGACCTGAGTGTAGTATTTACCATTTTGGTAACGTGAGTACTACCGTAATCTGGTTACGTCTCAGGGGAATCTACCGACACTGTCTAGTACACATTGGGAAGGCCATTGCAAGACGTAGTTGATACACTTGTATCCACGTCACGAGCAAAGCCAGTGCACTATGGGAGTCAAACCTGCCCTTCAAAGTAATTGTAACTCAACAAGATGACAGTGTCTCGTCCCGGTGTGCAATTGGGCTTTTCAATTGGTTAAAGCACACCTCGCCAAATTTTTGAAACTAGTTTGAGATTCTTAATTCTTGCCACTCTTACGGCTTTCGCCCGCAACAAGAGAATCTACCAAACCGTGGAACCATAACATAGAACGTTTAGTCATTTCTACCTAGAAAGACTCACTGAAGCTTTATGCTGTGATTTTATGCTTAAGCTGTGTTCAAAAATATCTCTTTTCGGCCTGAAGCCTGCTTGGCTTCCCTTGGCTTGCATATTAGAGACTTTACGTTATGGTGTTAACCACTTCGCCCAATAACCATTGCTGGCCTGAGAGAAAAATGCCATGGTTTCGAAGAGAAAAAAAAACAAGAAGGGTTTAGAATTATTCCTTCTAATTTGGCTATGTTGCACTGTATATACATAAAATAAGAGAGAGAAAAAAAATGCAATTTTATGTTTATTATGTACCTGTTGGACTATTTTCTTATCGCCCCCGTGTAAGAGAACTTATGTATCCTATAATGTGGGTGCAAGTGATGTTAGTTTATTTCTGTGGCCCTGGTGGAAGTCGTTATCCTCTTTCGAGCTTCAGTGCTCAGAAAGGTGAAGGGTTTTGCCCTGTTATTAGATTATAGGCCTCTGAAATCCACTGGGGTGTTCCTTTGCTACCTTCCGGCGGAATTTCTAGCAAAGTAAGCTTTGGCCTACTTCCACCGTAGCGCGTGTCTATAGGTTTGAATGTACCTGTATTCGAGGGCCTAATTGTGCTTGACGCTGCCCTAGTAGATTTTACGGGAGTGTGTATATATTTAACTGTGTGGTTTTGTGGGATAGTTAATAACATTTTTCCTAATTCCCGCGTAGTGTGTGGTAATGCCCGGTCAAAATGTTCGTGCGTATACCGTGCATCCTGCGGGACTAATACCGGTGTTCGCCTTCGTTCTGGCAAATTTGCCCTTTGAACTGGCGGTAAAGGTCGCTTAACTGCCTGTTTATGCCCTGGCGATGTGGTGGCTTGTAGCCTGCCCGCTTTCTGGCATTTGGCCACGGCCGACTCCTGCCAATGTGTTAGCCTATCTGTGTACGTGTATGTAGGCTTTATGTACTGTAGGGCGGGCTCTACGTCCTCAGCCCATGACGTGGTTATGTCCCTTTGTTTCCTTGTCATATCATGTGTGTTTAATGGCCCTGGCTTCAACTCCCTCTCGTCCCTTTGTTCCGAGGGGATTGTTCTAGGCTCTGCCCCTCGGTTTGGCAAAATTGCCTTCCGATCCGGAGCTGAAGGACGTGTGTATGTGTTAGGTTTATTCTGCAGTAAGTTGGAGCCTAACCTGGCCGTCGTCTTGACTGTGGCCACGGCGAACTCCTTCCATTGTGTGGCAGTACGTGGCGAGAGGGACATCCTCGCAAATTGTCGAGTCAGCGTATCCACGCTTATGTCCTCTCTCGGGTGGGCTGATGGCCCTACCATGAACTAAAAATGGCCTTATTGGCTTGTAGCTCACGGTATTTGTCCCAAATTTGGGTGTACTGCCTTATTGAGGCATATGGCCCGTTTGCAAATTACTGTATTAATGTTTCTGTGCTTTGTATAGTTTTGTGGCCGCTAGTTGGAGAAGCGCTTGGACGCGAATTAGCTCCCTGTATTGGGCGTGTAAACCTGTGTAGTGCACCCTCATTCTCTCGAGGGTTGCATTATCTATTACTGGACCATGTGTGGTGATTAATTGTTGGTGTATTTTGTTTCTTTGGACATGGATTCTATTGAGGTGTTCATGTATGTTATTCAAGAGTGTATGTGCGCATCTTAATCCCGCTGTCCTACCCTCGGACGGGGTGTATGGCTGTTTGCCCTGTATTGCCCCGATTTTTGTTTGGAGTGCCCGTATTTGTATCTGTCGCCTCTGTATATGTCTCTGCGATCTGAACAATAATGTTAATAATATTGGCGTACCTCTATTGCCTCTATGGCTTGCAATCTCTGCATGAGGTGCCATTCTGACTGAAGTGTATGGGCCTACAATAAGAATAATAAAAAAAATCTGTGCGTGTTTGACAGTGTATTCTTATATTTCTCTGATTCTGTATGGGGCTAGGGGGTTGGTTTATTAAGAATTTCCCCTGTGTAGCTAGTTTGGAGCACACACAAAAAAAATGGTGCTTTTTGTCTGGGGGAAAAATTTTCTCACTATTTGCTTGGCTTTTTGCGGTACGGAAGGGGTCGTTTCTCCTACGAGGGCTCGTTGGTTGAGTCCCGTTCTCTATGCGTAGGACCGCGCCTCCACCAGTGTTTTAGATCCCTTATTTGGGGGTGGATCTAAAAGGGAGAGTTATTGTACTAATTTATAAGGTCGTGCCTAAAAAGGGTAGCTTCCCTTGGCAGGGCAAGCTGACCAGTGTAGAGTGTTGTGGTGTGCTAGGAACTAGGGGGCGTTCCTATAAATAATGTGGTAGTGTTTGAAGAGATGGGACCCAATGCAAAGGGTCGCTGTGCTAGTCGCTCAGCTGACTGCTTATTATGTAATTGAATCTGCTCGTATCAGCCGAGTGGCACGTGCTGCTTGCTGGCAGCCGAGCCGGCTCGGGGAACACAAAGGTACCTGAGTTAGCGCTATTGGGCTACCGTCTGTCACGTCTTACCGTGACGGGAATAAGGAAGGGCGTTGGGATGTAAAAAGGCGTATAAACAGTAAAACGTGTGTAGAGTGTGGACCAAGTGTTTATTGGTCTGTGATTCTGAGTGTGAGTCCCTTGTAGGGAATGAAATTATGTTCACAATGTAATACAAGTTGTGGGTTACAGGTTACATAAGTAGGAACTCTGAACACGATTGACTGACTCACCTCGGTTGACACCAGCGTAGCCTCGGGCCGTCTCGATGAAGCACTGACAATGGAGAGACCCTTTGACCTCATTAGGATGCCTTCTTATACTCTCTGGCGCTATGTTGTCAGCAATGTGTTGGCCCAGTTACTAGTATGTAGGTATGTGTAACCATTGTGCAAGGACTGAGCTGCTTCTTAGAGTGGCAAGCTGTCCCTGCTAAGTTTTATGGATGTTGGGCCGGCTTTCCAAGGGTTGCCATTTAGGGGATTTAGCCAGATGCCGGGGGGATGGACTCCAAGGGGTGCATACCCCTGGGAGGCTGTACAGAACGTCGGAGCTACTCCCTCGTGCAACGATACTGGTTAAATTGTATAACGATAGTCCCCGTTTCCACGGCGTGCCGAACGATATATGCACCCGCCGCATCCCCACTCTTCATCCGACTTCTAGCTTACGTGGTCTCCACTGATTGGCTGCACCCCACGCGCCACATCCCCACTCTGGCTCATTACACTCGGCGGTAGGGTGAAGTCGTATTCCGTTCCATACATCCGCCTTTTTGTTAAGCTGCAACGCAGGATTGCGTCATGCTTCCCGACAAGATTAATCCTGTATATGAATTTCCAGTGACTCATGTCTCTCAAAATATCCTAACTGACGAAAACTCCGTAAAATTCCGCAATCACATAATTTTCTATGATATTGTCGTTCGTAATAATTTGCTTGATAGCGTTTTCTAAGACATAGAAAACCTATCTGTATGCTTATAATTTTTATAAAATGCTCCGAAAATATCTTAATAATAATTATAATAAATTAATAATAATAATAAATTAACATGAAAAATTCTCTTGGCTGAACAATTTGCCGCGTAAATAAATATAGAATGGCTTCCTACTGACTTATGCCAGTGGCATAAAAACCCCTCGAAAAACACGTTACAATATGAGTGGCCAGTCGTATGCACATGAACATTTTGGAGACAGTCTACATTATATGATGTAAATGTCCGTAACAGTCTTCTGGAACACCTGCTCAACACCTCGTTGGTCACTATTCTTAGCACTCACACATTGCTTTGTTGTCGGCACGAACCATAAACTGACAGCGCGAGTAGAACGCTGAGATCGGACTCCAAGTGCGCTGCGCAAAGAGACAATGCGCACTTCATTTGTACTGGTATCAAACGTATCAAAGCTCACAGTGCGTGGATATACCATTGCGAACTGCCTAAGAGGAACGGCTCTACACCGTGCCTGGACCCCATCAGGATAGTGGACCATCCATTATGATCTGTATATTATAGTACTTCTTCGCTGGTGGAACTAGAGCTCCCTCAGCATTTCTTTTTATCATTTTAAATGATCTTGTCGACTTGGTCGTTACGCTGGGATCTGGCGTTACGTTACGGTGACGGGACGAAATGTACCCAGATTCACTGAGGTGTGTGACGTCATAGTACCGCTTGGTGCATCTCTACTTCGTTAGTATAAGACAAAAATCCCCGATTCTTAGATGTCACGGGTAATCTCGAGAACCACTGGATGGATTTTGATGCGGTTTTCACCATTCTGTAAAGGATATCTCGAGGAAAGATTCTGTAGAAAATAATTTATGTTTGATCAATGGAAGCCAAGCAGTAACGATTTCAGTGAAAAAGTCGAAAACAAACTTGGCGTCCGTGCGCTTCTTAAGCTTACGCTGGGCAAACCGTTAAAAATATCAATATACTATGAGGGTAAGAATTGGTCAGCATGAAAAGTTCCACAAAAAAGTCCGCGAGAGCATATCTCTATCTTCAATACATCGACCACTGTAAGTGTTTTTAGACTGGATGGAAGGGGCCCGTCCCCGCGCGCTCTGGTGAGCGTTCGGCATCCCGCGCGCTTGACCCTGCTTTGCCCTTGGTTTGCACTTGCCGTTCGCGAGTAATTTGAAACAAGATAAGCAAGATAAGTACTATGCAGATAATTTTCTAACATGTCAAGAGTCTTTGGCTTCGAGCGAAGCGAGAAGCCTCCAACCTTTCTAGAATTTTTCAGCATTTGTAGCATTTAAAATGATAGAAAGTCTAGTCTTTGAGACTGACTGTCACTTTTTAGCGTACCGGTATGCCTTTAGTGACGGGACTGTCCGAGGACAAGTTCGGCTCGCCAGAGTTTGTAGCTGCTTCTACGCAGACATCCATGGGGTAGTGATAATAATGTCGTATGGCCTCGGTGCTGGGTGCAACCTTTGCTATTTGACACCCAAAGGGTAGCTTGCATGTCGAATTTCGTTGTTCCTTGAAGCACTATGAAAGTCAAGGAGGTTAGATACCTAAGCTCCTTGAACACTATAGCGCTTTCTAGTACAGAAATGAGGAACTTTGTGTTGTCGGAAACTCCCGTGATTAATTTTGCCATTGTGAACACGGCCTACTGAATTCACATGGGTTCTTTGACATGCCAACATCGTATGACATGGTGTCGTAATTTTTGCTGTCTTTCAAAAAAAAAAAACACTTACCACGGCCAGGAGCGAACCTGCAAGCTTGGGGTTAGTAGACCGACACGCTAACCACTTACCCACCGTGGCAAGCATCCATGGGGTGAGCTACAAATACCGTCGCGTGTGGAGTGTTGTTTGGGTAGGAGAGAGTGAATGTAAGGACGAGGAATTGGAAAGTAGCGGCTGTGGCCTATAGTTAGGGATCAACCCCAGCATTTTCCTGGAAGGAAGATGGGAAACCACAGAATATATACACACAATACAATATATACATGATGAAATGAGGTAACTGGAAAAAATAATGAATAAGAACTATGGAAATATAAAGTAAAAATGTACAGAACAATAAATATGGATAAGTATTCGTGTGAAATGTAAAATAAAATAATAATCAATGTGAAACAAAATAAATCCATATTCTTACAAATAATTTGGTTGAATAAAGGTTCTAAACATTTGAATACACTGGAGATGCTGCTCCCCAACTTGTCAATGGAGCGGTAGTCTAATTACGAGCGGCGTGGAACGTTTTAAGTGAGTGGTGTTGATTGTTGATTTAGGGGCGAAACTTTGTGCCTCTAAGCAGGATAATGGTTGTTGTTTGAGACTTCAGTATTTTTACTGGTTTGATGCAGCTCTCCATGACTCCCTGTCCTGAGCTAATCGTTTCATCTCTACATAGGTACCACACCCTACGTCCGAGGCAATCTGTTTAACATATTCTAACCTTGGTCTACCCCTACAGTTCTTATCCTCAACCCTTCCTTTCATAACTAAGCTTGCTATTCCTGGGTGTCTTAGTATGTGTCCTACCAACCTATCTCTTCTCTCCATTAGCAGTCGCCAGAAACATCTCTCCCCTCCCACTAGTCTTAATACCTCTTCGTTTGTAACCCTATCTACCCATCTGATCTTCATCATTCTCCTGTAACTCCACATTTCAAATGCTTCAATTCTCCCCTTTTCTGCTGCAGCAATAGTTCAAGTTTCACTTCCATAGAGCGCCACGCTCCAGACAAAGGCCTTCAAAAATGACTTCCTAATACCTAACCCTATATTCGATGTGAACAGATTCCTTTTCTGTACAAATGCTTTCCATGACTGAGCTAATCTAGTTTTTATATCCTCTTTGCTTCGTCCATCACTGGTTATTTTGCTGGTAGGGAATAGAAATGACCGCGATTTTTGAAAAATGTGGTCTGACGGACTTGGAAAGAAATAGGGACATGAAAGGCATAAAGAACGTGCCCCTACCCCCCCCCCCCTTAAGTCACTGGGAAAGAGTCGTGAGCTCTTGAGAGTGTAACGTGGGGTGGTTGCAGTAGGCAGGCGATACCAAGAGGACTGAGGATATCAGACAATGGCTAATTAAGGCAGGAAAATGAAAGACACCCTAGGCCTCGGGCACCCTAATACCGGAAAAGAACAAGAGTTGGCCAGTGGAGGTCGACAGGAAGGCTGTAACTGAGGAGCTGCGATCCCGCGTGCCTCTAGCTGAGTAACGTTGTTCCGTCTGCTTTTAAAAAGAATAATTTTACTTAACATGAACACTTCCCAAATAAGTCCATGTTGTTTACTTTGCTTCTCTTTGGGCACGATAAAACTGCTTTACGTAGAGCCCCGCATCCGCATTCCCATGTTAGTTATCCGAATCTACTGGCATTTAAACTAGACTAGCGTAGCCGTGCGAGAAATCTCGCATGTTCATAAACCACACTTTCCCCAATAGGTTTTGCAAATCGAACACTTCTTACTAAAATTGATATTTAAGAAATTAGAATGCAATTTGTCACTGATATTGTCATTTATGTGCTGAGCGTGCCGTAACTCTCACCGGTTAATCCATATTTATGAAATTATACGATTTGAGTACTCATTCCTTTGATTTACTGTTTCTGAAAGTCATGCAAAATGACAAAGGAAAGACCTCATAATATTAAAATGACATGAAACGGGCATCACAGCGACCGAAATGTGAAGTGGGCAGCAATTATGGAGCGTATTTTCATACATCAACAGTATCTGCAAATCGCACACTTCGTACATTTTTTAAAGTCATTTTTAAAAGAAATTATTGATATTTATGGAATTAGAGTGCAATTCGTCACTACTAATGTCTATTCTCCTTCATTTGAACGCTCATTTTACACGATCGGTCGCTTGTGAGTGCCGCAGGAGGGATGCATACTACTGAAATAATATATATGATGTTGATGAAGTATAAATTACTAAAGCAACATATTTAGACCTTTGAGGAGAAAGTTGTTCCCTTAGGACTTGTATGTCAAGTGCTATGTTTAAATTGAATGTTATTAAGTCAGATTTGCAACCCTTTCCTTTTCGGAGTGTTAATTATGCTTAATGACTATATTTGAATGAGATTAGCTTAAATCATCATCTTACATTTGTCATGAAAAAGAACATAACGGCAAATTATGGTATGTCATAAACATCTGGGTCCTAGTAATAATATTCAACAAGATCGGATTGTATTCTATAAACTATCCGCAAACATTATCCACAGCATATCCGCTATCCACACAGCCATGAATACTATTAGGTTGGTGTATAAGTCCGTAGCGTTTTTGTTTTGCTTGTTGGTATTCCCGTTGCTATGGTTTCATTTATCGACTGTCATTGTTGCTCTGTAGTTCAATGTTTGTTCTTGAGTTTGCATATTGATGTTTTGTCTTTTGCTGAGAGTGAGTGGAGCCCTGGACGCTACAACATGGAGTGGCTAGTGGAGAAATTGGAACATTTCCGACATATTCTTCTCTTTGAATTCAATAGAGCAGCGGTTCCCAAACTGGGGGTCGCGACCCCCAGGGGGGTCGCGGGCCGTTCGGAAAGGGGTCGCGAGATGTACCGTATACAAATAATGGTGAACTATGCACTTAAACTTAGATGGCCATCGGGAGTTTTAAATTAAATAACTTTGTACATTTACAAAATATCAATATATTTTACAGATTTTGTCAAAACAAAACAGAAACATTTAATAATTTTGATATGTAATTGTTAATACATTTCTAAGTAAAAAAGACTTCTTTAGTAAGAAACATGGGCCTGTTTTTTGTCAACAAGTTTCTTAAAATTCGGCTTAGTTTTAGATACACATACAATAAGGTCGTCTTCTACGTCCAGTCGATTTCTTGCCTTGGTTTTAATGTTGACCAATGTAGAAAATCCGAGTTCGCAGAGGTAGGATGTTGCAAAGGGCATGATGATTCTCAGAGCCACTGATGTTAAGCTTGGATACTCAGCTCTTCTTTGTAGCCAGAACTTGTCAACATTTTGGGTGCTGAAGGACAGTTGCAAAGTCATGTCACAGGATAGCTCGATGAGTTTGTCATGAATCAGTGGGTTTGAGTCTGCCTCGTTCACAGCCTGCTCGTTGAAGGGGTTAAGCACCCAGTTCCAACCGGTGTGTTGATCCTCGGGAATGTAGCTAAGGATCTGCTCTTGTAGACCTTGCAAGTGAGTAGTAACCAGTTTGGACAGGTTGTCAATGTCGGGATAATATTCATCGCTTCGATCAAGGGATGTGATAAGCTCATTTGTCAGTTCAAAGTTTTCAAATGTATTCTTCTCAACCCTGGTTGACCAAGTGGCTAATTTCTTTAAAAACGAATTGACTTTGCCTTGTGCAAAAAGTATGGTTTTGTCTCTTCCCTGCAAGGAAAAGTTGAGATCGTTCAGATGATGAAATATGTCCGCTAAATAAGCAAGTTTTAACAGCCATTCATTGTCACTCAAAAAACCGGCAAGGTCTTTGTTTGCAACTTGAAAAAATGTCTTAAGCTCAGAGCGCAAAGCGAACACTCGAGAAAACACCTTCCCTCGTGACAGCCACCTTGCCTCTGTGTGAAGCAAGAGGCATTTGTACTGTGCCTCCATTTCTTCGCATAACTGTGATAACAGTCGACACTGTAATGGCCGGCTTTTTACAAAATTAACCAACTTAACAGTTTCGTTCAACACTGTTTTTAGCTCAGTTGGCATGACCTTGGTAGCTAATGCCTGGCGATGCAGAAAACAATGAATCCAAGTGGCATTAGGCATGACATTTTTCATCCGTCTCACGAAACCGCTGTCTTTCCCAGTCATTGCTTTGGCACCATCACTGCAGATTGAAATACACTTTTGAAAGTCAATTTGAAGCAAATCGGTTGCAGACATGAACATTTGAAACATTTCCTCACCTGTTGCGTGGTCAGGCAAAGGTTTGCAAAATAAAATGTCTTCTTCCACACTACCGTCACCCTCAAAACGAACAAAGCACATAAACTGCGCCAAACTCGACACGTCCATAGACTCGTCAACTTGAATGGAAAAGTACTCACTTTTCTGCAACTTTGTTTTCAACTGATCCTTTATGTCTTGAGCCATCTCGGTAATGCGCCTCCCCACCGAGTTGTTCGACAGAGGAATGGTGGAAAGCTTCTTAGCTGCATCTGGGCTGATCATAGTTGAAACCATATCCTGAGCAGCAGGTAGAATGAGCTCTTCAGCAATCGTGTGTGGTTTACCTTTCTTTGCTATTCGATGCTAGCAAAGCACTTTTGCTCATATTATTTCCTCTTAACTGTACTACTGCATTTTTCTGGTAATCTAAAGCAGTTAATTTACGTTCAAAAAAATCTGCCGGCTGATCTTTAAAACTGGGATGCTTACTTTCTAAATGGCGAATCATCTTGGAAGGTGTCATACTCTCGGCAGATAACAACTCGCTGCAAATAACACACTGTGGCCGATTTCCAAGCACCGTAAATCCATACTTAATATAACTGTCACTATACTTTCTCACCTTTACCCTCTTCTGTTCATGATCATCATGAGAAGTCGAAGGCCCTGCACACTTAACAAACTTATCCATAGTTAGAAAAAAATCAAACAATACGCGAGCGAACAAAACACAAGAGACGTACAGTACAAGCCAGGCAGCTTGAAGCGCGGCTGACGCATGCGCATACGAGCCCTTCTCCCTCCACACGTCACTAACGTCACAACTACAGTCAAGTGAAGACAGTCGAGCTACTAGGTTCCTTTGTGACTATTTAAAAGCATTTATAAAAGTTAATAGCAGGTTATAGGCACTACTACTTTTCGTTTTTAAAATAATACCCTGGTAGTCTAAAAAGAATTACTACCATTTATTTAAATATCATTATACTATTGAACCGCCAAATATTATTTTTTGTGTCATATTATTTTACATTTAAGTTTCTCAGTAAACATCAAACAGGTCAGTAACATCAGAATAAGATTAAAATTTTAAAATCTGAACAAAGTAAATAAATAAACATTTAAACGAATAACCTACCGGTCACTTAAGTTAAATTCCAAAGTAATTTTATCCCTCCACTTTGTCCCCCCCCCCCCCTCACAGACACCTGCGCTAAAACGGGGGTCGCGGCTAAAACGTATGGGCTGAAATGGGTCACGGAAAGAAAAAGTTTGGGAACCGTTGCAATAGAGGGACGAAAGCAGCGAAGGTGTCAGAAACATTTGCGCCGTGTATATGGAAAATGCTATTGGAGAGAGCATGCCAAGAAATTTGTATTCTCGTTTTAAGGTGGGTCGTTTTGATCTTAGTGACTCCCCACGTTCAGGAAGGCCTTCGTAATTTGATGAAGATCGTTTAAACGCATTAATTCACAATGATCCCTGAGATTTTCACCTTTTCCCCTCTCTATCGAACAACCTTCAAGGAACTTCCTTTCCGGATGAAGATGCGCTCCGAACATGGCTTGAGGAATTCTTCAACTCAAAACCAGGTGATTTCTACAGGCGCGGAATCTAAAAATTATCATAGCGTTGGCGGACTGTTGTAGATACAGAAGGAGAATATGTTACTGATAATTAATTTCGCTTTTATGTGTATCTGATGTGTTTAATAAACTTTAGCTTGCCACGGTGGGTGAGTGGTTAGGATGTCGGTCTACTAACCCCAAGTTTGCAGGTTCGCTCCTGGCCGTGGTAAGTGATTTTTGAAAGGCAGTAAAAGTACGACACGCATGTCATACGATGTTGGCATGTCGAAGAACCTATTTGAATTCAGTAGGCCGTGTTCATAATGGCAAAATTAATCTCGGGATTTTCCGCCAACACCAAGTTTCTCATTTCTCTCCTAGAAAGCGCTATAGTGTTCAAGGAGCTTAGATATCTAACCTCCTTGACTTTCGTAGTGATTCAAGGAACAACGAAATCCGACATGCAAGCTACCCTCTGGGTGTCAAATTACAAAGCTTGCACCCGGCACCCGAGGTCATAATATATTATTATAATAAACTTTCAAAGTTGATGTGGATAAACTTATGGAAAACGCTACGGACTTATGCAGCAACGCATGGTGCAGCGCTCTACTCACACGCACCGTCCTGCACTGGCGTGCCAAGTTCCAGCTCAGCAACAGAGCAAAGATGAGAACAACCATTAACGTGCGGTAGCTGGTATTTCTACCGTTGTGATGTGGGAGTAAGCTTTGTAGCTTCCAGCTGAGACTGCTTCAGTTCGATTCCCGGCTACATTGGGTGTTGAATCTAGGGGCTTGGAACATCTTGGTCATTAGTGCAATGTACTGTACCCAATCGTCATCATATGGAACATGTGTTCGTATCCCAGCTAACTCACGGTCTTTCGAGGTATGGGACATTCATGCCCACCATACGATCACATGCTCAGGATTTGAGTCTGTCAGGTGACTACTCTACTTGAAAGAAACAACATATTCCTAAATATAACATTTAATGATAGAAAATCATGGCTATACAACATAAAACACAAACAAAGGATAGTTTACATTTACTTTCCACAACGAAAATCAAAAGTCATCTGTGAGTCTCCTTAAAATTAGTGCTTCACCGCACTCAAGTCTATTCCAAACATCCTATTATTGATACTCTCTGACATTTGCGAGTGTCCATAGTTCTTCACGTGGCACAATTTAACACAAACTGGAATATCACAACACAATAATCACAATTTATCTTTACATGACATTAATCTGCAATTATTAAACATTTATCCGTTTTACACGGGGCATTTACTTTCAGTAACATTAATTCTTTATCTTATGCCTTAATTAATAAGTGTTGTGTCGTGCAACTCGTAATCTTTTTCCCATCAATTTGAAATGCTGAAGTGGTACGTTTTCCCTTCCAAAATACACATGGATAAAAAATGTTTATAGCTTCACCATACAACGATTTTCTGGTTCTGGTCAAAACATTATCGTTACAAACGTGTCATGTTATTGAAATTACTCTACCCGTATGAATAAATTAGTGTAAACTGGGCAAAATACACTTTACAAAGATGCCTATATTTATTTGGTGCAGCATTCCTCTTCAGAGAATAACTGGGCCAAATATTATCCGATCACAGCGATCCAACATGGTATGTGTGTGGAAATAAAGCATTTAATTCAATTGGCATCATCACATCAATCATATCTTAATTACTTTTCGAAATATCGAGATTCTTCAGTGTCCCACTACGCTTTTAAAATAAAAGGATCAGGTCACCAGACCTCCTTTCCAAGCGGGCAATAAATTAGTTTCGGCTGACTGAGAAAGATGGCCGCCGGTCTCGTGGCCTCCTACCACCCCATCTGGCTTCTCACAAAGTCAAGTTTGTATACTGGTGCAGTATGCTGGAGGTACCCTGAGTGTTGTCCCTAGTAATTGAGTCATTCTAATTATTTAACACCTACATTTAGAGTATAATGGGCTCAACTCGGCTCCTAATTAATATTCATGGCAGGGGATGGATCATGGATAGCTTTGCCGTTCTGTGGCGACATTAGTGGCTTCTGGCGCGCATCTTTAGTGAGTATCCAAGTTCTCTCACCGGTGCAGCTGCCTATAATAAGGAAATCGGCGTTTCCTATACGACGAACCATTAGTCTTACCTCTAAGGGCAGATCAATTAATACATGGGCTCACACAGGGTCTCGAACAGTTATCCCTGCTGGCAACAATTCTGCAAGCGGTGGATACAGACAGTCTCCGTCCCACTTCGCTGCAAATAATACAAGTATGCTCCAAGGCGATACTATCTCGTAGATTAGCCGACTTTTCGCCTAACGCGCAAGCTATGTTTGGCTGATCCCCGCAACTTTATTGACGTAAATCTCTTGATTCTACGTTACTTGCTCGCTGTACGCGGCTCAAACAATACTTCTCATAGATGACTCAATTAGTAAAGCACTCGCGTCCTCTCTGCAATTACTCTTAAGCCAAAGCTTTATGTAGCTCCCAAAACAAGCATAAGTTTACTGACTTACATCAACTACCTTAATGGTTCTCAAATACAACCCTGTAGAATTTACCATATTAAACATTCATTCAACAATTCAATGACACTGAAAAACTCTCATTATCTCGATATTTTACGTTACTTTCTTACTGTTTACAATAATACAGTATTTTTACGTTAGACATGACACACTTTGCACGTACTCTAGGCCTGACATGCCTATTATTTTATTCATTACTGTTACCGACCCCAGATTATTATTATTATTATTAGTAGTAGTAGTATTTAACGCTACCGTTACTTTCATATATCTTAGGCCTAAATGGCCGTAAACAAATCATCCTCCAAGCCATATTTTACCAAAATACGAGGGATGTAAGCTCGTACATAAATGAATGTTACTTCTTAGTCTTAGCCTGGTATTCATAGTCGCCAATTATTTTCAATCTCCGATTGAATCGCTCATTGAGTGCAGATTTCAATTCATAGACGTCAAACAATCAACGATCGTTGATTCGCCCTCAATCTCTGATTCATGAATCTGTGATTGACCAATCTCCGATTTTATGTATTCATAGTCGTTAAATAATCGTTGATTATTTGTCAAGTATTCATAGTCGAACAATCTCGGATTATTCGTTGAAATAATCTCAGATTCATCAATCACGGTCCCGACCGTAATTATTGGTGTTGCGTTGCTGCAGACAAAACGAAAGGATAACCTCAAAAAACCTACTCGTTTGCGTTCGAAATGGATATTGTTGAGTATATGGTGGAAGTTATGGAGGAAGAGGAGCTAGAAGTTATGGATGAAGAGGACGTGGCAGAAGTGAATGTTCGGGCTCCTAAGCGGTACATCAGAGATACTCATGTCCACTGGAGTTCTATTCTGAGGAGGAATTTCGACAACGGTTCCGCTTCACCAAAGATTCAGTGCAAAACTATATTCTGCCACGATTTGAAGAACCTCTCCATAAAGATAATAACCGTGGACTGCCAATTGCACCAATTTTTCAATTACTGCTTGCCCTTTGATTTTATGCCACAGCGTCCTTCCAGGTATGGAAATGTTATTTTTGAATATGCATGCATTGGATAACAAAACTTTCATTAATAATAAATGCAATTACTCAGTTTTAACTATATGGTGGTTTGCAGGTTGTTGTGGGTCATTTGACTGGAATATCCCAGGCAACTGCAAGCAGAATTGTAGCTCAAGACTACTGGCCCAACAGTTACCACATTACTAGCAATGCCTGGCCTTACTGCGGAACAAGCCACAACAAAACGTCTCTTCAGTGAGTTGCAGAGAAGAAGGGATCAACCAGACGACAGGGTCATACCGAATATTTTGGGTGCCATAGACTGCAGTCGACAAAACTCCAACAGATTGGCGAAGTGTACCGAAATAGGAAATCCTATTTCTCTTTGAATGTTCAGATAGGCTAAGTGAGAAGCAAACAATAGTGTGTTACAATACCACCGTTTAAAGTTGGGAGCTGCTGTTAACTAGCAATGTCTGTTTCTATTACAGGCAGTTGTTGGGCCTCGGATGGAATTTGTCGATTTAGTACCCAATTGGCCAGACAGCATGACAGCATAATATTTCAAAACAGTCGCATTCGTCACCAATTCAGCACAGGAGAATTGCCTGGAGCTCTGTTGGGTGATTCAGGCTACAGGAGTGAGCCATTCATGTTCACTCCATTTCTCGATCCTAAGACAAGACCTCAAGTATGGTAAGTCTCAGGCGCGGATCTAGAGTTTGGTTTTGGGGGGGTCAGAGATTCGATCTAGAGTTTGGCTTTGGGGGGGGGGGGGGTCAGAGAATCGAAATTGTTAAGAAAAATGGTATCACTAAAAACGCAATCACAAAATAACCAAACGTACAAAACCAGACCAATTTTTTTGCAAGCTTCATGGATAGAAATTTGATGCGTTTAGCGCACCAAAAATATTCGTACAAATTGCAACGGCGTGTTTTGCGACTTTTACATCGAGGTTCGAGAAAAGGATCAAGGTACGTAACAGTTTCGGCAAGTCGAGTTGGTACCGACAAAGGGAGAAAGTCACAGCTTAAATTGCCAACCAAGCTTGCAGTTTGGACGTCGGCAAAAATTTTTGGTGCGAAAAAAAGCCCCAGTTTCCTATCCGTGCATTGCTGCACATTCATCGTGACATCACTATAAACATCGATTCGGTAATCACAAGGTTTGCTAAACAAAATAGACGAGTTGATTTTGTTGTATAACTAATAGTTTTTATACAAGAGGTTTGAAGTTGTAAATATGTACAGTTGTAACAGAACATAATAATTCCAATCAAGATAATTCAGTATTGAATAAAATGAAAAAAAAAAAAGTTTTTCAGTTAAAATTCATTAAGTTTTATTTGTCTGGTAATTGTGTTTTCGTTTTTTGAGTTTGCAAAAAAATTTGGTCTCCGTTTGGGGGGGGGTCATGACCCCCGTGACCCCCCCCCCCCCCCTTGAATCCGCGCCTGGTAAGTCTTACCTTTTCCCCTGGAATTATGTGGATCCAGAATTTATATCTTACATGAGAATTTACTGGAATTTGCTTAATGATTTAGGTTTTCCTCTTTGCAGGTACAATAGAGCTCAAGGAAGAGGAGAAACATTGTTGAAAGAGCTTTTGGTGTGTGGAAAAGACGATTTCCTTGTGTTTCTAAAGGATTGGCCACTAAGCTTGAGACTACAACATCCATTATTATTGCCACAGCTGTCCTGCATAACATTTCTCTAATTGTTAATGATATTTGGACTGAAGACGAAGAAGAGCACCCTGAAGAAGTAAGTGTACAACCGGCATGGAATCTCCCTGCAGATGGTCTGGCAGCAAGACAAGAGATCTTGCGTCTGTACTTTCAAGATGATGGAGCGTAATGTGGTTTGTCTTCATCGAAAAGGAATTTTAAACTTTGGACTAGTGGCACTATTGTCATGAAACTTCAATTCAATAGAGCAGGTCTTCATGTGTAGGCTAGGCTGATGTTCAATGTAAACTACTGTGACTGTGATATTCACGTTGTCATGTACTGGTATTCGTGATGTAGTAAACCAAACAATACTTCATGTAATTAAAATACGTATTTAATTCTCACAAGTTTCACATTAATTGGCATCAACAGCTCAGGCATGATTTTTTCGCATTAACGATAAACGTGACGAAAAGTATTTTGAAGCGATTTTACGATATCACTACGAATCATATATTTCTGGTTAAGATAATGTTTGCGAATTAAAGCGATAAGACCATTTTAAAGCGAAATTCAATTATTTCGCGATAAGCGCGATATTACAGCGAAATCTGTAGTGAATAACGAGCTAGAAATGCTGTTCCAAGATTACCGGTATGTATGAAAAGAAAGGGAAGAGCGAACAAAGACTCATCAACAGGACATAAATATATGTTACCTTTAATGTTCTGGAAAATCTCTTTAAGGCATGACATCAAAGAAAAGGGTTTGGCTCCAGGCTTCTTGCGAAATGAAATGTACACAATATTTTTATTGGGGTGGCTGGTAATCCCACGGCACTATGAAATCCTGGAATCCCTAATGACGTCTAAAACCAGCACGATTGACTGGTGTATTTCAGCTTCGTGGTCAGGTGATCACAGACAGTAGCGAAGATGGGTCGCTCGACAAATATTACGGTGCACAGCAGAGCTAAACAGTTTGCGAGTGAAGAACTTAATGCAATTGTGTCGAAAACAAAGAACTGTTTTCATAAGTCAAAGGAAATCAAACACATGTTTCGTTCATACCTAGACGAATACTTCCCAGATATGTCAATTTCATTGTATCACAAGCCTGTGTATAGTAGATGGGGAAGTTGGTTTAAAGCTGCCTCTTACATACATGCAAATGTAGATATACTCCACTCATTTTCAAACAGTGTCATTGAAACCTGTACCAGTGGTAAACTTGTTGGCAGAAATGGAAGATGCCAGATTTTGCAAACTGGTAAAATCCCAAGAAGCATTAGTTTTTGAAGATTGAAAGTTTATTGCAGACGTTGTTTTGGAATTAGAAAGGTCTAATTAATATCCCTATTCTCAATTGCATGTTTCAAAAACACAACTGAAGGATATAATGAATGTAATTGCTTCTGGCCATGTTGGTGACCTACTTAGTAAGATTATTGAAGGGTTTAGTGAATAGTTGAAAAGTGAAGCGACTTTCCTCTTCCAAAATGTTAGTATCCTACTTGTAAAGAAAATTGAAAAGCACATGTCCCCAAGTGATGCTAGCATTTTATTTGGACTTTTGAATGATTTGTTTCATCCAATTAATGTAATTCAATCAAACTATACAATTGTTTCACAAGCTTTCTTGTGAAACATAGTCCACTGGACACTCAGGACCGACTCCCTTCCTGGAATAATACATTTCCAGACAAAGTGAAGTATAATCCTCGTTTGTCTAGGTGTGGAGGTCCCAAAATCACTCGCGTGCAAGCGATCACTTCGGCCAATTAATTACAATTAATTGCCTGCTACCATGGCGTCATAACGCTATCCTGGTACTTCCCCCTCTGCTGGTCTCCAAAACCTTCCTCCCGAGCGGAAGCAGTGTGTTCAGAGGCTCATTTATAGATGTAGGCTTTAATTTAGGCGTGAGAACACTCCTAAATAATCTTTCCTAGAATATATTCACTTGGGTGTAAATTTTATTTCATTTCAATGCTCCAATTGGCTGTAATCAATTAATTTCCGTGGGCGGCTGCCCCCTCTCTAGTCTCAGGCCTTGTGAACTGGTGGATCCCAGAGTCATTAATCTTGAGCTGTTCGTGTGGTCCAGACGAAAATGAGTTCCCTGGCGTCACTTAAATACGCCCCTTCGCTAGCTCCGATTTGTCAACTTTCAAGCTGGTTTGCTTTCATGAATTCGGGCTTCTAAAACGTACATAGGCCTGCATTTTCATGCAATTATCCACCTTAAAAAGCTATGATATTCCCGTTCTAGCCGTGAAATCCTGCTATTATGATTATATGCAGATATAACTCATTGCTCTTCGGGTTCCCTGTAGCTGTTCCCCCTCAGTGATCAATGATTCGATTCTGGGCGGAATCATGGGCCTGGTCTTCTTTGATAAGACCCGAGTTCGATGCCAGACTGCTGTGTCTAATTGGGCACAGTACTTGGGTGTGATAACCTGCTTGCATGTGATGTCTGTACTAGTGTAGGGATGAGGTAGGTGCCTCGGGGCTTGAAATAAGGTAATATCGTGGCATTTGCCTGAGGGGGGGGGATAGTAGCCGCTGTTAGCGTCCGCATTCGAACTTGTGATCTTCGGACTTGCGACATGGATCCGCCGCGATGAACCCTTCTCCAATTCCATTCATCTCGCACATTCGGTGTCTTACAACAGCCGGCCTTTATGACATTTCAAGACCGCTATGCGTGGAGAAGGGCGGTGCGGTGTAGGTAAGGTAGGCTACCCAAAGTTGTGGAATTAGATTTTAGCGTTGCGGTAACTGATGATATTTAAGGCCGCTTAAATGGCACAGATATGGGTCAATTTATGTCTCTACCGTATTAAAGAACACCTCCAAGAAAATGCACGTCCCTCAAGAATATCTAAAGCCACAGTAAGTTGAGGGACGTTAAATATTTATTATTATTATTATATACCGGAGGCATAGGACACTAGTTAGTCTATGTGCATCTTAACCGTCCGTGTTACGCACGTATTAGCGGTGTACAACACTAGACTATGTGGAAATGTATTCATATGCCCGGCGCAAGAACCAGACAGCTCCAAAGTATAACATTTTTCAGGAGACACGCAAAACTGAATGTCGTAAAATAAAGGTTTATCTACGTACCGGTACACTAGGTAGAAGCAGTAACATACATATTGAAGTGGAAATGTTACGGGTTCTGTTACTGGACTCCTCAGTTTACATACACAAACGCTTGAGCTGTCTTGTTTCTTGCTTCGGTAAACTGTTTACTACGCAGAATGCAATAACCAGTTCTATTTACCTGAGTTGTCACTTACAGCAGACTTACAATGCAACAATACACCAACATCATCCCTCCCACAATCAGTCAGGTGGAACTTACTTCCAAGCCATATCTTTAACATCCTTTGCTTTATTTGTACTGACTTTTAAGACACTGCGATGTAGAAGACTTGATGTAGCTCCTGCTTTCTCGAAACAAAGCACTCTCTTAACATGGTGACACTGTGCACGACAGT
The DNA here is from genome assembly GCA_946902985.2 of Meconema thalassinum. Lineage (NCBI taxonomy): Eukaryota > Metazoa > Arthropoda > Insecta > Orthoptera > Tettigoniidae > Meconema > Meconema thalassinum. The sequence goes on from OX336396.1 coordinate 4,416,106, forward strand.
CCATTGCTGTTGTATCTATATGTTGACACTATCAACGTTGCACCTTTACAATTACTGACTTTTGGTTGGAAGAAGGTTTTGAAGTGAGTGTTCGTGTTATTTGCGACTCGTATTCTGTACCAGGTTACGGTAATCATGTGGCAAATACATTCTCTCTCGCCGAGTGGCCGAACATTGAACTAAAGCCGCTACTCCAAGAGCGGTCTGGGTTCATGCTTTTGGCTCTGCCAAGAATTTAAAAAGTCTTGGTATGGTCTGATACGTGGTCTCCTAGCCTCGTGATGCTAAATGGGCACCTGCCGGATGCTGTGGCAGGGGGGATTGGAAAGGATCTGGCCTCCCTACTGCATGTAAACACCGACTCAGGACGCCTGATTAGTGATCCTTTAACACATCCAGGGACTCTTAACGGGTCGCCTACATCCCTTGTGGATATGACACTCTTCATGCATGCAATACACTGCAAATCCACACGAAATTCAAAATAGTTTTCTATTATTATTATTGTATGTTTGTCTACCCCTTATTATTCCCGTTTTCCAACGGGGTCGGGGATGAGATGCGATGGAAGTCTTTGTGGCGATGATTTTTACGGCCGGATACCCTTCCTGACGCCAACCTCTTGAGAGGAGTTAATGAGAGATGAAATGAATGATGGTGAATGAAACTGGGCAAGGATGTGGAAGGAAGCGGCCGTGGCCTGTCAGAAGGTACCGTCCCAGCATTTGCCTGGTGTTGAAAATGGGGAAACCACGGAAAATCATTTCAAGGACGGCCGACGGTGGGGCTCTAACCCACGCGTCTACCGAGTCAGCAGAGAGCTTGGTCCCATGACCTAATGCTGAGCTTTAGCCAGCGTAGCCACTACTGTCGGTTTTCTATTATTATTATTATTATTATTCTTTATCTTTTTCACCAACTTTGGGGTACATGAAATCAATCACTTTTTATTGTTTTGAGCTTTCCTTTTGGCCCAGTGTTGCCTCATCCTTTGAGATCTTGCTTCCCTTTCTTCGCCAAAGATGTGGATCGTACGCTTTTGTTTGATTTTAACTTGGAAACGTTGTTTCTCATCCCTGGTGACGGTTTTGGCTGTTTTGTCCATAAGCATGCTGTCTGTAATTTGGAGTTCTACGAAGTCTTTCTCAGTTTCCTTAAACCAAAGAGGTTTTGTTTTTTTTATTACGAAAGTAGTCGAAGATCTTTTTGGTTAGTCTATTATTATTATTGTTATTATTACTATTATTGTTATGCCTTTCATGGCCCGTCAACAGAACGAGAAACTGTCTCTGTTACGCCCATTAAAACAACAATCGTCATCTTCCAAGCGGGATTTGTTGGTAAATAATAAAATTCAATTTAACCACATGGATAATGGGAACTGTATCCTGGATGTTTTAAATCAGTGTGCCTATGCTTCTTAAATTATTCCTTTTGGTAGCTTATTTTTACAATCTTTTATGCAAAACATGATTTGACTTTTAAAATTCTTATTTATTGCAAAACGGCTAAAAACCAATGAGATCAAAAAAGCAATTAAAAAACGTCATATGCAAGACTCTTGGTTCTGTTATGCGTTTTCTCCAATCTGCCAAACAGAACAAACCAAAACTTAAAATGTAACATAATTATTCCATGCCTGAAGACCATATTTGCCAGGCAGATAGTTCAATGTTTCATCCACAAGATGGCACTTATAACTCAATTTCAGTAAATTTCTGTAAAAATGGCGCTTGGTTTCTTTATGCATAACATGGTCTAATTATAGATTATGTGAGGGCCTTTGTTATTTAATTGCACTCATTCCAGGTTCCGTATTGACCATGTTAACATGAAGTATAACATAAATTTCTCGCCAAATCAATACTTTTTACTTACTTAAAAATTCTATAGGTACATGTTTCGAAAACACACAATGTTTTCTTCCTCAGCCCACTTATTGGTGTTAAACATCATAAAACATCCTATAGAATTTTTAAGTAAGTAAAAAGTATTGATTTGGCGAGAAATTTATGTTATACTTCATGGCCTTTGTTATGTTTATTGAAATTGTATGAAGAAGCATACGAGATGGATTCACGACCAATATGTCTCGAGCTAGAAGAATAATGAGTATGACTTTGAAAACGAACATGATGTGTGCTACAGTGTTTCTCTCTTTGCTGTAATGTAGTTGCTTCTATACAGGCTGCACCTACTAACAGATAAGTGGTGTTATTAATTAAATGTGATCAATGTTTGTTGTTGGTTGGTTTCAGCTCCACATTGTACCGTATTTAAGGGCTAAGTGGCGACACCTTCACAGATGAGATGGTGGAGGGAGACTGCAACATAGGGACTGGATGTGTGGCTCAGCGGTAACGTTCTCGCTTGCTGGGTCCAAGGTTGCATGATCGAATCCTGGCGCAGTCACTTGGCATTTGAGGGTGCTTAAATGAGCGGGAGCCGTGTCAGCAGATTAACTGGCACGTTAAAGAACCCCTTCGGAGCAAAACTATGGCACCCCGGCGCGGGCGTCCCTAAAAGCCGCATCAGGGACGACAAACATTATTATTATCATGCAACAATGTTTCTTTTTTTTTTGTTTATTAATGCTTTAGTGTTTATCAGGAATAGTTGTCACACTTCATACGTTTATGGTGTTTTTTAATTTTTGGAAGGAAGAGAGAGTTTGTGGGTTTGGTAGTGTTTCGTAGAGCTATTTGTCTTCATGGTGTCCACAGAATTTTCAATGTCAATTTTCCTGACTTCTCCTGACCATTTTTCAACAAAATTCCTGACTCACGAAGTCATCGTAACATCGGAAAAAAAGTTTATTGACCAAATATATATATATATATATATATATATATATATATATATATCTTTTTTCATTTGCAGGATTTGCCCAATGCTTGCCTCTTTATTCATTAAAATAGAAAATAAAGTTAATTATAATGCAATAATACATAAATCAAAGTACTTAATGAGGGGCAGATGACCTCGTATTTCCGTCCCTTAAAACAACAATAACTAACACATAACTAAAGTACTTAATAACCTAAACTATAGTGATGGGGTCGCCACATCCCTACGCCAACGCCAAAAAAGCGTACAAAAAAAGGTAAAAGAGGTTTTTACTATGATGTAGGCTACTGTAAAAATGGAAACTTACCATAATGTCCAGTGAGTTATTGCTTTTTATCTTCAGAGATTAGTTGAACTAGTAACATCAAAATATGGCTGTATAACACAAAATACTGTATGGTTAATATAAAATTCCTGACTTTCTAACACTTTTCGCAATTTTTTCCTGACTCACGCCATTTTTTCACACTTTTTCCTGAAATTTCCTGACCAAAAACAAAATTCCTGACTTTTCCTGACTATTTCTGACTTTTCCTGTCTGTGGACACCATGGATTTGGATCTGATGATGCTCGCTTAACGAGCGAAACGTCATCCGTTGGTTTTCTTCCTCTTCTATGGTCGACAGCAATCTTACTCACATGTGATCTATTACGGGCTATTTTTGCATGTTCCAGAGATTGGAATATTGTGTTGACCGACCTGTAATATCACTACACTGGTGGTGCTATCCAGGGCCTTGGCGTACAACGTGTTATTGTAGTGGCAGCTGTGGAATTAAATTATCATTAGTCATTGCTTCAAGAATCGAGTAATCATTTTCAGGATGGCTGAGTTATCCTTCTCATTTTCCCAGCTCTCTCAGGGGAATGTTTTCAACTTGAACTCATATTTTAAGGCGAATCAGGCCCAGCAATTCTTTCCGCGTGCAATGTTGTGCCATAATTCAGACCGTCGCACTTGCAGTAATGGGGAACTACTCTGCTAGGATGGTACCTAGCACCAACCCCAATCCACACTGTTGCGCGGGGATCCATCCGGGCATGTGAGCTGCCATATCCGATGCTTGTCTGTGGAGGTAACAAACTCTTCTCTGTGTTGAGGAATGTTTCACTGCTTCACTTCTGCGACTTATCACATGAGGAGGCCTGCATGGGGTCATTCCATATCAAAACAAGAAGTTCCGTGACGAACTAAAGAGCCTACTTTTCTTAAAATTAAGATTCATGCCAATGATTAATCTACAGTATATGAACCTATCTAGAATAATGACGAAATTAATTTGGTAATATCGAAATGTCTAATTAGTTCGAAATATACCTGGTATAATGTAGCCTAATTGAGCATTACAGTTGGCAGCCCTGGTGACTGAATATATTCTTAGTTCCATCTCTTAAGGTACATAATAAAAAATTTGGTTGAAGTCCAATGGACGTTACATGCAGTTACACATTGGATCTATCAGCACGCGTAAAAGCATGTTGGCAACAATGTCAAGCGTGTGCTGGTCAGAAATAGCATAATCTGAAATATTATGATATCTTGTTGTGCCAATTTTGGACGAAATCCATTTGTTAGTATAGAAGTTACATGTATTTTAAAATTGGACCTATCAGCAGGCATAGAATCATGTTGGCAGCACTGACTTATATTAATTACTCCAAATTAATCTAGAATGTCAGGTGCTATACGTGTGCAAAGTATAGAGCTGTTGGCTTGCATACTTTCTGATATATTGATATTAGGTTTAAAAAAAATATAGACAGCATTTATTAACAGTTGGCAGCCCTGATTGCTCTTAAGAATACTTATAGTCATATCTGTTATGTTACACATAGCACATACGAAATTTGGTTGAAATCCAACTGATAGTATAGAAGTTACATGTATTTAAAAATTGCCCTATCAGCAGGCTTAGAATCATGTTGGTAGAACTGAAGTATATAAGTTACTCCAAAATTAATCTAAATTGTCAGGTACTATACGTGTGCATAGTTTAAAGCTGTTGACTTGCATACTTTCTGATATATTGGTATTTCGATAAAAGCATAGAGAGAGCAATTATTAACAGTTGGCAGCCCTGGTGGCTCTTAAGAATACGCTCAGTTGTATCTGATTATGTACACATATTACATACAAAATTTGGTTGAAATCCAATTGATAGTGTAGAAGTTATAGCCATTTAAAAATTGGACCTATCAGAAGCCTTACAATTATTTTGGCAACACTGTCATGTATGACCTCCTGGAAATTAAACTGAAATAGTGTTATCTACATGTGTGCCAATTTTGGAATAGCTCCCATGCATACCTTCCAAGATATCCTACATGGAGCTCAAATTTCTAGTGCGTTTTTTCAGGAGTTGGTAGCACTGACATCATTTTCAAATATGGACGTGAGCTATTCCGGTATATATCTTTGCCATACTAAATTTGGTTTCGATTTCTGGAGCCGTTTAGGAGTTGATAGGGGGGACACACACACACACACACATAGACAGACAGACAGACAGACGGACAGACAGACAGAAGGACAGACACACATTTTCCCGGATCGATCTCATGTCTACTTTTTCCTCATTTTTTGCAAAATGTGAAAAGTAGGCTAACAAAACCCTTTCTCCTTTGTGGTGTTGCAATTTCCATTTTCATGAGTGTATGAGTTCAAATTGACTCGTTCCCTCTTTAGAAATAAATAAAGCACATGGCGAATTTTCTTTGTTTGCTAGTGTTATCGTTGGCAAATAATGCATTACTTCCAATGTGCTTAACTCTTTTATAAATTTATTTAAGTTATTACAAAACATTCCAGAGTTTTTGAGATGAATAGAATATTGGTAGACTACTATTGGTTCGACCCCACTCCTCTCTTACATCACGAACAGCAAGTTCCTTTGTCTTAACGAACCAATTACATACTGTACACGACTGACAGAATATTTTGATCTCAGTGCAATATGAAACGGTGTGTGATACCATCTAATTGTCTCGCCGCGCGTCGCTTCATATCTGGGGCACCTTCAGCACTCACTGTGCAAGCTTTCATTGTCTGTATGAGCATGCGCATCGCTAGAAAGTGAATTCATTCATCTAATGACGATATTGTATTAGGTGACATGGCTGAGCATTTTGTCTCGTTTGCTCGAGCTACAGTTGCTTTAGGGGACGGAACCCCCTCGATAAATAAGGGTAACGGGAAAAGCTTTGCAAGTCACCGTCGGGGTTGGAAGTCAAGATGAAAGAGAGGAGCCCATGTGGAATGTTGATAAAGCGACAGATACATTTTTCACAGGTCACTTGATAATAGCCCATTCCCCAATCTTACTTCCTGTGAAAAGCTAAAGGAAGTAGGAGACTTCTAGGAAGCAAAATAACCAGTGATGGACGAAGCAAAGAGGATATAAAAAGTCCTCTCGGCACGCCGGAAGGCGGAGGTAGATTTCACCGGACAAACTTGGGGATAGGCGAAAATAGGCAGAATATGCAGATTTTCGTAGAAGGATCAGACCTCATTTAATGCGAGAAGGTATTTTATAATTGGAGCTTAATTAACTTTGTTTTTCGTCATTTTATGCTTATTTTAAACATTTTATTGTCTTATGGGAACGGTAACCTTCTTGTCATTTGGGGTCCATTTTTATACTTGTGGTCACACTGTCCTTATGCTAGGTTTCGACACTGATGTGCAACTATGTAACGGTCTGTTACTTCTTCACGCAAAATTATATCTACCGCAGAGATTTTGGTTGGTTCCTCAGTTTAGGGGCTGCGACAACGCGGTCATGTAACCCCGTGTACTTTGGGATGGCTGTATTAGTCTGTAATTCAGGTAAGGACTGCAGACGGTCAATTTCAAGCAGTAGTTACTAATGTTGCTACCAGGTACTACCGTCAACGACACCTAGCTGTGAACTTGGCTACTAGATGCCACCGCAACCAGCAACTCGCAACGAACGTTGGAACTTCCCCTCCAAAGGAAAGCATACTGAGGGATTTTTGGCGCTCTTAGAAAATCCGACGACTTCGGCCGGCTTTGAACTCGCGACCTTGGGCATAAACATTCAGCATGCTACCAGTTACGTCACCGAAGCCGCTTCACACTTAGATGGAAATCTGAATCTGATCTCGTGCAAGTGCGTTATCTTGGCAACGTCTGATGGCTCATCCCTCATCAATTTAGTAGTGTTGCCATGGCAACCACTGATAGGTCTTGGCATTTTCTTATAATTCCGAAATTATTTTTCTCATCCCTTGGCATAATGGTGGGTTATATCAAAAATTCTTTCAGACAAAAGTTTTAGGTAATTATTATGGGAATATTGTCCATTTTGTACGGTTTTAATATTGTGCCTAATAAGAGAGATATGATTAATGTTTCCCGAAAAACCCACTTTTTCCCACCCCTTTGGTCAATGGTTGGTGCTATAAAAAAAACTCTTCAAACATACATTTTTGGGCTTTATCCGACACATAGTATGAATGTTGAACGGATTCGATATTTCACATATTAAGAGAGTTATAGCAATATTTCACTTTTTCGAAAAAAAAGCCCCCCATTTTCACCCCCCAACGACCGATTTAGCCCAGTAACGAACTCGACCGAGATTTTATAGGTATACGTATTCGGTAAAAAATTCAAAGTGATTGGTACAAAATTACGGCAGTTATCGTGTCCACAATAAACTGATATACATATACATACATAAATTATATATAACTGTTGAACTGACGGTGGTTTTGGGGCCTGGGGATGTGAAACGCGAAGATATGTCGAAATTTTCCGGAAGTCGAAACATGGTACTCATTGCAATAGTTATCTTTCTAACGAAATCTACCTCTGGTTGGTTCCTCAGTTTAGGGGCTGCGACAACGCGGTCATCTAACCCCGTGTACTTTGGGTGAGTGTAGAATCTGTCTGATACACGGTGTGAATTGTAATGGCTGTATTAGTCTTAATTCATGTAAGTACTGCAGACGGTCAATTTCAAGCAGTAGTTCCTAATGTTGCTACCAGGTACAACCGTCAACGACACCTAGCTGTGAACTTGGCTACTAGATGCCACCCCAACCATCAACTCGCAACGAACGTTGGAACTTCCCCTCCAAAGGAAAGCATACTGAGGGATTCTAGTGCTCTTAGAAAATCCGACGACTTCGGCCGGCTTTGAAACCGCGACATTGGGCATAGACATTCAGCATGCTACCAGTTACGTCACCGAAGCCGCTTCCCACTTTATCAGGCGGCTTTGGTGGCGTAGTCGGTAACATGCTGAGCTTCTATGCCCAAGATACCGGGTTCAAACCCGGCCGAAGCCGTCGGATTTTTTAAGAGCGTTAAATATCCCTCAGTATGCCTTCCTTCGGAGGGGAAGTAAAGCCGGCGGTCCCATGTCATAGATTTATGGCATGTTAAAGATCCTTCCACTAATTGCACCTGTGCGAAGCTAAATTGGATAGGTTAAGAATGTATACAACGCTCTTAGGTTTCTATGTTCGTTGCCAAGAGCCGACTGCGGCGGCGTCTAGTAGCTCAGTTCTGAACTTGGCCTCGTAGTCGTTGACAGTGGCGCTTGGCGGCAAAAGTAGGAACTATCTGAAAAATTGTTAGTTGCAGTACTTAAATTAACAAACAGATAACACACACTAATACAGTCATCACAATTAACACCGGTTATCAGACAGATTCTACACACACCCAAAGTACACGGGGCTACATGACCGCGTTGTCGCAGCCCCTAAACTTAAGAACCAACCAACCAACCACTTAATCAGATGGAAATACTGAATCTGATCTCGTGCAAGTGCGTTGTCATGGCAACGTCTGATGGTCCATGCCTCATCAATTTAGTAGTGTTGCCATGGCAACCACTGATAGCTCTTGGCATTTTCTTATAATTCCGAAATCATTTTTCTCGTCCCTTGGCGTAATGGTGGGTCATATCAAAAATTCTTTCAGACAAAAGTTTTAGGTAATTATTAGGGGAATATTGTCCATTTTGTACGGTTTTGATATTGTGCCTATTAAGAGAGATATGATTAATGTTTCCCGAAAAACCCACTTTTTTCCACCCCTTTGGTCAATGGTTGGTGCTATCAAAAATCTTATTTGACATAAATTTTTGGCACTTATCCGACACATATTATGAACTTTGAATGGATTCGATATTGCACGTATTAAGAGAGTTATAGCGAAATTTCACTTTTTCGAAAAAAGCCCCCCATTTTCACCCCCTTCGACCGATTTAGCCCAGTAACGAACTCGACCGAGATTTTATAGGTATACATCTTCGGTAAAAAATTCGAAGTAATTGGTGCAAAATTACGGCAGTTATCGTGTCCACAAGAAACTGATATACATATATATATACATATATATATACATAAATTATATATAAACTTTTGAACTGACGGTGGTTTTGGGGTCTGGGGGATGTGAAACGCGAAGATATGTCGAAATTTTCCGGAAGTCGAAACATGGGACCCATTGCAATAGTTAGCTTTCTAATGAAATCTACCTAATTAGCTTTCTAATGAAATCTACCTAAAAGTAGGTTGGCTCAGGCAAGGAAAGCATTTCTACAAAAAAGGAATCTGTTGACACCGAATATAGATTTAGGTATTAGGAAGTCACTTTTGAAATCCTTTGTCTGGAGCGTGGCACTATAGGCCTATGGAAGTGAAACTTGGACCGTTGGAACAGCAGAAAAGAGGAGAATTGAATCGTTTGAAATGTGGTGTTACAGGACAATGATGAAGATCAGATGGGTAGATAGGGTTACAAACGAAGAGGCATTAAGACGAGTGGGAGAGAAGAGGTGTTTCTGGTGACTGCTAATGAAGAGAATACATAGGTTGGTAGGACACATACTAAGTCACCCAGGTTGCAAGCTTAGTTATGGAAGGAAGTGTCGAGGACAAGAACTGTAGGGGTAGACCAAGGTTAGAGTATCTTAAACAGATTGCCTTGGATGTAGGGTGTGGTAGCTATGTAGAGATGAATCGATTAGCTCAGGACCGGGAGGCATGGAGTGCTGCATCAAACCAGTCCAAACAACAACAAATTTAGGCCCTACTTGAATGTGGAGTGAAGGGAAGGAAATAAACAACACATGTAAGTAGTATAATCGTTTATTTATTAACAAAAAGTGTAAACAAATCACAATAATTTGCTACATAACAATAAATACCGTAATGAAGAGGAAGGGAACGGACTGCTGCGTTATCGCGATGCGCTCGAACTATCCACAGAGAAAGTAAGCTCCTGCTCCTGGGGAGATATCTCCAAAACTCCCAAATACTAGCTGTGTCGTTAGGCGCAGCTCTAAATTAGTGCTGTGAAAATAAACAGAGTTTCACAGTAATACTTTAGGCACACCACCAACAGGAAACTTTTCTTGACCGTTATGCCTTCTATCATCATGGAACAATAACACTAGGAAGTGAAGCTTCCATAAGAAGCTCATTTCGATCTTCAGCTGTTACTTGTTACTGCACTCTGGCGAGCAGGGCAATGGACTGTGCGACGCGGCATTTAAACTACACACATCAAAAAAAGTTTTGCATCACCTCGGTTCCAAGAGTTCCGGAACCGTTAAATACAAAGGGAATAGAGATCAACACAAACAACATTTCAGCTCGTTTTATTGCTCATGAGACCCACACATTGCATGTTGTACCATCATACAGCTAGACTTTCAGCATTTGTGGTCCAGATTGCAGTACACACCACTACCTCTAATACCCAGTAGCACGTCCTCTTGCATTGATGCATGCCTGTATTCGCCGTGGCATACTATCCACAAGTTCATCAAGACACTGTTGGTCCAAATTGTCCCACTCCTCAACGACAATTCGGCGTAAATCTCTCAGAGTGGTTGGTGGGTCAAGACGTCCATAAACAGCCCTTTTCAACATATCCCAGGCATGTTCGATAGGGTTCATGTCTGGCGAACATGCTGGCCACTGTAGTCGAGCGATGTCGTTATCTTGAAGGAACGCATTCACAAGATGTGCACGATGAGGTCGAGAATTGTCGTCCATGAAGACAAATGCCTCTCCAATATTCTGCCGATATGGTTGCACTATGGGTCGGAGGATGTCATTCAGGTATCGTAAAGCCGTTTCGGAGCCTTCCAGGACCACCAGTGGCGTACGTCGGCCCCACATAATGCCACCCCAAAACATCAGGGAACCACCACCTTGCTGCACTCGCTGGACAGTGTGTCTAAGACGTTCAGCCTGACCAGGGTGCCTCCAAACACGTCTCCGACGATTGTCTGGTTGAAGGCATATGCGACACTCATCGGTGAAGAGAACGTGATGCCAATTCCGTGGGGTCCATTCAGCATGTTGTTGGGCCCATCTGTACCGCGCTGCATGGTGTCGGGGTTGCAAAGCTGGACCTCGCCATGGACGTCGGGAGTGAAGTTGCGCATCATGCAGCCTATTGCGCACAGTTTGAGTTGAAACACGACGTCCTGTGGCTGAACGAAACGCATTATTCAACATGGTGGCATTGCTGTCCGGGTTCCTCCGAGCGGCAATCCGTAAGTAGCGGTCATCCACTACAGTAGTAGCCCTTGGGCGGCCTGAGCGAGGCCTGTCATCGACAGTTCCTGTATCTCTGTACCTCCTCCATGTCCGAACAACATCGCTTTGGTTCACTCTGAGACGCCTGGAAACTTCCCTTGTTGAGAGCCCTTCTTGACACAAAGTAACAATGCGGACGCGATCGAACTGCGGTATTGACCTTCTAGGCATGGTAGAACTACAGACAACATGAGCAGCGTACCTTCGTCCTGGTGGAATGACTGGAACTGATCGGCTGTCGTACCCCCTCCGTCTAATAGGCCCTGCTCATGCATGGTTGTTTACATCTTTGAGCAGTTTTAGTGACATCTATGAACAGTCAAAGGGACTGTATCTTGGATACAATATACACAGTCAACGTCTATATGCCGGAGATCTGGGAACCGAGGTGATGCAAAACTTTTTTTGATGTGTGTATTTATGTACGGTATGCTAAATTTTGAGATTAGTTAGTTTTTTGAGTTTTAAGGGTCATAACAGCGAGGTCATATGCCCCTAAAACTTTGAGATTAGGTAAATTACTTTCGCACATATTTGAGATAATGGCTTTCCGTGTTTTACAATTTGTTACGTCGTGAGGAAATGTAGTTAACATTAATGTAATTAAATATTTTCTCCCGCGGGAATTTTGCGAGTCCCAATTTACAAAGCTTGAAGAGATCCTCCACCAACCAGGTAAGATTGTTGCTCCACATTATAGCACCAGATCCCTTATCTACCTCATCTGTGACAGGGGATGATAGCACGAGTGTCCTCGTTTTCAAGGAATATATAAGTACATTTACTTCTTTTTTACGCAAGTACGTATAACTTACAAACTGCCGACTGCGAACTACAGACGGTTAGTTAGTTATTGAGGTTTTAAGGGGCGGAACAGTCAGGTCATCTGCCCCCTACAGACTGTCGACTGCACATTGTGAATCGAGCTTTACCTAGCAGGATCGGTAGGAAACATGATAGACTTCTAGCTGCACCAAGCAGCAGCGTAGTAGCTTAAAATACACTCTGTTTCTTTCGCGGTCTGCTTTTTGCCATTTTTCAGCGATTTGTAAAGCGAAAAAATAACTTGCAAAGGATAAATGACTGCGTAGATTAATAACACTGATTATACACCAGCACGTACTTACCGGTACTCGTATTAATTAACTCAGTATTAGTTCCTAGCACAATAAATAGCAACAAAGAAGAGCCTCTATCTTCAGTGGAACTGTCGCACTGTCCACTACTATGCTAATGCATACAATTCATAAGTTATAACCAACTATATCAATGTACCTAACTGCTCAATGAAACTAAATGTAAATTAGTTAGATTCTCAAAGAAGAAACAGAATATTGAATTCTCTTATCACTTTCTATCGTCTACTCCACTTCATGCCGTTAGAAGTATTTGTGACCTGGGTTAACATTCTCAGATACACTTAATTTTAATGAGCACATGGAAAATATTTTAAAAAAAGGCGTTGCAGAGATTAGGTTGCATAACTCGTTATTCCAAGGAATTTTGTGACTCAAATATATATTTCCTACTGTACTTGACCCTTGTCGGACCCTTAATTGAATATTGTACACCGATTTGAAGCCCTTTCAATAAAACACAAATTGAGAGTTTAGAGAAAGTACTACAACACAAATTCCTACGAATTTATGCGTATCGTTTGCTACACCCAATAACGAATCATAACTACACTGAAGTAATGATGCAATTGAAGCGGCCAACTCTTAAATCCCGTCGTGATAAGTTTTATATTCTTAATATGTACAAGATTGTAAACTCTCACATAAACTGCCCAGAATTACTAAATGAAATCAATATCTATGTGCCACCCCGTTCGATGCGCAAGCATCATGTCTTTGAAACAAACTGGCATCCGACTAATTATGGTCTAAAGAGTCCCATTGACAGAATGATGCGAATCTCAAATGGGGTCAGCATAGACTTGTTCAATACCGATGAAAGACCCCTGAGAAAATATATGTTTTCCTCTTCATTAGACAAACTGTATGAATATAGTTGATTGTACTAGTAGGGTACTTCGTATTAACTCTTATTGTATTTTATCCTGTATAAAAGAAAATGGTGAAAGTCGTCAATAAATATGTATGTAATTCAAGATGCATTAAAAAGAACTGTACGGGTTTAATAATGTGTTATTTGTAATTTATGAGCACGCATGTGTAGAGAGGGTTGCACATTTGGTGGATTTTGGGTGTGTGAGCAATGTTTGTCTGATAACCTGTATTATTGTGTTGGCTGTATTAGTGGGCATATTTGTAATTTGGGAGAGGATTGGGAAAGAAAAGGCCGTGGCCTTAAGTTACGAACCATCCCGGCATTTGCCTGGAGTAAAAGTGGGGAAACCACTGAAAGAATCGAACCCAAGTATTGCTTCACGAGGCTGAGTCCACCCCGTTCCAGCCCTAAGACCAATAGGCCTATTAAATGTCATGGCAGAGCCGGGAATCGGAATCGTACCTCTGGGGGACAACGGCCAAGAATGCTACAGTAGAACACTAGTGTCAATCTACATCTATTTGTAACAATGCGTGTCTTAGCCCTGTTGACAAAACAGAACCGTGCAGAACGCATAGAGGGACGCTAAAAAAAAGTCGAAGTCGAAGCATCTCTTTCTAGTGGTATTGTTCTATGATATAATTTTGTATATAGATAAAGTATTGCCACTATGGCCAAGAAACACTACTTCTGTTTCAGTCGGAAGTGTATTGATGTAAAGCGGACGGTGGATGGTTTCAGCAGCGAAAGGCGACACTAGGAGACATCTCTCGAAGCAGCCAAAAGAAACGTTAGTTGGTCATGCTTCAGACGATGTTGTGCTTCACCAAATACATGAATGAAGAAATTGTACATTCCTGCGTTGAAGAACCACCGTCTTGTGGAATATGTAAAAACCGCCAGTACAGGCCGCGTAATTTGTTCTTAGATCAGAGACACAAAGAATTAGTTGTTTCATAACACAACACAAACAGCAGTTTGTTCCTTCCTGAGCTCAAGAATGAGATTAAAAGAGGAACTCTTTGAGACACGCTACTCGACATTTTAAGAATTCAAAGAATATTTATTCCCTGCACTTCAGTTAAAATTATCACGTTTACGAAGCGCTTGCTTCAAGGAGATTGACTAGAAAGACGTTTGCACGTCTTCAGTCTGACTGTCCACGTTTACCAAGTTCACTTGGCGAGGAACTTTCCAGTTATCTTTGTCAAATGAATTAAGAGTGACGCTGATGGCGAACCTTTAAGTAAACTAAATCTAAAGATTTAGGAGCGAAAGGCGTCAGCGCAGTCAAGTAAACGTGGACCATGGATTTTAACAAAGAGAAGGCGAAGTTTGTGGCAGCACCATATTCCTAGACACCTAGTTGACGTCACGATCCATCATGGCGGATCATGGATTTGTGTAAACCCAATTTAGCCATTAGCATTGTTATATATTATTATCTGAAAGGTTATAATGATGATTGGTGAACACAAAAAGAGATATCCTATCCAGAAGAAGTTGATAGTGTTGAAAAGGAAGAGTTGGTCACGCAATGTGACCCAATGGTAGTCATAGAGACTTTCCAACATGTCGATAAACTTCACCTGGACACCACCCTGGTGCAAGTCCCAGTACCTCAAACCAGAATTCATCTTTGGCAAAGTCGGAAATCGGGATTGCAACCAAGTACGGTAACCACTACACCAGTAGGTGTATCCAATCGTGACGTCATCGTGGAGGCTGGGAATGCGACCTCTTTGTTAGAAGGCTTTAGGAAGGGGAGAAGACATCTCCGTGAAGCAAGCGATGTGTGGAGAATGAGACGCTAGAGGAAGGGCCCGTATCGTCGGCCAGGCCCCGGTCTTCTGGGTAAGGCTCTGCCAACTGCAACACACAAAAAACACTGCACATTAGTTGGTGAAACAAGTACCGTTAATGCTAAAAGAAAATCACATCAACTTCAATCGAAAATTGGTCTTCTGTAGCATTGCGTGCATCAGAGAGCCTGGTTAGTTGGTTGGTTCCTCAGTTTAGGGACTGCGACAACGCGGTCATGTAGCTCCGTGTACTTTGGGTGTGTGTAGAATCTGTCTGATAACCGGTGTTAATTGTGATGGCTGTATTGGTGTGTGTTATCTGTGTTGTGTTTTTTAATTCAAGTAAGGACTGCCTAGTTCCTACTTTTGCTACCATCCAGGACACCTAGCTTGCGGACTTGGCTACTAGATGCCATATCAGTCAGCACCAGGCGGCGAGTGTTGGAACTAATAGAGCGTTATCAATAACTAACCTAGAAATTTTGGCTTCACACAAGTTTAGTTAGTGGAAGGTTCTTTTTCATCATCAGGGAGGCTGCTGACGGGGATTGGAAATTATTTACAATTTGTATGGCGGCTTCGGTGGCGTAGTCGGTAGCATGCCCAAGATCGCGGTTTCAAATCCGGCCGAAGTCGTCGGATTTTTTAAGAGCGTTAAAAGTCCCTCAGTATGCCTTCCTTCGGAGGAGAAGTAAAGCCGGCGGATCCATGTCATAGATTTATGGCATGTTAAAGAACCTTCCACTAATTACACCTGTGTGAAGCTAAATGATAGGTTAAGAATGTAAACAACGCTCTTATTAGGTTCCTACGTTCGTTGACAAGAGCCGACTGCGGTGGCGTCTGGTAGCTAAGTTCTGAACTAGTAGTCGTCGACGGGGGCGTTTGGTGGCAAAAGTAGGAACTATTTGAAAAACTCATAAGTCTGCAGTCCTTCCTTGAATTAAAAAACAGATAACACACACTAATACGGTCATCACAATTAACACCGGTTATCAGACAGATTCTACCAAAGTACACGTGGCTACATGACAGCGCTGTCGCAGCCCCTAAACTTAAGAACCAACCAACATTTTGTATTAATACGGTAGGCACTTCACGGGTGAACCATTCCTATCCGGAATTTTCACTTTTTTATTAATCGGGCCGGGATAATTTTTACGCCGTTCAATCCGGGTCAATTTTGGTTTCCGGGACAAAGTAGGCTAATCCTAATTTAGAATGTGGTCATCAGTCCCATGTACTAGGATTGGAGAGTTTGCCCCACTGCTCTGTGGGCGCGCCCCATGAGAACTGTGCTGATAATATCTTAACATAAAAGTAAACGACACATTCTAATGACTTAGCAGCTGGGCCTTGCAGCACAGCTTGGAAACCATTCAAGGTCAAGGGAATGATTTCACAATAGTGCAGCGGTCTCAGTGGCCTGTCATATCATTATACAGTACTCAGAAAGAAAATAAAGTGTGTGGTAACTTTTTGGCAAAAAAAAAATAAAAAAATCCGGTGGTAAATGTTTAGTGCATTAGCTCAGAACAGGGAAGCACTGAGAGCTGCATGAAACGAGTCGAAAGACTGAAGACTCAAACAACAACAACAACAACAAATGATACTGCATTTTCGTAGCACAGTATAAGCCTTAATTTATGACGACTACTTCAATGGAATTTTATGAGAACTTAAAATGGCGGCTGTGCAAAATTTGGTATTTCTACCAACTTACTTGCTTGATTAGGACACGAGAAATAAGAACAAGATTTAAAATGTTTTGCACAGCCGCCATTTTAAGTTCCCATAACATTCCATTGAATTAGTCGTCAATATATTAAGGCTTGTGTGAAGATAAACCGTGCTAAGAAAATGCACTAACATTTACCGGAAATATTCTTTTTATGGTCAAAAAGTTACCAAATAGTTTGTTTTCTTTCTGAGTAGGGTCGTGTTAAGTTACTCCGTGATACCAACGCCACCTAAATAATAAGGCCTCCGCGCTGGCTGATCAGCGCTAGGCAGCTCGACCAACAGTAGTCAATCGCGTTGTTTGTGGAGCGTTACAAGGTCGGCGCATAAGTTGTCCTTTTTGCTGTAGTTTTAATAATTATTGTAGAAACAAAAATCAAGGAAACCACAAGGACACTGTGCCCAGAAAGACAAACATATTTTCCCATAGTAACTGACACTAATCTTGATAAATCACCTATGTCCAAATCAATATATCTGCCTACTGGTCCTTTACTTCTTTTCTGCTTCAGCTTTCTCATAATCAGGGCTAGGATTTATATGTAAATACAGTACTTATTTCTCTATTACACCGATATTCATATCCTATTAACTTATCTCCATCGATTATGTTGTCCTCTTTCAAATTAAACAAATTTATTTGACATGTTTCTCCATATTTCTGACTTCAGTACATACATACACAATAAATAATTTTACATACTTAGTAAATTTCATTCCAATATTTGTACATATTTTACTCTTATGAATAAAAATATATAGAATTGTAGTTTTCAGTGACTGGAAATATGACAGCACAAGACAAGTTTACAGTTATGTAATGAAAAGAAAGATTTCTGGAGTACGTAGGTGTAACGATGGCAATTCTTATGAAAAGAAGCTTCAAGTTTGAAAATTTAGAACATTTCATGGTATACTGTTATGGTAGGCAGGAATAATAGGAATAATCGATGAATGAAAGCAAGTGAAATAAAAGAAAATTGGATAATTTGATTTATAAATCCAGTATTTTTAATGCATTTATGTGGGTTATAGAAGTAAAAAAATTAGTATTATGGAAATAAATTTGTCTTTTGTCCATATTTCATAAAATATATTAACATTTTGAATTTTTTTTAGATTGTACATATTTTTAAAATATATATACATACATATGTACATAATATTGACACTTTTTAGTACATATAAATCCTAGCCCTGCTCATAATTTTACCTTAATGTATCCTATATCATTAATTGAAGATTTAGCTTTGGCAGTCCTGATGTACTAGATGGGTGAAGCATATTTATTAACATCTATACATATCATATTATTGATTCCCAAAATTAAGAAATTTAGTCCTATTGTAATTTCAAAAACAACCCTCTCAAAATATGAATTGAATCTATTTTGAAAATTGTTAGCCCATTTAAACTATTTTTTTAACCTTCACTTACATCCTTTAAGAAATTTTCTAGTAGCAAAATGTAATTTTAATGTAAAATCTCTTAAAATAATAGTTAAGAATCTGAAGATTTCCAATGCTCTCTCTATTCTCTATTAAGCTACAAGAACAGTAGGCTCATAAGTTGAATTGTTGATGAGAGTTAATTATGTTCCTGCTGTACAATGTAGTCTCGGCTAAATATGTCTCAAGATAAAACTGTATTGTATTGTATTTCTGTCTGTAGCCAAATTGTTGATAAATTTTAGTAAATACCTGAAAAATTCAAAACTTTTAATTAAATTAATATTCTGTAATCCAACGCCAGTAAAATAATACTAAAAATTGAACGAGTGAGTGGAAAAAGGACAATATTCAAAGAAATGGGATAATATTCCAGCATATTTAATCATTAATTAGTCGCTAACTGATGACACTCCTATCACGACATTTTGAGACATAACTTCTTGCTACTAGTACTACAATTGGCAATTAATGAATTTTTCAATGCGACGTATAGTTTCGATAGATGATCGTTCTTTTTTCCTCTTGGAAATGGAATGTTATCGTTTTTCGACTCAGCTGTTCAATTATTCTTTTCCATTTATGCCTTTCTCCGTTCATTTAAAAGTGAGGTTAATAGTTCATAACGTTCTGAAAATCATAATAAACATCATTATCGGAATAATTACGGGCCTTTTTTGTTATTATGATGAAACTGTTTATTTCTTTTCCTCCCTCAGTATAGAAGGAGTTTCATAGTTCAAGCATTACTGGAAAGCGTATTTTATGAAAGGTAAGGAAGAAGGTAAATTCTACGAGGTACGGGTAATTTAGCAATGTTGGCTACTCAAAGACTTGCAGGCTATGCAGTGTTCATTTACAGTTGTACAGTGCAACAATATGAGAGTTTTCTTTGCGAGTAGAAACATCGTTTGGAAGGGCAGCGAGGAATGACTACTCTTGGCGCGCGTGCTTCCGAGCGCGGAGGCCTTATTCTTTAGGTGGCGTTGGTGATACCCAGTAACACCGTGATAAAGCATATTTCCTCTATCACTACGTAGGTTCAATTCCGAAAGTTCTAAGTTTTTACCAATAGATGCCAGTAGAAACCAGGAATCCAGTAAGTCCTTGCGCTCTATTTTTGACCAACTCAGTGAAGTTTAAAAAATATATTAACAGAGAGTTGACATTTCAACAAGTGATCCACATCCATTGAAATCTGTGGTGAAGATTTTAATTTCTTATAAATAGCTGTTTCATTGTATAAGTTTCATTTTAACACCAGTCAGAGGTAAGATGCAGACCATTCGCATACAAAACTTACATGCACGTAGTGTTACGCACGCAAGGTATGTGTGCTTAGCAATAAGTACGTTTTTCTTAGGTTGGACGCTGAAATGGCGCCAAAACGGAATAAAGAGGCTCGCTTCTATACAGCTGAAACACTTAAAGAAGCATTGAGGTCGATGAAGGAAGAATGATGGACAATATACAAGGCCAGTAGACGTTTTAATAACCCTTGGAGTACACTAAAGGATTATTGCACAAAATATCCAGCAGATCCAGGAAATGCAACCCTTGCAAAAATTGGAAAGCCACTCGTTGTGTCACCTGAATTTGAAGTGAAGATAATGTGTCAAGATAGACACAATAGATCGGTCTAGGCCTAATTCCAGACCCCAGAACAATGACGATGATGGTTGTGGTGCGTGAGGTGGCTCCCCTGGCGGATGCCAACAAGAAGAAGAATGTAGCTGAATGGATTGATTATCAGTTTTGTAATGTCTGGTACCTATAATGTCTATTTTATGTGTGATAGGTTTGAGAAATCTGATAGTGACTAAGGAGACTTAAGATATGTTTAATGGAATATTTTTAATAGAATGTGTTTTTCTATATAAAAAAGTGTGTAGTGAAATATTTCGATATGGGCAATATGGGGTAGTAAAAAATTATAGTCTACATATAATTTGAACACTTTTATTACATTACACATTAGTTTTCACGATTAAAAAGTACACTGAATGGTGAACAGCATGGTTTTTTTAGCGTATGGCTTTTGGTGCCGGGAGTGTCCTCGCCAGTTTTTGTAGCTGCTTCGAGACGGACACCCAATGGGTGAGCTACAAGTACCTTTGGGGAGGAAAGTTGGAATGGAAGGTCGAGGAGTTGGAAGGTAGCGGCTGTGGCCTATAGTTAGGGACCAACCCCGGCATTTGCCTGGAAGGAAGATGGGAAACCACAGAAGACCATCTTCAAGGTTGCCGGCGGGGGGATTGGAACCTCCTCGCCTCCACGATGTGAGCGACTGCCAGCAGTCATGCCGTAACGACCACGGCTGACTCACCCGGTAAACAGCATGGTATCATGGAGTAACTTGAATATCACGGCGTTACCTACTTCTACTACCGGATTTTGTTAGTTAATACCTCGAAAAAACTTATGAATATTTGTAAGATATATGCCAGAAATGTTCCGTAGGGGATCCCTCTTAAACATGATACGAATCGAAATAACTGAAATCTAAAATTTCTGAAATAGTAACAAAAAAAAGCTTAGTGTCACGGAGTTACTTGACTTTGCCCTATAATAATATGGCGGACCAGTTATAAGACTAGGCTGTGTGGCTCAGCGGTAACGTTTTCGCCTGCTGGCACCAACGTTGCAGGAGCGCAGCCAGTTGGCATTTAAGGGTGCACAAATGCAAGGGGCCCCTATCAGTAGATTACTGGCACGTTAAAGATCCCCTTCAGGCCAAAATTACGGCACCCCGGCGTCTCTAAAAGCCGCAGCAGTTAAAAGGGACGTATATTTTACCCTCCTAGACCAGCATTGTTCGCCGTACACTTGTTCCCTCTACTCCTTCCGCTCTCAGAAGCCGAACAACACCTCTTTGCTCTTCGGTTGACGCCTCTATGTCACTGTTTGCAATGCGACTGGCAGCGTTGGACGATTGATGCATGCTGCTGCTCGCTTTGTATCGTCACGTGACGTGCACGCGTGCCCTCTAGCGACGGGCTGTGACCTTCCACGCTCTGGTCGGAACCACACCTCGTTACACACGCCACGATTAGCCGATATAGTCACCGGTCTGCGCATTCCAGCCTCCGGCTCGTTACTTTTTGAACGCACCTTTTATTTTCGTTGTCAACAGATTCTTTTTCTGTAGAAATGCTTTCCTTGCCTGAGCCAACCTACTTTTTATATCCTCTTTGCTTCGTCCATCACTGGTTATTTTGCTTCCTAAGTAACAGAAGTCGCCTACTTCCTTCAGCCTTTCACCTGCCAATTTCATGTCCATAGAGGTGTCTGATTTTTTCCGGCTGCATTCCAATACTTTTGTTTTACATTTATTAATTTTCATCATGAATTCTTTCCTCAAATCGGAGTCCATACCATTCAAATCCTCAGGCGTGTCGGCCAAGATGACGATGTCATCGACAAATCTCGGACTTGAAATTATTCCTCTTTGAATGTTCACTCTCACTTAAAAATGTTCTCCTATTTCCTTCATTGCGTGTTCAATGTAAAAATTGAAAAGTATGGGTGATATGATGAGTTGCAGCCTTGCCATACACCTTTCTGAATACCAGCTTCTCTCTCATTTCCTTCAGCTCGAATGACCATTACTATTGAACATACCAGCAGTGATTGTGCAGATGAAGCTGTCGGCTCCCTGCATAAAGACAATGGACTGTGTCAAAGACTTGAAGCCAATCAGCCCTAGGGCCTCGAGCTTCATCTTAACGAGATTTGGACCCAACAACATTGGTTACCTGTTATGCATAGCTGGCCAGGGTGTGGCCTAGTGCACAGGGGCACAGTGAAAAGGAAGTGAAAGGTAAAAGAAGAGATGAGATTCTTAAGTTTAGAAAAAGCAGACAATTAGTAGCCGAGGGAGCTTATGGCGAGCCCCTGAGACTTGGTTGATGAGTTGGTTGGGGTTGCTCTATAACTAATGCGGGCAAGGATTGTACTTCCTCCTGGTGGAGTGTGGTACCCCCACACGGGGATGCCATATTCCTCAGGATGGGCCAGAGCTGCGCTAAGATCGCGTGCTGTGTAACTTCCTGAGCAAATGTCAGTTTTCGAATTAGCGAGATACCCAGGTATTTCGTGGAATTCTGCCATCTAATCACCTCGTCGAAAAATTCTAGATCGTTAACGACTGTGTTTGACTTTTTTAAAGAACAAGGTGACAGAGAAATTAGCTACGTTAATTTTAATGCGCCATTTTTCTAACCAAGGTTCAATAACATTGTAGATTACGTTCAATGAATTGTCCTCTCTAGGAGGATGTGCTTAGTATTATCAGTGTCAGCGACATAGGGTGGGGGAGATAATATGATAATAGTGGAGTTTACCTGAACCGAAGTAAAAAAAATCTTCTTAAACTACTGAAATTAACCAAAATACCTGTAGTAATTGAATCTGGAGATGATATAGTATTAGATCTTTACTTCTCCGCTGTCTGTAACCCACACAGCCAAAATAGGATCACGACTTATATAGATGAAATTCCAGCTGACTCCGCCATTTCTAGCATTATGTACAGTATTGCCAACCCCACGCTTTCGGTACTACAATATCACATCCGGCAGACCAATGGTTTTCTCAATTATTTCTTTTTTCACATAATTACAAAGTTACGTGTGTCGTGTGGTTTATTTTGTGTCGGGCATGTTGGCAACGCAATATGACGTCAATGTGTCGGCCACAAACATCTGCAGCAATATTAGTGATATTTTACAGTATTTTTAATGTGCTGCAGTGATATTTGACAGTATCTTCAATTCTTAATGACTCCCAGAAAGGCATGTGAATGATATATGTTCAATAATCTACCAAGTTCTCGTTTGGTTCCGGTTTTGGTTCCTAAGATAGGAATTTATAATTAGGGCTCGGATTTTTAGGTGCTAAAAATAGGAAAAATATTTATTTTTATGTATTAAAAATACCTGAAATATGTGACAAAAAAGTAAAAATATTTAATTATTATTTAGTTTATTAATGTGAATATAAACAATATGTAGTAGGCCTATTCACGAATGCAATTTATGCTATGTCTCACTGACTGCTGAAGCATTACAATTGTTACGGATGTGAGTTTGTGTCATCAGTCGCCGCGTGAGTCACAACTGCCCCAGGGCTGGGCTGTGCCCTGCCTCCTGTATTGCGCGCGCCTTATACAACAGGGCTACTAGGACAAAGGGATAGTCCAGAACATTCGTGACTGGACCAGCGCTGGAAACCTCGAGAAGCCGTGGACTCTGGATGGATCTAGAAGCATTTATTGAGTCACCGGCCGGCTATATAAGAGTGACCCGTCAAGCAGTGGTTGTTGTTGTGTTTTACGAGCTAGTGCGAGCGATTATCTTGTGCGACAGAAGTGTGGTGACGAAGTGCTGTGCGAGTTACGAAATCCTGTGACATTGTTTCTCCCAGCTTGTGAACAGCGTACATCAAGTGCTCGTAAGTAACTGTATTTGTTGTACCTGAGGAAGAGGGGCAGGTAGCTTCTGCCAAGGCCACCGGACTCATTAGGACGGATTAACTTCTGTGGTCTGTTGCAAGTGAAAGGGGCCAAGAGCGCATAAGGAAGAGACTTGAGGAAACTGGAGAAGGCTCCTAATTGCTTGTATTTGCTGATTAGTGTAATTTTCTGGCCACAATAAAGTTAATTATTTCTTTAAGCAGTAATTGGTCTTGTGCTTTGTACCCCCACCGTAATCCAGTTAACAAAAGTGCCACTAGGGGGTGGCACGTAACAACTGGTGTCAGAAGCCGGATTACGAACTCAAGCACAACACCTGACGGTCCTGGTTTCAAAACCCGAGCAGGTCATTTTCTCTAATTTTCCTGTGAGTGCATGCCCTTTACAAGACAAACAACTAAAATGGAGGAGAAATTGGCAGCACTGCTAGAAAAGTTAAATGGCATGGAAACCAAGATGGAGGACGGCCAGAAGAATTTAACCAAGGACCTAACTGAAAAAATGGAAGACGGCCAGAAGAAGATGGAGGATGGCCAGAAGAAGTTAGCAGAGGACCTGAAGGACAGCCAAAATAAGTTAGCAGAGGACCTAACTTCCAAATTAGAAGAAGGCCAAAATAAGTTAGCGGAGGACCTGAAGCAGATGGAAGACAGCCAGAATAAGTTAGCAGAGGACCTAACCGCCAAATTTCTGGATGGCCAGAAAAATCTGGAAGAGTGTCTGCTGACGAAATTAGAGGAGAGCCAAAGGAAATTAGAACAGGGCCTACGTGAGGAAGTCGCGGCAGTGGAGGAGAAGTTCAACACCTTGCAAGTGGAAGTTGCCGAGCTGCGCCAACGCCCGCTGATGGGGGTGGAGGAGAAATTCAACGCCTTGCAAGTGGAAGTTGCCAAGCTGTGCCAACGACCGCTGATGGGGGTGGAAGAGAGATTCAACGCTCTACAAAAGGAATTTGCTGAGCTGCGCCGACTCCCGCCGACAGGGATGGAAGATAGATTCAAAGCCCTACAAGAGGAAGTCGCCGAGCTGCGCCGACGCCCGCCGACCGGGGTGGATGAGAGAGTCAAAGCCCTACAAGAGGAAGTTGCCGAGCTGCGCCAACGCCCGCCCACCGTTACACCGGGAATATCAGGAACGGGACATAGCAGAGTGACGCCCCCAACCTTCGACGGAAAGGTCCCGTGGAGCACCTACTTACGTCAGTTCGAGGCGGCCTGTTCCATAAATAACTGGAACAACACAGAAAAGGCTACAGCTCTCATTGTAGCGCTGAGAGGTGACGCCCTTAACGTCCTTCAGGCCATCCCGACTGGATCCCAGGACTACGTTTCACTGATCGCCCATATGGAGTCCCGATATGGAGATAGCCATCTTCAGCAGGCCTACCAGATGCAGCTCCGGACCCGGGTACAGAAGAACGCGGAAACCCTGCAGGAGTTCGAGATGGACATCGCACGCCTCGTAAGGCTTGCCTACCCAACAGCGCCGGCCGACTTTCTGGAGCAGATAGCGACGCAGACCTTCACCGACGGGCTACGGGACTCGGACACTCAACAGGTGCTGCGACTCGCGCGCAATAAGACCCTGGCAGATGCGCTGAGCCACGCACTTGAATTCGAGACGGCAAAACAGGCATCCAGAATGCACGCGCGGGTGCGTCAAGTGGACGTCGATGAACCAGCAAAAACCAACGAGACCAAGCCCCTGGCCGACGAATTGATGGAGGCGCTAAGCCGTTTCTTCGATAGTCGCGGCACCACCAGCAACGACACAGCCGGAAGACAACCGGAGAGGCGGCCTGGAAGAGGACTACCGACCTGCTGGGCCTGCGGTAAGAAAGGCCACCTGAGCAAGGACTGCGGTGATCGCCGCCGCCGAGGGTATCCGACGGGAAATCAGTCGTCTGAAAACCGCGCGGCCCAGGGAAACGAGTATTAGCCAGCCTTGGGGGGCAAAGGTTGGCTTGTGACAGTCGTCAAGCCCCGGCAGTCCAAGTGCGTGTGACGAAGTTACGGAGGGACAATAGCAGCCTGATGGTCGACGGAGTCATCAACGGAGTGAGCTGGCCCATGCTGATCGACACGGGAGCATCGAGGACCATCGTCAATCCCACTGTGATCCCGAAGTGGAGAGTGCAACCCACACAAAGGAACCTCCAGCTAATCACCGCGACCGGAGAGACCGCACCGGTACATGGCGAAGCATCACTGGAGTTCGTCATTGGTCGACGGGTGATAAAGCATCCAGTGCTTGTGGCTGACGTATCAAACGAAGTTATCATCGGACTGGACTTCCTGGACCAGAACAACATCATCTTGGACCTGAGTACCAACACTCTGCACTTCGGAGGTGAGGAACTTGCTTTGCAACCAGCACACGAGGCCGTCACCGCACGACGAGTAAGGCTGAGAGAGGACGTCATCGTTCCTGCCAGGAGGGAGGTCAGCGCCGCCGTAATTGTCGACGGAACTGCTGAGGGAGTGGCGGCTGTCATCGAGCCAAAATATGAGGACATCCAGACAAAAGGATTGCTAGTTGCCAAGACCCTCATCAACACGACGTCTCGGCCGTACGTCCGCCTGTCCAACCTGAACGACTACGACATTACGGTTCACCGGGACACCAACCTAGGAGTCTGCGAGCCCGTTATCTGGATTGCCCGCATCACCGACACGACGGACGGACACCTGCAGACGGACAACCGAAGAAGACGCACACTGCCAGAAGAACTACAGAAGCTGTACCAAGGATCCCAGGACCATTTAGACGAGGAACAATCACGCCAACTTCAGGACCTGCTACGCGAATTCCAGGATGTCTTCTCCGTGGGGAGCAAAGACTTCGGCAGGACAAGCTTGGTCCAGCACAGAATCGACGTTGGGGACAGCGCACCGATTAGGGCCCCATTCCGACGTGTCCCGCTCGCCAAGCAAGCCGAAGTCGACCGGATGGTAGAAGAGATGAAGGAGCAAGGGGTGATCGAGCCATCACATAGTCCTTGGAGTTCTCCGGTCGTGCTTGTGAAGAAGAAGGACGGTTCCACCAGGTTCTGCGTGGACTACAGGCGGGTGAACGACGTCACGAAGAAGGACAGCTACCCTCTACCCCGGATCGACGACACGCTGGACACCATATCAGGGTCAAGATGGTTCTCCACCTTGGATTTGAAGAGTGGCTACTGGCAGGTGGAGGTCCACCCTAAGGACCGCGAGAAAACGGCGTTCTCTGTGGGCAGCGGCCTCTGGAAGTTCACCGTCATGCCATTCGGTCTGTGCAACGCCCCTGCGACCTTCGAAAGGCTAATGGAGTCCATTCTGAGGGGACTACACTGGAAGACCTGCCTGGTCTACCTAGACGACGTCATCGTTCTGGGGAGAAGCTTCGAGGAGCACTACAGCAACCTGAAGGATATCTTGTTGAAGCTACGGGCTGCCCAGCTGAAGTTGAGCCCTAAGAAGTGTCAGCTCTTCCAGAAGCGGGTCCTGTACCTTGGGCATATCGTCTCCGAGGAAGGGGTGCGCACCGACCCAGAGAAGACCGCAGCTGTGAGGGGGTGGCCAGTTCCGAAGGACAAGTCCCAACTACGAATCTTCCTGGAACTCTGCACTTATTACCGTCACTTCGTGAGGGGATTCGCCGACATCGCCAAACCTTTACATCGCCTGACTGAGAAGGACCAACTCTTCACGTGGACAGCAGAATGCCACAGTGCCTTCGAACAACTCAAGCAGGCTCTGTGCACCGCGCCTATTCTGGCCTACCCCAGACCTGGAACAAGGTTCATCGTCGATACCGATGCCAGCGACTTTGGCATAGGGGGAATCCTGTCGCAGGTAGTGGACGGCGAGGAGAGAGTAGTGGCCTACTTCAGCAAGGCCTTGTCAAAGCCAGAAAGGAACTACTGCGTCACCAGGAAGGAGCTGCTCGCCATCGTGAAGACCATTGAACACTTCCACAAGTACCTGTACGGGCAAGAATTTCTCATCAGGACCGACCATGCATCCCTGCGGTGGCTCCTGAACTTCAAGCAGCCCGAGGGTCAACTCGCGCGGTGGTCAGAGAGGCTTCAACAGTATAACTTTGAGATTCAGCACAGGAAAGGCCAACTGCATTCTAACGCCGACGCCCTGTCACGAAGACCGTGCCCCGAAGACTGCACCTTCTGTGCCCGAAGGGAGGAGAACACCGGGATACAGTGCCGAAGGACTACCGTGGAACTTCAAGGGAGCTGGAGCCGCGAATCTTTCACGCGGGCGCAAGCGGAAGATGATGACCTGGGACTGATAGCCGAATGGAAGAGGGCCTGTGTCCCCAGACCCGGGTGGAACATTGTGAGTGACTGCAGCCCAAAGTTTAAGTCCTACTGGGCACAGTGGGACTCGCTGATTGTAAGGGATGGCCTTATCTGCCGTACCTGGGAGAGCACCGACGGGAAGACATCTCGGGAACAAGTCGTCGTTCCAAAGGCTATGACGGAGGAAGTCCTGAAGGAAGTTCATGGAGGATCATCTGGTGGACACCTAGGGATAAAGAAGACCCTGGAGAAGCTGAGAGAGCGGTTCTACTGGATCGGATGCCGAACAGACGTGGAGAACCACTGCGCGAGGTGCCACGATTGCGCAGCCAGCAAGGGCCCAGGACGAAGACGACGGGGTCCACTGAAGACCTACAACGTGGGCGGCCCCATGGAGAGAGTGGCCATCGATGTTGCTGGGCCATTCCCGTTAAGCGAGGCAGGGAACCGCTACATATTAGTCGTCAGCGACTACTTTACCAAATGGCCGGAGGCGTATGCGCTCCCTAACCAAGAAGCCGCGACGATCGCAGAGACCCTGGTGAAGGAATTCGTCAGCCGGTACGGAGTACCCCTGGAGCTGCACTCCGACCAAGGGTGGAACTTCGAGTCGCAGGTGTTCCAGAACCTATGCCAGCTGCTGGGGATCCGGAAGACAAGGACAACGCCGCTACACCCTCAGTCCTACGGGATGGTAGAGCGATTCAATCGCACCGTCGAGAACCATCTCCGAATAGTCGTCAGCGAGCACCAGAGGGATTGGGACAAGCATCTTCCACTATTTCTCCTGGCCTACCGCGCCGCCGTGCATGAAGCCACCGGGTGCACACCAGCCCGGGCCATGTTTGGGAGGGAGCTCCGTCTACCTGTCGATCTTGCCATCGGCCGACCTGGGAATGATCCGATCCCGGTAAGCCAGTATTGTCAAGAACTGGTCGACCAACTGGAGGACGTACACGCGTTCGCGAGGAGGAAACTGCGGATCGAGACCGACCGAATGAAGACCCGATACGAACAGCAGACGGATGCCGGCGGATTCCACGAGGACGACCTGGTCTGGCTCTTCAACCCATTACGGAAGAAAGGCCTGTCATCCAAACTGCAGAAGTCCTGGGAGGGCCCGTACCGAGTCGTGAAACGGATCAACGATGTCGTCTACAGGATCCAGCGGAGCCCGAGGGCGAAGATGAAGATCGTGCATCGAGATCGCCTGGCAGCCTACGGAGGGACACAGACGGACCAATGATTGATCGGGACGATCAGCCTTTTTAGGAAGGGGGTGGTATTACGGCTGTGAGTTTGTGTCATCAGTCGCCGCGTGAGTCACAACTGCCCCAGGGCTGGGCTGTGCCCTGCCTCCTGTATTGCGCGCGCCTTATGCAACAGGGCTACTAGGACAAAGGGATAGTCCAGAACATTCGTGACTGGACCAGCGCTGGAAACCTCGAGAAGCCGTGGACTCTGGATGGATCTAGAAGCATTTATTGAGTCACCGGCCGGCTATATAAGAGTGACCCGTCAAGCAGTGGTTGTTGTTGTGTTTTACGAGCTAGTGCGAGCGATTATCTTGTGCGACAGAAGTGTGGTGACGAAGTGCTGTGCGAGTTACGAAATCCTGTGACATTGTTTCTCCCAGCTTGTGAACAGCGTACATCAAGTGCTCGTAAGTAACTGTATTTGTTGTACCTGAGGAAGAGGGGCAGGTAGCTTCTGCCAAGGCCACCGGACTCATTAGGACGGATTAACTTCTGTGGTCTGTTGCAAGTGAAAGGGGCCAAGAGCGCATAAGGAAGAGACTTGAGGAAACTGGAGAAGGCTCCTAATTGCTTGTATTTGCTGATTAGTGTAATTTTCTGGCCACAATAAAGTTAATTATTTCTTTAAGCAGTAATTGGTGTTGTGCTTTGTACCCCACCGTAATCCAGTTAACAAAAGTGCCACTAGGGGGTGGCACGTAACACAATACACAACGAGATACATCTTCAGGTTGTCCATCACAAATGACCGACGATTATCGCGAAACACTTCTTCTGAAGGCGCCAAACTGCGGCAATGTTTCTTGCCCTTGAGGTGTTGTGTAACTTGAGATCGCTGTTCGGCCTTGATTGCTTTCCCCACATGGTTGGCAGAACAGAACGCCTCCATCAGAAGTAAAATTAACTTTAAATTCTGCAACAGACGATAACTTGTAGTTATCGTAGAACTGCCGTACACTTCACAGAGCCAGAAATGAACTGCATGTGAGTGACACTGGTTCCAGGTAGCTGGGGAGGTCTAGCATGTGGTGCAATATGGCTATGAACAAGAAAATCCCCGTCTTCCACAGTGAGTGGGACGGGGCGACAAGTTAAGAATAACACAGTTGCAAGCTGACATACGCTCTGCATGAAGATTAGATAGCTCACAGGTTCTTCCCCGTTGAAGTAACACAGAACAAAAATGCAATATACTGGTTAAAAAAATGTAAATATGTATTTTTATGTGCTAATAAGTGAAAAGCAGGAATTTATGTATTTATAGAAAAAAAAGTGCTTAAAATATGTATTTACATTAAAAAAATATTTATTCACCTAAAAATCCGAGCCCTATTCATTATTTCCAGCAAGTAAGAAGCGGTACCTTCGTGTAGCAGTCCACAAGCACGACTAATATCAAGAAAGCAATCTCCAGTCATACGTTTCTCGTTGAAAGCACGCGTAATTATTTCTGTTAGCCTAAGTCATTGATGGATCGTGCAGTGGCCTTTAAGAAAGCCGAACTGCTCGCCATTTAGTAAATCATGTATAAAAAATATAGTGCTTTGGCTATGCTCAAGCTGCGAGACAACTATCGTCTTCCTGTACACAGGCACATCATAATACAGTAATGTGTATTACTTAAGATGGGGCTGCGTGGCGCAGTCGGTAGAGGCGCTGAGCTTCTAAGTGAAGGGGAGTGGGTTCGATCCCCACCCAGGTAGTGAATTTTAGAAACAAAACTACCACTTTCGGAAACGCAAATAGCCCTGGGGTTCACTCAGCCTACACAAGAAATGAGTACCAGGGTAATTCCTGGGAGCAAAGACGGCCGGGCGTGGAGCTGACAACTCCATCCCATCCAGTGCCGATGTCGCAAAAAGTGGAAGCTTCTACCTTCCACTACTCCCTGGGCATCCATGGCCTGTATGGAGTTGGCTTTGCTTTTTGTATTACTTAAGGTCGCGGGTTCAAACCCAGCCGAAATCGTCGAATTTTTATTTTTATTTTTTATTTTTTTATTTAGTCAATTTACCCTCTAGGTTGGTGGTTCCCACGGACTAAGCGCGGGAACTCACCACTACCGCCTCTATGGGCAGTGTCCTGGAGCTTGGAACATCTGGTCGTGATGGATACAACCGGGGAGGTGTGATCAGCACTTCGCCCAGGCGGCCTCACCTGCAAAGCGAACAGGGTCTCATGGGGGAGGGGAAGGGATGGAAGATTGGGATGGATAGGCTAGGAAGAGGGAAGGAGGCGGCCGTGGCCTTACAGTAGGTACCATCCCGGCATTTGCCCGAAGACGAAGAGGGGAAACCACGGAAAACCACTGAGGTGAGGGAATTGAACCCCCTCTACTCATTTGGACCACCCGAGGCTGAGTAGACCCCGTTCCAGTCCTCATACCACTTTTCAAATTTCGTGGCAGAGCCGGGAATCGAACCCAGGACCTCCGGGGCGGCAGCTAACCATGCTGACCGCTACGCTACGGAGGCGACGTCGAATTTTTAAGAGCGTTAAAATCTCTCATTATGTCTTCCTTTGGAGGAGAAGTAAAGCCGGCGGGCCCAGGTTATAGATTTATGGCATGTAAAAGAACCTTCCACTAACTAAACTTGTGTGAACCAAATTTGTAGGTTAGGTTTGATTAATGATCTTAAGTTCCAACGTTCATCACTAGGCGCTGGTTGCGATGGTATCTATTAGTAGCCAAGTACACAGCTAGGTGTCGTGGACGGTAGCATTTGGTAGGAACTACTTGAAATTATCGTCTGCAATCCTTACCTGAATTACAGATAACACACACTAATACAGCCATCACAATTAACACTGGTTATCAGACAGATTCTACACACACCCAAATTACACGCAGCCCCTAAACTTAAAAACCAACCAACCAACCAACCTTCGAGCATAAATACAATAGAGTGCGCATTGCCACACTGCGCCTGTACTGTGACGTGAAACCAACATCTCGATCAGCTGACTAAAGGGTAAACAGAGGACCTCGTAATGGAAGGTTATAAGAGTATGTGGGGAAATGATTTTTAATGAGGGTTTAAACACATATTTTCGTAATGTGTACGACATTGGGAAAAGCTTCGCATGTTTCTTTACGTACCGGAAGGTAGCAAAGGTTAAGAATGTAACATATTTGGTGTAAAAAGTGGCTGTCGTGTTCCGTAATACTCATACATCCAGGATCCCCTCTTGTAAATACTTAATAACAAATCCAACTCTGAATTGGGCATACTGATTTTTGAACAGAATTGTGTTTGTCTAGCTGGTCATTTTTGATTGTACGCCCGAAAGCTCCAAACAAGTTCAATCTATTAACTTACTACATCATTTCCCAAATTATTTTTCATCATTAGAAAATGTATTTTGGCTAATTTCAGTACCGGTACGTAATAACATTTTACCGTACGATGAGCTCTCTTTCAGCGTTACCCTTCCACTTCAGTATTTTATGAAAGTGAACAAAACATGGGCAAATGGAAATAAGGAAGTCTATCGATTTAGTAAGAGTTGGTTTTTAACAACTATGCGTTACATTTGCTACATAGGAAAATATTTTAATCAATGAACTGTTTCCTTTTAAATTCCATTTTCCGTGAATCATAGAAATCTTCGCAAAAATAACCCAGAATTTGAAATTCTACGAAGAATTGACTAATTTAGGGATGCAATGTAGCCTATCCTAGAAGAATCTCAAAATTTCCTCAACCAAACGCACTGTCCATAACTTACGTTTAATATTTATTATCGAAGACTACATCGTCACATCTGTAGCATAACCTGCAATTTGACACTGGACATGATTGACGACTGCATTGTGTAGTCCACACTACATTTAATCCAGCATAGGGACATAAAGCATTTTTTTTGGTTCAGAGATGCATTTACCAGTAGTCTCAACAAAACACCAAGAAAAACGTCTAGTCTATGGACATGTAAATACTTGATACCTTCGAGCATAAATACAGGCCTGTTCAGTGGAGTAAGGGATAGGGTAAATTATAATCATTTATAATAAATTCCATCATTTCCATGTTTAATTATTTTTCTTTCATGTTTCGGAGTTAAGAGGAAACGTAGGCTAAAGAAATGCAAGTAATTAAGTCAAGCATTTTAGGGTTATTTAGCAATGAATTAATATACGTATGGAAAGAAATGTCCGATCCTTTTTTAAACGTCTCCTTACATCCATACACGACACAGTAATACACCATTCTGACTTAGTAATGAATAGAACTCACTTTAAATAACCCAATTCTATCATCACGTGTAGTATTTTAGTGCTCCAAACTACCCGCAGTTCCCTTTAGTCAGCTGATCGAGATGTTGGTTTCAACAACGTGACGTCATCAGCCATCTATTGGATTTATGATCTAAGGTGGGCTGTTTAAATGTGGGGGAGACACAGTCGCCAAATTAGCAATACTTACAGGAATGGCATATTCTCATGACCATATGGCAGTAGGGGATGAAGCCTCAAATAGGGGGCTGTTATTAGAAGTGTCTTGATGCGAATGTTTTGGAGAATGACAACCGATCGGAGAATGGAATGTGCGTGCACCTATGATAATATCCGCCCGCCCTCAGGCAGCTGTAGTCTCAAGGTCGAGGGGCTGAAGGTCGACAGTCTCCGCTAGAGGCTATCTGTTTCCTGGTCGGCTGTGGGTCACCCTAGCGACAACACTCTTGGGCTAGATCTAGCGATTTGTAACAATATAGTATCGCTTTAGTGTTGTTCAAATACGTCGATACTAGGAGTCTTGAGACTAAACTAGAAGTCTAGCTATTACTGATAAGCTACGAATCTTGAAACTAATGATCAACTACAAGTCAAGAAATTATCGACGAACTACGAATCTTGAGACTATCTATAAGATAGCACTATTGATAAACTACGAATCTTGTAGGTAGCGATTAACATGAAGTCTTTCAACTATCGATCGATGCTGGGAGACTATCGAAACTAGGAGTTTGAGACAATCGATAAACTAGGAGTATAACAAACATCGATAGTCTACGAATATTGAGACGATCGATATAGGAATCTGGAGATGGTCGATAAACTAGGAGTCGTGTGATGTTCGATAAACTAGGAATCTGGCAATCATCGATGAGCTAGTATTCTAGTGACTCGATCAACCAGGAATCTTCACACTAGCGATAACTGTTCCAACGCTGAACCCTCCACGAAGCAGGACGCTGCTCACGAACACGATCAATGGTGAGAGGGTAAGAGGGTAAGAGCCACTAACATCATTCTTCACGGAGGGAAGCTTCTTCACCCTGAACAGTACAATTGCATCTGCGTATTGTAGACATTAGTTTCTTAATTATTATTATTATTATTATTATTATGCTTGCCACGATGGGTGAGTGGTTAACGTGTCAGACTACCAACCCCAAGCTTGCAGGTTCGCTCCTAGCCGTGGTAAGTGATTTTTGAAAGGCGACAAAAATCACGACATGGATGTCATACGTTGTTGGTATGTTAAAGAACCCATTTGAATTCAGTAGGCCGTGTTCAATGGCAAAATTAATCTCGGGATTTTCCGCCAACACAAGTTCATCAATTCTCTACTAGAAAGCGCTGTAGTGTCAAGGAGTTTAGATATCTAACCTCCTTGACTTTCATAGCGTTCAAAGGAACAACGAAATTCGACATGCAAGCTACCCTCTGGGTGTCAATTAACAAAGCTTGCACCAGGCACTCGAGGCCATACGATATTATTATTATTATTATTATAATTATTATTATTATTATTATTATTATTATTATTATTATTATTAAAATTTGCGTACATCCCCCTTTACGGAGAGCGCTAAAAACACAAAAATCTAGCTTTTGGTGGTGGCTCATTTCCTCTTTTTATCTTCCCCAAAACCTTTCATCCGTTCACTGTGCGCCTTCTTCTCTTCATCAGTCCATTGACGCCTATTTCTTTTGGGTTGTGATCTAAATTCAAATTTCTGGATTTTGAATTTTTCTCTACAAATGCTGCGGTCGTGGATCTCTTCTATGGTGATATTGTAATTGTTGTAAGTCTTCCATAGTCTATTTGTACCAAGAAGCACCCAATTTCGACGTAGAAATTATGTTGAATATTCTTTTAGTCAGTCTGGTGTCGTTCATTCTAGCGATGTGTGTAAAGAACTTCACTCTGCGTTTTCTGACGAGTGTCGTGACAGATTCAGTTTTTCTGTATAATTCTTCTGTGGGACTTTTTTTTGCCAGAAATTATCTCTGAAAACGGCGCCGTAAATTTTTCTCAGAATTTTCCTTTCTTGTTTTTCAATATCTTTACTTTTGGCCATTCCCTTGGTGCTTGTGGTTTCTGATGCGTAGAAAGGTGCCTGTACACTGTAGAGTGATTTTCATAGAGCAAGTCTACCTAGACCACTCTAGCTAAACTGAGTGCGTGTACACTGTACAGTGATTTTCATAGAGCAAGTCTACCTAGACCACTCTAGCTAAACTGAGTGCGTGTACACTGTAGAGTGATTTTCATAGAGCAAGTCTAGCTAGACCGCTCTAGCTAAACTGAGTGCGTGTACACTGTAGAGTGATTTTCATAGAGCAAGTCTAGCTAGACCGCTCTAGCTAAACTGAGTGCGTGTACACTGTAGAGTGATTTTCATAGAGTAAGTCTAGCTAGACCACTCTAGCTAAACTGAGTGCGTGTACACTGTAGAGTGATTTTCATAGAGCAAGTCTAGCTAGACCACTCTAGCTAAACTGAGTCCGTGTACACTGTAGAGTGATTTTCATAGAGCAAGTCTAGCTAGACCGCTCTAGCTAAACTGAGTGCGTGTACACTGTAGAGTGATTTTCATAGAGCAAGTCTAGCTAGACCGCTCTAGCTAAACTGAGTGCTTGTACACTGTAGAGTGATTTTCATAGAGCAAGTCTAGCTAGACCACTCTAGCTAAACTGAGTGCGTGTACACTGTAGAGTGATTTTCATAGAGCAAGTCTACCTAGACCACTCTAGCTAAACTGAGTGCGTGTACACTGTAGAGTGATTTTCATAGAGCAAGTCTACCTAGACCACTCTAGCTAAACTGAGTGCGTGTACACTGTCGAGTGATTTTCATAGAGCAAGTCTACCTAGACCACTCTAGCTAAACTGAGTGCGTGTACACTGTAGAGTGATTTTCATAGAGCAAGTCTACCTAGACCGCTCTAGCTAAACTGAGTGCGTGTACACTGTAAAGTGATTTTCATAGAGCAAGTCTAGCTAGACCACTCTAGCTAAACTGAGTGCGTGTACACTGTAGAGTGATTTTCATAGAGCAAGTCTACCTAGACCGCTCTAGCTAAACTGAGTGCGTGTACACTGTAGAGTAATTTTCATAGAGCAAGTCTAGCTAGACCACTATAGCTAAACTGAGTGCGTGTACACTGTAGAGTGATTTTCATAGAGCAAGTCTAGCTAGACCGCTCTAGCTAAACAGAGTGCGTGTACACTGTAGAGTAATTTTCATAGAGCAAGTCTAGCTAGACCACTCTAGCTAAACTGAGTGCGTGTACACTGTAGAGTGATTTTCATAGAGCAAGTCTAGCTAGACCACTCTAGCTAAACTGAGTGCGTGTACACTGTAGAGTGATTTTCATAGAGCAAGTCTAGCTAGACCGCTCTAGCTAAACTGAGTGCGTGTACACTGTAGAGTGATTTTCATAGAGCAAGTCTAGCTAGACCACTCTAGCTAAACTGAGTGCGTGTACACTGTAGAGTGATTTTCATAGAGCAAGTCTAGCTAGACCACTCTAGCTAAACTGAGTGCGTGTACACTGTAGAGTGATTTTCATAGAGCAAGTCTACCTAGACCGCTCTAGCTAAACTGAGTGCGTGTACACTGTAGAGTAATTTTCATAGAGCAAGTCTAGCTAGACCACTCTAGCTAAACTGAGTGCGTGTACACTGTAGAGTGATTTTCATAGAGCAAGTCTAGCTAGACCGCTCTAGCTAAACAGAGTGCGTGTACACTGTAGAGTAATTTTCATAGAGCAAGTCTAGCTAGACCACTCTAGCTAAACTGAGTGCTTGTACACTCTAGAGTAATTTTCATAGAGCAAATCTAGCTACACCGCTCTAGCTAAACTGAGTGCTTGTACACTGTAGAGTAATTTACCCTAGGTAGAGCATTCCTAGAGTGGAGATAGACAAATCTACCTAGAGCACTCTCTGAACCTGTGTACACTGTCAAATGTAAATGCACTAGGAAGAGCAGCGCTAAAACATTCTGAGAGCGGTGCGTGTCTAGTTTATTTGCGCTGTGTTGTGAAGTTAAAATGTCTTCACAGAGCTTTTAGCATCTGTGGTGGTTGTGTGTGCCTTGTTAAAAAAAGAAAACCATGAAGAGGAAAATAAGGTTGTGGGTGAGGAATTGGATATCAAAAGGAGAATACGAGGGAATGCACGCTAAATTATTGCAAGAGTTATGTTCAGAAGATTCTGAAGCGTAACTTACACGAACTTTTTAAGAATGAGCAAAAATGATTATTCTTTCAGAGTACAATTCCAAGTTTCTGGATGTTCAATTAATGTTATTGTTTTTTCGCGACTCCACACAAACTCAGACATATTAAAACACTATAATTAACAACAAACAAATAACCCCAACAATCCACCACTGACTCTACATAGAGCACTTTCCAATATTCAACCGAACGAATAGAGCTAGACTGGTCTAGCAAGGGCACCCAAATACTGTTTACACAGTCGAGTCAGCCGGCCCTAGCTAGAGCTTAGAGCGGTCTCCGCTAGGGTTCTCTACCACCTGTGTACACTGGAGAGGAGCTTCGAGTGCCCTAGCTAGAGCTACTCTACGCTCTAGGTAGGGCAAAGGCACTGCCTTTAGGCTTGTAACGATTCGATCCCATAGCTGTTATATTTAAAGGGTTATTCATTTATTATCATGTTATTATTATTAACTAGAACATCCATGAGATGATTTTTATATCAGATAATTGTAAGCGGTTTTTATTATTATAGTCAGAAATATTTTTATTAACAATTATTTGTAAAGAGACGAAGTAAAATATATAATGCAACAAGATTGCCAAATAGGATCAACCCAATGCGTCACAAACTGAACGACGTAGTAATAATTACACCACGGCAAACTGCGTCATTTTCGAGATGCTATGAAACCCAATATGAGTAACCATCACGTGCGCACAATCTAGTTCCTTCGAGAAGCAATGGAACATTATATTTCACTCATGGTGCAACAACACGCCAGTTTCTAATGTAGGTACGCATCAATGAATGGACAAGCCCCAGGTAGAAGGGGTGACTTGACTATGAAGTGGGGGCTGCTTACTACCACGTGACAAGGAAGATATAACCGCACACTCGCATCTACAGAGTCATTAGTGAACGACCACTCATTAGTGGCAGAACAGCGACAGAGGTCCACCGACTGCTTTAGCATACATCATGTCTCGACATAATAACCACGATGTTGACACAATATATATATAAGCTGACCATGGCTTATAGTTGAATACTACAATTAATCTAGAGATGGCAACACAGTGGAACGTAGTATGCTGTATCTTATGACATACTACAACATTTTTTTGAATATGAGAAGGAACATTAAGGTTATCTGTTATAACGTTCAATATGACAAAGCTGCAAGTTGGTGAGCATAAACAATTATTACTTCCGTCTCTATTTTCAATTTAGAGTCAAGCCTTTAACTTTCAATTCATTTTATATGTTCATTTTCTTTTTAATAATTAAACCGCAGTTGGTAAATTAAATTCTTTTTTTGTAACTATTAGTATTTTGTTTTTGCATATAATAAATTCATTTTCTTTAACTTCATGACAGTAACTTTTCTTGTAGTTAGCACATACTATAGGCAAAATTCAACTACTCCTTATAAATAAATACTGAATGGTTAGTTAACTCAGTTACACTACGGCCCGGGTAAGTGGTCTCGACTCTACTGCTGATAGCCGAGGTTAAATCAATAAATTTCGATTCACTGTCTTAAATAGGAATCTGGCGCTCAACAACAACTTATTATATTATACTATCGCAGGTAAGGTCACACCACAGTGTATTTATATATTCTTATCATGTTTGTATTAATGAACCACAATAGTCATCACCACGTTTAGTTAACTCATTATAAATGTTACATTTGGCGCCACAAAGTAGGACACGAAAACCATTCGGTATTTAGGACAGGAGTGTATAATTTCAGTGCAAATTGTCAGTGCTTTTGGGGGACAGTGAAGTGAAGTGAAATTTTGGAAGGGCAATTGTTATACGGTGTACTTCGAGATGTCGGAGGAGGAACAGAGGCAGTTGAGAAGTAGGAATAACGTCGAGAAAGTTAATTATAAGGAGGTTGATACCGGTAGCGATGTTGAAAGCGTAGAGAATAATACCAAGATGTCGGAGGTAAATCTTGAGAATAATCCTGAGGTTAACCCTGACAAGAATACAGAGGTACATCCTGAGACTAGTGGTAGTCTAGAGAAAGAAAAGTCTATAGAGATTCCTGAAGATCCATTAACTGCGCTCATAAGGCAGATGAGTAGAGATTTAAGTGCGAAATTTGATGAGAGTATGAATAAAAATAGTAGGGAGATGAAAGAAGATATTGGTAGGCTAAATCAAAATATGGAAGAGAATAAGAAAGATAATTTAGAAAGTAGGAAGGAATTCAATGATAAATTTGAGAAATTAGATAAAGATATGAATAAAAATATGGAAGAGAGTAAGAAAGATAATTTAGAAAGTAGGAAGGAATTCAATAATAAATTTGAGAAATTAGATAAAGATATGAATAAAAATATGGAAGAGAGTAAGAAAGATAATTTAGAAAGTAGGAAGGAATTCAATGATAAATTTGAGAAATTAGATAAAGATATGAATAAAAATATGGAAGAGAGTAAGAAAGATAATTTGGAAAGTAGGAAGGAATTGAGTAGAGATTTAGGTGAGAAATTAGATAAGAGTAATCAAAAGATGAGAGAGGATATGAGTAAAATAAATCAGAAATTGGAAGAGAATAATGTAAAACTAGATATTGTGGAAACGATGAATAGAGAATTAAGCATGAAGTATGATATGCTACAGGAGAGTATTCAGGGGGTGAAACAGGAAATCAGAGGTGAAATTAAGGAGGAGGTAGAGATGAAGGCTAAAGATATTATTAAGACAGTAGATAAGAAATTAGAAGCAGCAGAAAGTAGGATTCAGGAAAGAATAGTAACTGTGATTGAAGAGAAAATAGCAACTCAAGGTGAAAGTTTTAGCAAATTGGTAGAAGTGGAAACTAGGCAGGTGGTAGAGACTTTAGGGGAAACTGCAGTAGAATCAGTAAAGACAGCCTGTAAGGAGACTATAATTGAAAGTAGAATGGAGTCAGACGAGATTTTAGGTGAAAGCAAATTGGAATTAGCGGAGATTTTAGGTGAAATCAGATTAGAGTCAGACGAGATTTTAGGTGAAAGCAAATTGGAATTAGTGGAGACTGTAATTGAAAGTAGATTAGAGTCATTGGAGATTGTAGGTGAAAGCAGATTGGAATCGGAGGAGATCTTAGGTGAGGAACGGCAAATAGCGGAGATTTTAGGTGAAATCAGATTAGAGTCGGACGAGATTTTAGGTGAAAATAGATTAGCGTCAGAGGAGATAGTAGGAGAAAGCATAGTAGAGTTGAAGGAGATTTTAGATGAACGCAGGATAGCTGTAGAAGAGACTATAGAATGTAGCGAAAAAGAAGTGAAGAAGATGAGAGAAAAGATAGGGATAGAAGTAGGTAAGATAAAGAAAGTACTAAGCACCCAAGAGATTAAGATGCAGACAATCATAGATAAGTTAGATAGGCAAACTAGGGAAGAATTTAGTCCTGTGATAGAGGAAGTTAATATGAAATTATTAGTGGCAGAGAAGCGTGCGTTAAGTCATAGTCAGAAGAACATAATTAGTAAACAGGTTAAGAGGAGGAGAGAGATAGATAAGAGGAGAAGCAATGGGCAACGGCTAAAGAGAAAATTAAATATTAGTAGTGGAGAAGTGAAGGGAAGACATGTAGGTAGATATTTTAGAAGTAAAATGAAAGAGAAGAGAATTAAGTTGTTAGAGGAAAAAGAAATCAGAATGAAAGAGAGAAAGAAAGCATATGATGTGCAGTGGCGTACTGAATTAGCCAGACTTGGGGAAGTGAGAGGGGGAAAGCCGAAGTACTGTGTTACTATGGATGAATATAGTACAGAGGAAGTAGAAGCTAATGCTAGAAGGAAAGAAGAAAAAGGGATTATAGAAAGAGATAGAATTGAAGATGAATGCGGTAAGAACTGTGAAATGCCAGAGAACGTAGTGATGTAAATTTATATTAACGATAGTTACTGTTCCGTATGACTTAAATATTAATAAAGAAGTTTAATATGATTTAACAGAGGTAGATGAGAAACCTGCTGTGTGTAATTTTAATTCAGTCGTAAAGTTAGGATGGTAAGGGGCGCGTAGTGCCTACGCTTATTGATTGAGATTGACTAAAATCATTTAATTTTGAAGACAGAGGTTGTCGTGCTATTGAGCAATTCAGGTAAGTTGAATGTAGGTCCTTAAACTGCAGGTAAGTAGGATGAAGTGAGAATTAAATTTTAAAAGTAGGAAGGTTATTACATAGGTAAGTAATCGAAAGAAAGTAATAATTATTATGGCAACCATAATTATGAATATAATGGTAATGAAGATTTAATTCAAAAGTGAGTGAAGATGATGTGGTACAGTGGTAATAAAAACGAAAGAGTTGAAGAATTAAGTATTGATTTAATAAAGAAGTTTCATTTTTAGGACAGCGAGGTTATCAGTGGATATATTTTGAGAAATTTAGAAGTGGTTTAGAATTGTTAATGGTAATGCGTTGTATGAATTAACCAACATCGGGTTGAAATAAGGAAGTAGTAATTAATTAGGACATCTGGTAACTTACTTGGTGACAGATATGTGTGTGTGTGTGTATTTTCACGTAAATGGACGTGAGTTTGAAGTAGTAGGCCAACGAAGGTAATGCCGTTGAGCAATGTGGTTTTAAGTTTTGGTAAGATGCCAAATGGAGTTATAATGGAGGAAGTTTTGGTAAGATGCCAAATGAAGTTTTAAGAAGGTTTTGGAGGATGAAGTAGGTCAGCGAGGTATATTCCGTTGAGCAATGAGATTTTTTATGGTGTCTACGGGACTACGTGAAGTTAATGTTGGGAGTTTTTTTTAAGTATATATGGTTGTATGCACACAAGGTAATAAGAGATTACAAAGGTA
This sequence comes from Meconema thalassinum, assembly GCA_946902985.2. Lineage (NCBI taxonomy): Eukaryota > Metazoa > Arthropoda > Insecta > Orthoptera > Tettigoniidae > Meconema > Meconema thalassinum. The sequence goes on from OX336396.1 coordinate 4,458,851, forward strand.
AGATGGTCCAAGTTTTTGTTACAGTTACGCACGTTTTAAAGATATTACAAGGCTTGTTATCGAGCTAAACCACTTTGTAGTAAAAAGTTACTAACGAATTAATTATGTGGTAGATTGTTGTCCTACACAGGTAAAAGTAAAGATAATAATTATAATTAAAAGGTTGACATAATATTTTCTAGAAGTGAAAGGAATTTGTTATAATTCGATGTTTTGAGGATTTTAAAGATAAATCATTTTTTTTTAGTAGACGAGAAATTAAAGTTTTATTTATGTCATACGGAGTTAGTAAAGAGAAGTTTATATTTTTGAAGACAAGAGTAAGTTAGTAAGATAAGTGTATACCTAAGGGGTAATAATGAAGTTTCAATTAAAGGCAGGTGTAATTTACGCATTTAATTTGATAGAGAAGAGAGTGTCTGAACTGTGTTATAACTCACGACTTGCTTTATGAAGTGATTATGGGAGAATATTTGCTAATTAGAAGTGTCGGTGTTATTGACTGTCAACTGGAACACTGTCATTATTTTAGGAAGACAATAGTTAGGAAAGCAAAGGGTGATGTTATTATTCCAAGGAGTTAGTCGAAGCATGTAAGATTTTTTTTAGCTGAAATTTAATGTGTTATTGGTCAGTAAGAGGTGACCTGTAACAGTAAGAAGAAGTGGGATTATACCACGAATAGGGGAAGTTTTTGTATGTGACGTGTGAAGTCACGATGAGTTTTGAGAGATTCTGGTATAGCAAGAGTGAGCTATAGTCCAGGCGGTCAGAACAAGTAGGAAGTGGTGTTTGGAGGACACGGTACTTAATTAAGAGTTTTGAGAGAAAACTAAGGGGGGTTTTTAGGTATTCAGCAAAAAGTCAAATCATAATTAGACTAAGTTCAAAGTATAAGAGCATTAATATTTTGTGGAACGAAATATTTATTCCGAGGAGTTTGTCATGTGTTTTTGTGAAATAGTTTAGTGATATACGTAATTCAGGTTTATTGAGTAGTATTTTGTCCGAGTCTTAATCATTTTGTTGTTGTAGGTATGAATGACGATAGAGTAAAGATATCTCGACACTAAGTTAAATTTTATAAGATGAACGAGAAGTCAGATTTTATGTTTATTTGTGATTTTGAAAAATCCAAGTTATTGTTTTCGAGAAGTAGTAAAGAGGAATTATGGTTTTATGAGAAGTTAAGAAGTCGTGGAGACTTAGGAAGTATTAATTTGGAAGGAGGCGGCCGTGGCCTAAGAAAGAATTAAGCCACGAAGGCAGGTGAGTAGTAACTTGGATATTTAAGTGAACTGTTTAATAAATGCTTTAAGGTATTTCGATGTCATTATGTATTTGGGGAAATATTTACAGGTATGACATATGCACTGAAATTGGAATTGCCTTATGTATCTTGCTAAGTTATTTTTTTCTTCAATTATTGAAATTTTACTGCATTTGAGTAATCCCTTTAAAGAGACGAAAGGAATATTGTATTGTTTGCATCCTATTATCGTGTGCTGTAATAGTTATTATGGGTTAATCAGCTGGTATTACAACAATGTACTTCTACGCCAGACTGATATACAAAAACTACGTACAAAAGAGATGAAGCCAAAATTGTATGTCATGCATACGATCACCGAAATATAAACGAGTGCAGCGTTGACATATATGTCAAAAATAAAAGTGAAGGGCATTTTATATGTATATATTTTTTACAACATATATAAAGAAGAATGAACATTATGAACATTTGGAAGAATGAGAAATGATAGTACAAATATGTAAAGTGAAAAGAGTATGTTCTTGTATATTTTTATGTATTGTTGAAGGGTATTATTTGTATGTTGTCGTTATGGGGGTATTAATATTTAAATTTGTATTCATTTGTGTAGGATGTGTAGTGATATAAATAATGTTACATTTTATTTTAAATTATTTATATCAGGGGCGATTGTAACGATTCGATCCCATAGCTGTTATATTTAAAGGGTTATTCATTTATTATCATGTTATTATTATTAACTAGAACATCCATGAGATGATTTTTATATCAGATAATTGTAAGCGGTTTTTATTATTATAGTCAGAAATATTTTTATTAACAATTATTTGTAAAGAGACGAAGTAAAATATATAATGCAACAAGATTGCCAAATAGGATCAACCCAATGCGTCACAAACTGAACGACGTAGTAATAATTACACCACGGCAAACTGCGTCATTTTCGAGATGCTATGAAACCCAATATGAGTAACCATCACGTGCGCACAATCTAGTTCCTTCGAGAAGCAATGGAACATTATATTTCACTCATGGTGCAACAACACGCCAGTTTCTAATGTAGGTACGCATCAATGAATGGACAATCCCCAGGTAGAAGGGGTGACTTGACTATGAAGTGGGGGCTGCTTACTACCACGTGACAAGGAAGATATAACCGCACACTCGCATCTACAGAGTCATTAGTGAACGACCACTCATTAGTGGCAGAACAGCGACAGAGGTCCACCGACTGCTTTAGCATACATCATGTCTCGACATAATAACCACGATGTTGACACAATATATATATAAGCTGACCATGGCTTATAGTTGAATACTACAATTAATCTAGAGATGGCAACACAGTGGAACGTAGTATGCTGTATCTTATGACATACTACAACATTTTTTTGAATATGAGAAGGAACATTAAGGTTATCTGTTATAACGTTCAATATGACAAAGCTGCAAGTTGGTGAGCATAAACAATTATTACTTCCGTCTCTATTTTCAATTTAGAGTCAAGCCTTTAACTTTCAATTCATTTTATATGTTCATTTTCTTTTTAATAATTAAACCGCAGTTGGTAAATTAAATTCTTTTTTTGTAACTATTAGTATTTTGTTTTTGCATATAATAAATTCATTTTCTTTAACTTCATGACAGTAACTTTTCTTGTAGTTAGCACATACTATAGGCAAAATTCAACTACTCCTTATAAATAAATACTGAATGGTTAGTTAACTCAGTTACACTACGGCCCGGGTAAGTGGTCTCGACTCTACTGCTGATAGCCGAGGTTAAATCAATAAATTTCGATTCACTGTCTTAAATAGGAATCTGGCGCTCAACAACAACTTATTATATTATACTATCGCAGGTAAGGTCACACCACAGTGTATTTATATATTCTTATCATGTTTGTATTAATGAACCACAATAGTCATCACCACGTTTAGTTAACTCATTATAAATGTTACAGGCTCCCGGCAAGACTACCGTTTTATAATGTCGTAATTTCGCAGCCGTGGAGATGCTTAGTGGGACCAGCTTAGTTTGTAAGCTTTCTGTAATTTTGAGACTCTTTTTTCGTTAGCCTTTGTACTCAGACCAGATCTCTGCATGATTTCTCCTAAATAGTTTCTTAATATTATTAATGCAGCCAATACAGCGGCCGGTACATCACGTGACACGTGGCTTGGCTGTTTGTAATGTCTATACTTTGCTCTTATCAGACGCGGTAGAATAAATCCACGCGCTCGGACCAAACTCTATCGCTTCTGAAGCTGGAGACGTTTCATGCGATTCATTCCCACTTGTTCTGCTACTCATTGCTTAAGTTCCGACGTAATTTATAATGTTTGCAAGTAATGTTGAAACAGCCAGCGCAGTGGGAGAAAGCTGCGATGATGGAGACAGCTGACGGTCAAGTGCATTGATGACAGCTGTTGTGTACACACCAGCTTCAAGTAAACCACTGACCGCATTTACCACATGTAGCCTTCTTCACAACCATCTGCTTACCGTGTAGGTAGCTAACCTTTTAGTTGCTACAGTTTGTATAAACACCCCTCTTCTGAGCTAGCCCCTATTCTACATCAATTTAACATAATCTCCCTTCTTTTATCATTTTTTATAATTTTAAATGATCTTGTCGACTTGGTCGTTACGCTGGGGTCTGGCGTTACGTCACGGTGACGGGACGAAATGTACCCAGATGCACTGAGGTGTGTGATGTCATAGTACCGCTGGGTGCATGTGTTCCCCGACAATCTCTATTCCCGATTCTTGGATGTCACGGGTGAACCACTGGATGGATTTTGATGCGGTTTTCACCATTCTGTAAAGGATATCTCGAGGAAAGATTCTGTAGAAAATAATTTATGTATGATCAAATGAAGCCAAGCAGTAACGATTTCAGTGAAATAGTCGAAAACAAACTTGGCGTCCGTGCGCTTCTTAAGCGTACGCTGGGCAAACCGTTAAAAATATCAATATACTATGTGCGTAAGAATTGGTCAGCATGAAATGTTCTACAAAAAAGTCCGGGAGAGCATATCTCTATCTTGAAAACATCGCCCACTATAAGTGTTTTAAGACTGGATGGAAGGGGCACGTCATCCAGCCATCTCCCTCCGCGCGCTTGAACTTGCTTTGCCCTTGGTTTGCACTTGCCATTCGCGAGTAATTTGAAACAAGGTAAAGTATTATAAAGCAAGATACGTATTAAGCAGATAATTTCCTAACATGTCACGAGTCTTTGGCTTCGAGCGAAGCGAGGAACATCCGGCCTTTCTAGCATTTTTCTTCTATATATTACAGTACATATTATATTGCATTACATTTTACACACATGTAGACTACTCAAAAGTTTCCTTCGGGGCTGTTTCAAGAGAATAAATTTGGGGGCGATAGTGAATCTGGTAGTGGGTATATGTGCCTTATGTAATGACTAGCTAAACGGCCTTTCACTAAGGAGTGACAAATGAGACATTTGGGGGGATGTGTCCCCTATCCCGGGTAGGTCGACGTTTAGAAGCGCCACCACTCGAACAATTACTTGGTCTATTGTCAGTCATTGCAGCACACAGAAGTCAAACATTGCCTTCTCTTAAATAAATGAATAGCGTAATTCGCATCGCCATAGAGATTAAATGGTTCCATGGACTATCACAAAAGAGCAGACAAGTCTACGTTCAAATAGCTGGAATGTGAAACGCGAAAGGTGCGCACGTAGCAACGAACTCTGAAGGTTAATTACTGTGTTAATGTTGATGGCGATCGTATGGCCTCAGAGTTGGAGCCAATCTGACATTTAATTCATTTAGTATTGTAATCACCAAATGTGATACGAGATGTCTTTTACGGGCTGACATGAAAGGGCCCGGAGTACCGTGCACTTTTACTGTCCTTCCTCAGCCGAGGATCGAACCCACCGCGTGCCTGCCAACTGCCACGGCCAACGAGGAATACTGGTCCTGGCGCGGATTCGTGACGTCAGCATTGTGAATCCTTTATATCACTTCCTGTATAGCGGTTTCTGTGGTGTAGTCGGTAGCATGCTGAACTGCTATGCCCAAGATAGCGGGTTCAAACCCGGCCGAAGTCGTCGGATTTTTTAAGAGCGTTAAAAATCCTTCAGTATGCATTCCTTCGGAGGGGAAGTAAAGCCAGCGGTGCCATGTCATAGATTTATGGCATGTAAAAGATCCTTTCACAGACTAAACTTGTGTAAAGCAAAATTTGTTAGGTTAGATTTCGTCAGAACGCTCTATCAAAGTTCCAACGTTCGCCACTAGGTATCATTGATATCTGGTGGCGAAAGTTGGAACTACTTGAAATTGAACGGAACGTGTAGCTCACCCTTTATGGTGTCCGCTGGAAGCAGCTACAGACTCAGGCGAGGCGAACATGTCCTCGGACACTCCCGGCACTAAAAGCCATACGATAAATAAATAAATAAATAAATAAATAAATAAATAAATACTTCCTGTATAATATCAAGACTCGTAAAACTAACTCTGGGCCAAGATTCTGAATATCGCCCACATTATGCCTAGCATAAAACACGCTGTCTCTGCGCCAACAGTTTCTAACCAAACATAAATGGTTTCTACAACTGAAATCTTATACCAGTCCATCAAGTTATGTTTTAAGTCCAATTTCGTGTATTTTACCTTGAAATTGGAACACATTCTGGTTTGAGCAAGATTTTTAGCAATTCAACTATTTCTTCCGTTTCTCTTTTAAGTTGTTATCAATCATCATATATATTATTTCAGTACCAGTAGTATAGATCCCTCCTGCGGCGCTCACAAGCGACCGATCATGAAAAATTAGCATTCAAATGAAAGAGAATAGACATTACCAGTGACGCATTGCACTCTAATTTCATAAATATCTATAATTTCTTTAAGAAATTACTTTAACAAAACGGTACGAAGTGTGCGATTTGCAGATACTGTTGCTGCAGGAAAATACGCTCCATAATTGCTGTCCACTTCACATTTTGGCCGCTGTGACGCCTGTTTCATGTCATTTTAACATTCTGAGGGCTTTCCTTTATCATTTTGCATGGATTTCAGAAAAAGTAATTTAAAGGTATGATGTAATCGTATAATTTCATAAATATCAATTTTTGTAAGAAGTGTGCGATTTGCAAATGCTGTTGCTGTAGGAAAATACGTGACATCATTGCTGTTCAGTTCGCATTTTGGCCGTAGGGACGCCTGAAATGTAAATAGTGCTGTAATGTCATTTGGTTCAAATAAAAACATAACAACCTTTCTCCCATAAACCTATTGGGGAAAGTGAGATTTCTCGCACGGGTCTGCTAGTTTCCCTTATTGTTTCCTTTATCGGTACCGTATGTTTGTATACATGAAACATTCTCATGCTTGGTGTAATTTTCATGGACCCTAGTTTATTGACTATTTTAGTTGTATTTTTTTTTTATGGAAACGTCAATGTTGATAATTAGCCTGTTCCTCCGAATTCTTAGTAATTCGTTACTTACTTTGTAACTTGCGGCACCTCTACAATTTACAATGGGTCTAATCGGGCAGGTGTCTTTATTTTATTAAAGGAAATGCGCATAAACATGCGTAGTAGTACACAGGGCCGTGGAGAGCGGCGACGGGCCCTGGGGCTGGAATCTCCCGGCCCCCCCTCTGTAACCAAACTCTGTAAAATTAATTTATAATCTTCGTAAATTTGCACAAACTGATTTTGCGCATTTTTTTTTCATTGCACAAAATGTTCATCACGAAATCAATTAAAGAACATAAAAAACCAGCAATAATAATAATATTAATAATAATTGTAGCATGCTGAACTGCTATGCCCAAGATCGCGGGTTTAAGTCTGCCCGAAGTCGTCAGATTTTTAAAGGAGACCAAAACACGAAAGTCAACTTGCCTCAAAATCAAAGTATGTATCAGGCAGTGTTCAGCTATATATTTGCTTTTGCGCTGTGGCGCTCCGCAGACCGGCTGTGACGTCACTGCGCCGTGAGCTATTCGCTCCATTCAGTTGATTGTTGCAATACGCGCGCTGCCACTCTTCCGTTGATTAGTATTGTTTATTATAATCGAGTGTGATAGCTAGTTGACAAAATGCCTCCGTGAAGTGTATACGGTTGTAACAACAGAACGAGTAAAAACCGAAACTGTAGAGAAAAAGAAGTAAATTTCCATAGATTTCCAAAGCGTAGTAAGTCGCCACGTAGATTTAGCAGTTGGGTACATTTTTGCAAGAGGAAACATTTTTCTCCCGGTAATGGGGCTACTGTGTGTTCAATGCATTTTAAAAAGACAGACTATGATGAAACGCAACTTTTGAAAATGAAGTTGATGCCTACGGAAAAGCTACAAGGTCAAAATTGAAGCCAGGAGCTGTTCCTTCAATAAGGTGTCCGGCGCCGACACTTCTCATTCAGGAATGCTAATTCATACGCAAGCCGCTTCACAAAGTACACTGTGGAACTGAGCAGAGCAGGACGGAAAGTTATGAGATTAAAAGACGAAGGGAGTTTCTCGACCTTCCAAGGACGACCTGATGAAGAAGTACTTCTCACGATTTCACATGTAACAATAAATGATGTACCGTAATGCATATCAAAATAATATGTCTATATTTATCGTAAATTAACCATCTTAGAATACTTACATACCCCCCCAGGGGCTCACATCTAGTGGGTTGTGGGTTGGCGACCACGGGGCCCCAGCTGAGTCCGGCATTTCTTCCACTTACTTGTGCCAGGCTCCTCTCTTTCTTCTTTCCTGTCGACCTTCCTTGGTCAACTCTTGTTCTCTTCCGACCCCAACGGTATTAGGTTATCCGAGGCCTAGGGAGTCTTTCACTTTCCCGCCTTAATTGGCCCTTGTCTCATCTTTCCTGATACCCTCCTTCTGTGAGGGGTCAGCCTTCTTGTTCTTTTCCTTTTTCCTCCTGCCTTGTGCTCAAGGCCCTTAAGGAGGCAGGGTGTATGTAGCCCCACCACTTCTGGTGCACTGCAGATAATGCTACACCCTCAGGGGCTCACGGCTGGTGAGTTTGGGCGTTGGCGACCCCGAGGGATTCCTGAGCTGGGTCCGTTTTCCCCTTTTGTCCCTTCCCTTTGGGGCGGACCTTCTCCTCTCTCCCCTCTCCTCTCCTCTTTTCCTTCTATTTCCTTTTCTCTTTAAGATTCCCGCACTGTTTTTGTTACTAGGTTCACCGTGTATCTAAATTCCCTTTTAGCGATTTTTTAAGGCATTTTTGATCTATGTTGCATTTTGTAAGTTTTTTCGATCTAAATTATATCTCGCGATTGTTTTCAACCTCAATTGCATTTTGTAAAGATTGACAATCTAAATTGCTTCTTAGTAAGTCTTTCAATGCAGGTTGCCGGGCCTTTTAGTGAGTATTTTGAATTTCAATTGCATTTTGTAAGTATTTTCAACCAAAACCGCATTTCGCACGAATTTTGAATCTAAATTGCATTTTGTTAGGTGGGCAATTTGCACATATTTTGATTCTCAATTGCATTTTGTGGGTATTTTGAATCTAAATTACATTTGTCAAGTATTTTCAATCTAAATTGCTTTTTGTAAGTATTGTCAATCCACATGAGTCGTTTGAATCTACCGTACATTTTGTAAGCATTTTCAATTTCAATTGCATTTTGTAAGGATTTTGAATTTCAATTGCACTTTGTGAATAATTTGCATTGGAACTGGGATATTTCAATCTGAATTGAATTGTGTATTTTCAATTTCAATTGCATTTTGTAAGTATTTTGAACCTCAATTGCATTTTGTACGTAATTTCGATCTCATTTGCATTTTGTACGTATTTTGAATTTCAGTTGCATTTTGTAAGTATTTCGGCGCTACTTTGCATTTTGCACGTATTTTGAATCTAGCCTACGTTTTGTGGGTCTTTTTCAATCTATTCTTTTTGTGCAACTTTTCGTTCTAAATTCCCTTTTGTAAGACCATATTGTGAGTTGTTTCCATGTGAGTTCCTTTTTGTACGTATTTTCCGTCTTCGATAATTTTGTTCTGGTTTCCATTTCATTATCATTTTCGCTATCACCCAGATCATTAGGGGCCGATAACCTCGATGTTAGGCCCCTTAAAACAACAATTATCATCATCATCATCATCACACTTACATAATTCTACTGTTCTAATTTACGGTGGCCGTGGTGGCACAGCGGTCAAGCTGTTGGCCTCTCACCAAGGTGGTCTGGGTTTCATCCCAGGTCAATGCATGTGAGATTTTAGAAGTGAAATGCCATGTCCTGTGGTTCGGAATCCACCTAAAAAGGAGGTCCCGTGGCTCATAATCACACGATTCACGGTCACGTAAAACTACAATCTACATTCCTTTGTTTGAATTTACAGCTTGAAGCCCACATAGGTGCCACTGGGTTCCGGAAATGAGTTTCTTATGATGTTGACAACACATGATGGCACGACAATTCTGTTATTTTTACCAATCGCAGTCCATGAATTTACCCAGGAAGTGAACTGCATGTAACAGATATGATGATGATGTTGATAATTGTTGCTTTAAGGGGCCTAACATCTAGGTTATCGGCCCCTGATGATTTGGGTGATCGTGAAGATGATAATGAAATGTGAACTATAACTAAAACTAACTACTAACTTATATACTAGAAGAAGAAATGGAAAACAAAAGGAGAATAAGGCAAATATAGGACAGGAGGAAAATAAATGCCCTCAACCCTCGAAGAATGTGGATTTAGGGACTTGGAAGGAAGGAGAGCCATAAAAGGCAGATAGGAAAGTGAAAGAGGAGAGGGTCCGCCCCAGAAGTAATGGATAAAAGGGGGAAAACCGGACCCAGCTCAGGAATTCCTCGGGGTCGCCAACTCCCGAACTCACCAGCCGTGAGCCCCTGAGGGTGTAGCAACATCCAGAGTGCACCAGAAGGGGCGGGGCTACATACACCCTGCCTCCTTGATGGCCTTGAGCAGAAGGCAGGAGATGACATGAAAAGAAAACGAAGGCTGGCCTCTCGCAGAAGGAGGGTATCAGAAAAGATGAGACAAGGGGCAATAAAGTCGGGAAAGGAAGAGACTCTCTAGGCCTCGGATACCTTAATACCGTCGGGGTCGGAAGAGAACAAGAGTTGACCAAGTGAGGTCGACAGGAAAGAAGACGGAGAGGAGGCCGGCACGAGTAAGTGGAAGCAATGCCGGACTCAGCTGGAGCCCCGTGGTCACCTACCCACGTCCCACTTAATGTGAGCCCCTGGGGGATTGTAACATATAAATCGCCAAGTTCTATTTGTTGGAATTAAAGCTGTCAGTAAACGTTTCTTTGCCCTGTCCATTTTTTAAGCTCATGTTATGCCTTGCCATTGTCAACACTTCGCGGTCTAAAATAAGCCTTGAAAACGAGGGATTTCTTGTTATACACATAAATTCTTCCGATTTCACTACTTTTACACTGTCTAATTCACAAGAGCATACACTTTCTTCATTCGTACCCATGATGGTACACTCATTAGGCCTACACTTACACCAAGTTCGCATGCCGGCTCGGCCTGTAGTGTTTATATAAGCTGAATAAGCAAAATTTAGAATAATGGAATGCTTCAGGTATATTCTGAGAACAATACATAGCATCGCCTAAGTTGACCACTTTGAGACAGCTGTTCTTCCCCCAAGCGCTTTATAAAGGAAAATATTGTCCACTTGACAGAATAGGCCTATGTTTCTCAATCCTTGTAACATTGTCCACAGACAGATTCATTGCATTCACTAAATTATTGCCAGTAGCAAATTCAAGTCACATAAAGGCAATAATAAAGCAATGCCCGATCGGGTCCATCCTCCTAGGACGCCGGGCCCCCATGGGAGGGTCGGGCCCCGGGGCACCAGCCCTGCCTGACCCCCCCCCCCCCCTCTCGTCGGGCCTGGTAGTACATACATAAATAGAATTGTCAATTTGAATTACTGTATTCCTTTAAGGATTTCAATCGCTTTTGGCATGCAAGTACTGCATATGGTACCTGTCACAAAACGCATCACATAGTGTGCAAACACAGTCATCATCAGGGGTGTGATATTGTATCTTGTGATGGTAGCCATGGACAGCTAAGCTTGTTAGCAGGTGTCTTAGTTCTTGATTCGGTTTAATCCATCCTCTGTCGATCATTGCTTCTGTGCTATAGAACTCAGGCCATATGTCTTCTTGCTTTTCCTTCCTCTCTGCCATAACGTGGACCCATTGTGGAGTCGATGGAAGGGCCATTTTCAATCTTAGGTTTTCCAGAAGGAAATATTCTCTGGCTAGAGTATATGCAAGTCGGGAGGGCGCGTATTTTGAGATTCCGAGGGTTGCTATTATGTATCTAGTTTATGTCCTCTATGGAACTTGGTCGGAGTGTATTGTATTGGCAACTCCAGCTATCTGATATGACCTCTAGCGGTAAAAATGAGAAACTTACCAAGAAGGGTACATTTGTCACGTGGTGACTGTTTGTATATGGTTTCTTGTATTGGTAAACAGATCGTGGTAAATTGTTCGTGTCTTTATACATAAGTAATAAGTTTTACTCGTTGATATAGTGAAAAAAGAGTAAAAGCAAAGTGTATTGCTTAGTTTACGGCTGTAAGTCGATGTATAAGAGGGCTGCGGATATACGTTTTCATCACTTTCCAAAAGATGCAAATAGCAATAGCTGAAATGTGATGATACCTAATAATACCTAATAATAATACCTTTCCACCCCGGGAAGGATCTAACACTTGTCGAGGTAGACAGACAGAAGACCTGCGACGTAAAGCCAGCGAAGGTTATTCAGTTTAAAAACAGCTGTTACGATGGGCGCGCTGGTAAGGTTGAAGTTACTTGAATAATTAATTAAATAATTAATTATTGGCTGCTTGGTAGGGAGAAGGGATGAGTTTAACTTGTATTAAAACTCGTGGGGCGACAGGAATTGCTTGATTTGGATGGTTAAAAGGTGGGTTTGGTGTTGAATATTTGAATGGTAGCGGAATCACTCATTCTACAGTGCCCACGGGGAGGCAAATTAGGCCTATATGACTCGTAGTGGAATAGCTCGAATATCGAAGAACTTAGCGATTACGAGGTTTAGGCTTGGCGGAAAGGCTGGCGGATCATCAGTTTGACATCAATTCACGATATAAGTCGGTGCTTGGAACAGTGGCGTCTGGTTTGCGTGGATGCTAGTCTCGGAATGATAAAAGTAGCACAGCTTCGGTGTGTTATTTATTTGTTTATGTATCGTATTTCTCTATTTGAATGTCCTCGGCGTTGACTCAGGATCGACATTTACATTATATTGCGCATAATAGTACCGAAATAATGTCCGAAGTGTAGCCCTGTGTAAATTTGAATCAGCTGATCTACATCAACCATAAAAACTGATGCTTGATAATATGCAAATGACACCAAAAAATCCAGTGAAACACACTAATTAGGTCACGTGTATCGCACAGTTATACATATATACAATTAAAAATAACACTGTCATTACTTTAGAGTCCACGTTTACTGATTATAACCGAAAAATAAAAAGTGTTCCATATCAAACGCGTGTTATTGAGTATTTTAAACCCTACTTATCCAGACCGACCGCAGCGCCCCAAGTGTTAGTTTGAGTTGCCAATAGGCTATATGCTTTTACTCTGTGACGATATTAGTTGTAATTGCTCAATGTGTTAAGATGTAGAACGAGATGTGTGTACATATTAAAGTGATACAAAGTGCTATATTCAACACATAATAGCTATAATGTGCTTTAATCAAAATATAATAGTTGGCGACGAGGAATTGGAACTTGATTCACCGGCACAGATATAGCCTATATCAATGAAGAACGGTAGTTACGTCAGGTTTGTTTCAACGGCCACGTGAGTAAAATCAAGAATCAAGCAAATCGACTTGAAATTTACACAGGGTACTTGTAAACTATCCTAAGCAACTCATCGTATATTCATCTGCGTGTGCCTGCATGCCACATATTCAAAATAATATTTATCGCAGTTCGAACTTTGAGGTTATGCAAAGTTGTTTTTTCTCAAGCCCAGGACAATATTCGGTCATCGATCACGACCCAGTGTGTTTTAAATCGGTTATCTTGAAACATTTTATTATATTTGAACTGTGATTTTTAAAATTATTTCCACGCTCCGTCAAGATGGACGCAAATCAGTTTCAACAATTACTGAACATTTTTACCGATTCTCAAGAGAAGTTACTTTAAAGGTATCAAGCTCACCAGTCCGTCACGACCCCACAAGCCACTAACATCACACCTTTTGAAAATTTTGATGCTGAAAAGGAAAAATTTGTGTCGTATTTAGAACGATTTGAGAACTACGCAAACTTCAACAATGCCACCGATCCAACAAAGATAGCTCAACTCTTGTGTGCATCAATAGGGGCAATTCATTATAACAATCTCTCTGCATTTTAGGCCCTGATAAACCAATCAAGTCTCTCGGTTATAATGACCTAGTAAAACATTTCAAGCAATTACTGTCACCTCAAGTCTCAACCGTGGTTTCTCAACACTATTTTTTGAACGTCAATCAAAAAGAAAGTCAAAATATTGCAGGATTTGTTGCCACTCCTAGAAGCCACTTACTAGACTGTGACTTTTATATTCAGTGTATATGTGACGCCAGAATTTCAATCGCGGATGTTTTTCTTCGTGCACAATTTATACGTGGCTTGCGAGATAATTGGATCAGAGAGAAACTTCTTCAGTCTAATGACACGAAATTTGATGATCTCCTGAAGAAGGCTATAACCTTGGAAGCATCACGGTATGAGAGTAATCAGCTGTCAAAACAGCTCACTGCACCATCAGACACTGTAGAGGACACAAACAAAGTAACAAAAGCCACAGGTTCATATAATGACCGAAGTAAGAATCAATATAGCAGTGATACTCAGTCACGTTTTGTTCAACAGCCTAGCCCAGGCTCTCACTCACGTTCACAGTCCAGGGGCCGCCGTAGTTCTGTCAATTATAGAGCACTAGGTATTGATGGATTATGCCTAAATTGTGGAAATTCAAACCACAGGTCAAGAGATTGTCGCACAAATAGAAACTCTCTTAAATGTAGGTCATGTAGGAAAGTGGGACATGTTGCAAAAGTTTGTATCACTACACTTCTTCAACAGTGAAATACACACATCATTGCAACTGAGAACATAGATGACAACTTGAATGACCAGCCTGAAACCAATTTCGGGATAGGACAACTGGAATGCATCGAAGATCTCTTTGACGTAGGACAAGAATCGGATAAATATTTTATCACTGTTAAACTCAACATTAAATCACAAAGATTTGAAGTCGACACGGGAGCAAAATATTCACTCATCCCAGAGAACGAATGTTCAACATTGGGTCTTGGTTTGCCATTGCAGCCAACAAATGTCTGTTTTCGATCATATTCTGATCATGTTATCAAACCCAGAGGAAAAATTGTTGTCACAGTATCATACAAAGGAACAGAAACTGTTGCAGATCTGTTTGTAGTTCCGCAAGGTCATGCCGCATTGCTTGGTCGTGTTTGGATCAGGGGCCTCGGCCTAGATCTGAAGGAAATTGACAAAGACACAAATCAATCACTTCACACTGAATCTGTCAACTCAGTGCAGTCAATTCAAGATATTTTACATCAATATAGTACAATCTTTGAAGAAAAAATTGGATGCGTTCCCAATATTGAAGTAAAGCTGCAACTCAGCGAGGGGGTGAAACCTGTCTTCAATCGTGAACGTGATGTCCCTTTTGCTCTTCGGGAACGCATCGAAAAGGAACTCGCTTCATTGGAATCAGAAGAAGTTATTTCTCCCACAGCTTTAAGTGATTGGGGATCGCCTCTTGTTGTTATCCCAAAACCGGATGGGGGAGTTAGGTTATGTGTCGACTACAAATGTGGAGTGAATTCAAGGATGATTTCTGCAAACCATCCCATAAGACCAGTTAATGATGTTCTACATAGTCTTAGAAACTCAAAATTTTTCTGCAAGTTAGACTTATACAAGGCATATCTACATCTGAAGGTTGATGAAGAAGGTAGTATGATTCAAACTATATCCACTCACAAAGGAACCTTCAGGATGCACCGACTGAGTTTTGGCATCAAAACTGCCCCCTCAGAATTTAATAGGATATTATCACAGATCCTTCATGGTCTTCCAAAAGATGAAGCTTATTTTGACGACATCATAATACATGGTACTACGAAGGAGGAGTGCACCAAGAACTTAATAGCCTGTCTAGAACGGCTTTCAAAAAATAATCTGCATTTGAACAAAAGCAAATGTTCATTTTTCATGGTAAACATAGACTACCTAGGACATATTGTATCATATAATGAGATCCGCAAGTCACCAGAGAAAGTTAAAGCTGTGTCACAAATGCCACGTCCTAAAAACTTTGAAGAAGTGAGACGCTTCCTTGGTATGGTGACTTATTACGCTAAGTTTATTCCTAATTTTTCAACGAAGTCCCACCCATTACGGCAGTTAATGCGGAAAGGTGAACGGTTTTTCTGGTCTGCAGCCTGTGAAGCAGCTTTCTTGAATCTCAAGTCCGAGTTATGTAGTGAACGTGTCCTTACCCCATTCAATCCATCACTGCCTATCATCTTGTCAACCGATGCCAGTCCTACTGGTGTTGGAGCAGTATTAAGTCATGAGATGGATGGCCAAGAAAGACCCATCGCCTATGCATCTCGTGCCCTAACACCAGCAGAATGTAATTACAGTCTGCTTGACCGGGAAGCGCTGGCAATAATTTTCGCCACAACACACTTCTACAACTATATTTTTGCAAGAAATTTCATTCTTGTGACGGACAATGAACCTCTGTCTCGTATTTTTCATCAGAACAAGGGCCTGCCACAAATGACATCCGCAATGCTCCTAAGATATGCATCGTTTCTCTCCGGGTTTGACTACACGGTAAGAGTGAAAAAAGGGAAAGATAACGAAAATGTTGATTGCCTATCTCGAGCCCCTGTTGCATCTACCTCGCCTAACATTGAAACATCAATAAATGCAGAAGTTTCACAACTCTGTGCTGAAACGATTCTTCAAGTGTCAAGTGAAGCCATTACATACGAAACTATCCGTGATGAGACTATGTTAGACCCAGAACTTAGAGCCACCCTGCAACGTATTCAAACTCAATCCTTGGATGAACCATATACAGCTGAAAATGGTATTCTATTCCGTCAAGACCGAATTGTTATCCCAAAGAAACTACAAAGAAATTTTTTGGAAGAGTTACATTTAACACACCTCGGCATTGTGAAAACAAAACAGTTAGCAAGACGATATGTCTACTGGCCGCAATTAGACAAAGACATTGCGAAACTTATCAAATCTTGTGAAGAGTGCGCGCAGACTCGTTCAAATCCACCAAAAGCTCCAATACACCCCTGGGATGAACCAGAAGAAAATTGGGAACGCACACACATTGACTATGCGGGACCATTTGATAACCACCATTTCTTGATGTGTGTTGACGCGAAATCCAAGTGGGTCGAAGTCCGAATGGTAAAAGACGCTCCATCCACTGCAACTACTATCAGTCTGCTTGACAATATCTTTACCGTACATGGGTACCCGAATGGCCTTGTGTCAATAATGCCACTATGTTCACGAGTGATGTATTCAGATCCTATTGTAAGGAGAGAGGGATTTTTCAGAAATATATTGCACCAGGGCACCCAGCAACCAATGGGCTAGCCGAGAGAAACATCCAAACTTTGAAGAGACGACTTCGTGCTGCTGTAAATGACCCGGAAGCATTATCGACTAAGTTACAGAACATCTTATTTCAATACAGAGCAACGCCATTGGCATGTGGAGAGTCTCCAGCTGAACTATATTTGAAACGTCGGCTACGTATCCGGTTGGATGCTCTACTTCCAAACCAAAAGAGCTTGACTACATCCAGTTTCTCACCCCCTGTTCGCTCTTTCAAAGTGGGAGAGAGAGTGCAAGTCCGGATTCACCAGAAAAACCGTGATATTTGGCAGTTTGGTGTTATACAAACTAAACTCGGCCAGCGCCACTATGATGTGAAATTGGATTCGGGACGATTTTTAAAGCGGCATGTTGACCAGTTATTATCGACTCTCGTACCAAAGAAAGATAAGCATGTCACTTTTGCTCCAACAAATCCTCCAGTGCGTGATGTACCAAATATACCAACACCAACCCAGTCAAGACTAGAGAATGATAGTATTCCTCCTGCAACCCACACTTCAGATGATACAAGGCAGACCATCCTGCAACCAGATGAACGCCCTGCTCGAGACAGCCTTCCACCACCTGCTGATAATTATTTAAGAAGATCAGCCAGAGACAGGCGACCTCCTCAGTATCTGCAAGACTATGTGCCCAAATGAATATGAATAGTTCCTTTTGTTTGTTTTTATATAAGTGGTGGAGACTATTATGTATCTAGTTTATGTCCTCTATGGAACTTGGTCGGAGTGTATTGTATAGGCTATATGCTTTTACTCTGTGACGATATTAGTTGTAATTGCTCAATGTGTTAAGATGTAGAACGAGAAGTGTGTACATATTAAAGTGATATAAAGTGCTTTATTCAACACATAATAGCTGCAATTTGCTTTAATCAAAATATAACAGTTGCCTTCAGAAATCTCGCTTTTATTTTCTCTATTGATCGTAAGTCTTTAAGACTTAGCTTATCCCAGATTAACTCCAGTCCATAGGTGAGTATAATAATAATAATGTTATTGGTTTTACGTCCCTTTTAACTATATTGGCTTTTAGAGACGCCGGGGTGCCGGAATTTTGCCCCGAAGGGGATCTTTAACGTGCCAGTAAATGTACTGACACGGCTCCCTCGCATTTGCGCACCCTCAAATGCCAGCTGACTGCGCCAGGTTTCGAACCTGCAACCTTGGGCTCAGCAAGCGAGAACGTTACCCCTGAGCCACGCAGCCAGACATAGGTGAGTATTGGGATTATTTTCGCTTCAAACAGGAGTAAAGCAGTTTCAAGTGACAGCGCAGTGACGTTCTTGATGGTGTATATGGCTCTAATTGCTGCTGATGTTCTGTCTTGAATGTGTATTCTGAAGGATCTCGCAGATGGTTGCAGTGTGATTCATAGGTAGTGCTCTGAGTGATAGCTGTGGATTCATGCCTATTAGTTTAGTTTCCTCTACCCTAAATATACTCTACGTTATTTAAAGAACTTTTGATCTGGTTTTGAAATTTGTTTCTCTAATCCCTTTTCGACCTTGTACTGTTGTGTTGCCTTTGTCCGCCTTAGTTACGATTAAATCCACTTTATCTATTTTTTTAAGACCTGCCTGTTACGTTTTGTGTTTTTTGTTTTGTTTTTATTCTGTTATTGATTGCTTGTTTAATGATCTTCCTAGTTTCACTCATTGCCAGATTCTTAGTAATTTCTTTTTCTTGTTCCAGTAGTTTACTGCACCGCATTTCGACATCCGTTATAAGCTGTTTTATATTGTAGATTGTTCAATTTATTGTCTGATGTTTTCTGATTGCCTGATATTTAACTGTATCGTACAGGTTTTTTGCAAATGATGCCCATTAGATGGAATGCCAAAAATTACTAAACTGTAATTGAATGTTCAGCATTTGGTGGTTAGTTTTCTACTTGCTTATGTAAGCAAATTTGATCACGTTTCTTTAAAATCCAAATTGACCTAGCTTGTTTGGTTGACAAGATTGCTGCAGGAGTTGTTTCTGATTGGTGTGAGTTTCCGTGCAATGCATATCTTATTGAACCAGATTGGCTTGTATGAGTTTATTATTTTTAGCTTAAGAGATTTGAACCTTTTGGCTTATTGATTTGCCCGACTGGCATTGAGTAGTTTAGGACTTATTGCTAGAGTGTTTCACAGCGATAGTAGCTACACCTTGGTGCAGGGAGACTGTCATTTCTCAGTCTTGCAACAATGTAGATACCGTTTATAAAATAGTTCTTTTTTTTCGGACGCTTAATGCTTTAGTATTTTACCGGTGATAGATGCCACACTTTCTGAGTTTATGACGGGGTTTTAAGTTTTGGAGGGCAAAGACCGTTTGTGGTTGTTGTTGTTGTGGGTTTGGTAGTGTTTTGTAGAGTTAATTTGCCTCGTGGATCTGATGATGCTTGATGAGCGAGACAAGTCATCACTTAGTATACTCCCTCTTGTAGTCTATAACATTATATAGGTAACCTTAATCACATGTAACTTTTCACATATTCCAGTGAATGGAATTATTTAGTGTTGTCAATAAGACAACACTGGACAAAGCTGTCTATACCGGTACCTTATGATATAGCGGCAGTACACAGAGGCTGACAATTGTCCGGTAAAATGGCCGCTCATCCCCGAACACCAAATATTCGCGCTGAAGGTTATCGAGGAAGTCACCATCAGAATGCCTTCTTCCCGACTCGACTTACGGTGTTTCTTAAGTCCTGGTCATATCATAATTGCAATTCGCTCTATCAATGGAACGTAGATGGCAGGTCAGTCGTGACAACATGGCGGATACAATGGGGACCAAGGAGTAAGCTAATAAGGTGACTCAAAACATTGCTGGCAAGTGTTAGGAATATGACTGTTAGTGTTATCCGACCAAAACTTGTCTACTTTTGACGCATAAAGTATTGTAAGTAGATGTCTAAAGCTCTTAATTCGTATGCACCGTACTACTTTGTATTTAGTTTTCAAGTCCCTTTAGCCTAATCAAGCTGAACCCGCTACTGTACGCGATGGTAAGCACGGCGGCTTCTTTCTACGAGGAATTTAAACCACTGGATGTGATCTGCATGTATTGGCAGTGAATGGAATATAACAAGCAGCTAAACCACTGCGCTATCATAGCCCTGGGTAAAAGACCGGCATTATATCTTACTGGCATTAGATATAATAATCTAGCTCAAATGGGGGCGTTCTGATTGTCCTCATTACATTGTTGTTGATGCTCCATTTACCGGATAGGAACATTTTGGTTATCAGCCCTGGAAACCAGTGGGGGGGGGGGTACAATTGTGGTATCTATAAAACGTTCTACCTTATTGGGTTCAAGAAATGGAACGTGATCAGGGGTATAGAAACTATCCAACTATTTTCTTGGACTGAGCATGGTGTCAAACAGTCAGGATAACATATCGCTGGAAATACAACTTCTGATTTAGGAACGGTATAGCAATCAAATCTTTCCATGAAGTGTGGTTCTAACAAGGTGAATATACAGTACCGGTAGTTTCATAGCCCGCTCACAAATCATGCTACTAGTAGCGAGTCATGGTGTCAACAGAGAAACAATTTACCATATTATATTAAAACATGAGCTCAAGGTTTATTTTACAAACATTCAGTGCACTAGATATTTACATTATGTACAATATACAGTCGATGGAGATGAAGACGAAATAAATAATAACACACACACTTCAGCCATACACGATCAGCTTGCAGACTCTCTCACGGCGATAATAAGTTCAAACTGCAAGAGAAAACACAATGAAATGAGCATCTCTTTCCTTCCTGCTTCCTTCGTTAGTTCCTTTAACATGCATGCTCTTTGAGACTTCTTTGATTCAAGAGGCTGTGGTTGCTAGTTGCATGCCTTGCGCTTTTGCTGTTATGTTGATCTTGGGAGCAGTGAAAATGCGGGCGTTCCATTATAATATCATTTTAGTGGGTTACTAAAACACTCATGCTTTGATGTTGATGATTGATGTTTTAAGGGGATAATTACTCGAATGTATGTTAAACAGGTTAGTACTTGAACCAACTACACCATGGAACAATCATGCAATGATTTTATTTTTGTCTGATGACTGAGCATGTCAGCAATGCATCTCGTGTTTGTCATAATTAGTTAGTTATTGTTGTTTTAAGGGGCAGAACTACGAGGTCATCTGCCCCTATTTGTCATAATTAAGGCTAGTAACCAATCTTTTACTCTTCAGAAATTATCGTTGCTTTTCTCAATGTAGCCTCGTTTGTTTTGAAGGAAAAATGCTTGATTGTTTATACTGTACTTTGTTAGTTACACCAATATTGTCCCTATTCGATTTGCAAAAACTGAAGAAATGAGGCTGCTTTCTTTTTCACTGGACATATTTGAACTGTTGTATGTAAAGGAAAATGTCGGTGATAAAACAAAAACGTGATTATCGTCCTTACGTCACATCTCTCGCGTGGGAACTGAAGTTGTGAAGAGAATACTTACTGGACTGCGAGCCGGGAGGAACGAACCCATACCCTGACGCTCCCACCACCACACCACTGGTCTCGCCGGGGTTTCCCGCTGGAGCTTGAGGGAACAGCACAGGGCCTAGAACAAGATTGTGATCGTTAGTGAGGTCAATGTGTGAGGAGTTCTACAATTCGTAGGATTAATAGATGTATTAAATAATCCTTTATTTCTATCCAGTGCTTCGCGTGAAGCAGCAAATTCCAGCGACGTGATTATTCATTACAGCACAAAATAGACGGTTACATTTTAGGCTTGACACAGCGTCAAAAAAGTTGTCAGACAACTTGCATCCTGATCTCAATAAGAAGCAGTAAGCGTATATGTAATATAATTTGATCATAGTAACCTGAGCAATTTATGGGCAGATGTTCTGCGCCTTAAGAGAACATCCACCACCACCACCACTTGTTTTATAGAATTGTTCACTGCACTAAGCCATATTGAAAACTAGTACAAAAAGCATGTAGCCCATTAACCTACGTTTTAGGCTAATCCAAACCCCTTCATAGAAAGCACAGGTAATCGTTAGCTCTCTCCTTCACTTATATGGACTCACACCGTCTCACATTGTCTATCCGAACTCCCTTGTTTTCTTTCGATCTCCACGCTATCACAGTCAGGTGGTTTCATTCAAACACCACTGGACTGAGTTTCAGTTTCGAGGCTTGGAACATCTAGGTCAATAGCAACGTGCTAAATTGGTCTGATAGCCTGTGATTTTGCGGTGACTAGTGTGTTGGCACCCCGGGACTTAAAATAAGGCACCATTCGGACATTTTCAGTAAGCAAGCACCGGCTTCGAACTTTTGATCGCAGGATTTCCAGCTCCTCCTTGGAGTCGTGGTCTGCGTGGTGTTGGGTTTGCACCCTCAGCCCGACAAAAAAAAAGCGATATTCCAGTGTTAGATTGTGTCGCAGAGGAAAGAGCAAGGAATGCCTTTCATTCGAAGTAGATCAGAAATACCTGGTCATAAACCAACAAGTTCAGTACTTTGGCCGGGCCGGATTGGACTGCTTCCCCTCTCAGTTGAGGAGATGGACCAATAAGGAGGTCGCCCCATATGTTCTGCAAGTCTAGAATCGGGTCGGGAAAGTAGAGCAACGTTCTTATAATATGGAGGATTGTGTTCAACAGAAAATAGATGGAAAATTACGAGTCACGTTTAAATTAACTGTTGCCAGCTGCAGCGGAAATTGGCGAGGTTACGTGGCAACATGGTGTGCAGACATGCTTGCCCATTCCTCAGGATGTACACTTACTATTTCATCCGGCGTTGTTAGTAAAAAGCAACAGGCCCAGACAATTCAAAAGCCAAGACAATGTTTTACCTGAGGCACGTTCCTGGCCGAGTCCCAGCACGGAGCTGAGTTGACGAGGGAAACGACCGGAATGGTGGACACCTGGACAACAATATCTCTCTCAATCCAGTGCTATTGTGGTGGCTAGCGGCGCATGCAAGTTTTCCCGGGATTTGAGATAATGTTTGCCGTCACATGCTATGCTCACCTGGGTTCTCGGGGCCGCTGGAGCGACCTTGTGGCGACAGTCCATTGCCGAAGAAGCTGTCATAGAAGAGTTCTTGTTGGGCCGTCACCATAGCTGCGAGCAGCACCACTAGGCATACGAGTATCACCTGCAATTACAAAACAATAAAGAAAATAAGTTAGAGGCCTGGTGCAGGTCGGTCACAAACGCAACATCCCAGGACCAAAGCCGAACGTGCTATATACCCACCTTGAAAATACAGTAGCTATAGATTTGGTACGAAATAATTGATAGGCATATGAACATCGCCTCGCGAACGGAGCACGCCATTTTATATGGCAGCGAAGCTTGGACCCTTCGCAAAGTGGATGAACGGAGATGCGTGGGTTCATGAGGAGAACAGCTGGATACACTATGCGATAGGAAAAGATCTGATCTGAGGATATCCTTAAAGAACTAAAAGTAAAACCAATTATCAACACAGGGCAGAATTACAGATCAGCTTGGAAGGACCATGTACTACGTGCATCACCAGACGAATCCTCAAATACCAACCTAGAGGCAGAAGAGACGTACAGTAGGTCGCCCTACGAAGAGATGGAACGAGACCGTAACAGGCCACCTGGCCTAACACTTGATAGGAAGAATAAGAATAAGAATATTTGTAAATACAGCTTTGTTATTGTGTTTATGTACATAAATGGACTCCCGTTGTCACGTTGACTGACTGGTTTAGCCATCACTGGTGTCACCTATGCTATTCCGTACTTAAAACATTTTAGTCTATCTTGCCTATGTTTCATAAAGTGACTTTATTTGATTTTTAACTCAGCAATTCTTCTAGGTTTGTGCCGTGTGTTGTGTGGGATTTCGCCTAGGACACCAAACTGGCTCATCAGCGGACCCCCACAGGAGTAGCGAACTGCGCGCTACCTCCCTTTTTTATGAAGCGCACCAGCGCCTCTTTACTGCGAGAACTAATAGCTCAAGCAGCCATAACCTCCCTATGAAGGCCTCCAAGAAGATGGTATATTGACTTTCATTGGCCGTGAAAGCCAATATACCATCTTTTATTTGATTTGTCTAACCCTTTTATTAAATAAACGACTATTTCTAGCAGGCGAAATTGATGATTCTTGTGACGATTGGAACTTTCTGTATAGTTTTGCAAATAATTCCTACTAATACTATCACAAGGACAAGGATTGCAAGCAAGAGCTGTCTGCACAAGCACGTCAGAAAAGCGAGGAGTGTTGTCTATTCTCTGAGATAAACTAGGGCGCTAACTGCCAATAATATTCGACGTTCGCTCAAATAAACGACTAAGCCATAGAGTTAAAACCCTGTTAGCAATTAATGTGAACTACAGTAGAAGAAAAAAGTGAAGCCAGAAGGTCAAGTGTGAACCTGTCAATGGTAGGTTCACTAGGAAACAGATCTAAGATGCTTGCGATTCGACATTTTATTCGGAAGTCTCTTAGGGGGTTACGTGATGAGAACAAATGTCATTGAGTAGCCCTCTCCATTCTGCACGGCTGAAGTCTATTGTTGTCCGTTATGCACTTTCTCTTGCTTTGTTACACGACAGAAGAATGTCCTCGTCATACGTAACCTTAAAGACCGTAAAGTGAGGAAGTAGTTTGGTGCTGAGAGCTCGAGCGGCCTAGTGAAGGTCGTCCGGCAAGGCCGCTAACCTCCGTGCAACTGGGACATTTGCAGCAGGAAACTAACGAATATTGATGCAACAGTTCTTTTTTAAATAATGTGAATTTAGTGTGTCAAGTTTGTGATCCTAGTGACAGTAATAAAGACACTTGTCCAAGGGAAAGGGGTAGGCCAACTGCCTCTAGGTACATAGCTCAGCTGTCATTATGTGGTTGTGGATTCTACATTAAAACGTAGCCCAGTTTGAGGTTGGTTGGTTCCTTAGTTTAGAGGGGCTGCGACAACGCGGTCATGTAGCCCCGTGTACTTTGGGTGTGTGTAAAATCTGTCTAATAAACCGGTGTTAATTGTAATGGCTGTAATAGTGTGTGTTATCTGTGATTCAGGTAAGGACTGCAGACGATCAATGTCAACTAGTTCCTACTTTTGCTACAAAATACTACCCTCCACGACACCTAGCTGCGGACTTGGCTACTCGATGCCATCGCAACTAGCACCTGGCGGCGAACGTTGGAACTTAATAGTGTTAATCAAACCTAACCTACAAAGTTTGCTTCACACAATTGTAGTTAGTGGGAAGGTTCTTTCACATGCCACAAATCTATGCCATGGGCCCGCCGGCTTTGCTTCCCCTCCGAAGGAAGGCATACTGAGGGATTTTTAACGCTCATAAAAAATCCGACGACTTCGGCCGGGTTTGAACCCGCGACCTTAGGCATAGAAGCTCAGCATGCTACCAACTACGCTACCGACGCCGCCCCAGTTTGAGGTTCAGTGCCAAATAAAATAAAACAAAACGTTTGCTTTGTTTTTATTAACCCAAAAGATTAATTCATGATGAAACATGGTTGACTGCAGTTTGATCATTGGATGATGACAGGAGCCTCACGACATTTCTCGTAACTGGTGATTTAATGAACCCCTGCGGATCTAGAAAACGTCTGTTTTGACGTCACGACGTCAAATAAATTGTTGAAATACAGTGACATTCGTGAAAAAGTGTTACAATGAAAGGTGATGATATCGTTTTATCTCTCTTCTGTTGCTGCGCTCGAGTGTCGCTACTGTCGCTTTTGGATGCCACGGGTGAACCTCTGGGTGGAGTTTAATGCGGTTTTCACCATTCTGTAAAGGTTATCTCGAGGAAGATTTCTGTAGAAAATAATGTACAGTATTTATGAGCAAAGGAAACCGAGCAGTAACGATTTCAGTGAAAAGGTCGGAAAAGAACATGGCGTCCGTGCACTTTTTAAGCTTACGCTGGACAAACCGTTAAAATATCAACCTACTATGAGTGTAAGAATTGTTCAGCATGAAAAGTTCTAAAAAAAAAGTCGCCGAAAGCATATCTCTATCTTCAATACACCGCCCACTGTAAGTGTTTTTTCGTTTTCATTTCTTCCAACAATCTCCATTCAAATACTGAGGCGACAGTTTACAAGTCTATCACCCCAGTTACAGCCTAGCTAGCGGGCGAGCTTATTACCCCCGATACAGCCAGCCGCAAACTGTCGAGTCATGTTGAGTTAAGACTTCAGAGAAGAGTGGTTGTGTTTGGAGTTTCCCTGGAAGTGCAACTTGAATTGATATTTGCTAGCTAGTGCTGTCGCAACGTTCAGGAATGTGACGAGAGGGTTACGACACGAAGATAGACTATTGTTGACGAGATGGTGGAACCGAGAGCGGGAAGAAAGTGGGCGCAAGTGATGCGTGTCCCATCTGACGTGCATACAGGCCGGAACAATTACTGTAGGCACAGGTACAGGTACACTTAGTTTCTCATTCGGGACTGCGAATTTAACAGTTCCACACGGTGATGTGATTTACTCTGTATTGTATTGCCAACCTTTGCACACTGCTTCAAATCAGTTGCCAAGGTTACTCAAGTGGGTTGCGACTTTGCTGCATACTGTATCTGTAGTATCTGCCATGTTAGAAGCTCTGCAGTTTGCGCAGCAGAATACACGATTCTTATTTGTGTGTTGGTTGCAGTTCAGTAACACCCGTTAGTGCAGCTGTTCCATGACCTTGTAGCCGGCTTGTGCAACGCTAACACTACTATCACCAGCCACATTAGAAGTGAGTTAACGGATCAAGCGGTATCACTGCCACTCGTACCTCATGATCCCCCATATTTAACCGATCTTGCTTGCACGATATTAGCCGAAGTCGTCGGATATTTAAAGTGCGATAAAAATCCCTCATTAAGCCTTCCTTCGGAGGGGAAGTAAATCCGACGCGCCCTTGTGATACAGTTATGACATGTAAAAGAACCTTCCACTAACTACAATTGTGTGAAGCTAAATTTGTAGGTTAGATTTGATTAACGCTCTCCAAGTTCCAACTTTCGCCACCAGGTGCCGGATGTGGTGGCATATAGTAGCCAAGTCTGCAGCTAGGAGTCGTTGACGGTAGCATTTGGTAGCAAAAGTAGTAACCACTTGAAATTGATCGCCTGCAGTCCTTACCTGAATTACAGATAACACACACTAATACAGCCATCACAATTAACACCAGTTATCAGACAGATTCTACTCACACCCAAAGCACACGGGGCTACATGACCGCGTTGTCGCAGCCCTTAAACTGAGAAATCAACCAGCGATATCAGTCGATCACGAGGTGGCACATTTTCTAGTGACTTTGATTCAAAGAGCATGTTCTTATTGCATTTTTTTAATCGAGCATGTTTTATTCCGTAGTCTGCTTTTCGTTTGTTATTATAATTATTTATTTATTTATTTATTTATTTATATTAGGCCGTTTTTATTGAGGTGTCCACCCCTAAATGAGGGGCAGACGTTGCGCAGTGAGAAAGCAGGTGATTTGTCACGATCAATTAGTCGCTTGCGGACACAACCACAGAAGCAGAACAAATACGAAGAGCGGTGCTCCAGTGGAAAGTGTTAATGTTCTTTCCAAACTTACTGGATGTGGTTGCAAATCGTCAAATCCGCACGAGCAAATAACTGGTTCGCTTCTATGTCGAACAGGGGCAGATGACCTCGTAGTTCCTCCCCTTAAAACCTCAATAACTAGCTAACTCTATGCCGAACGTTGGGAATTGTGTGGACACCTACATTTTGCTGTGACTGACAACCTCGACCCGGATTAGGAAACGGACAGCATGTTGAGAGTTAATACATATTCTTAATTTAACCGGTGAGTTAGCATCTCAGAGTAAATCTGTCCATGTTCTAAAGTTAACAACATGTTATAGAAAGTTAATTTCAACGATACTAAGTTACAGTAGTCACTTGAGAACGTCAGTAAGCTATTGAATTTGGTTGCTACAGAACTTCTCAGAATATTTAGTTCCAGTATGGTTCATGGCAGTGGGGGACAGGGCTGCTTCAGTTTCCAAGCGCAGGGAGCGTTATGTTGAGTGCCTTGTAACATTCAACCAGTCCCACTTCAGCCACTATCCTGGCATCTGCCTGGATTTGAAGTTGGAAACCACTTCTCGAACCCATCACCTGTCTAAGTTCGTCTCATTTCAGTCCTCAAATCAGGACTTCAATCTCTGAGAGAAGAAGGGGCTTAACATCAACACCTTAGGACAGAACTAGCGCGACATTGACAACGTCAAGAGCAAAGGTGGCGTAAGATCGGATCCTACCACCAACCCCACAGTAGTGAAGTAGTTTGCCATTGCTTTCCTTAGCGAACACTGAGTAGCTCCACCAACATTTACCAATCGCTGCGCCTCAGATAATGGGAACACGCGCTATGCTCAGTGGCGTACCGACGGCAGGGGGTTATAGTACATAATTGTATTGTCCCATCTGCCACCTGTTTTACATTACCACCTTCTTTACTGTCCGGCTCCGTGGCTAAATGGTTAGCGCGCAAGGCTTTGGCCCTAAGTGCCCCAGGTTCGATTCCCGGCCAAGCCACTAGGGATTTTAATCTCCTGGGGTTAATTCCCATGCCTTGGGGACTGGGTGTAAGTGCCGTCCACTTCATCCTTATTACGACGCCCAGGTCGCCCACGGGCGTCAACTAGAAAGACCTGCACTCGGCCTCTCCGGAGGGCACACGATCATCATCATCACCTTCTTTACTCCTGGATGTGCCGTATGTTGATAACGTTAGTAATGTCCTGCACTCGGCTCGCAGCGAGACTCCTCCTCCTTCCGCGTTAGAGCGAGCCATGGATCACTTTTACTGTTGAAGTGTGCGATCGGTAATTTTCATCACATCGCTTTAATTGTGTGTCCGTTTCGTTAAAGCTAATTCAGTTCACGAGGAGTTTCTGCAATTTATTCCAATTAATGATGCAGATAGTCATCAAGTTAGGCAGATTTTGAGAGTCAATGTTAATGGCTGTGGGAACACGGAGATCAAAACATTATTAGCCTACTTTCGATTTTTGCAAAAAATGAAAGTAGACTTATGAGATCAACACAGGGCGAAAAATTGTGTGTCTGTCTGTGTGTCTGTTTGTGTGTGAGTGTGTATGTGAGTGTGTGTACTCTGAATGTCTGCTCCCCCCCCCCCCCCCTATCAATTCGAACACGGTGAAACCGAATTGAACGAAATTCGAAATTTGGTAAAGATGTAACACTAGCAAAGGGCACCTCATTGTCATGTTTTATAGCGCCGCCATCTTGACGGAAACGTAATGGTGGCCACCCAAATGTTAAAAGCTTAAATCAAATTAAGACCAACCTTATCATCTGATCTCTACCAAATTTTGCAACAACATACCTTTATGTGAAAAGCGTTCTTTGACCAAGCTACACCATCTTCAGTCCAATAGTTTGCATATGGCGGCCATATATGAATGCAAATCGATTTCCCCTATCAATTCGAACACGGTAAAATAGAATTGAACGAAATTTGGTACGTAGATAGCACTAGCAAAGGGCACCTCAGGGTCATGTTTTATATTGCCGCCATCTTGACGGAAACGGAATGGCGGCCACCCAAATGTTAAAAGCTTAAATCAAATTACGACCAACCTAATTATTTGATCTCTACCAAATGTTGCAACAACATACATTTTTGTGGGAAGCATCTTTTGACTGAACTACAATGTCATTAGCCCAATAGTTTGCAGATAGCGGCCATGTATGTGTGCAAATCGATTCACCATATCAATTCAAACACGGTGAAACCGAAGTGAATGACATTTTGTGCAGATGTAGCACTAGCAAAGGGCACCTCATATTCATTTTTAATATCCGTATAACACGTTGTATTTCTACAAGCTACTACAACCAACATTCAATTAAACTCCTTGAAAAGGACAGAGTTATAACAATACCCATGCATTTAGGAGAAAGTAGGCTATATGTTCTTTACTGAACATCTTGTTTTTCTCTGGCATAATATCAATATTATAAGCAATGATGTATGGACATGTTGGTACCACTGCATCATTTCAGTTTTTATGTGTAGTTACTGTTTTCCATATTTAATTTTTTTTTATGCTGAAAATATGAGGCCCAAAATAGCTTTCATCCAAAGAGAATGTTTATTTAATTATTGTTTATTATGAATATTAATCGAAATATTTTAATAATGTATAATGATGATGATGATGACTGTCGCTTTAGGGGCGGAACAGCAAGGTCATCTGCCCCTTTAGTAGTGTAGGCCTACACAATTACCCTTGTATAGTAACCAGTGCACGGCGAGATGGCTCAGATGAGATCACACACGGCACTTGCGTCTTATAGCACCTCATGTGCTTCAAGCACCACTGGCCTTGTGGAACAGTTAGGCAGCCAATTCACCACGAGGCGTCAGTGTTCCCACCGCGTGCAGTGTTTCAGTGTAACCAACTTCGCAACCAAGTCGCTAGAATTTGAATTTCTTTTACTGGTGTTAGGGCAGATGCCTGCCTCTCACACGGAGGCCCCGGGTTCGATTCCCAGCTCGATGAGAAACTGATGTGAGGGGTAGAACAGGATACACCTTGTTATTGTTGTTTTAAGAGGCGGAACTACGAGGTCATCTGCCCCTCCAACACAGATTAAAATATACAAATTTTGAATTGAATTTAAAACTTAGAGGTGGACACCTAAATTGTAAAAGACCGAAAATTAATAAACCAAAAAATTAAATAAAACTAATAATTATAATATAAACAAAAATTACGGGAAAACAAACATTCAGCATTAAAAAACGAACAAGAGTCAATGTACACTGGAAAATTTAGATTGCTGGCCCTAACTTAGGGAACACTTAGCCTAATGAGTAATGAGGCAGAAGAGATGCGTTCAATGTCCTAGAAACTTCCACTCCAGACTATCCTTGCTATTTTTGAAACCTACCCCGTAAGACAGGAATTGTAGCTGCGGTGCGGTGCCCTAGACCTAATCCTCCTCAGGCGCGGATCTAGAGTTTGGCTTTGGGGGGGGGAGTCAGAGAATCGAAATTGTTAAGAAAAATGGTATCACTAAACACGCAATCACAAAATAAACAAACGTACAAAACCAGACCAATTTTTTTGTTGCAAGCTACATGCATAGAAATTTGATGCGTTTAGCGCACCAAAAATATTCGTACAAATTGCAACGGCATGGTTTGCGACTTTTACATCGAGCTTCGAGAAAAGTATCAAGGTACGTTACAGTTTCGGCAAGTCGAGTTGGTACCGACAAAAGAAGAAAGTCACAGCTTAAATTGCCAACCAAGCTTGCAGTTTGGACGTCGGTAATTTTTTTTGGTGCGAAAAAAAGCCCCAAATTCGTATCCGTGCATTGCTGCACATTCATCGTGACATCACTATAAACATCGATTCGGTAATCACAAGGTTTGCTAAACAAAATAGACGAGTTGATTTTGTTATATAAATAATCGTGTTTATATAACAGGTATGAATTTGTAACAGAACGTAATAATTGCAATACAGATATTTTCAGTATTGAATAAAATTTAAAAAAAAACTATTTTTCAGTTAAAATTCCTTAAGTTTTATTTGTCTGGTTTCGGTTTTTTTTTTTTTTAGTTTGCAAAAAAAATTGGTCTCCGTTTGGAAGGGGGGGGGGGTCATGAACCCCCGTGACCCCCCCCCCTTGAATTCGCGCCTGATCCTCTTTGCATTGCCTAAGTACAAGTAGACTACATACATTTTCATTTGATACTGTTTTACCAATCAGCATCCAGTCTAGTCTGCAAGCCCCTGTTTGTGAACAAGTCGTGGTCCCCTATTAGCAGTTAGCACTCTGCTTCTACACCTCTCACTTTGAGATCATTCAACACTGAATCTAACTACCGCCTCCTAGGTCTACCTCTACTTCGCTTACCCTCTACAGCCAAACCCATTCTCTCCTCCCCCACATGACACCACCATCTGAGTGGGCTCATACGATCATCTTCATCTAGCGTGTTCATTTATAACTTAGCCTTTATCTCTTCATTACGAGCACCTTCCTGCCATTGCTCCCATCTATCCTCATATCAGTTACCACTAGCTCTCACTTCCATACAGCAAGGTCGGTCTAAATACTCAACGATGTGGGGAGAGTTTGATCGCTACTCTAATTTCTTTCATACAGAATACTGCAGATCACAACTGAGAACTCACTGCATTGACTCTATTTCCTTCCCCACACTGTGGCCATCCTGAGTATGCCCAAGATCGCGGGTTCAAACCCGGCCGAAGTCGTCGTATTTTTTAAGAGCATTGAAATCATTCAGTATGCCTTCCTTTGGAGGGGAAGTAAAGCCGGCGGTCCCATGTCATAGATTCATGGCATGTAAAAGATCCTTCCACTAACTAAACGTGTGTGAAGCTAAATTCTAGTTTAGATTCCGTTGAAACGCTCTATCAAAGTTGGAACTACTTGAAATTGAACGGTACTTGTAGCTCACCCCATGGGTGTCCGCTTGAAGCAGCTACAGCCTCTGGCGAGCCGAACATGTCCTCGGACACTCCTGGCACTAAATACATGTGAATGTAATGAGAGCTCGTATCAGAGTGCGGTACTTTACCTTCATGTTTCCGGTTGTTGTGGAGACTGAGTATCGACCAAGACTTGTGCCCGCTACTTATACGTGCACGGACAGGAGAGGGGAGGCCGGAAGGAAGGAAGGACCTTGGTTGTGGCCTTAGCAGCTGGTGTGTGCCATGTCTCGGGGGGCATCTCCACCGCCTTTCAAGATCACCAGCATTCTCAGGGACTTGCTACATAGTCTGTGTGTAGCCCGGCTCTGCCTCTACTTCTACTCAAGGCCACAGCCGCCTCCTTCCCAATCCTCACTTGACACAGGTTATCAGACAAACATCTCTTCGGTAGTGATGAGCAATTGGGAGATTCTAATTCCTGAATGTAAACTGGAAAATAATCGCAAACGAAACACCTCCATCGCTTGACAGGGCCTTCTCTAAACTCTGCAACAAAATTCCTCTCCATTAACTGTATGGCATGCTTCTCTGTTATTGCACGCTTCTAAAATTATTAGCTTAAAAGAATCAGATATTTAATATGAAGTAAGCACATCATAATTAATTTACATTACCTTACTTCTTCTGCCTTTAAACTTGAAAGTTATGTAAATGCAACAAATTATTGTTTTCAATAAATTTAAGGTAGACAAATACACGGAGCTAAATGACCGCAATGACCAAGCCCCTCAAATGAAGTAACAACAACAACAAGAAACGTGCCAGTGACGAGACAAGCTTAATCTTGGAAAATTGTTAAAATCTGTTCTTTGTTAATTGCTTTTTAACCCTTTCACTTTCAAGCTCTTAACTTATTTGATGGATGTGTGAAAACTGTCGGCTATATTTACCAAGCTATGCACACACTTCTTTTAAAATGAGATGGAAGAGAGACCAATGAAATGAAAATCCACAGCCTGCTTCCAGTCTCCAACCGGGTCAGGAATGGAATGAATGAAGCCCCCATCTAGCGGCGAGGATATGAACTGTGCCGGCTGCCGAGGCCTGACGCACTCCTCTGGGGCAATGATTAAATGAATGACAGATGAAATGAAATGATAGTGGAGAGTGTTGCTGGAATGAAATTTTGACAGGGAAAACCGGAGTACCCGGAGAAAAACCTGTCTGCCTCCGTTTTGTCCAGCACAGATCTCACATGGAGTGACCGGGATTTGAACCACGGACCCAGCGGTGAGAGGCCGGCGTGCTGCCGCCTAAGCCACGGAGGCTTACTGGAAGAGAGACCAATAAAGATATTAAAATAAAATATTATAAATACAGAGTGTACTCGTAGTAATCACTTGCTATTACTGAAAATAAGTGATGTCTCTGAGCCATATGATTTGAATATTAAAAAAAAAACAATGGAAAAGAAAATATACAAATTTGAAGTAATTTTGGGGATTGGAATTTACTTGTCAAGTCTACTATTCATATTAAAAGCAACTCTATATTATTTGATAGCGTAGTAAATGTCAAGATTCCAAAATTACCAACGTAAACTGAGAAAAACACCCGGAAGTTTGCCACCAACCGCGATGTAAACTCTGTGAGCACATGCTTCAGAGTCTATGTAAATACAGATTGTCAGAGGTTCCCGCGGAATATAAACGTGAGTTAAAATTTCCTTCTTCATATTCCCCGAAAATTGCTGCTACCAAGTGTAAATAATCAATGATAAAGGGCAGTAATGATGAATCGTTACCCTGACAGTTTTAGCACGACAAATCGTTACCTTGAAAGTCAAAGAGTTAAAATTGTATATGGTTGGGTAGCTCGATGATTGTTAGTTTCTCTCTCATAATAGTGTATTATGCAAGAAGCCATAATGCCAATAATTAAGGCACGAGTAATTATGTTTCCGTACGAGGCGGGGCGAGTTGCACATGACTGTTTATGTTCGACGCTTCAATAGAACTGTATTTTAATAAACATGGATAGAATGTTGTCACTTGTGTCCGACATGTTGGATTTAGGAAACAAGTGCGATGCTATCCTCACCTAATTGGTCAAACTGCTGTATCGTAATGAAACTCTTGAGCTCTGATTGGTGGAGAACCTGTATCACAATGAAACTTGAACGATAATGAGCCTCATTAAGATGCAGTTTTCTGGCATATAGTATTTATATTTCGGCACGTTTCCAAGCGATCATAAGCTGGCCTGGACTTGACACCTAGGTCATCTGCCTGTGAAGTTCAGGGTCTTGAGTGGTCTAATAACCTGTGTTTCTGTGGAGTGAAGGCCCTCTGTGATGTTCGTATAAACATTCTAGGCTACACTTTCAGTTGTCACAGCCTATTTCAGTACAGTGTTGCCTCATTGCTACTTTTCAGTCGGTCATCATAACATAATCCCAATTACTGTGACAAGCGAAAAACAACCCCAAAAAATGGCATGTGATCGGAAAATATTCGTTACGATTGCAGAAGAGGGAGAGAAAACTCTTGTTGGTTAATTGCAAACAGTGATGGTTGGTTCCTCAGTTTAGGGGCTGCGACAATGCGGTCATGTAGCCCCGTGTACTTTGGGTGTGTAGAATCTGTCTGGTAACCGGTGTTAATTATGATGGCTGTATTAGTGTGTGTTATCTGTTTTTAATTCAAGTAAGGACTGCAGACGATCAATTTTCAACTAGTTCCTAGTTTTGCCACCAAACGCCACCGTCAACGACAACTAGTTCTGAACTTGCTTACTAGATGCCACCCCAGTCCGCTCCTGGTGACGAACGTTTGAACCTAAGAGCGTTAGTCAAATCTAACCTATAATTTAGCTTCACACAATTGCAATTAGTGGAAGGATCTTTTACATACCATTTATTTTTATTTATTTATTTATTTATTTATCGTATCGCTTTTAGTACCGGGAGAGGACATATTCGGCTCGCCAGAACCTGTAGCTGCTTCAAGCGGACACCACTAGGGTGAGCTACAAGTTCCGTTCAATTTCAAGTAGTTCCAACTTTCGCTATCAGATATCAATGATACCTAGTAGTGAACGTTGGAACTTTGATAGCTCCACACAAGTTAAGTCTGTGGAAGAATCTTTTACATGCCATAAATCTATGACATGGGAGGGCCGGCTTTACCTCCCCTCCGAAGAAAGACATGCATAGGGATTTTTAACGCTCTTAAAAAATCCGGCGGCTTCGGCCGGGTTTGAACCCGTGACCTTGGGCATAGAAGCTCAGCTTGCTACAAACTACGCCTCCGAAGCCGCTGAGTAAACTCTAGGATGACATGTTTCGCTCGTCAAGAGAGAGCATCATCAGATCAAAAGTTCAAATCTACAAGTCAAATTATACTAGATCCCACAATGTCGTCCATGAAACGTAAAAAAAGGCCCTCAAGCACTAAAAACGATCGATAGAATCTTAAAAACACGGCTAATGCAGCTGTGAGAAAACGGTTGAAAAGTATTGTTTATTAATATCTACGAGGCTGAAAAATCACAAACCACTCGTAACCGGCCACCGTCGCTCCTCAAAGGCTTGGCTAATATAAACACCGAGTAGGTAAATATCACTTGATGTTATATGAATGTGTATTGGTATTTCAAGTGACAAGCCGCAAAACATTCTACAAATGTAGAAAACCAAATTCTGTAGTTGTCCACTTATATTGTGCTGAATAAATTGAGAAGAAAACTTATCCTGAATCTGTTAATACTACTTTCACTGTGGTGATGAAATAAAGCGACTTATCTGAAAGTACGCTGTTTCCAAGCTGGAATCCAACAGAGCTACGGAACCTCTATTAGACATTTGACAAAGTTGTATATAAGCAAATTGTTTATTTTCAGAGTATGTTCTTAAAATAGAGCAAATACAATACACCACTTGCATTTTGTGCATTTAGACATCCCTCTTGTTCGTAAGTTGTGTTTGTGGGTTTGTACAAAGAATGGCGAGGGTTGCATTTCTATCTTCACATGCAAACGATTTCGTATTTGCGCCCAAGGCCAGTAGGGCAACGTTTAATTTTGGAGTGCAATGAAGTAGGAAGGTTTCTCAGTTTTATTTTACTATTTAGTCTTCGAAATGATGCTTTTATGAAGAAATAGCAAATTGTCGGAATAGGACGACGTGTTCAAGTTATGAACTCCGGCGAGTAAAGTGGCTCCAAATGCTGTTCCACGCGGTGGATCTGGAAGTGATTAGGGGTTCCCTGGTATAAAGAGGTAGGAATAAAATTCAGGGGGTCAAGGCACGGAGATTTCAATATACATATATATTTTTGGTGCTTTATTTTAGCAATATCGTTTTTATTGCATTTGTATGTTGGACGTTTCCAACGTCAGACTTAAGTGCTCTTTAAATGGAATGTTGTGCTCTCATCATACGAGCTTACAAGTTATGACAGTCAGAGATTTTATCTCTTTTTGAAATAGTATTTTAATGTACAGTAACAATAATTATACATCACTGTTTTATGGCGGGTTTCGTGACGTAGTTCGTAGCCCAAGATCGCGGGTCCAAACCCGGCCGAAGTCAAGTTTTTTAAGAGCGTTAAAAATCCCTCAGTATGCCTTCCTTCGGAGGGGAAGTAAAGCCGGCGCCGGCGGGCCCATGTCATAGATTTATGGCATGTAAAAGAACCGTCCACTAATTACACTTGTGTGAAGCTAAATTATAGGTTAGATTTGACTAACGCTCTTAGGTTCCAACGTTCGTCGCCAGGAGCCGACTGCGGTGCATCTAATAATCAAGTTCAGAACTAGTTGGTCGTTGACGGTGGCATTTGGTAGCAAAAGTTGAAGCTACTTGAAAATCGAATGTCTGCAGTCCTTACCTGATTACAGATTACATACACTAATGCAGTCATCACAATTAACACCGGTTATCAGACAGATTCTACACACACCCAAAGTACACGGGGCTACACGCAGCTCCTAACTATGGAACACACCATCCCTGTTTTATGAATAACATGAAAAATGCTGATTCGACTCGACTGTCCAGTCGTGGATGTAGGTTATCTGCACGAGCTATGCAAGCAGTCGCAGCATGCCGGGTGAACGGTGAATCCCTAGCTAGTTCGGGACGTTTGAGGGAAAGAGGGAGAGGTACGCGCTTTTGCGTTATTATTATGGTGCTCGTGTAGCCTACTTGGTATGGCGTGAGGGTGGATACCGCCTATTATAGGTGGTATTGAGAGACTATTGGTCCCTGTTGAGGTTTTGCTGTGTGGCTTGGTATTTCCACCTCTGCTAGTGACTGGCCAGAATGTAGTCCAGTGGAACACATCACTCACACGACTGTTCCGGTAATATGTTTGTTCTGACTTTGTACCACATGGTTAATAACAGTAATTAATTGGTACGTTTATCGATAAGTCCTTGTATCAAAGCTACAAAACGTATCTCCGAATAACAATATATTGAATAAATTCTTGTGTGCGTAGCAGTGGCATATATTCCAAACAAGTTATTTATGGTGAAAATGCTGTCCGCCTGCACTAACTAACCAAACGAGTATTTTTTAATGAAAATTGAGAATG
The DNA here is from genome assembly GCA_946902985.2 of Meconema thalassinum. Lineage (NCBI taxonomy): Eukaryota > Metazoa > Arthropoda > Insecta > Orthoptera > Tettigoniidae > Meconema > Meconema thalassinum. The sequence goes on from OX336396.1 coordinate 4,496,927, forward strand.
TCTTAACAATCCTTCTCCCTTAAAGGAATAGTAGCCACACGGAGGTCACCAGCTGTAGCAAGCAAAAGGTGAGGGTAAAACACACTCAGGGTTGCAATACCGAATGAAAGGAGAAGAATTCTGTTATTGGGAAATGGCAAACTTTCACTAGAGGATCACAAATAGACAGTGAAAGTAATCGCTGTCTTGTACTTGATGCTGTAGTAGGCCTATTGTGTGCTACAGGACCTAGGTCAAGCCCCACTTACATTTCGTAGTTCCACCCCTTAAAACAACAACAACTAACATCTACATTTCCTTTTTACAATATTTACATGTTTTACAAAGATATTTGCAGTATTTACATATATACATTATTAATACTAATAAGGTAAATAATATTGTAAACAACGCTAACTCAAACATTAAAGACATAGAAAACTGGTTGGTTGATTCCCCAGTTTAGGGGCTGCGACAACGCGGTCATGTAGCTTCGTGTACTTTGGGTGTGTGTAGAATCTGTCTGATAACTGGTGTTAATTGTGATGACTGTATTAGTGTGTGTTATCAGTGATTCAGGTAAGGACTGCAGGCATTCAATTTTCAAGCAGTTCCTACTTTTGCTACCAAACGCCAACGACAACTAGTTCTGAACCTGGTTACTAGATGGCCTCGCAGTCGGCTCCTGGCGACGAATGTTGGAACCTAAGAGCGTTGGTAAAATCTAACCTATAATTTAGCTTCACACAAGTGTAAATAGTGGAAGGTTCTTTAACATGCCATAAATCTATGACATGGGACCGCCGGCTTTACTGCCCCTCCGAAGGAAGGCATACTGAGGGATTAAATAGAAAAACAAGAACGTAAAATCCTCCAAAAAAAAATTTGGGCCAGTAAATAAAGAGGGAGTATCGATTAAGAGACCATCATCAGAAATGTATAAAACCATAGAAATATCACTCACACTTTCAGAAAGAGACGAGCTAAATACAGAATGAGCCAGCACAGAATTACAAAACAAATTTTCAACATCGCCCTAAAATCCAAATTGATACAGGAATCTGAAGAAACCTCAAAAAGCTAAACATCATGATCGGGTTAAATTTAGAAAACCCATAATGCAACATAAATTTGATAAAGAACTGGTACCAAAGATGCCGGGAAGAAAGTGGATGGACGAACGGAAGAAAGAACATAGTGCACGAATGAAGAGGATTTGGGAAGAACGCCGCCGCAAGATTGGGTTGTTCTCTTAAAAGGAATGCACGATAGTAATACAGTAGTAAGGTTTACCTGTTCACTCACACTCTCACGTACGCACTTTCATAAGCTCAATCATTCATTAATTTCATTCGGATACTCATTCATTCAGCGAGACGACCAATACATGAGGACGTTTATTTACACAATGTACTTTCGTATGTACGACCTGAATTTCCGAACAGGCAAGATCTTGGCATCCCCTTGGTTTATTTCTGTCCTTTAATAATAACGGAAATGACACATAGAAGACCAAAAGAGATTTCGAACGAATTGATAAAATTGCGATTGGATCGATTGATGAAGAAGGCTACTGGATCGCAAGAACCAATAGCCTTCGAAGAAAAAAGCTTGTAACGACTCGAAGAGTCCAATGTTAATAATAATAATAATAATAATAATAATAATAATAATCCGTCACAGGCTAATGAACTCTAAAGACATAGTAGTGACATTTATAGATTTAAAAAAGGCTCTTGATTCTGTTGATAGGGAAACTCTTGATAATGTAATCAGAGAATTTGGAGTTAAATCAAAATTGGTAAACCTGATCCGTGACACCTCACAGACACTATACGGTATCAAAAATAAAATTTCAAGGTGAAATATCTAAACCATTCAAAATAAATACAGGTGTAAGGCAAGGCGATGGTTTGTATCCACTCCTCTTCAATTGAGTCCTGGAGAAAGTAGTCAGAATTTGGAATGAAAAACTGGAAGAACATAAGCTATCACAAATAACAAAGGGAAGAAAGAACAGAGATATTGAAATAAACTGCCTAGCATTTGCAGATGATTTTGCCATACTTTCTGAAAATCTGGCAAACACAGCCTTACAGGTCAGTCTCTTAGAAGAGATAGCCAACAAAACAGGTTTAAGAATTTATGTAGAAAAAAATGACAAACATAAAATATGCTCCAGAAATCCTAGTAACAGAAATTGGTCAAATAAAGAGGATAAGGAAGTTCAAATATTCGGGTGAAATTATTCAAGAAAATGATTTGGAAAAATCTGCTGTTGAAGAAAGAATACGAAATATGGAAAGAGCGTATGGCATAACTAGGAATACCTACAACAGAAAGTGTCTGTCTAAAGATCTTAAAATACAGCACTACATCACCGTAGTCAAACCGCAATGCCGGAATGTCTCGTAGTGAACTACAAATTGGATAATTAGAAGTAGTAAGAAGAAGAATTATACGCAAAATACTCGGTCCTTTAAAATTGCAAAATGTGGAAATTAAGAAGTAATGATGAAAAATAGAAAACATATCAGGAGCAATTCGGAAAAGGAGATTGCTACAGGATGGATGACAGTAGGTTAACCAAGCAGATCTTCACAATTCTGTGGAACAAGAAGTCAACAACAACCTGGGTACGAGAAGTCAACAAGGATTTGGAAAGAAACAATATCAGAGAAGAAGATACACCACAGAGACACATATTTAGGCAAAAAGTGCTAAAAATGGAAGGATTCCAAGGGGGAAGGGAAAGAAAACCGGCTCGAAATGGTCCGAGGAAAGGAAGAGGAAACATAGTGCGATGATGAAGTAATACTGGAGGAAGGAACAGCAAGGGACAAAGCATTGAAATTGGCTCGCGGTCCCTAGAAGACCGAAACGATAATAATAATAATAATAATAACGTAGATATTATTCGTTATTGGGGAGGAAGGACCACCGCTTAAAACTGAGCTTGGTCTGGTTCTTCTAGGACTAAATACTGTCAGGAGGGTGATGCGGCAACCCTCGCATTGATCATCAACCCTTGGCCACAAGAAAACCAACACATACAGGGTTAGTTAACAGCCCACAAACCCAGTCTAGGTGGCTGATAGGAACCACAACAAGAAATGTAGACATATATAATTATAAAAGATTAAATAATAAAACAAGGAAGATAAACGAGAGGCAAAAGAAATGCTCTCGACCCTCGAAAAGCTAAGACTGAGGAACATGGAAGGAAATGGAGCCATGAAAGAGGAGCGGCAATGGAAAAGGGGAAAAACGGACCCAGCTCAGGAATCCCTCGGTGTCGCCAAGTCCCGAGATCACCAGTCGTGACCCCTTGAGGGTGTGATAGTACACACACCTTCCCTGCTTTAGGACCGTGTATAGAAGGTAGGAGATACCATGAGATCGAAGACAAGGGCCAATTAAGGCGGGACTAGGCCTCCGATACCATAATACTGTCTGGGTCGGACAAGCACAAGAGTTGACCAAGGGAGATGAAAAAGAGGAGCCCGCCACTAGTAAGTGAAAGCAATGCCGAACTCCTCGTTTCTCATGATTGTACATTTCTATTGGAAACAAGTGACTAAACCTCATCTTTCAGGAAGAACTGAGGAGCATTTGGGAAAGGATATACACGTGTCGGCGACCTCAGGTCCGCTTCAACAAGCTTCCAGTTCAATTACAGCTCACCAATGCCAATCTTGTGATGAACGATTATTGAATTGTCAAAATTTCCTTCTAAATACTTGATGGTAAAGTATCCTTTAACTATTTAAGCCGACGTCCGTCAGTGGCAATACCTGAACACTTTGAACCTTTGATGGTCATAAGTCTAGGCTCCTCCTCAGTGTTGTCTGCGAGGCTCATGCTGGAATGTTTGTGCATACCAAAGATACGTTTCACATCTTATCTGTTATGAAATCGATACTTATATTGAAGAGTGTAGGAGAAAGTTGTTAATTCATTTTAGGGGCTTGGGACATCTTGGTCATCAGCCCCGTCTGGGAGCAAGCAGGGGCTCTTTAGAGTTGTTATCTGTTATAGAAAGATTTGCAGTCGATGTACATTAGGCGGGAAAACAAGTATTTATATAACCTAACCTGAAAGAAATATTAGTCTACATGAGATATTTATCACAAAATAACATACTGTAGTTCCGTTAAGAACTAAACAGCCTATTTTCATATATCCTACTTAAATAATATGTTAATTGCCTCTATCGACATACACAATTTCAGTTTGATTGCTGTAAAAGATTCGTAGATATTGAGAACCGTCTAAATATTTTGGTTGGTGCCCATGTTGGATTGTTATATGTAGGCCTACAGGCCATGGAGTTATGTAACATTAAAGGAAAATTATTTCGTAGGTTCATTATTCAAACTTTCACTTCGATCGCACGATTAAGACACAAGAAATAAAAAGTTAATTTTAAAATTTCGCACAGCCGCCATCTTGAGGTTATATAAACAAATGAACTAAATTAGATGCCAGTGCATTACAATGTGTATAGACAATTACTGTACCATATTTCATTGCGCTCAGATGGCTAAATCGCGAGAGAAGTCTATTAAAATGTTTCAACTTCGCTTGGCCGCCATGTTCGTTTTGTACTTTACATGCTTTTGAAAGTTACATATATAAACTTGTAGCAGTGCCCTTTATCACCGTACTAAATTTCAGGATGCTATCTGTAATAGTTCCGGAGATATTGAATGCTGGTGAAATATTTCGCATAGCGGCCATGTTGGTTTGGTGAGACATATTAAAATTTGAAGGGCACGTCCGGGGTCGGTCAAAATGGTGCTATGACCTTGCCGAGTTTTATTGAAATCGCTCAAGTTGTTTAGATGCAGACAAGCACACATACGCACACACACGGACAGAGGGTGATCTCATAAGCCTTTTTTTTTTTCATAAAATGAAAATAGGCTAAATGGGGTGGGGGTACTTAATTGGATGACATTTCTCGATCGTCACGCGATCATCATCAGATCGTGTTCACTTAGGCCTATGTAAGGTACGATGTTTGTATAAGGTGCGATCAAAAGTTCCCGTTTGACGACCGTCCACTCCAGAATCAGGCATTGAGGCATTCATCCCACCCTTGTGGTCCTGATGCACATCATCGTCGACCCTTCAAGGCCTTTTGAAGGGACCAAAGGCGTGATAATCGCAGCACCTCTAATTGGAGAGTGCTTGCCACGGTGGGTGAGTGGCTATCGAGTCGGGCTACCAACCCCAAGCTTGCAGGTTCGCCCCTGGCTGTGGTAAGTGATTTTTGAAAGGCGACAAAAATCACGATACGCATGTCATACGATGTTGATATGTTAAAGAACACATTTGAATTCAGTAGGCCGTGTTCATAATGGCAAAATTAATCTCGGGATTTTCCGCCAACACAAAGTTCAAGGAGCTTAGATATCTAACCTCCTTGACTTTCATAGCGCTTCAACGAGCCATAAAGTTCGACATGCAAGCTGCCCTCTGGGCGTCAATTAACAAAGCTTGCACCCGGTACCAAGGCCATACGATATTATTATTATTATTATAGGAGATCAGGGCCCTATTGAAGAGGGGAGGGGGAATTCTCTGCCAGGTACCGTTGTGACTTGGTCGCTACTTTGCTTGTTTTATGAACTTGAAATAATTTAAGAAGGGTTGGTATTTAATATTTTACGCGGCCGACAGGCGGCACAGCAGCTGCCCTTGAAGGATGTGATTTTGAGCTTGAATTTAGTTATTCTTAATTGTTGCGTTTTTTTTGTCTTATTCTTAGTTATCTTGCTTGGGGGGGGGGGGGGGGGGGGGGTTGACTGGCTGATAAGTGTCAACGGCCGTGTAGCTCACATATGGCATCTGCGTGCACCTTTTGAGGTTGGGTGTCATTGAGCACCTCTAATAGAGGAGTCAGCACAGGACGTCTCGACCAGAATGTTTCATTATGATACAATCAAATTTTAAAACTAACTTACGATCAAATGACACCATAAATTTCTGCATTAAAAGTTTCATATTTCTACGTATTTTGGGAATATTTCCTAATGGTGTACAGTCCCTCTCGATTGGCCACAACATGAGGATGGAGGCAGTTATCTCTGTCGCTGCGACCGAAAGGGAAAGTGAGCATCATCATTTTCACTTACGCTTAGGGAAATGCGTTTCCACTTTCGCTTGATTTCGTAAACATTGTTGTTGTTTCACAGCCAACACAGATTAAATATGGCGCAAGCTATCAGATGTGTGCATGGAAGGCCTCTCAGTGGAGCCCTTATGTTTACAAAATAATGTGCCCAAAATAGGCTTTAAAAATGTAGATTCTAACATTATCATAATAGGCAAGATTAATTTATTTGCTACCTTTTAAGCCTGTGATTTCTTGGTCACATAAAGATAGCGTTTTAACTTCTATTAGAGAGAACATTTTTCCGTCAAATACTACAGATTGTTTGAATTTTTTAAAAGTTCGTGACGAAGAAGGTGCTTTTCCAAATGGGAGAATGTATGGACGTCGTATGATTTTGGCAAGGTTGGTTTCTTTTCACAGCGCAACTTTACACCGTAGTAGGCACGGTATTTAGTTTTCTGGCAAATTATCTTAAATTATCGACCAAAATGTTTCTGAAGAAAGATAATCGTTACCTCCATTAGAAGATTTCGGTCTCCATAATTCTTGTAAAATGAGGTTAGCTCGTTTGTGTAATTGAGGCCATAAGCACCCCCACCCTTTCAGCGATTACCGTACGATACTTTACGTAGACTTTATGTAAATGAGCATTGTTTAAAATTTTGTCACCGACTGTTTGGTCTAGTAACTTAAAATTTACCATATTTTCCATACTGAAAACTAGGTATCGGTGCGGTTGAATTTAAAGATGGAACCACATGTGCTATCAAATATAGCTTTCTTGCAATACCTATCTATATATATAAAAATCAATGTAACGTGATAGTTTGTCTGTGGGTGGGTATGTATGTCTCCTATGCGTTCATATACCATTCGTCCGATTGCGATGAAACTTGGGTGAGATGTTGAGTACACTCCAAGGAAGGTTTCTGACTTAGTAAATCCATTTTACAATAGGTAGCGCACGCGTAGATTCAACAAATGAGCGACGATGCGCGAACCATTTCAACAAAGTCCCGTATGTGTTCATATACCATTCATCCGATAGCGATGAAACTTGGGTGAGATGTTGTGTACACTTACGTGAAGGTTTCAAAATTAGTGAATACATTTCACAGTAGATAGCGCACAAGTAGATTCAACAAATGAGCGACGACACGCAATGCGTTTCAACAAAGTCCCGTATGCATTCATATACCATTCGTCCGATAGCTATGAAACTTGCGTAAAATGTTGTGTACACTGCAGGGAAATTTTCTGGCTTAGTACATCCACTTTACAATAGGCAGCGCACGAGTAGATTCAACAAATGAGCTACGACGCGCGAAGCATTTCAACAAAGTCACGTTTGCGTTCATATACCATTCGCCCGATAGCGATGAAACTAGGCTGAGATTTTGTGTGCACTCCAGGGAAGGTTTCTAGCTTAGTAAATCCCTTTAAAAATAGGTAGAGCACGAGTAGAATCAACAAATGAGCAATGGCGCGCGAAGCGTTTCAACAAAGTCCCATATAATTTCATATAACATTCATGCGATAGCGATGAAACTTGGGTGAGATGTTGTGTACACTCCAGCGAAGGTTTCTGGCTTAGTACATACATTTTACAATAGGTATCGCACCAGTAGATTCAACAAATGAGCGATGACACGCGAAGCGTTTCAACAAAGTCCCGTATAAAGTCATATACCAGTCGTCTGATAGTGATAAATGTTTGGTGAATTGTTGTGTACACTCCAGGAATGGTTTCTGGCTAAGTAAATCCATTTTACAATACGAAGCGCACGTTTATATTCAACAAATGAGTGACTACGCGCGAAGCGTTTCGACAACATCCCGTATACGTTCACATACCATTCATCCGATTGCGATGAAACTTGGGTGAGATGTTGTGTACACTCCAGAAAGGTTTCTGGCTGAGTACATCCATATTACAATATGTAGCGCACGAGTAGAATCAACAAATGAGCAACGACACGCGAAGCGTTTCAACCAAGTCCCGTATGCATTCATGTACCATTCGTCCGTAGCTATGAAACTTGGGTGAGATGTTGTGTACACGTCATGGAAAATTTCTGGCTTAGTAAATCCACTATACAATATGCAGCGCACAAGTTGATTCAACAAATGAGGGACGACGCGCGAAGCGTTTCAAAAAAGTCCCGTATAAGGTCATATACCATTCTGTCGTTAGCGGTGAAACTTGGGTGAAATATGGTGGACACTCCAAGGAAGGTTTCTGGCTTAGTAAATACATTTCACAGTAGGTAGCACACGAGTAGATTCGACAAATGAACGACGACATGCGGAGCGTTTCAATACAGTCCCCTATGTCTTCATATCCCATTAGTCCGATAGCGATGAAACTTGGCTGAGATGTTGTGGACACTTACGTGACGGTTTCTAACTTAGTAAATACATTTTACAGTAGGTAGCGCACGAGTAGATTCAACAAATGAGTGACGGAGCGCGAATCGTTTAAACAAAATCAGGTATGCGTTCATATACTATTCATCCGATTGCGATGAAACATTGATCAGTTATTGTGTACCCGCCAGGGAAGGGGACTTAGTAAATCCATTTCACAATAAGTAGCGCAAGAGTAGATGCAACAAATGGGTGACGACGCGCGAAGCGTTTCAACAAAATCCCCTATTGCGTTCATATAACATTCTTCGATTGCGATGAAACCTTGATGAGTTATTGTGTACACGCCAGGGAAGGGCTTCGACTTAGTAATACATTTCTCAATGGGTAGCGCACGAGTAGATTCAACAAATGAGTGACAGCGCACGAATCGTTTAAACAAAACCCCGTATACGTGCATATACAATTCATCCGATTGCGATGAATCATTGATGAGTTATTGTGTACACGCCAGGGAAGGGTTTCGACTTAGCAAATCCATTTCTCAACAGGTAGCGTACGAGTAGATTCAACAAATGAGTGACAGCGATGAAACTTTTGAAAGTTGTTGTGCGCGCTTCCACGAATGGTTCTAAATTAGAAAATCCATTTTACGATAGCTTAGAGGCAGTTAACATGTTGTGTATCCAAAAGCACTTCAAGAAACAGAATTTCAACGCCAACACTTTCTTTGATTGGCATTGCAACGCATGCCGGGTACAGCTTGTAATTATTATAAAAATGATTATTGGTTGTTTATTAATATTATACCGTAATTATAATGATTAAATAACCGACATTAGTGGCTACGCTGGCTAACGCGCAGCATTAGGTCATGGGGCCAAGCTCTCTGCTGACTCGGTATGTATTGTACATTTTTGATTGCAAATAGTGACGTGAGAAGCTTCCCAGGTGACAGGTTACACAAGGTGACCTTGGCCTGGACCAAGTTCGAGTGTAATGACAGCGCCAGCGAGCCGGAAGTGTGAATACTGAAGGACAAGGACCACACTCACTTCCTTACCGTACAAGCGCAGCCCTCTGCTGACTCGGTACACGCGTGGGTTCGAGCCCCACTGACAGCAGTGGCTATGCTCGCTAAAGCGCAGCGCTAGGTCATGGGGCCAAGCCCTCTGCTGACTCGGTAGACGCGTGGGTTCGAGCCCCACCGACAGCAGTGGCTATGCTCGCTAAAGCGCAGCGCTAGGTCATGGGGCCAAGCCCTCTGCTGACTCGGTACACGCGTGGGTTCGAGCCCCACTGACAACAGTGGCTATGCTCGCTAAAGCGCAGCGCTAGGTCATGGGGCCAAGCTCTTTGCTGACTCAGTAGACGCGTGGGTTCGAGCCCCACCGTCGGCCGTCCTAGAAATGGTTTACCGTGGTTTCCCCTTTTTGAACACCAGGCAAATGCTGGGAAGGTACCTTCTGACAGGCCACGGCCGCTTCCTTACACATCCTTGCCCATTTTCATTCATCTTCATCCTTTCCGTCTCTCATCACGATGCGCAGGTCGCCACGGGCGACTCGACGACTCGGGAGGCCACACGACAAAAAACTACAATTGAGTGAGAACATAAAACACGAGATCCACACAGAGCTAAAAGCCATACTCCGAAGGCCTATTACAATATACAATAAGTGACTTCAACTGTACACAGCTCTATGTCGGTCGCTCTAGCGATAGCCCGTAGAGTGAATCCTTTTCTCAAATTGTTCTAACAATATGTCTTGAGAACCATTCCGGTTTTAACATAGACGTTCTGAATTAGCAATAATATATCGATAAGTCAGTCACCTCAATTCTCAATCGTTCCATTCGTACTTGAAGTCGTTCTCACACGTCAGGGAAGGCATCTCGCCCTATAAACCACCCACTATCACATCTCATCCCCGACCCATTTCAATGAGGTTAGCTTAGGCTATCTGTTCACTGTTTTGTTTATTTACTTATTTATTTTTATTGATTTGCGTGTTCATGTCAAGTCGCGTCGGGATCACCAGTTGATTCTGAGGGATAACACTAGGAGATTGTTGTACAGGTACTTCCATTACAGCTTGCCACGGTGGGTGAGTGGTTATCGTGTCGGACTACCAACCCCAAGATTGCAGGTTCGCTCCTGGCCGTGGTAAGTGATTTTTGAAAGGCGACAAAAATCATGACAAGCATGTCATAGTCATACGTTGTTGGCATGTTAAAGAACCCATTTGAATTCAGTAGGCCGTGTTCATAATGGCAAAATTAATCTCGGGATTTTCCGCCTACACAAAAGTTCCTCCTTTCTCTACTAGAAAGCGCTATAGTGTCAAGGAGCTTAGATATCTAACCTCCTTGACTTTCATAGCGTTCCAAGGAGCGATAAAATTCGGCATGCAAGCTGCCTTCTGGGCGTCAATTAACAAAGCTTGCACCCGGCACCCGAGGCCATACCATATTATTATTATTATTATTATTATTATTACTGTACTTCCATTGCACGATCTTGCATGGCAGCGAGTTGATGGAGATCTTCTTTGTTTATGCAGTAGCTAGAATTGTGCGCACAAATTCAGGCAACAGTAAAGTTGTAACCAAAGCGATTTTAATAAGTCGCTGCCTACTTTACAGCCTGCAAGATCACTCATTTGCCTCAAAGCTTGAGAAGGCTTATGGTTACCTAGTTCTACTTCAGTCAGTAGCTTACGGAGATTCTGCTCTGATTAAGGCTTCCTTAATGGCTGCATTTTATTATCTTGCACTGGTGGTGAGGTTATGATTGTACTAACCTGTTCTAAGACGTCGCACTCGAGAGCCACCACTACTTTGTGGTACGGTATTTTGTACCATCGTTGGTGTTGTTGGAGAGTAGGAAGTTGGATTCTAGTTGTTGAAACCATAAAATAAATCTGACCTGTTTCTCCAGAACGGTGGCGGTTTCACGGGGACTCGCGATATCGACAACGGTTCCGTTTCGCTAATTCCAGATGTCGTTCTATCGTGTTCGTTCAACATTTTAAATCATGCCAGGGTCAGCAATTTATATCACGGTGGTTGGGAATAATTAAATTGTGAGTGACAGAACATTTTATTTTCAACTATCGTACCGGCCGTCTCGATCAACTTTACTACCAATCAAGAAAGCTTCATCAGAAACAAAACACACATTCAGTTCCGCTACCAACTGTTGCCACAAGCTATTTATTTACTGGCGAATGTTACCCTTCTAACATTGTGTGAACTTGAGTGAGTCACTGGTATCGCGGCGAAGGACTTGCGAAAGCTTGTTTATTGAATGAAATGGAGCGTGGGTCCTGCTTGATAGGACACACCCTCGTGTTTCCCAATCACATCTAGGGTGTATATTCGCACGGTAGCGTTGTATCTCCTGCAGTCAACGTGGCCCAGGAACCAGGGCCGTAGAGAGCGACCGCGGGACCCAGGACTACAACTTCTGGGCCCCTTATTTTTATTCGTCCCGTGACATTAAACTGGAAGTATCAACACCCCCCGCCCCCCTCAAAAAACTCTGTGTAATTTAGTATTAAATATAAGTTGTCTTGTTATTCCGTTATTTAGAGCTCTATTATTGTCTCCCATTGATTGTTTTATTTTGATCCATGTGAATTTAGTTTTTGTTGTTGTTGTGTATGACTGTTTATGCTCATCGCAAGGACAAGCAAAATGCTTTTCAGGACCATACTAAGTACGGTAAATCGATGTTTCAAATAATCATTTAGAAATGTTTCACCCTATATGGACTCTTTTAACTTCAATATGTCATACATTAAATTAATAACTCTGGAAATGTTCCCATTTCCCTGGAAGAGAATCTAAAAACATCTTCGTTATCATAACATTCATTTTATGTTCTCTTTTTGACGTTTTGCAGACTATTCACTAGTTGCTGTTACATAGCCTTGTCAGAAGAATTCAACAATATTTAGAAATTACGTTTAGGGAAATTGTCTATTTGGGCTCTTCTACCACCCGGGGCCCCAGGGCTGCAGCCCCGTTTGCCCCACCCTCCCGTCGCTCTCGTCGGGCCTGCTATGGAACTCTTAGGTGACTCTGCGCATGCCCCAGACTATGGACTCCCCGGCTAAACAGGGCGCCAAGAAATGTTCTCCGCAGTGGCTACGTGCAGCTGCAGTTTAGTTGGCAGCACAGTGTCCTTGTAAGAGTGAAGGCCACGTGATGGGCTGTGTATATAGTGTGTATAGTTAGAGTATTGTAAGAGTGCAACAGTATGTTATGAATGGCTGCGGTGAGTATAAAGTTTACTGTGTGTTTGTTATGATACAAGCGACAGCCGTGCTGCCAACATAACTGGTGATGCAATCTCTTGTGCGGAGAACCTTCTCTGGCGCCCTGTATAACATTGTCGGATCTGTGGGAGTGACGGAGTCTCACAGACCAGGGACAGACAACCGAGTCAGCAAGTCAGGAGGAAGTGTACAGTACATGTCAGGGCTAAGTGGGGAGTAAGGCTTGTGAGCTACAACAATGAACGATTAATGTGGAGTTAAGTTACTCCGTGATAAAGCGTATTTCCTCTATCACTACATAGGTTCAATTCCGAAAGTTCTAAGTTTTTACCAACAGATGGCAGTAGAAACCAGGAATGCAGGAAGTCCTTGCCCTCTATCTTTGACCAACTCAATGAGGTTTAAAAATATATTAACAGCGAGTTGACATTTTAACAAGTGTTCCACATCCAGTGAAATCTGTGGTGAAGATCTTAATTTCCTATAAACAGCTGTTTCATTGTATAAGTTTCATTTTAACACCAGTCAGAGGTAAGATGCAGACCATTCGCATACAAAACTTACATGCATGTAGTGTTACGCATGCAAGGTATGTGTGCTTAGCAATAAGTACGTTTTTCTTAGGTTGGACGCTGAAATGGCGCCAAAACGGAATAAAGAGGCTCGCTCCTACACAACTCAAACACTTAAAGAAGCATTGAGGTCGATGAAGGAAGAAGGGTGGTCAGTATACAAGGCCAGTACACGTTTTAATAACCTGTGGAGTTCACTAAGGATTATTGCACATAATATTCAGCAGATGCAGGAAGTGCAACCCTTTCAAAAATTGGAAAGCCACTGGTTGTGTCACCTGAATTTGAAGTGAAGATAGTGTGTCAACATAGACACAATAAATCGGTTTAGGCCTAATTTCAGAGCCCGTAACAATGACGATGATGGTTGTGGTGCGTGAGGTGGCTCCCCTGGTGGATGACACCAAGAGGGAGAATGGAGCTGAATGGATTGATTATCAGTTTTGCAATGTCTGGTACCTATAGCGGCTTCGGTGGCGTAGTCGGTAGCATGCTGAGCTTCTATGCCCAAGATAGCGGGTTCAACCCCGGCCGAAGCCGTCGGATTTTTTAAGAGCGTTAAAAATCCCTCAGTTTGCCTTCCTTCGGAGGGGAAGTAAAGCCGGCGGTCCCATGTCATAGATTCATGGCATGTTAAAGAACTTTCCACTAATTGCACCTGTGTGAGGCTAAATTGGATAGGTTAATGTAAACAACGCTCTTAGGTTTCTACGTTCGTTGCCAAGAGCCGACTGCGGTGGCGTCTAGTAGCTAAGTTCTGAATTTGGCCTAGTAGTCGTTGACGGTGGTGCTAGGCGGCAAAAGTAGGAACTATTTGAAAAATTCTAAGTTGCAGTACTAAAATAAAAAAAAACATATAACACACACTAATACAGTCATCACAATTAACACCGGTTATCAGACAGATTCTACACACACCCAAAGTACACGGGGCTACATGACCGCTTTGTCGCAGCCCCTAAACTTAAGAACCAACCAACCATCTGGTACCTATAATGTCTATTTTTATGTATGATAGGTGTGTGGAATCTGATAGTGTCTAAGAAGACTTAAAATATATTTAATGGAATAATTTTAATAGAATGTGTTTTTTTTATAAAAAAAAAGAACTGTAGTGAAATGTTTCAATATGGGCAATATGGGGTATTACAAACTTATAGTCTACATGCAATTTGAATACTTTTATTACATTAAACATTAGTTTTCACTATTAAAGAGTACACTGAATGGTGAACACCATGCTATCACGGAGTAACTTGAACACTATCACGGACTAACTTGAATATCACGGCGTTACCTACTTCTACTACCGGATTTTGTTAGTTAATATCTTGAAACAACTTATGAATATTTGTAAGATAAATGCCAGAAATGTTCCGTAGGGTATCCCTCATAAACATGAAACGAATCGAAATAACTGAAACCTAAAGCTTCTGAAATAGTAACAAAAAAGCTTAGTATCACGGAGTTATTTAACTTTACCCTAGAGTGTATGCTCCATGTAGACACTGAGTGATGTGCTTATAGTAGTACTGAAGAACGATTTCAATGCTAGGATAGGAAATAGAACTGAGGGGTAATGGGGTGAGGATAGGAAAAGCCTTGCGAAGGAGCGGATGACAGTCGTGCGGATGCGGGGCGGATGCGGATAACGTTTTGTTAACCGGGGCAGGGCTCTAAGGATAATGAACTCTGGGCTAGCATGTTGCGAACTGGAGAATAGGGGAACCAGGTCGATAACAGACTAAATCAAATCTGATTTTCAATTAAGGAAATTGGCAAGGAACAGAGACAAGGAAATAATAGAAGGAATCATGGTAGGAATTAAGAGTTAAATTGGAAACGTTAGTGCAGGCGGCAGGAAAGTGTTATGAAGGATCTTAGAAATGGAGGGAAAAGACAGATTAGCAATATTTCGGATACTTCTGGGAATCTCATTTTAGACGCCTGGGAACCACTGGGAAGTGTCTACTTTGAAAACTTGCTAAATGAAAATGGAGAATTATGAGGCAATGTGGCAGATTGTGAGATTGGTTGGTTGGTTCCTTAGTTTAGGGGCTGTGACTACGCGGTCATGTAGCCCCGTGTATTTTGGGTGTGTGTAGAATCTGTCTGATAACCGGTGTTAATTGTGATGGCTGTGTTAGTGTGTGTTAACTGTGATTCAGGTATGGACTGCAGACAATCTATTTCAAGTAGTTCCTACTTTTGCTACCAAATGCTACCGTCCACGACACCTAGCTGCGAAATTGGCTACTAGATGCCACCGTAACCGGCACCTGGCGACGAATGTTGGAGCTTAATAGAGCGTTAATTAAATCTAACCTACAAATTTAGCTTCACACGAATGTAGTTAGTGGAAAGTTCTTTTACATCCCATAAATGTATGACATGGGCCCGCCGGCTTTACTTCCCCTCCGAAGGGAGGCATACTGTGGGATATTTAACGCTCCTAAAAAAAGCGACGATTTCGGCCGGGTTTGAACCCAGGATCTTGGGCACAGAAGCTCAGCATGCTACCAACTACGCCACCGAAGCCACCGATTTTGAGATCACGAGACCAGGATCACAGCTGAGGAAGTAGAGAGAAGGGGAAAGACAGGGATGAAATGCTTGCATAGGATAATCGAATTGGCATGGGATTTAGGAGATGATGATTGTTGTATTAAGGGGCGGAAAAGCAAGGCCATCTTCCCCTCGTAAAACAGTTTAAAATACAAATTTAGTCTAGTTAAAACATTTTCAGTGTTGCCTTAGTAATGTAGATTAGCAGGTCAACACGATTGTACTCAATATTGTAATGGGTGGTCATCAGATCCTTGACACTTAGTTCAGTGCAGGCGGCACGCACCGCTCAAACAGCAACAATCACACTATGAGCATCTTAACAGCTTGTCACGGTGGGTGAGTGGTTAACGTGTCGGTCTACTAACCCCAAGATTGCAGGTTCGCTCCTGGCCGTGGTAAGTGATGGCAAAAATACGACACGCATGTTATACGATCTTGGCATGTCAAAGAACCCATTTGAATTCAATAGGCCGTGCTCATAATGGCAAAGTTAATCTCGGGAGTTTCCGCCAACACAAAGTTCCTCATTTCTCTACTAGAAAGCGCTATAGTGTTCAAGGAGCTTAGATATCTAACCTCCTTGACTTTCATAGTGATTCAAGGAACAACGAAATTCGACATGCAAGCTACCCTCTGGGTGTCAAATTACAAAGCTTGTACCCGGCACCCGAGGCCATACAATATTATAAGCATCTTAACAAATAAACACAAATGTTGACTACTCGTGCTGGTTTAGCCTTGCTACTGCAACACATTGTAAATAGCATCACCCTAGGCGTAGATGTAATAGCCTAAGTGTAATGGAGCTGATGATGATCGCTTAACGATCGAAGCTGGTCATCCAAGTGTAGTAATTAATCTCATGAATTATTTTAAGGTTAAACCACTCATTACAATTGGGTACAATCGAGTTGACCGACTAAAAAACATTAAATTTCTAATTAAAACGTAGTAGTGGAAAACTGTGTAATATTAACAAAACAAAAAATAAATTACTGTACAAGTAATAATACTATCAACAAGCAAAAATTGGAAATTCAAAAAGAAGAGGACAAATTCTATGAGTCAAACAACAGCTCGAAATTTGGCCTCTGACTGGACTAGGTGTGGGGATGTTTGATTAGTCCTGTGAGAGTTTACAGGAGTCAGGCAGGCACCATTACTGTGAATCATTTGCTGAAGGGCTGCAAGGGATCATGGCTTATGCTGATCACCTGGTTGGAATGGCAGACCAACGTGAACAGGAACGTAGGGAAGGGCAGGCCCTACGAGAGGGAGGGGCAAGCAGGGCTGTAGCCCCGGGGCCTGGGGTGGTTAAATGACTTAGAATGGACAACTTTATTTAATTTAATTCAAAATAATTATGAAAGTTTCTGATATGACTCTATTCAATGTAATTACAACCACTGATCAGTATTCAAAACATTACAAAGAGGCCATATAATTAATTTTATTAATAACCATTGTGGTTTTCGTTTTTCTTCCTGGGAAATGTCAAAGTTGTCATAGTTGTCCATTTAATTTGCAACGTGCTAAAGTTCGAAATTTCTTTACGTTTCTAATTCAATCTCAAAAGAAATTGGCTCTTTACTTCATACATTTCTGAGAGGAGTATGGCTTACTCGTTTTGGTGCCAGAACAAGTTCAGATACAACGAAAATAGAGTTGTTAATGCACATTGATAAAAATGTTGATGTAAAAGAACAAAACAAGAGACAAAAAGAGAGTGGCGGATGTTGATGATTGAACTTTTAAGGGGCCGGGGACACAGCGAGGAGCTTCTCTTTTCGTGCCGGGGGGGGGTTAAAATTTGCAAGCCTAATACCGTAATTCCAAAATTATATCCCACGTTGAATATAAATGGAGGGACCCGGAAGACCTTGTCCTCGGGCCCGTGTTTGCTCTCTACGTCCCTGGGGAAGGGCCACTAGAAAATAGAATGCCAGATAGGAGGAACTGAATTGGAGAAGGTGGAACATTTTAAGAGTCGAGGAGTATAAAAGTCACTGCAGTGAGTTGCGACCTACAGTATTCTGCAAGAAAGAAGTTAGTGTAGCGATCAAACTCTCGCTACATCGCTCAGTATTCAGACCGACCTTGCTGTATGGAAGTGACAGCTGGTACATAGCTAGAGGTAGATGGGAGCAATGGCAGGAGGGTAAGGCTAAGTTACAAAAGAACACGCTAGATGGAGCTGTTGGTATGCGCCGACTCACATGTGGGGACAAGTGGGGGAGGAGAGAATGAGTTCGTCTGTAGGGGATAAGAGATGTCTAGGAGGCGTGGTTAGATTCAGTGTTGATTACTTTCAAAGTTTCAAACTTTGATGCTGAGATAAGAGCAATTTCACATGCACTCCATCTGTTACTAGGCAGAAAAATTGATTATCAAAAATGTGTTATCATTACAGATTCAAAAGCAGCCATCCAAGCCATCTCGTCAAATTATAAACCTCAAAATAAAGAACTGAAATAAATTTTTGTATGATAAAAACCCTTCAAAGACTCCACAAACAGATCTCATTTCAGTGAATCCCTTCTCATGTTGGAATAGCAGGAAATTAAGAGGCAGACAGATTAGCAAAAAAAGGTACCACACTACAACAACCTGTCAGTCAGACTGATTTTATGTCAGCAAAAAGGATCTCGATAAATACTATCAAAAACAGGTATGAAGAAATGGCAAAGAAAACAGCAGGAACCAAATTATGGAAAGACATTGATGCTAAATGGGATAAATATAAATTAACACCAAGAAGAGAAGCTGTAGCCTTCTTCAGACTTAACACTGGCCACGACTGCCTTGCAGCTCATCTGAAACGAATCAACATCCTGAGATCTGAAGAATGCACACTTTGTCACGAACCTGGAAGTAAAATGGTTAAGGGGCACCTGCTACATTGCAACAAACTTGATGTGACTGCTAGAACTTCTGGAAACCTGACACAACTCTATTGGAACGCAAGAAAGCTGATGGATTGGAATCCGGGCTAGCCATAGGAAACAACAACAACTTTCAAAGTGAGAGGTGTAGAAGCAGAGTGCTAACTGCTAATAGGGGATCACGGAGGCGACTTGTTGCAAACGGAGGCTTGCAGACTAGACTGGGCGCTGAAAGGCAAGAACTGTCTCAAATGAAAATAATAATAATAATAATAATAATAATAATAATAAAACGTGTCGAAGCTGATGAAAAGGGAAGACTCGCTTTATAGCAGAGAGTGGTTTATTTGACGCAGTTGTTGTTAGTTCATTTCTGACATCATGGTCATGTAGTCCCGTGTGTGTCTGATACCTTGAGACTAGGATTTGTAAGGGGGCGACCGTGGACATAAACAAGGAACCATGCCGGATTCGCCTCAAGTGGAAGTTCGAAACCACTGAAAAACACTTCTAAGTAGTCGTAGTGTATTGTGATTTTATTCTCCGAGTTTATTGTCCTTTTCAAATTTCAAGTTTCGATTTTTCCTATCGTATGCTAAGCCAGCAAGTAGAGTGAGTTACTTTCACTCGCTGTGAAGCAGTTTCCCGGTGATGTAAGTAAGTAGCCTACACTTGACCCAAATACTCGACTGCACTGGATCAAGGCCGAGCTGCTCAGGCTAGAAAAATGTCTCATTGCAACTAGAACACAAATTCTGACGGCCATATTCTACTCACGGAACTATTTCTTGTTAGGAATTTAAAATTCAGATTCTGTTTGGTATCATAATTATGTTATTTTGTTTCTTCTTCTTCGTTTCGGCCAGCTATGGACCACGTTACTTCAACTGTTTCCTGTGCGCCTCCTTTCTGTCAGCCGTCCAGTTCTTGGTTTTGGCTTTTCTTGGAATCGCTGGTGTGCTCCAAGTTCTTTCTGGAGAGGAAGACGTTCTTGAATGTCCTCAAGCGAAATCCCTCCTTCTATAAGATCTTTTTCGACCTCAGAGCACCATGGTCCCTTGGTTTTCTTGTCTACAAAGTAGGAAAATATGCGGTTGGTCAGTCTGTGCGAGCTCATGCGTGTTATGTGGCCATAGAAACTAATTCTCCGTTATCCTTTCCACACGTATGTAGAGTTTGGTGTTATATCGCCTCCTGTACTCTCCATTTTCTCTGACTGGTCCTAGGATCTTTCTCAGGATTTTTCGTTCTTTGAGCTCTAACTTTTCAACTAAACTAAACCTTCTTATTCATTGCAAGGCATTCTGCTGCGTACAGAGCTTCTGGACGAATAACTGAACAATAATGCCTAATCTTGGCATTGATGGACACTGATCGTTTATTGTAAACATCTCTGGTTAGCTGGTACGCAGTTTCCATCTTGTTGATCCTTGATGTAAATGCTTCTTTCTCTGTGTTGTTTGGTTTTATCCATTCGCTTATATACTTATATGTTTCTGCCCGCTTGATTATTTCTCATATTTCAGCTTGCACCTTTAACTTTTAAGTAATCCAGACTTGTATGCTGAAACTGTGTTACGAAGGCAGATGACCTCGCTGTTTCACAGCACCATCGTCAACTTGTTCTATTTTGATTTGAAATTATAATATTTAAAAAGCTATAACCTTTACCATGCTACCGTATTGATTACTGCGCCCATCAGGAGGCAGCTTACTAGACAACCCGTGTTGCTCGGCAGCATCAGGCGATATTGAAATTCGAACATGTCAATTCCATTGTGAGTGGAGCAGATGACCTCGTAGTTCCTCCCCTTAAAACAACAATTAACTAACTAACTCCATTGTGAGTAATGCGTAACTTAGCTCAGTTAGGTTTAGAGTTTTCCACAGTGCACCCACAAACGCTGACAATATTAGGCTAGTTGTTTGCTACTTTAACGCGTTTCGCAGGGTTGTTGTTCACTGAGCACGTTTGCTTTTCCTGCCAAGACCCATAATTAGCAACAACCCAGTGTCGTCTTAACTTTCACAAGAACAATAGCGCCTTTTAGCCTTCCGTAGATATTTCAGCAACGTTGACATTACTCGCTCAGTCGCCTGCTAAGGGTGTGCCGGAGCGCTAGCAGCTAGCGGAACCATGGGTAGGCCTACATAGTTTGAGTTGAGTTGAATGTTACCTTAGACGCAACCGACTTGAGTGATCAACAGTGCAAAAGAGAGATTTTGGCATATTAAGTGTTTTAAGACATAAACCAATGGTGTGCAGCGATTACAACCTGAAATATAGTCGCTTGAATGAATACGAAAGGGGGAAATTATCAGGGAAAATATATAGATTCTAATTGAAAACTAAGAGTAAAACTAACTACACTGTAAATACATGGATATCCTTAAACCAAAAACATTAAATTTAAAAAATGAATTGAAAAGAAAATATTTGTGAACTGAGTTAAAGATGCCCAAAAAAACTGATGAAAATTGTCAAAATATTACGTGCAAACAGATATGAGAATTATTATCCAAACAAAGATCCATATCGGAAGATGTTTCATTGGATACACTGCTTGCCACGGTAGGTGAGTGGTTATCGTGTCGGATTACCAACCCCAAGCTTGCAGGTTCGCACCTGGGCGTGGTAAGTGATTTTTCAAAGGCGGCAAAAATTACGACACGCATATCATACGAATTTGGCATGTTAAAGAACCCATTTGAATTCAATAGGCCGTGTTCATAATGGCAAAATTAATATCGGGGTTTTCCGCCAACACAAAGTTCCTCATTTCTCTACTAGAAAGCGCTATAGTGTCAAAGAGCTTAGATATCTAACCTCCTTGACTTTCATACTGCTTCAAGGAATAACAAAATTCGACGTGCAAGCTGCCCTCTGGGTATCAAATAACAAAGCTTGCACCCGGCACCCGAGGCCATACTATATTTTATTATTATTATTATTATTATTTTTATTATTATTATTATTATTATTATTATTATTATTATTATTATTATTATTATTATTATTATTATATTGCAATCACTTTGTGATATCTGTTTCCACGTAAATGTTCGACAATATTCATCAGTTTGTTTGTTGTGACATCTTTAACTGGATTCAATATTATATTGTATTCAATTAATTTTTTAAATTTAATGTGTTTGTGTACGGATAGGCTATGCATTCATTTACCGTTTGGTTAGGTTTTAAATTAGATTTAAGCTGAAGAAGACTCCGTTGAATGGTCGAAACTTTTACAATACTGTTACACGGTGCCATGGGCTATGTTACTATAGCCATTCGTTGTTTAATTCATAATACCTCAAAGACTTTTGACTAATCATATTTTGTGTACTTTGTGTTACGAGCGGCTGTTCCACCCCTTTAATTTACAGTCATCATCATGAAATACATTCATTAATGCAGGATGTCACAAAGCATCTAAATGGTCGTGGTGCATATTCTATCTACCACGGCGATTACGAATGTTACTGGATCTACTGTGACGGGTTCCATGTCTCATGTTAAGTATTGAATCCAAAGTTACGGAGAGGATTTGTGTACCGTCCCGCTGCAATAGTTACATACATGGTGAGTGGTAACCAACAACAAGAAAGGTTACAACGTCAGTGTAGCAGTGAGGTCGTGGAGACCAGGACAGCTCGAGGTCGTAACAAGATCTAATGATGAGACAGCTCCAGTATTTCCGTCATTGTAAGTGGCCTTCCGCACGTAGTCAAGGTATTGGGTAGAACGCATTCTGGTGGTGATTTCCTCAAAACTATACATGGGCGGCCATTTATACCAGTAAATCAGACAGCCCCTGTCTTAACAATAATTGTAAGTTATATGTACTGTAGATGTTTTTTTTTTTTTTTGCAATGTACGCTAATAAATTTAGGATGTAATATGGCATCGGCTGATGATGCACCTGAGTCAGGACGTCAATCTACACCAGCTCTGTATACAGGGGCGTATATAAGGGGGGGGGGTGCTGAGGGGGCTCCAGCCCCCCCCCCCCACGAAAAAGCCAGCTTGGGTACAAAATACAATGTATTTCACAGTACTTTTAAGAAATGCTTATCAATTTGTAAAATTTGCTGAATAAATTAACAAGTAATCCATTTAGATACTGTACTTGCCATTCATACTCCACAGGCTATAATAGAACATTCATTAAGTACTCCCGGCCGAAGCCGTCGGATTTTTTAAGAGCGTTAAAATCCCTCAGTATGCCTTCCTTCGGAGGGGAAGTAAAGCCGGCGGTCCCATGTCATAGATTTATGGCATGTTAAAGATCTTTCCACTAATTACACCTGTGTGAAACTAAATTGGATAGGTTAAGAATGTAAACAACGCTCTTTGGTTGCTACGTTCGTTGCCAAGAGCCGACTGCGGTGGCGTCTAGTAGCTAGTTCTGAACTAGGCCTAGTAGTCGTTGACGGTGGCGTTTGGTGGCAAAAGTAGGAACTATTTGAAAATTCAAAGTTGCAGTCCCTACTTGAATTAAAAAAACAGATACACACACTAATACAGTCATCACAATTAACACCGGTTATCAGACAGATTCTACACTCACCCAAAGTACACGGGGCTACATGACCGCGTTGTCGTTATCTGTTTTCAATTCAAGTGAGTTCTGCAGACATTGAATTATTTCAAGTAGTTCCTACTTTTGCCGCCAAACGCCACCGTCAACGACTACTAGTTCAGAGCTTGATTACCAGATGCCACCGCAGTCGGCTCCTGGCGACGAACGTCGGAACCTAAGAGCATTTGTCGAATGTTTAATTTATATATAATTTAGCTTCACACAGGTGTAATTAGTGGATGGTTCTTTAACATGCCATAAATCTATGACATGGGACCGCCGGCTTTACTTTCCCTCCGAAGGAAGGCATACTGAGGGATTTTTAACGTTCTTAAAAAATCCGACGACTTCGGCCGGGTTTGAACCGGCGATGTTGGGCATAGAAGCTCAGCATGCTACCACTACGCCACCGAAGCCGCTTACTGTTAGACAATATCCAATATTCGCATACAGTGAAGGTTCACTGGACACATTCAGAGCCATTGCGATATATTGTAGGAAACACAACTGGTCGGTATCATCATATCAATTCCAATACGTCTTTCGTCGCCATGGTGCTAACTTTTCTTATCATATTTCGCATTGGCGAATGTGACCACAAACTATAACCAAACCTAACCCAGCTTAAGACCAGAGGGAAGCTATAGTGTAACACGGACTAGTTGTTTCAGACGTAAAATGTAACATTACAAATTTGGATACTTTTAGATACAAGTGGGTGAAGGAGGGATAGAATGCACCCCCGGTATGCCCTGCCTGTCGTACAGACAGATACCTCTTTATGGTTCAACCCTTGAAGAAACACCACGGTATGTGCGAACCTGGATTTAACGGACAGAATTATACCAAACCAGTTTTTTTTTAAATTTCGCGCGCCCACATACATGTTCACAACGAAACGGAAGGTTCATCTACTGCACAAGCGTCCCAAATTCTTGTTATTTAAAACGTATATTAAATAGTAATTACAATACAACCTCGTTAACCGAACCAACCTCCCACGGCCCAAAACACCCAAATGCTGAAGCCTTGCGACCAATGGAGGCATGCGATAACTGATACACCTTTTAGTAACTCTTGATTAGTAATCTATCCAACAGCATCCGATTTATATTCAAATGCAGTGGTATACAAAGAGAAATGGTTGGATGACGTACATCGTTGAAATAACCCTTTTACAAAGCGAGGAGGACGCAAAATATACGGTACATTATATTACTCATATAATTAAAAATACTTGGTGAAGCGCAATATGCGTCATAAACTAATGTAAACATAACCTTACTGTAAAAGGAATAAATACAATAAAACTGTAGAACAACCAAATGAAACTACGAAATAATTTCCCCCAAATATTGTTTCATCGGTCATAATCGTGGTGCAATAACTACAGTACCTACAGCCATTCTTGAAATTGAACACGTCACGGAATTGATCGCTCCGAATTTCCAATTAAAAGTTATAAATTCGCGCTTTAACGGATGAACCTCCGCCCCAGTTAGTCCGTTAAATCGAGGGTTTACTTTAATTTACATTTTATCATTTTAAATGATCTTGTCGACTTCGTCGTTACTCTGGGGTCTGGCGTTACGTTACGGTGACGGGACGAAATGTACCCAGATGCACTGAGGTGTGTGACGTCATAGTACCGCTTGGTGCATGTGTACCCCGACAATCCCTACTTCGTTAGTATAAGACAAAAATCCCCGATTCTTGGATGTCACGGGTAATCTCGAGAACCACTGGATGGATTTTGATGCAGTTTTCACCTTTCTGTAAAGGATATCTCGAGGAAAGATTCTGTAGAAAATAATTTATGCATGATCAAAGGAAGCCGAGCAGTAACGATTTCAGTAAAAAAGTCGAAAACAAACTTGGCGTCCGTGCGCTTCTTAAGCTTACGCTGGGCAAACCGTTAAAAATATCAATATACTATGTGCGTAAGAATTGGTCAGCATGAAAAGTTCTACAAAAAAGTTCTGGTGAACGTGCGGCATCCCGCGCGCTTCACCTTGCTTTGCTCTTGGTTTGCACTTGCCGTTCGCGAGTAATTTGAAACAAGATAAGCAAGATAAGTATTATGCAGATAATTTTCTAACATGTCAAGAGTCTTTGGCTTCGAGCGAAGTAGAAGCCTCCAGCCTTTCTAGCATTTTTAGCATTTAAAATTATACAAAGTCTAATCTTTCAGACTGACTGTCACTTTTTTCCAAAGGATTTCGTAAGTGGGCCCGAACACATGGTGGCCCCCTCCTAAACCTTCGCGGACATCATCATCAAGGAAACTTTCTGTTTGAGTTGCTACAACCGCACTAACATTGGGTCGGTCTTCCGCATCGCAAACTAGGTTGTGTTTATCAACTTGATGTGAATGACTGCTGGAAACAGAAGAACTCCTTGAGTCAGCACGATTCCTGAGAAGCAAACATATTATATATAGGGTTCTTTCACTCAAACTGCTGTTGAAAAGTCGTGATCGTGTGATGCAACCCATACAATTCTCTTCTGGTTTGTACCATACTCATTTTCACTTATTGTAACGGCTCAGCGCGTCTACTGAAGTGTTTGGCACAATGCTATGTTGTCTCTGGAGTCTGGAGAGGAGAGGTATCCACTTCGAGACCACGACAGGTTCCTAACACCTCTTCTCACATCATCCCCAAGCCCATGGAACACGTGGACATAGGCTCACTCGGTCACAACCCCAAGCCCTTGGAGCATGAAGAATACACGGTGAATTATGCAATAGATTAAGAAGTTTTTGTGTTTGAACATGTGAATGAATCTCCATGGCAGTGAACTGTTACTATGACAACTGCCTGTCCTGAATAAAGTGAGTAACAGTTGACAGACGATTGTAATACGACAAAATATATTATGTTTTTCTCATAATAAATCTTCAATACATTGGTTAGGGGCCTGTTTGCCATCTCTTGATGACTACAGTACATTTGCATTTGTCAGTTGGCACAGGCTAGAGTAAAAGGTGGCTTTTCACCGATGTCTCAGTCTCACTCATGGCTGTGATTATATGGAAGCTACTGAGGTATGGGTGGTGCTTAGTAATGGCATTCAGGGCACAGTCAGTGCCTGTGAATGCTGTGAAAGGTTCTACTCATAGGGTTAGGACTACTGTTCTGACTCAGTGAGGAAAGCAATGGCAAACTACCTCACTCCTCTTCTTGCCTAGAACGCCTCAATATAGCTCTGCCTTGGGTTTTTGTGGGTATCTACTCGCATAACGTAACGGCGGTGCTTTTTGAGGATCCAACCAGCCTTCGGGCTGACTACCTAACACACAGACATTGGTTTGTTGGTTCTTAAGTTTAGGGTCTGCGACAACGTGGTCATGTAGCCCCGTGTACTTTGGGTGTGTGTAGAATCTGTCTGATAACCGGTGTTAATTGTGATGACTGTATTAGTGTGTGTTATCTGTTTTTTAATTTAAATACTGCAACTTAGAATTTTTCAAATAGTTCCTACTTTTGCCGCCAAGCGCCACCGTCAACGACTACTAGGCCAAGTTCAGAACTTAGCTACTAGACGCCACCGCAGTCGGCTCTTGGCAACGAACGTAGAAACCTAAGAGCGTTGTTTACATTCTTAACCTATCCAATTTAGCTTCACACAGGTGTAATTAGTGGAAGATTCTTTAACATGCCATAAATCTATGACATGGGACCGCCGGCTTTACTTCCCCTCCGAAGGAAGGCATACTGAGGGATTTTTAACGCTCTTAAAAAATCCGACGGCTTCGGCCGGGTTTGAACCCGCAACCTTGGGCATAGAAGCTCAGCATGCTACCGACTACGCCACCGAAGCCGCCTTCAATACATTGCTCAAGACATAACAGAGGTAATTTGTTTGATAATGTAAATATTTCTGCTCCAACATAGAGCTAGCGGACATACTACAACTGCTAGTACTAATAGTATTTGTATTGGTTTTACGTCCCCTTTAGGGACAGATGACCTCGTAGTTCCGCCCCTTAAAACCGCAATAACTACGTTCCTTGTATCTATTGAGGCTTTAAGAGACGCCGGCGCCGGAATTTTGCCCCGAAGGGGATCTTTAACTTTCTAGTAAACTACTGACACAGCTCCATCGCATTTGGGCAGCATCAAATGCCAATAACTGCGCCGGGATTCGATCCTGCAAACGTGGGAACAGCAGGCGAGGGCCACTGTTAGTGGGTCTGTCTCCAAAGACAGCCTGGTCTTGTAGCCCCGTGCATTGTGATGGCCGTGATCTTAAATTAGGAATGAATTACCTTAAGTAGAAGTGGAAAACTACCAGCACAGCTGACGTGGGAATCGAACCCAACTTGTTGAATGTATCCCATTCCAAGCCCCAGTCTAGAATTGCATTCTTGGCAGTGCCCCTTGGCCATAGAAGCTTCTTCCTCCACCATTTGTCAAATTACATCAGCAAAATGTGATTCTAAAACCAACACACGAAAGAAAAACATCGTGATCATTTCACAAATGTGAAATGTGGGTGTTTACAGTATTTAGCGGACTAATTGGGGCGGAGGTTTGTACGTTAAATCGCGAATTTAGAAATTGGGAGTTTTAATTCGAAATATTTAAAACAAATCTTTAAAAACAACGCAATTAATTTTTAAAAAATCATCGGCCTGCGCTTTGAGATGCGCAGCTCTCGAGCGAAAGAAAATATCGACGTTGTACTAATGAATAATCGATATGCGAAGCCACATACCTTTATTCTAAACAAAACCCAAACCGGGACCAATAGTCTCTCACTCACAAACCACACTGATCCGGACTAAGAGTACCACCTATACAATAATTAAACCTGCTCAAGTATTAGGTAGGAAACGTCAAACATAAACATACCGTACATCTTCGTCTTCTTAGTCGTTTACCCTCCAGGTTGGTGGAACCCACGGACTCAGCGAGGGAACTCACCACTACCGCCTCTACGGGCAGTGTTCTAGAGCTGGGAACATCGAATCGGAAGGGATACAACTGGTGAGGTGGGATTGGCACCTCGCCCAGGCGGCCTCTCCTGCAAAGCGAACAGGGGCCTCATGAGGGAAGGTAAGGGATGGTTAGGATGGATAGACAAGGAAGAGGGAAGGAGGCGGCCGTGGCCTTGAAGAAGGTACCATCCCGGCATTTGCCCGAAGACGAAGTGGGAAACCACGGAAAGCCACTTCGAGGATGGCTGAGGGGGAATCGAACCCCCTCTACTCATTTGGGCCACCCGAGGCTGAGTAGACCCCGTTCCAGTCCTCGTACCACTTTTCAAATTTTGTGGCAGAGCCGGGAATCGAACCCAGGACCTCCGGGGCGGCAGCTAACCATGCTGACCGCTACGCTACGGAGGCGACACCGTACATTTAAAATATCGAAATTGTTAAAATAAAGCCCAAATTCCCTTGAATTTAATTTTCACTTCTTTTTCCAAGGGACCCCATAATCACTTCCAGATCCATCGCCTTTCGTATCAGTGAAGCAGGAATTAGAGCCACTGTACTCGCCGGACTTCATAACTTTAACGCGTCGTCCTATTCCAACAATTTCCTATTTCTTCATAAAAAGAATTGTTTCGGAGATAAAATCGAAAAACAAAAATAAGATCCCCCAACCAACAAAAAACACCACAATTCCTAGTTCATTGTACTCTAAAATTATTTCCAGCAGAGCATTCCTGTTTATTAGCGCAACCAAATAAAACTACGCAATGTTTTTTTATCGGCCATAATCGTGGATGCAAGAGCAACAGGCCGATGCTTTTATAAAGATGAATTGCATAGCCCTCAGGCCAGAATTAAATTTCTTGGGAATCGATCGTGGACCTTAGCTACACCAGGAAGTGGACGACCGAAAATAGGAAATCTTTCACGTGTGAAGATAGGAATGCAACTTTTTTGGCTTGACAATATATCGCTATCACGTGATTAGCGGAGATGAAATGTGTGTCTCCAAGGATGTGATGTAAGACACTCGTATTGTGCACTCATCTCACTTCCGCTCATTACACAATGATACGCTATGTTTTTACCACAAATATTTGAGGTATGCGCAGTGTAAGCGCAAGGCTCTATTGTTATTTACACATTCCCTAGCAGTTGGAGCTGCCGACCGCAGCGATTCTCAAACTGGAGTACGCGCACGTTTTCCAGAGGGCTCAGGAGCAATTGAGAAATTCACAAAATGCGATAAGAACCAAACGTTGCAATATGAACTTTCTTCTGAGGAACACAGTAATTGTTATTTTAGGTTTCCAAAAACATATTTGTTAAAGATTTTTAATAGAAGAATTTTTTAATGTTTAAAGTGTAGCAAAAGTTGACACAAACTGAACAAAGCTTAAAATTAATGCCTAATTTATTGTTAGTAGAAAATATGATTGCAACGAGAGTGTAAATATTTTACATAATGATACGTCTTTTACCAAATTATCACCGAGAACTTCACACTTTTAGGCAATATTTGCTGTCCTCAAATATGTTTATTATTCAAACTCAATAAAACCAAGAATGTCAGAGGTGATTTATCACTCTACCACGTTCAATTAACTTTGTGTATTTTGAACATAGCGAACCTGGAAACAATAAGAGATTTATACGCACTTTCCTGACAGTACATAATCAAGTATCTCTCTAAGTTCTCTACTGTAAAGTTCTTTATATGGTCATTTAGAATGGATTTGAAAGTAGATAATGTTCCTTCAACCTCACATGAGGTCATAGGTGCAAATTCCATCGATGCCACTGCAACAGGGTCTTAGCTGGTGATTTGAATGTTGCTCTCCTTGGAAGATTGGAGCACAATGTTTTCATGCTTGCCACGGTGGGTGAGTGGTTATAGTGTCGGACTACCAACCCCAGGATTGCAGGTTCGCCCCTGGCCATGGTAAGTGATTTTTTGAAGGCGACAAAAATCACGACACTCATGTCATACGTTGTTGGCATGTTAAAGAACCCATTTGAATTCAGTAGGCCGTGTTCAATGGCAAAATTAATCTCGGGATTTTCCGCCAACACAAAGTTCCTCCATTCTCTAGTAGAAAGCGCTGTAGTGTCAAGGAGTTTAGATATCTAACCTCCTTGACTTTCATAGCGTCGACATGCAAGCTACCCTCTGGGTGTCAATTAACAAAGCTTGCACCAGGCACCCGAGGCCATACGATATTATTATTATCTGGTGAACTCCTGGGTTCCTCTGAAGATGATTTCTCTCAGCGTTGTACGAAACGGAAACGGGCTATAATTTGGAATTGTATTTAACTTTCCAGCGTGTATGTTAATAACTTTTAAATTACCGTATTTTTAAACATTTAAAAAAGGCTTGATTGAAACTTTATTGATAATTTTTTCAAACTGATGTTAACAATACTAAAACACATTGTAAACTACAACGTTTCAGATATAAATGCAGTAATATTAGTATTATTTGTTATGTCTTTAACTTTTAATCTTAATTTTCAAAAACATATGGTGGGGGGAACAATAAAAAATAGTCGCTACTTAGGGGTAAAATGTTCAAAAAGTTTGATAATCCCTGATCTAACTGGTTCCCAACCAGTGGCCCGGCAGCACGTAGCGCATTATCCGTGCCAGTGACCTTCTCCAGTGGAATTGAAATATATTTAAAATTATTATTATTATTATTATTACATTCATTTCACCACATAAGTGGGACATATCAACATAACGTCGGCTTGTTTGCAAGACGGTATGACTAATTCCCTTAAGGTGACACATTGAGAAACGAGCGAACAATGGAACAGGTCTACAAGATGACGGCCTTCTGCATGGTGATATGTAGACCAGGATGTGTTCCCAATGTTTGTAGATTGCGAGCCAATGATTTAGGGTTGATGCCGGTAGAAGAAATTACTATGGGCAGAACCACTACACTTTCCTGTCTCCACATTTGCCGTATTTCCTCAGTCAAGGGCAGATATTTGGTGATCTTATCAAAGCAGGTTTGTTGCAGATTATTATTATTATTATTATTATTATTATTATTATTGGTATATAATACAAAATAATTTTCATAAATCATGTTCAAACTTTGAGACTGAAGAGTTCTTCAAATATTTGGGATCGGCATCCTCGAACCGGAATGAGATAGCAGACGATAACTAACGAGAAGTGTGTTTTCTACAGCTTAACGATTCTTTTCAAGTCACGTTTGATTTCAGAGAAAAATAAAGTACACCATCTTGGTGAGACCAGCCGTAGGACTGCGAGACATACGCTTGAAGAACGTATCTGCGATTTTCAAAGGAGGGTCTTCCGGAAAATATATGGTCCAATATATAATGCAGAAACAAACCCGGACGAAGTCGTTGGATTTTTTAAGAGCTTTAAAATCCCTCAGTATGCCTTCCTTCAGAGGGGAAGTAAAGCCAGTGGGCCCATGTCATAGATTTATGGCATGTAAAAAACCCTTGCACTAATTACACTTGTGTGAAGCTAAATTATAGGTTAGATTTGACTAACATTCAAGTTCAATGTTCATCGCCAGGAACCGACTGTGGTGGCATCTAGTAACCAAGTTCACAACTAGTTGTCGTCGAAGGTAGCATTTGTTAGCAAAAGTAGGAACTACTTGAACATTAAATGTCTGCAGTCCTTACTTGAATTACAGGGTAATACAGCCATCACAATTAACACCGGTTATCAGACAGAAAGTACACACACCCAAAGTACACGGGGCTGCATGACCGCGTAGTCCCAGCCCCTAAACTGAGGAACCAACCATAATGCAGAAACCGAAAGGTGGGAAAGAAGACCTCAGAAAGACCTGTATCAACGCTTTGGGAAGACAAATTCCTCTTGTTGCCGATAGAGCGCACTTGCCCACAAGGATAGGCGCTGTGCAGTTTCAGTTTCAATTATTGTGTACTGAATTCCTACGTATGGCTTTTAGTGCCGGGAGTGTCGGAGGACATGTTCGGCTCGCCAGAGACTGTAGCTGCTTCAAGCGGACATCACTAGGGTGAGCTACAAGTTCCGTTCAATTTCAATTTCGCTACCAGATATCAATGCTACGTAGTGGTGAACGTTGGAACTTTGATAGAGCGTATCAAACGATATATAACCTACAAATTTAGCTCCACACAATTTTTAAGGGAATCAGCTGGGATGAAGTCTTGAGGGAGCAGTGGTACATGGATCGACCAAAATGGAGAGCGCTCGTAAACCACACCCGGGAATGGAGTGGAAACTTGATGATGATTATGATGACAATTTTAGTCTGTGGAAGGATCTTTTACATGCCATAAATCTATGACATGGGATCGCCGACTTTACTTCCCCTCCGAAGGAAGGCACACTGAAGGATTTTAACGCTCTTAAAAAATCCGACGACTTCCGCCGGGTTTGAACCCGCTATCTTGGGCACAGCAGTTCAGCATGCAACCGAGTACGCCACCGAAGCCTCCTACGTTGTTTGGAGTGTTTGCTGATGACATTTAAAATGCTGGGGTAAATTATTATAAACTATGGTTTGAACGCCACTGCTCAAATCTACAGTAGTATGTCATACTGTTGTGTGCCATTTTGCACTTCTTACACTTGGTAATGAAATAATTAAAAGGGTTTCATCATATAAATAGCTTGCCACGGTGGGTGAGTGGTTATAGAGTCGGACTACCAACCCCAAGATTGCAGGTTCGCCCCTGGCCATGGTAAGTGATTTTTGAAGGCGACAAAAATCACGATACACATGTCATACGTTGTTGGCATGTTAAAGAACCCATTTGAATTCAGTAGGCCGTGTTCAATGGCAAAATTAATCTCGGGATTTTCCGCCAACACAAAGTTCCTCCATTCTCTACTAGAAAGCGCTGGAGTTTAGATATCTAACCTCCTTGACTTTCATTGCGTTCAAAGGAACGACGAAATTCGACATGCAAGCTACCCTCTGGGTGTCAATTAACAAAGCTTGCACCAGGCACCCGAGGCATTACGATATTATTATTATTATTATTATTATTATTATTATTATCATTATTATTATCATGAAGCCTCCGTGGCTTAGGCGGCAGCACGCCGGCCTCTCACCGCTGAGTCCGTGGTTCAAATCCCGGTCACTCCATGTGAGATCTGTGCTGGACAAAACGGAGGCAGACAGGTTTTTCTCCGGGTACTCCGGTTTTCCCTGTCAACTTTTCATTCCAGCAACACTCTCCACTATCATTTCATTTCATCTGTCATTCATTTAATCATTGCCCCAGAGGAGTGCGTCAGGCCTCGGCAGCCGGCACAGTTCATATCCTCGCCGCTAGATGGGGGCTTCATTCATTCCATTCCTGACCCGGTCGGAGACTGGAAGCAGGTTGTGGATTTTCATTCATTATTATCATATAAATATTTAGGATGTCAAATCAATGATAACTGGGACTTAAGTCAAGAAATTCGCTGTAGAATTGAGCAGGCCAGAAGTTCTTTCATGAAAATGAGAAAAGGTTTGGCCAGCCGTGATTTAAGTCTGTCATTACGCGCTCGACTGCTTCGATGCTACGTTTTTAGTGTCCTGCTCTATGAAGTTGAATCATGGACACTTACCGAGGTTTTAAGTAAGAAACTGATAGCATTTGAAATGTGGACGTATCGCAGGATTTTAAGGATACCATGGACAGCTAAAGTCACAAATGTGGAAGTACTGCGGCGTATGACCCAAGACTTGGAAATTCTCAGTACAGTATCATCAAAAGGAGAAAACTAGAATACTTTAGTCATTTCATGTGCAACAACAAATACCAGCTCTTGCAATTAATGATCCAAGGGAAGATTGATGGCATTAAGTGTCCAGGACGCAGACGAATATCCTGGCTAAAGAACTTAAGCCAGTGGTTCGGACTTAATACAGTGTCACTGTTTAGAACAGCTATGGACAAACAGCAGATCACGCTACTGATCGCCAATGTTCTTGGACGACGAGGCACTTGAAGAAGAAGAAGAAGAATAGGATAAAATAGGAGGTGATAAGGACAAAGAGTTATGACATTAGGACAAAGTAGGCTATATGTTCTTTCCTGAACATCTTGTTATGAAAGCCGGATCTAAAGATCCTATAGGCTTTCATATAGCCGTGGTAGGATTTTTCGAGATCTCGGAAACTAAGCGTCGCCCACGGTTCAAACCTATACCAATCGAAATCAGAGTCGAAAAAAAATCTGTCTGTATGTATGTATGTATGTATGTATGTATGTATGTACGTGACGTTTTTGCGTTTTGGCTCAGCGGTCTAGCTGTATGCCTCTCACCAAGGCGGTCCGGGTTCGATTCCCGGTCAATGCATGTGAGATTTTCGAAGTGAAATGCCATGTCCTGTGGTTCGGATTCCACGTAAAAAGGAGGTCCCGTGGCTCATGATCTCAAGATTAACGGTCTCGTTAAACTACAAGCTTCCTTTGTTTTTGCGTTTAGCAAAGTACAGGTCGCAATTTTCAAGATATCGAGCTGAAATTTGGTACGGTGAAAGAGTTTGGGCCTGTGACGAACCCTATTGTTGGGCGTTAAAATCGGTCCAGGGCCGGACCTTTTTTTGGGGCCCTGAATTTCATCCTATTTTTTTGAATCGATATATCTCGGAAACGGCTGGTCGTATCGAAAAAAGTTAAATCTACGGGTGTAAGATCTCGGCGGTATGCAACTTTTTTATTCCTAATGATTTTTTGATATCTCTCACCGTTTTCTTTTTTTGGGGGCCCTGAAAATGTCCATTGTGCGTGACATTTTTGCGTTTAGCTAAGTACTGGTCGCAATTTTCAAGATATTAAGCTGAAATTTGGTACGGTGAAAGAGTTAGTGACTGTGACGAATCCTATTGTTGTGCGTTAAAATCGGTGCAGGGCCGGATCTTTTTTGTGGGGCCCTGAATTTCAAACTTTTTTTTGGAATAGATATATTTCGGAAACGGTTGATCGTATCGAAAAATGTTAAAGGTATAGGTGTAAGATCTCCGCGGTATGCAACTTTTTTACTCAAAACGATTTTTTGATATCTCTCACCGTTTTCTTTTTTTGGGGCCCTGAAGTTGTGCGTATGTGCGTGACGTTTTTGGGTTTAGCAAAGTACATGTCGCAATTTTCAAGATATCAAGCTGTAATTTGGAGCGGTAAAAGAGCTAGAGCCTATGAGGAACCCTATTTTTCGGCGTTAAAATCGGTGCAGGGCTGTATCTTTTTTCGGGGCCCTGAATTTGAAAATCTTTTGGAATCGATATATCTCGGAGACGGTTGGTCATATCGAAAAAAGTTAAATACACAAGTGTTAAATCTCCGCGGTATGCAACGATCTTACCCATAACGATTTTTTGATATCTCTCAGCGTTGTCTTTCTTGGGGGCCCTGAAAATGTACGTATGTGCGTGACTTTTTTACGTTTAGCAAACTAGAGGTCGGAATTTTTAAGATATCGAGCTGAAATGTGTCACGGGGAAAGAAATTGGGCCTGTCAGGAACTCTCTTGTCGGGCGTTAAAATTGGTGCATGGCCGGACCATTCTTTGGGGCCCTGAATTTCATCCTTTTTTTTTTACCCCTGATGATGTTTTGATATCTCTCACCGTTTTCCTTTTCTGGAGCCCCGAATGTCATCCTTTTCTTCGAACTGTTATATCTGGGAAACGGTTGGCCGTATCTAACAAAGTTAAATCTACAGGTGTAAGATCTCAGTGGTTAGCAACTTTTTCAACCCTTAAGATTTTTTGATATCTCTCACCGATTTGATTTTCTGCGGCCCTGAATTTCTTCCTCTTTTTCGAACCGTTATATTTGGGAAACGGTTGAACGTATCGAACAAAGTAAAATCTACAAATTTAGGACCTCAGTGATTAGCAACTTTTTTAACTCATATGATTTTTTGATATCTCTCACCATTTTCCTTTTTTGGGGCCGTGAATTTCATTCTTTTTTTCGAATCGTTATATCTACAGGTGTAAGATCTCAGTGATTTGGAACTTTTCTACCCCTTATGATATTTTGATATCTCTCACCGTTTTGATGTTATTAAATGTTTTGGTTTTTGAAAAGAAAAATGGAGCCCAAATGTATATAACATCTGGTAAAAATTCAACTTATGGTCTAATTAAATTCTACGGAAAATTATCTATAATTACTCGTTTTAACCTTTTCAATAAGTTGAATCATGTATTTACAGCAGTAAGATATTTTCCACTTCCGAGGACGTCCGGCTTTCATAACCATGTGATGGTGTCAGCATTGCCTAGAATAACATTTTATAATTTTCCTAAATTTCCTTGCAATCGGGTCGAAGGTCCGAAATGCAAATCCGCAGGCCTTGCCACCAACGAAGTTGTTGTTTGAGATTATAACCCCTCTTGCTGGCCCCTTGCTGCTGCGCCACCGTCTCATCAAAAGCAGGTCGTGCTGCGTGGACTCCTATTTGTTAATTTTGTATTCTCTTGCTTTCTGCCCTGGGCCTTAAAGGCCTGTTAAATGGTGAAGAACTTGTAGTCAGCCACAGAATGATTAAACTTGGAGTCAATCAATGTAGGCCAGGCCTACTGCAGATCTTGATGTGGCAAGAATCTCTAACATTGGACCATTTCGTGAAAAGTT
This sequence comes from Meconema thalassinum, assembly GCA_946902985.2. Classification (NCBI taxonomy): domain Eukaryota; kingdom Metazoa; phylum Arthropoda; class Insecta; order Orthoptera; family Tettigoniidae; genus Meconema; species Meconema thalassinum. The sequence continues at coordinate 4,533,847 of OX336396.1, forward strand.
GACATGGTACTAAATTTACTGACGCCGAATGTACAGTATAATAACTTACTCTTGTGATACCACATTCTTCCAAATATGTTTACGTTTATCGTTATTAATTGTAGTCTAGTTGGTTTCTTAGTTTAGGGGCTGCGTGTAGCCCCGTGTACTTTGGGTGTGTGTAGAATCTGTCTGATAACCGGTGTTAACTGTGATAGCTGTATCAGTGTGTGTGTTCTGTTTTTTAATTCAAGTAAGGGCTGCAGACGATAATTTCATATAGTTCCTACTTTCGCTACCAAATGCTACCATCTACGACACCTAGCTGTGAACTTCGTTACTACTAGATGCCATCGCAACCAGCGTCCAGTGACGAACGTTGGAACTTAAGAGCATTAATCAAACCTAACCTACAAATTTTGGCTTCACACAAGTGTAGTTAGTGGAAGGTTCTTTTTCATGCCATAAATCTATGACATGGGACCGCCGGCTTTACTTCCCCTCCGAAAGAAGGCATACTGAGGGGTTTTCAACGCTCTTAATAAAATCCAACGACTTCGGCCGGGTTTGAACCCACAACCTTGGGCATGGAAGCTCAGCATGCTACCCACTACGCCACCGAAGCCGCCATATTATATATCTTTAAGGCATCTTAAAGAATGCTCGTTTGTTTACACTCTCATTTTCTCTATATTGTAACATTTTCTTTATTCGTGAAGTGTTAAAAGCATCGCTTGGAATTCACTTCAATTGCATATTTGTACACTCTAAATCTATTTTACTCGTAATTTAGCCTTTGTGTATTTAGTCCGGCATCTGAGCTCTGCTCCCGGGAAGGTCTTTCTAGCCAAAATTTAAAAAATAACTGGATGTGGCAAATAAAGTTTCAGGGCAAGAGCAGGGATTCCCGACATCGGCTGGGTGCAAGCACGAAGAGCGTGACTCCTAGATTCCTCGTGCACAAAAGTCAATTGGAGAAGTTCGTTGAGTTCAAAAAATGTATCGCTCATTTACTGCAACAGTGGAATAGCTCGGAATCTGAGCTTTTTAAGTTTTTACTTCAATGTAGTGCTATAAAGTATTCTTTATGTTCGACCCTGACTTTTATATGTCAGAAACCTGTACTATAATGAGGCTCATTATAACACTATTTTTCATTATGAAACAGTTTCTCCCACCAATCAGAGCTCAAGAAACAGTTGTTTGACCAATTAGATAAAGGATAGCATCGCACCCGCGCTTAGTTCCACGGCCTTCTAATTTAAATTGCACTGCGTTGCCTTGTGCCATAGCGGGGTAATCAAGGAGGCCATGGTCAAATACAATTAGTATTCTCTGCGTCTCATGCGCTCTGTTCAGTACATAAAACTGGCGAAATCTCGACAGATATTTATAAATATTTATGTTCGAACATAAAATAGTTATAATAATTATCGTCGAACATAAACAGTCGTATACGCATACTCGCATACGCTCGTTTTATAAACATATTCGTGTCTTAATTATTGCCATTATAGGCTCGTTGCATAATGTACTATTATCGATTGATGAAATCGACACTAAGTTATATCGTTATTCACGGCGACGACGTGAGACTACATAATTCGTTGGGACAGATTCCGAATATATTCCAATTACATCAAGAACACTGATACTTGGTGTCTGTTCCTCCCAGCTGAAGCAATATGGCGTCAAAACCTTGACAATAATCCACAGTCTGTGTGTTCAGTTAGGGCAGCTTAACCACGCAATGTGCTACCAGAACATATGAAACAATTTTTGAAACACAATAAAGAATTGTATACGTGTAGGCTATAAATACCCCTGGCACCACAGCTCATGAAGGGCCTAAGCCTACCAAGCGACCGCTGACCAGCCATTTGACCTGCAGATATTGGACTGACGCGTGGTCAGCGCATATGGTCCCCCCGGCCGTTAATCTTGGTTTTCGTGACCGGGGCGCTGCCTCACTTTAGACAGCTACTCAATTGTCCTCACGAAGCTAAGTGCGCCCCGTTCTAGCCCTCACGTCAGTTTCTAAAAATCACTGAAGGAGCTGGGAATCGAACCCAGGTTCTCTGGGTGAGAGGCAGGCGCGCTACCCCAAAACCACGGGGCCGGCAATAAATTATCAAGGAGCAAATTAATCAAGTTAATACTAATATTAATTAAAGAGGAATAATAATAATAATAATAATAAGATTTTGAGGAAAATCCTGGGTGCCATCAAAGAAAACAGCGAGTACAGAAGGCGTCACAACCACGAATTGTACAACAACGTGGAGAAGATCAGTGACACGATTCGAAAAAGAAGGATTACCTTTTATAGTCACGTGACACGAATGAGCCCAGACAGGATATCAAAACGGATATTGACGTACTTTCAAGATAAGAAAACCAAAGGGGCATGGTTTACGGAAGTTGAGAAAGATCTACGTGAAATGGAAATTTCCCCTAAAGATATCCAGGAGCGTGTTTCACTTCAGGAAAAACTACGTACGCACAAAGGTTTCCAGGAAAAGCCGAAGCTGAAGACAGGGATGGCGTGGTCCCAAGAGAGAAAAGAACAACACTGGAGACGAATGCGGGAACACTGGGCGGTAGTTATAGCTCGGAAGAAGAGACAGTTGAACTGACGTGGTCCCTACCTATCGGATTTTTTATTATGGATACTCGAGTTTAGGCCTTAATTACAAACAAACAAACAGACAGACCTATTGACAAACGAGTTACACCAATATTTTCCTTGTTTAATTCTGCGTTAGACTATATAAGCCAATTATTCTCAAGTTTATTAATTATTTATTTATTTGTGGTTGTATGAAAAATTTTCCGTGTTTTTGACGTCTTTTCTAGGAACCGCTCACTTAAAACTATATACATGGAATACTACTTGGCTGAGGGTAATGACACTTTTATATGTTATAGGCACAAGTATTGGTAGTGCAAAACTCAAGTTTGATGTTTTTTAACTACCCAATAAAATGTTGTTATACTTTTTCTGACGTACCGTTTTATCAGCCCAGGATAAACGTACAGCAGGAAACTTGGCCTCATTTGAAGCTCTCATTCGTGATTATCGGAAACTACGACCACTGTAAACGTACAGTGTGATGACGAATTTATGAAGAGTAATATTAATGGGAGGATTTGTGCGTTCTGGCCCGTGCGATTAAAAGCGAGCGGGCTTGTGAAATCCGGTAGTTGGCCGAATCGAAGAAAGAAGAAGACGAATAATCACAATGTCACAGACCTTTCTATAATATCCTACCTCAGCCATACGTCCAACCATCCATCACTATCCACACGGGTCAATCAGCAGAAGCCTATTCAACAGGTAATCTCGGCATGCGGCCTTAAATTATTGTTATAGAATTTCTGCTATCCGCAGGAGTTGAGACCCAGCCACAGCAAAAGAGCGGATGAGTGGTTGATGGAGCTGGCGAGGAAAGAGCTAAGATATGAGGACAAGTAACTACATTATGTAATGTTGGGAATCCGTCCCAGAGGACAGTATTCTATTGACATGTGAAAAATCCAGAAGCGGAAACCAAGTTTTCTTCACAAATAATACTGTAGATTATGGTGGCTTCTATGCCCAAGGTCGCGGGTTCAAACCCGGCCGAAGTCGTCGGATTTTTAAGAGCGTTACAAATCCCTCAGTATGCCTTCTTTCGGAGGGGAAGTAAGGCCAACGGTCTCATGTCATAGATTTATGGCATGTTAAAGACCCTTCCACTAACTACAATTGTGAGAAGCTAAATTTGTAGTTTAGATTTGATTAACACTCTATGAGTTCCAACGTTCTTCGGCAGGTGGCGGTTGCGGTGGTATCTAGTAGCCAAATTCGCAGCTAGGTGTCATTGACGGTAGTAAAAGTAGGAACTACTTGAAATTGATCGTCTGAGTCCTCACTTGAATTACAGATAACGCAGACTAACAGAGCCATCACAACTAACACCAATTAATCTACACACACCCAAAGTACACGGGGCTACATGACCGCGTTGTCGCAGCCCCTAAACTGAGGAACCAACCAACCAGCCACGAGATAAGAAAGCCAGGTTAAATGAGAGGTCATCGCTCAAGTTGAGTCACGCTTATGTTGTATAGAAGCCTAACAATAAGAGTCAGTGACAAACATCAATCAAATTGCGAAAGGTTTCGGAAAAAGAAATCGAAGATTTTGAACCCTAGTTCAATGTTTACAATTTAGGGCAGGAACATATTTTTAATTTGTTTGAGCCTAGTTTTCACTAATTGAAACCCGTCAAATCATTTACTGAAGAAGTTTCCTTTATAAGTTACATTCTTTGTACGATTACTTTTTGGCACTATTGCAACTTTAAAGGTACACTGGAGAGTGATTTTCATAGAGCAAATCTAGCTAGACCGCTCTAGCTAAACTGAGTGCAGTTTCAACCAAGCAAGCAAGGTGAATAGACGTGCAGTGAAGTGTAAGGAAGAATGGGAATCGCTATTCAGCAGTACCGGGCGGTCATCGGCCGCTGGCAGGCTAGAGTGAAGTGCGATTTCGGTGTCGGGAAGGTGATAGCGGGCAACGTCACTGAACAGATGGGGGTTTTGGCGATGGGGATGGTAGCGCTGGTTGTGGCGACGCTACTATTAATTGGAGGAGTGGAGTCAAACCCAGGGCCTGGTCAGCTGGGATGGCAAGAAATTGAAAAAATAAGGGAAATTGTAAAGGAAGTGTCACAAAATGACCAGATCCGGGACATTCTTCGTGAGCAATGTAAGGAATTCAAGGAGATGAAGACATGTATAAGAGAAGAGATGGGAATAGTGACAGAAAGGCTGACCGAGAATAGTAGAGAGATAAAAGACCTAAGAGAAAAGGTGAAGATATTAGAGGTGGAGGTAAATGAATTAAGGAAGGCCAAGCTGGATGAGAGAAAGAAAAACGTCTTCATTTACGGAATAAAGGAAGATGCCAAGGAAAGCACCGAGGATCTAACATCCAAGGTGCTCCGAGTGATTAGTGAAGGCATGCGGATAAACATTGGAGTCTCAGAGATTGACAATGTGACCAGGATAGGCCGGGGAAGGGGCACGAGGCCCGTGAAAGTGTCATTAGTTTCTTCGCTGATGGCTCAAAGAATTCTGGCGAACACAAAGAACCTGAAAGGGGAGAGGATATGGGTAAGGAGAGAAATGAGTAAAGAAGAGGCAAGCGAGCAACGGACCTTGCAGTTTCATTTAAGGAAGGCAAGGAGCTCTGGTCTCAAGGCTTATATAAAAGGCAGTAGACTGGCGGTTAGCGGCAACAACTGGGATCGAATTTGGACAGTGGCACAACTCCAGGATATGGAGAAGCAACAACAACAGGAGACAGTCAGACCTAGCAACCAGGTGGAAGCAGCTGTCGGTTTAGAGGGAAGTGCGGTGATGATTCAACAGAGAGCATCGACCTCCAAGTCCAACACGGAAGTGGCGCGAGCAGGAACGACTAACGTCAGCGCCAGGAACACCGGACAAGTGCGTGGTTTGCAGAAAGGTGAGACTGTCAAACAACGAGTTACTAGTCTAAAAGAACTATGGGGCAAGAAAACCTTGACAGAGCAGTTTAATGTGGAGAAGGAGGTCATTTCTTCTCCAGGTGGCAGTATACTAGAGCAAGAGAAAGCTAGAGTTACTAGAAGTAAAGCTACCACCAGCGAAGAGGGTAGGGGTAAAAAATAACTAAACTGGAATATTGCTAGCGTAAATATAGAGGGTTTTTTAAATAAGAGAGGGAACGATGTAGTTTTGACCCTAATAGAAGATATGCAGATTGTAGGATTTGTTGCGAGTTGGCTCCCTGTAGGTTGCGAGGTTAAAATAGATGGCTTCAATGTATATACAAAACCTAAGATTAGGAAAGCTCGTACAGGTAGGTTCCCGGCGGGAATTGTTGTTTTAATTAAAGAAGAGGTGAGGGAATTATCAGAATTTATTAGTTCAGAACTGGAAGAAGTAGTGTGGGTAAAAGCAGATATTAGGGGGAGGGGGAAAGGAACGGTATGTTTCGGCTTTGTGTACAACCCTCCGGAGAATTCCCCGTATGCAAGAGAAAGCTTTTTCGATGAGTTAGCTATTGAAATAAACAGAATTCAAAATATATATGAAGAGGCAGAGATTGTGCTTTTAGGGGACTTCAATGCGAGGGTTGCAGACAGAAAGCCCCTTTACAGCAAGGGGGTTGCCGAGGCCGTATGTGGGGATAGGCACAGCAAAGACAAGGAATGTAATAAGAACGGAGAAAAGATTTTGGAACTATGTGGTGCAGAAGAGCTATATATATTAAATGGTGTCTGTGTGGGGGATGAAGAAGGTAACCTGACGTATATAACAGAGATTGGAGGAAGTGTAATAGATTTAGCAATATGTTCCAGAGGAGCACTAGCCCTAATTAAGAGGTTCACTGTTGAAGAATGGGGGGAATCACACCACCTACCAATTGTAGTCAACATGCAGGGAGCGGTGACAAAATCAAAATCAAAAGGGAACCCACAAGTTAAAGCTATAGAGAAAAAAGTAAATAGATTCAGATGGAGGGAGGAAAACTGCAGAGAGTTCCAGAACTACTTTCAGGGAGAAAATTTTGAGCTGATAAAGGTAGGGATAAGTTTCATGATCAGTAATGATGAAATTGAAGGGGTAATACGTATGATTGAGAATGCAATTATGATGGCCGGGCGGAAAATGCGCGTGAAGGCTAGAGGAAAATTAGGGAGAATTAAAGGATGGTACGATGAATCTTGTAGAAGGAAGAAAACCGAAGTTATTAGGGCACTGAAGTTATACAAGAGAGGAGGGGATGATACGATGAGAGTAGAATTTTGTCGTCTAAGGAAAGAATATAGGGAACTGCTCAGCAAAATGAAAGATGAATGGCAGGGTAAGGAAGCTACAGCACTAAATAAGGATTCTAAAGCTAACGACTGTAGCAAAGTGTGGAGCAGGATAAATTCTTACTGTAGGGGGAGCAGAAGTGGTGGGGGGAGCTCTATTAGTGATGAAGTATGGATTGCATATTATGAGAATCTGTTAAATGCTGAAGATAATTGGAGGAAGAGGGGCGAGTTTGGCGTCCCGAGGGGGCTGGAGGCCGCTCTGCCTATGCTGGACCAAGTCATATCGATAGAGGAAATTAAGGGAGTAATAGCAAAGAGTATAGGAGGGAAGTCAGGTGTTGTTTCGGGGATAACAAATGAATTTTGGCAAGAGTTGAGTAACAATAGGCTCATGATGGACAGCTTGGTAAAAATCTTTAACAAAATCTTTGAAGAGGGTAGATTTCCGAGGGCGTGGCAGGAGGGGATAATTTGTCCAATATATAAGAAGCGTGGGGACAAACTAGACCCAGGCAACTATAGAGGCATAACTTTGCTTGATAATTTGAGCAAAATGTACACCGGGGTCTTATCCAAGCGTTTAATAGCATGGGCAGAGGGCTGTTCGGTGTTCTCGAGACTCCAGACAGGGTTCAGAAAAGGGATGAGAACCAGTGACAATATAATGGTGGTTAAAACGGTGATGGACAAGTACATAAGAAGGAAAAGAGGTAAGCTGTATATCACAGCTATTGATTTGGAGAAGGCGTTTGATTCAGTGAGCAGGGGAGCTGTCATGGCTAAGCTGGAAAAAATCGGGGTGTCACATAAAATGATACGAGCAATTGAGAATGTGTATTCCGAAGTGAAATGTGCAATTAAAACTAAATATGATGTAATTGTAGGAGAGATAACGTCTAATATAGGATTAAAACAGGGATGCAAATTATCCCCGGTGCTTTTTTTGCTATTTATCAACGATATTTTCGATTCAAAGGGCTTTGAGCAACGGTCCAACCCTTGCTTGGACAATTATGATATCCCGGGCCTAGCTTTTGCTGATGACATCCTTCTGCTTGCTCTAACACCCTATAATATGCAATATAGTATTGACGATATTGTGAGATACTGTGAGGACTGGAACTTAAAAATTAACCCGAGTAAGACCAAAGTTATGGTCTGCAAAAAGGGAGTTAAACTGGCTAAGAACGAAAAGTGGGTCATGTATGGGTCGCAGTTAGAGACGGTGAAAAACTTGAGTATCTAGGGACGATAATGGCGAGTAATGGTAAATGGACCGAACAAATTAAAAGGGCAAAATCGAAAGGGCTAGCGGCATTGGCGAATGTTAAAGTGTTAGAGCGTAGGTTACCGAATCTTGACTACAAAGTGTATAAGAATGTGTTCAACGCACTCAACGTTTCAAGAGCACTCTATGGAGTGGAAGTATGGGGTTTAGAGGAAGGAACGAAAACCCTGGACAGTATTGTAAGTAGGTTTGCCAAGATAAGTTTGGGGCTACCTAGTTGCACGGCGAATTGTGGAGCGAGAATGTTGTGTGAGGATGTAAGCATTAGACAACATATCATAAAAAAGGTCATAAAGTCTTGGATTCGTTTAAAAGCAGGTGGAGGGGGGGAAATGCTTAAGGTAGCCCACCTGCACCAAATGAAGCATCAGCAAGAGGGCTACTGGGTGGACGGGGTAAGAAGTGTACTGGAAAGATTAGGAATGGGTCATCTATGGGATAGGGACTTACAAAGGGAGGAAGGTAGGGTGTGCAAAAATGTGTGTAGAAGGGTTAATGACGTAGAGTTGCAGGTGCTAAGAGAAGAGTGCATCAGTAGGAGAACCTTAACGGAGTTCTGCGAAATAAGGAACTTTATGAGCATAAAGCCTCAATGCCTAATGAAAAGAGAAATGAGAGGGATAATTTGGTGGTTAATGGGGGTGTATAAGAACAAAGCGTTGAGAGAAGTAGGAAAAGAGGACATTTGCCTGTTTTGTGGGAAGGTTATGGGTGCAGCGCACCTGATCAGGGAATGCAAGGAAATTAAAATTATAAGAGCAAAGTTTGTAGACAAAGCAGATCTAAACAGAATAGAAAATGAAAATGAGTATCACACTTTAATTAAATTACTAAAAAGGGAATGGGGGAAAGCAGGTCAATTAGCAAAATATTTTAATACCATCAGGGCAATGTGGAATAAGAAAGCGTCGGATGAGATTCAGAACAAAGATGCATGTAAATTAAGCATTCAAGTACAGGAGACGGCTTCCTAATCTATAAAACTTGTTAAAGCCTAGGAGAGCCTATCTGTATTAACTAGGTAGCCTATACGATTACTACAGTACAGCCACATATTGCTGTCTGTAGATTTTTCCTGTGAGTTTGATGTTTTTTTTTTCCTTACTACAAAACTTATCAGACTCTTACAGGCAGTAAGGGCTCGATAGGGAAATAAAAGTAATTCTTTCTGTGATGTGTCTCCCATGGAGAACTGTCTAAAAATGAAGAACACTGTGTCCACATTTATGATTAAGAAAGAACTTTGTGCAGTCTCCATCAGAAAAGTTGTCCAGTGATATTGTGAATGAAGATAACTACTGCAAAGCATTATTAAGTTTTGAAATAACGAGGAAGCTATGAAATGCCGAATGAACATTTGGTTTAATTATCTAACGCCATACTGTAAATTTATGTTATCTATGTGTTTATTGTCTGTATGTCACGATATGACTCTCTGAGTTAAAGTGACAATTAACAAGTAGATTTGGTTCAAATAAATAAAATTAAAAAAAAACTGAGTGCTTGTACACTGTAGAGTAATTTTCCCTAGGTAGAGCATTCGTAGAGAGGAGATAGATAAATCTACCTAGAGCACTCTCTGAACCTGTGTACTGTGCCCTTGCAGCAAGAAATATGCAAATCACAGTATGCCAGCATTGCTCAATTCGGGATTTTTCGGGGCTGCGGTAAGTTCTCCCACTCTGTGACTTACATATTTTGGATTAAATAGAGGATACACTTGCAAAAATAACAACAAAATCAACTCCTATTTTAACACATTTAATTAATCAAAAATTATGACGCTACAAACAAATAAACACATAAACTACTGACCAATATCATTCTACTTGTCCAAAGTGAACAAGGAATAGCATAAAAATAAAACAAATATTAGATTAAAACACATGGTTTTCTTTAAAACCAACAATTCACGATTATTTTCACTTCCATAAAGTACTTATCTTAAAGTTCCAAATAACTACGAGCTTCTTTGGATCGATACTTTCCCATAATAATGGTGTCATATTTTTGTACACCTCAAGAATTATTTTTATCTTTTCTTATCATCAAAACAAATATATAATTACATTTAAAATTACATGTTAATTATTCACTTCAATATTTGGGCATATTACATGTTCTCCATATTTACTATCTCTCTCAAGTTTTGCAAATTCACTACGGTGATCGGGAAAACTATTTGTGTACTCCAGAGTTATAAAGATTACTTGACAAAGTCAAAAACTATGATCACTCCCGAAACCTAGTTATCTTCACAAAACTCGTGGATTCCTTCTTTTCCATACAATATTACAATAGGGATTTTATTTAATTCATTTGTCTTATAAGACCATTATCACATAATAAAACTACGATCTGAATTGGCAAGCGATAATATCAATCTACAAGGACCTCGGTTCAACGCCCGGGTCATTAACAACTTTAAACACTCACGGTGTATTTAACACATCTTACAAGACGGTTTTTACCCACCCTCGCTCTATGAGGGTCAGGCCATTATACTCGGGCGTGATTTATGACAAGGAAAGCGACTCTCTGCCTAACCTACGGTGGCAGCTCTCTTCAATGCTTTAAAACAAACCTTCACATTATTCTCAGTTCTGTGGAGAGACCTGGCCTTTACTCGCTTATTTTCATTCAACAATATTCTTTGGCTCATAAACCACATTCGTAACCTTGGCATTTATTAATTATGAGAGGGTCCTCATTGATTGGGAAGATTAATACACATTCTACGACGAATAATTAGGGGCTTTAACAACAAGAGAATTCTAGGTTCGAATCTCTTAACATACCTCGGGAACATTTCCACATCAGAGGACTTATACAAAACGCGATTTAGGGTCAAGCCGTAGCTTACAGGACCTACGCTCAATAATACCATACATTAGCTCCCTTTTAAATAATACACACATGGCCTCGTGATCTACGTCACAATTTAGAGGACTTACAACATATCTCAATTCACTGCAATCAACTACCCTCCATAAGTAACTTACCAAGTACTTTAACTTTTACGCGTTCCTAGCGTGACTTTTTATTTAATTGCGTTCCATTACGCTACACATTCACTTACGGCCGAATGTCTTCCAAAGAACTGATAAATTTCATAGTAACAATTGATACATATCTTAATTCTTATATTAATCTTTTCCGTTGACAATAAATCGCTCCCTTTTTAAGAACATGCATTTACATCATGTCTTATACATTTGTTAAGGCTTCAACGCTCTATATTTGTATATCATTCAATTTAATCTTTATTTAGATTTCTTTACCTTGTTATTCACATCATGTTTTCATTCCTTACAAAAGCTCAAAAGCTATTTCTTTCATATAATTCAAATTTACCTTTATGTAAATATCTTTGTTATAATTATTATTATCACGCTTGCTTTTATAACATTCATTAAATACTGACATTTTATTCCATGCATTTCCTCTACAGGATTTATTATTTCACATACTTATTTATTATTTCTTAAAACTTTATTTTCGTTCAGATCGCGTTCTTATTTAGTTATTATTCATTTAAAAACATCCCTTCTACTCAAAACTCCGGTGGAATTGTACACAAAATTTTTCCCGACACCAAAACATAATGAAACTCTTTACTTACATGTTTGAGGTCGCTTTCTGACCTTTATTCTCGTTTGATGTGACATTTTGGCCCACCTTCTTGACCTACTCCATATTGTACAATCTCATCTTATGTACAGAAATTTCTTGACACATATTCACTATATTTAACACTAACAACATTTTTTTTTATACACAGGTGTATCCGTTTTGAACACACATTAAAACACTAAAAAATATTACTCTGGTACATATTATAACACATATCACTGTGCATAAACGCTTTCACTTTACCTAAAACACTTAAAATGACACTCTTATTTCTTTTCTTACAATATTTACACTTCACTCCTATCACACGGGCGTATCTCAACGATTTTTACGATTTCTGTCGGCTGTTGATGATCCCTGACGTGAATCCTATCGACCTGCATTGGACGTGTGATTTTACTCGTTCAAAGTTTCTCTCTTCTACAATGGAAACTACTGGTTTCAGTCTCTCAAAACCGCTTCTATTGTCTATTACTCGGCTTTACTTTATCTGCTTTAACTAGGCGATAAATGTCTTTACTTTGCCGTCACCTCTATTTATATATGGTGGTCTATCGCACCCTATAGTTTCTATATCTTGGCCTCCCTTCGAGGACCGTATACTGTCTATCGTACCGTTTAGTTTCTATATCTTGGCCTCCCTTCGAGGACCGTATACTGTCTATCGTATATTTTTGACGTTTTCTCACTAGAGTACGTTTCCCTCTGGTTTCGAAGCTAAGTTCCTAAGTTCCTTTCGCTTGAACTTCTATCTTTCGCGATCGTAATTACTGTTTATTCTTGTCCTTTACAGGACTTAATGTCTTTAACAATGTCTTTACTAGACGTAACGCCGTTTATTTGTTGGAGTTCTTATAACTTCGTAACTGTATTGAACTAGTGTTCTTCTGGAACTCGAAGTTCCCTACTGATCGCTGTGTCTTACTTTGGCGATATTGCTTTAAAGTCCGTATATTTAATGTTCTTTATAAATTAGGACTCTTCAAAGTCTCGAACTGCTAACCCTCAGCGTAGCGTACTTATATCGTAACTGGTCTACACTCGGTGAACTTGTAGCCTAGCCTCCCACAGGCTCTGGATCGATGTCTGATACAGCTTAACGTCCCCTCACGGGCTCTCGTAGACTGCATGCACTGATGCAGAGTAACACCCCCTCACGGGCTGTCAGAATAACTGCATGTTTGGTCTGGCTCTGCCAGGAGCTTTATACTATTCAGCCACAAAAAGATAAAATCCTAGTCCTTTTCGTGACCAACTTTTGAACTAATTGTCGCACAATTATAAAAATCGTATCTCCAGACAGCTCGTCTTCCAAACGTAAAATAATCTTCCTGTGCATGGAAATCGATCGTGCATTTCCGAGATATTAATTAATTTCTCGTCCTCAACTGTGTGGGTGGTGCTGTTCTTTTTTTAATTCTCCCACTCTTTGGGTCTCGGTGAACCCCCAATGACGTCTACTTGCGTTTGCAGTTTTTTTCTGTGCAATTTTTACAAGGTTTATCTTTACACAAAAATCTATAATCCAAAATGATTCACCGTACTGTATCTGTTTACTTATTTTTATACTCGTAAACGGGTTAAATTTAATTATTCCTGTTCTGACTCAGCAGCGAGGTTGCCATATTCCTGCAACGTAAGAGCAATTTCCGAGTCCAGCTTCTTCGTCTTACAGTCAAAACTTTCCACTCGTTCTAATAATATCCATGACTGGCTCCTTATAAATGTCAAGAGGCATGAGCTCATCTAAGGAACACCTGGCCCTAGCACTTGCACAATGTTAGGCTGTAATCCTGGCTTGAAATCTCTCTCCGTTCCCTTAGAAACTGTATGATTCTTCCATTCTTTTCTCAAAGTACATGGATTCGACTCCCTTTGAGGCCTATGGTACATGGGTTCAGTACACTGTCAAACGTAAATGCACTAGCTAGAGCAGCGCTAAAACATTCTGAGAGCAGTGCGAGTCTAGTTTATTTGCGCTGTGTTGTGAAGTTAAAATGTCTTCACAGAGCTTTTATCATCTGTGGTGGTTGTGTGTGCCTTGTTAAAAAAGAAAACTATGAAGAGGAAAATAATGTTGTGGGTGAGGAATTGGATATCAAAAGGAGAATACGAGGGAATGCACGCTAAATTATTGCAAGAGTTATGTTCAGAAGATTCTGAAGCGTAACTTACACGAACTTTTTAAGAATGAGCAAAAATGACTATGATTATATTTTAGCCAAAATTACCCCCAGGATCAGCAAAAGAGATCACCCGAAACGACTGTGCCTTCAAATTTCTGTCTCTGTATTCTTTCCAAGTACAATTCCAAGTTTCTGGATGTTCAATTACTGTTATTGTTTTTTCGCGACTGCACACAAATTCTGCCATATTCAAACACTATAATTAACAACAAACAAATAACCCCCAACAATCCACCAGTGACTCTACAATCTACATAGAGCACTTTCCAATATTCAACCGAACGAATAGAGCTAGACTGGTCTAGCTAGGGCACCCAAATACTGTTTACACAGTAGAGTCAGCCGGCCCTAGCTAGAGCATAGAGCGGTCTCCGCTAGGGTTCTCTACCACCTGTGTGCACTGGAGAGGAGCTTAGAGTGCCCTAGCTAGATTTCGATTTTGAACCACTGTGCAGCGGTGAGAGAGCGGATGCTGCCACCTAATCCACGGAGGCTTCCCCAAGAGATGTCTGTCATTAACCAAGCTGATTCTGCGCATGCGCTAGGGCCAATAATTTTGCATTTTTGTTTCTACATTTAAAAATATATGGTAACATATTTGTTTATTTTAAAGACACTCTGCAAATATACAGGCCAAGTGCTTTCTTCTGAGTGCATTACAAAGTCAATCGGTTCAGCCGATCTGTCAATCTCGTGGTAACAAAAATCAGCTTACTGTTTTAAATAATACTAGCATTACCCGTCGCGGCTTCGCCCGCGAATAATCTAGTTGTAAAGAGTACACCTAGCAAAATCTCAATCATGAATGCTATGACTGATTTATCCTTGGTATGAATAATCAGACTTTATCACTTCAGCTACTGGTGCAGTGGTTAGGGGTTCGTCATTCCTTCATAGGTATATCAGAGCGAAGTTAGTTTTCTGGGAATATCACAGACACTGTTAATTTAAGGGCCTTTAAATGTGGTTTTCGGAGACCCTTTATAGTCGGGTGAAAAAGACCTTTCGTACCACACTCACACGTGAAAATTGCGTGAAAAAGTTCTAGAGTGCCCCTTGACCCCCTTAAGCGCATTATACTGTATGTATTGATGAATTTTACATCTTAATTTGGTTCAGTGATAACCTTATAACCGTCTGGAAACTTTCACAGTAATGTAATAATTGGGATTGCATTGCGTCTTACAGAAATAGATTCTGTTACCATGGTTACCGTGTTGCATTCTTTCATTATTTCATTGTAAATATACATGTTTTAAGGTATTTATTTAATTGTGAGGCATTTAAAGAGTAAGTGAGTGCGTTTCGCTTACGCATTGGGTTATGCTGAACCTGTAGGTACCCCATATGTGTAGGTTGGTGTTAAAGGGGCCTTATTTTCGGTACAAAACTGGAATGGGACCTTACCAGAATAATATAGGGACTGATAGATGCGATATAGTTTTGTTTTGTTTCTGTGAAAGCGTACCGCAGTGAAAGGAGCGAAGTGCATGGATTAATCGACTAAACAATGAATCGATTGTTTGGACCAATAGATGAATCGTTTTGTAGCAATTAATCGATTGTTCTGTCGCGATGACAATAACAGCAGCAAGGTCGACCAGATCCATTCACTGAACACTCCCGCCCCAATAATAACATTCGTTGAAGTTTTAAAATGTCAATAGTTCAGTTAGCCAAAGGGGTGGATACATTGCTCCCTCATAGCTGGGTTAAGTTCGAAATACTGGTTTATTCATGATTTCCAAACAGTATGTCGCCTCCGTAGCGTAGCGGTCAGCATGGTTAGCTGCCGCCTCGGAGGTCCAGGGTTCGATTCCTGGCTCTGCCACGAAATTTGAAAAGCGGTATGAGGACTGGAACGGGGTCTACTCAGCCTCGGGTGGCCAAACTGAGTAGGGAGGGTTCGATTCCCACCTCAGCCATCCTCGCAGTGGTTTTCCGTGGTTTCCCACTTCGTCTTCGGGCAAATGCCACGGCCGCCTCCTTCCCATTTCCTTGCCTGACCGTCCCACTCTTCACATCCCTTCATCAGCCCCCCTGATCGCTTTGCAGGTGAGGCCGGCTGGGAGTAGTGCTGGTCACACACCCCAGTTGTATCCCTGACTCAGAGTCTCAAGCTCCAGGACACTGCCCTCAGTGGCGGTAGAAGTGGGATCCCTCGCTTAGTCAACCCTGGAGGGTGAAACGATAGCGGAAAAAAAGTATAAACTTCAAAGTAGTGGAAGAAAAAGAGACCTAGAGGAAGACCAAGGGATAGGTGGATAAAGTGGGTGAAGAAAAGTGTCGAGAGAAAAGAAGTGACAGAAGGGAAGTGATGGATGGAGAGTCTTGTGCTCCAAGCAGACCCAACCTGCTCTTGTTGATGATGATAAACTTCAAAGTCATATACTACTTGCTGTTGTTGTTGTTGTTGTTGTTGTTGTTGTTGTTTCATTTGAGGGGCTTGGACATTGTGCCGAGTGAGTTACAGTGATGTCTACAGTGAAAGCATTTCTACAGAAAAGGAATCTGTTGACATCGAATATAGATTTAGGTATTAGGAAGTCATTTTTGAAAGCCTTTGTCTGCAGCGTGGCGCTCTATGGAAGTGAAACTTGAACTGTTGGCTCAGCAGAAAATATGAGAATTGAAGCGTTTGAAATGTGGTGTTACAACAGAATGATGATCAGATAGGTAGGGTTACAAACGAAGAGGTATTAAGGCGAGTGGGAAAGGAGGGATGTTTCTGGCGACTGCTAATGAAGGGAAGAGATAGGTTGGAAGGATAGATACTAAGACACCCAGGAATAGCAAGCTTAGGTATGGAAGGAAGGGTCGACGACAAGAACTGTAGGGGTAGACCAAGGTTAAAATATGTTACACAGATTGCCTTGGATGTAGGGTGTGGTAGCTATGTAGAGTTGGAACGATTAGCTGAGGGCAGGGGCACATGGTGAGCTGCATCAAACCAGTTAAACTCTGAAGACTAAAACAACGACAATACAGGCATCAGAATAACACAGATTTTCAGACAAATTCCACGCACACCCAAGTACACGATGTCACATACTTAGCCAAGGTCCTCCACGTTTGGTGCAATGGCAATGCCATATCTTGTTTGGAACATTGAATCATTCTTTCAAGCGAATTGGATGTGAATAGAAGAGATCGTTAAAACATTTGTCAGTGGCTCACGACTAGTGGGACCACCCTTGGTCAACCCTTGTTCTTTTCCGACCCCCAAAGGTATCCGAGGTGTACGGTGTCTTACTTGACGCTTGTATCGCGGGGCGTCTCATATCACAGTTGGTGGGGTCCAATGACTACTTCTCTCCTTCCAAGTTCCCTTTCTTCGAGGGTTGAGATCATCTCATTTCATGTCCCTTGTCTATAAAGCTGAAGAGTTTGTGTGTGTGTTTAAACGCGCTAATCTCTGGAACTGCCAGTCGGATTCGAAAAATTCTTTTTGTATATGATAGCCAGATTCAAGAGGAATAGTTTAGGCTACACCTCTCAGGTAACCTTAAATATTGATTTTTGTTCAGTAAGTCGGAAGAACAAGCGCTCCCGAACAGCTTCAATAATACCTAAGTTTATTGTTGCCTGGCAATGCGGGCTGCATCACGTCGCCCCTACCAGTGTTCCGGTGCAGAATTGCGAGCTGCTTATAAATTGCAGTCACGGGGAGCAATTAGTGCAAAAAAAAAATCTTAGGCCCCTTAGAACAGTTATCATGACAAAAGTATGCCTCTGTATGAGGGCGGTGGTGTTGGTGCAGTGTACTGAGGTTATCAGCTGCAATAAGCGTTGGTGCTTTCCGATCCTCATCCTTGAGCGCTCCAGTTGTGTAGCAGTATTCATTATCATACATAAAACAAATAAATGCACCGGGCGAAGCCGGGCACTACTGATAGTCGTTTATATTCTAATTGAGCTGCAAGGTCAATTAGTTCCCCAACACCGCGCGTATTTAGAGCGACGAGCAGTGCGGGTAGCCTATCTCTTACGTCACTCAGAGAAAGTGTCACATTCATCAGGAGATCGGGATCTGCTCGATTGTGTCTTGTGCTCAACAGCGCGTGGCGTTTTGTAACAACGCCTTCCTTCTTTCACAACTCCAAAATATATTTTTTGTATCCCTTACGTTCTTCTTTGATAACATTAGCCTATTTTCATTTTATGAAAAAAAAAAAAAAAAGGCTTATGAGACGATCTTTTGTCCGTGTGAGTGTGGATGTGTGTGTCCCCCTAATAACGTATAAACGGCTGGAGCGACTTCAATGAAACTCGGTGAGGTCATAGTACTATTACGGCCGACCCCGACCGTGCCATTGAAATTCAATTACGTCTCACGAATCCAACATGGCGGTTGTGCGACATATTTCACCGGTATTCTATATCTCCGAAACTATTACTGATATCACCCAAAAATTTTGCACGGGCATTACTAGAAGTTTACCTATGAGACTTTTAAAAACCTGTTAACTACAAAACGAACATAGCGGCCAAGTGAAGTTGAAACTTTTAAATAGACTTTTCTCGCGATTTAACTATTCAAATACAATGAAACATTGTACAGCAAATGTTCATACGCATTGTAATGCACTGACGTCTAATTTATTTCAATTGTTTACATAACCTCAAGATGGCGGCTGTGCGCAATTTTAAAATTAAGTTCTTATTTCTTATGTATTAATCATGCGATCGAAATGAACGTTTGAATAATGAACCTACGCAATAATCGTCATCTAATAATACATAACTCTATGGCCTACAAATATAAAAATACAACATGGCGACCATCCGAAATATTTAGTCGGTTCTTAATATCTACGAATCTATTACAGCAATCAAAGTGAAATATTGTACTGTATGTTGATAGAGGCAATTAACATAGGCTTTGGTTCTTCACAGAACTACTTGTTTGTATTTATGTTACTTTGCTTACAACAACAATCATTGGGAATATTTTAGCCAATCATGTTTATGATGAAACGAGCCCGACTGCGAAAGTGCTAAAACAGAAAGTTGGTTCCTCAGTCTAGGGTCTGCGACAAGGACATGTAGCCCCGTGTATTGGGTGTGTGTAGAATCTGTCTGATAGCCGGTGTTAATTGTGATGACTGTATTAGTGTGTGTTATCTGTGATTCAGGTAAGGACTGCAGACGATAAATGTTTCCGCCTGCACCTGGCAGCGAACGTTGGAACTAATATAGCGTTATCAAACTAACCTACAAATTTTAGCTTCCACTTGTAGTTAGTAGACAGTTCTTTTTCATGCCATAAATCTATAGCATGGGACCGCCGGCTTCACTTCCCCTCCGAAAGAAGGTATACTGAGGGATTTTTAACGCTCTTAATAAATCCGACGACTTCGGCCGGGTTTGAACCCGCGATCTTGAGCATAGAAGCTCAGCATGCTACCAAGTACGGCAACGAAGCCGCGATAATTCTCTCCTATTCTAGAATAAGATAAGTTACAACACAACGTGTTTTGTGCTTCTTTTATCAAATGAATGGTTTCTTCAAATGGTTTCGCACTGTCATTATACAGTAACTCTTGCCCGAGAAGAGATTTTCTGTTGACCGTTAGGCGGCTTCGGTGGCGTTCAAACCCGGCCGAAGTCGTCGGATTTTTTAAGAGCGTTAAAATCCCTCAGTATGCCTTCCTTTGGAGGGGAAGTAAAGCTGGAGGTCCCATGTCTTAGATCTATGGCATGAAAAGGAACCTTCCATTAACTACACTTGTGTGAAGCGAAAATTTGTAACGTTCGTTACCGGGTGCTGGTTGCGATGGCATCTTGTAGTAGCCAAGTTCACAGCTAGGTGTCGTGGACTGTAGAATCTGGTGGCGAAAGTAGAAACTACTTGAAATTGATCGTCTGCAGTCCTTACCTGAATCACAGATAACACACAATTAACACCGGTTATCAGACAGATTCTACACACACCCAAAGTACACGGGGCTACATGACCGCGTTGTCGCAGCCCCTAAACTAAGGAACCAACCAACCAACCAACCAACTGTTGACCGTTAAAAGTTCCGTAATATGAGATATCTTGTGCAGAGCTGTAGATGAAACGACAAAGTCTCGGACAGGTTCGAGTAGCTACAATAAACTGAAACTAACGGTCCCTCCCCCTCATTGCTTATGGACCCTTCCTCTCCCCTTCTACCCCCACCATCTCACACGAAGAGTGTATGGAATACAATCCCGAAAACATTTCGGCGTACGTCTCTTTGACAATTTTAACTATATGCGCGTTTATCAACATAATTGCGAAGGCCCGGAAGTTAAATGAATAAATATGCATCACGTTTCATAAAATATGCACTATGAAATAACTACGGCAATTACGATCACTGCGTACTCTTTAGCGTTTCTATTTTGAATATAAAAATAATATGAACAGACGGACATTAACTACATCTCAACTAAG
Source organism: Meconema thalassinum (assembly GCA_946902985.2). Taxonomy (NCBI): domain Eukaryota; kingdom Metazoa; phylum Arthropoda; class Insecta; order Orthoptera; family Tettigoniidae; genus Meconema; species Meconema thalassinum. The sequence continues at coordinate 4,554,211 of OX336396.1, forward strand.
AAACAGTTCTAAATGGTAGGAGATGTTATTTTTCGGAACTTCAAGCGGTGTTCACTATCAATAGGCTAATCATTTTATTAAGTTAATTTTTAATTATAACTAATAAGCAATTTTAATAGCCACTGAATATTTTAAAATGAAAATAATTTACAACATTATAAAACTGTAACTCTCCCAGAAGCCACTTATGCTTGTGAAACACTGTTCCAAATTAAAAATGAACAAAGAACTGATCAGCTCCTCAAAACGGAAAGAAGAATCATTAGAACGAGCATAAATAAAAAGTATCAGGTTGAGGGAGTCTGGAGGATTCTCCCAAATGAAACTGTCTATCGTGAGACACCAGCGCAATGAAGAAGGAAAGAATTTCATATTTTTTCACATCTTACGGCTTCCAGAAAACAGAATTGTAGGCCAACTAGTGATGAGAAATCAAGGAAAGAAAACTGGAGGAAAATGGATCCAAAAAATCCAACAAGATCTCAAAGCAGTTGGACTCAAGATAACAGATGCCGATGAGAAAAATAAATTTAACACCATTCTTAAAACTCGCAAATTTTCTGCAGAAATGACACATAGAGAGCCTATGGAGATTTCAGATGAGTTGAGAAAATCCCGATCTGAAAGAATGAAATAGTACTGGGAAGAGCGCAAGAACCAAGCAGAACTACCTTCAAAGAAGAAGTGATTGTGGAACGACTCAAGTGGACCAATGTGACCAATCAAGATTAATAAGAATAATAAATTTACATAGGGAATGCTGAATAAAAATAATTGTATTAAGTTGCAAAAAGGACTGAAACGTACCGTACTGGGTATTACAATAATGTCAGTATTATTCTGTGATAGTCTCTCGCAGTCCGAATTGAAATAGACTAGACTGCTTTAAGAACAAATTGCGTTTAAAAGAACAGGAAATTAGAATATACGCCCTTGTCAAGCAGAGATATGCACTTAATCAGCCAACGGAGAAAACTATGCTGCTTTGTGCCAAAAATAACCAAAATATGCACAGATATACAAAAATATGATTTTGCATGAACTTCCGGGCCTTAATAATATTCATGAACAATGTTTAGGGAACGTAAGAGTTGTCATGGTAACGTCTTAAGGCTAGTCCACACCAAAGTTAATGAACAATGTTCATGAACAATGTTAATGAACAATGTTAATGAAAACATTTCTCAACATGTTTCCTAAACATTTGTTAACAAACTTCTTCAACATTAATTAAACTGTTTGTGAGGTTATAATGGATAGGGTCAGGAAGAAGAAAGTACTTACAGCTGCATCTTTCATTATTTTAGTGAGTACAAAATTAGAGAAAAGCGCAGGCGCAAGGTACGGAAAAGAAAAATATTGGAAAGGCATTTAGAATTAAGTGAATTAATATTCTCATGGGCTTCCTGGTATTTCATAATACCGCGCAATATACGAGTCGCTTGCGATTCGATAGTCGATTTTTAGAGAAGTAAAAGAACATCGTATTCCGCGCTACGAATTTACAACCTTAATTGCGTCTTTGCGCATGCGCGAACGAAAATGTTAACGAAAACACGAAAAGTTAATGAAAAGTTTCATTCACAAAAGTTAAAGAGATTTTGTTCATGAACATGCTCGAAAAGTTAACGAACACGCTATTTTGTTTATGAATAGTCAAAAATGTTCATGAACATTGTTCATGAACAGTGTTCATTAACAAAGTTAACGAAAACATCTTGGTGTGGACGTACCTTTACAGTAAACAGCACAGCCATCATTATACTAAGCATTGTCTGGTGAGACCCTGGTCAAGATTCTTGTTCGGTAGCGTGCGAAAGGCAACTTAGGTCAGAAAATATGCAAAATTAACACAGAAAAAGGAATATTACTTTATTCAGGAACACTTATTTCGGTTGTTTTTCAACCAAATACTCCCCGAAATTATATCACAGACTGAGAACAGAATGCTACCCATTAATATTAAGATTCGCGACGATATTTGAGCGTGACTACGTCTTCTCGGACTGATTTGTTTAAACTGTCGCTCTTGCGAAATTTCAGCCTAGTATATTTTTAGCCTACTTTTCACATTTTGCAAAAATGAGGAAAAAGTAGACTTATGAGATCGATCCGGGAAAATGTGTGTCTGTCTGTCTGTCCTTCTATCTGTCTGTCTGGCTATGTATGGCCCCCCCCCCCCCCTATCAACTCCTAAACGGCTGCAGCAATCGAAACCAAATTTACTATGAGTAAAGATGTATACCGGAATATCTCACGTCCATATTTGAAAATTTTGTCAGTGCTACCAACTGCTGAAAAAACGCACTAGAAATTTGAGCTCCATGTTGGATATCTTGGAAGTTATGCATGGGAGCTGTTCCGAAATTGGCACACTTGTAGATAATACTATTTCAGTTTAATTTCCAGGAGGCATACATGACAGTGTTGCCAAAATAATGTTAAGCCTTCTGATAGGTCCAATTTTTAAATGCACATAACTTCTACGCTATTAATTGGATTTCAACCAAATTATGTATGTAACATGTGTACATAAACAGATATGACTGAGTGTATTCTTAAGAGCCACCAGGGCTGCCAACTGTTAATAATTGCTCTCTATTTTCTTCATCCAAATACCAATATATCTGAAAGTATGCAAGCCGACAGCTTTAAACTATGCACACGTATAGTACCTGACATTATAGATTAAATTGGAGTAACATATATACTTCAGTTCTACCAACATGATTCTAAGCCTGCTGATAGAACCAATTTTTAAATACATGTAACTTCTATACTATCAGTTGGATTTCAATCAAATTTCGTATGTGCTATGTGTAACATTATAGATATGACTATAAGTATTCTTAAGAGCAATCAGGGCTGCCAACTGTTAATAAATGTTGTCTATATTTTTTTACCCTAATATCAACATATCAGAAAGTATGCAAGCCAACAGCTCTATACTTTGCACACGTATAGCACCTGATACTCTAGATTAATTTGGAGTAATTAATATGAGTCAGTGCTGCCAACATGATTCTATCCTTGCTGATAGGTCCAATTTTAAAATACATGTAACTTCTATACTAACAAATGGACTTCATCCAAAATTGGCACAACAAGATATCATAATATTTCCGATTATTTCTGACCAGCACACGCATGACATTGTTGCTAACATGCTTTTACGCGTGCTGAGAGATCCAATGTCTAACTAAATATAACGTCCATTGGACTTGAACCAAATTTTGTATTCGGTACATTAAGAGATGGAACTAAGAATATATTCAGTCACCAGGGCTGCCAACTGTAGTGCTCTATTAGGCTACATTATACCAGGAATATTTCGAACTAATTAGACGTTTCGATATTACCAACTTAATTTCGTCATTATTCTAGATAGGTTCATACACTGTAGAATAATCATTGGCATGAAAAGTAGGCTCTTTAGTTCGTCACGGAACTTCTTGTTTAATTATGTATTTTGTGGAACGAAAAGTTCACAGGCGAAATGAAGAAAAGCCGAGTTGCACTTCCAGGGAAACTCCAAACATAACCACTCTTCTCTGAAGTTTTAACTGAACATGACTCGACAGTTTGCTGCTGGCTGTATCTGGGGTAATAGGCTCGCCCGCTAGCTAGGCTGTAACTGGGGTGATAGACTCGCCCCTAGCTAGCTTATAAACTGTCACCTCAGTATTTGGATGGAGATTGTTGGAAGAAATGAAAACGTAAAAACACTTACAGTGGGTGATTTATTGAAGATAGAGATATGCTCTCGCGGACCTCTTTGTAGAACTTTTCATGCTGAACAATTCTTACACTCATAGTATATTGATATTTTTAACGGTTTGCCCAGCTTAAAAAGCGAACGGACGCCATGTGTTTTTTTTTCGACTTTTTCACTGAAATCGTTACTGCTCGGCTTCCTTTGATCGTAAATAAATAATTTTCTACAGTAATCTTCCTCGAGATATCCTTTACAGAATGATGAAAACCGCATCAATTTCCATCCAGAGGTTCACCCGTGACGTCCAAAAGTGACAGTAGCGACACTCGAGCGCAGCGATATCATCACCTTTCACTGTAACACTTTTTCACGAAAGTCACTCTATTCCAACCATTTGTTTAACGTTATCACCAGCTTAAACAACCCCTGGCACTACAGCCCATGAAGAGCCTAGGCCTACCAAGCGACCGCTGTCCAGTCATTTGGCCTGCAGGTATTGGGGCGACGCGTGTTCAGCGCATCGGCTTCCCTCGGCCGTTAATCTTGGTTTTCGTGATCGGGGCGCTGCCTCACTGTCAGACAGCTACTCAATTGTCCTCTCGAGGCTGAGTGCATCCCGTTCCAGCCCTCACGTCAGTTTATAAAATTCCTGATGGAGCCGGGAATCGAACCCAGTGCCTCCGGGTGAGAGGCAGGCGCGCTACCCCAACACCATGGGGCCGGCTTCTAACCAACTTACTTTTTTATATTTTTAATGGTTTACAATTTTGTCTCGGCTTGCTGATAAGTTAACATTGTGTTAGTATTCGCAGAGCAATCATGTAAGTAATGTTACTTCATAACTGAATTTTCTTTTGTTACAGATTTTCTAAACGCATAATCTCATCGTATGGTTATCTATCATCCACTTACACAGGGTCTCACCAAAACACGAGGAAATACTCAGTAAAATGATGCCTGATAACGTAGGCTGCTCAATTAACATGCTCAAGTGATCAACTGCAAAACGTAGGAGAATCGTGGATTTTGTATTGGTTCTGAGAATAAGTAGCCTAGCCAAAGGTGTTCACGTTCCTGTCGAGTCTCCTTGTAAATTCCCTGACAGTTATTTTCCTGCTCAGTCGTGCGTGGGAGTACCGTTCACATTCTCTAGTAGGCCATAACGCGACGTCAGAAATGAATGGAGTGTGTGGCACCGCCCTAGCATTTTCCTGGGGTTGAAAATGATACCTATGATTTCAAATTCGGCCCACCCCACTCGTGTTCCGTGTCCAGAAATAGCCTGGCCTTAGCACAGTTCCTGCACGGGCCTCCAGTGCCGGATTTCTGCCTAGGCCTACAAGGCCTAGGGGCCCCGGTGGCGAAATCTTATCTGCTTATGAGGAGTTAAGTAAAAAGTTTGACTTTCTTACGAAAATACATCGTTTGTAATCTAAAGACATCCGTGAGGGAGCCAGAAACCTTATAACTTTTTATCCGGGTGACTTGGATAGGACTTTGGAAAACGAGTGTCTGCACCTGCAAGCTCATTTGTCGTCGAATGATGGAGTTATCGTCACTAAAGCTATACAAATATCGGAAAAAGGCTTTTTCGACATTTATCCAAAAGTAGGAATTACGCTTCGAATGCTGTTGTATACACCATCGTCAAACTGCTCAGTAAAACGGTCGTTTTCAGCGCTTAAGATCTAACATAGGAGAGAACAGGCTCAATTCACTCGCTGTAATGTACATAGAGTCAGAAATAATGCAGTCAATTGACTTTGATGACGTCTTTCGTTCTTTGGCACAGAAGAACGTTCGTCGTATGATTCTATAGATTTTATAGAATAACGTAACTATAGTAACATACACAGTATAATTCTGATGTTTATTAAAGTCATTTAAGTCGATTAAAAATTATATGTTCTGTACCAGTGCATTTAATTTGCTAAATTTCCAAAATAGCTTCGAGATGTGGTGGGGGGGCAAATGTCAAGTGCCTAGGGGCCCTGGATCTCTAAGTCCAGGCCTGCTGATGACCATCATGTTGCATGTAAATGACGACATTCTCGTAAGTATGGAATATGCGGGTGCAACCAGCATGACGCAAATGTTGAAGGACGCACGGCTTATCACAGTTGTCTGGGACTATTCACCTCTCAACAAGGCGGACCGAGTTCAATGTTTGTGATATTTTTGAAACTAAATATTACGCCCTGTGGTTCGGATTTCATGTAAAAATGGAATTCCCGTGACTCAAGATAGCGAGATTAACGGTCCACAAGCTTCTTTCCTTTCCTTGTGTGTGAAGGAAGTCGCTCGTTTTGATCGGAACAGGGGAATCAATGCGTGAACCATAAAGAGTCCGGGATTTTTGCTTTCAACAATATCCGCGAAATATTCCAGCAAACATATACGGTACATATCATCACAACGATGCATTTACCCCCAAATATGCCCTTTCTTCGATATTGAAGCCGAGAAATCAACTAACTTTGGCGAAATGTGTTATTTTCACCCTAAAATGCTAAATACCAACGAAATGCTGGTAATAAGATCTCCAAAGCGGGCTTGTCAATCAGTAAGATGTTCAATAATTAAATTAAAACGTATAACAATGATACCCTCGTCAGCGTAGATTTAATAAAACGAATCTTAGAAATCTATGTTAACAAATACAGAGGGAAAATGCATATCCTTACAAAAGCATTAGAATGTAATTCATGAAAGTTCACAAAAAAATTAGAAAATACATAAAAAAACAAGATTAAAAGTTAATGTAAATCTACCATAATCTTGTTCTTTAATATATTTTATGTTCCACCCTGACAATTATATGTCAGAAAACTGTATCATAATGATGGTCATTATAACACTATTTTTCATTATGAAACAGTTTCTTCCACCAATCACAGCTCAAGAAACAGTTGTTTGACCAATTAGATAAAGGATAGCATCGCACCTGCACTGAGTTCCAAGGCTTTCTAATTTAAATTTCACTGCGTTGCCTAGTGTCATAGTGGGGTATCGAGGAGGCCATGATCGCATACAAGGCATTCTCTGCGTCTCATGCGTCTGTTCAGTACATAAAACTGGCGAAATCTCGACAGATATTTATGAATATTTATGTCCGAACATAAAATAGTTATAATAATTATCGTCGAACATAAACAGTCGTATGCAACTCGCCTATAATGGTAATTAGGACACTCGTATGGAAATTCGCATACGCTCGTTTTATAAACATACTCGTGTCTTAATTATTGCCATTATAGGCTCGTTGCATAATGTACTACAGTATAATAAATTTTGTGTGAACTTTCATGTATTTACATTCTAATGCTTTTGTAAGGATATGCATTTTCCCTTTGTATTTTTTTATCATAGAGTTTTAAGATTCTTTTTATTTAATCTACGCTGACGAGGGTAACATTGTTATACCGAAACTTGTACGGGTTAATTCAATATTATTAAACTTCTTAATGCTTGACAAGGAGACTTTTATAATTTGAAATTATTATCAGTGAACACGGATACCATCTTCATAATGGTTAATGTCTATGCATTTTATAAACGATATTACTTGAATATTTGTCAGTTTATTCATTATATTTTTGCTAAATAAAGTGTGGTAAAATAATTAATTAATTAAGCATGTCCATATTATAGCAAATTTAAATAAATTCGATCATTATATCTGAGAAAATGCGTACGAACTCAAGAATACGTATTGTGAGGGGCGCATTACTTTTGCGGGGTGGGAGGAAATACAGCAGCCTTCCTGAACAACAGAGTCTCAGACACTCACTGGACAACCGCAATAAACTGAAGTGCAAGCGATTTCCCATCCCCTTATCTCCACTAATATCTTTCTTCCCTGTCTCATTCTCAACAGATTATGAATTGCTTGCAAAATTCGTTTCATGTACCTGAGTTCTTTCGAAAGAGAAAAAAAAACTACAATAAATTGCTTTTTATGCCTGCAAATGTTACTATGCCGTAGCGTGCACCGTACACATAGTTATCAAGCACATTCACACATTTCACAGCTTTGAAGCACAATAAATGTGGGTGGGCCCCAATTAATACATGCTTATTGTGACCCCCGACCGGACAGAGGCCATCTGGGTCCAGACAATCACAGGACTCTGCCAGTTATGGGATAGTGGTCAACCAGCTGTCATAAGGACAGTTTATGCTTTCAAAGATGCTCATAGACGAATCTTTCAGTCAAATGTTGGAGAATTTTCATGCCGAAGTGCAAGTATTTCCATAAATCAAATATTATATACGTATCTACTTGACGTAATGTGTTGGATAACATTAAAAACAAAAACAAAAATATTAACAATTAAAGTGTAAAATTAAAATATAAATATAGAAATAAAAAGCATAATAATAAAATTCCAATAATAAAAAAATATAAAAATTATAATAATAAACATAAAAAAATTATGAAAGAAATCGTAAAAATCAATTTGAAATTAGTTCATTCATTAATTCAATAAAATATCAAAACGCAGACTATATGAACATAAATTGAAAGTTTAAAATAACTAAGCATTAAAGAACAGAAACAAAATATAACATTATAATTAATTAATTAAAATAAATTAAAATGTAGAATCACATAAAAGTAAACAAGAGTTTCGCCCGATAAAGCGGTAAGAAGTTGGAGTCCGAAAAAAATCCAGATTTAGATAAACGAAAATATTAAAAAGTACTTAAATACTTGAAAATGTTATCTTGCACTGAAAAATCTAATTACATTTCAATAAAAATAAACTTGTATTTCAAATACAGTAAATGTGAACATGGCAGGCACAATACCTGGGAGATCATGTTGAGTTGTCCGCTCCGCTGTGGCACTGCTAACACTGTGTGGATCAGACCGTGGCTCAGCTCAACTCTCTCCTTAACAATATGTCCCCTCTCCTCAACAATGGACCCCCATCTCTCCTTAACAATGTGTCCCCTCTCCGCTCACGTCAGCAGGATCCATATTCACCAACTAGGGGTGAATACTCTGTTTCAATAACTTCCGATGGACGTGTGCTGGTAACCACAGTGTCACAGGCAGGCTCTTCTCTGTCTTCTCTCCTGTCGATCTTCCTTGGTCAACTCTAGCTCTCTTCGGATCCCGACGGTATCATGGCCTAGGAAGTCTTTCAATTACCCGCCTTAATTGGCCCATGACTTATCTCTCCTTTGAGGGGTCAGACTTCTTCTAATATTTCACAGCATTCCTGCCTTCTGCACAGGACCCTAAAGGTGGCCGGGTGTATGTAGCCCCACCCTGGATAGTGCTACACCCTCAAGTCTCACAGTATCTCCAGCCTTCTGCACAAGGCCCTAAAGGTGGCAGGGTGTATGTAGCCCCACCCTGGATAGTGCTACACCCTCAAGGGCTCACAGTATCTCCTGCCTTCTGCACAGGACCCTAAAGATGGCAGGGTATATGTAGCCCCACCCTGGATAGTGCTACACTCTCAAGGGCTCACAGAATCTCCTGCCTTCTGCACAGGACCCTAAAGGTGGCAGGGTGTATGTGGCCCCACTCTGGATAGTGCTACACCCTCAAGTCTCACAGTATCTCCAGCCTTCTGCACAAGGCCCTAAAGGTGGCAGGGTGTATGTAGCCCCACCCTGGATAGTGCTACACCCTCAAGGGCTCACAGTATCTCCTCCCTTCTGCACAAGGCCCTAAAGGTGGCCGGGTGTATGTAGCCCCACCCTGGATAGTGCTACACCCTCAAGGGCTCACAGTATCTCCTGCCTTCTGCACAGGACCCTAAAGGTGGCAGGGTGTATGTGGCCCCACTCTGGATAGTGCTACACTCTCAAGGGCTCACAGTATATCCTGCCTTCTGCACAGGACCCTAAAGGTGGCAGGGTGTATGTAGCCCCACCCTGGATAGTGCTACACTCTCAAGGGCTCACAGTATCTCCTGCCTTCTGCACAGGACCCTAAAGGTGGCAGGGTGTATGTGGCCCCACTCTGGATAGTGCTACACTCTCAAGGGCTCACAGTATCTCCTGTCTTCTGCACAATGCCCTAATGGTGGCAGGGTGTGTGTAGCCCCACCCTGGATAGTTCTACACCCTCAAGGGCTCACAGTATCTCCTGCCTTCTGCACAGGACCCTAAAGGTGGCAGGGTGTATGTAGCCCCACTCTGGATAGTGCTACGCCCTCAAGGGCTCACAGTATCTCCTCCCTTCTGCACAAGGCCCTAAAGAAGGCAGGGTGTCTGTAGCCCCACCCTGGATAGTACTACACTCTCAAGGGCTCACAGTATCTCCTGCCTTCTGCACAAGGCCCTAAATGTGGCAGGGTGTGTGTAGCCCCACTCTGGATAGTACTACACACTCAAGGGCTCACAGTATCTCCTGCCTTCTGCACAAGGCCCTAATGGAGGCAGGGTGTGTGTAGTCCCACCCTGGATAGTGCTACACTCTCAAGGGCTCACAGTATCTCCTGCCTTCTGCACAAGGCCCTAATGGAGGCAGGATGTGTGTAGTCTCACCCTGGATAGTGCTACACTCTCAAGGGCTCACAGTATCTCCTGCCTTCTGCACAAGGCCCTAATGGAGGCAGGGTGTGTGTAGTCCCACCCTGGATAGTGCTACACTCTCAAGGGTTCACAGTATCTCCTGCCTTCTGCACAAGGCCCTAATGGAGGCAGGGTGTGTGTGTAGTCCCACCCTGGATAGTGCTACACCCTCAAGGGCTCGCAGTATCTCCTGCCTTCTGCACAGGACCCTAAAGGTGGCAGGGTGTGTGTAGCCCCACCCTGGATAGTGCTACGCCCTCTAGAGCTCACAGTATCTCCTGCCTTCTGCACAGGACCCTAAAGGAGGCAGGGTGTATGTAGCCCCACGCTGGATAGTGCTACACACTCAAGGGCTCATAGTATCTCCTGCCTTCTGCACAGGACCCTAAAGGTGGCAGGGTGTATGTAGCCCCACCCTGGATAGTGCTACACTCTCAAGGGCTAATAGTATCTCCTGCCTTCTGCACAGTACCCTAAAGGAGGCAGGGTGTATGTAGCCCCACGCTGGATAGTGCTACACACTCAAGGGCTCATAGTATCTCCTGCCTTCTGCACAGGACCCTAAAGGTGGCAGGGTGTATGTAGCCCCACCCTGGATAGTGTTACACCCACAAAGGCTCACAGTATCTCCTGCCTTCTGCACAGGACCCTAAAGGAGGCAGGGTGTATGTAGTCCCACCCTGGATAGTGCTACACCCTCAAAAGCTCACAGTATATCCTGCCTTCTGCACAGGACCCTAAAGGAGGCAGGGTGTATGTAGCCCCACCCTGGATAGTGCTACACTCTCAAGGGCTCATAGTATCTACTGCCTTCTGCACAGGACCCTAAAGGAGGCAGGGTGTATGAAGTCCCACCCTGGATAGTGCTACATCCACAAGGGCTCACAGTATCTCCTGCCTTATGCACGGGACCCTCTAGAGAGCAGGGTGTATGTAGCCCCACCCTGGATAGTGCTACACTCTCAAGGGCTCACAGTATCTCCTGCCTTCTGCACAGGACCCTAAAGGAGGCAGGGTGTATGTAGCCCCACCCTGGATATTGCTACACTCGCAAGGCCTCACAGTATCTCCTGCCTTCTGCACGGGACCCTACAGGTGGCAGGGTGTTTGTAGCCCCACCCTGGATAGTGCTACACCCTCAAGGGCTCACAGTATCTCCTGCCTTCTGCACATGACCCTAAAGGAGGCAGGGTGTATGTAGTCCCATCCTGGATAGTGCTACACCGTTAAGGGCTCACAGTATCTCCTACCTTCTGCACAGGACCCTAAAGGTGGCAAGGTTTGTGTAGCCCCACCCTGGATAGTGCTACACCCTCGGCTCATACTATCTCGTCCCTTCTTCACGGGACCCTTTACACTGGCAATCTTATGAAGTCCAATACTGCACCATAATGTTCTGATGTCATTAGGCCTACTCTAAGTAGAATCAGTACATCACTTATCCTTAATCGTTGTAGGCGTTACTCGATCACAAGATAATACTTTTCAGGAGTATGTTATCTTTCCCTGGCGGTTGCTTGTTAATTATGTGGAATTACTTGACGGATACAAAGTATTCAGGAGGGTTATGAAAAGCTATGAATGGCGTCGGACAATGTATGCATGTATAACTCTTAATAATTCAACTATATAGGCTACATAAATGTATCCAACTTTTTGATACCGGTAATAGAAAGATATTCATGAACGGCAATATTCTATGGCCTTCGTTCTACTGCCGGAAGGGAGGTGTGGTGGTCGTCTTGTCTACATCATTGAACCTGAATAAACGTTGGTATTCATTTACCACTCGTCTTCGTAGAAGGTATTGATATTAGCCGTTAGTCGGTGGCGATGGTATTCCGCAGATCTCTTCTATAAACGTATTAATTTCTGTTCCGCCCCTTAAAACAACAATGACTAAGTAATAATTTCACTGCAAGATTATTTCATCTAATTCTACTCATGTGCACTTAAGTTGCCGGTACTCACAACGAAGGTCCCAGGCTCTACAACTCAACTCTCTGTACTCGTTGCAGCTATTTAAGACACAACGAACCCTTGAATCCTATTTCGCGTGGATTTTTGTAAGGAGTAACGTCAACATGTAAATAGACATTCTAGAGCTGGCGTAGTTTTGTAAACCTGTACAGTATAATTTATCGTGTTTGAAAACACACGGAACATCGAAACTGGGTCAATTTCAAGAAGATTGATATAAAATATCGCATTTCTGGTGCTCATGAATTGCTCTCTACTTAAACGTACAAGCACTACATTGCCTACGTCAGAGAAGGATTTGTTTTACGCGTCATGGTCTATCTTTCTCCATGGCCGTGGACCTTGGTCGCGTTTTGGGAATTCACCGGCTGCCATTTTGGAAGAGCCTCCCATGATGGAAAGTGTAGTAGAGCCTATCTACTGTCATTTTTTAGCCTATTTTCAATTTTGAAAAAAAAAAAAAAAAAAAGAAAAGCTTATGAGATCACCTTTTGTCCGTGTGTGTGTGCGCGCGCGCGTGTTTGCGAGTGTCCCCCACTAATAAATTCTAAACGGCTGGTGCGATTTCAATGAAACTCGGTAAGTTCATGGCACTATTCCGGGCGACCCCGACCGTGCCCGTCAAATTTTGTTACGTCTCACCAATCCAACATGGCGGCTGTGCGAAATATTTCACCAGCATTCAATATCTCCGAAACTATTACCGATATCACCTTGGAATTTATTACGGTGATAATGGAAACTACTAGAAGTTCACCTCTGTGACTTTTGAAAAACTGGTAACTACAAAACCAACATGGTGGCCACGTGAATTTGCGACATTTAAATACACGTTTCTCGCGATTTAACCAACCAAACGCAATAAAACTTGGTACAGTATATGTTTATACATATTGTAATGCACCAACATCTAACTTCGTTCAATTGTTTACATAACCACAAGATGGCGGATGTGCGAAATATTTCACCGGCATTCTATATCTCCGAAACTATTAGCGGTATCATCCTGAAATTTTGTACGGAGATAAAGGATACTGATACAAGTTTATCTATGTAACTTTCATAAACCTGTAAAGTACAAAACGAACATGGCGGCCAAGCGAATTTGGAAATTTTAAATACACTTTTCTCGCGTTTTAATGTTCCAAACGCAATGAAATCTGGTACAAGAAATGTTTATACACATTGTAATGAACTGGTATCTAATTTAGTTCAATTGTTTACATAACCTCAAGATGGTGGCTGTGCGAATTTTAAAATCTATATATTTAAAACACTAAGCTGATTTTTGTTACCGCGAGATTGAGGGAACGGTAGAACCGATTCACTTCGTAGAGCAATCTGTCGAAAGCTGTAGGCCTGTAGATTTGCAGAGTGTCTTTAAAATAAACAAATATGTTACCATATATTTTCAAATTTATAAACAAAACTACAAAATGATTGGCTCAAGCGCATGCGCAGAATCATATTGGTTAATGACAGACATGGCGGATGTCCACCGCGTTTTAATGCAATAGTTATTTATAAGAATTATAATAAAGGAGGGGAATATGGATTATGAAGTTTCCACGATATAAACAGGAATAGAATATTACAAAAAACGGGAAATGTAGAAGAACTTATACGGACTGTTGAGAGTGAATGTCGTTTAAGTACCTGAATATTGCACTCTTCTACCAGTGATTCGGTAGCTCAGACGGTAGCGTTCAAAACTGTTAATTTATGCATCGCGCAATGGAAGCAGTTCGAATCCCACCTCCGACATATATTTTTATTTCTCAATTATTCTTTCTGCCTATTGGTAATACATTGTCTTAACATATTTTACTTTTATTATTCCCATAAAGTGAGGAATTCTCCACGATTTACGTTCCCATATACTTATAAATTATTAAATAAAAGATGGCCACAATCGCTTTCGCCATGAGAGACAATGACGTACATAATTCATTTGTTAGACTCAGACATCGTGGTCACTCAGCCCCGTCTACTTTGGTGTGTGTGTCAAATTTTATCTGATAACCTGTGTTATTGTGATGGCAGTACTGATGTGTGCATTTGTAATTAAAGTGGGGAATGGGAAATTGGCAACCGAGGCTTTAAGTTAGGAACTATCCCGGTATTTACCTGCAGTGGAAGTGGCAAACCACGGAAAACCAAATCCCAGATTGTTGAGATGGGAATCGAACCTTGCCCTTCTTAGTTTTGCCTCAAGAGTGCGCCCCGTTCCAGCCCTCAGACCAGAATTACAGTTCTAGAGAAATGGCGGATAAAGGATTCACCGTATCGTAGTGTGATCTTTGTTTTTGAGAATTAAAAAGAGGGGATAGAAGAACTTCAACAGGCGTTTGAGTTCGTTTGTTGTTTAAGTAACTTAATATTGGTTTAGAAGTCTGTTGACTGGGTGGCTCAGGGGTAACATTGCGGACCCAGGAATGAATTTTGCATAGTCGAAGGAGTCTCACCTCAGACATGTATTTTTATTTCCTAATTATTCTTTCTGGCTATTGGTAATTCATTGTCTCAACATATTTTACTTTTATTATTCCCACAAAGTAAGGAATTCTCCCCGATTTACGTTGCCATATACTTTTAAATTATTAAATAAAAGATGGCCACAATCGCTTTCGCCATGAGAGACAATTGACGAATATAATTCATTTGATGGACTCAGACATCGTGGTCATCAGCCCCGTCTACTTTGGTGTGTGTGTGTAAAATTTTCTCTGATAACCTGTGTTATTGTGATGGCTGTACTGATGTGTGCATTTGTAATTCAAGTGGGGAATGGGGAATTAACGACCGAGGCTTTAAGTTACGAACTATCCCGGTATTTACCTGCAGTGAACGTGGCAAACCACGGAAAACCAAATCCCAGATTGTTGAGATAGGAATCTAACCTTGCTCTCCTGAGTTTTGCCTTAAGAGTGCGCCCCGTTCCAGCCCTCAGACCAGAAGTAAATTTCTTGGCAAACCAGGGATCGAACCTGGAATCCGGGGCGATAGCTCAGAATGTAGCCTTCAGATTGGGCTTCCCTGTGTTAATACGATTTTTGACAAGCACTGAGCATATGGTCTAACTCTTAAACTCCCTCCATTACGGTGGCTGTCGAAGTGAGTCTATGCTCATTCCAGTAGTTGGCGAAGTATGCTCCCTTGCTTAATTTACTGTCATGGAAATTCAAAGGATTGTACCTACATCAGGTGATGGAAATTGCTTATTTAGAGCAGTTTCGTACTGTTTATTCCAAAATGCAGGACGTTATCCTGAGCGGCGTTTGCAAGCAAATTGCAAAAATTGTTGCTGGCTTGAATAATTATAAGGATTTTATTATTGGCGATCAGTATCATCGCATTCTCATCAGCAACAAACTTGAGAATGAAAGTATCTGAACTTCATTGTATACGTGAATATTATTGTTTATTGATGATTTGTTTAGAGTACATAACAATGAGTCTAACCACGCTGTTGATTTTGGCAATGGAAGTATTATTTGCCATTTAATATTTGGCGGCTGTGTTGATGCAGGCCACTATAGCGTTATTAAATATGACGTTAATTTGTAGAGAAATGCTGCAATAAATATACCCATTAGACGAAAAAGAACATTAGCCACAAAAAGTGGGAAATCGTAGAAAATACGAAGCCACTTTTAAAATCTAATATAAGAATGCCATTTCAGAAACAATTCCAGATATTATGCCGTACAGTGTATGGTCCTTGACGAACAAATGTAAACATTGTTCTGCACTGTATTTCTGTAGCGAGAAATCTACGCCTGGTTACTTTGACCTTTGGTGTTGTAATGGCAAAATTAATCTTCCTAAATATAAAATATTTGACAGACTGCAACAATTTTTCACTGGAAATGATATCTCAAGGAATTTAAGAGAGAACTTCGTTAATGTATATTCCAAAATTATAAGCGACGGTTCCTGCGGCCAGTTGTATATATTAGACTCCTCAGAATTCTTGAATTCCTTGGAATTAAGTGGTTTGCTTCCACATACTCCAAACGATTGACCCATAGATATGCTCCTGAGAAATCTGAAGTTTCCTAAGGGCATCTAAATGCTACCATATTAATTATAAGAAATATGTACGAAAATTGCTTGAATTTGGAAATAATAAGTGCAGTTAAAATTAGGCGGAGAGATCTAACCCTTCGACTTGATTCCATATCAATTATATGAAATATGCATGAAAATGCTTGGATTTGGAAATAAGTGCAGTTAAAATAAGGCAGAAAGGTCTAATCCTTCGACTTCATTTAACACCGCCGGATAAAACAATCATTTTCTTTTAAGAGGCAACATTTTCCGATTCGCTTGGCATACTTTATCACAATCAATAAAGCTCAAGGGGGAACTCTGGAACGTATAGGTCTCAATTTGCCTCATCAAGTTTTCAATCATGGCCAGCAGTATGTTGCAATGTCTAGAGTGCAATCTTTTGACGCCCGTAAAGTTTCAATAGTGCCAAAAAATAATTGTACAAAGAACCTATATAATAAAATTCTTCAGTAAATACTGTATTTTCTTATTGGCCGTCATGTATTGACGGGTTTCAACTAGTTATGATTTTATTTCTTGTGTCGTAATCATGCGATCGAAGTGAAAGTTTGAATAATGAACCTACGCAATAATTTTCCTTTAATGGTACATGCCTCTATGGCCTATACGTTTAACAATCCAACATGGCGACCATCCGAAGTATTTAAACGGCTCTGAATATCTACGAATCTATTATAGCAATCAAACTGAATTTTTTAATGTTCATAGGGGCTATGAACTTAACTTCACCTATAGGACTTTAAATAACCTGGTGATCACAAATCCAACATGGCGGCGACGCGAATTATAAATATTCACATGGACGTTTCTCGCAATTTAATCATCCGAGTGCAGTGAAACTTGGTTTAGTAAATCCTTATACGAATGTTAATCCACCGGCATCTAATTTATTTCAATTGTTTCCATAACCACAAGATGGCAGCTGTGCGAAATTTTAAAATCTCCTTGTTACTTCTTGTGTCCTAATCATGCGATTGAAGTTTGAATGCTACACGTACACAATAATCTTCATGTAACAGTACATAACTCTAGGACCTACATATAAAAAATCCAACATGGCGACCATCCGAAATATTTAGTCGGTTCTCAATATCTACGAATCAGCAATCAGACTGAAATGTAGTATGTTGATTGTGGCAGTTAACATAAGTAGGATATATGAAAATAGGCTGTATAGTTCTTCACGGAACTACTTGTTAAATTTGTTGTTTTATTTAGGGGCTCGGACATCGTGGTCAACAGCCCTGTGGTGTCTCTAGTAGTGTATTTGAAATTGAGGATGCAATGCCCGTGTAAATATCAAAATTGAACCTTCATAATTATCTTCCAATACACTGAGCGGCAAAAAATACCGATCACTTGAAAAATTCAACATTACTTCCATTCAAATCATAAATATGATTATATGAACGGTATAGGCCTAGTACAGTAGCCTACATAAGTTATAGCATGGAAGTAGGGTTAATGTATTACCATTCCTCATGTCATTGTCTCACTTAACAATAGCGAATCTTTGACGTGGTGGTATTTCCCGCGGAAAGATTTGCGCGCCATCGCCATCGTCAACAATGCAATGTTTCATTCTTTTTTCGTTTGCCACTTGTTGGCATAGGAAAAGATCAATACAGCCTTATGCTCATTTGTTCTTGTGCAATTCAGAAACGAATATGCGCTTGAGGCCTGAAGATGTTGTGAGGACAGTGGCTCTGATCAAAAATGGCGACGCGCACAACTTTCCGCGGGAAACAGCATCATGTCAATGAATCGCTGTTGTTAAGTGGGACAATGACATGAAGAATGATAATACATCCAGGAAACCTTCCATGCTATAAACAGTAACTTGTGTTAGTTAGTAATTGCTGTTTTAAAGGGCGGAACTACGAGGTCATCTGCTCCTAGTAACTCATGTGCTAGCCCTGGAGTGTTCATATTTATGATTTAAATGAAAGTACCGTAAAGTTGAATTTTTCAAGTGATCGGTTTTCTCTGCCCGTCAATGTATATTATTTCTGGTTGAACGACAACCGTACAGAATATAGGATTCTGTCATTCATGCACAAGATGTATTATGATGCATTTTACGTTCTCTGACATATTTAAGGGCACTTTATTACGAGTTGGCATTTTATAGTAATTATTGATGAAAAGGAAGAAAGCTTGTCAGTGGCGGCTGGCAGGAAATTGCACTATTTTCATTAAGGTAGGGTAAAACAGTGTTTCCCAAACTATTTTGTGTGTGTAGGCTACCACTTTAAGAGATGATAATCTCTCGCGTTCCACCTAATGGCTGGGAGATATGGTAACTATAACCCCCATCACCGCTACGTAGCAGACCAAATTGTGTTTGATAGAGGTAAAGTTCAAATAATACAAAGTGTGTCCAGTTGTTTTATTATTTACTACAATAAGTATTAATTCAAACATTCAGGAATGACACTGTACAAATAATATTAATAAAAAAGAGGATGGGCCAACCCCCATCCTCCGTAAAAAAAAGAACCTGGTTAAAAAAAAAAGATACGAGCCTTACAGTAGTCGCATATGATGTGTAACATCTGACATGTTATCCTACTCGTATACTACACAGCTTGGACATTCTTAAAATGTTAATTTACCCTCCGTTTTCCTACTGGCACTATGATGAATGTATAGATTGAATTGGAGATATGCTACTATCACATTTCTGGCGCAGCGGTCAAGCTGTCTCTCACCAAGGTAGACCGGGTTTGATTACCGGTCAATACATGCGAGATTTTCAAATTGAAATGCCATGTCCTGTGGTTCGCATTCCACGTAAAAGGGAGGTACCGTGGATCATGATCGTGAAATTAACGGACACACAAAACTACAAGCTTCCTTCCTTCCTTTTACATTAATAATTCATAATAACAAAGTGGACCGCAACGTCGACAGTACTCTCAAATACTGTGAGCATATTCCTCAGTAACTATAACATTCATTATTCTCAAGGCTCTCATACAGTTCGTCGTAAACAATCAAAACATGGCTTCCTACAATCATGAAATGACCTAGTCTCACATATGATGAAAATACAGCTTTTATTCCACTCATATAACAACATTCTGTTATGCATTTAATATTTGACTACTCACGCACAGCTTGACAATAATGCCGCTTAATTAAATGTAATTTGTCGTCTTTGTCCTACCCCATGTGATATTCAACCTTGAACGTGAAGCTTCATAAACTGCTCAATGACAAATGAAAGTCGGTGAAACATTTGCCACTGTGCTCGTCAAACCAGTGCCTGCTAAATGCACTGCCTACTGTATTGCCATAACATTCTCGCGCTACAGAGCACACACTGCCTTGTTTCCAATACACACATTTTCAATTGTACATCCAGCTGGCAGTGCGTCTTCACTTCCGTCCCATTTTTCTGGCAGTGCGTCTTCACTTCCGTCCCCAATTTTCAAAATCACTCCAACAAAACTATCCAGCAACCGAGCGCAAAGATGTTACACATCAAAAAGCAAAAGGAAAAGCCGGACTGATCAAAATGTTGACAAAAATGGATTCTCTGGATTTAGAATTGGAACATGGAATGTAAGGTCAATCATGACAGGGGGAATGAAACAACTGGGTAAATATCAATGCCCAGTGACAGCAGTTCAAGAAACAAGACTTTCTGAGGGTGTTATGAAGATTGGAGATACCCACACGCTCTTTAACAGCAATGAGCAAAGTCAGGCCTGGACTTCGGGGGTTGGATTTGCTGTTCACAATAGAATTATATCGGCTGTCAACATATGGGCTCCAGTAAATGACCGGATGATTTTAAACGCTAAACCATATAAGATCTGCCTAGTCATGCTCCATCAGAGGATGCTGACGAAGCAAAGAACGATTTCTACCTGGAACTAGAGAATGTAGTAGACAGACTACCAAGACATTCAATTCACTTGATAATGGGAGACTTCAACGCCCAAGTGGGAAGAGAAGAGCAGTATCCTCCAACGATTGGTCCTGACAGTATCCACAAAACAAGCAATGAGAATGGTATTAAACTAATAAACTTCGCCGAAACAAGGAGAATGACCATCAGAAGCACATACTTTCCCCGCAAAATGGTACCTGGATATCCCCAGATGGAAATACGATGAATCAGATCGACCCTGTTCTTGTTGACCGAGGACATCATGGTAGTGTCGAACATGTGCGAACTTTTCGCGGGGCAGATATGAATTCCGATCATTTTTTGGTGATAGTCAAACTACGTCTGAAACTGTCTACCAAGTGGCGAAGAAATCCTGAAAAGATGGCCCGCTTTGACAAGGATAAGTTGGAAGATGCAGAAGTGAGACAACGCTATCAAGATAAAATTGCAGAAAACCTCACAATATCGGAGAACCCTACCAACGTGGAAGACACATGGTTGGTATTGAGGAATGCAGTGTCACAGAGTGCAAAAGAAGAACTTGCTTGCCATCCAAAATACAGAAGTAAACCTTGGTTCAATGGAGAATGTCGAGAATCTGTTGGGATGAGATCAGAGAAGAGAAGACAGTGGTTAGAAAAACTCACGGAAGAAGCAAGGGTAGCCTACTGTGAAGCGAGGCGTAACACGGACAAGAAACGGGAACACCATAAAGGACTGTTGAAAGCAGTAGAAGAAGCAAAGTCATCACGCCCTTTTTTCCAAGCCTCAAGATTTGCCAGAGGTGTTAACCGACAACGTACTTTGGTTCTAACGAATGAGACAGGAGAAGTGGTACCGCCAGAAGAGCAGGCAAACCTATTTAAAGAACATTTTGAGAACCTATTGAATCGGGACTTTCCACTGACGGTGACATCTCAGGCGGGAGCCTTTTTTGATAGAGTAGAAGTCCCTGAACCATCAGAGGAAGAAATCAGTGTTGCCCTAAAATTACTCAAGAACAAGGCCCCAGGAGGTAGCGGTATCACAGCTGAGATGCTTCGCTTGGGAGGGCAAGCACTGATGGATGCCTTGAAACGATTGATATCCACCATTTGAGCAGCAGAAGTAATTCCTGAAGAATGGAAGGGAGCAATTGTATGTCGAATCTTCAAGAAGGGTGATGCTACCAAAGTATCCAACTATCGAGGAATTTCACTTCTTGAAACCGGATACAAAGTGTTTACAACTCTGCTGTTAACCCGAATGAAACCACTGGCTGAAGAAATTGTAGGCACATATCAATGTGGATTCATCCCTGCACGGTCTACCATCGACCACATATTTCCTTTGAGGCAGCTGATAGAAAAATTATATGAGTTCGATCGGGAACTACACCTCATCTTCATCGATTTTCGTCCAAGAGCCTATGACAGCATTGCCCACGTCGCATTATGGAAAACGTTAGAGGAACTTGGCATCCCATCGAAATACATCTGTCTAATTGCAGCTTGTTACTGCCAGTCAACTTCTAAAGTATGGTTTGGCAATCAACTATCACCACCTTTCACTATCCAAAATGGATTGAGACAAGGAGATCCTTTGGCGCCAATATTATTCAACTTGGCCTTGGAAAAAGTAAGCCGTGACACTTATCGAACCAGAGAAATGGAGATGGTGGAAGCAGATACAATTCTAGCATGTTGTGATCCTTGGTGACACTCAAGTGCAAATTGTTGCTGATACTTCCCGATTCCTCCAAAATGCAGAGAAAATTGGGCTGGAGGTAAACGGGGCCAAAACTAAATATCTTGGAGTATCACGTTGTCGAGTTCTCCCTCCTTACATTGTTGTAGACGGACATACCTTCGAACGAATTGAAGAATTCAAGTACCTGGGCTCAATATTAACCAACAAAAGTGAAGTGACGAAAGAAGTGCATCAAGGCATAACAAGTGCTAATCGCGTGTTCTTTAGTCTGAACAATATGTTCAAATCTCATCTGATATCTCAGAAGAACAAAGTACACGGCACTGGTGAGGCCAGCACTTTTATACGGTTGTGAAACTTGGGCGCCATCAGCAACGACAGAAGATTCAATATGTGCTTTTGAAAGAAAGGTACTTCGAAAGATATATGGACCCGTCTACAACAACATGGAAGGTAAATGGGAGAGAAGAAAGAAGACCTGTACCTGAGGTTTGGAAAGCCAGACATTGGACGAATATTGGGACAGAGGCGACTACAATGGTTTGGACACATGTTACGAGCGGACGGATCCCTTCCTAAGAGAGTCCTCCAATCTCAACACACGGGGATCGAGTGACGACGATCCTTCAAGAAGTGGAACCGACAGCTGTGGAGGATGATGCTAGAGACCGGAAAAGATGGAGTGCTATCTGCAACAAATACCTCCTCTTTCCTTTTATTGGATCGTTTTTGTGGTTTGTAATATTTTTTTCCTTTGTTATATTTTTTTGGTGATATATCTTTTCCTATTGTCCTTCAGCTGGAGGCCTCAATGGCCCGTTTAATGCAATAAATGATGATGAAAAGAGATCTTAATAATAAAACATAAAAAGCAAAGTCAACTAACAAGTTCAAGGATTAGAAGCCAGGTTAGGAATGTCTGGTTTAAGAAAAAAGGAAGCTTGTAGTTTAACGTGACCGTTAATCTCTAGATCATGAGCCACGGGACCTCCTTTTTACGTGGAATACGAACCACAGGACATGGCATTTCACTTCGAAAATCTCACATGCATTGACCGGGAATCGAACCCAGACCGCCTTGGTGAGAGGCATACAGCTAGACCGCTGAGCCACCACGCCCCTACTCTGGTTTAAGATTGCTGAGTCTCAAACGAAGATCGTTTTCCACTGTAAGGAGCCTATACTGTATTTATTCTTGAGATAAACAAGTTAAGAAAATGCTGTCTCGCACAAGTACGAAGTAGTGAAAGGCAGTAAAAATCTAACTCCTTTGTCAGCTATGTCTGCATAGCCTCTCAACCCAAAAGTTCACAAGAGCCATTTTTGAAAAAGTTTGCCTTAGTTCTGAATCACAATTCAATTCATAAAACTGCTCCTTAAAGTCCTCCGGCAACATAGCAATGTTGTTATATTTTAAAATTTTATATTTATATATTTTTTTGTAACTTAACGTATCTAATATTTGTTATATTGTTACGTGCCACCCCCTAGTGGCACTTTTGTTAACTGGATTACGGTGGGGGTACAAAGCACAACACCAATTACTGCTTTAAGAAATAATTAACTTTATTGTGGCCAGAAAATTACACTAATCAGCAAATACAAGCAATTAGGAGCCTTACTCCAGTTTCCTCAAGTCTCTTCCTTGAGCGCTCTTGGCCCTTCCACTTGTCAACAGATCGCAGAAGTTAATCCGTCCTAATGAGTACGGTGGCCTTGACAGAAACTACCTGCTCCTCTCCTTTATGTTCACCGACCACAATTACTTACGATCACTTGCTGCAGGCTATTTCGCTGTCCACAAGCTGGAGAAACAATGTCACTGGATTTCGTAACTCGCACAGCACTTCGTCACCACACTTCTGTCGCACAAGATAATCGCTCGCACTAGCTCGTAAAACACAACAACAACCCGTGCTTGACAGGTCGCACTTATATAGCAGGCCGGTGACTCAATAAACGCTTCTAGATCCATCCAGGGTTCACGGATTCTCGAGGTTTCCATCGCTGGTCCAGTCACGAATATTCTGGACTATCCCTTTGTCTCTAGTAGCCCTGTTGCATAAGGCACACGCAATACAGGAGGCAGGCCACAGCCCAGCCCCTGGGGCAATTGTGACTCAAACGGCGAGTGATGACACAAACTCACAGCCGTAACAATATTTTTCATAACATGACCGCGTACTGCAGCAGTACCACAGTTTCTGGGGTAAAAGACTGCTTGATATCAGTGATAACTATATTCAATTGCGCCGTAAAACGGATGTACCTAATTCATCACGAATGCCGCAGTTCATAGAACATCACATTGCCATCGGATTGTAAGTTAGTCTACATGAAAACCTTCACGAGAACAAAACAACGTAAGTTACATATATACGAGGGTGAGTGTCACAAGTATCGGCAGTTCACTTAGCATCAGTAGTTCCGCCCCTTACAACAACAATAACTAACAAACCATCTCTGCCATATCCTTCACTATTGAGATCTGATTGTTGCTTGGGACTGGCAACGACCAAACAAGCGAGCATGCTTTGCTTTCTCAGACAGTTACTTACTACTGTTAAGATTTCCTGAATTACAGCTAAACAAAAGAATTATGAATTCCTGTACATATAAAAGGAAACGTACAGCTTTTATTACTAAAAATATTATTACGGTGTTAATTGCTTTTCTTGAATTAATCTGGTCGTTGTGCAACACTGCCACCTTATTACCTTCACAGGCGGCGCACTTGGTAGCATGCCCAAGATTACGGGTTCAAACCCGGCCAAAGACGTCAGATTTTTTAAGAGCGTTAACAATCCCTCAGTATGCCTTCCTTCGGAGGGAAGTAAAGCGCCGGGTCCATGTCATAGATTTCTTCTTCTTCCCGTTTCCAGCTTCCTGGGTCGGGTTGTGAATAAAGGACCTCCATCGTTGCCTGTCTCTCCACCACTCCTCTCCGGATTTTAGTACATCTTCGGGTTTTCCTCCCTTCTTTTCTACACACTCCCACATTGTATCTGCCCATCTCTTCCGGGGCCTTCCTCCTGGTCTCTTCCCTGTCATCTTTTCACAGAAAGTTTTCTTTGGTACTCTCTCCTCTCCCATTCTCATCATATGTCCATACCACTTTAACTTTGTTGTTTCTATCCTGTCCTGCAGCTTCAATATTCCTGTTCTTTCTCTAATCTCTTCATTTCTAACTCTATCTCTTCTGGTCTTGCCCTCTATACCTCTTAGGAATGTCATCTCTGCGGCTTGTATTCTACTCTCCTCTCTTTTTGTAGTAGTCCACGCTCCAGCTGCGTATGTTAATATGGGTCTGTAGTAGGTGTTTACTGCACACTTCACAAAACCATTCCTAAAACATGCCCATTCCTCTTCTACACTTTTTGCTTCATCTTTGGGAACTTCCTTTTTTAAATCCTCTTGGATTTATGGCGTGTAAAAGAACCTTCCACTAACTAAAATTGTGTGAAGCTAAATTTGTTAGTTAGATTTGATTAGCGCTCCATTGAGTTCCAACGTTCGCCTCCAGCTGACGGTTGCATCTAGTAGCCACGTTCACAGCTAGGTGTTGTTAACGGTAGCAAAAGTAGGAACTACTTGAAATTGATAGTCTGCAGTCCTTACCTGAATTACATATAACACACACTAATACAGTCATCAGATTCTACACACACCCAAAGTACACGGGGCTACATGGCCGCGTTGTCACAGCCCCTAAACTGAGAACCAACCAGTTTAACGTGACTGTTAATCACCATTAATCTCGCGATGATGAGCCACAGAACCACCTTTTTACGTGGAATCCTAACGACAGGACGTGGCATTTCACTTGGAAAATCTCGCATGCATTGACCGGGAATCGAACTCGGTCTGTCTTGGTGAGAGGCAAACTGCGCCACCATGCCCCCAATTATTGAGGAGGCCACGGTTTCTTCATCCGCTGTTACACGAAAGGTATCACACTTCTATGGTTACCCTCTTGTATCTCGTAACAATAGATATTGGGCTACCTTATGGAATCTGCTACCAAACCAGACCCAGGGAAGGGCGAATGCTGCCAAGCCATTTTAATAATAAAGGAACTGTGCACTAATGATCATTACATTTCGGAGTAATCCAACAAGGAAATTGTTCTCTTAGAGCATCCACTAAAATATTATCGACCACACCGTTTAGTACACAATACGCACGCACATCTTATGATGCAAGTCTATTCAAAGCACTCCTCATATCATTGTTAGGTTCGGTTCAATGTTCATTAGACATGGCATCAATCCCATAGAATTCCAGGTCCATTTCCGCTCGCTTTCTTTGTCCCATCCTTAGGAATTCCTGTTCTTGTCTTGTAGAAGGCAATAGTAATCTAATTCTTAAATCTTCAATAAGAAATGTTTCTCCAGCTAGTTCATATGTTGGCCTGGAGGTTGACATTTTTGAGATTCACAAAGTTCTCTTCAAGAACCTCGCCTTGACATTTTCTACAACTCTGAGGTCGGATAGTGTTAGTTGTTCCAACCCATACGTTTGGGCTGGAAGAACCTCTGCATAGAATAGCGTCATTGCTGTTCCTAGAGACAATTTAGTGGGATGTTTCTGATAGCTGCCCTCACAAGGCCTATGGACTGAGGGGTGCCGAGAAGTCGGCTGTTAATCTCCGTTTCCCTGACCTCACTGTCGGACAGTTACTCAATCTTGTGCTCATTCCCCAACACCACGGGGTTTCTGGTGCAACAGTGTTACTTTAGTGAAGCCTTCCTGATTGCGATTGAAGCGCATCACCATCATTAAGGAGAAGCAGTGCTACCAACTGAAGTAGGTGGCACATCTAATCATTCCAATGCTGCATTCTCACTCAAATCGACGAGTCTGAAGATTCCTTTGCATTAATATTTTCTCAAGTGGTGTGCAAAACTTGATTTGCAGTTCCTGTTAATGGTTACGAAATCATTAGGATTCCCACAATAATCGCACGTTTTGGCATCAGAATTCAGCATGCAGTTCAATGTCTTTTGGTGTTGATTACTACAGTGATATTCAGTGTTCTTGTTTCACTGATCATTTCCTGGTTCAGTAAAACCTTCATTACTTGTTTTTGCCAGGAAAAGCGATAAATGAGCGATTGCATTTTAAACACTTAAAAATCCCGTTTGCTTTCTGGGGTTAAATTAGGCCCTGGCCAAAGTTGAAGTGCTCTAAGCCACTTTTTAATGTTCGGCTTTAACAAAATGAAAATACGAATTTTGGAACTGTAACCTCTACCTTGGTGTCGACGGGAAGATAGATTGAGCCGCAAGTAATAACCGGAGTACTATAAAGTGAATCAAAGCACGAAAATGAATCGAGTTGATTGTGGATCGCACCGATTTCAACCAATTATCGACCGTGTCCACATCACAATACATACAGTGCACTCCCGATAATTAGGGCACGAACTTCTGCGAATTATCTGCAGTTATCATTTTTAAGCCTAGTAAAAACAAAACAATTGATTAAAATATTGAAATGTATTTTATGAACATGCAAAAATATAACCCTTTGCTACATTGCATTAAGACACAGTAAACTAGAGGTGTGTGGATTATGCCAACATTGATATCTAAGAAAAAAAGACTGTCTTTTAGATTGTATGTTTCTGAAGAAAACAATATATGAGAACGAACATTCATCTGGATTTTCTATATAAGAGATAAGTGACTATAGACACACTAGCTTGACTGTGGGAACTTTCAGGATTTCCGTTGGATCACTCCCGCACTTGATCTCTGTTTTCCTCACCGACAGTCGAATTCCGTACAATATTTTTCTCGCTTTCGTGTTTGAAACCATAATCGTCTTTATCAACGTCTAACTACTGATTGTCATTTTCTTCTGCATCTTGACATTCATCCAGCTTTTGCCTTAATGCCATCGTAGTGAGACCAGGGGCGGATCCAGGGGGGGGAGTGAAGGAGAGGAGAGAAGCGGAGGAGGAGACGCACAAAATGAACTATGAACAACGATTTTAACCTAACTAGTATTCTGTTAATAATCGAGCAATATAAATTAAATTACCTAGCCGCGACGCTCTCTTCTCGCTACCCTGCTCGCACTGTTGCTGTTGTTGTGATGAGCCGAGCTCACTGAGCACAGCGCAGCCGCCGCGCCCGCGCCTTTCCGAACAAAGCCGAGTACAAACGAACAATCCTCTTCGGCCCGCTCCACCCGCGCCCGAGATATGTCTATCGAGGTAAATTGTATGAAGACTTCATAAATCTCCGAGAAACAGTGCACAGCCGTTTAAAGGGAAAATACGTAATTAAAGAGAAAGTAAAAGGAAGAGAAAAAAAACGAAATCCCATTATCCGAACAGGAAGATATCGCCCGAAACAAAGGGAATGTCGATGGAAAGAGAAATAAAATTAATACTGAAGGGCTAGCGCACGAATTGCCAAATCCGAAAACTGGAGAAGAGCAGCTAAATGATGACAATACTGAAAAAGCAAACAGCGTGACGGAAACAGAAACCGAGCGAGAGCTACAGGAAGGAAAAGAACCAAAGAAAGCAGAAACCGAAGAAGAAATCCTAGATGCCGCTGGAAAGAAGAGACCTCAGGAACCGGAAACAGAAGAGGACTATGCTAAATCCAAATTTGTGAAAAAATTAAGAGAACAGCAGTAACGGAAATACAAGCAAGAGATAAAGATGGAGAAGAAACTAAGGAGGATTCGAAGAGGAAATTTCAAGCCAAAAATAAAGCCTAGAAACAAGAAACCAAAGAAATTGCAGAGCCTACTATCAAGAAAAAGAAGAAAGAATGTAGCAGAACCAGAGGATGAAGATGAATACGACCAACAAACAAGAAATGAAGATGCAGATTCAAGAACTATTGAGGAGAAGAAGAAAACGCAAACCAAAGAGAGAACCAGCAAGAAACAAGAAACCAAAGAAGTCCCAGAGCCTACCGTAACCGGCAGAGACGTGGGTAAAACTGTGTTGAGTATTCTCAAGCATCACAGTCTTGTCCTATGTCGATGTGTTGGCGTTAGTACTGACGGGTGCGCTATGATGGCTTCAGTAGCTTGTGGTGCAAACCGAAGCAGAGCATGCCGTTAGGTGCCCTTGTTATAACCACGCTCTGAATTTGTCTATTTCGAAGTCCTCGAAACTCGTCGCCGTGCGAAATGCAATAGGAGTTATGAAGGCCACTATTACATTCATTGATTCGTCCTCAAAACGCTCCTATGTATTTAAAGCAACTCTAGGTGAACTTTGTG
This sequence comes from Meconema thalassinum, assembly GCA_946902985.2. NCBI lineage: Eukaryota > Metazoa > Arthropoda > Insecta > Orthoptera > Tettigoniidae > Meconema > Meconema thalassinum. Next base: position 4,583,349 of record OX336396.1, read on the forward strand.
AGACACGGTGGATCGAACAGCACGACGGTTTTTACAATTTCGCTCTTTACTCCCGAACATAGTCGCGAGTTTAGACTCGATTACTTTATGGAAGGACTCAAAAAGTGCTTCTAAGGCAAAAACGCTCATAGCTGCTCTTTGTGAGAGTGATTTTATAGTTACCGTCATTTGCTTGTCAGAAATCCTTGGAGACATTAAAACACTCAGCATTTTGTTTCAAAAAGGGCAAATAGACTTGAAGGAAGTCCAGGACGCGCTAGACGACACTATTACTGTGTTGAGCAAGAGGTGCGAAGAGTGCGAAACACAATTTGCTGAGCTCTTCCAAGAAGCAGAAGCTCTGGCAAAACAACTTGGAACCGAACTTCTGCTCCCACGCATCGCACAACGGCAAAAGCACCGCGAAAATCATCCAGCGTCAACCGTAGAAGAGTACCATCGTCGGGCCTTTTTCATACCCATTTTAGACTACGTCCTAGAAGACCTAAACACTCGCTTCCCTTAAGCAACGCAGGAGTTACTCTTGCTCTCTTACCCTTGCACTTTGCCTCCAGCATCTGTCTTGGTATTCTATTTTCCTCCATCATCTTTACAGGTCCAAACCACCTTAGTTTATTCTTCACAATTCTCTCATTTAGTTTTCCCATCCCAACTTCCTTCCTAACATCTTCATTCCTCACTCTGTCTTACCTATCATACTTCTTAGGAATTTCATTTCACTGGCTTGAATCTTACTCTCTTGCCTGCTTGTCAGGGTCCAAGTCTCAGCTGCATAAGTTAATATGGGTACATAGTACACTTTATACATTACCTCCTTGCTTTTCCTTGGTACTTCCTTATCCCAAACAAGTTTTCTTACACTTTGATAGAATGCATTGCTCTGCTGTACCCTCCTGCCAATCTCCATGTCCAACCTACCAGTTTGCATCAATTCATTTCCTAGGTATTTGAACGTGTCCACAATTTCCAAACTCTGACTTCCAATTTTCACAGTGCCCTTTCCTTGTCTTTCCCCTTTTGTCATCAGCATGGTCTTGCTTTTCTCTATACTGATTTTCAGGCCGTACTTCTGAATATTTTCGTTCAGTGCATCTAGTTGTTTTTGCACTTCTTTGGTGTTCCTTCCCCAGACCACAATATCATCTGCAAATAACAGTAACTTCATTTCTTTATGTCCATATGCTTCCTTTACAATTTCATCCATCACCATTATGAACAAGAGAGGTGACAGCACACTCCCCTGTCTTAGTCCAGTCTTGTTCGTAAACCAATCTGTCTTTCCAACTGGGGTCAGTACCCTGCTAACACAGTTGTTGTACATTGCTTGCACCATTTCCAACATTTCTCTTCCCAGTCTCTTCTTAACCATGGTTTCCCATACCTTCTCTCTGGGGACACTATCATATGCCTTTTCTAGATCTATGAAAGTCATGATCAAATCCTCTCCATTGTTATTGTTATTTGTAAAGTAGTATGTGGTGTTGGCATCTTGTAACTCGCAACGAATCAATGCGTTAAAGAAGATTAAAATATGGTTTGTTATGTTTAATTACCATGCATATATGAATAGCGTACATTTTGAGGTTAGGATTTACGCATACACGTCATTTCAAGCGGATAAATTATATATTCGAAAGCATATGGAAATATGTTTTAAAACAATCTTTACAAGAACAACCAGTCAGTTTTACGAGCAGAATTTCGTGATCAACGTATCTTAATTTAATAACGTCTCCCATTCTTGAACAAAGAAATTATAGAGTATGTCGTGGAAAAGTGGGCAGAGGGATTTCCGATAACATGAGATGTTATAAAAATGAAATCACGACCTTAAGGGCATATATTGTGCAAGTTATGAGTTAGCGAGTATTTTTTGAAAAAATCTGTAAGAGGCAGTTGATAACTAGGCCTCGTCTTACATTCGGGTATATACGGTACTTCAAACTTCTCCATCAACATTCTGCCGCATCTGCGGCAAGGCTTCTACAGGCTGAACTTCGTATGTGGAAGGCAAAGTGGTCCCGGAGCTTGAATCTGGGTTGACCATCCCAAAGAAAGCTATGGAAGCTTTAATTGTCTGTGATAAAGAGTCTCAAGATTTATGCTACTTTACCCGTCAGCGCCGCTTCATCGGAAAGGTCATATTCTTCTTTGAGAAGGCTGAAGACGTGGTTGCGGTCAACTATGTCCGATGAACGTGCTTTGTTGCACGTCCACTACGATGTTTATGTTGACCCATCTCGCGTGATTGATCGGTACGTGAAAAAACCAAACCGGTGACTAGAGTTTGTTGTTTGGCTTAAAATTGTTTAATGAACAAAATTGCCATATTTGTAATATTTACGCACAATTAGCAATACACATGTACCCGTCATAATTTCGGGTAGCCTTGTTCTTATTTCGCTCAACCTATACCCCTAAAATAAAGGTTAAATATGGTCTTAAACTCCCGTAAATCTGATAAAATTGTGTCTTTTAAGATCTTTTTCTTTTCGATCGATTAAAATTCCTCGGGCCTCGAGCCGGGTTTTTATTTAATCTTGAAGCTATTGTCTAAGATAAGCTATACAGTATATGGTTGTCAGTCAGCAAACTATATAACTCTGATTTTACTCTCCTACCCTTTAATTACATTAATACAGTAACCATAACGAATAGAATAAGAAGTGATATCACTGGCCTAGTACGCCTGGTCCGCCGCAGCGCAGCGCTGGCTCCGATCTGTGATGTAAGTTAGCATTGGCGCTTACGAGACTTTTAAAACCTTGCGACGTGTTTTATATGTTAAAACACCGCAAGATATCCTCATAGGCGCTAATAAGTTCGACATCTCCACTTACTTTACTGTGCCCAATTATAATTTAATAAGTCGTCTCCTGTAATAGTCCAGTTTCGACAATAAGCGAAGACAGAGAGCAAGTTCAAAATGCAGTTAGTTTTGCCAGCTATCGGTAAATTTAAAAAAAGAACGAAACATTTAACCTCGCTATCAGAAAGGATTTCTTCACATTGTTACACATTTTACATTCCGTTAACAGACTTGCAACACAGAAAAAAAAGCTGTACGAACGCAACTTTCGACTTTACCGTAGATTACCATAAAATTCAATAATAACCATGAATGTCACTCCACAAACACCAAAATCAGTAAACTACCATCATTTCAGAAGAACTTAACATTAAACAGACATAGAAGGCACAGTCATGACCCCTTCATAGAGTAGGCTATTGTCTAAAACTTATCACGCCTCCTTCAGCATTACGGTACATATATGTTTTTTAACTCATTGTCTTTTTATTCTCATCCCTTTCTTCACAGAAGTAGTCTTTAATGGCATCAAGAGCATTTTTATTTACACCATAATGGACAAATACTTAGGCAAATTAGGAAATATATGTGGAACAGAATAGGCTTTCAATCGCCAGTTGGTTCTTGGGAGAAGTACTACTTCCTTCCCTTCTATCACAAATTTGTCAAATTTAACAATTAAATCTTCTGAAAAGTGAGCATCACAGATGTAGGACTTTTCAGTAAGTTCCCTATCCTTCCTTGGTATGGCCCCTTTGCACTTGATAAAACGTTCCTTATCTTTAGGAGGTTTGAAAAACCGTCTGCCCTCTTTACAGTCCCCATAGCCAGATCTGCATCCTGGTACAAAAGAGCAAGGCATCTTCACTACTCACATTAAGCACTCATGAAAATATCCGGGCTAAACTGCTGTTTACTTAAATTAAATAACAATAAAATTAACACACGAAGATAACGTCAACACACGACAAGAAATTAAATTCCATTTCAGTTAATGCTTCCTACAATAGGATTTCAGGTATTAATACTATGAAGTAATAGTGTAAGCACTTGTATATCAATAAACGTTTGCACTGAAGACCACCTAAACACTCCGACCGATTAAATACTTAATATATCGCACATAAACATATGTGGAAATCAACAATCTCAAGTCGACTGTAGCGCTGCGTAGCGGCGAGTGCCAACCCGATCCGTATTCATTACATGCTATTGAGGGAGAAGAGATCACACTTTATATTCTATTCGTTATGCAGTAACTATAAACTATGAACCCGGTATGATAGTGTTTTGGATAAAATTAAAAGTCTATCTTTACGAAAGCGCTCTAGCGATTTTATTGGCATGGCAAATGATAAAATAGAGTGCAGTGTTGGACTAGCCAATTGGGAAGAACGGGAGTTCCCCCCCTTAGACCCTTGCGCAAATAGGCTTGTGACCCCAGTTATTAGCTAGCTAATATATTCTGCGTCTTTGTTTACAACTTAAAGAGAGGGAGGGCTACTTGCAAAAGGGACAAAGTCAATCATTACCTATGAGGAGGTCCGGGGGACTTTTGACACCACTCGGACCATTCAAGGCATCTGAGGCATCGAGGGGCCTTAAAATTAATGACCTCGGCCGTTGTGCGAGTAGGCCTCTAACATCAGCTTACCATATTGTATCTAAAAATGGGGAAGGAGGGGGGGGGGGGGGGGGGGAAGAGTTCCGAGGGGGCTCATTACGATCACAGTATTTCAATGCGCGCGATCCCCGTGTCAGTAAACTCCGCATAACAATTGGAGCAAGTCAGTGGGGAGGGGAAGGCCTCTACTCTCCCACTCCCGTTGAGGCCTCTTAGGGCCAGGATAAGTATAGGTAAGTATGAGCAAGCAAAATATTGTTTAGTGACCACACAGAAAGTAGAAAAGTAACGAAAAATTTCACATTTCGGGAAAAGTATGCGCAAATAATTTGATGTTTATTGTTAACTTTTAAATTTGCATATCTAATTATGGTATATTATCCCCTCCATTTTGAGGACAGATATGATGACCGCCTCGCCCGAGTGAGACCACCTTGCCCGTCGTCGTCACAGAAGCTGACAAACACTTGCTTTTGTGCGAGTGGAGTAGGCTGTTGACTGCATGAAGATCTAACAAACACGCACTCGGCACGGCGTCGCATAGGTTTGCGCCATCGGGCAATACCGTATATACTCGAATACCACCCGCACATTTTTAAACAAAATTGGACGTGAAAAATTGGGGTGCGGGTCTTATTTGAGTCAACCTGATTTTAAAGATTTAAATTGCCCGCCACGCGCGATATCGGGTGTTGTGAGTATCCGCTAGATAGTGCTAGCCTTCTTCCGGCTATCACTTTGTTTTACCGTAAGCAGGTGGCGTCATAGTCTCGCGCACGTTTTCCGAGTGTATACATGAGTTCTACGAAGCGTTTGCGGTCGTTTACTGTGAGTGAGAAGCTGAAATTATTGGAAATCATGCCGCCGGTAGGAAATATATTGACGAGTCATGTATTCGAGATTGGAGAAAGAAAAAAAACGTGTTGCATTATTACGACGAAAGAGCTTGCTTGTTCTGGACAGTTACTACGGCCATACAACAGACGCTGTGAAGAAATTCGTCAAGGATGGGAAAACCGACCTAGCAATCATCCCGGCTGGGATGGCGTCTATGCTACAGCCACTGGATGTCTGCGTAAACCGCCCGTTCAAAGCAGCCTTGAAACAGCTGTATACGGAGTGGATGGCGGCCGATAAGCACACACTGACCCCAGCTGCTCGTATTCAGCGCCCGGAAGTTCAGCTGCTCTGTTCGTGGATTTTGACGGCGTGGAATCGTATCTCGGGAGATCTCATACGGAAGAGCTTCAAGAAATGTAGTATTTCCAATGCTATGGATGGCAGCGATGACGACATTCTGTGGGACAGTGATAGTGAAAAAAGTTCCGAAGTTGGTACTTCTGATGACGATGAATGAAGTGTTTGTGTCTTTTATTTGTATTTTTAATTGCTTCTGTGTGTTATTTTAGGACGACTTCAGAACTGTTGGAAACTATTTTGTAGAAATGCTATTCTGTTATTTAGTAAAGATTGTAAATAGTTTTGAGTAATTTTTTTTTATTTTAAATTTTGTTCTTCAAAATGAGGGGCGGGTCCGCACAACTTGGGTGTGGCTAACGAGTATGATGTCTTCTTTGGGACTATAAGACTCTGAGGACTGGAGCCGCTAACTCTTCCACAATGTTCACAACTCGCTGAGGATTGTTCCCATATCCACTGCATAGTGTAGTGAACCTTCGTGAATAAGCCGACGCCACGCTTGTCGGTTAGAAGCTGAGGTCTCCCAGTTTTCGGTGTCGATCATACATTGCTGCAGGCGAAATTTCAGGGCATCTTTCTACCTGCGTACGGTGTCCAATCGTAAGTTGAGCATACAAGATCTGCTAAGGGTAACGAGAGTCGGGCATACAAACAATATGACCAGTTGTGGCCTCGATGCTTGTAGCATTGGCTTCTTCGAGGATGCTGATGTTGGTATGCTGGTCTTGCCATGTTATTCTCAACATTCTTCCCTAACAACGTTGGTGATATTTCTCAAAGCAGATTATGTCTCTCCTGTAGGTGGTCCAAGTTTCACAGCCGTAAGTAAGGCTTGGTATATGTACAGCTTAGTTCGAGTGCTGATATTATGATTAGTGTTCTCAGTGAAAGTGCATTCCACTTTGCACGGTCTCAGCATTGAAGATAAAAGATATCCCTTTCGACGTCATGCTCGTATGTTTCCAAGATTGCAACAATCATTCTGGTAGCAGTGCACCAGTAGGCCTAAGTTTACATCGCTGAGAAACGCAGTTAGTGTTCTCAATTCTCAATGATTTTGTCTCCACACAGTGTATCGCGTTCAAATTCTTTTAAATGACGGAGAGATTATTATATTTAGTGGGATGATAAGTTGCTGTAAGAATTGCTACTATAAAAAAGCTCTTAAAGACCCGCGAATTATCGGGAGTACACTGTAGGTTGAACACAAACAGGCTACACAACAGAAATGCGAGAGGTCAGTGCATACTCAATGCATTTGTATTTGAGCCGATCGTGCCAAACGTGAACAGCACATTCCTGGCCTACCGTTGTAGGCATGCGAAGATTAGTCGGGAAATAACACTTGTATTCACTCTTAAATGCATATGAATTGTGCATGTACTAGCGATGGAACCAAATCACTGAATCTACAAACGATGTGATATTTCCCCATAGGCAGTACAATGGAATTTATAACCATATTCTTGGAAGCTGCAGTGGCAGTATGTGGAAGAACAAGCAACAGAAAGCGGTGTAAAGAGACACCATGGTGGAATGAGAGAGTAAAAGAAGCTGTGGGAAGGAAGAACAAGGCTTTCAGAGTGTGGTTCCAGGAAAGAACTGATCTGACAAGGGAAGATTATAAGATAAAGAAGAAAGAAGCAAACAAGATTGTCGCAGAGGAGAGGAAGAAGTGGATGGTAAAGTGGACAGAGATGATGGAGGAAGACAGCAGAGGAAATAAGAAAGTACTTTATGGGATGGTCAAAAGTAAGAGAAGAGGTCTGCAAGAGGATGTGGTAATGATGGACAAAAACGGAAATGAGGTACACAACAAAGAGACACTCAAGACAGTGTGGAAAGAGTACTTTGAGGATTTGCTGAATCCAAATGGTCATAGGGAGGAAGACAATGTATTGGAAGATGGAGAAGACAACACAGGAATGGAAAAGGACCTGACTTGGAGAGAACTGGAAATGGCTATAGACAAGATGAAAGGAGGAAGGGCACCAGGTGTGGATGAAGTGAGTGTTGAAATGGTGAAGGCAGCAGGGGAGGTTGGGAAACAGTGGCTGTACCGTGTGATGAGGGTGATATGGAAGGAGAAAAAGACCCCAGAAGATTGGAAGAAAGGATTAATTGTCCCAATATTTAAGAAAGGAAGCAGAAAGGAGTGCAGAAATTACAGGGGAGTCACACTCATACCTCACTGTGCCAAGATATATGAACAGATATTAGAAAGTAGAATACGAGACAAAGTGGAGAGAAAATTGAGAGAGGAGCAGTATGGATTCAGACCTGGGAGATCAACAGTGGATCTCATATTTTCAGTGAGACAGCTCCAGGAACACCACTACGAATTTGGAGAGGATCTGTTGATGGCCTTCCTGGACATCGAAAAGGCCTATGATAGTGTGTGTAGGGAGAAGGTTTGGGAAGCAATGGAAAAAGGGACTGTAGGCAGAGTGAAGGAGATGTATTGTGGAAGTGTGAGTTGTGTGAAAGTTGGAGGGGAAAGAACAGACTGGTTCAGACAAATGAGTGGCCTGAAACAGGGTAGTGCACTGTCACCCCTTCTCTTTATTGTGGTTATGGACGAGGTAATGACACGGATAGCAGGAAAGATAGGAGAAGATAAGATGAAAGCAATGGTGTTTGCAGATGATCTCATGGTCTGGGGAAACAAGGAGGAGGAAATTCAGGAGCAACTGAAGGCTTGGGAAGAAACAGTGGGAGAGTACGGATGGAAGTTCAACATCAGTAAATGTGAGATCCTGTTAACGACCAGGAAAAAGGACAGACCAATGAGTGGGATAACACTTGGAGGTGGACAGCTGAAGAAGGTGGAAAGTCTCAAGTACTTGGGAAGTATAGTGGAGGAAAATGGGAGAAATGACAGAGAGATTACGGAACGTGGCAGACAGGCAGAAGCATTAGGAGCTTAGTGTGGAATAAAGATGTCCCACAAAAAAGCAAGGAAGTGTTATACAGAAGCTACTATATCCCGATACTGACCTATGCTTCAGAAACGTGGACAATGAAGAAAAGAGACATAAGCAGAATACAGGCAGGTGAAATGAAGTTCCTGCGAAGTAGGATCGGAGTAACAAGAAGAGACAGGGTGAGGAATGAAAAGGTCAGGGAAATGGTGAAAGAGGAGCCCTTGCAAGGTAGGATTGAGATATCAAGACTGAGGTGGTATGGACACTTAAAGAGAATGGATGAGAAGAAGATTCCCAAGAGGATACATGAGATGCAGATACAGAAGAAACGACCAAGGGGAAGACCAAGAGATAGATGGCTGAAAGGAGTGGAGGAATGTGTCAAGAAGAGAGGCGAGGACTGGACCAGAGTGACAGCGGAGAGGTGGTGGGAAGAAAGAACTAGGTGGCGAGGCTTATGTTCCAAACAGACCCAGCCTGGGGCTGGAAACTGTACAAGATGATGATGATGATGATTCTTCTCTAAACAATACACAGGAAAATTGCACTTAGATTCTTTTTCCACACAGAGAAGCCTTCGAACAAGATTGAGCTTGGAGTTCTGAAAATATTGCACATTACGTATGGATTTGTAATATATTTTTTCTTAAGAATGTCGATAGGGGGTCCCAGGTTTGTTGGGGCCAAGACTTATGGACGATGGATGTGGGGTTTGTTAACCCAGGTCCAATCGCAAGGGTCTCAGGTCAGCAAAATTTGGACAATGGATGCGGGAAAATGATACTTCCAGGAACGACAGAGGTTTCCCTCCTTATATTATCGTCAGGAGCAGGTCTTCTAAACTGGAAGGCACGTCAGTTGCTCGGTAAGAAACACAAGCTCACTTTGAAAAATATTTAATCATTATCATTAGCTATTTTACAAAACAGTCAACATTCAAAACGACACAAGCGCAGGTAAAGTTATCAAAAAGACCTCCTCGCCACAATACAGTGCTGCAAACCTTTCAAAAATAAATACAAATAGAGCTCTTGGCTCTCGAGATAACATTTAGTTCTTCTTGAAGAAACTTGTAAGAGTCATTTGCTTGGCTTTCTGCGGAGGCGATGGTTTCTTTTTGGGCGAGATGATCTTGGCAGGAGGAGCTTTGGGCGGCGGCGCTGGGTCGGCGACTTTTTCCTCGGTCTCGCTCCCGCTGCAGCTCTCCATGACGTATTCCTTCTTCGTAACTGCCAACAAACACATTTCTCTTTTAATGAGACATGCTTTCTTTTTAAAATTAAGTATTCTCTAAACCGGTTTTGGAACAAATTGCATCTCCCCTTTGTCCACCTCCAGGGCTCACCAAGTAAAGTGCGGTATACTAACACCCCTTACCCCTCCCCGCCCTGTTGGCCGACTGTACGTTGTCACGTCCATACAGCGGTTATTTACACAACCAAGTTCACGTGGATAGCAGAGAGAGCATTTAAATTATCACTTTAACTTTGTAAGAGCATAAAAGAGTAACAATCTGCCCGCATACTCACTGATGTAGCCCTCGTCGTCAGTGAAGGTGCGGTCCACGAGTCTCCTCTTGCGTCTGTGCCCCTTGTTGAGCTCCGGCTGTGGTGTGGACGGGATCACATCCTCTGTGTCGCTCGCCTGTGGCTCCAACTCCGGCCTCACCTCTTCCTCCTCGTCCGCCTCATCCTTGCCAAATATATCTGCAATGACCATATGCTGCAGATCACCTCAACATACTCCAGTATCTGAGCTCTATGTCACAAGATATCATATTATTGCAAGTATTTAAATGATAGAAGACACTGAGTTGGAAACTTACTGCATAGTGTCTGATATTAATCTATGAGGGAATGATTTGGAAGGACCAACCTGAATGGTCCGAGGAGGAAGAAGCTGGAAACAGTACCGTACTTGTCGACTGCTTGCGAGTGTGTGTGCACCCAGAATGCATTCGTATTGAAAGTTGTATAAACTGAGTGAAATCCTTCGAAATATTGTGGGAAATATTAATTCATTAGTGCGAAATACACAATAATGCATCAATTGTTTAACCTAAAGTGAACTATGGACCTCATCTTTCTAGGTTTGTGCCATGTCTTGTGTGGTGTTTCGCCTAGGTACACCAAGATAGGCTCATCAGCAGGCTCTTGGTGTCCCCACAGCACACTACCTCACTTCTTATGAAGCACACCTACGCTTCTTCACTGCGAGAACTAAAAGCTCAAGCAGCCATAACCTCCCTATGAAAGATTCCAGAAAGATGGTATATTGGCTTTCACGACCAGGGAATTAAAACTAAGCAATGTTTCTAGGTTTATGCCATTTCTCTTCCTCCTAGCGCGCAGTTTGCTACTCCTGTGGGGGTCCGGGCAGAGACACCAAGAGCCCGCTGATGAGCCAGCTGGGTGTGCTAGGCGAAACCCCACACAAGAAACGGCACAAACCCAGAAAAATTCCCGAGTTTCAATTCCTTGGCCGTGAAAGCCAACATACCATCTTTTTGGACCTCTCAGTCAGACATTGTGCCAAAAATTGTGGAAGTCTTGTCTTCTTCATTTCCTGTTCCCAGTTCCCTGGGTCGGGTTGCGAATCAAGGACCTCCAGTTGTCTATCCCTCCACCATTCATTTCCTTCTTTCAATACTTCTTTTACTCCTCTCTTCTCTATGCTTTCCTTCACCGTATCTATCCACCTCTATCTGGGCTTTCCCCGTGGTCTTCTTCCTGGTATTTTCTCCACAAATATTCTTTTTGGTACTCCATATTCCTCCATTCACTTCAGATTACTGGTCTCTATCTTGTCTTGCAGTTTTGGGAACCCAGTTCTCTCCCTAATGTCCACATTTCTGATTCTATCCCTCCGTGTCTTCCCCATTATTCCTCTAAGGAACTCCATCTCGGCTGCTTGGATTCGGCTTCATCGCGTTTCGTTGTGGACCAAGTACCTGCTGTGTGTAATACATTGAGAACAGAACTCTGGGACTTGCTGGTTCCATACTAAACCTCTCACTCACTGGCTTGTTGGATGCTCTTTCCAATTTCTTCATTTATTGTACCATCTTCTGGGAGAATGCTCCCCAAATACTTAAAGCTTTTCACGCTCCGTGGCTTAGGCGGCAGCACGCTGGCCTCTCACCGCTGGGTCCGTGGTTCAAATCCCGGTCAGTCCATGTGAGATCTGTGCTTGACAAAACGGTGGCAGACAGGTTTTTCCCTGGGTACACCGGTTTTCCCTGTCAAAATGTCATTCCAGCAACACTCTCCACTATCATATCATTTCATCTGTCATTCTTTCAATCATTGCCCCAGGGGAGTGCGTCAGGCCTCGGCAGCCGGCACAGTTCATATCCTCGCCGCTAGATGGGGGCTTCATTCATTCCTTGCCTGACCCGGTCGGAGACTGGAAGCAGGCTGTGGATTTTCATTTTCACCATTTCCAATGGATTTCCATTGACTTCAATATTCTGTCTTCCTTCTCTCTTGTTTCTTGTCATCACTACAGTCTTACTCTTCTCCACACTTATTTTCATTCCATATTCCTCATCTCTTGATTCCATAAAGTAACTTGTTCTTGCACTTCTATTTCATTTCCTTCCCATATTACTATGTCGTCTGCTTGCTTCCCATTCTTCGTTTCACACTCTTGTGGATTTCATCCATGACAGTTATAAACAGTAGCCTGTAGGGGATAACACACTTCCTTGTCCAAGTCCTGTTTCAACACTGAACCAGTTTGTTTGTCCTAGCTTGGTCTTCACATATTTACACACTTACACTCTGCCTACCCTGGTTTTTATCAATGCGTCCCAGACCAATCTTCGTGGTATGCCTTCACAATATCTAGAAATGTCATCACCCAAATCCTTTATGAACTCCCATCTTTTCTCCATCGTGTTCCTTAGAGCAAAGATTAGATCGAAGGTTGATCCATCTCTTCAGAATCCACGTTGTTCTTCTTCCATTTCTGTCTCAACTTTCATTCTCACTCTTTTCTCTAATATCTTGGCAATATGAGAAATAAGAGTGATTCCTCAATAATTGTTACATTCTTTCCTATCACCCTTCTTGAATACTGGAATTATCAGACCCTTCCTTCAATCTTCTGGTACTTGTTTCTCCTTACATATCAGTCGAAACAGTCTCTACATCCAATGTAACGCTGCCCGTATCATCCACTCCTGTATCTTGTGTCAGAGTTAAGTACAGGGCGCCCGAGAATGTTCTCCGCAGTGGGTACGTACAAGATGATGATGATGATGATGAGTGGGTACGTGCAGCTGTGAGTGGTTGAGACATGAATTTTAGTTGGCTGCACTGCACTGTGTCCCTTCAAAGCGAGACTTCCCCGTGTGAGCTGTCGATGTGCATCGCGATAAGCGTGGGAGCCTGCAGCGTGTGTTACAGTCAGCGAGTGTTCGGATAGATTATTATTGGAAGAGTGCAACAGTATACAGGCGGTAATGTTTACTACTGAAGAGAGAGTTTTTTTTTGGTGGAATACGTTTTTCGCGAAGGCGATCGGTTTACAGAAAATGTAACATTAAGAATTCAGGCGCGGTTTCCTAATTCAAAGTGTCCAAACCGAGATACCATTCGGGATTTGGTAAGTAAATTTCGTGTGACTGGCTCAGTTCACGATGTACCGGGAACAGGCAGGCCTACGCTTTTACCAGACGGAAAACTTGATGAAATCTCCGATATAATGCTGCAAAGCCCAAGTAAATCAACACGAAAATTAGCTCAACAAACAGGAATCTCCAAGTCAACAGCACATAAATCTGTAAGAGACAAGCTTCAGTTGTTCCCTTATAGTGGTCGATGTATGGAAGATAGACATATGCTCTCACGGACTTTTTTGTAGAACTATTCATGCTGAACAATTCTTACACTCATAGTATTTAGATATTTTTAATGGTTTGCCCAGCGTAAGCTTACAAAGCGCTCGGACGCCAGTTTTTTTTATCGACTATTCCACTAAAATTGTTATTGCTCGGCTTCCTTTGATCATAAATAAATTATTTTCTACAGAAATCATACTCGATATATCCTTTACAGAATGGTGAAAACCGCATCAAAATCTATCCAGTGGTTCTCGAGTTTACCAGTAACATCCAAGAAACGGGGACTTTGTTTTATACTAAGTCGAGATATTGCAAGTGGCAGCCGTGCTACGAACATAACTGTTGTATCTAGCTCTCGCAGACGCATGTAGGCGCTGCGGAGAATATTCCCGGACTCACTGTACAACATATTGGGCTCAGGAGGCTGGATTGCATTGATGAAATCAAGTCTAGTGTTTGACGTGGCAGCTGTGTTCAGATCTTAACAAGTGAAAAGAATCAAAGCAGAGCAATTGTTTGTCACATTAAAAGAATTGCAGAAGCAGTGCATCATGGGGAAGATTTACGTGGATTTATTGGTTCCAAATTATAACCTAACATGCTGGGAGGTGTCTTCCTGACCACGATGGGAATGAGTCCAATTGGGAATCTAAGGGCTAACTTCCAGGAGATGTGAACCACTTCACCTCATTGTGGTACGATGTGAATAACTGTTGTTTGCCCTAATCCACGACTACACATGCCAGGAAAGAGAGGTTTTGTGGATCCACTCACCATCGTCGCTGCTGTCCGAGTCCGATGCAATCATGATACGCTTCCTTTTCCTTGCCGGCTGTGAACTGTTTGTTGTCTTTGCTTTTTTACCCTTCGCTTTGGATGCTGTCTTTGGCTTCTCGTTGTCTTGATGTTTCCGTTTTGCACTGGGCTTCTGGAATATGACACATCACACCTAAAGTAATCACTAGTCAGCCACAATTCACTAATTTAAAAATTCAACCGCAATTCCTTAGGAATGTCAGCACTATTTGAAATTCATGTATGTGTCAAAACTTGCACAAATTTATCTGTATCCACAAATACATTATGGTGTTCTGTACCCATGGGTTATTCCCTAATCTTGCGTGAGATTAATAACTACACTTGGATGACCATTATGTACATGTATTATGTGAACGCAAACACATATAAAATCACAATCTGTTCAAAAAACAAGGCAAATAGTATTTACAACGAATAACACAACCAGTAGGCACCTGCACAATAGTAATCTAAATAAACAAGACCCATATTCAAAGTCAGGGGTATATTCCATTACATAGCAAGATACAGGGTGAGAAGCAAATTACATCGGGCAGAGTGGGAGAAGAATGGATACACGATACAATTTAAGTGCGATAAAATACAGGACGCACTCGGCCGTATACGAACACACGTGCGACGCGGGACAGTTTCACTAACATTGAAACCGACTTAAAAATAATTCATCACGAACCGAAAGGCAGAGCTCTTGACATAAAGGAAGGAGCTAAAATAAACAACCTCAATAACTTAAACGAACACACTTTCATGGAGAGTTTACCCCTCTTCACTCGACTAGAAAACACATCCCGTCGGAAACATGACACAACATAACGATGTAGACAAGCTACGTAAGGGAAACGTGTTATTGGATCAGGATGTACGATGTATCTTTTTCTTCAATAAACCCAAGGCCGGTATTAACGGCAGTATTAAAGGTGCCGGGACATTCTCATTAGAGCGGGCAGCGCTATATGGCTATTAGCTTATGCTTGAAGAGTTTGAAACCAGGTCTTTAATAGTTAATACAGTAACATACACCACATTAGGGAGTCGAGACTTGGCCACATACAGTCTTGTACGATGAACACAGAAACTTCGGTATGCGAGAGGGGAAATAACCAGGTCTCCCATAAGTCCAACCCCTCACCCACGTCGTGGGAGACGGGCAACGGCACAAAGTAGGGGATTGCCTGTAGGGGCGAAGTACAGTGGGGACTTCGTGTGCCCCGGGACCGTTACGGTAGCTGTGAAGGTCCTACAGGAACCCTGAAAAGTGACGGCTAACGGGGCTCTGGTGAAGCTACGAAAGGCCCAGCAAGCCAGTAGTGGATGAAACCAAATGCTTTCAAAAATGGAACGAGCCTCGGACATGATGGATTTAATCGACGACACAGCTGTACACACGGACTAAGATTTGGAATTTTAAACCTAAGAACGCTGACGGGGAAAGTGGAGGAGATAGTGGATATGATGGAAAGAAGTGAGTTGGATTTATTGGGATTGGCAGAAACAAAGTGGAAAGGGGAAGGAAGGAGAGAACTGAGAAAAGGCTATAGACTGTACTGGAGTGGGAACGAAGAGGGAAAGAGGAATGGAGTGGGAGTAGTAGTACGAGATGGTTTAAAAGAAGAAGTGAGGAGAATAAGTGATAGGATGATGAAAGTGAAAGTAGCACTGAGGGGAGAGACCGTAGAAATAGTGCAAGTGTATGCTCCACAAGTAGGCTGCGCCTCTGAAGAGAAGTAGTTTGAAGAGGAATTGCAGAAACAGCTGGTAGGAAGAAATATGATTGTTATGGGGGATCTGAATGCCCATGTAGGAAGAGAAAGACAAGGTTATGAGAGTGTTCTAGGACCAGAGGGTTGGGGTGGAAGAAATGAGGAAGGAAAGAGACTGTTGGACTTCTGCCAGAGGAACAGCCTGCTAGTTGGGAACTCCTGGTTTAAGAAAAGAGAGAGCCACACAATCACATGGTACAGTGATGACTTGACCAGGAAGTCGGTGGTCGACTATATACTGTATGAGAAAGAACTAAATAAGAACATCACGGACATCAAGGTTATACCATCGGAGAACCTGGATAGCGACCATCGATTACTGGTAATGAACCTGAGAGGGAGTAAGGAGAAGAAAGGGACTGAGAACCAGGAAAGACGTATAAGGATATGGAAACTGAAAGAAGGGGATAGAAGGGTCGAGTACCTCAAAATGGTAAAGGAAGGAATTCCAACAGATGAAGAAAGAGGGGTGGAAGAGGAATGGGCTAGATTTAAGAAGACACTAGTAGGTGAAGCAGAAGCAGTATGTGGGAGGACAAGTAGTAAGAAGAGGTGGAAGGAAACACCATGGTGGAATGAGAAGACAAAAGATATAGTAAGGGAAAAGAATAGAGCCTTTAGGAGGTGGTATCAAAATAGGACGGTAGAGACAAGGGAAGAGTACCAGGAAAGAAAGAAGGAGGCGAAGAGAGTAGTGGCTGAGGAGAGAAGAAAGTGGATGGAAGAGTGCACAAAGATGATGGAGGAGGATAGTGAAGGTACAAAAAAGGTCCTGTATGGGATGGTAAAAAATAAGAGGCGGAAGGATCCTACGGATTATGTTAGAATGGTGAACAAAAGGGGACAAGAGATAGAAAATAGGGAAGAACTGAAGAAAATGTGGAAAGAATATTTTGAAGAACTTCTGAACCCAAATGGAAAAGATGGTGAGGAGGAAGAAATCGGGGAAGAGGAAGATGAACTGCAAACAGAAAGGGACTTATCATGGAAAGAAGTGGAAGATGCAGTGAACAAGATGAAAGGAGGGAAGGCACCGGGTGTGGATGAGTTGAATGTGGAGAGCAGAGGAGAGGTGGGGATACAGTGGTTGTACCGAGTGATGAGGATATCATGGAAGGAAAGGAAGACCCCAGAGGACTGGAGAAAAGGAATAATTGTCCCGATCTTCAAGAAAGGTAGTAGAACAGATTGCAGAAACTATCGGAGAATAACACTGATGAGTCATTGTGCAAAGATCTTCGAGAAAGTTTTAGAAAGGAGAATTAGGACAAGGATAGAAGGAGGCATGAGGGAAGAACAACATGGCTTCAGAGCAGGAAGGTCCACAGTGGATTCGATTTTTGCTGTAAGGCAGTAACAAGAACAGCACTATGAGTATGGAACGGATCTACTGATGGCCTTCCTGGACATTGAGAAAGCATATGACAGTGTATGCAGAAACAAAGTATGGAAGTCCCTGGAGGATAGAGGAATAGAAAAATGGACTATAAGGAGGGTAAAGGAGATGTACAAGGGAAGCGTGAGCTGTGTGAAAGTGGGAGGAGAGAGATCGGACTGGTTGGAACAGAGAAACGGCCCGAAACAAGGAAGTGCACTGTCACCGCTACTTTTCATTGTGGTGATGGATGACATAATGACCCGAGTGGCACAAGTACCGTATTTGCTCGCGTATATCTCGCACTTTTTTTCCTGAAATTTCAACTAAAAAAATGGGGTGCGAGATATACACGAGCCGAAAATACGAGTGAAATTTGTCGGTGCGAGATATACGCGGGGAATTTCCGTATTCCTCTTGTATTGTTTGGGCTTTGAAGATAAGGAAATCTGTGCTATACCACTCGCGCCAACATGCTCGTATATTTCGAAGATTGCGCAAGTAGGTCTACTGTTACATTGCAGAGAAACGCAGTTCAGTCTTCTCGAATGTCAATGATTACGTCTTTACGTATTGCGTTGCTTCAGAGCTCGGCCGTGTGCAAGCATGTAAAGCGGCGCTGCGTGGGTGTTAGCGCGCTCGGCTAAGTTCGAGCTCGCTCGGGCATGTAGTGAGGAATCGATATGGAAGATATCGATCGTATCGATCGCTACGCTCTAAATTCTGCCTTGAATCATCCTTAACGAGCTCATGACGTCTTTTTCATAGGTTCTTAATGTCGCATAACCATAACACACGAACTGATGCAAACTTGTGTAAACTGACGCTATACTGTAGTGCCATTACGGACGTACAAACTCGGACAGACCTCGTGCAAGCATGCGATGCGGCGCCGGCGTGACTGTTAGTACGCTTTAGGCCTACATTGTGTCTTCAGCCGCGGTCGGGTAAGATCGAGCTCGCTCGGGCATGTAGTGAGGAATCGATATGGAAGATGATCGATCGTATCCATTATAAATGCTGGAGTTCCTTTTCTGCCTTGAATCATCCTTAACGAGCTTATAACGTCTTTTTCAATGACGACTTGTGGCGTGCTAAATCGAACGGGTTTATACCTCAAGGTTATTACGGTCATTTATATGACGGCGTCAAAAATGAATGCGAGATATATGCGAGTACTTTTTTTCCCCCCTGAAATTTCAACTAAAAAAATGGGGTGCGAGATATACGCGGGGGCTAGATATACGCGAGCAAATACGGTAATTGGGGAAGGAAAGATGAAAGCAATGGTGTTTGCAGATGATTTGGGGAAACAAGGAGGAGGAGGTACAGGAACAGTTGGATGTGTGGGAAGGAATAATACAAGGATATGGGATGAAATTTAGCATAAATAAGAGTGAGATGGTGATCACAACAAGGAAGAAGGAAAGAACCACAACAGGAATAACAATTGGTGGGGAACAGCTGAAGAAAGTGGAGAGTTTCAAGTATCTGGGAAGCCTGATACAAGATAATGGAAGAAACGATAGAGAAATAAATGAGCGGGGGAGACAGGCAGAAGCATTTCGGAGGAGTGTGAGAAGCATGTTATGTAGCAAGGATGTCCCTCAGAACAGCAAAAAGATCATATATCGGACGTACTATGTCCCTATCCTGACGTATGCCTCGGAGACCTGGGTTATGAAAGGAAGGGAGAAGAGCAAAATACAGGCCAGTGAGATGAGGTTCTTGAGGAGCAGTATTGGAGCTACAAAGATGGACAGAATAAGAAATGAGAGGACCAGAGAATTAATGAAGGAGGAACCATTACAGGATGGTATAGAGAAATCTAGACTTAGATGACATGGACATGTAAAACGAATGGAGGAGAAGAGGATACCCAGGAGGGTACATGAGACGAAGTGGGAAGGAAAGAGACCGAGAGACAGGTGGCTGAAGGGGGTGGAAGAAAGCGTGAAGAAGAGAGGACAAGACTGGACAAAGGTGGAGGCTGAGAGATGGTGGTCGTTGGAGAGGCTTGTGTTCCAAACAGACCCGGCCAGTGGCTGGAAACTGTGCAAGATGATGATGATGATTATATAAGAGACCCTGGCCCACAGGAACTTCCCCCAGTTGAGTGTAGATAGTGCTCTCACCAGAACACGCCTGCACAATAAAACCTGTATTGACCATTTAACAACAACCACATATTCACAGTAAACAAGCAAGTTCACCACTTCCAGTATCTCAACAACACATCACATAGACCACAACTAACAAATATTGACAAGTTGTATTATCTGAACCAATACTGCAACTAAAGAAGTGTATATATTGTAAATATTTTCACGCATACTTTCAGACATAAAAATTTGTATAGCCTAAGTATAATGGACCTGATCGAAACTGGACATCCAAGTGTATTATTTATCTCATGTAAATTTTTGTCAGGATTAGGGAATAACCCATCTCATTTAGGTACCATCATGTTGACCAACTGAAAAGCATCAAACTTTCGTTTGGGAATAAAGTCGCCCCGAACAATACAAGATGTATTTACAAAACACGCACACGATTTTTCATTTTCAGGAGTGTGTATTCATAATTGCCCAACTTGGCGACAGAGCAGACCCTGCTAATTTGTGGGACAAATGACAAAGAAGAGGAGTGTTAACGTTACTCTGACTGGTTCAAGTTATCCTAACGTGTTCAAACACCAGCATGAATTGTATCACACCACAGTATCTGTCATGGGATCGGGAAGGTCAGTGTGCTTTATTGATATCAAAGGGTACTGATTGACCTGCAGTAATGGAGTGTTACAATGCCCTCCCAGGACTGGTATAGACCTACCTTTGCATCATCAGCTGGCTTCGAGTCGGCATCTGAACTGACGACCGCCGGTGACACCCGCTCCTCAGCCGGCTGCACACAAACCAACAGGTGGACATAAGTACATGGAAAATGGACAACTAGACACAGGACAAGGATGTTATGGTCTATCATTGCTGATAAACTATGTTGGTTTTGGTTAAATATATTGTACTATATCGCATTACAATCAAATAGCTTATTTTACACTGTCCCTTTCCTAAAATAATGGCTTTTTGCAAAGTTCGCGTCTACATACTACCTGCCAATTTTAGTATGACAATTTAGAATAAAAGGGGGTCCTATAGATGGCTGTCCTTTCAATGAGTGTTATAATCCATTATTATAAAAGCTATTCCACGTTTACACATTTGTCCTCATCTAAAATACACAAAAATGTTAAGAATTTATGGAAAATTCATATAAGCAAATTTTATAGACATAGATTAAGGAGGGCATCTATCAGTGTTACCTTTGCCTCCGCCTTGGGTTTGGGCTTGCTGCTTTGGTTGGCAAACATGCTCGAGATCGATCCAGAAGCTTTAGCCTTGCTTGTTGTCTCCTCTGATGCTGTGTTCTTCTAAAGCACAAACAAACATGTCAAGTCAACACACAGAGTCTGCATCCAAGTTTTAACATACATAATTGATGATGACAATATTTTCTATTAGTTATAACTAGGGATTGGAATTTTTCGGTGATTTGAGAGTGAAGAAAGCGGTATTTTAAAGTGGCAAATTCGGTGGTTTCAAGTGCACCTTTCGGTACTTTCAAAATCATAAATTTTAGGCAGGATGTTTTAAATATCATGGATAACATGCATAATATAACACTTTTCAGTCATCCTTCAAAGTATACTTCAGTGAAGAGCTCCGAATTCTCTTGTGACAAACGGTGACGCATATCACTTAACGTGCTAGTGTAAACTGAAAAACAAAAGTTCATAGCGTTTGAACAGGGGATCCAAGTGGTTTTCAACACAGAACGTTGGAAATACAAATGTCTTGCCTAACAAAACTCTAACAATGTCTGTCTTGGTCCTGTCATGCATCTGCTTTTTGATTAAAGTTTGCAATTCGTTGTATCCTCTTATGACCTCACTTTCTTCCAGTGTTCCACAGAACGGCAACTTCTTAATTTTCTTTGCAATGTCCTCATTGATGTTCATTGGCACTATTTCTGCTGGATCAAACGCAAACATTTGTAAATCCTGTTCCCAGGGTCAACGGATCTCAAGCTGATTAATTTTCCAAGAGCATGGGACCCAGCCTTTACTAAAATTGAATGTATTTTCCCTCTTTTTAACACATTTCCACAACCCTCCAACAGCTCCTTAATGTTGGTACTGTAATTTCCAGAAACAGCAAGTTTAAGGGCTTGCTGAATTCTCCGTAGATGTCCATATGGAAGGTGAACAGTCTGATAAGACTGGCCTTCTAATAAAGGGATAAGTTCAGTGGTGTCTGTGCCAAATTCTTTGAATCTCAAGTATTTCGTCATGTGAAACATTGTTCAGAAAATCAACACCAGAGTTATCAGTTCCTACTACTTCACTCATAAATTGCTAAATATGTTTCAAGTACTCTGACAGGCACACTACAGAATGACACCAAGAAGACCACCTGGTTACCGTATTTACTCGAATAAGACCCGCCCCTGATTTTGAAGAACAAAAAAAAAAAAAAAAAAAATTACTCAAAACTATTTACAATCTTTACTAAATAACAGAATAGCATTTCTACAAAATAGTTTCCAACAGTTCTGAAGTCGTCCTAAAATAACACACAGAAGCAATTAAAAATACAAATAAAAGACACAAACACTTCATTCATCGTCATCAGAAGTACCAACTTCGGAACTTTTTTCACTATCACTTTCCCACAGAATGTCGTCATCACTGCCATCCATAGCATTGGAAATACTACATTTCTTGAAGCTCTTCCGTATGAGATCTCCCGAGATACGATTCCACGCCGTCAAAATCCACGAACAGAGCAGCTGAACTTCCGGGCGCTGAATACAACCAGTTGGAGTCAGTGTGTGCTTATCGGCCGCCATCCACTCCGTATACAGCTGTTTCAAGGCTGCTTTGAACGGGCGGTTCACGCAGACATCCAGTGGTTGTAGCATAGACGTCATCCCGCTCAATCACGAATACATGACTCGTCAATATCATATTTCCTACCGGGCACGATTTCCAATAACTTCAGCTTCCCTCACAACTTTCAATTTCTCACTCACAGTAAATGACCGCAAACGTTTCGTAGCATTCATGTTTACACTCGGAGAACGTGCGCGTGACGGTATGACGCCGCATGCTTACAGTAAAACAAAGTTATAGCCGGAAGAAGGCTAGCACTATCTAGCGGATACTCACAACACCCGATATCGCGCGTGGCGGGCAATTTAAATCTTTAAAATTTCGATGACTCAAATAAGACCCGCACCCCAATTTTTCACGTCCGAATTTGTGTAAAAATGTGCGGGTGGTATTCGAGTATATACGGTAATACTGGGTCAGGAGTGTGGCACATTTTGATCTGGATACTTGCCATCTAGATATTCATGTCTGAAAGGCGCACTATATGACGCCACGCGTCGAGTAGTCACTAGGATGAAGGGGCAGATAACCTTGCTGTTCCGGTCCTCAACACCTCAATAAGTAAGTACTCTAACTTACTAGGATGACTTCCCAGATTGATAGAGATCGCTGTATGCAGAAAGTGAGGCCCGCTATCTACCGTTAAGTTTCCAATCTTTCCGTGTTTGTTGGATGCTCTCCATGCAGTCAAGTCATGGGAGAAGATTACCGCTACTACACTTGCACAAAAACAAGCGTTTGTCGGCTTCTGTGACGACGATATTTTAAACAGGCAAGGTGGTCTCACTACGATGACATTAGGGCAAACCCTGGATGAATGTCAAGATGCAGAAGAAAGTGACATCCAGTAGTTAGACTTCGATAAAGACGATCATGGTTTCAGACATGAAAGCGATGAGGATATTGTACGGAATTTGACTGTCGGTGAGGTAAACTGAGATCCAGTACATATCGAGTGAAGGAGTGATGCATCGGAAATCCCGAAAGTTCCCACAGTCAAGCTAGTGGGTCTATAGTCACACTTATCTCTTATATAGAAAATCAAGATGAATTTTTGTTCTCATATATTGTTTTCTTCAGAATTGTACAATCTAAAACTAGAAAAAATAACCATCTAAGAAACACTTAAAAATCCTGTTTGCTTTCTGGGGCGATTCATTCATAGAATAATGGGAAGAGTAAGTTGCACGAATAAACTGTTATATTGTATTTATGGAGTTAGTATATCTTGTGGCATCTAGTATTGTATGCTCCATGTTTGTGCGAAATTAAAAGATATCCTAGCTTCGAGACATTCAAGATGAAATTTTGTGACAAATCCTGGAATGAGTAAATACAATGCCAGCAAGAAGAAATATATTTCAGGAGTATTTTGATCAAACATTAAAACCAAATTAATTCATACTCCCTGAAAACTAAATTGTAAACTGCATATCATTGTCTACAACAACTGGAATAATCGGACTGGTGGAAACCAATTAAATTATATATCTGTGTGCGATTGTGCTTAAACATATTCAACATGTGTGGATAAATCACATAATGTTAGCCCCATATGTTAGAAATCAATGAATTTAAACGGCCACTATAAATTTAGTAATTGGCTGATCAGTGTTATTTTTTGTCTAAATAAGGACAAGAGTTATAAATGTAGGCATACATTTAGGACAAAGTGGACTATATGAACATCTTGTGCTGGACATCAACATTACCTTCTGTTCGGAACTGTCCGTCTTCTTTGCTTTGTTTGCCTGGGCCGAAAACATGGAAGTTATCTTGCCAGAGGATTTAACTTTCTTGGCATTTGCTGCAGATTCAGATGCATTGGAACTCTACAAAGAAACATAAAATAATAATAATAATATTTAATGCAGCCAAATAGCCATAATGCAGTATACATATATACACATTTCACACTCTCATACATAAATAAAATGTAGTCTTTGCAGAAAGAATTTAGGGATGTCCTTCTCTCGATACACAGCATGAACTGCTAGTCTTGTCACTAGATGCTCTCATCCATTCCTTGTTTATCATGGCATCTGTGGCATAGAAATCTGCCCATATGTCCTTTCTTTTGCCTTCCAGCTCTTTTCGTAAATCTGAGTATGCTGATGTACAGGGTAAAAGCATGTCGAGTCGAAGTTTTTCAATTAGAAAAGGTTCACTTGTCAGAATATAGACCAGTCGATTTGGAGTATATTTCGACAAGCATAATACTTTTTTAAGAAAATTTCCTTTGACGTTTTCTAGGTCTAAGATTCGTTTTGCCAAGGTGATCCCATATAATCTCTAAACCATACGTCAGTATGGGCAAAATTTTTAAGCGGAAGAGAGTCAACGCTGTGGTCAATGATAATCGTCTTAAATTTCTTATGCCGTTAATTGCCTTCGTTGCTGCTGCTGTTCTCTCTTTGATGTGCATAGTGTATACAAATCCTTTGTTTTGGAAGGTAATTCCTAGGTATTTAAAATTTGTTACATGTCTTAATGTTGTCTGTTTATATCAGACATTGTCAGGACATTGGAGAGAGTGAAATCACAATTTTTGAAAATTACAATTAATTTGCCCCACCGAGGCTTGCATATGAATTAGCACGAGAAACCTATCTAATGGAAGACCTACGTTCAAGATTTTCACTCCCATCAACAACAAACTGGTCCAAGGTAATAGAAGAAAGAAAACAGAAGAGAGAAGCCATCTGGCCGGAATTCTACGCCACAAGTACCATGACAGACCACACATGGAAGCAACCTTATTAACCATTGGTCACAAATTTAGCTGTACATGGTTATAGTCATAAAATATGTAGAACAAAGACTTTTCATGAACCCATTCGTGAATGTGTGAATGCTGGGATCCGTACCACACCCTTAAGCGCTCAAAGATAGAATCTCCATTAGGCAACTTTGTAAATCGTAGTTACATCTGTATGCACAACTGTGCACTTTTCTTAATAATAATATTTATAAAAAATTCTAAGAAACATAAAATGAACATTGATTTCTTAAATATATATATATAATACATAGTTTATGCCCAAATTGGAGCACTTTAATCAGTTCATTATGGTTCCAACGATGAAATGAAGACAGAGAACAATGGTTTGCCTTTGGAAGTTGATGACGAGTGTTAGAGATTCGGCTTTTCAGCTTCTTCTTCTAGTCCCAAAATTTCTTCATCCTCTCTGCCCTTTATTTGTCAGTTATGGTGTAATTTATTCGTTCAAATGTACAGTAGTTATACCATATAGGACCCCCCTCGCTTATAGTGCTCCCCCCCCTTAATGTACAGTAGTTATACCATATAGGACGCCCCTCGCTTATAGTGCTCCCCCCCCTTAATGTACAGTAGTTATACCATATAGGACGCCCCTCGCTTATAGTGCTCCCCCCCCCTTAATGTACAGTAGTTATACCATATAGGACCCCCCTCGCTTATAGTGCTCCCCCCCTTAATTTTCGAGACCCAAAATACAAAATTTTTGGAAATCGGTTATAGTACCCCTCCTTAATTATTGAGAGTCAAAATACAACATTCTTGGAAATTGACAAATTCCTTAAAAAAATTTAGAATTATGACGAAACTATTTTGCTTGTTACATTATTTAGTTATCCAGACGATACGACCACCATTTTGCATACATGTACCGCGTATGCGATTGGGCAGGATATCAAATTGTGTAGCCAATAGGCTTCACCCGATATCCAATAGAAGATGCCACACTATTGGCCGAATAGAAGCGCCAAGTTTAAAATCCAGCCAATAAAAGTTATGATTTCATATCTTGCCTGCATTCTTTTGTTTAGTAATCTTTGTATTGTGCTTCAAAGTGGTGTTTGAAGGCAGCTTTCTTCTCAGTTTTATTTTAAACACATTTCATTTGCTGCAAGATCCGTCGGCGTTTGTGCGACACGTTATTGGTATATTAATGTGAATAATACGTACTCGGTTGTGTTTACAAACGTTAGTGAGATGTGATCGTTCAGCATCCTCACTAATAACGTAATTGATGCATTCTCCCTCCCTATGCTTAAATAAAAATAAAGCTTACATTTCCATGTCTGATACATTGTCCATTCCATTTTATTTCTTTGATACTAAGATTTCTGCTTAGCAAGGGCTAGTAGTGAAAGTCATGGGGGGGGGGGGGGGGGGGGGGGGGGGGGTAGCCGGGAAAGTGAGGTGATGGCAGTCTCATAATGGGCTGATTAATGATGTAAACTTAGTTTGTTTTGATTGAATATATCGTATTATGTAGCAACAAAATAAAATAGCTTATTTATACTCCCTCCCTTTCCCAAAGTAATGGATTTTTGCGAAGTTCGCGTCTATAGTACCCCCCCCCCCTCAATTTCGGAACAAAAAATGTAGAAAAAAAGGGGGTCTTAGAGCCCAGTAAATACGGTAATCATTTGAAATCGTTCAGCCTTTCTGCGTCCAGTCTAGTCTGCAAGCCTCTGTTCGTGAACAAGTCGCCTCCATGATCCCCTATTAGCTGTTAGCACTCTGCTTCTACACCGCTCACTTTGAAAGTAATCAACACTGAATCTAACCATGCCTCCTCGACTTCTCTTATCCTCCTAGGTAATCTCTCCTCCCCCACATGACCCCACCATGTGAGTCGGCTCATACCAACAGCTTCATCTAGAGTGTTCATTTGTAACTTAGCCTTACCCTCCTGCCATTGCTCCCATCTACCTTATCTAGCTTATGTATCAGATACCCTGAATCTCTTGGACATATTCTGAGTCGTGGCCCTCCTTGTGCGCAGGCGGCTAGGAATACCCAACTCACTTGTTTGCTCCGAGAGGTGAATTCATGAGGGCCCTGTGTAGGTAAGGCTAGCAACCTACTTCACTTTCTAAACCTCTTGAGGAAGCCTCGGAGTCCCACTCAGGGACTCCTTGGAAACGAACAGGCAATCGAACTGGAATTCGATGGGGTGCTCTTAATATTGTCGGGGGTTATGGAAGGAAGAAGTAGAGCTAGCTGAGTCAGCAAGTAGCAAGAGATTGGATATTCTAGGAACTGGTGAAGATTGGATAAAGGAAGATAGAGAGATTGCGTGTAAATCGAGGCAGGGCAAAGTGGGGAGTAGGGCCGTATGTCACGAGAGCCTTAGAGCGTAACACAGTTTCTGTGAGGTGCGTAAATGAATGATTATCATCATCATTGTTTCTTCGCTCCAGCAAGCCGGGTGCGGTTATATATGAGCCGTCCTGTCCATCCAAACCTGTTGTTCTTGTATTTGATGCCAGTTCTTATCTCTAGCTTCAAGGTCCTCTTCTCCCACACATCGCGAGGTCTTCCTGTTGGTCTCTTCCCTGGGACACTCGAGGTATCCTGTGGGGAGCCATCCTCTTCATGTGACCATCTCCAGAAGGCTCCTTTCCAATCCCAGTTGCTGTCGGATATGCTCAGTCCTTATTTTATCCATTTTCGTCTTTTGGAGGCAAGAAAGGAGGTACTTATTTCTATTAGCTGGAGACGACTGTTTGTTGGTCCAGTAAGGGTTGCTGCTTGCAGTCCATATGTTAGTATAGGTATTAAGTATATCTTGAACATACTAATCTTGGAAGCTTGTGGAAATGTTTCGTCCCAAAGTAGCCTGAGAGAAATTGGAAGCTTTCTGTGTTCTTCTTCTTCTTCTTCGTCGCGAATGGGTCTCTTAGGACCTCGCGGAATCAACAATGGTTAGCCTTTCTTGCAGCCCAGTACTCCTTCATACGCAACGAATGGGTTTGCTTCCGTTGTGCAGACCAGATATAGTGGTATGGCCGTCTTTCTTCCTCCTCGAAACCCCGTGTGAGTGCAAGTGTTCTGATGACATTTCGGTCTAGGAGATTTGGCGATCCTAATTCTTGCAAGTCTTTTTCAGTCTGTTTGTACCAATTTGATCTAGTTGTTTTGTTTTTCAAGTATGTGTGAATTTTGTGAGTTAGTCTATTTGGGTCCATTCTTTCCAGGTGCCCCAAGAATTGGATTCGTCGCATACGCATTTTGTCTGTGATTTTGGAGATGGTTTTATATATTTCAGCATTTGGCTTTGGAAGATGAACACCATCTTTGATTCTCGGCCCTAAGATTTTCCTCATTATTTTACGTTCCTTCACTTCCAACTGATCTCGAAGTGTTCTATGTTGAAGAGTGAGAGTTTCTGAAGCGTAGAGAGCTTCGGGCCCGATCACTGTTGTATAATGTTGAATTTTGCATTTCCAGGAAAGACTCTTTTTGTTGTAAGTATTTTTCGTTAACTGAAAAATAGTTTCCATTTTTTGAATTCTTGTTGTAATGGACCTCTTCTCATTACAATTGTCAGTAATCCATTCACCCAAATATTTAAATTCCTTCACACGAGATATATGGTCAGTACCAATTTCAATTTCAGATGGGGCATTCTTTATATCTGTCATAGGAGCCCCTGTATTTAGTTTTCTATGACCTGGAAAAAGCCTTTGATTCTGTACCAAGACCTGCTATGTGGAAAGTATTAACGCACTTTGGATGTCCCGATCGCTATGTGGAATTAGTTAAAGCTCTTCACGATGGAATGTCTGGGAAGATTCTTCACGGTGACTCTGTATCCGATCCATTTCCAATCACTCACGGTTTGAAACAAGGCTGTGTGCTTGCTCCAACACTCTTTGCATTGTACATGGCTGCCGTGATGTATGAATCATCTTCCAACAACCCAGGCATAGAGATTAAGTTTCGCTTCGATGGAGGTCTTTTCAATCTGGCAAAACTTCGTTCAAAGAGACATACCCAAGTTACCCGGGTGACAGAACTGCAGTATGCCGATGACACCGCATCTTCTGCTCCGACAGCTGCAGAGCTTCAACAATCGGTCAATCGCTTTAGCACTGCGTGTGATCTCTTTGGTCTCACCATCAATGCAAAGAAAACAAAGGTGCTTGCACAACCTGCCCCAGGATTACCTCTTCCTGAGTTCAATATCTCCATCTTAGACTCAACACTGGAGCAGGTTGATCATTTTTCATATCTTGGCAGCATCTTGTCTAAACGGTTACAATGTTACAGCTGGACCAGTACCTTGTATCACTGAAGATGAAGTCAAAGTTGCCATTCGTAGCATGAAAAATGGAAAGGCCCCAGGGCTAGATGACCTTCCTGCAGACATCTGGAAAATTGAGGAACTTAGTGACAACGCGACCACCTGGCTGACAGAGTTTTTCAATTCAATTATTCTCTGTGGTCAAATACCTACAGATTGGTCAACTAGTATCACAGTACCTATCTTTAAGGGTAAGGGTGACCCAGCTGAATGTACCAATTACCGTCCAATTAGACTTCTCTCCCACACTATGAAAATATTCGAACGTATCCTAGACAATAGGCTGAGGAACATCGTACAGCTCTCAGCAAATCAATGTGGGTTTGTCAAGGGATGTGGCACGATAGACGCAATCTTTGCTGTGCGCCAGCTGATGGAGAAATTCCGAGAGAAGAGGAGGCCACTACATCTTGCTTTCCTTGACCTCGAGAAGGCATTTGATCGAGTACCACACCAGATGATTTGGTACGCTCTCCGAGATCATCAAGTTCCAGAAATGTATATAAACTGGATAAAAATGCTGTACAACGACACCAAAAGCCACGTGCGATGCCCTGCAGGACTGACTGACAGCTTCCCTGTGACAGTTGGGGTTCATCAAGGCTCAGCTCTGTCTCCCCTGCTCTTTGTTATCGTCATGAATTCCATAACGCGAGACCTGCAGAAGTGTGTCCCATGGACATTGCTATACGCTGATGATGTGATGATTGCGGCAGACTCCAGGATGGATCTTGAAACCCAAGTGCAGACATGGCATGATCGTCTGCAAGGATTTGGTCTTCGTTTGAACATCCACAAGACTGAATACCTCGAAACGATTCCATCCCCTGGAACTATAGGTATTAATGGAGCTCCTCTTACCAAGGTAAATACATTCCGATACCTAGGCTCACGATTGAATGGCGACAGCTCTGTGAATGAAGATGTGCGAGCACGAATCAATGCGACTTGGATGCGATTCAGAGATGTCACCGGTGTTCTTTGTGATAAGAAGATGCCTATCCGCTTAAAATCAAAGATATACCGCACAATGGTGAGACCAGTTGCATTATATGGTACAGAGTGTTGGCCAGCACCTAGAAGTGCTGAGCACTCACTTCATGTCATGGAAATGCGGATGCTGCGAAGATCATTAGACATATCTCTGCTCGACCATATCCCCAACACAACGATTCGACATACAGCTGGCTCCAATCAATGAGAAAATGCAGGAATGGAGACTCCGTTGGTATGGGCACGTTGTCCGTGCACCACAAAGTTCAGTCATCGGCTCGGCCTACCATCTAACGGTCGACGGCCAGAGACAGCGTGGGAGACCGAAATTGCGGTGGCTCGACACCATTAACGCCGATTTACGATCAAGAAACTTGAAATCACGCGAAGCATTAGATCGCAAGAAATGGCGTGCATTGATCCGAAAAGCGGACCCCGTTCCTACGGGATAACGCTAAGAAGAAGAAGAAGATCTTGTCTAAACGGTGCACTTGCGAACAGGATGTTGACAAAAGAATTGGGGCTGCCCATGCAGCATTTGGCCGTTTAATGCACAGAGTCTTCATGAATAAAGACCTAAAGATGCATACCAAACTCATGGTGTACAAAGCTGTCGTCATCTCAACGCTACTGTATGGCTGTGAAACTTGGACACTCTATCGCTGTGATATCAAGAAACTTGAGCGTTTCCACCAACAAAAGATGAGATACATCTTGAACATCAAGTGGGAGGACTACGTGACCAACACTGCAGTTCTCGAGAGAGCGCATCTCGATAGCATTGAGACAACTATCATCGCTCATCAACTGAGATGGTTAGGCCATGTTCACCGTATGAGTGATACCAGGCTTCCACGTCAATTCCTTTATGGTGAGCTTTGCTCCGGCACTAGACCTCATGGGGCCCCTTTGAAGCGTTTTAAAGACCAGTTAAAACACATCATGACGACGACTGGTATAGACATCCACACATGGGAAACATCTGCTGCGGACCGTTTACTGTGGCGGAACACTACATCGACGGCTGTCAACTTCTTTGAAGAAGAACGTCGCAGACATGAAGAGGCCAAGCGACAAGCAAGAAAGCTTCGTCAATTGCAACCCCGCCCTCCCCCGACCATTGAGTGCAATTTATGTGGGCGCATGTTTTATGCCAGGATTGGCCTGTTTAGTCATCAGAAGCACATCCACAGGCTGGTCTGAAAAGCTCCATGCAGGAAGAAGTATGTTTACTCGGAATCGAGTTACAGCCGACGACGACGAAATTTTGTTTTATCAAATGAGATTTGCAATCCAATTTTCTTTGCTTGTTCTTGTAGAAGTTCAAGTTGGTATTGCGCATCAGAGATGTTTTGGGCAATTAATGCCATGTCATCAGCAAATGCCAAACAGTCTAATTCAATGCCTTTAAGTTTTGGTCCTATCCTATGCGTCGGTGCACCTGCTTTTCGCCATTCTCGTACAACCTTCTCTAGTGCACAATTGAAAAGCAACGGGGACAATCCATCTCCTTGTCGGACTCCTGTGTCAATGGGGAATTCTCTGCTCAGTTCTCCCATAAATTTAACCTTAGATTTTGTTTCCATGAGTGTTTCCTTAATAATATTTGTTGTCTTTTGATCTAATCCAAATTCTTTGAGTATTTCGAAAAGGGATTCACGGTCGATGCTATCACACGCCTTTTGGAAGTCAACAAATGTAATGACATAGTGTTTGTTCGATGTATTGCGGAAATATTTCATTGAGTTTTTTAAATTGATAATTTGTTCCACACACGACCTGCCTTTCCTGAAGCCACCTTGGTATTCGCCGATTACTGGATCCAATTGAATTTCTGCACGATTTAGGAGAGCTTTAGACAAAACTTTGTATGTTATGGATAGTAATGAAATTCCACGATAATTGTTTGGATCCGTCCGATTTCCTTTTTTGTGCAAGGGATGTATGAGTGCCATCTTCCAGTCAGCGGGGATTTTTTCAGTTCGCCAAACTTCTTCTAAAATTTCTTGGAGTTTTACAATGAGATTTTCTCCTGCATTTTTCCACAACTCTGCAACAATTTGGTCTTCCCCCGACGCTTT
This sequence comes from Meconema thalassinum, assembly GCA_946902985.2. Lineage (NCBI taxonomy): Eukaryota > Metazoa > Arthropoda > Insecta > Orthoptera > Tettigoniidae > Meconema > Meconema thalassinum. Next base: position 4,615,810 of record OX336396.1, read on the forward strand.
GTTGTTTTTCAATGATTTAATAATCTCTCTTATTTCCTGAACGTTGGGTGGATGCGAATCTTGGTTTTGTTGCGTGTGGATAAATGTGAATGTTTCTTGAGGTTTCTCACAATTGAGCAATACCGAAAAGTAGTTTGCAAGGATTTCACAGTTTTCTGTGTTACTATGAGCAATATCCCCATGTTCATTTTTGAATTGAAGTGATGGAGGGGAATATTTAGTGAGCTTCTGGCGAAAAGTTCTATAGTAGTTTCTAGAATTATGTTGTTTGAAGTCAGCTTCAATTTCTTGTAATATTTTGTTGTCATTCTGCTTGCGAATTCTTCGTATTGATTTCGTGACTGTTCTTCTGACATCCTTGAGATCTTGCAGAGTCTTAGGAGTTTTGTTGCAAGACCAATTGTGCCATGCCTGTTGCCTGAGCCTTACAAGGTCATCACATTCGGCTGTCCACCACGGATGTTTGCGTGTTCTCATGTGTGGTGCTATTTTCTCGGCTGTTTTTATTAATCCTGCTTGGAGCTGTTGCCAGTTTTGTGGATTCAATTGTTGAGTCTCGTTTTAAAATTTATCATTACCTTGAATATTTTGAACATCATATTTACGGGGTGGGATTTTCTGAGAGAATCGCCTTTTCTCTGGAATTATATTTAATGAAAATTTTGTAGGGTAATGGTCAGAATCCAGAGCTAACCCCTTAAGGACTTTAAGTTTCATTATTTCGAGAGTATTTACTCTGGAGATCAGCACATGGTCCAGTTGATATTCTCCTAACAGTGGGTTAGGTGACACCCACGTCTTGGACTGAGAGGTTTTCTTTTTGAAAAATGTTGATTTGAAGAATAAGTCATGGTTCTTGCAGATTTCAAGAAGACGCATACCATTCAGATTGGTCTGATTATTCCTGACCATTTACCTACCCAATATCTATATTTTTTTTCTTTGCCAATTTGGGCATTAAAATCACCCATAAGTATTTTAACATGATTCCTCGGGATTCTTTGAAGTATATCATCTAATTGGTTCCAAAATTCTTCGACTTTTCCTACAGCCTTTCTGTAGGTGATATTAGTTGGGGCATGTCCATTAATGAGAGTGTAAATTTTGTTTGCTGATTTTATTGTCATGGTGGAGAGACGACCGGAGGGAGAGTGGACGGTTGTAACTGAATCAAGTAAGTTCTGTTGTTAATCTCTTGATGTATGATATTGTCCGAGGAAAGAATACTGCCTAAATACTGGAAATTGTCCACAACATTTATCTCCTCATCTCCAAGTCTTAGATGGACTGTTGAAAGATTTCTGTCTTGGTTTTGCTGATTTTAAGGCCCATGGTTGCAAATTCATTCTGCCAAAGATCTAGCCTAGCTTGCACCTCCTCTTCTGACTCGCCCCACACCAACACACCATCGGCGAAAACTAAGGCATTAGTTTCTTGATCTTTGCTTTTAACTGCTTTTAAGACTTCATCCATTATGATTATTAAGAGAAGCGGTGAAAGGCAACTTCCCTGTTGGACTCCGCTCTTTGTTTCGAACCACCCTGACTTCCCACACTGGACCTGAACACAGCTCATATGCCCGTTGCCCACGGTAAAATGTTTCTTAAAATTTATTTTACAACTAATTTTATAAAAACTAGAAGACCCGTGCTGCTCCGCAGCATTCACTTCAACAATCCTACAGCACTTCTGTCCATATGACATTTGCATGTCTTCATGCTAGTGACCTGAACAGACATTTAGGGTACCGTCGCTTTTGGGTAAATGATGAAGTAGACTTATGAGATCAAATGTGTGGGTGTCTGCCTGTCCTCTGTGTGTGTGTCCCACTATTTACCCTGCGTAAGCTTAAAAGGCGCACGGGCGTCAGGCCGAGGTGAACAGCTAACTCCAAACACATAAGCTATACTCTTCTCTGAAGAATTAACTCGACACGACTCGGCAGTCTGATGCTGGCTGAAGCTCGTAAACTCACTCTGAAGCTAGTAATTTAAATTTCCACTGAATGGAGATTGCTGGAAGAAATGAAAACGTAAAAACACTTTCAGTGGTCGATGTGGGATCTGTCGCGGACTTTCTTGCAGAACTTTTCATGCTGAACAATACTCAGAGAATATCGATCTTTTTAAAAGACACATGGACGTTAGGTTTTTCTTCAACTCAATTCACTGAAATCGTAAATGTTCGGCTTCTTTTGGTCATAAATAAATGTTTTTCTACCTAATCCTTCGAGAAATCCTTTACAGAATGGTGAAAACCGCATCAAAATCCATCAAGTTGCTCTCGAGATTACCCGTTACATCCAAGAATTGGGAACTTTGTTTTAGACTAAGTAGATAGAGATATCCACACAATTTAAGGCTACAGCGGTACAATTTGGTGTTTTGTCTACTTATGAACAATGGTATAAATTTAAAATAAAAGATGGGTCTCTTATATTTGAATTTAGAGATGTAACTCTTGGTTAACATATAGAGGTGTGCAAATTAATAGAATTAAATAAATAATTTTAATTAGTCGTAATTACTTTTATTCAAAATCATTTTATTGAGCAACTTCTTTTGTTGTCCTACTTAGTAGTGTTTTATCTCCCGTGGAATTACACCTTTTCCCATAAGGAATTGTGTCTGGAAACTTTCAGATTATTGGATTCCGAGGGATATCTGAGCTGGGTCCATTTTCAATTTTTCATTGACTTTAGAATTCAAGTCAGGTGATTTCAATGCATAGTTCATGAATCTTTGAATAGTTCAATAGCGTTCATCAGTTAAAAGAACCCAAATCCCTCCGCTGTAAATTCATACGTAAAGTAGAGTGAAGTAATAAAAACGAAACGTGTGGCATTTTGCATTTGCAAGGCTCATCTGTTAGTGAAATTCTGAAAAATCATTTTAATTAAAGTTTCGTAAATGAATATATAATTAGGGGTCTTGGTTGAACATTTTAAGTAATTTCATCGCCTTGTAAACATACTTAGTGCATTAAACCGTGAAAAGTAAAAATGCAATTTTGGAAAACTGACATCCAATCTAATAATTTGCACATTTCTGTAAAGACAGCTATCGCCTCCACCCCTACAGATAGAATAGTAAGTAAAGGTGATTGATGAGAATTGAAAAGATAACTCACACAGAAGGAATTAATATTTATTAAGCTGTAAATTTGATTGAGTATATCTTTGTTATAGAACTGAGGGAATGAAATAACAGTATGTAGGATAGTAATCACCGATGTAGGACAATAGTTTTTTTATTTTTTACCATTAACACAGGACAGTTATCGTATTAGGGATGCGGACGTCCTTGTATAATTGTTATTTAATCTGTGCCCTGTTTGCTGAGGTCTGTGCTCCTCCGCAACATTCGTTTCAAAATTCTAATAGTACTTCCTTCAATTCGAAATTTGCTGTTTGCTTGCCTTTTGGTTCTATTTGAACTTTGACATCATGAAAGGATTTTGCTCGTGATAGTGCGGCATACAGTAAAGTTGTCCGTGGCTAAACACCGGTAGAGGTAAATAAATGCCTACTTGATCTAGTGTTTGACCTTGAGCTTTATTGATAGTTATACAAAAAGCCAAACGGACTGGAAACTGCCTCCTTTTGAAGGAAAATGGCATAGAAGTATCTGATGGCGTAAGGTCAATGCGAGGGAGTAGGACATTGTTTCCAACATTTACGCCAGTAATAATTTCCAGGTGTAAGCAATTGTCATGCATCTTCCAAACCAACAGTCTAGTACCGTTCAACAGACCTTGGGTAACATTAATATTTCTCAACAAAATCACAATTGAGCCTTCTTTTAGTCGACGGATATGAGGTGGCAATCCACTTATGCCTATGCTGTCTAAAATTTCTATTGGTAATTGTAGAAGTTCACTCTCATCTTCAGTAATCAATTTGTGGTGTATGAAGCCATATTTTCAGTGTTGCCTTACAAGAGTTTAGTGCTTTTCAGTCGGTCAACACGAATGTACCCAAAAGAGATGGGTTATGCCCTAATCCTGAAATAAATTACATGAGATTAATAAAACACTAGGATGACCAGTTTCGATCGTCAAGCGATCATCATCAGATCCATTACACTTAGGCTACAAAATCTATGTTTGAAATACAGGTGAAAATATTTACAATATGTACAATTATTTAGTTGCAGTATTAGTACTGCAACTGTCAGTGTATGCTAAATGCAGTATATATGTTAGGTGAAATGCTAAATGGTGATAGCTATCCGGAGATTGTACTTTAGGGAGATTATATGGTTGTAAACTATGGTTAAACTATAAAATTTTAGGCTAACTACTTATCTGATTGTCTTCCGTACTACAGCTACTCGCAGTTTTCGTGCTCACTGGAACTCACTGTGTGGTCGACTGCGGTGGTTATCTTAACGACTGGTTTTTCCCTGCTTTCTCCCCCCTGCCACTACGTGCTGTGGGGAGTGATAGCGATGTGTTTATGTGAGGTGTTGCCAACCTAGATAAGATGTATGTTATTGAATGAGGTGGGTCTACAACTATTAAAGACCGTGGATTAGCCCTCGCCACGCGTGGAGCATAACCCATTCGAACTAAGCGTTGACGGTCTTATGAGGACGTCCCGGCACCTTTAATACTGCCGCGAATATGGGCCTTGGTTTATTGCAGAAGAAAAGTACATCGTACACCTGATCCATATAACATTTACCTATTAAAACCCCCTAATTTCCCCCCTTTTTTATCTAGCTTGGCTGTGTCGCCAAATTGTGTTTTGTTTCCGACAGGGTGTGTTTTTTAGTAGCGTGAAGAGGGGTGAGCTCTCCATGAACGTGTGTTCATTTAGATTGTTGGGAATGTTTCGTTTGGCTAGGTGTATCTCGATTGCTTCCTTTATGTCAAGAGCTCTGCCTTTCGATTCGAGATGGATTATTTTAAGGTCCGACTCTATGTTGGCTATTTATTAATCTCATGTAATTTATTTCAGGATTAGGGCATAACCCATCTCTTTTGGGTACATTCGTGTTGACCGACTGAAAAGCACTAAACTCTTGTTCAGTAATCAAATTATTCACACTGATGTAAGTTCTCGATGATCCTGAGATTAGGTCTAAAACTTTGTCATTGATTTCTTTACAATGTTCATTTTTAGGTGCTAAAATCGCTATTTTTGAAAAGCGTGAAATATTTTTCAGCATGGGACTAATTCTGAATTTTCTCCATCGACGTGAGGGTATTCACCGTTACCAATTTGTATGAAGAAGTTTGCAAAGTCACGTTTATCTGTTGTTGTTTTAGTCTTCAGTCTTTTGACTGGTTTGATGCAGCTCTCCATGCCTCCCTGTCCTGAGCTAATCGTTTCATCTCTACATAGCTACCACACCCCACATCCGAGGCAATCTGTTTAACATATTCTAACCTTGGTCTACCCCTACAGTTCTTGTCCTCGACCCTTCCTTCCATAACTAAGCTTGCTATTCCTGGGTGTCTTAGTATGTGTCCTACCAACCTATCTCTTCTCTTCATTAGCAGTCGCCAGAAACATCTCTCCTCTCCCACTCGGCTTAATACCTCTTTGTTTGTAACCCTATCTACCCATCTGATCTTCATCATTCTCCTGTAACACCACATTTCAAAAGCTTCAATTCTCCTCTTTTCTGCTGCACCAATAGTCCAAGTTTCACTTCCATAGAGCGCCACGCTCCAGACAAAGGCTTTCAAAAATGACTTCCTAATACCTAAATCTATATTCGATGTCAGCAGATTCCTTTTTTGTAGAAATGCTTTCTTTGCCTGAGCCAACCTACTTTTTATATCCTCTTTGCTTCGTCCATCACTGGTTATTTTGCTTCCTAAGTAACAGAAGTCTCCTACTTCCTTCAGCTTTTCACCTGCCAATTTGATCTCCATAGAGGTTTCTGATTTATTTCGGCTGCATTCCAGTATTTTTGTTTTACATTTATTAATTTTCATCATGAATTCTTTCCGTAAGACGGAGTCCATACCATTCAAAAACTCATTCAAATCCTCAGGCATGTCGGCCAAGATGACGATGTCATCAGCAAATCTCAGAGTTGAAATTATTTCTCCTTGAATCTTCACTCCCACTTTACATTTTTCTCTAATTTCCTTCATTGCGTGTTCAATGTAAAGATTGAAAAGTATGGGTGATAAGTTGCAGCCTTGCCTTACACCTTTCTGAATACCAGCTTCTCTCTCATGTCCTTCAACTCGAATGACTGCTGTCTGGTTTCTGTATAGATTGTATATCACCCTCCTATCCCTGTACTTTATTCCAATCGATTTCAAAATGTCAAACAATTTAGTCCAATCAACGTTATCAAAAGCCTTTTCTAAGTCTACAAAAGCCATGAACGTTCTCTTATCTTTCCTTATTCTACCTTCCAAAATCAGCCTAAGACTTAGTACAGCTTCCCTTGTTCCTACATTTCTCCTAAAACCAAACTGGTCTTCACCCAACTCCGTTTCTATCTGGCTTTCAATCCTCTTGTAAATTATTCTAGACAGGATCTTTGAAGCATGAGTAATCAAGCTGATTGTACGGTAATCTTCACATCTGTCAGCTCCCACTTTCTTTGGTATAGGGATGATTACATTCTTCTTGAAATCAGGGGGTACCTCACCTGTCTCATAAATCCTACACACCAAGTGAAATAACCTGATCAGACCTTCATCTCCTATGCAGCGTAGCAACTCAATCGGTATATCATCTATGCCTGGTGCTTTGTTCCTGCTTAAGTCTTCCAAAGCTCTATCAAATTCTGATCTCAATATTAAATCTCCTTTCGCATCCTCATCAATTTCCTCCTCCCTTTCCATTACATGATTCTCAATCTCCTTTCCCTTATACAAACTCTCTATGTAAGCTTTCCATCTATCGACCTTTTCTTCCCTATCTGTTAGAGGTTTTCCATTTGTGTCCTAAATATTACAGCTTACTTTTCCCCAAAAGTATTCTTAATCCTTCGATAAGCTGTGTCTACTTTTCCTAATTTCAGACAATTTTCTATACCTGCACATTTCTCTTTCAACCATTCTTCTTTTGCTTCCTTGCACTTCTTGTTAACCTCATTTCTCAGACGTCTGTATTCTGCTTTCCCCTTTTCATCTCTTACATTCTTGTGTTTCCGCCTTTCATCCATCAATTCTAGTATATCCTGAGTGATCCACGGTTTTCTACCTATTCTTTCTTTCCTACCAATGTTTTCTTCTGCAGATTTTGTTATTTCATTCTTCAAAAGTGCCCATTCGTCTGCAATTGAAGTTTGTTTAGGGTTTTTCATTAGTCCTTCCTTTATACTCTTCTTGAATCATTCGTTTACATCCTTCTCTTTCAGTCTGTCTATTGCCCACCTTTTTGGCTTTTGACTTTTCTTCAACTTTAATCTGCATTTCATTACAACCAGATTGTGGTCAGAGTTTATGTCAGCACCAGGATATGTTTTACAATCCAAAATCTGGTTTCGAAACCTCTGCTTGACCATAATGAAGTCGATTTGGTAACGCCCTGTATCTCCTGGTCTCATCCATGTGTATATTCTTCTATTGTGGTTATTGAATAAGGTGTTAGCTATGACCAACTCATGCTCGGTGCAGAATTCTACCAGCCTGCTTCCTCGATCATTCCTTTCACCTAATCCGAAATCTCCTACTATCTTCCCTTCTCTCCCTTTTCCTACCACAGCATTCCAATCTCCCATTACTATAACATTTTCATCACCCTTGATATACCTCAGAATTTCGTCTATTTCTTCGTAGACCATTTCAACATCCTCATCATCAGCTTGACTGGTAGGCATATAGACTTGTACCACTGTGGTGCAGGTAGGTTTAGTATTGATTTTTGCTACAATAATCCGTTCACTATATTGCTCATAATATTCCACCCGCTGTCCAAGTTTCCTACTCAATATGAGGCCAACCCCTGCTTGGCCATTGTTTGATTTAGTGCTAATGACCCTATAGTCTCCTGACCAAAAGTCCTGTTCTTCCTGCCAGCGCATTTCACTAATCCCAACCAAATCCAACCTCAACCTATCCATTTCCCTTTCTAAGTTTTCTAACCTTCCACTTCCTAGCAGACTTCTAACATTCCACGCTCCGATCCGTAGAATGTCAGATTTCCTCTTTGTCACTTCTGTGATGTTAACCCCCTCTCGAGTAGTCCCCACCCGGAGATCCGAACGGGGGATTAGTTTACCTCCGGATTGAAATTTTACAAGGGAGGAGGCCATCACCACATGTAATTATGCATAGAGAGGTGCATATCCTCGGGAATAGCTTACGGCTGTAGTTTCCCGTTGCTTTCAGCCGTGCAGCAGGACGCAGTGTAGCCATTATTTGGCTTATATTATCAATATCTTAACCGTCTATAAGACTAGTAAAGAATTGATTTATTCTGAAAGGCTGCTACTCCCTTTCAGAATAAGTAAAGAGCAATTCTACTATTCTGTATCCGCTCGCATATTTTTGTTGAGTTTATAAATTTTGAATAATGGCCACAAAGGAGAGAACCTTACTGACATTTGGACTGATGCTGCTTTAGATGCGTGAGGCACAACAGGCAATAACTGCCTAAAATCTCCACCTAAGATGATAATTTTTACTCCGAAAGGCATGTCGTTATTCATGATGTCCTTGAGCAACCGATTTACACACATCAACGCCTGCTTATTAGCCATTGACATCCCAGATAAGTTTTGCTGAACGAATATAAAAAGCTTCCTTGCTGTTAACTTTTATTCCTGATACAGAACTTTCATGTAAATGTAGAGGTAACTTGAACTGGCTGTGTACAGTGCGCCCCTGAGGTAGTAACATTGCTGCAATACCAGTCCATGCAATAGAAACTACATTTAACCCCAAATTTGTGCAACTGTGAATCAAGCATTGGTAAAGAAATGTTTTCCCGGTGCCCCCTGGACCGTCAATGAAATATGCATTACTCATCCTTTCATTGCTGTTTTGTACTAACCCCAAAATTTCTGTAATTATAGCCGTTTGGTTTCCATTTGCTTGGTTTATCATCCAACTCAATTGATCCTCATTAAGTTTTGGATAATTCATTGGTAAATTTGTCCGAGGGAAATTATCAATAATCGCTGGCAATTCGAGAGAAGTAATGGGAAGACCATGGAGCTTTAATGTATTAGAAATATGTATACGAGTGAACTGATATGCAATGTTAGGTTCGTGAAAATGCAGATAATCTTCTGATAATGAATTCTTGAAAATGTCCCATAACTATCTTACATTTTAAGGGGTCTGAAAGATACATATGTAAGAAAACAGTTGTAGTAACTGAGAAGGCATCTGAAGTTGTGACGCTTCTGCCAAACAACACTGCCTTTCAGAATCGTCAATCAGCAAACCTCGCTCCTTAGCTGTTTCTTTAAAAGTAGAATAGACAACTGCTTTGTATGTTCGTAGATCCTGGAAGCTGGTAGCACCTATGACGTGAAGCAATAACAGGCGTAAATAATACCTTTCTGTTTCTGTAGGCAAAACATTATAAATTCTGCCTATAGTTTTTGAAACATTTTTTCTTTTTTGCCACTGGCAGTTGCTCTTATTCCAGACGTAATGTACTGGTGTTTCAGGATATATATATGGACTTCTAACTTGCGAATCTTGATTTAACTTGAACCACGCTTGTAATTCCGTGTTGCGCAACTGTGCTTGAAGTAAAATATCAGGAGCGTTATCATTTTTAAAATAGATATTTTGCAAGTTTGGCAAGTGAACTGATAATCGCACGATAGAAAGTGACTGTTCATGCTTGTGAAATGAAAATATCCTGAATGCGGCTTCGTTGGACCAATATATCTAGCATTTAGGAAAGAAGTAATTTCATCGTAGTTCACAGTTTCGCCTTCAGGACATATTTTAACAATGCAGCAGTCATGACCTTTATACACATACTTGTGGATTTTAATATATAAGATATTTGTGGATGTATTTAACACTCCGAACACTTGAGCATATTTCGACATTAATATGAGCTTGCACGTAAAGTAAAAGAAATGGATTGTAGGGAACAATGAATCGACTATCGACTTCAATGTCAATGCCTCGAATTGTTTTTATAATAATCCGTCCATTATTTCTTCTCCTATACGAAGGATATCCATTGACATTATCTTAGGTCTCTTCCTGAAACTGTTTAGAGAAATCTTTCTTACATACAGACTGAAGCAGGATTCAAAGATCCGCGAGGACCATGTACCATATGACGCCTTACCAACTCGTATAGCGCTTCATCCTGGAGATCTGGTATTTCGGCTGACACCACACTGTCAATGTCAGAAATTTATCGAACCTTACAATCTTCCGTTAATGTTAAGAGTAAATGGATGTGCGGGAGACCTCGTTTTTGGAAATTCCACTGTATGTAGATATGCTTTTACCGAAAATTACTTTAACATTAATCAATCGTAGCAATTCCTTTACTTTGCAATGGAAAACTCTCACTACAATATCAGGCCTATTATTAGCCGTTCCCCAGAGTTGAATGCTGTTAAGTATTTCTGGCCAGCCCGCATTATAGGTGAACGTAATGAATAAATCTGGCTTTCCAAACTTCCTCACTATCGCCATCGTATCCTGATAATTTTGCAATATTTTCCTTGGGCTACCTGTAAAAGAAGATGGCAAAACTACAATACGACCGACTCTGAGATTTTCATTTGCTGCTCGTACATGCAAGGCGTCTGCTAAACCGGCATATGTATCAACTCGTAACTTTGTTTGTTGATGACGTATATATTTTAGCCGGTCACCTTCCATACGACAGTAGTAATCCACGAATATATATCCATTTTGCAAACTTGAGCAGCGACAATAACTCAACATGACCTCCATGAACACCATTCATAGACATATACATTTTGTAATCATCGCTCGTATTGATAGCAGTTTCGTACAACAATAAAGGAAGAATAATTATTCCACTTGCCGACAGTAGTGGCTATGCTGGCTAAAACGCAGCATTAGGTCATGGGACCAAGCTCTCTGCAGACTCGGTCGACGCGTGGGTTCGAGCCCCACCGTTGGCCGTCCTTTAAATGGTTTTCCGTGGTTTCCCATTTTCAACTCCAGGCACATGCTGGGATGGTACCTTCTGACAGGCCACGGCCGCTTCCTTCCACATCCTTGCCCAGTTTCGTTCATTTCATCTCTCATTAACTCCTCTCATGAGGTTGTCGCCACAAAGACTTCCATCGCATCTCATCCCCGACCCCGTTGGAAAAACGGGAATAATAAGGGGTAGACGTACAATACAATTATTCCACTTGTCTGTAACATGTTTTACAATTCGCTTTCTAACCTGTGCAAATAAACTCTGATTGTTGTACTCACAATATGCCAATGACCTGAACAGACAATTACCGTCACCTTTAATCTTTATAACATTTGTAATTGAGTGTCGCCTCTCATTCATCGTAATATGATTCATTGTATTGATTGAGCACACAACCTCTAAAGGACGAATGATGAAACGAAAAGAAGTCAGTTTGTAGCTGGCGAGACCAAAGACTATATAACAGAAAGATCGGATACACAACACAAAATGGCGGTTCCAACATTCGACTGTCGCGGCATCTTCGTAAAATTAGTTGTCTTTCGTATACAGTATTTGTTGTCATTCAAACAGATGTTGACATGACAGTGTCATTAGCAAAATGACTGCTGATTGTGCATGAGCATTTCAGTCTCCAAGTAATCCATTTTTTGAGAAGTTTCAATAAAATTATGTGTACAGAATCCCCTTCTACTTATTGTATGGATACATGCGACATTAGCGTCCGAGTGGAACAGGTAGAAGTTAACGATATCATGTATAGATACATGCGACATTAGCGCCCGAGTGGTGCAGGTAGAAGTTAACGATATCATGACGTAATTAGGGAACACTCTGTTAATATCAAGTTAGATTTATTATTGGGGCGACGTTGAATATCATGATACAGTATTAGTCGTCGTCGCCTAGCGACAATATGTCCGTCAAGCCATTCGATATTCTATTTTCGTGAGACCTTGAAGGAAGTAATATTCGCTATTATTTTAATACTCGAATTATATAATCAAGTAAGGTGGATATCAATCGACGGTGCTTGACGGGCATTACATTTTAAGACAACAAACGTCGTCGTAGCGCAAATACTTTCCGAGATATTTCAGTTTTAGTAAAGGGTGAAATTATTTGAAAACTATTTTAATATATAAGATTTGACAAAAGCGAGCTGTGTTGTTCACGGTAAAATTATTTTATAAAATCCGTGGATGTATCAGATTCGCCATCTACCGATAAACTTCTGAACCAAGAATCAGCTGTTGAACACACATTGGTTTGAGAGTATGGCTCCGACAAACAAAGCAAATATTGCTGCTTTAGCTACAATTATATGTTGTACAGTGGTACAACTTGATGCTAGGAAGTCCTGGACTCGGGAATGGATAAAAAGAAGAGAAGAGTAGAGGAATGCTGTCCTTGGTCGAAAATAAGTTGAGGTGAGAAGATCAGAATTCATATAGGAATTTTTTAAGAATGGAGGAAAGCAGTTTTAAAAAACTCCTAGATCTTGTTGGTCCCAAAATTATTCGACAGGACACTAACATGAGGCAAGCCATTTCTCCTGAAATGAGACTGCAAGTGAGTTCGAAGCCCGTTTATCTTCGCCTTCACATCAGCCTGGCTTGTGTTCAGTTGAATTTGTGCAACATATTCGGCGATTGAGATTTCTGCCTCCCTTCTTGCATTTCTATTGTGGTATATGGGCGTTTTAACCTCATACAAACACTGATATTTCTGGTCCTCGTCCTCAGTCCAGCCGGAGCCTGCCATTTTGGAAGTGTTTCTTTACAAGCGAGCTTCACAATCTTCTCACCACGTGGCGCCAGCATTATCTTCATGTCAGCTTCTCTGATTGGTTCGTTTCGTAAAATTAATTTTACGGAATAGAACGTCCTATTTTATGGAAAGTTTTATCAAAGGTTTTATAAAACTTGAATTTGACCGTGAGCAACAGAAATTTTATAAAATTAAATTATTGTACAATATATTTGAAGGAAAATTCTACCGTGAGCAACGGGCATTAGTTTCATCATATAATCGTTGTACTTGTGCTATGATGTAAAATATGAATGATTAATGTGGATAAATTTGGAAATGTCAGGATTGTTTCAGTGTACTGAGTGATAGGGTAATGAGTGTTTACAATAAGGATAGTGTAGAAGCTAGAATAGCAAATAGAAATGAGGGGTGAGGATAGGGAAGCGAACACCAAGCCTGAGGTTACCTATTGCGAACTCATGAGAGAGTAGAGAAACCAAGTAAATGACAATATCCCCATTACTGACTTTGAATTTAGTAAATTGATAAGGAATTGTAGGGTATTCAGGAAATTTTTTGATGAACAGACAAACTGATCTGCTGTGAATTAGGCATAGTTAGACCTAAAGTGCAGAAAGTGAGGACTGTTTGCAGAAGGATTAGGGTTGAAAATCTCCATGATAAGGAACTTGATTGATGAGAAATTTTACAGAGTAGATGGTAAAGAGATAAAGGGACGATGGAAGGAGTATTTCGATAAGCTATTGAATGTGAGCAATTGTACTGGTGAGATGGAAGTGACACAACCTGACGACTCTATAACAGAAGATGATATAACAATGCTGGAGGTGAAATTAGCAGTACAGAAAATGAAGATGGGAAAAGCAACAGGGGTGGATGAAATCAGTGTAGAAATGATAAAGGCTGCTGGACCTGTTGGTATGCAAGAATCACAAGATGGCTGCCGCGTATGTAGACAAAGTATACCGCTCTCTTAAAGATATCGAAAATGTAGACGAGGACAGTTCCGTAATTAACGCCAGTGATAAAATATCGTGTAGGAAGACACCTAGTATGTGTGACATTGATAGTAAACCATCAGAGGTACATTTAGGTGTAAATACTAGTGATATACTGTGCACGCTGTGTGGCAAGGCATCGAGTGAGAGTGTGAAATCTCTACAGTTAATCATCGACATTTTGAATAGGGACCTTAAGCACACCCAAGAAGAACTATCTAAATTAAAAGCCGAAAACAGTGTACTCAGACATAACGTAAACGACCGCAACAATCCCCCGTCATCGCCGGACTCGTGGAATGTGGTGGTGGCAAATCGCGGACGCCAATGTAGGCCTAAACCACGTGTGCGGGAAACAGTTAGCCAAGCTGTTCCCACAAAAAATATGTACGATGTTCTTGCTGAAACTGAATCCGTCTCAGAAGAAACACCACATACAAGGGCATCAACAAACTGTAAGCCGGAAAAAGTGCGGAAGTTAGCCAAGTACATAACCTCAAAAAGGAAAGTACTCCTCCTCAGTGACAGTCATGGGAAAGGATGTTCAGAACAGCTCAATTTAAAAGTATCAAGGGACTTTGCGGTAAGTAGCGTCACCAAACCAGGCGCTAGAGTTAAAAATGTTCTGGAGAATTGTGTTGAAATGTGCAGAAACCTTACTCATTAAGATTATGTTGTTTTGTGGGGGGGTACGAACGATGTAGCGAAAAACGAAGCAAATGATGCAATACAAACCTACAAAGATAAGCTCCCACTACTTTCAGGTACAAACGTTATACTCTTAGGCATCCCACACAGACATGATCTAATGGAAGAATCGTGTGTCAACAAGGAGGTAAAGAGGACGAACAAAAAGCTTAGAGCACTATCCAGACTATATCAGCATGTTCACTTTCTTGATATTGATGTACCAAGAGAACTGTTTACCCGACATGGTCTTCACTTAAACACCAAAGGAAAGCAACAGATCTGTTCACAAGTAGCGGAGGAAATCAACAAAAAGTTCCACTCCCACGGACCAGTCATCCCACTACCGCATACTGCAAGTCCGACTACTGTAGAATCAGTGAATTCACTCGGTGGCGAGAGTTTTTTAGAACAGAGGTAAGTGCTCCTGCAAGAACTATAATCCCCAAGCTTAACAACAGTACAAATGCACAGAGTTCCTCAATCAGAATATTTCACCAAAATGTACAGTCACTTAATAATAAACTAGTTCATATCGATATGCTTCTACAAACATCACTCAAAGATATCCACATCCTGTGCTTGTCTGAACACTGGATGAAACCTGAACAAATCAATCATGCTGTCATACCAGGGTTTACTTTAGCTAGCTACTACTGTAGATCAACATCAGAGCATGGAGGTGTATGTATCTATATCAAAGGAAACATAGAATTTAAGCCTATACCAATTCCCGATGACTTATGCATAGATAAACATTTTGAGGCAACAGCTATTTCTATCCCAAAAGAAAATTTAATTCTCATCTGTATATATCGTTCACCAGGAAATAGTGCAAAGTTATTTCTGAATAAACTAGAAGTGATAATAAATAAAATAAATAAATTTAATAAAAATATAGTTCTTTGTGGAGATTTCAATATTAACTTTTTAGAGGAAAGTACGGAGAGAAGGGAATTGCTAAATTTGTTAAGCTCCCATCATCTAATTCACACAGTAACAGTACCCACAAGAATAACAAAAACTAGTGCAACCACACTTGACCAGATAATAATTAATGACAATGTGAACTGCAACTCTCTCGAAGTAATCAACACAGGTTTCAGTGACCACCGAGCTCAAATAATAACTCTAAATATTTCAAACCCAGTTTACAATGCTCAGTTTGATAAATGTCGAAGCTTTAGTCAGCACAATATAAACTATTTCAACAACTTGTTAAAAGGAGAAACTTGGGAAGGTGTGTACAAGTCAATAGATACAAACAAAAAATTCCAGGAATTCATTAATATTTTCCTGTATTATTTTGATATTGCATTTCCTTTGAAGAGTATCAGACTGAAAGTTTCTTCTCCATCAAAACAATGGCTTACTCTTGGAATAATTACTTCATGCAAAAGAAAGCGTTTCCTCCACGATTTTCAAAGTACGCAAGAAACCTCCAATGAATTTAACATGTATTTCAAGACCTATAAGACCATACTTAACAAAGTTATAAAATTAGCAAAGAGAATGTCAAATGATAATTATATCCTGGAATCTAAAAATAAAACTAAGGCTATGTGGAATATCATAAAAAATGAAACCAGGCAAACAAAACCGGCAGTAAATAACATAACGTTATCAGAAGACTCCAAGAAGATCAATGACCCACAAAATGTCTCAAGAATTTTTAATGAGCATTTTGCTACCATAGCTGAAAAACTACTAAATGTAAACAATATACAAGCAATAAAATCAACACTCGCGAATATAACATTTAATGGAAAATCAATGTTTGTTGAAAATGTTACAGAAGCAGAAATCCTCAATATTGTAAAGAACCTACAGAATAAACATTGCTCAGGAGTTGATAACATTCCTGATATACTAATTTAAAAATGTATCCAAAATATAATTACCCCCTTAACACACCTCTGTAACCAATCTCTCATGTCAGGAATATTTCCAGATATCTTTAAAATTGCAAAAGTAATTCCATTATTTAAAGGGGGAGATAGAGAAAACGTAACCAATTATAGACCTATTTCTTTATTGTCGATATTTTCAAAAATTTTAGAGAAGATAATGTACAACCGTCTAATTAGTTTCATAAACAAATATAAATTGTTAACTGACTCTCAACATGGCTTTAGAGAAGGAAAATCAACAATGTCAGCAATTTATGAATTTTTAAATCCTGCTTTTGAGTCACTTGATGAAAGGAAGAGAGTATGTGGCCTGTTTTTGGACCTGTCTAAAGCTTTTGATGTGATAAATCATCAGATACTAATTGATAAACTCCATCAGGGGTATCGCTAGTAAGTGGTTTCAGTCATATTTAAATAATCGCCAACAGATCGTCGAACAAAAAAGTTTAGAAAATGCCACAAACATATTTAAATATTACCACTCAGATCCTATGTTTTTGAAGTATGGCATTCCGCAGGGGTCCATTCTAGGGCCACTACTTTTTCTCCTTTACGTAAATGACTTACCTGCATTTAAAACTGTACTATTCGCAGATGATACAAGTGTTTTGATGAGGGGTAAAAATGACACTGAACTTCAAAAATCAGTAGAGGAAGTAACAGGTCAGCTGTCCTTATGGTTCAACAATAATGGATTCCCTATCAACACTAGTAAAACAGTGGCTCTTAACTTTCACACAGCTCAGAATAAAAGTATTAATTCTCCCTCCATAATCTTAAATGACCTTAAAATTGGTAACGCCTCTTCTACTAAATTCTTAGGCCTTTGGTTGCAGGATGACCTAAAATGGAACTCTCATACCACTAAACTTGCCAAGAAACTAAGCTCAAGTTGTTATGCATTAAGAGTATTAAGACAATCGACTAGCTGGAGAACTGTTCTTAGTACTTATTTTGCTTATTGCTATTCGCTTATGAAATATGGAATCATATTTTGGGGAAATTCACCTGCTGCTCACCAAATCTTTATTATCCAGAAAAGAATAATTAGAACAATGAAAGGAACTACTAGATTGCATACATGTAAGCCTCTGTTTAAACAACTGAAAATTTTACCTTTGCCATGTATTTACATCTTTGAACTTCTATTATTTGTCAAACAAAGCTTAGGAAATGAGGATATCTTTGAGATGAATTCAAATATACATAACTACCAGACCAGACAAAAGAACAATCTTCATGTACATGCTGCAAATACAACACTATGTAAAAATGGTGTATTCCATGCAGCTATAACGCTGTATAATCATTTGCCAAATAATATTAAAAGTACAGCAAATTACATAAAGTTCAAAATAAAAACTAAAGAGTTCTTGCTGGAGCACTGCTTCTACTCAGTTAAAGAGTTTTTAGAATATCAATAGTTATGTTTATGTATTCATAGGACTAAATGATGTAAGGTTATCCTTGTGTAGGCCCATATTATTATTGTGATTGTAAATTAGTATTAGTATAATTTGTGAATTGACGTGTCCTATATCATTGTACAATGTACATTATATGATTGAATGGATGAATAAAAAATACAATACAATACAATACAATGCAATGGCTGTATCGACTGCTAAAGTGTGTGTGGAAACGGAAATGTGTACCAGAAGACTGGGAGAAAGGGCTAATAATACCAGTGTTTAAGAAGGGGGACAAGAAGGTGTGTGATAACTATAGAGGGATCACCCTCTTATCACAGATAGTAAAAATACTGGAAAGGATATTAGAAAGAAGAATGAGAAGAAAGGTGGAAGGAGAGTTGCAAGAGGAACAGTATGGCTTCAGGAGTGGAAGATCCACAGTGGACCCAATCTTTAGCTTGAGACAGGTGATAGAAAAGAACTGGGAATATGGAGAGGATTTGATCATGACTTTCATTGATCTAGAAAAGGCATATGATAGTGTCCCCAGAGAGAAGGTATGGGAAACCATGGTTAAGAAGAGACTGGGAAGAGAAATGTTGGAAATGGTGCAAGCAATGTACACCAACTGTGTTAGCAGGGTACTGACCCCAGTTGGAAAGACAGATTGGTTTAGGAACAAGACTGGACTAAGACAGGGGAGTGTGCTGTCACCTCTCTTGTTCATAATGGTGATGGATGAAATTGTAAAGGAAACAAAGGAAGCATATGGACATAAAGAAATGAAGTTACTATTATTTGCAGACGATATTGTGGTCTGGGGAAGGAACACCGAAGAAGTGCAAAAACAACTAGATGCACTGAACGAAAATATTCAGAAGTACGGCCTGAAAATCTGTATAGAGAAAAGCAAGACCATGGTGATGACAAGAGGGGAAAGACAAGGAAAGGGCAATGTGAAAATTGGAAGTCAGAGTTTGGAAATTGTGGACACGTTCAAATACCTAGGAAGTGAATTGATGCAAACTGGTAGGTTGGACATGGAGATTGGCAGGAGGGTACAGCAGAGCAATGCATTCTATCAAAGTGTAAGAAAACTTGTTTGGGATAAGGAAGTACCAAGGAAAAGCAAGGAGGTAATGTATAAAGTGTACTATGTTCCCTTATTAACTTATGCAGCCGAGACTTGGACCCTGACAAGCAGGCAAGAGAGTAGAATTCAAGCCAGTGAAATGAAATTCCTAAGAAGTATGATAGGAAAGTCAAGGAAAGACAGATTGAGGAATGAAGATGTTAGGAAGGAAGTTGGGATGGGAAAACTAAATGAGAGAATTGAGAAGAATAAACTAAGGTGGTTTGGACATGTAAAGAGGATGTAGGAAAATAGAATACCAAGACAGATGCTGGAGGGGAAGTGCAAGGGTAAGAGAGCAAGAGGAAGACCTAGAACAAGGTGGATTGATTCAGTTAAGAACAGCGTAAGAAAAAGAAATCTGGACTGGGACAAAATCGTGGAAGAAGAATGGTGGAAGGAAAGAGGAAAGTGGAGAAGTGCCATAAATACCCCGACCTGGCAGGAGCTGGATAAGGGGAAATAATGATGATGATGATGGTAAAGAATTGCAGGACATTGAAATGGAGTGGAAAGGATACAAGGATCAGTACTAGAAGTAGCAAATGCATATCTTGGAACAACAGTGTGTTAAGACAGGTAAAACCACACATCCTGGTGGAATGACATAGTGAAGTCTGCTTGTAAAAGTAAAGATGGCTTACAAAAAAATGGCTCCAAACAAGGCATCCGACAGACAG
Organism: Meconema thalassinum; assembly: GCA_946902985.2. Classification (NCBI taxonomy): domain Eukaryota; kingdom Metazoa; phylum Arthropoda; class Insecta; order Orthoptera; family Tettigoniidae; genus Meconema; species Meconema thalassinum. The sequence continues at coordinate 4,635,476 of OX336396.1, forward strand.
AGAGCTCATCATCATCATCGGCTTTAACTCGAATCCGAATATAAATCTTCTCCCTTCAGTCCAGTTTGTGGATGTGTTAACGGTGACTAAAGAGTCCAATCCTGGCATGGAACAAGCGTCCACACAAGTCACATAGTATTGCTGGAGGAGGACGAGGTTGGGCTGCTCGAAGTGTCCTAGCTTGACGCTTGGCCTCTTCATGTGTGCGTCGATCTCTTTCAAACGTTTTTACAGTATCCGAGATGGTACGGCGCCAAGTTGAGCGGTCTTCAGCCAGCATGACCCAGGTTTGAGAATCAAAACCTGTTGATTTCAGTGTCTGCTTAAATTGGTCCTTGTAGCATCTCATAGGACCACCATGAGGTCTGGTGCCATAGCATAACTCACCATATAGCATTTGACGAGGTAATCTCACATCATCCATCCGATGGACATGACCAATCCATCTAAGTTGATGGATGATTCTATGCTGTTGATTTGAGCCTTTTCAAGAACAGCAATATTGGTAATGCGGTCTTCCCATTTAATCCTCAGGATTGATCGAAGTTTTTGTAGGTGGAAGCGTTCAAGCTTCCTAAGATCACGTCGGTAAAGGGTCCATGTTTCACAGCCATACAACAATGTAGAAATGACTATTGCTTTGTACACCATAAGCTTTGTACTCGTGGACAGATCTTTATTCATGAAGACCCGGTGTGCCAATACTCTTATCCACATCCTGCTCACAGGTACAGTTCACAGAAATGGTACTGCCCAGGTACGAGAAGTGGTCTACCTGTTCTAATGGCAAATTTGAGATGGAGATATTGAACTGAGGAAGAGGTGTGCCTGGTGAAGATTGTGCCAAGACTTTAGTCTTATTGACATTTATGGTAAGACCAAAGCGATCACATGCACTTTTGTAACAATTAACTGACTCTTGCGGCTCTTCTGGTGTGAGAGTTGGCGACGCAGCATCATCTGCATACAACATATTAGTAACATTAGTGACCTGAGTTTTCCTCAAGGAGCAGACGAGTTAGGTTGAAAAGCCCTCCATCGAAACGATACTTGACCACCACACCTGGGATGTTTGTGGGTGAATCATAAAGCATTGCAGCCAAGTACAGCGCAAAAAGCTATATGTAGTGGAAAGGAACTAAACCAGAGTCCAAATGGAAATCATGGGAGGAATTTGGAAATAAATTAGAAAAGTTAGCTTAAGCAGTAGGAATACCTTCCTGGAGTTTTTAACGAATCTTAGAAACGGAGCACATTGTAGATACAAAGGAAGCATTGGGAAGATGGCAGGAATACTTCGAAGACTTGCTAAATGTTAATGGAGACTTTGTCAGGCAATGTGGCAGATTTTGAGATTATGCAGGACGAGGATGACGTAATGTTAAATTGTTACCTTGTCAGGTTTAGATGGCTTCTCCTTGCTGTCAACAAGCTTTGGCTTGCTGTTCACTGAGGTGAAAAGAGATGGCTTCTCCTTGTTCTCAGGCTTGCTGTTCACTGTGGTGAAAAGAGACGGCTTCTCCTTGCTTTCAACAGGCTTCGCTTTCTGAAACACATCATCATTTTAGTATGTCAACAGTCGGGTTTACCATCTACAGTACATATATAATACGCTAAGATGTGAAAAACCCACAGCCTGCTTCCAGTCTGCGACCGGGTCAGGAATGGAATGAATGAAGCCCCCATCTAGCGGCGAGGATATGGACTGTGCCGGCTGCCGAAGCCTGACGCACTCCTCTGGGACAATGATTAAAAGAATGACAGATGAAATGATATGATAGTGGAGAGTGTTGCTGGAATGAAATTTTGACAGGGAAAACCGGAGTACCCGGAGAAAAACCTATCTCCCTCCGTTTTGTCCAGCACAAGTCTCACAAGGAGTGACCGGGATTGGAACCACGGACCCAGCAGTGAGAGGCCGACGTGCTGCCGCCTAAGCCATGGAGGCTTCCACGCTAAGGTGTATGTTTCACAAAACTCAAGCTCCTAAACCAGAGTGAGTTAGAAGATGTGGTTTGTACAAAAGTCTTCCATATCGTCTCGATAGTACAGGAAAAATCTTGCATTTCTTGAAAAGTCAACGGAAATATATTTATTTGTTTATAAAATGCTTTTAATCAAATAATGAAGATGATAGCCCCTGGAAGAACTGTGCCGCGTACAGCCCGCATAGCACTAGAGATGGGCGGGTAGTCTGTACACATGGGGCGCACTACAACCAGCAGCAGTGATGAATTGCTCTCTGATTTTATAAATATCCACAATTTAGTTATAGGTTATATTTCATGCAGTCCAGCGATTTCTCCTTGAATTCCGATCCTGTTTTACAGATTGTCAGTCAAGAGTTGCAAAAAGGTATACAATATCAATATTCGCATATTCCGTTTAACTTAGGAAGACCTTTGAGACTGATAAAATGTTTATCAGAAACACCCACATATCCAATCCTGCGCATGGTTGAATTACTTTCTGTGCTTATTAATAAACCTGTTCAATTTTTATCTTACCTGGTCACAAACTTTATGCAACAAAATGCTAATTTTTAAAATTCAAAATGCTGTTTTTCAAAATTAAAGTGCTAAAAATTCAATTTCAAAATGCTATTTTCTAGTTTCCTTACGCATAATACATGTGTGAAACATTACACAGCGTAAACAATAAATGGAAGGTTAGTATTTCAATATTATTTAGAACAACATACGGTAATCCTACTGCTCAGTGAACTTGCGGGATGAAGGGGAGAGGCAGGATAGGAGCAGGCGTGAATTGAGAAGCCTGTCGACAGCCCGCCGTGTTACCTGACATACTCGTCTATTCCAATACTGCTAACATAGGGTCTTTTCTGTAACCAGTGTGGTGTTACGAATAAGTCAGCGAGTCACCGACCGAAGTATTTGGTTCGGTACTATGCACGGACCGAGAAACCTCATCACTCGTCAACTCCATTTCTCATAGTCCGCGATGCACATTCCTCTCAGGTTCACGCAGCTTAGACTCGAGCAGTACATGTTTCAGCATTCTTCTAGCAAGTTCATATTTTACTAGCCTTAATATGCTTGCTTTAACAATAGTTCTATCATACCTTAGCTGCAATGACCAGGCGAAACAAGAACTAATACACTCTGTTTTCTACTAACCTTAGTAGTTTAATTAATTTATTATCCAAGCCATTCTGCTTGGCTTCACTTCACTTCACTATGAAGCAATGAATGTGGGGTGTGGAACAAAACGCAAAAGCCCATATTTATAAGAGCTGTCGACAGTGTTTGATATGGTCCCACCAGGTCCCATGAGCCTCACTGCAGTATTGTGAACAGAAGCAAATGGAGGAAATAGAGAAGAGTAATCAAGGGGGAAGGATTTATTATTGTAAATAAGCGATTATGTTTGATGTAAATTATAGGGCTTTTAATTTCCATACGCGTACATTGTGTATGATCATGACCAGAAGGTTGTGAAATCCCTACGGCGCGTGTGATATTGTCAGACTTATCAATAAATGATAAAAATGGTCCGGTTAGCTCAAACAATGCCAGCGTTCCACCCCAGTGTGCCGTTGGTACAGACACACTGAGAAGGCCATGTGCTACGGGAGTCAAACTCCCTTCCATAAAAACAGACTTTCCAAAATATTGGTGGAAAATATATCTGTCAAAAGTCAACAAGCTGCTGGTACCAGGCCGAGGTTCTATGCCCAAGGTCGCGAATATTTTAAGAGCGTTAAAAATCCCTCAGTATGCCTTCCTTCGGAGGTGAAGTAAAGCCGCTGGGCCCATCTCATAGATTAATGGCATGATAAAGAACCTTCCACTAACTACACTTGTATGAAGCTAAATTATAGGTTAGATTTGACTAAATCTCTTAGGTTCCACCGTTCGTCGCCATGAGCCGACTGCAGTGGTATCTAGTAACCAAGTTCAGAACTAGTTGGTCGTTGACGGTGGCGTTTGGTAGGAAAAGTAGGAACTACTTGAAAATCGAATGTCTGCAATCCTTACAGATACACACACTAATCACAATTAATACCGGTTATCAGACATGCAGCCCCTAAACTGAGGAACCAACCAACATTAAGACGAGCAGGGAACAGATTTATTATCTACTACCAGTAATAATTAATGCAACATGCAGATATATATTGCTATATGGAGACAGCAACACTCTTGGGAAGCCATTTTGTTGTGAGAGGACGTTAATCTTCCTCTGCAAACTTTGTTGTGCGTTGAAGTCAAGGTAAAAAACAATTGCACAAATGAATATTGCATTTGTAACTACATTTATTGGTGGAGTCTTCAAGATATTATTATCCCAGATTATTAGAATAAACATATTGTTATTGCTTCTTAAAACAAAAATTGCAACCTGAAACACAACTATGCTACATAACATTATGCTTTAAAGTGTTTATAGAGTACTTGGGAGTGTTTGTGAAGTTAGAATTTTCGATTTCAGGCCATTTAAACAGAAATAGACCTACTAATGGCAAGGAGAAAGGTTCGAGATACCGGTAGGTCATATTCGGCCTATCATCATCTTGAGAAGTTTCAGACCGCTGGTCGGGTCTGCTTGGAACATAAGCCTCTCCATCGTTTCCTGTCCATCCACTATCTCTCATCTTTCACTGTGTCCCAGCACACTCCTCTTTCCTCCACACTCTTCTTAACTCCTTTCGTCCATCTGTCCCTTGGTCTTCCCCTTGGCCTCCTTCCCGTCATTTCCATTCCAAACATCTTCTTCGGTATCCTCTCCTCTCGCATCCTCCTCACATGTCCATACCATTGTAGCCTAGATCACTCTATTCTATTTTGCAATGGTTCCTCTCTTACCATCTCCCTTACTCTGTCCATTCTTGTCACTCCTACCCTACTCCTCTGGAACTTCATCTCCTCTGCTCGTATTTTATTCTTGTCCCTTTCCTTCATCACCCATGTTTCTCAACCATACGTCAAAATTGGCACAAAGTAGGTCTTGTAGATGATTCCTTTACATTTTTGTGGTACATCTTTATTCCATATCATCCCCCTAAATCCATCTGCGCACCTTCCCCTTTCCATCCTATTGCCTCCCTTTTCTTCAATTATGCTTCGGCCTATAGCACAGATAAAATGGAACCCTATCTCTCTGATACTAGTGAAAGAAATTAAGCCAAAGGTAAGCATGAGGAGGTAGGAGATTGCCAACAATTCCAAAGAACATGTTTCCTGTTTTCGCTGACTGATCAGTTGTATGTGTTAAAAGAGGGAAGTTTCTTTTTGTGCTGTTACTAGCATGGCAACAGAATGACACTTCCCGATAACATCAAATAGCATACAGCCTGCACATTAAATGAGATAATTGGAAATGATAACAAGACGGAGTACCTGTTTAACAGGTGGTATAATCTTCCCATTGCCGCAGAGAGACGCAGCCCGGGACTGTAGTCGCAGTTCGGCGAGCTGTTCCTCCAACCTCCGCACAGACTTCTTGCAGTGGATGCTTCCCTGCCTGCAACAAGGATAATCGCACAAAAACTGATGATCACACACAAAACAAGACTAATTCTGAATGAGACCAGAACATTTACATTTGCATCATCGTGGGTCCAGTATTTCCAAATCTTGAAATGGGAAAGAACTAAACCCTGCGCTTTAAAACACCTGAAAGGCACCAGCTGGACTCTACGATTCAAAACACTAGAAAAACACAAAAAAATATAAATAAATACACAGATTTTCTTTTAACTTACATTTCTTTCATGATAAATCTCCCTTTTCACTTTCGGAACCTGCTACCGCTATTACATCTTCAGAGCAGGAAGGTGTAGTACTGCCGTAGCTCTGCCTAGTTCCAATTTTGACCACTATATCCTACAGCCTACTGGGCAAGGATCAAACAGTGACAGTGAGTTTGAGAGAGATTTACAATACTGACTGTGGTTGCGTAAGAGCCTGGGAAATCCCCTGGCAGCTGGGAAGAAAATAGAGGTTAGGCGGATTCTTTGTACAAGTGCACTAGCACTGAGCCCTGCATATTGCGCTTACTTAGCATTTATGCACGAGAATGAGAATTTCAGGGACTTCCCCTGCTGGAGTGTTGACCTTGACACGTGTAAGGCTGAACTTTGCCTCTCTTAATTGATTAACTTTATTAATAATAATAATAATATCGTATGGCCTCGGCTGCCGGGTGCAAGTTTTGTTTACCCAGAGGGAAGCTTGCATGTCGAATTTCGTTGTTCCTTGAATCTCTATGAAAGTCAAAGAGGTTAGATATCTAAGCTCCTTGAACACTATTGCGCTTTCTAGTAGAGAAATGAGGAACTTTGTGTTGGCGGAAACTCCCGAGATTAATTTTGCTATTATGAACTCTGCCTACAGAATTCAAATGGGTTCTTTGACATGCCAACATCGTATGACATGCGTGTCAGATTTTTGCCGCCTTTCAAAAAAAATCACTTACCACGGCCAGGAGCGAACCTGCAATCTTGGGGTTGGTAGTCCGACACGATAACCACTCACCCACCGTGGCAAGCTATTAACTCTATTAAAATTATTACATGGCTTTCAGGATTTACTTATAAGTCACAGGAGACAATTTCATGGAAAATTCCGTTAAGCACCAGATTTGGCTATGGCCCTATATGAAAATTTCCGGCACCAGATGAACTTCAGAAACACCAGATCTGGTGCTAAAAACACCAAATTGGCAACACTGCATGGGCCATCTTCTGGGGCACATTACCTATTCGAATTAGTAATCCTAGTCACTACTGCACCTGATATATGTTTCTTTTATTTATTGGTCTTTTAACAACGGCAGCCATATTCCAATGGCGCTTGAATCTCGTTCAACTGTCAACAAGGTGCACTCAACAGCACACACTGAGGTGCACACATTGTTGCCAACATGTGGGATACAAAATCACTGAAGACAAAAAAAACATTGATCTGGACGCGTTAGGCTGTAACCATTGGATTGGACAAAACGAAGGTTAGAACGATCGGGTTGAGATGCAGCCTTGGCCGCTGGAAGCTCTGTAACTCTTTAGGTTCGTTAAAGTACCGCCGATTGATATTACTAATATTTATTAGTAAAGCCGTTGATTTAATCGATTAATCTAAACATACGATGTGATTTAGTCGATTAAGGGGAGTACGTATGGTGAAATAGGTCCAACAGTTACATTTTCTGATTATTATCTCTTAATAATATTTGATCTCTCCTGAATAATTTGATGCATTATTCGTCAAAAATTGGAAGTATGTTTTTTATTATTTCAAAGTTATTAGTGCAAATGTAAATAAATTCAGTTGTTGTGCAGTGACTTCCTTAACCCCCTTAGCATGTATGGCGCAACGGTGCGCCCACTAGCCTGCTACATTCACAGCGCCTACGGCGCAACGGTGCACCCACTAGCCTGCTACATTCACAGCGTGTACGGCGCAACGGTGCGCCGTCGAATTTGAATCGCCCGCCACGTGGACTTCGTAATAGTTATTTATTTGGTCGTAAGATGGCAGGAAGAGGCAACTTTTGGCTACACTTTGAGCTATTTATTATTGCCAGGAGGTGTCGCATATCTTCACAGTCATTTATTTTTCAGATCTGTGCACACGTGTTCCCGCTTTTGCGGACCGAGAGTTTGTTTGTAAACATGGCAGGTCCTGGCACAGTTATTGATGACGAAGTAGCTAATTTGCTCAATAATAGTGCCAACGAAAGTGATTCAGAGTGTGACAGCAATATAGAGGATGAGTTCGCTATGACTTCCAGTGAAGATAGTGACGCTGACGATGTAATATGTGATTGGGCGACTGTGATATTGTCCCAGTATAGACGTGCCGCTGACCAGGGATAATCAGGTTATTGAAAGTTTATAATATTATGTTATATGTTGTTGTTATTGTGTGTGTTTTTTGAAAACTTTTGTCTGTGCGTTTGGAAATTATAGCGAAATGCATACGATACCGCGCTTACCATTGGGAGTAGGCTAGAAATAATGCACGTTTTGGGTGCAGCCCAGAGTTTCATGATATCACGCTTGAGGGGTTAAATATCTGTATCTCCGGAAATGTTCAATCTAGAAGACGTTTCCATGGAAATGATCATGTGGCTGGATCTGAATCCAATGCTAATCCCGAAACCAACGTTAAAAGTATGATTATTTTATTAAAGGTGTACGATACGGACACGCCCACTATTGCTTCGTAGAGTAAGGACTTATTTACTCACAAAGAACAACACTTATTATTATATGAGTCCCGTGGAGTTGTGGTGCTCGTTATATCGTGAGCACCTGCAGCACATCCGGAGATCATAGGTTCGAACACTGGTGCTGACGGTAGTTATCTTGAGTGAGGCATTTCCCCGGGTTTTGCCCCACTCCCTCCAGGCAAATGCCGAGATATGCCACCCGGGGCACCCTGATGCTAATACAATCATCCCATAAATACAGGTCATCAGACAAATTCAACACACACCCAACTACATAGGGCTGATGACCAAGATGTCCAAAGCCCCTTAATTTAATTAACAACAATTAGATTTGAGTGTCTTACAAGTTGTTGTGTCAAGTAATGTTTGTGGTGGGCAAATTAGCATCTCTGCAAGGACTGGAGTTGCTATCAAATGCGTAATACAGTGGAGATCGCAAACTTTGCAAGTCATATTGGACTTTTCGGAAATGTAAGAATGATTTGTTTGATATTAATATTAGATTTTTTTACGGAATGAGGTGCATAAAGAAAGGATTCACTGTTCCTTGCAGCTGGCATGCCTCCATGAACTTGATTTCCCAAAAATGACTTCATTTTACATAGTGTTGCCTCTTCCTATACTGCAGCTACTGAACCACCAAAACATTTCTGCCTCTAACGTTTTTTTTTATTTACAGAAGAAAAAGTAGACTTATAAAAGAAAAAATGAATTTTTTTTTACAGAAATCATAACTAACTAATTATTTGTCTGTATATTCTGATACTGGTTCAGTAATCAGTAAAGGAGTGATACTATACCTCCCAAAGGTTTCAGATCAATATTGCAAATTTAACACTGTAGGTATAGGACGTACGTCTCCCCTTAATTGAAATAGTCGTGTGGTGTAGGAAAAGCACAAAACCTGTGTATTGTATTATTATTGCTAGCATCAGCTGTTGTAAGATTAACAGGTCATTAAAGTTAGCTCATGGCTCATGCCTTTGCTTCACAAAGATAAAGGTGATTTTTAAAATTTTTTTTTTAGCGTATGGCTTTTGTGCCGGGAGTGTCCGAGGACATGTTCGGCTCGCCAGTTTTGTAGCTGCTTCGAGACGGACACCCAATGGGTGAGCTACAAGTACCGTTGGGGAGGAAAGTTGGAAGGGAAGGGCGAGGAGTTGGAAGGTAGCGGCTGTGGCCTATAGTGAGGGAACAACCCCGGCATTTTCCTGGAAGGAAGATGGGAAACCACAGAAGACCATCTTCAAGGTTGCCAGCGGGGGGATTCGAACCTCCTCACCTCCCGGATGTGAGCGACTGCCATTTGTCATGCCGTAACGACCACGGCTAACTCACCGGGTATAAAGGTGATAATATCTCCTTAATTACTTTCTTCTAAACTTAGGGATTTGCCCACTGCTTCTACAAACAATAGGAAAGGAAATACTGGACAGGCTATTATTGGCTGAAGTATACAAGTTGTTGGTGGAACTAGAAGATGACTTCGCAGACGCTCTACAATGGTGGAAAATACATTCAGTCCAACTTCCACATTTTGCATGCATAGCGGAAGAATTGCTTTGCATTTCAGCTACTGAACTTCAGTTGCATTTGAGAGTGTGTTCAGTGGTGCTGCAAAAATTGTTACTAAGAGAAGGGCAGCCCTTAGTTCTGAGCATGTCTCAAGTCTTGGTGCAAACAAGTGTGACTGTGAACTTCAACTTCAAACTCGTTTGAATTCGGTTAGCGGATAACATTTTGAATAGATTGACAGCTCTAGTTATCAGGCAACTTGCACAATCCAGGGTCAATGATTGAATTTGGCGCACTATGAAATGAACTGGGCGCTACTTTGTTTTACATAGTAGTAGTACCATAAGCGCGGGGTAGGCAATAGTCTTGACGATAATTCATGCACATAATAGTGGACAAAGCTGGACTTTCACCTATATAAGACGTGATCTAAAAAGGGGATGGCGGGTGGGTTAAAGCCAGTGGTGGAGTAAACACCTATTCCTAAAACACTTCCCATTCGATAATGATTTTATTTGGCTAATTCATGTACTGTCGTAAGTTCGTATCTCATTCAGTGCTACCAAAGAAAACCTTCAATTTATTTCTAATTTTCTATTCACTCATGTACTGGAATTATTTGGGAAATAATTAAATCTCTTTGTGAACTACACCAAATGAACCATCCAAGCAAACATGCCAACAATAATCTTTTAAGTAGGAGTAGGATGTGTCGAGGCTACATGTCAAATCTCCAACCCCAACTAGTTATGAGAGTTAAAATGTCATAAATTAGTCTTAATAAAATCCATTCGTCCGAGACAACTTCCAGTGAGGCCTAAAACATTTACTATTGTTCAGTGACTTTAGCGAATAGCCGCATATGTGGCATCTTTATGCTGCCTCGTAGGTTAATGTCCCAGTAGAACTTGACAACAGCTATTTATTGGGAAAAAATTCTTTACTGAAATTAGCCAAAATACCTGAAGTGATAAGATACGCCCGTAGAAGGGCAAGGGCCTCCTACCGGAGTGGTAGGGGGTGGCTCAAGTAGTCTCCCAAGAGGTTGGTTGGTTGGTTCTTAAGTGTAAGGGCTGCGACAACGCGGTCATGTAGCCCCGTGTACTTTGGGTGTGTGTAGAATCTGTCTGATAACCGGTGTTAATTGTGATGACTGTATTAGTGTGTGTTATCTGTCTTTTAATTTAAGTACTGCAACTTGAAAGTTTTCAAGTTCCTACTTTTGCCGCAAAGCACCACTACTAGGCCAAGTTCAGAACTTAGCTACTAGACGCCACCACAGTCGGCTCTTGGCAACGAACGTAGAAACCTAAGAGCGTTGTTTACATTCCTAACCTATCCAATTTAGCTTCACACAAGTGCAATTAGTGGAAGGTTCTTTAACATGCCATAAATCTATGACATGGGACCGCCGGCTTTACTTCCCCTCCCAAGGAAGGCATACTGAGGGAGTTTTAACGATCTTAAGAAATCCGACAGCTTCGGCAGAGTTTGAACCCGCTATTTTGGGCATAGAAGCTCAGCATGCTACCGACTACGCCGGTCTGCCAAGAGGAGCCAGTTCTTGAGAGATGTCTTTCCTATATACATATTGACACATATTAATACAAAATAAATTAGCACACATGCTTACTACGGTATTTACATTGTTACACTATTACACTGTTCTGAATTTCCTTCCATAGCTTTCTATTGCTGGCATTTCTGGTCTACGTAACACCTGCCTTGAACCTAAATTCGTCCGAGCATCTGCGACGGGGGCGTCCTCTGCTTCTCTTGCCAGCTCTTGGATCCCACATAGTCGTGGAGTAGGCCTGGTGCATTCTGGATGTGTCCACCCCTTGCCAAGCTCTTGTTGCTGTGTCTTCCAACCCACTTCTTTTTCTCAGATCCGTCTTACTCATTCTGTCGCTTAGCTAACGCCTAGGATTCTCCTTTCCATTTTCCGTTGACAGATCTGGAGCAGTCTTGTCTGACATTTGCTAAATGACCACGTTTGGCATCCATATATTAACACTGGGATGACACAGCTTTGAAGTACTTCAAATATTAATTTAGGGCTCAATGATTTGTCCATAAGGATGAAGCTTAGGCTCCAGAATTTTCCCCACATCAATCCGATCCTCCTTTTGATTTCTCGGTCGCTCGTTTGTGTCATACTTATTGCTTGGCCTAAATATATATACTCGCTGCAATATTCCACAGGTGTGGCATTCACTATGATTGGTAACTCTTCCGAATTTGTAATTATTTTGTTTTTTCTGGGGTTCATTTGCAGTCCCACTTCTTCGCTTGTGGAATGGAGTTCACAAAGCATTGTGTTCAGTTTCTTTGCTGTCTTTGCAAATAGCACAATGTCTTCTGCAAAGCGGACGTTAGATAGACATCTTCCGTTAATGTTAATTCCAAAGTTCCTGTTTCCCCAGTTTAGTTTCCTGAACAAAATTTCCAGGACGCAGGTGAAAAGTTTGGGTGATATGGGATCCCCAGGGCTTCCATCCACTCACTCGCCCAAAAATAGTGAAATAGTGAGTGTTTTTTCTTCAAAAAAGTTTGTATGAAAAAGTGAGTAAATAGCGAGTAAATTCATAGCATTATTCACATTTAAGGCTGTATATCTGGTTCATAATTTTAACGTTTGTTGATATCTGTAGATTCAATTAGAGAGGTGGGGGTGGGTGGCTAAGCTCCCCAAAACCAACCATAGCCCCCCAAAAATGTGACAAAACTGTATTTAAATACACAAATTTTTTATGAATGTGTATCTGAAAAACAAATTAGCCCCACCAAAATGTCAACCAAATTGAGCCTATGTTAATATCTCCGAGTACTGTTTGTGATTTTCCATGTAGTTAGAGGACACTTGGAAATAATGGATAGGAAAATCAATGCAACAGTCAAGAAATTTAAATCGTAAAACAAAAATATAAATGTGAACTTTTGCTAAAAAATGCTTTGTTAAAATTTTTGGCAATCGCTGCCGGCAGCGCGCTCAGGCACCGGTGGCAGAAAAATGAACTACCCATTCATGGGTATATTTTGGGTCATTTCTAGCAATCTGATTGTGCATGAGACCACTTTTAATGCAGAATGTGACCAATTTTGTTAAAAAAAAAAAAAAAAGTGAGAATAGTGAGTGCTTTTATTATATAGTGAGAAAAATGAGGCTGCTTTGAAAATAGTGAGAAAAGTGAGTCGCTGGAAGCCCTGGGTCCCCTTATTTGACCCCTTTCTCTATTCTGAAGAGTTCTCCAACTTCTGTTCTAACCTGCAGGGGCGTATATACAATTTTTTTCGGGGGGGGGGCTGACTATCCTGGAAAATTGTGAGTACTTAATGAATGTTCCCCAGAATGCAAAATTGAAATTGCTTGAATAATTTGTATTGTAATTGAATTTTCCTTTTGTTTTTGTTTGGCCATTTGGCTGCAATAAAAGTATTATTATTAATGAATGTTCTATTATAGCCTGTGGAGTATGAATGGCAAGTATCTAAATGGATTACTTGTTAATTTATTCAGCAAATTTTACAAATTGATAAGCATTTCTTAAAAGTACTGTGAAATACATTGTATTTTGTACCCAAGTTGGCTTTTTCGGGGGGAGGGGCTGGCGCCCCCTCAGCACCCCCCTGCCTTAGCGTAGCTTTCCAAGTATGTTAGACCAATAATTCGAATGTATTTCGAGTTGACATCTATTACCTTTAATGCCTCCAAGACGCTGATATGCTCTACCGAGTCGAATGCCTTTTTATAATCCACGAATGCAACATATTCTCTCAGGTTGAATTCAAGTGTTTTCTCAATCACCTGGTTTACTGCTTGGAGGTGATCCATTGTGTTGTAGCTTTTCCGGAAGCCTGCTTGTTCTGGGGGTTGATTTTCATCCATTATTTTAGTAAGTCTATTCGTTAGGATTTTCATAAACACTTTATATATTTGCAGGAAGAGTTACATGCGTTACAAACCATGTTTAAGGGTAATGGCTAGAATGAATCCACTATATATAGGTCCCTACATCCCAGAAGGAGGGATAGACAACCTTCTCAGAGCTCCGACGTGAGAGGAACTGCTTACCTCCCTTATATTCACAACGCCACTGCTATGATTCTCCGCAAGCACAAGATAAAAACAGTTTTCGGCACTATGACGAAAATCGGTCAACGTTTAGCATTAAACAAAGATAAATTGTCTCCAATACTACAACCTGGGGTGTATGAAGTCCCTTGTACTTGCGGAAAAGTCTACATTGGATGAACAAAACGGTCCATTGCAACTCGCATCAAAGAGCATCAAAGGAACATCCGTCTAAACCAACCTGACAAATCAGCAATAGCTGAACATGCCCTGTCTTCAGGGCACGATGTATGTTTCAAGGATGCTCATGCGCTTGCCCTTGTTAAGCACAACTGGTCTAGAATTATAAGGGAGGCAGTTGAAATTCGTAAAAATCCCAATAATTTTAACAGAGACACTGGATATCAGCTAAGTGACACTTGGCTACCAGTTATTAAGGATCTAGGAAGATAGTTCCTCTCAGTCTCTCTGTTCTTCACCTATTTCAAATTGTACTTTGTCACTCTATGGCTACAGAGCCTGGATTTGATCATCACTGGAGGAGTTTCTATGTTTTTCGCCGTTGCCTGTATGACGTTAGGTATCGTTCAGATACACTTCCCTTTTGTTTACGTTTCCTTATATTCATCTAACCCTCCCCCCCCCCCCCCCCCTCTTTTCTTTTGGACATCCTCATTCTTCGAGGAGTCTCTTTATTTTCACCACGCCCCCTTTACCTTCTCGTTACTTACTAATTTGTTCGCCGTTCTACCATGGTCCATACAGTAATTTCTGGCAGCTGCTCTCTGGTGACGAACAGAGGAATTTATCTATATTTTTTGTATTTTTTTGTAATTTCATTGATATACTTTCTTTGGCCACATTGTTTATTTCCATTGAAAAAGGAGGCAAGGTTTCTCCGAAACGTATGGTTCAAATCTAAATACACACGGCATTAGCCCAAAAGCATGAATTATTTATATAATCACTTTATATATGTTTGGGATCAGTGTTATTGGTCTGTAGTTGTCTGCATCATCACGTGCTCCCTTCTTGTACAATAAAATTATCGTACTTATCAGCCACTAGTTAGGTATGTCCTCTGTATCTATTATCTTGTTGAATAGGTTGGTTAGCGATGCTATTAGGTGTGATTTCCCCACTTTAAACACTCTTTGATTATCCCATCGTCTCCTGGTGTCTTGTTATTTTTGAGGTCATCTATGGCCTTCTCAACTTCGTCCTGCATGATAGGTACTTCTTCTTCATGTTCTTAATGTATTCGTAATGCAATGCCTTGTCGCATTTGTAAAGAGATTTGTAGAAATTTGTGGCTGCTGCGATTATTTCTGATCATCCGGCTGTTCTTTCTCCGGTTCCTTTTTCACGCCAGTCATCCAGAATTTGCCGACATTTAATTCTCTTTTCACCTTCTTAATTGATTTTGAATCTTCTATTATGCTTCTCTTCAGGTGAAGATTGTACTCTCTGAAATCTTTTCTTATTTCTCTCTTGGTTAGTTTGTTGATTTTGATATACAGTATTTTGTTTTTACACTCTCGGATTCCAGAGCTGCTTGTTTTAGTTTCTCCCGTTGTTCTATCAACCTAATGAAGTAATAGTCAGGAACAAATCTGGACATGATGCAATAATAGACGTTTACTACTCCGCTGTCTATAACCCACCCAGCCATCCAAATATGATCACTACTTATATAGATGAAATTCCAGCTGACTCCACCATTTTTAGCAACATTGCCAACCCCATGCATTCGGTACTATTTCGCATCCGGTATCGTAACACAAAACTGCGCCGTCAAGTTAATGTGAAAGTAAGGTAAGTTTCAGTGTTAAGTTAGACATGGATTGTGTGAGTTAACGATTTTCAATTTCAATCAAGAATATCATTATGCATTTATAATTTTCATCCAAACCAATGGTTTTTGCCTAGCCCAATATTTTAAGCCAGACCAATAATTGTTCGGAGGGCTGCGTTAACCAATATAAACACCCCTGGTTTTTGTCACGCAACAATAATCTTTATCCAGGCCGGTAAAACTTTTGGAGAGGTATTCCTTTGTATACAATTTTTTAACTACTGAAATTAACTATTTTATCTGAATCAACAGTCGGGAAAATATCTGGAGATGATGTAGTAATAGCTGTTCACTCCTCCGCTGTCCGAGACCCGCCCAGCTATCCCAAATAGGATCACGACTTATATAGTTGAAATTGCAGATCTGACAGCCATCTTTGTCAAGGAGTCAATACTGCCAACCCCACGCATTTGGTTCTATTTCGCACCCAGTATAGAAAAACAAGAGAGCGCCGTGAAATTGATCCTATGACGCGTCCAGATGGTTTTGACAATGGTTATAGCCTAACGCGTCCAGATGCATGATTTTGACAACGGTTACACCCTAACGCATCCAGATCAAAAGTTTTGACAATGGTTACAGCCTAACACGTCCAGATGAATGGTTTTGACAATGGATACAGCCTAACGCATCCAGATCAAAAGTTTTGACAATGGTTACAGCCTAACGCATCCAGATCAAAAGTTTTGACAATGGTTACAGCCTAACGCATCCAGATCAAAAGTTTTGACAATGGTTACAGCCTAACGCGTCCAGATCAAAAGTTTTGACAATGGTTACAGCCTAACGCGTCCAGATGTATAGTTTTGACAATGGTTACAGCCTAACGCGTCCAGATCAAAAGTTTTGACAATGGTTACAGCCTAACGCATCCAGATCAAAAGTTTTGACAATGGTTACAGCCTAACGCATCCAGATGAATAGTTTTGACAATGGGTACAGCCTAACGCATCCAGATGAATAGTTTTGACGGGACTACTATACATTGCGATACGGCCGCGTATGAAATTCCCCTAAAAGAAAATGGCGGCTTCCGTGACGTCATCAACGACGTCACAAAATACTCCCCTGGCAAGCCTACGGGAAAAGCCTAGGTAATAGGGGTTTTTTGGGTGGGGAAACACAAAAACCGTCAATTTTTTTATGTATCGAAATCTATAATTGAGCTATATAGTTCAATTAAAGAGTCCAATACACGAAAAAAAATCGCAAATTCACGTAATAGGAGTTCTTTGTATGGGAAAACCCAAAAACCGTCAATTTTTGTATGTATCGAAATCTATAATTGAGCTATATATTTCAAAAAATCGCAAATTCACGTCATATATTATACATTTCCGTATCGAAATATATAATTGGCCTAAGTAGATCAATTACATAGTCCGATACACATGATAATTATTTTCTTTTCGTAAATAAAAAACATTGCATCGAAATCTATAATTTACCTATATAGCTCAATTAACGATTGTATTGTATTGTTTATTCATCCATTCAATCATATAATGCACATTGTACAATGATATAGGACACGTCAATTCACAAATTATACTAATACTAATTTACAATCACAATAATAATATAGGATAACCTTACATCATTTAGTCCTAACTATTGATATTCTAAAAACTCTCTAACTGAGTAGAAGCAGTGCTCCAGCAAGAACTCTTTAGTTTTTATTTTGAACTTTATGTAATTTGCTGTACTTTTAATATTATTTGGCAAATGATTATATAGCGTTATAGCTGCATGGAATACACCATTTTTACATAGTGTTGTATTTGCAGCATGTACATGAAGATTGTTCTTTTGTCTGGTCTGGTAGTTATGTATATTTGAATTCATCTCAAAGATATCCTCATTTCCTAAGCTTTGTTTGACAAATAATAGAAGTTCAAAGATGTAAATACATGGCAAAGGTAAAATTTTCAGTTGTTTAAACAGAGGCTTACATGTATGCAATCTAGTAGTTCCTTTCATTGTTCTAATTATTCTTTTCTGGATAATAAAGATTTGGTGAGCAGCAGGTGAATTTCCCCAAAATATGATTCCATATTTCATAAGCGAATAGCAATAAGCAAAATAAGTACTAAGAACAGTTCTCCAGCTAGTCGATTGTCTTAATACTCGTAATGCATAACAACTTGAGCTTAGTTTCTTGGCAAGTTTAGTGGTATGAGAGTTCCATTTTAGGTCGTCCTGCAACCAAAGGCCTAAGAATTTAGTAGAAGAGGCGTTACCAATTTTAAGGTCATTTAAGATTATGGAGGGAGAATTAATACTTTTATTCTGAGCTGTGTGAAAGTTAAGAGCCACTGTTTTACTAGTGTTGATAAGGAATCCATTATTGTTGAACCATAAGGACAGCTGACCTGTTACTTCCTCTACTGATTTTTGAAGTTCAGTGTCATTTTCACCCCTCATCAAAACACTTGTATCATCTGCGAATAGTACAGTTTTAAATGCAGGTATCTGAGATGGCAAGTCATTTACGTAAAGGAGAAAAAGTAGTGGCCCTAGAACGGACCCCTCCGGAATGCCATACTTCAAAAACATAGGATCTGAGTGGTAATATTTAAATATGTTGGTGGTATTTTCAAAAATATTTTTGTTCGACGATCTGTTGGCGATTATTTAAATATGACTGAAACCACTTACTAGCGATACTCCTGATACCATATTGATGGAGTTTATCAATTAGTATCTGATGATTTATCACATCAAAAGCTTTAGACAGGTCCAAAAACAGGCCACATACTCTCTTCCTTTCATCAAGTGACTCAAAAGCAGGATTTAAAAATTCATAAATTGCTGACATTGTTGATTTTCCTTCTCTAAAGCCATGTTGAGAGTCAGTTAACAATTTATATTTGTTTATGAAGCTAATTAGACGGTTGTAGATTATCTTCTCTAAAATTTTTGAAAATATCGACAATAAAGAAATAGGTCTATAATTGGTTACGTTTTCTCTATCTCCCCCTTTAAATAATGGAATTACTTTTGCAATTTTAAAGATATCTGGAAATATTCCTGACATGAGAGATTGGTTACAGAGGTGTGTTAAGGGGGTAATTATATTTTGGATACATTTTTAAATTAGTATATCAGGAATGTTATCAACTCCTGAGCAATGTTTATTCTGTAGGTTCTTTACAATATTGAGGATTTCTGCTTCTGTAACATTTTCAACAAACATTGATTTTCCATTAAATGTTATATTCGTGAGTGTTGATTTTATTGCTTGTATATTGTTTACATTTAGTAGTTTTTCAGCTATGGTAGCAAAATGCTCATTAAAAATTCTTGACACATTTTGTGGGTCATTGATCTTCTTGGAGTCTTCTGATAACGTTATGTTATTTACTGCCGGTTTTGTTTGCCTGGTTTCATTTTTTATGATATTCCACATAACCTTAGTTTTATTTTTAGATTCCAGGATATAATTATCATTTGACATTCTCTTTGCTAATTTTATAACTTTGTTAAGTATGGTCTTATAGGTCTTGAAATACATGTTAAATTCATTGGAGGTTTCGTGCGTACTTTGAAAATCGTGGAGGAAACGCTTTCTTTTGCATGAAGTAATTATTCCAAGAGTAAGCCATTGTTTTGATGGAGAAGAAACTTTCAGTCTGATACTCTTCAAAGGAAATGCAATATCAAAATAATACAGGAAAATATTAATGAATTCCTGGAATATTTTGTTTGTATCTATTGACTTGTACACACCTTCCCAAGTTTCTCCTTTTAACAAGTTGTTGAAATAGTTTATATTGTGCTGACTAAAGCTTCGACATTTATCAAACTGAGCATTGTAAACTGGGTTTGAAATATTTAGAGTTATTATTTGAGCTCGGTGGTCACTGAAACCTGTGTTGATTACTTCGAGAGAGTTGCAGTTCACATTGTCCTTAATTATTATCTGGACAAGTGTGGTTGCACTAGTTTTTGTTATTCTTGTGGGTACTGTTACTGTGTGAATTAGATGATGGGAGCTTAACAAATTTAGCAATTCCCTTCTCTCCGTACTTTCCTCTAAAAAGTTAATATTGAAATCTCCACAAAGAACTATTTTTTTATTAAATTTATTTATTTATTTTATTTATTATCACTTCTAGTTTATTCAGAAATAACTTTGCACTATTTCCTGGTGAACGATATATACAGATGGGAATTAAATTTTCCTTTGGGATAGAAATAGCTGTTGCCTCAAAATTTTTATCTATGCATAAGTCATCGGGAATTGGTATAGGCTTAAATTCTATGTTTCCTTTGATATAGATACATACACCTCCATGCTCTGATGTTGATCTACAGTAGTAGCTAGCTAAAGTAAACCCTGGTATGACAGCATGATTGATTTGTTCAGGTTTCATCCAGTGTTCAGACAAGCACAGGATGTGGATATCTTTGAGTGATGTTTGTAGAAGCATATCGATATGAACTAGTTTATCAATAAATGATAAAAATGGTCCGGTTAGCTCAAACAATGCCAGCGTTTCGCCCCAGTGTGCCGTTGGGCTCGTCAGTTGGTACAGACACACCTACCAATACGCGTGGCTAGCACATGCTGAGAAGGCCATGCAAGACACAAAATACAAGCAGTATTGACGTCACGAGCATGCCAATGTGCTACGGGAGTCAAACTCCCTCTCTTAAAAAAAATGCTCATTAATGGAAACTACATCATATTCCCTTTGAGAATATTCAAAACCTTATTTGGATTGCCAAGGTAAGGCTTTTGTTTTTAAGAAAGGGAGTTTGACTCCCGTAGCACATTGGCATGCTCGTGACGTCAATACTGCTTGTATTTTGTGTCTTGCATGGCCTTCTCAGCATGTGCTAGCTACGCGTATTGGTAGGTGTGTCTGTACCAACTGACGAGCCCAACGGCACACTGGGGCGAAACGCTGGCATTGTTTGAGCTAACCGGACCATTTTTATCATTTATTGATCCGCTCAAATGGAAACTACATCATATTCCCTTTGGGAATATTCAAAACCTTATGAACTAGTTTATTATTAAGTGACTGTACATTTTGGTGAAATATTCTGATTGAGGAACTCTGTGCATTTGTACTGTTGTTAAGCTTGGGGATTATAGTTCTTGCAGGAGCACTTACCTCTGTTCTAAAAAACTCTCGCCACCAAGTGAATTCACTGATTCTACAGCAGTCGGAATTGCAGTATGCGGTAGTGGGATGACTGGTCCGTGGGAGTGGAACTTTTTGTTGATTTCCTCCGCTACTTGTGAACAGATCTGTTGCTTTCCTTTGGTGTTTAAGTGAAGACCATGTCGGGTAAACAGTTCTCTCGGTACATCAATATCAAGAAAGTGAACATGCTGATATAGTCTGGATAGTGCTCTAAGCTTTTTGTTCGTCCTCTTTACCTCCTTGTTGACACACGATTCTTCCATTAGATCATGTCTGAGTGGGATGCCTAAGAGTATAACGTTTGTACCTGAAAGTAGTGGTAGCTTATCTTTGTAGGTTTGTATTGCACCATTCGCTTCGTACCCCCCCCCCCCCACAAAACAACATAACCTTCATGAGTAAGGTTTCTGCACATTTCAACACAATGCTGAATAAAATTTCGCAATTTAACGTTATACTTTACAATTTCCGCATCGAATTCTTTAATTGGCCTATATATTACAGATTCCGATACACATCATAATTTCAGTTGATATTTTTAATTTTACGCATCGAATTCTATAATTGGCCTATGTAGATCAATTACAGATGACGATACACATCGTAATTAGTAGTTTATAATTTCATATTAATAAAACATTGCATCGAAATCTTTAATTGAGCTATATAGGTCAATTACGGCTTTCGATACAATGTCTTATAAATATAAAATTAAATTAATTACGACGCTTAACGTCATCTGTAATTCAACTATATAGGCGAATTACATATCCCGAAACGGAATTTTAAAAATATGTCATAAATGTAACCCTAAATTAAAATATTTTCGTATGTACGGCGTGCCAAATTGAGGTAGGCCGATAAATAAATTACATGTGACGAAACACAATACGTTTCGAAGTTTTTTAATGCTCATTTCTGTTATTGAGTTGTCACCACCCAAAATACCCTATAACCAAGGCATTTCCCATAATCTTGCCAGAGATGCATTTCGTCAAGTGGTTGATAACATCACAAAAACAGCCAATTTATTTTTATAATATATTCATGCGCAAACGATCGCGGTCTGTAATAATCGCCGGTTGACATCAATACATTAACCTAGCTGCACATTGTAGTATTCTTATAAAACATTGTGGTCAATAAAGTTATTGTGTAGTTTCGTTTTTTTTTCCAAAGTTGGCTGCAAATACACCAAACACAATGCCATTATAAAACATTGTGGTCAATAATGTTGATTTTGCTGGGGGGGCTGTGCCCCCCCCCCCTCCCCCCTTCGATAGGTTGGTATTTTTATGTTTACCAATATTGGCTGAAAACACAAAAACAAGATCTATAGGCCGATAGGTCTAATACAAAACATTGTCATATCTATTTTAACAGGCGTATTCCCCAACACCGTTCCTGACGTAATATTATCGTTTAGACAACTTTCCTATTAAATGCAGCAACCAAAATATATATATGAACAACGTAAAAACTCACTTCTTCTTCTTCCTCTTCGGCTTTTCCCAATTAATTGGGGTCGCCGGAGCCAACCAGGCTCATTTTGGTTTTGGCCGGGGATTTAAGGCCGGATGCCCTTCCTGACGCCACGTGATTTTCCAGGTGAAAATTCCACCCCGCTGTCACCGGGATTCGAACCCCGGTCGTCCGGGTGAAAGGCGAGTAGCTAAGCCACTGCGCCATCACGGTAAAAACTCACTGATATATTCCAAATGCTGTATTATTCCACATGTACAAGCAGAAGCACAAGTAACTGATTTTATTTTAATGCAACAACTTCAGGATTTAAACAATTTTTATACAAATCGTCAAAACAATCGAGCACACGACACTGCTAATATCAAAATCTTGTTCTACAGGTTATTCACGGGAATATTTATTTTAATATCACGCTTAGAAAACGCTAACGCGTGACAATACAAAAATGGCGAACCGACTCCAGCAAAATCCCGCGACGAACTGACCTCGGAACTGACGTAGTAATCAGCTGACAACCAATAGCGTTACCGATAGCAATACGTCAGCCGTGAGATCACGGTGACGTCACTGATCTCCCTGAAATCTCCCTAGACGCCGCTGTATCGCAATATACAGTTCAACCGTTTTGACAATGGTTACAGCCTAACGCATTCAGATCAAAAGTTTTGACAATGGTTACAGCCTAATGCGTCCAGATCAAAAGTTTTGACAATGGTTACAGCCTAACGCGTCCAGATCAAAAGTTTTGACAATGGTTACAGCCTAACGCGTCCAGATGAATGGTTTTGACAATGGTTACAGCCTAACGCGTCCAGATCAAAAGTTTTGACAATGGTTACAGCCTAACGCATCCAGATCAAAAGATTTGACAATGGTTACAGCCTAACGCGTCCAGATGAATAGTTTTGACAATGGTTACAGCCTGACGCGTCCAGATAATTGGTTTTGACAATGGTTACAGCCTAACGCGTCCAGATGATTGGTTTTGACAATGGTTACAGCCTGACGCGTCCAGATGAATAGTTTTGACAATGGTTACAGCCTGACGCGTCCAGATAATTGGTTTTGACAATGGTTACAGCCTGATGCGTCCAGATGATTGGTTTTGACAATGGTTACAGCCTGACGCGTCCAGATGAATGGTTTTGACAATGGTTACAGCCTAACGCGTCCAGATGAATGGTTTTGACAATGGTTACAGCCTGACGCGTCCAGATGAATAGTTTTGACAATGGTTACAGCCTAACGCGTCCAGATGATTGGTTTTGACAATGGTTACAGCCTGACGCGTCCAGATGATTGGTTTTGACAATGGTTACAGCCTGACACGTCCAGATGAATGGTTTTGACAATGGTTACAGCCTAACGCATCCAGATGAATGGTTTTGACAATGGTTACAGCCTAACGCATCCAGATGAATAGTTTTGACAATGGTTACAGCCTAACGCGTCCAGATCAAAAGTTTTGACAATAGTTACAGCCTAACGCGTCCAGATGAATAGTTTTGACAATGGTTACAGCCTAACGCGTCCAGATCAAAATTTTGACAATGGTTACAGCCTAGCGCATCCAGATGAATAGTTTTGACAATGGTTACAGCCTAACGCGTCCAGATGAATGGTTTTGACAATGGTTACAGCCTAACGCATCCAGATGAATAGTTTTGACAATGGTTACAGCCTAACGCGTCCAGATGAATGGTTACAGCCTAATGCGTCCAGATGAATGGTTTTGACAATGGTTACAGCCTAACGTGTCCAGATGAATAGTTTTGACAATGGTTACAGCCTAAAGCGTCCAGATGAATGGTTTTGACAATGGTTACAGCCTAACGCGTCCAGATCAAAAGTTTTGACAATGGTTACAGGCTAACGCGTCCAGATGAATGGTTTTGACAATGGTTACAGCCTAACGCGTCCAGATGAATGGTTTTGACAATGGTTACAGCCTAACGCATCCAGATGAATAGTTTTGACAATAGTTACAGCCTAGCGCATCCAGATGAATGGTTTTGACAATGGTTACAGCCAAACGCATCCAGATGAATGTTTTTGAGAATGGTTACAGCCTAACGCGTCCAGATGAATAGTTTTGACAATGGTTACAGCCTAACGCGTCCAGATGAATGGTTTTGAGAATGGTTACAGCCTAACGCGTCCAGATGAATGGTTTTGACAATGGTTACAGCCTAACGCGTCCAGATGAATGGTTTTGACAATGGTTACAGCCTAACGCGTCCAGATGAATGGTTTTGACAATGGTTACAGCCCAACGCGTCCAGATGAATGGTTTTGACAATCGTTACAGCCTAACACGTCCAGATCAAAAGTTTTGACAATGGTTACAGCCTAACGCGTCCAGATCAAAAGTTTTGACAATGGTTACAGCCTAACGTGTCCAGATCAAAGGTTTTGACAATGGTTACAGCCTAACGTGTCCAGATCAAAAGTTTTGACAATGGTTACAGCCTAATGCGTCCAGATCAAACGTTTTGACAATGGTTACAGCCTAACGCGTCCAGATCAAAAGTTTTGACAATGGTTACAGCCTGACGCGTCCAGATGAATAGTTTTGACAATGGTTACAGCCTAACGTGTCCAGATCAAAAGTTTTGACAATGGTTACAGCCTAACGCATCCAGATCAAAAGTTTTGACAATGGTTACAGCCTAACGCGTCCAGATGAATGGTTACAGCCTAACGCGTCCAGATGAATGGTTACAGCCTAACGCGTCCAGATCAAAAGTTTTGACAATGGTTACAGCCTGACGCGTCCAGATGAATGGTTTTGACAATGGTTACAGCCTAACGCGTCCAGATCAAAAGTTTTGACAATGGTTACAGCCTAACACGTCCAGATCAAAAGTTTTGACAATGGTTACAGCCTAACACGTCCAGACGAATGGTTTTGACAATGGTTACAGCCTAACGTGTCCAGATGAATGGTTTTGACAATGGTTACAGCCTAACGCATCCAGATCAAAAGTTTTGACAATGGTTACAGCCTAACACGTCCAGATGAATGGTTTTGACAATGGTTACAGCCTAACGTGTCCAGATGAATGGTTTTGACAATGGTTACAGCCTAACGTGTCCAGATTTCTTAGTGGTGGTGTCGTGTGGTGTATTTCGTATTGGACATGTTGGCAACAGTTATGACGTCAATGTAAGATGGCGCCGAATCTTAAGAATGAACTGTTATAGGTAGTAAAAGGAATTATTTCGGCTGTGGCATTGCCAATGGAAATCGAAAAATGAACATTTAATGACTCCCAGAAGGTATATGAATCAAATGATATATATATTTTCAATATTTTGCCTTGCGAAAGTGATATAAGGAAGGAATACCTCTCGTGAAGACTGAATATTAATTCTACAGAACAGGAGAACAAGCCTTTTGGTAACTTGGAACAAAAATATAGTATTCATGATTGACAAACCTTTCTCGGAGTTGTTGGGAGTCTTTTCACATTCTCAATTGCCACTGCTGCACCGGAAATAATTACTTTTAACGTAAATAAAGCATTATTGGTCGTGTTCATTTGAACAAGGTCAGTCATTTAACAATCACACCGGACACTACTTCATACCCACATGAGACGTTGCCAACATGAAAAATGAAATACAAGGCAAAACCATTGGCCTGGATAAAGATTATTGATGCGTGACTTCCCCCACTGTGCGTGACAAAAACCAGGGGTGTTATAGCCCGACACAGCGATCTTTGCCGCGGCATGACCAGAGAGGCGTGGCTACTGAACAGTGGGAGGAGTGGGACTGTTCTAGCTCGACTCATCGCTCGCGTCACTTTTGAACGCGATACGAATGGTCACGCGCACCGCTGGGTATAGTTTGGCAGGATACGGTTTCTAGATATGAACAGGATGAAAGGCAGCATTTTTTGAATATATAGAAACATGAATCACAATTCTACGTCCAGTAGTTTATTTTCTATGTTATTTTAAAATTGGCTGGCTGCGTGGCTCAGCAGCAAGGTTCCCGCTTGCTCTGCCTAAGGTTGCAGGATCGAATCCTGGCACAGTCAGCTGGCATTTGAGGGTGCGCAAATGCGAGGGAGCCATGTCGGTATATTTACTGGCATGTTAAAGCTCCCCTTCGGGGCAAAATTCTGGCACCCTGGCGTCTCTAAAAGCCGCAGTAGTTAAAAGAGACGTAGATCAAATAACAATATTTTAAAATTATTTGAAAGAGGACACCACCCATCTATCATTAATCACTCACTCATCAATTACTGCCCGTAAAACCTTCTGCAATGTAAGCATGGTTTTTATATCAATATTGCAAAACACTTTCAGTGTGCAATGTTTTTTAACATGTCTTGTCATAATAGAAACAAGCCTTAAAGAAAACTAATCAGTTAGCACATCACACGAAATAAAATAAAATATAAAGAAAATAGAAAATAGACAAACCCTAAGAATAGGAAACTGGGAATTTATTTATTTTGTGCTCAATAATGCATTTCGTTCTTTGAGGACGAATGTCCTGCCTCTCCGCCAAAACTGTTCTGTTATTCACTGTCTTTCTCCACTTGAATCCCATTTTACTTAAAAGACATCGTAATCTCTCTCTACTGCCTCAAAAATTAATGTCCTGTTGTAACTTAGAAAGTAACAGTCGAAGCGTGGGAATTTTCATTTCGTGCAAAGCAAAATCATATATACATCGTCGTATTACTTCTTGATTGAAATTATCCGCTGAAGATTTGGTGGCTGCTCGCGGTCTTGCTTTACTGGGTGTGGATAAAAATGTAGACAGGCCTTCCATCTACTCTAAAACTTTTTTTTCACTTACTATCGCCCTAATTGTATGCTCAGGAACTCCAGCGGCCGCCGCTGCCCGTTTGGCAAATTTATTTATAGGTATGTCAACACCCCTTTCCGCTTCTTGTTTCATGAAATTGTGCACATTAGATATTAATTCTCTCGCCTGACTGTGTAATGTTTTTGTTTTTAACTTGGACAACACCGGAGGCATTGCGACCGTGGATCGTCAGTGTCTTTCAAACCCGTGGCCTACTATAAGAACACAAGAAGTTTACTGGTGTATCAATATTACGCACGTAATCAGTCGAGAGCAAAGGTTTAAACACACACAAAACCTGCGATTTCAACTAGGCTAGAAAGAGCATCCGAGAAAACCAAGGTAAGGATCAAACTGCTTCGATACTAGCCGCTGCTGAGCTGGAGAGCCAATGTAATGTTGCCAAGTTGTTGCACAATGACGAGCGGGTGAGCGGAGCTCTCGTCTACATTGCATAGCATTATGTTATCACGGCCAAGTCAAAGCAGAGAATGAACGATGTTGCTACATCGGGACTTGGGGAGTCAGGACGTGTCACGCGTGCCAGAGGACGTGGGAACGAATTAAAGTGCGTAACTGAGTCGCGGCAAACATTCCTGGGTCAGGCTCTATCTATTAGCTAACGCGGCCTGCCGGGCCGCGCTATCAATCCTCCATTGGCCTGGACGAAAATATTTGTCTAGTCAAAACCATTGGTACCGAATGCGTGGGGTTGGCATTATGGACTCCTTCACGAACATTCACAAAGATAGCCGTCAGAGCGGCAATTTCAGCTATATAAGTCGTGCTCCTATTAGGGCGGGATGGTGGGTCTACGGCAGCGGACATGTGAACATCTATTACTATATCATCTCCAGATACCATTACTACAGTTATTTTGGCCAATTTCATTACTTACAATTTTTTAAACACATGTTCTCCTGTTCTGTAGTGTCACCGAATGAATATTTCAATTTCGGATATTGGTTCGCACTGCCGATGGCTGCAACCAATATTTTACAAGTCCGTAGAACAGTCCAATGCGCAGGCGCGAGCCCACCGCGCGCATGCGCCCGGTGGGCTCGCACCTGCGAACAAATGAAGTACCGGAAGTAAAGGAATTACACTTAATAGCAACACAATCTACGCACTCTCTTGGCTCACTGAAACGTCAGTCATCTGTTATTTCTATGAAGGCAAAGAAAATCGCAAGAAAGAAGAACACATCATACAACGCAAATTCCAAGCGAGACGCGCCATGATGTGTATGGGCACACAGCTGTTCATGAAGCGGCTAGCAGGTGAAACATGTGTTATTTCCCTGTAGAAATACAAACCGATGTAAAATAAGTGTAAAACACTCTTAAAAACGTGCACTTTTTGTGTTCCAACTGCAATAAAAATATTAAAATATATATTAAAAATTCCAAACCTACATGACCTAACGTAAAATAGAACGACGAAAATGATTATGTTAAAGAATTTTATGTAGGTCTATTGGTTACTTCACAAACAACCTTCAAACTCGAGTGCACTAAATACATTGGTCGACAGTAGTGCCTGGCACGGGGACGGGAATCGAACTCTCGTCCCCAGGGGCATTACTTGTGACTTTTGGCACAGCCAACTTAGGAACGTCTTCATACTATTCTTATGAACACCATACAGTAACATTCTGGGTTACACACCGCAAATTCAAATTTATGACTTAGTGCCTGGCTCGGGAATCAAACCCTCGTCCCCAAGGGCATTAGGCGTGACTTTTCACACTGCCAACGTAAGGAAGGTCGCCATACTATTTTATAAACACCATACCGTAACTTTCCGGGTTACACACCGCAAATTCGAATTTATGACTTAGTGCCTGGACAGAGAATCGAACCCTCGTCCCCAAGGGCGTTAAGTGTAACTTTTCACACTGCCAACGTAAGGAAGGTCGCCATACTATTTTATGAACACAATACATTCCGGGTTACACGTCGCAAATTCGAATTTATGACTTAGTGCCTGGAAAGAGAATCGAACCCTCGTCCCCAAGAGCGTTAGGTATGACTTTTCGCACAGCCAACGTAAGGAACGTCTCCATACTATTTTTAAGAACACCATACCGTAACATTCTGGGTTACACGCCGCAATTTCGAATTTATGACTTAGTGCCTGGCTGGGGATTCGAACATTCGTCCCCAAGGGCGTTAGGTGTGACTTTTTGCACAGCCAATGTAATGAACGTCTCCATACCATTTTTATGAAAACCATACCGTAACATTCTAGGTTACACACCGCAAATTCGAATTGATGACTTAGTGCCTGGCCGGGAATCGAACTCTCGACGCCAATTGCGTTAGGTATGACATTCTGCACAGCCAATGTAATGAACGTCTGCATACTATTTTTAAGAACACCATACCGTAACATTCTGGGTTACACGCCGCAATTTCGAATTTATGACTTAGTGCCTGCCAGGGAATCGAACTCTCGTCCCCAAGGGCGTTAGGTGTGACTTATCGCACAGCCAACGCAATGAATATCTGAATACTATTTTCATGAACACAATACCGCAACATTCTAGGTTACACACCGCAAATTCGAATTTATGACTTAGTGCCTGGCTGGGGATTCGAACATTCGTCCCCAAGGGCGTTAGGTGTGACTTTTTGCACAGCCAATGTAATGAACGTCTCCATACCATTTTTATGAAAACCATACCGTAACATTCTTGGTTACACACCGCAAATTCGGATTGATGACTTAGTGCCTGGCCGGGAATCGAACTCTCGACGCCAATTGCGTTAGGTATGACTTTCTGCACAGCCAATGTAATGAACGTCTGCATACTATTTTTAAGAACACCATACCGTAACATTCTGGGTTACACGCCGCAATTTCGAATTTATGACTTAGTGCCTGCCCGGGAATCGAACTCTCGTCCCCAAGGGCGTTAGGTGTGACTTAACGCACAGCCAACGCAATGAATATCTGAATACTATTTTTATGAACACAATACCGCAACATTCTAGGTTACACACCGCAAATTCGAATTTATGACTTAGTGCCTGGCTCGGGAATGGAACCCTCGTCCCCAAGGGCGTTAAGAGTAACTTTTCACACTGCCAACGTAAGGAAGGTCGCCATACTATTTTATGAACACAATACCGTAACTTTCCGGGTTACACGTCGCAAATTCGAATTTATGACTTAGTGCCTGGAAAGAGAATCGAACCCTCGTCCCCAAGAGCGTTAGGTACGACTTTTCGCACAGCCAACGTAAGGAACGTCTCCATACTATTTTTATGAACACCATACCGTATCATTCTGGGTTACACACAGCAAATTCGAATTTATGATTTTGTGCCTGGCCGTGAATCGAACTCTCGACCCCAAGGGCGTTAGGAATGACTTTCTGCACAGCCAATTTAATGAACGTCTCCATACTATTTTTATGAGCACCATGCCGTAACATTCTGGGTTACACACCACAAATTCGAATTTATGACTTTGTGCCTGGCTCGGGAATCGAAACCTCGTTCCCAAGGGCGTAAGGTGTCTCTTTTTGCACAGCCAATGTAATGAAAGTCGCCATACTATTTTATGAACACCATACCGTAACTTTCCGGGTTACACACCGCAAATTCGAATTTATGACTTAGTGCCTGGACAGAGAATCGAACCCTCGTCCCCAAGGGCGTTAAGAGTAACTTTTCACACTGCCAACGTAAGGAAGGTCGCCATACTATTTTATGAACACAATACCGTAACTTTCCGGGTTACACGTCGCAAATTCGAATTTATGACTTAGTGCCTGGAAAGAGAATCGAACCCTCGTCCCCAAGAGCGTTAGGTACGACTTTTCGCACAGCCAACGTAAGGAACGTCTCCATACTATTTTTAAGAACACCATACCGTAACATTCTGGGTTACACGCCGCAATTTCGAATTTATGACTTAGTGCCTGGCTGGGGATTCGAACATTCGTCCCCAAGGGCGTTAGGTGTGACTTTTTGCACAGCCAATGTAATGAACGTCTCCATACCATTTTTATGAAAACCATACCGTAACATTCTAGGTTACACACCGCAAATTCGAATTGATGACTTAGTGCCTGGCCGGGAATCGAACTCTCGACGCCAATTGCGTTAGGTATGACATTCTGCACAGCCAATGTAATGAACGTCTGCATACTATTTTTAAGAACACCATACCGTAACATTCTGGGTTACACGCCGCAATTTCGAATTTATGACTTAGTGCCTGCCCGGGAATCGAACTCTCGTCGCCAAGGGCGTTAGGTGTGACTTATCGCACAGCCAACGCAATGAATATCTGAATACTATTTTTATGAACACAATACCGCAACATTCTAGGTTACACACCGCAAATTCGAATTTATGACTTAGTGCCTGTCTCGGGAATGGAACCCTCGTCCCCAAGGGCGTTAGGTGTGACTTTTCACACTGCCAACGTAAGGAAGGTCGCCATACTATTTTATGAACACAATACCGTAACTTTCCGGGTTACACGTCGCAAATTCGAATTTATGACTTAGTGCCTGGAAAGAGAATCGAACCCTCGTCCCCAAGGGCGTTCGGTATGACTTTTTGCACAGCCAACGTAAGGAACGTCTCCATACTATTTTTATGAACACCATACCGTAACATTCTGGGTTACACGCCGCAATTTCGAATGTATGACTTAGTGCCTGGCTGGGGATTCGAACACTCGTCCCCAAGGGCGTTAGGTGTGACTTATCGCACAGCCAACGTAATGAACATCTGAATACTATTTTTATGATCACCATACCGTAACATTTCGGGTTACACACCGCAAATTCGAATATATGTCTTAGTGCCTACCCGGGAATCGAACTCTCGATCCCAAGGGCGTTAGGTGTGACTTATCGCACAGCCAACGTAATGAATATCTGAATACTATTTTTATGAACACAATACCGCAACATTCTAGGTTACACACCGCAAATTCGAATTTATGACTTAGTGGCTGGCCCGGGAATGGAACCCTCGTCCCCAAGGGCGTTAGGTGTGACTTTTCACACTGTCAACGTAAGGAAGGTCTCCATACTATTTTTATGAACACCATACCGTAACATTCTGGGTTACACACCGCAAATTCGAATTTATGATTTTGTGCCTGGCCGTGAATCGAACTCTCGACCCCAAGGGCGTTAGGAATGACTTTCTGCACAGCCAATTTAATGAACGTCTCCATACTATTTTTATGAGCACCATGCCGTAACATTCTGGGTTACACACCACAAATTCGAATTTATGACTTTGTGCCTGGCTCGGGAATCGAAACCTCGTTCCCAAGGGCGTAAGGTGTCTCTTTTTGCACAGCCAATGTAATGAAAGTCGCCATACTATTTTATGAACACCATACCGTAACTTTCCGGGTTACACACCGCAAATTCGAATTTATGACTTAGTGCCTGGACAGAGAATCGAACCCTCGTCCCCAAGGGCGTTAAGAGTAACTTTTCACACTGCCAACGTAAGGAAGGTCGCCATACTATTTTATGAACACAATACCGTAACTTTCCGGGTTACACGTCGCAAATTCGAATTTATGACTTAGTGCCTGGAATGAGAATCGAACCCTCGTCCCCAAGAGCGTTAGGTATGACTTTTCGCACAGCCAACGTAAGGAACGTCTCCATACTATTTTTAAGAACACCATACCGTAACATTCTGGGTTACACGCCGCAATTTCGAATTTATGACTTAGTGCCTGGCTGGGGATTCGAACATTCGTCCCCAAGGGCGTTAGGTGTGACTTTTTGCACAGCCAATGTAATGAACGTCTCCATACCATTTTTATGAAAACCATACCGTAACATTCTAGGTTACACACCGCAAATTCGAATTGATGACTTAGTGCCTGGCCGGGAATCGAACTCTCGACGCCAATTGCGTTAGGTATGACATTCTGCACAGCCAATGTAATGAACGTCTCCATACTATTTTTATGAGCACCAAACCGTAACATTCTGGGTTACACACCGCAAATTCGAATTTATGACTTTGTGCCTGGCTCGGGAATCGAACCTTCGTCCCCAAGGGCGTAAGGTGTGCCTTTCTGCACAGCTAATGTAATGAAAGTCTCCATACTATTTTTATGAACACCATACCGTAACATTCTAGGTTACACACCGCAAATTCGAATTTATGATTCGTGCCTGGCACGGGAATCGATCCCTCGTCCCCAAGGGCGTTAGGTGTGACATTTGACACTGTTAACGTAAGGAAGGTCTCCATACTATTTTTATGCCCACCATACCGTAACATTCTGGGTTACACGCCGCAATTTCGAATTGATGACTTAGTGCCTGGCCGGGAATCGAACTCTCGACCCCAAGGGCGTTAGGTGTGACTTATCGCACAGCCAACGTATTGAACATCTGATTACTATTTTTATGAACACCATACCGTAACATTCTAGGCTACACACCGCAAATTCGAATATATGACTTAATGCTTGGCTCTGGAATCGAACCCTCGTCCCCAAGAGCGTTAGGTATGACTTCTCGCACAGCCAACGTAAGGAACGTCTGCATACTATTTTTATGAACACCATACCGTTACATTCTGGGTTACACACCGCAAATTCGAATTTATGACTAAGTGCCTGGGAGAGAATCGAACCCTCGTCCCCAGGGGCGTTAGGTGTGACTTTCTGCACAGCCAACGTAGGAACGTCTTCATACTATTTTTATGATCACCATACCGTAACATTTCGGGTTACACACCGCAAATTCGAATTTATGACTTAGTGCCTGCCCGGGAATCGAACTCTCGTCCCCAAGGGCGTTAGGTGTGACTTATCGCACAGCCAACGAAATGAATATCTGAATACTATTCTTATGAACACAATACCGCAACATTCTAGGTTACACACCGCAAATTCGAATTTATGACTTAGTGCCTGGCTCGGGAATGGAACCCTCGTCCCCAAGGGCGTTAGGTGTGACTTTTCACACTGCCAACGTAAGGAAGGTCGCCATACTATTTTATGAACACAATACCGTAACTTTCCGGGTTACACGTCGCAAATTCGAATTTATGACTTAGTGCCTGGAAAGAGTATCGAACCCTCGTCCCCAAGGGCGTTAGGTATGACTTTTCGCACAGCCAACGTAAAGAACGTCTCCATACTATTTTTATGAACACCATACCGTATCATTCTGGGTTACACGCCGCAATTTCGAAATTATGACTTAGTGCCTGGCTGGGGATTCGAACACTGGTCCCCAAGGGCGTTAGGTGTGACTTATCGCACAGCCAACGTAATGAACATCTGAATACTATTTTTATGATCACCATACCGTAACATTTCGGGTTACACACCGCAAATTCGAATATATGACTTAGTGCCTGCCCGGGAATCGAACTCTCGATCCCAAGGGCGTTAGGTGTGACTTATCGCACAGCCAACGTAATGAATATCTGAATACTATTTTAATGAACACAATACCGCAACATTCTAGGTTACAAACCGCAAATTCGAATTTATGACTTAGTGGCTGGCCCGGGAATGGAACCCTCGTCCCCAAGGGCGTTAGGTGTGACTTTTCACACTGTCAACGTAAGGAAGGTCTCCATACTATTTTTATGAACACCATACCGTAACATTCTGGGTTACACACCGCAAATTCGAACTTATGATTTTGTGCCTGGCCGTGAATCGAACTCTCGACCCCAAGGGCGTTAGGAATGACTTTCTGCACAGCCAATTTAATGAACGTCTCCATACTATTTTTATGAGCACCATGCCGTAACATTCTGGGTTACACACCACAAATTCGAATTTATGACTTTGTGCCTGGCTCGGGAATCGAAACCTCGTTCCCAAGGGCGTAAGGTGTCTCTTTTTGCACAGCCAATGTAATGAAAGTCGCCATACTATTTTATGAACACCATACCGTAACTTTCCGGGTTACACACCGCAAATTCGAATTTATGACTTAGTGCCTGGACAGAGAATCGAACCCTCGTCCCCAAGGGCGTTAAGAGTAACTTTTCACACTGCCAACGTAAGGAAGGTCGCCATACTATTTTATGAACACAATACCGTAACTTTCCGGGTTACACGTCGCAAATTCGAATTTATGACTTAGTGCCTGGAATGAGAATCGAAC
This sequence comes from Meconema thalassinum, assembly GCA_946902985.2. Lineage (NCBI taxonomy): Eukaryota > Metazoa > Arthropoda > Insecta > Orthoptera > Tettigoniidae > Meconema > Meconema thalassinum. The sequence goes on from OX336396.1 coordinate 4,670,707, forward strand.
CCTCGTCCCCAAGGGCGTTAGGTATGACTTTTCGCACAGCCAACGTAAGGAACGTCTCCATACTATTTTTAAGAACACCATACCGTAACATTCTGGGTTACACGCCGCAATTTCGAATTTATGACTTAGTGCCTGGCTGGGGATTCGAACATTCGTCCCCAAGGGCGTTAGGTGTGACTTTTTGCACAGCCAATGTAATGAACGTCTCCATACCATTTTTATGAAAACCATACCGTAACATTCTAGGTTACACACCGCAAATTCGAATTGATGACTTAGTGCCTGGCCGGGAATCGAACTCTCGACGCCAATTGCGTTAGGTATGACATTCTGCACAGCCAATGTAATGAACGTCTCCATACTATTTTTATGAGCACCAAACCGTAACATTCTGGGTTACACACCGCAAATTCGAATTTATGACTTTGTGCCTGGCTCGGGAATCGAACCTTCGTCCCCAAGGGCGTAAGGTGTGCCTTTCTGCACAGCTAATGTAATGAAAGTCTCCATACTATTTTTATGAACACCATACCGTAACATTCTAGGTTACACACCGCAAATTCGAATTTATGATTCGTGCCTGGCACGGGAATCGATCCCTCGTCCCCAAGGGCGTTAGGTGTGACATTTGACACTGTTAACGTAAGGAAGGTCTCCATACTATTTTTATGCCCACCATACCGTAACATTCTGGGTTACACGCCGCAATTTCGAATTTATGACTTAGTGCCCGGCTGGGGATTCAAACACTCGTCCCCAAGTGCGTTAGGTGTGACTTTTTGCACAGCCAATGTAATGAACGTCTCCATACCATTTTTATGCCCACCATACCGTAACATTCTAGGTTATACACCGCAATTTCGAATTTATGACTTAGTGCCCGGCTGGGGAATCGAACCCTCGTCCCCAAGTGCGTTAGGTGTGACTTTTTGCACAGCCAATGTAATGAACGTCTCCATACCATTTTTATGAAAACCATATCGTAACATTCTAGGTTATACACCGCAAATTCGAATTGATGACTTAGTGCCTGGCCGGGAATCGAACTCTCGACCCCAAGGGCGTTAGGTGTGACTTATCGCACAGCCAACGTAAGGAACGTCTGAATACTATTTTTATGAACACCATACCGTAACATTCTAGGTTACACACCGCAAATTCGAATATATGACTTAATGCTTGGCTCTGGAATCGAACCCTCGTCCCCAAGAGCGTTAGGTATGACTTCTCGCACATCCAACGTAAGGAACGTCTTCATACTATTTTTATGATCACCATACCGTAACATTTCGGGTTACACACCGCAAATTCGAATATATGACTTAGTGCCTGCCCGGGAATCGAACTCTCGTCCCCAAGGGCGTTAGGTGTGACTTATCGCACAGCCAACGAAATGAATATCTGAATACTATTCTTATGAACACAATACCGCAACATTCTAGGTTACACACCGCAAATTCGAATTTATGACTTAGTGCCTGGCTCGGGAATGGAACCCTCGTCCCCAAGGGCGTTAGGTGTGACTTTTCACACTGCCAACGTAAGGAAGGTCGCCATACTATTTTATGAACACAATACCGTAACTTTCCGGGTTACACGTCGCAAATTCGAATTTATGACTTAGTGCCTGGAAAGAGTATCGAACCCTCGTCCCCAAGGGCGTTAGGTATGACTTTTCGCACAGCCAACGTAAAGAACGTCTCCATACTATTTTTATGAACACCATACCGTATCATTCTGGGTTACACGCCGCAATTTCGAAATTATGACTTAGTGCCTGGCTGGGGATTCGAACACTCGTCCCCAAGGGCGTTAGGTGTGACTTATCGCACAGCCAACGTAATGAACATCTGAATACTATTTTTATGATCACCATACCGTAACATTTCGGGTTACACACCGCAAATTCGAATATATGACTTAGTGCCTGCCCGGGAATCGAACTCTCGATCCCAAGGGCGTTAGGTGTGACTTATCGCACAGCCAACGTAATGAATATCTGAATACTATTTTAATGAACACAATACCGCAACATTCTAGGTTACAAACCGCAAATTCGAATTTATGACTTAGTGGCTGGCCCGGGAATGGAACCTTCGTCCCCAAGGACGTTAGGTGTGACTTTTCACACTGTCAACGTAAGGAAGGTCTCCATACTATTTTTATGAACACCATACCGTAACATTCTGGGTTACACACCGCAAATTCGAATTTATGATTTTGTGCCTGGCCGTGAATCGAACTCTCGACCCCAAGGGCGTTAGGAATGACTTTCTGCACAGCCAATTTAATGAACGTCTCCATACTATTTTTATGAGCACCATACCGTAACATTCTGGGTTACACACCACAAATTCGAATTTATGACTTTGTGCCTGGCTCGGGAATCGAACCCTCGTTCCCAAGGGCGTAAGGTGTCCCTTTTTGCACAGCCAATGTAATGAAAGTCTCCATACTATTTTTATGAACACCATACCGTTACATTCCTTGTTACACACCGCAAATTCGAATTTATGATTAGTGCCTGGCACGGGAATCGAACCCTCGTCCCCAAGTGCGTTATGATGATGATGATGATAATTGTTGTTTTAAGGGGCCTAACATCTAGGCTATCGGCCCCTGATGGTTTGGGTGATCGTGAAGATGAAAATGAAATGCAAACTTAAAAATAAAACTAACTACCAACTTACATACTAGAAGAAGAAATGGAAAACGAAAGGAGAATAAGGCAAATAAAGGACAGGAGGAAAAGAAATGCCCTCAACCCTCGAAGAATGCGGATTGATGGACTTGGAAGGAAGGAGAGCCATGGAAGGCAGATAGGAAAGTGAAAGAGGAGAGGGTCCGCCCCGAAGGTAGGGGAGAAAAGGGGAAAACGGACTCAGCTCAGGAATCCCTCGGGGTCGCCAACTCCCGAACTCACCAGCCGTGAGCCCCTGAGGGTGTAGCATTATCTAGGGAGCACCAAAAGTGGTGGGGCTACATACACCCGGCCTCCTTGAGGGCCTTGAGCAGAAGGCAGGAGATAACAGGAAAAGAAAAAGAAGGCTGACCCCTCGCAGAAGGAGGGAATCAGAAAAGATGAGACAAGGGCCAATTAAGGCGGGAAAGGAAGAGACTCCCTAGGCCTCGGATACCCTAATACCGTCGGGGTCGGAAGAGAACAAGAGTTGACCAAGTGAGGTCGACAGGAAAGAAGACAGAGAGGAGCCCGGCACAAGTAAGTGGAAACAATGCCGGACTCAGCTGGGGCCCCGTCCAAGTGCGTTAGATGTGACTTTTCGCACAGCCATTGTTAGGAACGTCTCCATACTATTTTTATGAACAACATACCGTAACATTCTGGGTTACACACCGCAATTTCGAATTTATGACTAAGTGCCTGGGAGGGAATCGAACCTTCGTCCTCAAGGGCGTTAGGTGTGACTTTTCGCACAGGCAACGTAGGAACGTAGCAGCCTCCGTGGTTCAGGCGGCAGCACGCCGGCCTCTCACCGCTGGGTCCGTGGTTCAAATCCCGGTCACTCCATGTGAGATCTGTGCTGGACAAAACGGGGGCAGACAGGTTTTTCTCCGGGTACTCCGGTTTTCCCTGTCAAAATTTCATTCCAGCAACACTCTCCACTATCATTTCATTTCATCTGTCATTCATTTAATCATTGCCCCAGAGGAGTGCGTCAGGCCTCGGCAGCCGGCACAGTTCATATCCTCGCCGCTAGATAGGGGCTTCATTCATTCCATTCCTGACCCGGTCGGAGACTGGAAGCAGGCTGTGGATTTTCATTTTCAACGTAGGAACGTCTTCATATTATTTTTATGAACACCATACCGTAAAATTCCGGGTCACACACCGCAAATTCGAATTTATGACTTAGTGCCTGGAACGGGAATCGAACCCTCGTCCCCTAGGGCGTTAGGTATGACTTTTCGCACAGCCAACGTAAGGAACGTCTCCATACTATTTTTATGAACACCATACCGTAAAATTCAGGGTTACACACCGCAAATTCGAATTTATGACTTAGTGCCTGGCCGGAAATCGAACTCTCCACCCCAGGGGCGTTATGTGTGACTTTTCGTACAGCCAACGTAAGGAACGTCTCCATACTATTTTTATGAACACCATACCGTAACATTCTGGGTTACACACCGCAAATTCGAATTTATGACTTAGTGCCTGGGAGGGAATCGAACCCTCGTCCCCAAGGGCGTTAGGTATGACTTTTCGCACAGCCAACGTAAGGAACGTCTCCATACTATTTTTATGAACACCATACCGTAACATTCTGGGTTATACACCGCAAATTCGAATTTATGACTAAGTGCCTGGGAGGGAATCGAACCCTCGTCCCCAAGGGCGTTAGGTATGACTTTCTGCACAGCCAGTGTAATGAATGTCTCCATACTATTTTTATGAGCGCCATACCGTATCATTCTAGGTTACACACCGCAAATTCGAATTCATGGCTTAGTGCCTGGAACGGGAATCGAACTCTCGACCCCAAGGGCGTTAGGTGTGACTTATCACACAGCCAACGTAGGAACGTCTTCATACTATTCTTATGAATACCGTACCGTAACATTCTGAGTTACTCACCGCAAATTCGAATTTTTGACTACTGTCGACCAAAATATTATGTGTACTCGAGTTTGAAGGTTGTTTGTGATGTAACCAATAGGCCTACATAAAATCCAATAACATCATTATTTTCGTCGTTCTATTGTACGTTAGTTTATGTACGTTTGGAATTTTTAATTAATATTTTAATATTTTTTATCTTAGTTGGAACACATAAAGTGCCCGTATTTAAGCGTGTTTCAACCATGCGTCACATTTAAGAATTATTATCTCAGAAACCCGTCATCAGATCGAATCCAAATTTTTACACAATATACATTGGAATGTTGTATAACTGGTTTATTAATTTCAAAATTTTGAGTGTCCAAGAAACAAAGTTGTTATTTTTGTAAGGTAACTTTTTCTCGGCTCAGGCTGGTTGGAAAATGTAGTTCTTGGTCGCGTTGTCATCCTCATACAACAAAAGGTTATGCTGTATGATTCTTAAATACGTAAATTAATTCACTTAATTTATATCGGTTTGTATTTGTATGGGATAATAAGACATCGTTTAGCAGCTATCCGATACAGAGAACGCTGTACAGCGTTCCCGAGTTGGAGCCCACCACGCGTCATGGCTCGCCTCGCTCGGCAGAGATGGTGTACAGTTGTCCAGTAGAGGGACCAGAGAGCCTACAGGCTGGATCAGTTGTCCGATGAGTGAAATAACTACGGTATCCTATTTTGGCAAAGGTAAGTTATTGATGAAAGTTTGATACCGTAATTAATGATGTGTATAGGTGAAGCCAATATACCAGTCTTCGGGATGATATTTAGCGTGCTATGTAGGTTTTGAAGAATGGTAGCTAGGGGGTCTGGGGCGTAAGCCCCAGGTTAGGTTTGTTTTTGTATGTAAAACATTAATAAGATAGAATTTATGTCCGCTACTAGGTTAGGTACTGCCTGGTCGAAACTTAATGCTAGTACCATAAGCAAGGGGGTCTGGGGCGTAAGCCCCAGGTTAGGTTTGTTCTTATATGTAAAACATTATAAATACATAAATAAACACTGTAATTGAGTTCACTTTCCACTGAGTATAATGATTTCATAAATCATGTGCGAAATAGTACCAAACGCGTGGGGTTGGCATTACTGACTCAGTGAGAAAGATGGAGGGCAGAACTCCGGTTTCAACTATATAAGTCGTGTTGCTATTTGGGCAGGATGGTGGGTCTATGGCAGCGGAGCAGTGAACATCTAATGCTCAATCCTCTCCTGATATCCTCCCGACTACTAAATCAGGTAATTTCAGTTTTTAAAAATTTGTATACAAAGGATGGGGTCTGGGGGCGTAAGCCCCAGGTTAGGTTTGTTTTTATATGTAAAACATTATTAATACATTAATACATAAATAAACACTGTAATTGCGTTCACTTTCCACTGAGTATAGTGATTTCATAAATCACGTGCGAAATAGTACTATGTAGGTTTCGAAGAACGGTATTTAGTTTCATCACCCTCCTTTGAAGAATACACATACAGTACTGGGGCATACCGTTAGCAAATAGCCTGTAAAAATAATAGCGGAAACTCTTCGGCAAAACTAGCAACAGAGCTCCCCAGCACCTCCTAGTGATCCAAGGATCAGCTGATTTAAAACCAAACACTGTAAGACTTATAGACATGTAGATGATTTAATTATCCAATTGTAATGGTTGGTAAGGGGAGTATTTGAGCCATATAAGGCTGTAATTTATTATAAACAACAAAGTGAACTGAAATCTTTATTCAAATTCCCAGGCAATAAGGAAATTTAAGTAGGAATTCATTGTAATCAAGAAGCCTACCATTTTACCGATATTTAATTTCTTTTAAAATGGAATGCCAAGCATACCATAACTAATGTTAACTTTTTTAGTGCAGGGAGTGTCCGAGAACATGATCGGCTCGCCCAAGTTTTGGATCTGCCTCTATGTGGAGCTACACGTACCGTCGCGTATGGAGTCTTATCTGGGGAGGAAAGTGTGAATGGAAGGTAGCGGCTGTGGCCTATAGTTAGGGACCAACCCTGGCATATGACTGGGAGGAAGATGGGAAACCAGAGAAGACCATCTTCAAGGTTGCCGGCGGGGGGATTCGAACCTCCTCGCCTCCCGGATGTGAGCGACTGCCAGCAGTAATGCCCTAACGACCACGGCTAACTCACCCAGTATTATGGCAATATTGCTGTGGGATAGCCAACAGAAGCAAGTGACCAGGTGACCTTATTAGTTAGTGATAGTTGCAGTTGTTGCTTCATAGTAGACTTCAGCCCTGTACACTCCATGATTGTGTGTCAGCTGTGTGATAAATTGTGTAATTATGATGACATTGCCTGAAGGTGCAGTGGTCCTTGCCTCTCGCCAAGGCTTGATTCAATTCTGGTTAACGCAGGATATAGGATTACCGAAGTGAAAAGTCACGTCCTGAGGCTTGGATTCCACATTAAAAAAGAGGACCCAGGGTCATGATAGTGAGATAAACTGTCCCTAAACTGACAAAAAAGAAGAAGAAGGTTGATGACTGGGATTGTGGATCTTGTGGTTGCAGTTATTCTGTGGATGTAAAGAATAAATCCGGGGCTCAGTGGATTCAGTGCAGTTTCTGTTTGATCTGGTATCATTCGAAATGCCAGCACACATTTGAAGAGAATGACGATGTCTTCATGTGTGATGGATGTCAGATCAGTTCTGATGAAGACTGAATAAACAGTATTTAGTCTAGAACTATGTTGTTTTTATCATTACTGTTTTTTTTTAATATATTTAAATATTGGAGTTATGATCTATTTCAATAAATGTGTATTATAAGTTTTCGTTGCATTCCTTAATATATTTATTTAACTATCACAAAATTATCAAGGTGTTGTCACGATATTGCCAATGATATCACGAAATAACCAACATATTCCTTTCAAGGCTCAACTGATTTTAAATCGAAGTCATGTGTATTTAATTTCAACTTTATCCTCGATGCTTTGCGCACCAACATTGTAGCTTCATGAAAAGTAACTCATAAAATTTTGAAATTATTTTCTTACCCCTTTAAATGAAATATTCCTAAAATTATCATGAAATTACCCAGGTTTACCCTATTATGATAATGATATTGTCATATGGGCCCTGACTAGGTTACATGTCCCTACCTCCATTGATAGCACTTAAAGAACAATACTAATCCTGAAGTGATACAACTATACAATAAAATCCATTATTCCAGAATATTCTTCATAAAAGATGTCAATTGTATTTTTTACAGGAACTACAACATTGATTCACCCCATTCACAGGATTTTCTTCCACGAATGGGGAGCTGGGAGCAATTTGGAGTTACCCTCTCCTACCCACTCTTTGTCAACACCCACCCAACAGCAGCTGAGCAGGCAGTGGCAACTAGTCATCCATAAGACAAGCATGGTCCATGTGATAAAAGGGTAAGTTTGCTATGACACAACATCACATTACACTGAATTAAATTAATATCCCACATCACATCACAAAAAAAAGGAACTTTCTTTCTTTCTTTCTTTCTTTCATTCTTCCTTTCCTTCCTCTCCCGTTGTCAGTAAGTCAGTCCAAACATGGTCACTGACTTCTAGAACAACACTTAATAGGACATGATACCAAGCTGTCCATTTACATCCTTGGGCTAAACATTCCCAGAAGGGATGTCAGGATTTAGACTAAGTCAGTAGGTTTGATAAATGCGCATACGTTACATAGTTACTCTCTAGCAGATGGGATGAGAAAATACCAACTTAAAACAATTTTCTGTAGAGACCCGAGATATTTGTGTTGTGAGAGCGGAATATACTAGAGGGAATATGCAAAATCCAGAATATTTTCTATAGTACTGGCATGGCGAATAGAATACAATAGGTTTGTTCCAACATGAAGTTCTGAACTGATACCACCTTTGTTTAATGCACAGGTGCCAATTAAGAACGAGTACGGAACTAGTTCGTGATTTTGTTTGATGGACCACATGGAAGTGGACGTAACCTGAAACAACATGTATGTGGCAGAGCCTTTTTCTGTTATCCCTTAAAAACTAACAGGCTGACCACCTCGCTGTGTAGCGACTAGCGATCTTGGCTGCGCGCCGGAGCTCCGGAATTGAATCACGGCTCTGCCAAGAAATATCAATTCTGGTGTGAAGTTTGGAACGGGGTTCACTCAGCCTCATGAGGCAAAACTAAGAAGAGGAGCGTTTGATTCCCACCTCAGTTATCCAGAAAGTGCTGGGATATTTCCTAATTCATTGCCACGGCTGCCTCCTTCCCAATCATATCCCCAATTTACAAATACACAATAACATCACACAAATTTCACACACACACACAAATACGCGATGACCACGATGTCACAGACCCTAATATACGGTAAGCAACAACAACGACAACAAACCATCAGGCAGAGAAAAATTGGTGTAGTGGCGGGCATCTACAAAGTGAGAGAAAACTTCTGGATTTGAAAATACTTGTTTTATTCAGTATTTACTAGGCATTCTGATATTCTTCAAAAATATCTATCCGGATCGTAATAAAATACTCTAAAAATGGAACCTCTCTGCACTCTCTCTTTCTTTCTCGATCATCTCTAATACGGGATTTCACATTTCTAAAAAAAATCTTGGTGCCCACTTTGAGTCCTACAACCTTCTCAGGAGATACATTAAATTCTAAGTTGTCATCCTCTTCATCTGCGCTTAAATCATAAAAGATGGCCCCTGTCAATTCCAGCACCCTGGCGTCTCTAAAAGCCAGAGTAGTTAAAAGGGACGTAAAAAACAATAACATTATTATTAGACATCGCAGTGACACAGGTTATCAAGCAAATGCTATACACACCCAAGTACATGGGGATACATTACCACGATGTCACAAAGCCCCTAAATAATCAACAACTATTATTATTTTAGTCCTATTATTATTAAGTCAGATTATATAATTCTTCATTTTAGGCAAGGATAGCACGAAGTACTGTAGAACATGGAACCATGGAAGGCTACTCAGACATGGCCCCACAGTATTCCGACTAAACAACCTGGTGTTGTAAGAATACTACAGGGTGCCAGGAAATGTTCTCTGCAGAGGCTACGTACAGCTGCGAGAGGTTGCGTCATCTGTTTAGTTGGCAGCACAGTGTCCCTGATAGGGCGAAGGCCACATGTGTGGGCTGTCGAAATCGTCAGTGCGCATGGTTAGATTATTGTAAGAGTGCAACAGTATGTTATGAATGGCTGTGGTGAGTATAAAGTTTACTGTTTGTTTGTTATGATTAAGGCTCGGATTTTTAGGTGCTAAAAATCGGGAAAATATTTATTTTTTATGTATTAAAAATACCTGAAATATGCGCCAAAAAAGTTTAAATATTTTGTTATAATTTAGTTTATTACTGTGAATATAAACAATATGCAGTACTCACGAATGCAATTTATGCTATGCCACACTGACTACTGAAGAATTACAATACACAACGAGATACATCTTCAGGTTGTCCATCACAAATGACGACGATAATCACAAAACACTTATTCTGAAGGCGCGAAACTGCACCAATATGTTTCTTTCCCTTGAAGCGTTGTGTAACTTGAGACCGCTGTTCAGCCTTGATTGCTTGCCCGCATGGTTGGCAGAACAGAACGCCGCCATCAGAAGTAAAATTATCTTTAAATTCTGCAACAGACGATAACTTGTAGTTGCTTTTAGCTTAGGCATAGTAGAACTGCCTTACACTTCACAGTGCCAGAAATGAACTGCATGTGAGTGGAAGGTCTAGCACGTGGTGCTATATGGCTATGGACAAGGAAATCCCCGGCTTCCACAGTGAGTGACACGGGGCGACAAGTTCAGTATAACACAGTTGCAAGCTGACATACGCTCTGCATGAAGATTACATAGCTCACAGGTTCTTCGCCGTTGAAGTAACACAAAACAAAAATGCAATAAACTGATTTCTAAAATAATGTAAATATTATGTCTTTTTATGTGCTAATGAGTGAAAAGTAGGAATTTATGTGTTTATATAAAAAATGCTTAAAATATGTATTTACATAAAAAAATATGTATTTACCTAAAAATCCGAGCCCTAATTATGATACAAGCAACAGCCGTGCTGCTAACGTACTATAGTGGTGAACATGAAATAAGACTTTGCATACAAACTCAAACCTAACCTGGGGCTTATGGCCCGGAACCCCTTCCTTGTAATGCAAGCAGTAATTTATTGTCCAGACAGTCTCCTCTAACCTACTACCGGCCAATGGTTTCGTCCAGACAGTCTTGTAACCAAGTAGCGAGCAATGCAATCGTCCAGACCATCGTCTAACCAACTAGCGACCAATGACTTTGACTCACCCAACTTAAGTACATTACTAAGCTTTGGTACATCAGTAACTTTCGTCCAGTCAGTCGAAAGCTAAGAGTGAGCTGTGAGATATTGTTGGTAATCTGCAAAATTTCGCATCTGGGTTGCATGCGCAGTGCATATCCTGTGCAGATGAGTATTTTACAGAGTTGTAATATAGTTTGGTCGTACATGTCTTCTGGGAAAGAACTGCCGATCTTGGAATCTGACACCCTCAAATTACAAGGAGTTTCAAAAATAAAATATACTTCTTCTACGACATCCTAGTCTTCTCAAAATAATAATAATAATAAACTTTCCAATTTCAAATTCAAATCCCATTCCTTATTGCAATAAAATATTTTAATCTATACAACTGACTCAACTACTTCTATAGTTCTGTAACAACTTCTATATTTCTAATCTTTCTATCCTAAATTCTATCACGTACGGTATTTACAGGCTTCATCCATTCCTTCTTGTGTTAATTCTGGACAGTGTTTCTACCATGAACATTTCTATCTCATCTATCGTTGCTATCACATAGTCGTACTTGTTCATACTCGTCACATCAGGTTAACTTTCAGCCAAGTGATTACGCTAAGCAAACTTTAAATCCAAATCCTTGCTAAATTTTGTTAATAATAATGTAACAGTTAAGGGATATTCAATTCTTCTTCTACTTCTTTACTTAATCATAGTGGATAATGTTAATTATAGACTTCCATTAAAGCATCCTAGTATTATCTCATAACGCATCCCAAATGCGAAGAGGGGCTTTGCTCCATTCAGCGACTCCCTTCAGTGTACTGTAAATATAGTGTAAGGCACTGATAAATAAATATGAAATGAAATGAAAAATATGCTTATTCCAGTATAGCACGAATGTTACCTTCACTTTGTAACTGTTCTTTTAATCGGGGTCATGGTTGTTGTAGCACAATGAGGGAAACGTTTCTCTTACAAACCACAACTCTCTCTGGCTTGGACACACCTCCTTCAGACCTGATACACTCATGCAATTTATATCTTTCACCTTACTCTACTTGCCTCCAATGCAATTCTTACTAGCACCATTCCAAGCACTTCATCAAAACACTTTCCTCAAAGCCTTTCTCCATTTATTGTCATAGAAACCATATCATATCCTCCAGACAACACCAGACCATCATTAAACTTAACCCAACCTTCCAAAAAAACATCCCTTCTCCCCTCTTATTTTCTACGATCCTCATAGAAAATCTCAACAGATACTAAGACTTCCCTTCATCTTTACAAAACATAGCCTATAATTATAATTTTACACAACCCAAAAATGAAAACAATAAGAATCAGAAACAATTGACAATCATAAAAAGAAATATCTTAGCAGATAAGGAACTCAAATGAGCATGGCCCCTCCCACCTCACTGCCCTTGTTAAGCACAACTGGTCTAGAATTATAAGGGAGGCAGTTGAAATTCGTAAAAATCCCAATAATTTTAACAGAGACACTGGATATCAGTAAAGTGACACTTGGCTACCAGTTATTAAGGATCTAGGGAGATAGTTCCTCTCAGTCTCTCTGTTCTTCACATATTTAAAATTGTACTTTTTCCCTGTAGGGTTCAGAGCCTGGATTTGATCTCCTTTGTTCGTCACTGGGGGAGTTTCCATCTGTTTTTTCGTCGTTGACTGTATGACGTTTTGGTATTGTTCAGATACACTTCCCCTTTGTTTATGTTTCCTTATATCCATCTAACCCTCCCCCCCCCCCCCCCACCCCGCCTCATTCTTCGAGGAGTTTCTATATTTTCACACCGCCCCTTTTACCTTCTCGTTACTTACTACTCTGTCCGCCGTTCCACCATGGTCCATACAGTAATTTCTGGCAGCTGCTCTCTGGTGACGAACAGAGGAATTTATATATAATTGTTTGTAATCTCATTGATTTACTTTCTTTGGCCACATTGTTTATTTCCATTGAAAAAGGAGGCAAGGTTTCTCCGAAACGTATGGTTCAAATTAAAAATACACACGGCATTAGCCCAAAAGCATGAATTATTTATATAATAATCCGGGCCGTGAAAGCCTTAATATGCAAAAAAAAAAAAAAAAAAAATCCCATAGCTCCATGCACTAGATTCCCTGCCCTGACCCAGCAGCAAGATGTGGCCTTGCTACTAACCTTAAAGTAACCTAAAAATGAACAGTGACAACATATTGAAGTACTTTTATACATGTCATTGATTGTGTCAATACTCTATATAGCTCGTCATAAATTCGTTACGTATATAATGGTCAACAACATCTACATTGTTGAAGATATATCTTTTCAATCCCAATACTATTCCTTTCACAACAATAGCAGATCCTTACTTCTATTACCATAACACATACCGGTACTTGTTTTTCTGCTGTAATATACCTTACATGCTTAAATGTTCATGCTTCCCCTACACTTTATTTATATTCCTTTATTTCGTAAAATGCTGTTTAAATTTACATCATCATTTATTATTTACTAGCTATACCCCGGCATGCGTTGCAATGCCAATCAAAGACAGATAAAAAGAAAGGTAGATAATAATAATGTTATTGGTTTTACATCCCTTTTAACAACTGTGGCTTTTTGAGACGCCAGGGTGACAGAATTTTGGCCCGAAGGGGATCTTTAACGTGCATGAAGAAAGAATAAAAATAAGTGTTTGAATTGTAATTTTGTTACATCTAGGTCATTTGCCCTTAAATGCAAGGGGGCCATGTCAGTAGATTTACTGCGAGTTAAAGGTCCCCTTCGGGCCAAAATTCCAGCACCCCGGCAGTTGTTAAAAGGGACGTAAAAGAAATAACATTATTATCCTCCTTTCTTTCTATTTGTCTTTGATTGGCATTGCAAAGCTTGCCGGCTATAGCTAGTATTTAATAATAATCTCTACTTAGTACAAAACAAAGTCCCCGATTCTTAGATGTTCCGGGTAATCTCGAGATCCTCTGGATGGATTTTGATGCGTTTTTCACCACTGAAAAGGATTTCTCGAGGAAGGTTCCTGTAGAAAATAATTTATTTTAGACCATAGGAAGCCGAGCAGTAACGATGTCAGTGAATCGAGTCGGTAAAAACCTACCGTCTGTGCGCCTTTTGACCTTACGCTGGGTTGTATTGATTAGGCAAAGCAAAGCCCACTCCGCACAGGCCATGGAGGCCCTGGGAGTAGTGGAAGGTAGAGTCTTCCACTATTTATGACATTGGCACTGGATGGGATGGAGTTGTCAGCTCCATGCCCGGCCGTTTTTGCTCCCAGGAATTACCCTGGTACTCATTTCTGGTGTAGGCTGAGTGAACCCCAGGGCTATATGCATTTCCGAAAGTGGTAGTTTTGTTTCTAAAATCCACTACTGGGTGGAGATCGAACCCACTCCCTTTCAGTTAGAAGCCCAGTGCCACTACCGACTGCGCCACGCAGCCCCCGTATTCATTAGGAGGAAACCAAAATTAATTTTAATTTCAATTATATTGTCAATATGGACATTCCCAATTCCTAGGGTTGACAAGTTTACTGACTTAGTTATGAATGACCATATTAACATTCTACTGTAAGCAAATGCGGCGGCGCAGTCGTTAGCATGCTGAGCTTCTATGCCCAAGATCGCGGGTTCACACCAGACCGAAGTCGTCGGATTTTTTAAAAGCGTTAAAATCCCTCATTATGCCTTCCTTCGGAGGGGAAGTAAAGCCAGCGGGCCCATGTCATTGATTTATGGCATGATAAAAGAACCTTCCACTAACTTCAATTGTGTGTAGCTATATTTGTAGGTTAGATTTGATTAACACTACAAGTTCCAACGTTCGTCGCCAGGTGCTGCTTGCAGTGGCATCTAGTAGCCTAGTTCACAGCTAAGTGTTGTGGTCTGTAGCATTTGGTAGCAAGAGTAGGAACTGCTTGAAAATCATCGTCTGCAGTCCTTACCTGAATTACAGATAACACACTTTAATACAGCCATCACAATTGACACCGGTTATAAGAAAAATTCTACACACAACCAAGGTACACGGGGCTACATGATCGCACTGTCATAGCCCCTAAACTGAGGAACCGTTCAATCCTACTGTAATAACCATTCTCAATAAATTATACCAGTGTTCCAAATGACGCTCTCTCCTCTCCTACCAATATTCCTATTTGAAATTATGGTAAATATCGCTGATCATATCTGTCTAATAGACTCTTAAATAATCCATAAAATTCCATAGAATGTTCCTCAATATTATCCATAAACCTTATTTGTGTAGTTCAGAAATTTTCATTAACCTAAATTCACAAGTTCATTTGTCTAAAATTCCAACTATTGTCTCATAAAACTTGCATAAAATTTTCCACTCGATAAAGTAATGTAAATTACCTTCATTAAATAACAGTCACTAAACTTGCGTTGTATGAAAACATCGTTAAACTATCTATAATCTCTTCACAATAAATCAATTTAATCATTCTAAAATAGTAGTGGCCTAAAGTCATTGATACTCAAGCAAAATACGGGTTCGGGGTGTAGTGACGCAGCAGTCTAGCTGTTGACCACTCGCCAAGGTGGACCGGGTTCAATGCATGTGCGATTTTCGATGTGAAATTCCATGTCCTGTCGTTCGGATTCCGCACAATAAGGAGGTCCGTGGCTCATAATCGCACGTTTGATGGTCACGTAATACTAAAAGCTCCCTTCCTTCAAAATATGGGTTCAGGGCATAGGTATTTGTTCACTCCGTCGACGTCAATTTCTTCAACAATGTTGAACAGTAGCAGGCTCGGGGGGCCGCCCTATAGCATTCCGTTCGTTTTTTCAATTGATTCGGATTGGACTATGCTATCAACTATCTGCATGTTGTTCTTGTGGAGGATATACTTTGTTGGTCTAGTGTGATAGTGTTCTTTTCCTATCATGCTTCCTGATCGGAGTGTTTCTATGGAATAGATCGAACACCTTGGTGTAGTCGACTAACACTACCCACAGCTTTCACCTATCATGTCTCGGAATGCTTTCTACGTTGTTCTATGACTATCTGCTTCGTTTCTTGATCCACCAGCGGGGTCCCATTCACTCCATAATTCTCAGGTTATGATCAGTATTGAATTTGCTGTTTAGAAATTATTTCTTCAGGAGACCCTTTAACAGTGTGACACGATCTGGTTGACTTTTGAATTGCAGCACATCGGGCACCTTATTTCCAGGATATGCCATGATGGTACCTAACAACATACCTCTCCGAATTCTAATGCTGATAAGAAGTAATGTACATGTTCCTGTCCAGACACAACTATTAATCAACTGCCTCCTACTCCATCTTTAATTTATTTGTTAATTTTGTTACAGGTCTCAGAGGTCAACTTACAAGAGCTTAGATGTCTGGGCTTTGCTGTGCTCAATAAACACCACGACGGGATACACCTGACAAAATGTCTTTGATGATTTCTTGGAAAGAGTCTGCTTTCCTATTGGCACGCGTAATTGAATAGACAAATGTTACAGAATGATTCACTGTCAGATGCCTAGCGAATCCTCCAGCAAGCAAACTATTATAACCTCTCCAACACTCGGTATGAATTGTGCTGGTCTACTCTACATGCTGTGCTTCGAGTTGGTAGAGTATGACGGCGTCTCTGTTATTATTAGGACACACAGCCATCCAAACTTCATTGGTTGTAGTGTCTAATATACCAAGAATCCATTTTCCTTCGACGGCCCGTCCACAATGATATTTCCACCAACCAATTTTACATTCATCTATCTGGACGATGTGCCATGGGCCACCAATTCTTCCTCTGTTGTTATACACATATTTTGCGACAGTAACTAAAGCAGTCCGCTACTTTTCGATTGCTCATAACACGTACAGCTGTGGAACACGGCGTTCGCTTTTCCTTGTAATCAAATCCACGGCCAAAACAGTAGGTCACCAGAAGGATTTGTGACGGAGGCAGCTTCTATTTTTCCGGCCAAGTCCCTTTCTTAACGGACTGCGTAACCTTCTCGTGGCCTCTGCTGCATCTGAACTATTCAAATAGTCTCCCTCGCACAGGTAATGGATGAAGTGGGGAGTCACACTCAGAGCAGAGTTTTTTGTATCTCAGCAGTCCTTCGTCGTATAAAAACTTAATACACTTCTCTTCGTTGACAAGCATTGGCGCAAGGTCTGTGAACCGTGGACAGTACTCTCTGGTATGGGGGTTGAAGTTGCTCACGTCCGTAGGTTTTACCTTCAAGAACCCTACACGTGACCCCTGGGTGGTGCTAATCGAGCAACAGTGATCTGGCAGCAGGACTGATCTTCTTGGAATCAAAGTTACATCAGGGCCACAAGACAAGGAATATTGGACCTAGCCTCAGGGTTTGCCAGCTCAACAGGAAGGTTGGAGCAAATCAAATGTGAAATATTATCCAAGTCAACTTGGGTGATCAGAAAGACTTTCACGATGTTACAACATAGGACCTTGAGTGGATAGCTGGTCTGAATGTTAAGACTATAATTCTGTGTTTTGATCATTTTATTATTTAAGCATGATGTTCTATTTATAAACTGTTTATATTTGTTCCTGTAACCTTTTCTTCCATGTATACTGCATACGTTAGTCTGGCAACCGATGGAACTACATTCGGAGAATAAACTCTGTGCAGTGTACCAGCCCAGTGGACAGTACTGTCAGGCCTGGTTAACTTTAGTAATAATAACTATTATTCATGGTCTTCGTTGTTCGCAGTGTATTTCAGTTTGTTTGTAGTTTTCAATAAAGTGTGTGTATTCAAGGTGAAGCTACACTGCCATCTGCAACCAAAGGTGGAAAGCATATATTACAGCGGGCGGCGGTCTCCGCAGTGCACGTGCTTGTCAGTTCCGTTGTCCTGAGTGAATGTAAAGCATTGTTATGCAGAAGAAGGTGCTTTTATTGAAGATAGGAGATTAGGACAGATTGGAATAAAGTTGAAATCTAAGTTTTATAATGATTTTAGTCACTGAGTAAATATATTTCAGGTAGAAAGTAAATAATTGTGCTGTTTACGGTGTTCACCATAGATTCGAAATTATTTTCATTACAATTTCTGTGTTATAGTAAGTGATATTTTGAAATTACTGAATTATATTTCAAGCTTACTAACTCCCAACATTCCAAAAATCCTTTCATTTATCTAGTGCAGTTTTTGGCAAAGTTGTCGTGTTGTTTGGGCGTTAGACTTAACAGGCGAGCCGGCGAGCGAAAATCCCCGTCACATATAAAACGAAGTCCCTGTATGTACTATAAAAAATTCATTTTAAATAAACCTCATTAGTGATAAGCGCAGTATCAACATTAGCTGTAGGAGGACAATTTTTACTCCATTGCCCACATAGGAAAACCACACCCATTGAACAGTTCCGTATTTATACCCCTCTACCACTCTGTAACAGGAATGATCAAATAAATTATATGTATACCCCAGGTCTTTTGCACTATAAAGGTTATAGAGGGTCAGATGACCTTGCTGTTTCGCCCCTTCAAACATCAACAAACAATGTATCTAAAAAGTAAATAAAAATTAAATAGATTATTTATTAAGATTCTTATGTTCCCCTATTCCTACTAACCTTGCTATATCGACAACTTAACTTTCTGAAAATCACGACTATACAGCTAACAACATGGGTACCCTAACTGGTTTGGAATCTGGAATGAAAGGTACAGTACGGATCTCGCTTGAGAGCTAGGCAGAGAAATGTAGCCCCTGGGGTCGAGTGCCAAATGCATTTTGCCCTTACTTCCGAGCGCTGTGTCTACTTGTTCAACTAATTGCACAACAGTGCACTACCGTGTCTGTACTTATTCTGCACCTCACCCTCAATCACAAACAAGGGAGCTCCACATCCTACAGGAAGAATACCCCAGGTTTGAACACTTGTGGTGAATTAGATGTTCATTATAATTTGACGTCTGGAGTAAAATAATTTTATTACTTCAAAGCATGCCTATAATATTTCTGCTCAGAAACTTATTTTTATGGAACTTAGAGCATCCAGAGTTTAGAAAAGACGGTGGAGCCTTATGGCGACAGTGTTGCTACCTCTAGGCAGAGGTAGCACTGACGTCGGACGTTATGTTCACCCGCTTCGAGTACTGTCCTTTCATAAGTTAGCGACACAACACAACCCCAGCAGCTGCCTAAAGTAGAACAAGCACAGGAAGGAAAAGTTTTGCAGGTGTTAACGGATTGAACCAGTATTAAGGATACCCATACCTGCCAACTTTCAAAAATAGAAATCCAGAAGATCCCAAAGCGCAAACATTTAACGCGTACATGCGTCGCAAGGTCTTAAAAATAGCTATAAAAGACTACATGGAAAGAGATTACAAACTCTTGGTGATGTGAGACTATCTAATTCATTGCGCCAGTTTCCAAAAATTCTGAAGACTGATGATATTGTTTCTTACTTGGATTCATCACGAAAACACTAAATCACACAAAAATTTGTCACACAGTTGAACGAATACCAGAACTACCAGACTTTCAGCGTAATGTCAAACACAAGGAATTAATGACAAAAGCGCAGCGATAATCTGCGAGACGGGATTATCGATAAACTTTACAGGGTGTCTACTGTAAGGATGAAGTAAAAATTAGTTATTTAGCTACCTTTTATTTAATTTTAGTTACATTTTAATTCAAGATACGTCTGCCGTCGGCAACCATAGAAGCTCATCGCGCGTGAAGGAAAACAACAATGAACTGTGTTTAAAGCAGTGAATAAGATTCACTTATGGTGTCATAAAAATTTAGATAAAAATAAATAATGGATATTTAATATCAAATGAGATGATTCAGCAAATATGCCGTCTTGTGTACAAGTAGTTATGATTACCAAGAAGTTGCTCTGATCTTGGCCGTTTGGGGAGATTTCCTTTGTCCCTGCGGTAGACCACGAAGAAATATATGCGACGTAACGTGATCGTCACCGAATTATGTCTTCGCAGTCAGTTACGGAGAAATATCGAGACGTTACACGATCGACGCTGGTCTCAACCGTTTGACGCGATTCGTAGTTTTTTAGATAGAACACGGAGAAAATCGCGATTACATAATCGGTGTCACTTTTAGTCGTTCGACGAGATTTCTATTGTCCTTGAGGTCGGGCACGGAAACATATGGTAAGATATTAGTACGCAATCGGTACCGATTGCTGTCCATTTGACAAGAATCCAGTTGCACTCGTCATCGAATGCGGAGAAATATCGCGAAGTATCACAATCGCTGCCGCTCTCGGTCGTTTTACGAGATTCACGTTGTCCTCACGGTTGCACAATGAGAACGCGATATTATGCAATCGGCACCGCATCCGGCCGTTCAACGATTATCTGCCTGTCTATCTGTCTTGGCAGAATGGCGGAGGCGAGCTCGAGGTTGGGCATGGTTAAAATTCACGAGCAGTTATGGACATGTTGTATGATCGGCACCTTGATTTCCGCAGTCCTTGAGGACATAAGTTCGCGGCCGGGCACTGGTTTTATAATTTTACTGGCGTCGATCGTGGTCCGTTTGACGAGATTCCCGCAGGCAAGTCGTGCGGACAGGATGAACGTTCGAAGTAGATATCGGTTATTATGAATTATTCAGAGAGGATTGCACGAATAATCCGACAAGAGGGCACATTTTCTTTCGAATTCAAATTGTACAAGTTTTCGAGATAACCGGTTAGATTATATATCCAATGGAACCATAGTTCTAAGGAAAAATGGACATATAACGGAGTTTCGAATTAACCACACTTGATGTCGCAAATTCACTAGACGGATAGTTTTTTAAAATATAGTCTGTATTTCGAAGCATATTTGCGATAATTTTTTGAAACGGTATCATTTCGCAAGATTGCGACAATACATTATATCGCGTTATTTCTAGAATTCAATTTGATATACACAAATTTAGAGGCCAATAACAGAAGTGAGTGGTTTCTGTTGAGTTTCGGAAGTTATTGCGAATAAACGTCTCGCGAAAAGTCAGGTTTCCGATTAATACAGAAAAATATTTCACACAAAACTAAACTCTTCTTGATGCCGAAAATAAACGTTGAACCGATGTATACAGCACCACTGAAGGAATCCTCAGTATGCATTTCCTTGAGGTCGTGCACGGGGAAATATAGCTCACGCAATCGGCGCCGCTTGCGTGAAACTCGCTTCATCGCATCTGCGAGCCTAGCGGCGCGGGTTTAAATGATTTTAACAGACCTCGGCGAATTTTCGTTACCTCCAACTATCCAGACATAAGAATTAGCTACTTTTCGTTACCTTCATAAAATTAGCTACTTTTTCGTTACTTTTCGTTACCGGTAGACACCCTGAGTCTTATCAGTCGATTTTCAGTCGAATTTAAACACTCGAATCTCGGAATAGGAGTGTACAGCATCCCAGGGGTATGCACCCCTTGGAGACCATCCCCCCAACATCTGGCTAAATCCCCTAAAATGGCAACCCTTGGAAAGCCGGGGCAACATCCATTAATACTGTAAGGACAGCTTGCTACTCCATAAAGCAGCTCAAGCCTTACGTAATCATTACACTCAGCGACATAGTACTAACTGGGCCAATACATTGCTGACAGGAGGGCGGCAGAAGGTATAAGAAGACGTCCTAATGAGGTCAAACTCTCTCTCCATTGTCAGTGCTCCATCAAGACGGCCGAAGCTACGCTGGTGTCAACCGAGGTGAGTCAGTCAATCGTGTTCAGAGTTCCTATTTATGTAACCTGCAACCCACAACTTGTATCACATTATAAACATAATTTCATTCCCTACAAGGGACTCACACAAAGAATATCACAGACCAATAAAACACTTGGTCCACACTCTACACTAGCATTACTGTTATACGCCTCTTTACATCCCAACGCCCTTCCTTATTCCCGTCACGTAAAGACGTGACAGACGGTAAGCCATTAGCGCTAACTCAGGTATCTTTGTGTTTCTCGAGCCGGCTGCCAGCAAGCAGCGCGTGCCACCCGGCTGATACGAGCAGAGTCGATTACATAACAAGCAGTCAGCTGAGCGACTAGTACAGCAACCCTTTGCAGTGGGTCCCATCCCCTCAAACACTATCACATTATTTATAGGAACGCCCCCTAGTTCCTAGCACACCACAACACACTACACTGGTCAGCTTGCCCTGTCAAGGGGAGCTACCCTTCTTTAGGCACAACCTCATAAATTAGTACAGCAACTCTCCCTTTTAGATCCACCCCCAAATAAGGGATCTAAAACACTGGTGGAGGCGGGGTACTACGCATAGAGAAAAGGGACTCAATCAACGAGCCCTCGTAGTTAAAACGACCCCTTCCGTACCGCAAAAAAGCCAAGCAAATAGTGAGAAAATTTTTCCCCCAGACAAAAAGCACCATTTTTTTTTGAGTGCTCCAAACTAGCTACACAGGGGAAATTCTTAATAAACCAACCCCCTAACCCCATACAGAATCAAAGAAATATAAGAATACACTGTCAAACACGTACAGACTTTTTTTTTAATTCTTATTGTAGGCCCATACACTGCAGTCAGAATGGCACCTCATGCAGAGATTGCAAGCCATAGAGGCAATAGGGGTACGCCAATATTATTAACATTATTGTTCAGATGCCAAGGGCACATACAAGGCCGGCAAACACAAATACGGGCACTCCAAACAAAAATCGGGGCAATACAGGGCAAACAGCCATACACCCCGTCAGAGGGTAGGACAGCGCGATTAAGATGCGCACATACACTTTTGAATCACATACATGAACACCTCAATAGGTTCCATATACAAAGAAACAGAATATACCGACAATTAATCACCACACATGGTCCAGTAATAGATAATGCAACCCTCGAGAGAATGAGGGTGCACTACACAAGTTTACACGCCCAATACAGGGAGCTAATTCGCGTCCAAGCGCTTCTCCAACTAGCGGCCACAAAACAATACAGAGCACAGAAACATTAATACATTAATACAGTAATTTGCAAGCAGGCCATGAGCCTCAATAAGGCAGTACACCCAAATTTGGGACAAATACCGTGAGCTACAAGCCAATAAGGCCATTTTTGAGTTCACGGTAGGGCCATCAGCCCACCCGAGAGAGGACATAAGCGTAGATACGTTGACTCGACAATTTGCGAGGATGTCCCTCTCGCCACGTACTGCCACAGAATGGAAGGAGTTCGCCGTGGCCACAGTCAAGAAGACGGCCAGGTTAGGCTCCAACTTACTACAAAATAAACCTAACACAAACACACGTCCTTCAGCCCCGGATCGGGAGGCGATTTTGCCAAACCGAGGGGCAGAGCCTAGAACAATCCCCTCGGAACAAAAGGACGAGAGGGAATCGAAGCTAGGGCCATTAAATACACATGATATAACAGAGGGACAACGGGACGTAACCACGTCATGGGCAGACGACATAGAGCCCGCCCTACAGTATATAAAGCCTACATACACGTACACAGATAGGCTAACACATTGGCAGGAGTCGGCCGTGGCCACAGGCCGAAAAACGGTCAGACTACACGCCACCACATTGCTAGGCCGGACACAAGCCATTAAGCGACCTTTACCGCCAGTTCAAAGGGCAAATTTGCCAGAACAAAGGCGAACACCGGTATTAGTCCCTCAGGATGCACGATATACGCACGAACATTTTGACCGGGCATTACCACACAGTACACGGGGATTAGGAAAGGTGTTCTCACCTACCCCACAAAACCACGCAGTCAAATATATCCACACTCCCGTAAAATCTACTAGGGCAGCGCCAAGCGCAATTAGGCCCTCGAATACAGGTACATTTAAACCTATAGACACGCGCTACGGTGGGAGTAGGCCAAAGCTTACTTTGCTAGAAATTCCGCCGGAAGGTAGCAAAGGAACACCCCAGTGGATTCCAGAGGCCTATAATCTAATAACAGGGCAAAACCCTTCACCTTTCTGAGCACTGAAGCTCGAAAGAGGATAACGACTTCCAACAGGGCCACAGAAATAAACTAACATCGCTAACACCAAAATTATAGGCCACATAAGTTCTTTCACACGGGGGCGATAGGAAAATGGTCCAACAAGTACATAATCAACATGAAATCGCATATTTTTCTTTCTTATTTTATGTATATACAGTGCAATATAGCCAAAGTAGAAGGAACAATTCTAAATCCTTCTTGTTTTTTTTTTTCGGAACCATGGCATTTTTTTCTCAGGCCATCAATGGTTATTGGGCGAAGTGATTAACGCCATAACGTAAAGTCTCTAATATGCTAAGCCAAGTGGAAGCCAAGCAGGCTTCAGGCCGAAAAAGAGATATTTTGAACACAACTTAAGCATAAAATCACAGCATAAAGCTTAAGTGAGTCTTTCTAAGTAGAAATGACTAAACGTTCTATGTTAGGGTTCCACAGTTTGATAGATTCTCCTGTTGCGGGCGAAAGCCGTAAGTGTGGCAGGAATTAAGAATCTCAAACTAACTTCAAAAATTTGGTGAGGTGTGCTTTAGCCAACTGAAAAGCCCAATTGCACACCGGGACGAGACACTGTCATTGTGGTGAGTTACAATTACTTTGAAGGGCAGGTTTGACTCCCATAGTGCACTGGCTTTGCTCGTGACGTGGATACAGGTGTATCAAGTACGTCTTGCAATGGCCTTCCTAATGTGTACTAGACAGTGTCGGTAGATTCCCCTGAGACGTAACCAGTTTACGGTAGTACTCACGTTACCTAAATGGTAAACACTACACTCAGGTCCCAAGCACATTTTTTTTAAACATTTTTTATGGTGTTCACGACATAATTTTTAGACATAGGTACACGTAAAGGCGGAAATACTGCCAAAAGGAAAGGAAGTAATCCCACGGGCAGGCGTGAAAAGAGGGCCAAGAAATAGCCCACTGACCGCGCCGGGATACGATCCTAACACTCACCAGAACTGGCCCGGAGACACAACCTTCATGGCGCCGGAAACAATTACTCTGGGTAAAAGGCGGTCTCCAAACCCGCAACCTTCTGAATACCAGGAATATAAGGTTGAGTAGATATCCAGTCCTAGAATAAGGATAATGGGAAAGCTAAGACTAATTGGGACAGTCCCACTAACAGCGGGTCATAAACGAAAAACAATACAATCGCCTCTGGCATCTGGTCACCAAATACGCGACTAGCGGACCAGACACACTCGCGTACAACGCATATGGGATTTCCGAAATGAAATGCCATGGCCTGTGGTTTGGATTCCAAGTAAAACGGAAATCCCCTGGCGCATGAGCTACAAATCAACGGTCATATTAAACCACAAAGTTTTTTTTCTACAATGAGAGAGGCACTGCTAGCAATCATTATAGGCAGCAATCAGGTTCACACACACACACGTGCAGAAAACTAGGACGTGGGCAGAGCATGAAACAAATGAAAGCACACAACATCGTAATTCAACACCGTCGTATCAGCTGTAACATACTCCTCAATGAGCAAGGCTGCTCGACGCAGACAAGCGAGCCAAAGCCTACTGGACAGAAATCAACACATCATTCACGCCCGATTTAGAGACCCTATATCTTCCAAAATTACACTACGAGGGGAAATCAAAAACGTACAAACTCTACACAGGTATGCATGCGTCCATATGCGCATCGCACATCCACGGGAACATGCCATATTATATGCGGCACGAAAATGATCACACCAAGTCTTTACAGACAACCGGATTCGAACCCATGACCACACACCACACGCGTACCAAAAACTAACTATCCAATGGTATTTTTGGTACACGGAACACAAGCAACGACCACACTGGGAAAGCCCCAAGCCCTGTCACACAACGCAAACATAAAACACAGAGAATGACATAAGGTCACGGGTCTGAGTTCCAGTGAAAATTTAGACGCAAAGGAGAACAGATATTCAGGCGTCCAATCATACTGAAATTGGCCCATACAAGTGCATGAACAGGGAATACTACATTTCCTCCCACCAAAAGCCAGACATAAAATTTCGAATTACACCAGGCATAGAGGAATACATTTCACGAACAAAGGTAGGAAAATTTCGCAAGACACAGGTCTTAGAGAACAATGGCCACACGACGTCATTACCTAACTAGGGCGAATTGCTACATTAGGCTAGGAATCCAAAACAATGACCACACTTGCATACTTGCAGAATTGCACATACCAATTGCTGACTGCAGACTATTCACACTGCAATACTGCGGTGACGAGACACTATTGCGTATAGCCCGTGACCGTGAAATTACACACACATAACAATTATAACGCCATACATTTTTTTTCTCCACACTGCAAAATCATTTGGCAATGGACAAGACGTGACACAGCGAAACTTATCTTGGGCCTATAGGGCACGGTCGCAAGGGCACGTCACGGGCGCCTTCTGCCCACAAAGGCGATACATATTAGGACTTAGCCTCATAACAGACCAACCGTCCGCGTGGTGTAGCGGAACGTAGTCACACACACACACACACACGCACTCACCAATTAGGAGCGAACATAGGGACTTTGAGGAAACAGGACCACCCCTTAATAACTTCTTTTCGCGATTCTATTCCCCAAATAAATCGTTACAGATGACTAGCACATGACCAGTCGCGTTACGACCACTGGCCACATCTACACTGCAAATGGCCGACCAGATTAGGTCATGCAGCCCTACTATCCCAAGGCGCGGATAGAAAGCCAACATGGACCAAGGGAGGACGACAGGAGAACAGGCTACCAGCGTACCACCTTACTCCCTTCCCATAACCTTCTCAAGCCTGACATAAACAACGCAAACACATCTACACGACCATAAACAGCTACACTACATTACAAAATACACACTGGGGTTGATGGACTTCATGCGTCTAAAGAGCAGGCAAGCTACGCCTTGAGCCCCGTTGCACCGCCTGAGTATTAGGGGTGGCTCAGAAAACATTAAAGAAGCATAATGCGCCTCTCCAAATGAGAGAGGAGGCCATAGATACATATTAACCATGCTTTGGCACTTAAGCTCTCCCGCATGAAAGGAACATATGGTATTATGCCCCATCCTACACCTATCCGTACATGAAGGCAAAAACTTCATACCCAGACACATGCATGAGTATCCCATCCAATTACCAGGGATTTTAATATCAAACCTGCATGAAATTTCGTATTTTTGCAATCCCGGGAATTACCTCCCCACTCCACTCACTATAGAAGCATCCCAGTGCCACCACCGGTTCTAGGCCACCACTAACGTGGAACCCAAAGGTGCGCAAAACCCTTCCTACCATGCTTTAAGCCCACTCAACGAATAACTACCCCCAAATCCTAATAACAGGGTACCTGACATTACAGACCCTACTAACACCTCCATTAAGGTAAAGAAGGCATTATTGCTGGGAAGCTGACATAGCGATGGTAGGCCAGAAGTAGCCTATGTACTTAGAAGATCTGCAACCCCGCTACACTGGAAATATTTCACATTTTACACAGAGGTTGAACCATTCACACAGGTTACGGCACATTTTTTTTCTCTCTTACAAAGGAATCTGATACGAACTGATGGTTGACAACGGTGTAAGCCGAAGGTCAGGAGGGACCACACTGGAGCAGAGCTGGGGAAGGCGATCAAAACTGAAATGCGATTTGGAAGCAGAGAACGGGAGAAAGCTAGGGAGTTGAAAATCCGGAAAAAAAAAACTATGTTAATCCGGAGAACCGGAAAACACCCCCAAAATCCGGAAACCTTCCGGGAAAACCGGAAAACTTGGCAGGTATGGATACCGTACGCGTACGTGAAGAGAACCAATAACGACATTCATTTAGTTGTGATATGACGCATTACTGATTGACAGATGTCGAGAGCACAACCCTTCCTTCCTTCTCGGATGTACTGTATGCTAACGATGTTAACTATTTTTACGTCAGCAATACTGTTGATCATAACTTTTTTTGGTATTAGTTAGGCTATAGTTTAGTTTCTTTCAATTCTATTCGTGTTGTTTTGTTTAGATTAATATTCGTAATATTGTAGTGAGTTAGCCATGTTTAGATTAATATTTGTAATATTGTAGTGAGTTAGCCATGTGGTTAGGGGCGCACAGCTGTGAACTTGCATTCGGGAGATAGTGGGTTCGAACCCAACTGTCGGCAGCCCTGATTCGATCGAACAGAAAATAAAACAGACATACAGTACAACAATAACACCAATGACGGATAGTGCTTCAGAACTTATGTTGCCGGAGGAACTGAGCACGTGCTCCACTCCGGGCGAGCATGCAGCACGGGACGAAGATGTTCTTTCCTGCGTGCTAACCTCGAAAATGTTCAAATCACTAAGACGTAATATAAACGATACTTGTATGCAATAACAAAGGTAATCAGTTGGCAGATATTTGTAGGAAGCTATTATGACGAAAAATATATATGTTCTGAGTTCTTTCATGTTAAAAGGTGAGATAACAAAACCAGTGGTGGGGTTTCCGTTAAAAGTAAAAGCCCTTAAGACCCACAGTCTTTTCTAAACACTGGATGCTCTATAGTCCCCCTCCGAGCGTCTGACAAAAAAAAAAAAAAAAATGCATTTGAACAAATTTGCACCGATATATTTGAGATGTATGACCTGGATCTGTGTAGTATTCTGTTCATAAAAACACAGTAGTTAAAAAAAAATCATACATCGAATATGCGAAACGTAACCTGTGACGTCTTTATGTTCAAGGGTTCGATCCACTTTCCTGAAGTCTATAGTAAATTCGAATTTGCGATGCATGAACCAGGCACGGTTATGTGATCATAAAATTAGCATTAAGACGTTTCTTGCATAGGATATGCGTAAAGTCACACGTAGCACCCTCCTCGAAGTTAGGGATTCGATTCCCCTCCCTTGTACTAAGAAGAATAATTGAATTTGCGATGTATGACCCGGATGCGTACGGTGTTATGTTGATTTAATTAGTATTAATACGTTTCTTGGTTTGGATATGAAAAAAGTCACCCGTAGCACCCTTGAAGTTCGGGATTCGATTATCCTCCCATGTACCAAGTGGTATAATCGAATTTGCGTTGTATGACCCGGATTCGTACGGTGTTGTAGCTGTATTAAGACGTTTCTTGCATTGGATTTGCGAAAAGTCACCCGTAACTATCTAGAATTTCGGGATTCGGTTCCCTCCCAAGTACTAAGTCATAAATTCGATTTTCCGGTGTGTAACCCAGAATGTTAAGGTATGGTGTTCATAAAAATAGTATAAAGACGTTCCTACGTTGGCTGTGCGAAAAGTCACACCTGACGCCCTTGGGGACGAGGGTTCGATTCCCCCCCAGGCACTACGTCATAAATTCGAATTTGCGGTGTGTGACCCGGAATTTTACGGTATGGTGCTCATAAAAATAGTATGGAGACGTTCATTACATTGGCTGTGCAGAAAGTCATACCTAACGCCCATGGGGACAAGGATTCGATTCCCGTTCCAGGCACTATGTCATAAATTCGAATTTGCGGTGTGTGACCCGGAATTTAACGGTATGGTGTTCATAAAAATAGTATGGAGACGTTCATTAC
Source organism: Meconema thalassinum (assembly GCA_946902985.2). Classification (NCBI taxonomy): domain Eukaryota; kingdom Metazoa; phylum Arthropoda; class Insecta; order Orthoptera; family Tettigoniidae; genus Meconema; species Meconema thalassinum. The sequence continues at coordinate 4,700,224 of OX336396.1, forward strand.
ATTGGCTGTACAGAAAGTCATACCTACCGTCCTTGGGGACGAGGGTTCGATTCCCGGCCTGGCAATAAGTCATCAATTCGAATTTGCGGTGCATAACCCAGAATTTTACGGTACGGTGTTCATTAAAATAGTATGAAGACGTTCCTTACGTTGGCTGTGCGAAAGACCACCATAACGCCCTTGGGGTCGACAGTTCTATTCCCGGCCAGGCACAAAGTCATAAATTCGAATTTGCGGTGTATAACCCAGAATTTTACGGTACGGTGTTCATAAAAAAAGTATGAAGACGTTCCTTACGATCACTGTGCGAAAAACCACACATAACGCCCTTGGGGTCGAGAGTTCGATTCCCGGCCAGGCACTAAGTCATAAATTCGAATTTGCGGTGTGCAACCTACAATGTTACGGTATGGTGCTCATAAAAATAGTATGGAGACGTTCATTACATTGGCTGTGCAGAAAGTCATACCTAACGCCCATGGGGACGAGGGTTCGATTCCCGTGCCAGGCACGAATCATAAATTCGAATTTGCGGTGTGTAACCTAGAATGTTACGGTATGGTGTTCATAAAAATAGTATGGAGACTTTCATTACATTAGCTGTGCAGAAAGGCACACCTTACGCCCTTGGGGACGAAGGTTCGATTCCCGAGCCAGGCACAAAGTCATAAATTCGAATTTGCGGTGTGTAACCCAGAATGTTACGGTTTGGTGCTCATAAAAATAGTATGGAGACGTTCATTACATTGGCTGTGCAGAATGTCATACCTAACGCAATTGGCGTCGAGAGTTCGATTCCCGGCCAGGCACTAAGTCATCAATTCGAATTTGCGGTGTGTAACCTAGAATGTTACGGTATTGTGTTCATAAAAATAGTATTCAGATGTTCATTACGTTGGCTGTGCGATAAGTCACACCTAACGCCCTTGGGGTCGAGTGTTCGATTCCCGGCCAGGCACTAAGTCATAAATTCGAATTTGCGGTGTGTAACCCAGATTGTTACGGTATGGTGCTCATAAAATTAGTATGGAGACGTTCATTACATTGGCTGTGCAGAAAGTCATACCTAACGTCCTTGGGGTCGAGAGTTCGATTCCCGGCCAGGCACTAAGTCATAAATTCGAATTTGCGGTGTGTAACCCAGAATGTTACGGTATGGTGGTCATAAAAATAGTATAGAGACGTTCTAAGCAATGGCTGTGCGAAAAGTCGAACCTAACGCACTTGGGGACGAGGGTTCGATTCCCGAGCCAGGCATTAATTCATATATTCGAATTTGCGGTGTGTTACCTAGAATGTTACGGTATGGTCTTCATAAAAATAGTATTCAGATGTTCATTACGTTGGCTGTGCGATTTCACACCTAACGCCCTTGGGGTCGAGAGTTCGATTCCCGGCCAGGCACTAAGTCATCAATTCGAATTTGCGGTGTGTTACCTAGAATGTTACGGTATGGTCTTCATAAAAATAGTATTCAGATGTTCATTACGTTGGCTGTGCAAAAAGTCACACCTAACGCCCTTGGGGACCAGTGTTCGAATCCCCAGCCAGGCACTAAGTCATAATTTCGAAATTGCGGCGTGTAACCCAGAATGTTACGGTATGGTGTTCATAAAAATAGTATGGAGACGTTCCTTACGTTGGCTGTGCAGAAAGTCATACCTAACGCCCTTGGGGACGAGGGTTCAATTCTCTTTCCAGGCACTAAGTCATAAATTCGAATTTGCGACGTGTAACCCGGAAAGTTACGGTATTGTGTTCATAAAATACACACATCAAAAAAAGTTTTGCATCACCTCGGTTCCAAGAGTTCCGGAACCGTTAAATACAAAGGGAATAGAGATCAACACAAACAACATTTCAGCTCGTTTTATTGCTCATGAGACCCACACATTGCATGTTGTACCATCATACAGCCAGACTTTCAGCATTTGTGGTCCAGATTGCAGTACACACCACTACCTCTAATACCCAGTAGCACGTCCTCTTGCATTGATGCATGCCTGTATTCGCCGTGGCATACTATCCACAAGTTCATCAAGACACTGTTGGTCCAAATTGTCCCACTCCTCAACGACAATTCGGCGTAAATCTCTCAGAGTGGTTGGTGAGTCAAGACGTCCATAAACAGCCCTTTTCAACATATCCCAGGCATGTTCGATAGGGTTCATGTCTGGCGAACATGCTGGCCACTGTAGTCGAGCGATGTCGTTATCTTGAAGGAACGCATTCACAAGATGTGCACGATGAGGTCGAGAATTGTCGTCCATGAAGACAAATGCCTCTCCAATATTCTGCCGATATGGTTGCACTATGGGTCGGAGGATGTCATTCAGGTATCGTAAAGCCGTTTCGGAGCCTTCCATGACCACCAGTGGCGTACGTCGGCCCCACATAATGCCACCCCAAAACATCAGGGAACCACCACCTTGCTGCACTCGCTGGACAGTGTGTCTAAGACGTTCAGCCTGACCAGGGTGCCTCCAAACACGTCTCCGACGATTGTCTGGTTGAAGGCATATGCGACACTCATCGGTGAAGAGAACGTGATGCCAATTCCGTGGGGTCCATTCAGCATGTTGTTGGGTCCATCTGTACCGCGCTGCATGGTGTCGGGGTTGCAAAGCTGGACCTCGCCATGGACGTCGGGAGTGAAGTTGCGCATCATGCAGCCTATTGCGCTCAGTTTGAGTTGAAACACGACGTCCTGTGGCTGAACGAAACGCATTATTCAACATGGTGGCATTGCTGTCAGGGTTCCTCCGAGCGGCAATCCGTAAGTAGCGGTAATCCACTACAGTAGTAGCCCTTGGGCGGCCTGAGCGAGGCCTGTCATCGACAGTTCCTGTATCTCTGTACCTCCTCCATGTCCGAACAACATCGCTTTGGTTCACTCTGAGACGCCTGGAAACTTCCCTTGTTGAGAGCCCTTCTTGACACAAAGTAACAATGCGGACGCGATCGAACTGCGGTATTGACCTTCTAGGCATGGTAGAACTACAGACAACATGAGCAGCGTACCTTCGTCCTGGTGGAATGACTGGAACTGATCGGCTGTCGTACCCCCTCCGTCTAATAGGCCCTGCTCATGCATGGTTGTTTACATCTTTGAGCAGTTTTAGTGACATCTATGAACAGTCAAAGGGACTGTATCTTGGATACAATATACACAGTCAACGTCTATATGCCGGAGATCTGGGAACCGAGGTGATGCAAAACTTTTTTTGATGTGTGTAGTATGGAGACCTTCCTTACGTCGGCAGTGTGAAGAGTCACACATAACGCCCTTGGCGTCGAGAGTTCGATTCCCGGCCAGGCACTAAATCATAAATTCGAATTTGCGGTGTGTAACCCAGAATGTTACGATATGGTGTTCATAAAAATAGTATGGAGACCTTCCTTACGTTGACAGTGTCAAAAGTCACACCTAACGCCCTTGGGGACGAGGGTTTCATTCCCGAGCCAGGCACCAAGTCATAAATTCGAATTTGCGGAGTGTAACCTAGAATGTTACGGTATTGTGTTCATAAAAATAGTATTCAGATGTGCATTACGTTGGCTGTGCGATAAGTCACACCTAACGCCCTTGGGGTCGAGTGTTCGATTCTCGGCCAGGCACTAAGTCATAAATTCGAATTTGCGGTGTGTAACCCAGAATGTTACGGTATGGTGGTCATAAAAATAGTATGGAGACGTTCCTAGCAATGGCTGTGCGAAAAGTCGAACCTAACGCACTTGGGGACGAGGGTTCGATTCCCGAGCCAGGCATTAATTCATATATTCGAATTTGTGGTGTGTAACCTAGAATGTTACGGTATGGTGTTCATAAAAATAGTATTCAGATGTTCATTACGTTGGCTGTGCGATGTCACACCTAACGCCCTTGGGGTCGAGAGTTCGATTCCCGGCCAGGCACTAAGTCATCAATTCGAATTTGCGGTGTGTAACCTAGAATGTTACGGTATGGTTTTCATAAAAATGGTATGGAGACGTTCATTACATTGGCTGTGCAAAAAGTCACACCTAACGCCCTTGGGGACGAATGTTCGAATCCCCAGCCAGGCACCAAGTCATAAATTCGAATTTGCGGTGTGTAACCTAGAATGTTACGGTATTGTGTTCATGAAAATAGTATTCAGATGTTCATTACGTTGGCTGTGCGATAAGTCACACCTAACGCCCTTGGGGTCGAGTGTTCGATTCCCGGCCAGGCACTAAGTCATAAATTCGAATTTGCGGTGTGTAACCCAGATTGTTACAGTATGGTGCTCATAAAATCCCAGAATGTTACGGTATGGTGTTCATAAAAATAGTATGAAGATGTTCCTACGTTGGAAGTGTGGAAAGCCACTCCTAACGCCCTTGGGGACGAGGGTTTGATTCCCGAGCCAGGCACTAAGTCATACATTTGAATTTGCGGTGTGTAACCCAGAATGTTACGGTATGGTGTTCATAAAATTAGTATGGAGACGTTCATTACATTGGCTGTGCGAAAAGTCATACCTAACGCCCTTGGGGACGAGGGTTCGATTCTCTTTCCAGGCACTAAGTCATAAATTCGAATTTGCGACGTGTAACCCGGAAAGTTACGGTATTGTGTTCATAAAATAGTATGGCGACCTTCCTTACGTTGGCAGTGTGAAAAGTCACACCTAACGCCCTTGGGGACGAGGGTTTGATTCCCGATCCAGGCACTAAGTCATAAATTTGAATTTGCGGTGTGTAACCCAGAATGTTACGGTATGGTGTTCATAAGAATAGTATGAAGACGTTCCTTACGATCACTGTGCGAAAAACCACACATAACGCCCTTGGGGTCGAGAGTTCGATTCCCGGCCAGGCACTAAGTCATAAATTCGAATTTGCGGTGTGCAACCTAGAATGTTACGGTATGGTGCTCATAAAAATAGTATGGAGACGTTCATTACATTGGCTGTGCAGAAAGTCATACCTAACGCCCATGGGGACGAGGGTTCGATTCCCGTTCCAGGCACTATGTCATAAATTCGAATTTGCGGTGTGTGACCCGGAATTTTTCGGTATGGTGTTCATAAAAATAGTATGAAGACGTTCCTACGTTGGCTGTGCGAAAAGTCACACCTAACGCCCTTGGGGACGAGGGTTTGATTCCCTCCCAGGCACTTAGTCTAAAATTCGAATTTGCGGTGTGACCCAGAATGTTACGGTATGGTGTTCATAAAAATAGTATGAAGACGTTCCTACGTTGGCTGTGAGAAAAGTCACACCTAACGTCTCTGGGGTCGAGAGTTCGATTTCCGGCCAGGCACTAAGTCATAAATTCGAATTTGTGGTGTGTAACCCGGAATGTTACGGTATTGTGTTCATAAAAATAGTATGGCGACCTTCCTTACGTTGGCAGTGTGAAAAGTCACACCTAACGCCCTTGGGGACGAGGGTTTGATTCCCGATCCAGGCACTAAGTCATAAATTTGAATTTGCGGTGTGTAACCCAGAATGTTACGGTATGGTGTTCATAAGAATAGTATGAAACGTTGGCTGTGCCAAAAGTCACACCTAACGCCCTTGGGGACGAGGGTTTCATTCCCGAGCCAGGCACCAAGTCATAAATTCGAATTTGCGGTGTGTAACCTAGAATGTTACGGTATTGTGTTCATGAAAATAGTATTCAGATGTTCATTACGTTGGCTGTGCGATAAGTCACACCTAACGCCCTTGGGGTCGAGTGTTCGATTCCCGGCCAGGCACTAAGTCATAAATTCGAATTTGCGGTGTGTAACCCAGATTGTTACAGTATGGTGCTCATAAAATTAGTATGGAGACGTTCATTACATTGGCTGTGCAGAAAGTCATACCTAACGTCCTTGGGGTCGAGAGTTCGATTCCCGGCCAGGCACTAAGTCATAAATTCGAATTTGCGGTGTGTAACCCAGAATGTTACGGTATGGTGGTCATAAAAATAGTATGGAGTCGTTCCTAGCAATGGCTGTGCGAAAAGTCGAACCTAACGCACTTGGGGACGAGGGTTCGATTCCCGAGCCAGGCATTAATTCATATATTCGAATTTGCGGTGTGTTACCTAGAATGTTACGGTATGGTCTTCATAAAAATAGTATTCAGATGTTCATTACGATGGCTGTGCGATAAGTCACACCTAACGCCCTTGGGGTCGAGAGTTCGATTCCCGGCCAGGCACTAAGTCATCAATTCGAATTTGCGGTGTGTAACCCAGATTGTTACAGTATGGTGCTCATAAAATCCCAGAATGTTACGGTATGGTGTTCATAAAAATAGTATGAAGATGTTCCTACGTTGGAAGTGTGGAAAGCCACTCCTAACGCCCTTGGGGACGAGGGTTTGATTCCCGAGCCAGGCACTAAGTCATACATTTGAATTTGCGGTGTGTAACCCAGAATGTTACGGTATGGTGTTCATAAAATTAGTATGGAGACGTTCATTACATTGGCTGTGCGAAAAGTCATACTTAACGCCCTTGGGCACGAGGGTTCGATTCTCTTTCCAGGCACTAAGTCATAAATTCGAATTTGCGACGTGTAACCCGGAAAGTTACGGTATTGTGTTCATAAAATAGTATGGCGACCTTCCTTACGTTGGCAGTGTGAAAAGTCACACCTAACGCCCTTGGGGACGAGGGTTTGATTCCCGATCCAGGCACTAAGTCATAAATTTGAATTTGCGGTGTGTAACCCAGAATGTTACGGTATGGTGTTCATAAGAATAGTATGAAACGTTGGCTGTGCCAAAAGTCACAAGTAATACCCCTGGGGACGAGAGTTCGATTCCCGTGCCGGGCACTACTGTCGACCAAAGTATTTAGTGCACTCGAGTTTGAAGGTTGTTTGTGATGTAACCAATAGACCTACATAAAATTCTTTAACATAATCATTTTCGTCGTTCTATTTTACGTTAGGGCATGTAGGTTTGGAAGAGTGTTTCAACCATGCGTCACATTTAAGAATTAATATCTCAAAAACCCGTCATCAGATCGAATTCAATTCATCGAAACGTTATGCTGTATGACTGTGAAATACGTAAATTAATTCACTTATTTTACATCGGTTTGTATTTCTACAGGGAAATAACACATGTTTCACCAGCTTGCCGCTTCATGAACAGCTGTCGCCCATACACATCATGGCGCGTCTAGCTTGGAATTTGCGTTGTATGATGTGTTCTTCTTTCTTGCGATTTTCTTTGCCTTCATAGAAATAACAGATGACTGCTGTTTCAGTGAGCCAAGAGAGTGCGTAGATTGTGTTGCTATTGAGTGTAATTCCATTACTTCCGGTACTTCATTTGTTCGCGGGGCTCGCGCCTGCGCATTGGATTGTTCTACGGACTTGTAAAATATTGGTTGCAGCCATCGGCAGTGCGAACCAATATCCTCAATTTCTAATGACTCCCAGAAAGGTATGTGAATTATGAATCATATATTTTCAACAATCTGCCATGTAAAAGTGTTTAAGCCAAAGGTAGCCAAGTTGTAAAGTTTTAATAATATCCCTTCTCTGCGGAAGTTTTGCCTCTTTCTATGCACCTCAATTAGGAATAGGCTTGCAAAAACTTGTAACATTTTTAAGCCATACTTAATTTAGAACAGGTAAAATACAAACCAAATGACTCACATTGTACCTCCATCTTCCGTTTCTCTGATGCAGTCAATGCCATACAGTATGTTTAGATCAGAAAGCCTTTTCGATTTGTGAATACTGTAGATGTGTTCTGACGTGACTACTTTGAACTGATTCTTTACTTTCGGCAAGTCCTCCTCTCTTACGACCTGGAATCTGCAGCCTTTGCCATCATGCAGAAATCCACCAACAAGGTATGTTAACTGAAGCTCAGGCTTCCGATTGGATTCAATCTCGGTAGAAAACGTGTACAGTAACCTGTAAATAAGATAGAAATCTCTTAAAAAGTTACAAAGCCCGAATCATTCTATACAAACAGCCAACTTGAATTAATAGCCACACAGGAATCAAAAGAACAAGAGTATAAACACACGCAAGAAAAACACCGTATATTAAATATGAAATTTAACTTGAACTTACTGTTTAGCAGTATTCACATGGACGTTTAACGTTTTACTCAGCCATTTGTAGGTTACCTGCACCGAGACAAAATAAAATCAATCACATGTGAAGTAGGTACAGAATTCAAACACTTCCGCGCAGCAGAATATGGAATATACATAGCAAGCTGCATATAAATACTCAAGTCATATCTTACTATTTTGTCTTCGTCAAAGATGTGTTCTTCTATGTTCTGGAGATAAAGTTTCTCTAATTCTTCATCCATTTTGTTTAATAACAATTTATTCCCGCCTCTATCACAAATCAAACGAACACTTTCCCAGTCTCCATCATTGTGCACAGCTGGGCTGTACCAACACCGGCACTGTCATATGCCGAATTTTACTGGCATTACTGCAAAAATAAACAGCTTAATGTGTAAATATTTCGTGATTATTACAATAAATATTGCAAATTTAGTTATATACTCTATTATTTTGATTTGATCGATGCGTCAAAAATGCTGTGTTACGTAAGATATATATTTTTGAATGTTTGCGGTACTGATCAACACCGTCTTTTTTCCGAATGTATTCGAGCATGCTCCGAGCAACACTGGCGCTCAGCTCTTACAACAACAGCCATAAAAAGAAAGTGATTTCATGTCGACCGGCTGTTTCTACCAAGTTGAATAAATGGATTGTAACGAGGCTGTTCAAGCGACTAATGATGACGCGAGTCATTGCAAACGGTGTGCTGTTCAACTAGGTTATTGGACAGATCAATATATTTCTCTTTTTGTCCCAAAAAGTGATAGAAAAACACCGGAAATAAATCGTGGTTATTATGCTAGAACGAAAGGGGTTGGTTTATTTATAGACAAGTTTCTGCAGGTAATGCATATCAGTGTGAAATAATACCATACCTATTGAATGATTTAGTCGTGAATACTTCCTTTAGCAGTTTACCTTTGTGAGACTTGATTAAACACAGTTTACCTTTGTGAGACTTGATTAAACACCTGGCTTTAGATTTTACATTGGTCTATCTGATTCCTCTATTTTATTAAACCTCACACCAAAGCATTATGTTTTAAAAAATCGATTCTTTAATTGTTCTTAGAATTGAATACACCTTTTATAACTGTGATTGACGCAACCAAGATCCTAGTCTGCTACCCTGTCAGGTGGTTAAATAGTTTGTCTTGCTCATTTAACGTGAGATTGTGGTTCTGGTGTGTTTCAGAAAGTTGGAAACCGCTGCCAGATAATAAACCTGGGCTCAGGGTTCGATACCCTCTATTGGCGTCTCAAGGATGATGGCCAAGAAGTTTCCAACTTTGTGGAGATGGATTTCCCAACTGTTACATCGAGGAAGTGCTATTTCATCAAACGAAATAAGATTCTCCTCAATAAAATTCATGTTGAAGGTTAATAATTTCTCCTATATGTTCAGATACGGTAGATCTCCTAATTGATTGGGCACCTGACTTGTTAAAGAACTTTCTTCGGGAAAGTGAGATATTTAAATATTGAGCAGGTACCGAATGATATGTACATAACAGGAAGCCTCAGCATAATGCCTTGCAAGCATGCTGAGCTTAATCGAGCAACATTTTATTTACCACATCCATCACACACATTATACAGGAAAAATAATGGGTGTCTTCCCCTTATTATTGCCATTTTCAACAAATTGGGGATGAGTTGCAATTAAAGACTTTATGGCGGGTGGGTTACACTGCTGGCTTCCTTTCACAGCACCAACCTCATGAGAGGAGTTAATGAATTAAACTGGGCAGCTATGAGATACCGTCCCTGCATTTGCCTGAAGGTGAAAATGGGGAAACCAGGGAAAACCATTTGAAGGATGGCCGACGATGGGGTTCCCACAGGTAGCTTGGCCCCATGGCATAGCACTGCATTGCTACTTGAAAAATAATAATTATTAGTATGAAACCTGAAATGAGCAAAAGAAGGTAGTAGTACTATTAGTACTCGGGGATATCCTAGTATAGGGGCAGATGACCTCGCTGTTCCGTCCCGTAAAACAACATTCATCAATATTCTAGGCCTTGACTTTACTCCAGTATGTGCTTCATGTCTGGATGAATCATAAATTTCCTTGCAGAAACCTCCTTCTGTGGTCCTGGGTTCTGGAATAGGTTATCCTTGGCCTCATGAGGATAGCTGAGCTCAGCCATTCTACGAGTAGTTTTCCTTACAGAAACCTCTTCCTATGGTTTAGGGGAATGTCCTGGGTTCTGGTCTGAGGACTGGAATAGGTTATCCTTGGCCTCATGAGGATAGCTGAGCTCAGCCATTCTAGTAGTAGTTTTCCTTACAGAAACCTCTTCCTATGGTTTAGGGGAATGTCCTGGGTTCCTGTCTGAGGGTTGGTGTCGTGAGGATAACTGAGCTCAGTAGTTTCCTACTTCTTGGCTTAAAGCCACGACTGGCTCCTTCCCAATAACAGCCCTTATCCCACCTACTAACATAATACAAAGTACACAAAGCTGATGACCATGATGTTGCAAGCCCTTAAATGAAGAAAATCTTTCAGATGAATTCAGCTGTATCTTACAGAGTCACTGTCTTATGTGGTCTATGGTAGAGTAAAAGTTCCGTAAGCCTCCAGTTCAGTAATTCAATGCTGTACAATACTAATTCACATCTCTACAAGAAGCTAATTCTGGGTCAGTTACATCAAATTATCTCCTCAAAGCCATGGTGGCAACTATTCGACATCATCTTATGTGAATCATTAGACTGAACATTCCATCTCTCACTCCCAGCCGAATGGACGTGGTTTTGTTTGACTAAATGACTGCTACTATGAGCATAATTTTCCAACATTGTCCTCCCTATTTTCTCTCTGGAGTCCAGTTTAGAGCCATTGCTCCAATTTGCTTCCTCAAAGTATGTCTGAACCAACTCCATTTCCTCTGCGGTCAGATTAGAGGCCAAGCTGCTTGCATCTCATCAAGGCATACTGCGTTCAATTTCCGGTTAATGCATAGTGAAATGTCACAGCCTGTGGTTCAGATTCAATGTTAAAAGTAGGTCCTGTGGCTTATGGCCAATGCTCTCGGCTAGCATGTCATAAGGGCTATTGGTCTGGCACAAGGCTGTGGGCATTTTCTACACATCAACGGGCTCTTGGCCAATTTTGCTTAACATTTCCATTCTGCCGAATGAGATGAGACAGACGTGGTTCATGTTTGTTGCGCTTGACAAGATGACTGCTACTATGAGCATAATTTTTTTCCGGAATGGGGGAGTAACTCCACACTCCACGTGATGGTCAAGATATAGCTAGCACCACCTCTGACATGCTGTTCTAATATGGTAGAAAAAACTGATGAGGGTTTGGATGGAGGCTTTATGCTACACTCTGCCAGGGTTGAAAATCATAAGTGAAGATTTGACAAAGGTCGATTAAGGACCTGGGAAGAACTCCATAGACAGAAAGGAAAGATGCCTCATGCCAGAGGAAACTTTTACATTTATAGAACTGAACCTGATGCAGAACTGTCTGGAATCCGAAGCACAAGTATACTAAGTAAACAATGTAGTGAACTTTGCATATGTGTGCACAGAAATTGCTGGCCAACACTATACGCTAATGTGAAGAGGAGCCTTTGCGTGCGTATGACAAGACAGTTATAGCTGTAGAAAATCCATGTTAGGAGAGACTTCCCTTTCACAGATCATATAAACACAGAGACAGGTTTACTGTTTTGCAGATGGGGAGGTCCGGCTGAGTCCAACAGACCTGCACGCAGCCAATTACCACATAGTAGGCGTAGACCTCCGCAACATCAACGAGGTCCAGGCCAAGTTGATTGAAGCAGAGGTGAAGTTTGATCTGCCCACGCTCTTCATCGCCGAGTGTGTGTTGGTCTACATCGAGATACCACAAATTAGTCAGCTACTACATTGGCTGGCCGGCAACTTCAGCACCTCCCTCTTCATCAACTACGAGCAGGTAACTCTCCACGACGGTCGATTGATATGTCATAGCTGGGGACAATCAGCAGATAACTCTCCACGAGGGTTGATTAATATGTCATAGCTAGGGACAATCAGCAGATAACTCTTCAAGAAGGTTGATTAGTAAGTCATAGCTAGGAACTTCACCACTTCCCTCTTATCAACTACTGACTGGTAAGGGGTTGATTGGTAAATGCCGTAGTTAGTGTGGTTTAAATGACGACTTATTGCACCAGTCCAGACTTGAGGAGCGGTCATTTACTCACACGTCAAAATAGTGCCTGGTCCATATTTCTGTAGGTTGTACGTAATGTATTATTGAGTGAAGTGATCAGTATTTGCTAAGCAGTAAGATTCGGAGCTGCTTTGGTCAAAGTGACTGCCTCTCACCGTTGGGCCTGGGTGTCGATATTCGGGAAGTGTTATTATAATATTTACTGTATTTTAGAATTGTGAAGCACAATTGACGAGCAGCCACAGCTTCTGACATGTAAACAAAGTACTAATGATTAGCCTTAACATGGCCCAGGGACGAACTAGCTGCATTACCGTACACATGTTACACGGGTGCAGCCCTTCATTGCGCTCAGGTTTACGAGCAAGTAAAAGCATGCAATAAGCTAGGCATTAGCTTGCCACGGTGGGTGAGTGGTTATCATGTCGGTCTACCAACCCCAAGCGTACAGGTTCGCTCCTGGCCGTGGTAAGTGATTTTTGAAAGGCAGCAAAAATTACAACACGCATGTTATACGATGTTGGCATGTTAAAGAACCCATTTGATTCAGACGGCCATGTTCATAATGGCAAAATTAATCTCGGGATTTTCAGCCAGCACAAAGTTCCTCATTTCTCTACTAAAAAGCGCTATAGTGTTCAAGGAGTTTATATATCTAACATCCTTGACTTTCATAGCACTTCAAGGAACAACAAAATTCGACATGCTAGCTGCCCTCTGGGTGTCAAATAACAATGCTTGCACCCGGCAGCCGAGGCCATACGATATTATTATTAGCTAGGCATTACTTGTGCTGGGCTCCTCTCCGTCATCTATCCCTTGTTCTCTTCCAACCCCGACTGTGTTAGTGTGTCCAAGGCCCAGGGTGCCTTTCAATTTTCCCTTGCATCATCTTCGAAGGCCTTTATGGCTTTTTGCTCAAGGGCAGGGTGTGTGTAGCCCCACCCTACACACTCGAGGGACCACAGCGACCCTGTCCAGCTCTGTGGCTAAATGGTTAGCACATTAGGCTTTGGCCCGAAGTGCTCCGGGTTCGATTCCTGGCCGAACCATTAGGGATTTTAATCTCTTGGGGTTCATTCCCGTGCCTCGGGGACCGGGTGTATGTGACGTCTTCATCATCATTTCATCTTCATTACAACACACAGGTCGCCCACGGGCGTCAACTTGAAAGACCTGCGCTCGGCCTCTCAGGTGGCCACACGATCATTCATTCACAGCGACCCCGAGAGTTTCCATTTTTTCTCCTTTTTTCAGTGGCTCTGAGGCAGACCCTCTCCTCTGCCTTTCATGGCTCTATTCCCTTCCTCATTGTTTGATGATTGAGAGCATTTCTTATGCCTGTCTTTTATTTCCTTCAATCGTGTTTTATCCATTTCTTCTTTTACTTCTAGTTCATTCCCATTCTTTTCATTAGGGACTGGCTATGAGGCTCAGCAATAATGTTCTCGCCTGCTGTGCCCATGGTTCCAGGATCGTATCCTAGCACAGTCAATTGGCATTTGAAGGTACGCAAATGCGAAGGAGCCACGTCAGTAGATTTACTGGCACGTTAACAAACCCCTTCGAGGCTAAATTCCGGCACCCTGGCGTCTCTAAAAGCCACAGTAGTTAAAAGGGACGTAAAGCTGATAACATTAATTATTTCATTAGGGGCTGATAACGTAGATGCTAGCTTTTCAGGGTCGCCAACACAGAAATAGAACAATGACCAACAGAAGTCCAGAATATAAACACTTTGGAGATTATTTCATACGTACATATGGTGCAAATTCAATAACAGTGTTCAGAAAGGTCTGAAATCTTAAGCTATCATTCTTGTTGTAATGCAAGTGATGGATGAGATTATGTTGGCATATCACACACAAGTGGTGCACTGCTTGGAAGACTTACTTCCCAACGAATATCTTCGAATCTCGCAGTAAACTTTGTGTAGCTAAGCGCAGTATGAGACTGGCTGAAGCAAGACGCAGCCTCAAGCAACTGAAATCAAACATCACTTAATCGTGTCACCCTTCACCAAGGAGGGCTTGTGCAATCTATGGTGAAACCAGGGACACTTGAGAAACATTGTCATTTATAACTCTTCAGCCGGTCAACACAAATCTGGGCGGGGTACGATCTATATTATATATGAATAATAGCCTAAGTAAATAACTGTGTTAATTATGATCTCTGTTATAATGGTGTTGACTGACTGAAGAGCCACATTACATTAAGATTACAGTAAAAACTCGATTAACCGTCATCGTCGGGACCGTGGTCGTGACGGTTGAGCGAATAGACGGATAACAGAAACACTGTATTATTCCTCCAAAACATGACCTCAATCAATTATATTATAGACAGATATTACTCTCACAGTAATGTAATTATTTCAGAGCAAAGAGAAATTAAACACAATTGTAATAGCAAATGAAACTATTTATTACATGACAAAAACATCCGTACAAATGTGTACAGTACAGTAATATAAACTTACAGGTGAAATAGTTCGTGTAGCTTGAAAATAGTCAGTCTTTTGCTTCTGCCTCTTTGATGCTCGAGCTTTCACCCCGGCGATATTTCGTATTTTTCGGTGCAGTAGTGTCTGCGTTGCATTGGCATCTTCTTGACTTTCAAACCATTATAGACACTTGGACAGCATTGTTTCAGCCTCTTGAGTGGCTAATAGTTTGTTTTTCGTCATGGTTTGAACACTCGTCTTCATCAGCCCCTTCTTCTTCTTCTTCTTCTTCTTCTTCTTCTTCTTCTTCTTCTTCTTCTTCTTCTTCTGTGGCACTTACACTGGCAACAATTTCGTCATCACTCAAAATTTGAAATCCCCCGTCCACTCTGTCACACTCGAACCACTCTGATACTTCTTCTGACGTCAAATTTGTACTGATTTGTAAATTATTGCACAAATTGACCATCTCGTCAACTGTCACACTCTCAGTGCAGTATATTAGTCAATAAAGCTTATTCAAGTGGAAATCACGTAACAAATGGGGCACTACTTCACAGCCCGCTAAATACACTGCAACATTGACAGCCTTTTTGCCACAACTGAAACCCGATCCAGTGGTGACTGTTGACTCACAAGTGAGACAAAAGACAAAAAGAGGGATAGGAGTATTAGCGCGTCACCTGAAGGTCATATGTACCTTTCTATGGCAGGCAGGTACACTCACTTCCCACTAGAATAGAGTAAGTAAATTTTTGGATTTCCTTGGCTCACACCGTCAAATGAATTATACTCAAGAACTAAAATTATGCCACTGCAAACACAAATAGCTATGTCAGCAACAGTATTTGTATACAAATTAGAAAACAAATTGATACACACACACATCCATTTTACCCATGCAAATGACATTCATCATTATGCAACAAGAGGAGTAAATCGAATATTCACCAGCCATTCCCAATCCATTAAATTTGGAACTAAAGGAATTATGTCCTCTATAATAAAGGAATACAACTCGCTACCATAAGGCATAAGGGAAAGTTTCTCTATAAAAACATTTAAGAGTAAAACAAAAGACTTCCTATTAAGGAATGAATAGCCAATGTACAATAGCCTTAAGCAATGCAATGTATCATACCGAATCATCTCTGTAAAGTTAGTCACTAGCAATCTAATATAAGTTACTATTAACCTAAACAATATCATGTTACAAAAATTATATATATGCCATGCTGTAACTATGTTACTTGATTGTCCCTAACACGAGCTCAGGCTCATTGGGACCTATGTAAATAAATAAATAAATAAGCGAACGCATCACTGCACCTTAAAGCACTTTCTTATTGCAGTATTATTATGCTTTTACAGCAATGACGGTTAACAGAAACTGACGGTTTGAAGAGTGACGGTTAAACGAAGTTTTACTGTATATTGAGCTGTATTCTTAAGTCGTAATATCAAACACTGAAGTTGTGGCTTCGTAAGTGTTAATTGTCATGTTCCAGGTGAATATGGGGGACAAGTTTGGTGAAGTGATGCTACGTAACCTACGGGCACGCGGATGTCCGCTGGCCGGTGTCGCTGCCTGCAAGAACCTCGAGACACAACAGCAGAGGTATTACCCTTCTCTCATTGGGCAGGAACCGTGCTAGCCCAACGGAACCTCGAATTATTAGCATCCCGTGTTGCAGGTTCCTAGAGACGGGATGGGACGGTGCCCGGGCCTGGGATATGGTGCAGGTGTACGCCGCTCTGCCCGCGACTGATCGACAGAGGGTCGAGCGCATCGAGTTCCTGGACGAACAGGAGCTGCTTGTCCAGCTGTTCCAACACTACTGCATCTGTGTGGGCTGGAAGGGAGACACCTTCTGCAACATCGACATCACTTAGACACTGGCCTTGCTTTGAATTTATGTAATTTGGTTTGTTGGAAAATTAAACATAATCCTGTGATGACTTTTCAGTCGGCCACCAAATGAGAAGTTTTATCAATTGCCAATCCGACAACACTGAAAATTGGCTTCAAAACCCAGCAACAGTCGAAGTGTTAAATATTTGGAACGATTTGTATTCAACATTATTATATTGTGCATAACTTGTGGCTTGGTCTTTTGTTTTGTAAGTGTGTTGATTGTAAAACAGAAAGCATCTCCCCTAGTTACCTTGTGCTTGTGTGGGTTTTCGTAAGGACTGTTAATATATTTGTCCTCCCAATGCCTTTGGACCTAGAAATGATCGAATAATTCCCTTATTAGTGATAATTGAGGAGCGGTTTTTCAAAACTCAATAAATGAAAAGAATTGCAAAATTGAGTTATGCATGCTAATGATATCAGTTCTACCTTGTTTGCCATGGATATCGATGACAGTCATATTTGATTGTTTTTCCCTTATTGAGTTAACACAACGTCGATATAGTGTATTATCTACTCTATTAATGCATGTTCCTCAGCCTGTGTGTGTTATTTACACATCAATTTAACAATTTTTAACCATAAATATTATACATTTCAATTAAACTTTTATTGAAAAATTTTAATGATCAATTTGATGATAACAATCTTTAAAAATAAAATTCTTAAAGTAGTCGGTAAAACGTATATAATCAGGAAGTTCCAACCATCATCATCATCAAATTCCAGCTCCAGTCGCCCCGGGTGCTGTTAACGAGCCCTCGCCACCTTTTCCTGTCCATGAGCCCTTCTCCAGTCTAGCCCTTTGTCTTCAAGATCACCCTTGATTTGGTCCAACCATTTCTTCTTTGGTTTTCCTACTGGTCTCTTTCCTGGGATAATCTTCTTGAAATAAGCTTTTGGTGTCCTCTCATCTCCCATTTTTTGAAGATGCCCGCCCATACCATCCTTATCGTTGTTTCTGCAGATATTTTATAGCACTGATATCTATGCCAGCCTCTGCCCTTACTTTGTCTCTCCTTGTCCTTTGAAGCATTGTTCTTATAAACTTCATTTCGGATGCCTGAATCCTACTTTCTTCTCTTCTGGACAGGGTGCATGTTACACTTCCTGGGCACCTTATTATTCCACAGTAGTGTTCTAACTTGTGCTCAGAAGGTGGCTGCATTACTAGTTCACTGTTGTTGTTACCCTTACACAGTATGCTACCAAGATACCAGTATTTCAATGTATCAACAATTTGTAGAGGCTGATTATTCAAGTAAATTGTTGCATTAGACAGTCCTGTCTTACTTTGGATTGTTTTCAACCTTGAACAGCTTGTCCTATACATACAGTTTTTCTTGTACCTCTCTGGCACTTTTTCCCCAAATCATCGTCGAAAATTCTATTGGTGAAATCGTTCTTAAAATATGCAGTAACATTAGCCATTATGAGGGTGGTATTAAATATGATCTATGTTGATTGGTATTAATCTCAAATTACAAAAGCACAATTAATCTCAGATGGATGTGGTATGTTGTTTGTATGTCCTGATGCAGAATTTATTGAAGTGACTGATTGTTTCATTTACAGTTGGAATATCAATGTCCAATATTTCACACATCTTATATTATGATTATTATTATTCTCATTTCGGTCGTCGAGAGACCACAAGCCAATTGGAATGCTGTTCCTTCTTCTTCCTCCAGTATTCCTTCATCATCTCACTATGTTTCCTCGGACCATCTCGAGCTGGTTTTCTTTCCCTTCCTCCGTTGGAATCCTTCCATTTTTAGCACCCAAATATCTCTCTGTGGTGTATCTTCTTCTCTGATATCCTATGAAAAATGAAAATCCACAGCCTGCTTCCAGTCTCCGACCGGGTCAGGAATGGAATGAATGAAGCCCCCATCTAGCGGCGAGGATATGAATTGTGCCGGCTGCCGAGGCCTGACGCACTCCTCTGGGGCAATGATTAAATGAATGACAGATGAAATGAAATGATAGTGGAGAGTGTTGCTGGAATTAAATTGTGACAGGGAAAACCGGAGTACCCGGAGAAAAACCTGTCTGCCTCCGTTTTGTCCAGCACAGATCTCACATGGAGTGACCGTGATTTGAACCACGGACCCAGCGGTGAGAGGCCGGCGTGCTGCCACCTAAGCCACGGAGGCTATTTCTCTGATATCCTATAATTATTTATTAATTCTTTTTGTGACCTTTCATTTATTTAAATTAATGACTTTTTGTGAAGATATCCATTTTCTTTTTGTTTTTTGTTGCGATAGTTTCTAAGAGTTCTCACGCTGACCAAGTTATCATTGATATAACGAAACATGTACGTGTTCAGTTAATTATTAAACTACTTTCTAGTGATTGACCAGGTGGCTTTATAATTTGTGTGCATTTCTAATTATATATCTATAATTTGAGACAAATATTTCTTGAGAAACAAATTTAACGTGTTTGAATGTGGTCCCAATTTGGTGTTGTTTCTGTAAACTACAGAATGACCCAATTAGAATGAAGGAAATTCACAAGAAGTTATTATTTACTATAATGTTGTGGACTGACTGTACCCGGTAATGATGAGCCTCTCTTAATTATGGTTAAATTTGATATATTGAACTTGAATAATCAAATTCATGATAAATGATTTTACTTTGTTCAAAATGTTATCCGGCTTGCCAATCAACCATTCTAATCTTGTGTGATTTGTTGGACCAAATTCATCATCATCTTCCTTCCAAGTATTGGGCCAAATGTCCCGTTACGGTCTTGCACTTTATCTCTTCATCGGACGTCCTATCGAATTTCTCCGTGGCTGGTAGCGAAGGATCTCTTTTGGTAATCTTCCAGGTTCCATCCTTTGGACATGACACTTCCAGTTCTCTTGGTAGTCACAAATGTATGTAGTTATTGGTTTCACTTTTAGTTCCTTCAGCACATCCTCGGTTCTCTTATGATCCCATTTAGTACAGCCTGCTGTTCGGCGCATGAAGGTTGTTTCGCGTGCTGTGAGTCTGGAGATGTCCTGAGATCTTATTGTCCATGCCTCGCTGCCATAGCATAGGGTTGGTCTGGCTAATGTGTATGCCTTTGGACAAGAGATGGCTTCATGACGTGATTGATGATTCCTGTTGTTCTGGTATAATATGCTATTTTTGCAGTTATGTCTCGCTCTTCTTGAAAAGATATTATATGTGCTAAACAACATCGCCTACTTTGTGATTCATAAATTTGATGGGCGTCATTTGTTTAAATGTGTCTATGTGACTGACTTGTTGACATAGCAACGTGCCTGTGCGGCTTGCTGCTCACTGCTGAGCGAAGTCGAGTGGACTCACTTGTGGCGTGACCCTCATTTAGGTGAGAGGTGGACGCGGTTCCATTGAAGATTGAGTGTTCGTTTGAATTGCATTCAAGTTTTGTTCTTTATGTGTTGAATAGTTTTTTCTTATTTTAGTTATGGTATTGAACAGAATATTATCAATATTTTTGTCCATTAATTATTGTTAATTTATGAGTAAATACACAGGCTGAGGAGCATGTACCTTAGTGTAGACAATACAGGGTGAAACTTGCACCGCAAGTATTTCGGAAATGAGAAGTGCTGTTGATGTGCGGGTTGGTAGTTGGGGCCTCGTAATTTTGGCCTATAAACAGATTTGAATAATACTTCAAAGGAGTAATATTTGAGCAAACATACACTTTTATTTAATGGAACAATGCCTAATGACATTAACAAAATAAAACTAGGGTGAATTAGAATGTCAATGGTGTTTGTTGCAGGATTCCAGTGTAAGTGGTTTGCGAGAAGTCGTATGCTGAAAAGGTTGCACACCGACACTTGCACATCCCTGTGGTAGTACAAACTAACTTGAATACAGTCCTTATGTGGGTTCTGACAAGTAAAGTGCACACCAACACTTGTTTGTTCCATTAATCCACCCCTTAAAAACTAACTAACTAACTAAACTGGCTTAGTTGCTAGCTGCGATGTTGTTATTTGGTTACATTGTGTGTAAAAATCGCACATCAATAGCAGTTCACATTTCCAAAATATTTGCAGTGCAAGTTTTAGGTGACTCGCCCTGTATATTGAAGATGTTGTATTGATCATTCCTATAATCAAGTCTTATTTACCATCCTGTACAGTCGTCGATAGTGTAAGGCGACATTTGTCAAGTGGTGAAAGTCACAAGGTTTTTGCTAAAGACAATATATGCTCTCGGGAAATTAAGGTAAAAGTCGATAAATACAATGTGGCATTCTCACTGATCATCGGAGGCATTTACTCTGTGTTGCACTGGAATGTCAGACTCCATTATCGACAGAAGTGTTTCAGTGGGAGAAAACCTGATAAGCTGGCAGACCTAATATTAATGGACTGAGTAGTGAACAGAAGGAGCTGTACATGTGCTTTAGATTACAGGAAGGCCTTTGATAGTGTAAATCATGCGAAGATGTGGAACATACTTAGGCAGATGGGCATACCTCAACATCTCATCTCTCGGTCAATAAGATGTGGAAGAATTCTGTGAAGGAAGGAAAACTTCTGAACTGAAACTGTTTCAATCTGTCATTAAAAACTCATACTCTACTTGTAAGATTGCTCTCCTGAGAATAAAGGTAGAAATATGTCTTGAGGCAGAACATGCTATAGATTGCATAAACTTCGTGCAAAGCAGTTTTACCAAATAGTGAAGGAAGAAACCCAGGTGTCACCAAGATCAACCAATTCCGAAGTGTTCTATGCTAGACAATCTATGCATCATGATTCACTCAAAGAATAACACTTGGCTAGAAACAGAGGTTGTAACCAAGTTACATTGGCTTTATTGGACTGTCTTTGTAACCTAATCCCTACCACGATACATATACAGTAAAACTTCACTTACACGATTTCCAGGGGACCAAAGGAAAAAAAAACGCATAAGTGTGAAAAACGCGTAAATGAAAGTCTATAAATAAAAACTGCAAAATGTATGTGACAATATGGGTTATACAGGGACTTTGTTTTATATGCGACGGAGACCCTCGCTCGCCCCCGCCGCGAGCCGGGCTCCCGTCAAGCACTTTCCCGTGATGCGCTTCTTGGCACCACAAGTTTCCCTCCTTTGCAGTCTACTGAGAGCTTATCAGTGTGGGGTTCAGTTTAGTCAATTGTTCACGTGTTTAATGCTCAGTGTGATGTTCCAATGCGATTTTCATTACGTGAACGTGTGTAAATACCTTCATAAAGTACAGGAAATCTTTCGCAAAAATGAGCTTAGAGACTATATTACAGCTGAAATACAGTCAATCGGTGCTGAGGAATTTCAGAACGTAAATGACAATTTCATAAAGAGGTGTCAGCGATGTATAGCAGTGAATGGCAAACATTTTCAGCACCAGCCGTGAACTATTGACGTCAGAAAGGTTGGATGGCGCAGCCACGCGGTAGAATGTTGAAGCTGTAACATTGTGACTGGTGAGGTTTATTTAGATGGTGAAGCATTGACGTTGTGATGGAAACAGAAAGAAATTTGTCAAATTCGAGGAGGTACTGCTCTGTATACAGTTGCAAATCGTATAAAACGGGTACGAAATATCTTCACTACTTTCCTGTACAAAAAGTTCAGAGAGAAAGATGGGCTTCGGCGCTGTCAATTGGAAAACGTGTTATATGTTACATGACAGTGTGCAGTCTGCATTTTTGTGAAGACGACTTCTTTCTACCGGTACTGTTGATTATTGATAGTTATTGTCTCTAATTTGTATTCACATGGATTTAGCTACATCAAAAATACTGATAAACTTATAGCCTATTACTTCTGTTCCGTACAAAGAATGTAATCCGCTCTTCGTAAACTTATTTTAGGGGTTCTTCCGATTGACAATAGCCGAATGGTTAGAAAACTTAAGAAAAATGCTGTTCCTAGCCTTAATTTGCCAGAGAATTTACATTCTTTCCTTTGAACAGCAAGTATGTAGGTCATTGAAGTATGATTTGGCTTAAATTGTGTTTTTGGCTATGATCTCCCTACTGTTGAATTTAGTTAATTAAAATGTAAAATCTTAGTTTTAAGTACCGGTTTGGTGACCCATCATCCCAGGCAGGCCGGTAACACCTATACTACTCAGGCAGATAGGTAACTTAGCCGTAATTTTGAAGTTATAGTGATGTTAAGTATACATATGCGGTAATGTAACAGGAGACCGGATCGGCCTAGGCTATTCTAACTTTAATTAGTTCCCATTCCAGGGGTTTTCAGTTTTGAGTGCGAATAGTTGGTTTGAAAGTTGTACAACAGTAAGGAGAGTATGTTTTGTATAGGTTTTAATTGGTATTATGGTTTATGTCGATCTGAGGAGTGAATTTGGTTTGGCTTAAAGTGTAGTTTTTGATCTGTTCCGTTTGCTTATGACAAGTTCAAATGGAGACTCCAGCTTTCTTAAATATCTGTATTTTAAATGTTTAATTAAATATATTGATAAAGAGGATGTCTTCATTTTAACTTGCCTGTGGAAAGAGATTAATAAATTAATATTCTTGCCTTTGAACAGCAAGTATGTAGGTCAATATTTGCAATATTGAAGTATGATTTGAGCATCCCAAGTAACGCTTCTTTGAGCCCAAAACATTCATGCAAATTCAGGGTTGCTTGATTCAATTTATTATCAGGGAGTCGTCCTTTGTATTATGTGAGATATATATATATATATTGTGAAATTAATAAAATAACATCGATACCGCTAGGCTCCAAAGTACAGGCTTCATATATGTAACAGCAGACAGTAAATTAACTACCGTATCTACATGTGGGTAATATTTTTAACTGGTAGTAATTAGGCACTGCATTTAAATTGATTATAAAAAATATTTCTATCAATGAAAGGAAATATGTAGTATTTTGCCATCATAAATTAGAAGCCATAACAAACGCACACCCAATAACACTACTTCACGTCACTATATCGCCGCCATATTGCAAACAGCTGACCGTAAGCTCCTCCCCCGTTTCGGACGTCAATAGGCTACTCAATGACTCAGTGCCGCGCGAGCTACGCATTACGGCAAAGTGCCTGGTGGGAGACAGGCCCGCAGCTCGGGCGGCGATGGTCCCCGTTAAGAAGTGAACAACAAGAAATAATAATACGATTGTTTAACTATAATCGGCAATATGTCAATATCGGCTGCCTTAGCTACGATTGTGTTTAACGTGGACGGAGCAATCCCCAATTTCTTAGCGATTTCAGTGCGTTTCATGTTGCCACTTTCCTTCACAACATTCAAAATGTGTATTTTTTCAGCAATCGTAATGCACTTCCTCTTCCTTTCACCCATGTTCACAAACAAGGCAGAACAATGACTGAAGCAAGTGGTGGTGTATTTCACAACACACGCAACTCCGGCTGAACGAACATAGGTTCAAGGTCGCTCTCTCCACCACATTGCTCCGCGCGATGGATGGTTTCCGAGAAATGTACTGTCCCCGTTTACCTGGATAGTAGGCTGTCAGATATCCGCCCCCTCAATCGGATTGCCAATTATCAATCGCACCGGCATAGCTGCATCAATGAAAATGGCACTGACAGATACTATCGAGATAAGAGCACAGAAGTTCACAGGAAATCATTGTGGAACACACCAAACTAGACGGGGGTTCATACTTACCGTTACTTACCTCTTAATTATCTCGGGGTTTGAGTTGACAACAGGATCACTAAAAGTCTGTTCACACAATAACCTCCACCATGACATTTAAAAATGAGCCAAGACGAAGATGAGAACTTTGAACTGTACACAAGCTTTATTTCTAATAAAGGGAATGATTTTACTAACACAACAAAATCAACGTGGCTATCAGTAGCCCAAGTCAATCTGACTACGTCCTCAGTAGGACTTGCAAAAATTATCATACAACATGATATAAAACATTTTAGCTCCCAAGAGCTCCAAATAACGTAATATTCATAACACTATTGGATTGGAAAAGGACGTAAGGGTGTGACATATATAGAGCATTTGGTTTCCTTTTAATAAACATGAGAATGGTATTTATAGTCGCAAGGCCGGAGTGTGGACGACCTCACTCTCTGTGAACCAGATGTTGGCCCAGCTGCGAGCTACCCTCGAACCTGTTGCATACTGGTCAAATGCACTCCCTTCTCACGTGCTAAGTTACGTAAGAGTATAGCTTGCTCTCTCAAGCTTTTAAATGTCTACAAGACAACTCACATTATATTTACGCAAATCTTTCAAGTACTTTGCTCACATCCTATTGAATCATTATGTTAATTCCTTAAACTTGTTAACTTCAATCCAAATGTTTAATTAGCTCTTAAATGTTTATAACAAAATCACATAAATTATTTATAACAATTAGAAATTGTTAATACTATTTGTCAAAGACAATAAAAATGTTATAAGCACGCCTTTAACATCACTCTTGTTTTACATTATTTTCAAAAAATATTTACAGCAATTATTTACAATATTAACATTTTAAATTGTTTAAATTATTAATTTAATAAATACATTGAACACATGTTCATCCGGTTGATAATTTTCATAATCGTGTTTAATATAATCGACCAATGAAGGTTAGTTATACATGTTAATGTCACAATCTGGTTTAATAAAGGTTTTAATAATGATTTGTGACGGCAACCTTCATTCAAAATCTTATCTCAAATTCTTTCAAAACTCGTGTTAATTCTAACAGTAAATCACTTGATTAATTTTCAACGAACTATGACAATCTTACTCCAGCGGAAAATCCTTCGCTAACAAGTTAATGCACAAACTGCATTAAAAAAATATGCCCAAAATCATCATATATTAATCTATATGGCATTCAACTTCCACACAACTTACAAAACTTCCACAAATAATTCTTTAACATTTATTCCTGTGGGAACTTCCTTCATATTCAAGGGCATTATATCTCAGCGACTTTCAACACGCGCTGCACTAGCGATTATACATTCATAGTTCCACTTAAAAATTTTTATAATCATTACTTGTTTCAAAACTGTTTTTCTAAAACCTTCGTGGATTTCATTCATGAACCGAAATGAAGTCAAAACTTGCCAATCACAAACAAATTTAATAGTGAATACGCTTATATACGCCTGTCTGGTCTATCAAAATTTAAGATTAACATCTTAAAAAAAAAATGTAGTATAAAAATACTATCATCAAATAAAGTGCGACTAAAATGCAAAGTAGTCGAATAGAATCCATTTAGACTGGTGAATGCAAACATCATTATATAATTCTCTAATTGAGAAAAACTCCTAACAAAAGTTCTTGACTTTAATGCATTCAATAATTCATTATTAAAGTTAATCTTTCACAAAAGTGTCTATAATGCAATGTTCATTCATAACTGACGATAAATGTCTGTGTTGCAATCAATACAAATAACGACTAGTATTTCCAAGATCGTCGACAACGTAAGAGATTTTAACGCTCTAAAATCATTTAAATGTTCTTCCTTCTTGATGATGACAGAAAATTGGTCAAAGTAATTAAACTGGGGTAGAATTACTTTAATAAAATGACACGCTGTCTGAATTTAAATCTGCCATAAAAATCATTAACTTACAGTCAAATCGTGACTGATTCAAATCATTTAACTATGCCCATGACATAACAATGTCTTAATAAATCGTCGAAAAATGCAAAACTCAACAAGATGTACTGAGAATAAGAATCTCAACAAGAAAATAGGGCAAAAATACATGAGGATAAAAATATGGGAAAAATGGTTGCTCAAACATCATTAGTAAACTCAAATACAATAAACGTTCACGACTACCTTATCTGCCGATTGACGTTCCAGAGGAAAATTCCCCAAAGAAGACTGCTGATGGATCCATTTCACCACGTTAAAGCTGAGCTCCAGCCTCGAAATAGGAAATAGCACCCTCAGAGAATCGAACTGCTTCCTTCTCCGTGAATCGCTCTGCTCCTCGAAGACGAATAGACATCCTTCCGGCAATAATCTTCTTTGTGAGTCGGGATATCCCTGACCTCTCTTGAAAAATTCCCTGAAGTTCCAGTAGACAATCGCCATGAAGTTTTGTAGAAATTTCCGAAGAAATTATTCATATTCAGAGTATGAAATTGTTTCTATGGCTGTTCGATGGTATTCAGCCTTTAATTACGAAACATGGGTGTAGATGGTATTCACCGCATGTTCGCTTGTGTGGAATAGCAATTAGCGAAGTTCCATGTCGCTATCTTACTCCGTTGAAGTATGTCCCAATTGCAATAAGCCCTTAGCCTTCCATCTGTTCTTCGGTTGTAGTGTTAGAAGAACAAACTGCCGTATTCAATTGCTCCATTATACTGTATCGTTGTGTAACCAAGCAATCTGAAGTCTTTCTATTCCACTCGCAGCGTCAGCCTTGCGTTGATTCTGGCTATACAAAAGTGCTTCTCTTGTGGCGAGATAATCACTTTTCTCAGTCGTATAAAACTGCTAATATCTTTCGAACTAATCGGTCGAAATTGTTCAGCTTTTCTCTATAACTGCATGAAGCACTGCACAATGCAATTAGCTTATCGGAGACCGCTAACTGTTCGAAGCTAAACTTGTAGAAGCTTTCTAAGGTCCGTTTCAACTTCACCTAGTTTGACTTGGATCTCGTTAATATAGTGGCCTCGCCACACGTTATAAAGACGATTCTTTTCACTGCTGTTCACTTCGACGTCTCACTATAATGAATGTATAAGAAAAGAACTTTCACAAATATACTTCGATGCTCTGAGAATGAGATCTCAGAATGATCAGAGAACGAAAGGAGGCTCCTCTCTTCTGCGCAAGCCCTTTTATTAACTTCACGAGGGGCGTTACCATCCCTTCCAAAGCGTGATACTGCGTCATCGCTAAAAGTTCCAACTTCGTTAATACATGACGGATTTTCAAAATTCAAAAACTGAAAATAAATTTCACCAAAATTCCAAATCAATGCCTTTACTGCAAAAGGATTTCCACAATTCTGCATTCCAAAAGTAATAAAAATACCATAGTTTCATCAATCTCCGTCTTCCTTTAAACTATCGTTCATTGGTTCATGCCTCTCCTCCAATAGCATAGTTTCTTCCTCAGCAGAATTCCTCGTTTCCTGCGACTGCGTCGTAAATCTTGGAACATTCTCGACTAAATGCTGACGTCACTGAGAATCTCAGCTCAAGTAGCTTGCTGGTATAACATTTACGTCATCCGTGCTTACGTCATAACTATGACAACCATAACTCTCCTTATAATTTCAAATATAGCCACCATGGTCTCTACATAATTCAATTACGGGGGCATTCTCCTCCCACCACGTTTTAAAAACAGTTGCAAATTGTTTTTAAACTCAATGTTACAAGTATCTCAACTCTCTTGAACACGAAATTGAATTATTACTGGCTTACTCTAGGATAGTATCTTTTTAAATTTCCAGCATTGAACTTGCCGTAAACGACATTATTCTCATCATCGTAGAGTTCATAACAGTTGTTTCCATAAGCGTTCGTAATCCTAAATGGCCCCAGGAACACTAATCCAAATTTGGGGTAGATTTTCTTGGACATATCAGCCTTGACAGGTCTGCGCAATAATACAAGATTTCCAACTTGAAAGGGTGTACCAAAACGTTTTCCAGCTACTCTCTTTAATCGTTTCTCTGCTGCTTTCTGGAGTTGTTCCTTTGCCTTGTCAATCCTCTGCTGCCTTCCTATGTCGGGATCTCTCGGTATGTGGTTGAAAAGATTATCCCACGGCCTTTCTGGGTTTCTTCCTAGATGAAGTCGCATTGGCACTTCTCCTGTGCTCTCCTGCACTGTAGAGTTCAGACATTCCTCAATAAGGGGTACAAATCTCACCCAACCAGAATGATCATTTGGACAGAAAATTCGACAGAATTTCGAAAATTCAGCCATATATCTTTCTGAGGAATTCGATTCAGGGTAACGCACGCTTGAAAATAAGTGCTTAATGCCAAGCCTTTCCATGTCCGCTGCAAATTCCACGGACGTAAACTGCGTTCCATGATCTGACAGTAGATATTCCGGTATACCAGCTTTAGGAAATACAGCATTTTCCAGTCTGCTTACTACGTTCCTCGTGTTAGCTTTCTGCATGGGACTCATTGTAACAAATTTTGAGAAAACATCCACGGTCACCAACAGGTACTGGTTACCCTGGTATCCCTTCGGACAGGGGCCAAATATATCCGTCGCCATGAGTTCGTTTGGCTTAGAAGGAATCATCGCCTTCGGTTTTCCCTTTAGTAAAGCAGAAGCATACTTTGCTCTTTGACATTTGTCACAGGATCTAATGACCTTGGCAATGCTGGAACGCATGTTAGTCCAGATAAATCTCTCTTTAAGTGTATTAAGAGTTTTATCTAAACCGGCATGTCCAGTTGCATGATGAGCTACCCACACTAAATTGACAATAAGTTTAGGTGGCACGACTATTCGGAGTTTTGTATGCGCAGAGTCAGCATACTTGCATACGATGTCTCCACTCAAGACAAAGTGTCGTGAATTTCTCCGTGTAGCTTCATAGTCAACATCTGTATTGTCCATGTAACCCTTGAGGAACCTGTACATTTTCCTTATTGGAGCGTGTCTCTTCTGTGACACACCGATTCGGGCTAACCTCCTAACGGTTTCTTCATCTTCTTGCTCCAATTGTACATGGTGTATCTGCACATTTTTAATGGGGTTACGTGATAGAGCATCAGCCAGTAAGTTATCTTTCCCAGGCTGGTGGACGATAGTAGCGTTAAACTGTTGGGTGAACAAAGCCCAACGTGTCAATCTATCACTTGACATGTCAGTTTGCAACATAAACTGTAGTGCTTTATGGTCAGTAATAATGATGACCTTATGTCCCAGCAGGATTTTCTTCCAGGCTTGTAAAGCTGTCACAAAAGCTAACGCTTCAAGCTCTGTCGTGAAGTAGTTTTCCTCGTGCTTTTTCAACTTCCGACTAGTGAACGCAATGTAGTGCTTGTTGCCTGCCTCGTCTTTCTGGTATAAGACTGCACTAATGCCTATTCTTGATGCATCAGACTCAATATAGAACACCTTTTCAAAGTCTGGGTACTCCAGTTTCACATTATTTCTGAGCATCTCTTTTGCTTTCTCAAAAGCCTCGTCTGCAGCGGTACTCCATTTCCATCTGTTGTTCTTCTTGAGTAAGTCATACAGAGGAGCCATAATTTCCGAGTATCTTGGACAGTGGCTGCTAATAAATTGGCATGCACCTACAAATTCTCTGACTTGTT
This sequence comes from Meconema thalassinum, assembly GCA_946902985.2. Classification (NCBI taxonomy): domain Eukaryota; kingdom Metazoa; phylum Arthropoda; class Insecta; order Orthoptera; family Tettigoniidae; genus Meconema; species Meconema thalassinum. The sequence goes on from OX336396.1 coordinate 4,730,084, forward strand.
TTACCTTAGTTGGCTTTGGAAATCTCGTGATCGCATCTACTTTTTTCATGTTTGGATGATATCCATCTTTATCAATAGTATGCCCCAAGTAATTTATCTCCTTCTTCAAGAATTGACATTTTCCAAAGTTCACCTTTATATTGGCCTCCCTTAAATTCTCGAACAACTTTCTCAAGTGCACTAAATGTTCTGCAGCGCTGGGTGAAGATACGATTAAATCGTCAATGTAGCAGATTACATTTTCTTTCACTTCGTCAGTGAGCTTACTATCAAGTGCTCGAATAAGTGCTGGTCCACTGTTAACCATTCCAAAAGGCATTCTGGCAAAGACCCATGACGTCTGGTCAAATAGGAATCCAGTGTACTGCATACTATCCTCTTCTAATTGAACTTGATAAAATGAAGACGTCAAGTCAAGAACGCTGAAACAAGCTCTTCCTTTGAATTTCCGAAGCAGATCTCTAATCTTGGGTGGTCTGTCGTTTTCTGGAAGAATCTTCAAGTTGATGGTCCTGGCATCGAGACAAAGACGTATCTGACCATTACTTTTCTTTACTACTGTGATGGGGTTTATATAAGACGACGCCTGTTTTCTAATAATCCCGTCTACCTCCATTTTTCTGATTAACCCTCGTACTTCTTGATAGTATTTCTCAGGAATGGGGTATATTCTTTTCTGGTAAGGGGTTTCATCTGTCAGCCTTATCTTGTACTTATAATCCTTAATCAATCCAGGCTTTTCATCGAAAATATCTTGGAATTCCTTTATCAGATCCTCAAATTCCCCCTGAATTTCTTCAAATCCTTCAGTTTTTCTACTGGGTATTTCTTCTAAATTTTCCACTTCATTAATGATTGTATTCAAAATTTCTTCCCTAAGGTCTATTTCCAGACTGTTTTTCACGTCCTGTTCTTCTATCTCTTCTGTGATTATGTACCCATCATTAAAGCTAATACTTCTGTTCTTCATGTCAATAATAGCTCCGACCTTCGATATAAAATCGATTCCAAGCACCATATCAAAATTGATCTTGCTCACCACAATGAAGATCTGTTCATAATTCCTTCCATTGATCTCAAAGTTCAATAACACTTGAATCTTGCATTTCACTGCCTTATCTTGGAATATCCCTCTCACTTTGACGGTAGAAACAGGTAGAACTGTCATGTGCTCTCCTCTTATCAGATTTTGATAACATTCCTCTGAAATGATGGAAATAATAGCACCAGTATCCATCAGGGCTTTGTACTGCTGTCCATCTATCCGTACAGCAATAATAGGTAAGGCACATGGTCTTTCCTCTTTAACAATACCCCTCTCTTCTAGTAAATCTTCATCGGTAACTTCGTATATCTCATTAATCGTAATCAGGTGTGGTGTGGCAATGTATTTACAGGTTCTCACTGACGTTGAGAAATCGGCGTTTTTTTTTTTGTGTTACCGACCTCAAAATTCTGCTGGCTCGTAGAAGGCCCAGGATCGATTACAACATCCTGCCTTTTCTTTTGATTGTCAGCTTCTTTATCCCTTAATTCTTTTAAGTATTGCTGGCTTTCCTTCTCTCTTTGCTGATATTGATCAGGTGTCATAACCTGACTTTGAGTATTCTGGTTTCTATTTTGGTTTTGGTTATTCCTATTATAGTTACGGTTATACCCATTATTGTTGTAATATCGGCCTCTTCCATTATAGTTTCCTCGGTTGTAGTTCCAACCTCTTCTCTGTTGATACGGTCGGTAACCTTGTGATCTGTAATTTCTAAACTGATTATTCCTGTGAGGACCTACATTATCAGTTTTCTCCTGCTCTGGCTTGTCAGTTTGTTGGACTTGGTCCATATATACCGTATTGATTTCTTTAAACTCCTGCCTTTGACCTTTCTGGACTACGTTAGGCATTGGACTTGTGTAGTCTAACCTTCTTAGTAATTCATCCATGCTGGATAAATCCCTGATGTTGGACGAAATTATAAGTCTCCTCACCTCAACTGGCAGCATACGAGAAATCGCATCTATTAGTTGCTCCGTGGACAATGGGGGTTGCAAAAATCTCAAGCGGGACAACTGACTCGTAAAGAAATCAGCGTACCTCGTTGGAAGAGTACCTGAGTATTTTCTTGAATACACCTCCGCTCTTAACGAATTCTGCGCTTCTATAGACCAAAATCGCTTGATTAATGCCTCTGCAAACTCGTCAAAGTTACTGAATGTGTATCTAAATGCGCGAAACCATTCAAGGGGTCCTCCAATCAGATATCTCTCTACTATCTTCATCTCTCTCTCTCTGGGAATGTGAGCTTCGATGAAATAATCTTTGAGATTCCTTACATACTCTATAGGTGTCAAACTATCAGTGTTACTGAATTTTTGTGGTTTGTCCTCGAAATTCCTAATGACCGTCACGTTCCTCGGATATGAATCCGGATAGTTTTTCCCACTATCTCGATAATTCCACTCAGGTTCCATATTCCTCTCGTCATCCTCTCTGAATCTGGATACACGTTCTTCAGGAGTCACGTCTCTTTCTTCTGGCTCTAGGTTATGTCTTCTAGCATAATTCCTATTCAATTCGCAAGCTAAGCCTTCTGTATCCTTGTCGGTGATTTCTGTTAAGACTTTCTTGATAATCTCTTCTTTGTAGTTCTCCATTAAACTAGCCTCTCCTAACTTCAAATTTTTCAGTTTACTCGTCGTTTCATTTACATCCGAGACAACTTTATGAATTTGATCCTCTAATGTAGATTTTAAAGTTTGCATATCCTGATCTAGTTGTGTTCTATCGTCAACTTGTTTTTCGGATAACGAATTTATCCTGACGCTTAAATCTTTCCTAATTTGTACTACTTCATTGTTAATTTCTATCTGCGTACTGGCAAGTTTTCTTTCAATCCTTTCCTGAATTTGGGTTACATGTTCCCCACTTGACTTATTCCACTCGTCTTTCCATACCGCTACGTTTGCTGTTAACATTTCGGCTATGTCTACTTCGATATCCTCTTTTAATACTCTATTGTGGTCTAATACCTGTGTTCTCATGACCTCTACATCATACTTCAACTCTGCTAAAGACGTTGTTGTTCTAACTGATTCATCGACTAACCTAGTCGCTAATGCAGTTATATTACGCGTACAAAGAGTTTTTGAGTTTTCGATTTCTTCCCTGACTTTATTTACGTCAGTTTGGACTTTAGTAATATCTACGAAAACTGTGTTGACCTCTACCTGAATCTTAGTTATGTCACTTTGCACCTCAGTTATATCCGCATGAATGTTATTAATGTCTACCTGAACATTGGATACATCAGTTCTAGCTTTTTGAATTTCTTTCTGGACTTCCTCGACCTTGTCTTGGACAGTCGCTACATCGTTTTTGACAACAACTACTTCGGCTCTAGCACAAGAAATATCCCCTCGGACATTAGCTACATCTAGATTTAACATTGTAAGGTCTTTCTGTACCTTAGACACATCAAATTTAACATCATCAACATTTTTATGAACATTAGATACATCTGTGCGGATGTCACTTACAGTACTCTCAATTCCTTGGGTATTAATCTGTAAACGCGACATATTATCCTCCAAATTAGCAGCGCTAGTTTGGATACCCTTCAAATTAGCAGACATATTACTAGCATTCTCCTCCATTCTTGCATTCAAATTACTAGCATTCTCCTCCATTCTTGCATTCAAATTAGCAGACAAATTACTAACATTCTCCTCCATTCTTGCATTCAAATTAGCAGACAAATTACTATTATTCTCCTTCATGCTTTCATTCAGCATCTGCTTCATACTGCGATTCATGTTAGCAGACATCTCCTCTAACATTTTCTTCAAACTTTCATCTGCCATTACAATATTATTCAAAAATGGATTGCTGTAGGGACATACATCAAAAGAGCAAAATAACAACATTTGAGCAACACTTTTCACCATATATAATTTTTGATCAATTTTCTGTCTTAAATCTAACTTATAACTACCTTATAATTAACTTTCGAAGATACTTCATGTTGAAACAAACTCAAGCACATGTTCAACTTTCCCTGGCTCATTTTATAAAATATCCTAACACAAATAATTTACATTTACAATCCAAATAATTTAATTTTATCTTTAATATGACTGAAATGTCATAAGCCGGTCAAATAAAATAAGATTCCAGATCATAGGCGATTTTCCTAAGTTTCCAGCCTATTTAACCTTTCCCAAGTTGTATAAGATCTGATCTTTTCCGAGTGTAATTTTCCTAATACAATACAACATTTAATTCCTATATAATCACACTCTTAAATTCTACAATTGGCCTAGACATCTAACAAAGAATCAACCTCTTTATTTGAGTCTAATCGAACCTCACGTTTTAGGTTTGCCACTCTTTCTGTTGACTCGAGCCCCACGTATTAGGGTCGCCAATCTTTCTGTCCCCGTTTACCTGGATAGTAGGCTGTCAGATATCCGCCCCCTCAATCGGATTGCCAATTATCAATCGCACCGGCATAGCTGCATCAATGAAAATGGCACTGACAGATACTATCGAGATAAGAGCACAGAAGTTCACAGGAAATCATTGTGGAACACACCAAACTAGACGGGGGTTCATACTTACCGTTACTTACCTCTTAATTATCTCGGGGTTTGAGTTGACAACAGGATCACTAAAAGTCTGTTCACACAATAACCTCCACCATGACATTTAAAAATGAGCCAAGACGAAGATGAGAACTTTGAACTGTACACAAGCTTTATTTCTAATAAAGGGAATGATTTTACTAACACAACAAAATCAACGTGACTATCAGTAGCCCAAGTCAATCTGACTACGTCCTCAGTAGGACTTGCAAAAATTATCATACAACATGATATAAAACATTTTAGCTCCCAAGAGCTCCAAATAACGTAATATTCATAACACTATTGGATTGGAAAAGGACGTAAGGGTGTGACATATATAGAGCATTTGGTTTCCTTTTAATAAACATGAGAATGGTATTTATAGTCGCAAGGCCGGAGTGTGGACGACCTCACTCTCTGTGAACCAGATGTTGGCCCAGCTGCGAGCTACCCTCGAACCTGTTGCATACTGGTCAAATGCACTCCCTTCTCACGTGCTAAGTTACGTAAGAGTATAGCTTGCTCTCTCAAGCTTTTAAATGTCTACAAGACAACTCACATTATATTTACGCAAATCTTTCAAGTACTTTGCTCACATCCTATTGAATCATTATGTTAATTCCTTAAACTTGTTAACTTCAATCCAAATGTTTAATTAGCTCTTAAATGTTTATAACAAAATCACATAAATTATTTATAACAATTAGAAATTGTTTATACTATTTGTCAAAGACAATAAAAATGTTATAAGCACGCCTTTAACATCACTCTTGTTTTACATTATTTTCAAAAAATATTTACAGCAATTATTTACAATATTAACATTTTAAATTGTTTAAATTATTAATTTAATAAATACATTGACCACATGTTCATCCGGTTGATAATTTTCATAATCGTGTTTAATATAATCGACCAATGAAGGTTAGTTATACATGTTAATGTCACAATCTGGTTTAATAAAGGTTTTAATAATGATTTGTGACGGCAACCTTCATTCAAAATCTTATCTCAAATTCTTTCAAAACTCGTGTTAATTCTAACAGTAAATCACTTGATTAATTTTCAACGAACTATGACAATCTTACTCCAGCGGAAAATCCTTCGCTAACAAGTTAATGCACAAACTGCATTAAAAAAATATGCCCAAAATCATCATATATTAATCTATATGGCATTCAACTTCCACACAACTTACAAAACTTCCACAAATAATTCTTTAACATTTATTCCTGTGTGAACTTCCTTCATATTCAAGGGCATTATATCTCAGCGACTTTCAACACGCGCTGCACTAGCGATTATACATTCATAGTTCCACTTAAAAATTTTTATAATCATTACTTGTTTCAAAACTGTTTTTCTAAAACCTTCGTGGATTTCATTCATGAACCGAAATGAAGTCAAAACTTGCCAATCACAAACAAATTTAATAGTGAATACGCTTATATACGCCTGTCTGGTCTATCAAAATTTAAGATTGACATCTTAAAAAAAATGTAGTATAAAAATACTATCATCAAATAAAGTGCGACTAAAATGCAAAGTAGTCGAATAGAATCCATTTAGACTGGTGAATGCAAACATCATTATATAATTCTCTAATTGAGAAAAACTCCTAACAAAAGTTCTTGACTTTAATGCATTCAATAATTCATTATTAAAGTTAATCTTTCACAAAAGTGTCTATAATGCAATGTTCATTCATAACTGACGATAAATGTCTGTGTTGCAATCAATACAAATAACGACTAGTATTTCCAAGATCGTCGACAACGTAAGAGATTTTAACGCTCTAAAATCATTTAAATGTTCTTCCTTCTTGATGATGACAGAAAATTGGTCAAAGTAATTAAACTGGGGTAGAATTACTTTAATAAAATGACACGCTGTCTGAATTTAAATCTGCCATAAAAATCATTAACTTACAGTCAAATCGTGACTGATTCAAATCATTTAACTATGCCCATGACATAACAATGTCTTAATAAATCGTCGAAAAATGCAAAACTCAACAAGATGTACTGAGAATAAGAATCTCAACAAGAAAATAGGGCAAAAATACATGAGGATAAAAATATGGGAAAAATGGTTGCTCAAACATCATTAGTAAACTCAAATACAATAAACGTTCACGACTACCTTATCTGCCGATTGACGTTCCAGAGGAAAATTCCCCAAAGAAGACTGCTGATGGATCCATTTCACCACGTTAAAGCTGAGCTCCAGCCTCGAAATAGGAAATAGCACCCTCAGAGAATCGAACTGCTTCCTTCTCCGTGAATCGCTCTGCTCCTCGAAGACGAATAGACATCCTTCCGGCAATAATCTTCTTTGTGAGTCGGGATATCCCTGACCTCTCTTGAAAAATTCCCTGAAGTTCCAGTAGACAATCGCCATGAAGTTTTGTAGAAATTTCCGAAGAAATTATTCATATTCAGAGTATGAAATTGTTTCTATGGCTGTTCGATGGTATTCAGCCTTTAATTACGAAACATGGGTGTAGATGGTATTCACCGCATGTTCGCTTGTGTGGAATAGCAATTAGCGAAGTTCCATGTCGCTATCTTACTCCGTTGAAGTATGTCCCAATTGCAATAAGCCCTTAGCCTTCCATCTGTTCTTCGGTTGTAGTGTTAGAAGAACAAACTGCCGTATTCAATTGCTCCATTATACTGTATCGTTGTGTAACCAAGCAATCTGAAGTCTTTCTATTCCACTCGCAGCGTCAGCCTTGCGTTGATTCTGGCTATACAAAAGTGCTTCTCTTGTGGCGAGATAATCACTTTTCTCAGTCGTATAAAACTGCTAATATCTTTCGAACTAATCGGTCGAAATTGTTCAGCTTTTCTCTATAACTGCATGAAGCACTGCACAATGCAATTAGCTTATCGGAGACCGCTAACTGTTCGAAGCTAAACTTGTAGAAGCTTTCTAAGGTCCGTTTCAACTTCACCTAGTTTGACTTGGATCTCGTTAATATAGTGGCCTCGCCACACGTTATAAAGACGATTCTTTTCACTGCTGTTCACTTCGACGTCTCACTATAATGAATGTATAAGAAAAGAACTTTCACAAATATACTTCGATGCTCTGAGAATGAGATCTCAGAATGATCAGAGAACGAAAGGAGGCTCCTCTCTTCTGCGCAAGCCCTTTTATTAACTTCACGAGGGGCGTTACCATCCCTTCCAAAGCGTGATACTGCGTCATCGCTAAAAGTTCCAACTTCGTTAATACATGACGGATTTTCAAAATTCAAAAACTGAAAATAAATTTCACCAAAATTCCAAATCAATGCCTTTACTGCAAAAGGATTTCCACAATTCTGCATTCCAAAAGTAATAAAAATACCATAGTTTCATCAATCTCCGTCTTCCTTTAAACTATCGTTCATTGGTTCATGCCTCTCCTCCAATAGCATAGTTTCTTCCTCAGCAGAATTCCTCGTTTCCTGCGACTGCGTCGTACATCTTGGAACATTCTCGACTAAATGCTGACGTCACTGAGAATCTCAGCTCGAGTAACCTGCTGGTATAACATTTACGTCATCCGTGCTTACGTCATGACTACCCACGTCATAACTATGACAACCATAACTCTCCTTATAATTTCAAATATAGCCACCATGGTCTCTACATAATTCAATTACGGGGGCAGTACAGTGAGTGTCATAAGTTTCTGGCTCCAATATTTTTAGACATTTTAAGTAGGGAAACCGTTGTAAACGTATAAACGATGCATTTTTCTCTCGGGGACGTAAGATATGTTCGTATAAGCGTGAAAAACGAATAAATGTAAAACGTATCATCATCATCATTTCCCCTTATCCAGCTCCTGCCGGGTCGGGGTATTTATGGCACTTCTCCACTTTCCTCTTTCCTTCCACCATTCTTCTTCCACGATCTTGTCCCAGTCCAGATTTCTTTTTCTTACACTGTTTTTCACTGAATCAATCCACCTTGTTCTAGGTCTTCCTCTTGCTCTCTTACCCTTGCACTTCGCCTCCAGCATCTGTCTTGGTATTCTATTTTCCTCCATCCTCTTTACATGTCCAAACCACCTTAGTTTATTCTTCTCAATTCTCTCATTTAGTTTCCCCATCCCAACTTCCTTCCTAACATCTTCATTCCTCACTCTGTCTTTCCTATCATACTTCTTAGGAATTTCATTTCACAGGCTTGGATTCTACTCTCTTGCCTGCTTGTCAGGGTCCAAGTCTCAGCTGCGTAAGTTAATATGGGAACATAGTACACTTTATACATTACCTCCTTGCTTTTCCTTGGTACTTCCTTATGCCAAACAAGTTTTCTTACACTTTGATAGAATGCATTGCTCTGCTGTACCCTCCTGCCAATCTCCATGTCCAACCTACCAGTTTGCATCAATTCACTTCCTAGGTATTTGAACGTGTCCACAATTTCCAAACTCTGACTTCCAATTTTCACAGTGCCCTTTCCTTGTCTTTCCCCTCTTGTCATCACCATGGTCTTGCTTTTCTCTATACTGATTTTCAAGCCGTACTTCTGAATATTTTCGCTCAGTGCATCTAGTTGTTTTTGCACTTCTTCGGTGTTCCTTCCCCAGACCACAATATCGTCTGCAAATAATAGTAACTTCATTTCTTTATGTCCATATGCTTCCTTTTTTTCCTTTACAATTTCATCCATCACCATTATGAACAAGAGAGGTGACAGCACACTCCCCTGTCTTAGTCCAGTCTTGTTCCTAAACCAATCTGTCTTTCCAACTGGGGTCAGTACCCTGCTAACACAGTTGTTGTACATTGCTTGCACCATTTCCAACATTTTTCTTCCCAGTCTCTTCTTAACCATGGTTTCCCATACCTTCTCTCTGGGGACACTATCATATGCCTTTTCTAGATCTATGAAAGTCATGATCAAATCCTCTCCATATTCCCAGTTCTTTTCCATCACCTGCCTCAAGCTAAAGATTGGGTCCACTGTGGATCTTCCACTCCTGAAGCCATACTGTTCCTCTTGCAACTCTCTTTCCACCTTTCTTCTCATTCTTCTTTCTAATATCCTTTCCAGTATTTTTACTATCTGTGATATGAGGGTGATCCCTCTATAGTTATCACACACCTTCTTGTCCCCCTTCTTAAACACTGGTATTATTAGCCCTTTCTCCCAGTCTTCTGGTACACATTTCCGTTTCCACACACACTTTAGCAGTCGATACAGCCATTGCATACCATCAGGTCCAGCAGCCTTTATCATTTCTACACTGATTTCATCCACCCCTGTTGCTTTTCCCATCTTCATTTTCTGTACTGCTAATTCCACCTCCAGCATTGTTATATCATCTTCTGTTATAGAGTCGTCAGGTTGTGTCACTTCCATCTCACCAGTACAATTGCTCACATTCAATAGCTTATCGAAATACTCCTTCCATTGTCCCTTTATCTCTTCTGGGTGTGTTAACAACTCTCCATCTTCCTTTTTCACCAGCTTTGTGGTAACTCTTTCTTTCCTCTTACTTCTTAGAAGCCCATACAGCATCCTTTTACTGCCACTTACATCTGTTTCCATTCTTCGTGTAAATTCTTCCCAACTTTTCTTCTTTTCTTCTCCTACCACTTTCTTACACCTCTATTTGCTGTCGTGATACTTCCTTTTGCTTTCTTCTGTTTGATCTCGGTTCCATTCTTTCCATGCAGTCTTCTTTTCTTTCACTGCTTTCCTCACTTCCTCATTCCACCACGGTGTCTCCTTCTCTTTCACTCTTGTTGACGTCCTACCACAAGCACTCTCTGCTGCACCAACAAATGCCTTTTTAAAGTGGGACCATTCCTCTTCTATGTTTTCCACTTCAGTAACTGGGATTTGTTGCTTCAATCTCTCCTGAAAATCTTCCTGTACAGTTTTGTCTTTCAATTTCCATACTTTTATTTTACTTTCTCTGATCTCCTTTAGGTTTTCCAATTTTTCCCATCTAAATTTTGCCACCACAGCTCTATGGTCCCCATCAAATGCTTCTCCTGGTAAAGCTGTCACATCCATCAGCTTTCTGCGGTTAGTCCTTTCCACCAACCGTATCTCGTAATTTTCCTGCTGTTTTTCTTCCGAAACCATGAATTACCCACTATCAGTCCATTCCTTTCACAAAAGTTTACAAGTTCCTCTCCTTCCCGGTTCTTTTTCCCATATCCATATGGTCCAATGACTTCTTCCTTTCCTTGTCTCTCGTTTCCGACTTGTGCATTCATATCTCCCATGATCACCACTTCTACATCTGAGATTACTCTTTCTACATCCTCCAGGAATACTTCAATATCTTCTTCTCTGTTTCCAGTCTGTGGTGCATGCACTTGTATGAAGTCCATCACGTCATTCTTCATCTTCATTCTAATTTTCATTATTCTGTCACTCACACACTCTACCACTTCAACATACTCCTCCAGTTGTTTCGAGGTTATCAGTCCCACGCCATTTTTTGCCTCTTGGCCACCACTCCAGTATAATGTATATCCTTTTCCTCAATTTCTTCCTTCCTTTACCTTTCCATTTCACTTCACTCAGCCCCATCATTCCAACCTTCTCCCTCTCCATGAAGTCTACCACCTCCTCCACCTTGCCTGTCAGGGTGATGACATTCAGGATTCCCACTTTCATTTCGGTTACTGGTCGCCCAGTTCTCACAGTTCCCCCAGTACCAAAAGAACTGCGCGTCGCCTGCAGGGTACGCCCTAACCTTCTCCGAATCATTTGAAGTGCCATTTCCATTTTAGGCTATTATTACGATGGGGTTGCCACTCCCAAAGGCATTTTATGAAGCTACTGCCAGCTATTATACAGGCCGCCCCTAACCTGGGAAACAGACGCTGCCGATTGATGCTGTACTCATACTATTCCCTCTTCCGCAATCTCCACCGTTCCGAAGTCCATCTTCTCCGCTGCAGATTCCGTTGAGGTCTTCGCACGTAACCCTGTGCCCGGGGCCTATGTTAAACGTATATCGGAAATAAATTAACATGGAAAGTATAGGGATTTTTCCGGGACCAAGAAAAATATTGTATAAGTGTAGAAAACGTATAAGTGTGAATCGTATAAAAGAAGTTTTACTGTATTGTTACACTCTTGTATCAGCCAAAACAAAAACAAGTGTTGATGCTTTCTTGAAAAAAATAAATAAATAAACGCATATAAGACATTATGGTGTTGGAAGCCATTTCCAGTGTTGCCTTCGTAATCGAAATTCGATGTTTTTCAGTCGGTCAACACTTCGCTATTCGGGGACACAGTTAAGTTACATGGCTCCAGGCTGAGTGTTTGGTAGAATTGAGAAATTGAAACTGAGCAATTTTTCTAGGTTCATGCCATGTGGGGTTTAATCTAGGAACACCAAGATAGGCTCATCACCGGGGTAGCGGTTCGGTGGTGTAGTTGGTAGCATGCTGAACTGCTGTGCCCAAGATAGCGGGTTCAAACCCGGCCGAAGTCGTCGGATTTTTTAAGAGTGTTAAAATCCCTCAGTATGCCTTCCTTCAGAGGGGAAGTAAAGCCGGCGGTCCCATGTCATAGATTCATGGCTTGTAAGAGATCCTTCCACAGACTAAACTTGTGTGAAGCTAAATTTCTAGGTTAGATTTCGTTGTAACGCTTTATTAAAGTTCCAACGTTCACCACTAGGTATCATTGATATCTGGTAGCGAAAGTTGGAACTACTTGAAATTGAACTGAACTTATATCTCACCCTAGTGGTGTCTGCTTGAAGCAGCTACAGCCTCTGGCAAGCCGAACATGTCCTCGGACACTCCCGGCACTAATAGACATAATAATCAGCGGGATCTTGGTGTCCCTGCCACAGGAGTGTCCTAGGCGAAACCTCACACAAGACACGTCATAAACCTAGAAACATTGCTGAGTTTTAATTCCTTGGCTGTGAAAGCCAATATAGCAGAATTGAGAAATCTTACAGAAAACGGGAAAACATACTGTCTCGCAATATTTTAGTGGAACATTGTACTCTTAAAGTTGTGAGTAGGAACTGGCAAATCAATGATCTGAAAGAGAAGGTGCTACCAACATGTTACCACTAGGGACCGGATATTTTGAACATAACAGCATATTCTAGCATTAAATAGAATTTACAACATCTTGAACTAAATAGGATTAGCCTGCGTGTTGGACATCCCTTGTAAGAAACAGATAACGAGATGATAGTACTGGTGCTTTATGCAATGCTGCCTGGCATTTGAAGTAGGGAATGGGGTGGGACATTCCTTTCACCATCTCAGCAGCCAGTAGCCCGAGGTTGGTTTTGTGAGCAGTTTCTTCAGTTAATGTGTTACTTTATTCTTAGTCTGCATGTCCTTTACTCAAAATGTCTAAAGAGAAGAGCAGCAGAAAGTATTAATGAAAACAGGGGGTGTCAGGTGATAGTGATTATTCAACTGATGGCTCGGGACCGGACATTTATGCACTGAAAGCAATTAAAATAGACATTTGTTTCCTGAAAACACTGAAAAACTTGCAATTATCTGCTGTATTGTGATGCTTCTTCCTGCAGTGAATGTTTCATGTGTAAAGTGAGTGAATAAGATTGGCTCATTGTTAAGTGCATATTTTAATAGTTTCTAGGGCATAAATGTCTGGTGCCTAGCTATCACATGATAGTAATAAGAAAGTACATCAGGACAAGAAGCCTAGTTTGGCGATCCAGTTGAAGTTGTGCCATCAAGCAATGCTAACGACGACTGTCTTACCAAAGTGGACTTGTACAGGGTTAGTTAAAACACAAGTAAAAGCCTTGGGATATCTATGTATTAAACAACGCTCTTAGGTTGCTACGTTCGTTGCCAAGAGCCGACTGCGGTGGCGTCTAGTAGCTAGTTCTGAACTAGGCCTAGTAGTCGTTGACGGTGGCGTTTGGTGGCAAAAGTAGGAACTATTTGAAAATTCAAAGTTGCAGTCCCTACTTGAATTAAAAAACAGATACACACACTAATACAGTCATCACAATTAACACCGGTTATCAGACATATTCTACACACACCCAAAGTACACGGGGCTACATGACCGCGTTGTCGCAGCCCCTAAACTAAGGAACCAACCAACCAACTATCTATGTATTGTAGTTTTGACAAGTTCTTTTAAGCTTTCACGGCTGGTGTTTATAACTATGTACTAGTTGTCCGTGGTCCAGGCAGGAAGCTATCTTCTGACGTTTCACCAAAAAATGAGTCTGGCATTATCGAGGGTCCACTCCGTTTGTTGATCAACAGCGGAATGGCTCCACTGCTCGCAGTATATACTGTACACTCTGTGAGCCAAGCGTTCTCAGTGCTGTTCAGCTAGAGCGTCTGACCTCACTCTTAGGAACAGCAAGGCCAAGATATCACACACACATCATCCTCAAGCCTTCTCCCGCCACAGTCAGGCAGTCACCCAACCCTCATGAGTTCGGAGGGCGCACAGCATGTACGTGAGGCCAGACGCTCGAGCCAAAACGCTCGCTCACAGGATATACAGGGGATGTCTCGTAAGTAATTTGTTTTTTTAAAGAAAATTTTATTTGGAAGTTTTCTGACAAGAAATTCATCATCATCATCATCATCATCATTTCCCCTTATCCAGCTCCTGCCGGGTCGGGGTATTTATGGCACTTCTCCACTTTCCTCTTTCCTTCCACCATTCTTCTTCCACGATCTTGTCCCAGTCCAGATTTCTTTTTCTTACACTGTTCTTCACTGAATCAATCCACCTTGTTCTAGGTCTTCCTCTTGCTCTCTTACCCTTGCACTTGGCCTCCAGCATCTGTCTTGGTATTCTATTTTCCTCCATCCTCTTCACATGTCCAAACCACCTTAGTTTATTCTTCTCAATTCTCTCATTTAGTTTTCCCATCCCAACTTCCTTCCTAACATCTTCATTCCTCACTCTGTCTTTCCTTGTCTTTCCTATCATACTTCTTAGGAATTTCATTTCACTGGCTTGGATTCTACTCTCTTGCCTGCTTGTCAGGGTCTACAGCTGCATAAGTTAATATGGGTACATAGTACACTTTATACATTACCTCCTTGCTTTTCCTTGGTACTTCCTTATCCCAAACAAGTTTTCTTACACTTTGATAGAATGCATTGCTCTGCTGTACCCTCCTGCCAATCTCCATGACCAACCTACCAGTTTGCATCAATTCACTTCCTAGGTATTTGAACGTGTCCACTATTTCCAAACTCTGACTTCCAATTTTCACAGTGTCCTTTCCTTGTCTTTCCCCTCTTGTCATCACCATGGTCTTGCTTTTCTCTATACCGATTTTCAGGCTGTACTTCTGAATATTTTCGTTCAGTGCATCTAGTTGTTTTTGCACTTCTTCGGTGTTCCTTCCCCAGACCACAATATCGTCTGCAAATAACAGTAACTTCATTTCTTTATGTCCATATGCTTCCTTTGTTTCCTTTACAATTTCATCCATCACCATTATGAACAAGAGAGGTGACAGCACACTCCCCTGTCTTAGTCCAGTCTTGTTCCTAAACCAATCTGTCTTTCCAACTGGGGTCAGTACCCTGCTAACACAGTTGTTGTACATTGCTTGCACCATTTCCAACATTTCTCTTCCCAGTCTCTTCTTAACCATGGTTTCCCATACCTTCTCTCTGGGGACACTATCATATGCCTTTTCTAGATCTATGAAAGTCATGATCAAATCCTCTCCATATTCCCACCTGCCTCAAGCTAAAGATTGGGTCCACTCCTCTTGCAACTGACAGGTAGAGACCATCCCACGACGGTACCAGTCTCTGGGTTTTGATGCCACAGCTTCAATGCTTTTGAAATTTCTTTCCATACAAGAAATGGGCCATGGAACGAAAGAGGTGATAATCTGAAGGTGCAAGATCAGGGCTGTATGCTGGATGTGGTAGCACTTTGACTCCTCCCAATTCCTGAATTTTTGCCATGGTGGTTCGTGCAGTGTGAGGTCCCGCATTGTCCTGCAGCAAGCGAACTCTATTTCGGTTAACTAATGCTGGGTATCTCCATCTCAAAATTTCATGAACTCGTTCCAGTTGTCGAGAATAAAGGTCCGCATTGACTGCGCGCCCGTTTGGAACCAACTCCCAGTGAATCACTCCTACAAAATTCCACCAGACACACAACATCACTGTGGGGCCGAACCGGTCCTTTTTAACGATGACTTGGACAGGTCGATGGGGACTGAGCCACCATTTCGAGGCGTCAGCTTTGCAATAAGAGACCCATTTTTGATCACAAGTGACAAATCTCCTGATAAGTCTATCATCCATAAGCTGACAGCAGATATCCACTCTACGTTGAGCCTGTTCACGGGTCAATTCCTGAGGTACAGATCTACAGCTTGTGTTTAATTTTCCAAGTTTCTTAAATCTTGCGATGCATTAATTCTTCCGACGTCTACGAGTACTTCTTTGCGGATTTTCCTCCAAACCTCTGCATGTATTCTGAATATCCCATAGTTCAGGTCAACCATGTGCAACAACCGCCCCCGGCTCGTCCACGACATGCTGAGCCTTTTCATTCGGCCCGCCTGATCAGTTATTGAAAATATATTTCTTGCGTAAACTGTTAATCTCAAGTAAGATTTCTTCCAACCCGCGACAATGCAGTGCAAAAATTCTCTCTCTGGACTTGATAAGTTTGTTCAGTGAAGCCCTGACGCCAACCACCTTGCATTCCTTGTGGATGTCACCTGTGACTTGAATGAGTATAATTCAAAGCTGCAAACACAAGGCCAATTGCCTCATGAACTTTACAAACATGTGAAATCCTTATCAGAGGAAACTGGATCTATGGGAATAGCAAATGAGAAATTAAAATACCAATCACATTCAAACCCTGTCCCAATGGGATAAATCATTCTGTATCTGCGCTTTCTACGCAGACTCATTGGCAGATTTGCTTGAATAATTTAATATCAGATTTAGCGACTTGAGAAAGGAGGAAGTGAATTCCAGTATTTTCTCATCACCATCACCCGATTAGTGCTCCTGAAAATGTGCATATGGAATTTATTGAACTTTGAGGAGGATGTGGCTTTGGAAGAAGTATTAAAGGACACCTGCTTACGATATTTTATATGACACTTTTCATGCAAGCAGCACTCGAACCCAGTGGCGGTTGGTGTTGCACTATTTTCATTAAGGAGAGGGGGCGTAAGTGGTAGGGTAAAAGATTGCTCTTGTTATCAGAGAAAATTGTATTCAATTGCACAGTAAAATGGATGTATTTAATTCATCACGAATGCAGCAGTTCTGAGAACTTCACATTGGCATTGGATTAAATGGATTATAAGTTAGTCTACATGAAAACCTTCACGACAACAAAACAAGGTAAGTTATATACGAGGGCGAGTGTCGCAAGTACGCGCAAATTACATACATTGCAAGACATAGTATCGGCAGTTGACCGAGCACCTCGGCTCCGTTGTTGCAATCAGCGGGCAACGACCAGCCGAGTTAACTGTTGGGATAGGACTTGCTCTGCCATACCCTTCACTATTGAGATCTGGTCGGTGCTTGGGGTTGGCAATGGATAGTTGGCGCGCTTTGCTTTCTCAGACAGTTCACAGTAACTTACTATAAGATTTACAAATTATTAAAGAACAAAATTATGAATTCCTATACATTTAAAGGGAAACGTACAGCTATTATTACTAAAAATATTACTGCAGTGTTCATTGTTTTTGTGAATTAATCTCGTCGTTCTCTTCATTAAATGTGGCTACTGCGTTCTCGTGAAAATAGTATGCATTGTTAAGCAGGGTGCACGATGCCTATAAGTCCTGTGAGGTTGGCCCACCATGTGTTCCAAGTTGCACATGCCTGACTTAGATCGTCCAGAGCGCGGTACTTGTGTAGTGTTTTCTTCCCCAGTGTTGAAATGTTGGAACCATCGTTGTGCCACAACTCGGTAAGTTCCATTTGTGGTTGTGTATCAACAAGTGACGACTCATACATTCTCGCAATATCCGCAGTTCTAGTCATGGCCTCCTGTAAATAGCATTGGCTAACCAATTCTATCTGATAAAACACCAAACTTTAAAAAAAGACATTACGTATGAGACATCCTAATATATCGTGCGAGCAGTGGAGCTGGTGACTAACGAATGGAGCAGACCCTTCATAATGCCGGACAGAGTTTCTGGTGAAACATCGAGAGAGAACATACTGCCTGGACAACTTGAGTTCTTAAATATTTGTGTAGCCTTTACATTGTAACACAAGTGTGTTTCATTCACATCAAAAGAATTGATAACATAGGTTAATATTAAAATATATTGGTATGTTTAGCATCAAGCAATGTAACATAACAATATGTATTATTAATTAAATGTATGAAAATCAATTAAGAGTTACACTTTACCAGTATATTTACATTTATCAACTTTTGGCTGGGCGTGGTGGCTCAGCGGTCTAGCTGTATGCATCTCACCAAGGCGGTCCGGGTTCGATTCCCGGTCAATGCATGTGAGATTTTCGAAGTGAAATACCATGTCCTGTAGTTCGGATTCCACGTAAAAAGGAGGTCCCGTGGCTCATAATCACAAGATTCACGGTCACGTAAAACTACAATCTTCCTTCCTTCTTCCTTCCTTCAACTTTTGAAATACTTGCAACATTTTCCTGCCATTTTCGTTTTTTCAGATTGACAAGTCTCTAAGTTTACACTTCAGTCAGATGTGTTGAAAGCATTGTTGTTGATTCGAAGAAGAATTCATTGCAGGTTCCGTGTTGACGTTTAGAAATGACAATAACAAAGAATACAAAGTTTCCGCCTAATCAACACAATTTGATGCTATATTATCGTCTCATGGGTACATGTTTCGGAATTTCTAATAATTCCTTCTTCAGCCCTTTACATTTATGTTAAGAAACACCATTCCAGAGACAAAATTGACCCTGCAATGTCAAAACACATTGATACTAAAACACTTAAAAACTATTAAAATTACAACATGATAAACTTAAGAACAATTAAAACATTCCTATTGTTTACAGCAACATTGATATGTAATTGCTGTTACGACACATTCTTGCTAAGTGCGTGTTGGTTAAAATACACAGTCATAATTAAACTTATATTTCGGGAGAAGATATGAGTCTTTTGTTCGTGTCCATGAGGCTATGTAACTCAACAGCTTGTAGTAATATTGGATAAGTGATAACAAAGTGGAAATTTTGATTTCAGCACTTTATTTAGAAGTGCGCTGGAATATGTTGCTGGCACCATGAAAACAGGGATGACGTGTCCTGGCTTGTTGACTTTAAAATTTGCATTAGCATATGAAGAGGATTTGCTGTCTTGTATTATCTTCTTAACGGACGTGGAAACGATTTGAATGCAATGCGCCTATGACATGATACATGATCGGCCTATACACCGACGTTGAATACCAATGCCGTGCGACATAGGTAGGCCAAGTGCTATGTTGTTTATGGTCCGGTGTGTGTGTTGTCCAGGTACACCATGTGTCAGTGCTTCTATTGGATGTCTTACGCTGTCTTCCTACTGCTGGCAAGTTGCTACCAACTACGCCACCGAAACCACCAAAAAATATACTATCTGTGTCTACCCCTTGTTAATCCCGTTACCTATGGGGTTGGCGAATAGATGCGATGAAATTCCACTTGGCTGGTTGCCCTTTCTGTCGCCAACCTCATGAGAGACTAGCGGACCCGTGCGAGAAATCTTGCATGTTCAAGAGCCACACTTTCCCCAATAGGTTTATAATAAGAGACTTAAGAAGAAAGGTTGTTATGTTTTTATTTGAACCGAATTATTATAGAACACTATTTACGTTTCAGGCTTCCCTACGGCCAAAATACGAACTGACAAGCAATGGTGTCCCGTATTTTCAGACAACAACACTATTTGCAAATCGCACACTTCGTACAATTTTTTAAAAGTCATTTTTTAAAGAAATTATAGATATTTATGGAATTAGAGTGCAATGCGTCACTGCTAATGTCTATTCTCTTTCATTTGAATGCTGACTTATCACGATCGGTCGCTTGTGAGCGCCGCAGGAAGGATCTATACTGATGAAATAATATATATGATGATATGAATCAAGATAATGAAAGTTCAATTTCAGGTAGTTCCAACTTTGGCTATCAGACGCCACTGTCAGTCAGTGGCGAACGTTGGAACTTGACAGAGTTCCTCACCAAATAAGCCTACACACTACCAATTGTAGCGATAGGTTCTTTTACATGCCATAAAGCCCACCGGCTTTACTTCCCCTCCGAAGGAAGGCATACTGAGGGATTTTACGCTCTTAAAAATCCGACGACTTCAGCCGGGTTTGAACCCATGAACTTGGGCATAGCAGTTCAGCATGCTACCAACTACGCCACCAAAGTTCCTTTTGCAAATATATATTATCCTGTATAAAATTACTGACTTGAGTTTCATGTGATGTCAATCGAATTGAATTAGGTTGTGAAGTGATCTTACTTCAGTGTGTAGTGAATCTGTTTGTGAAGTCTATAATTCGGTTTTGGATTGTTGGTATTTATTAACTTATGTTGTTCCTGGTGCAAGTTTGTCTTGTGTAAGTTCCCTGTTGTAATCAGGTTGCTTATTTGAAGAATGTGTGTCCTTAGGTGTTGGGTTATGTTACACTTTGTGGCCATCAGGCCTGCACCTTGCGTGTTGCTCTCTAGTAAACTCCTTGCAAACTTGGGATGATCACATTTTTAAACTGTGGTTGCCTACCTACCAGGGATTTCCTTTTTAGTTTAAGGCAGGTGTGTCCAACCCGCGGCCCTCGATCCCATCGCATTTGTAAGTTATAATATTATTTATGAAATAAGTAATTCTATTTGGAAGAAGATAAACTTGAAAGAGCAAGATTTTTCCGTTCACAACACATGTGCTTGTGAAAGTTCATCTTAGTCAAAACATGGAGAAATACATCCATTTTAAGTTTTATTTAAGATCCTGCCTACCGCGCATCGCTTTGAAGTCTCCGTGCATTGTTGACCGCGCGGTAACGTTACTACTTTCAAAGGCGAGTTACAGTTGTTCGCTCACATTGTGTTGTCAGTGCAAGTGAAGTGTTTGAAGAACATAATTGATTCTGTGATTTTTTTATAAGTGATAATTATGGCTTCTAAGTTTAGCGGCAAGAAAATAAAAGTTTCAGACGAAGGTAGATCATTTCAAATAAGGTGGGCAAATCAGTACCGTACATTTTACTGAAGTAAACAAGAAAGCAGTGTGTTTAATCTGCAGTGAAAGAGTTTGTGTTTAAGGAATATAACTACAAAGCGACAATACCGGTACGGCACCAAGCATACGTCTTCATATAATAAATTTGAGGGTCAATTTCGTAAAGTCAAGGTATCTGAACTTAAAATTAAACTTTCAGGACAGCAGTTATTCTTTAATAATGTGTCTCTTCAAACTGAATCTCTGGTAAAAGCGAATTACGCAGTAGCAGAATTATTGCAAACAAATCTAAACCATTTTCAGGTGGCGAGTTTGTTTTAGAATGCATTGAGATTGTTGCTGATATTATATATCCTGACAAAAAAATGCTCTTTGCAAAATTAAGCTTGTCGCTACAGACTGTAGCTCGTTGTAGCATCCAATAGAGAGAGAACTTTAAAATACCGAGCAACACATTCTCTGGCACTTGATGTGATACTGCCCAATTAGCAATTTTCTTAAAAGGGAGTTGATAAAAGATGTCAATATTACAGAAGAATTAGCTGCTCTTTTGCCTCTTAAAGGCACCACTAAAGCCAACGATTTAATGGGGGAGGGGGTGTAACTGAAAACTTGAACCGGCTTGGCTTGAAATATACACAAATTTATGTGGTGTAACAACAGACGGAGCTCCTGCATTTGCAGGAAAACGAGAAAGGTTAGTTAAATTACTGCAAGCAGAGGCAGCTAAAGTAGGAAACATTTCTGTAATGCAATATCACTGCTTAATACACCAAGAAAACCTTTGTGCTAAATCCCTAAATTTAGATAGGTCGTTGTAAAAGTAGTGAATTTCATTAGTTCACACGGTTTGCGACATAGAGAATTTCAAAATTTCTTACAAAATTTCGATTCAGAATTTGAAGATATTGGATATTATACGGAAATAAGATTGCTGAGCCGTGGCAAAATGTTGAAGCGAGCGTTTAATCTAAAAAAACGAAATACAAACATTTATGGAGGAGAAGGGCAAACCTATTGTTGAATTTATAGACTCAGAATGGACGTGTGATTTTGCCTTTCTGGTAGATATAACAAGGTAAGGACCAATATTGATCACTACTATGTTTGATCACGTGAAGCCCTTTGAAACAAAATTGTGACTTTGGTAATCACAAATAAAAACAACTTTGTGCATTTCCCAGCCCTACAAAACTGTAATAATCAAAATTCTCAAAGGTACGCAGAAATCATATTAGAAATATGAAACGAATTCCGCGTTAGATTTCAATACTTCTAGGAGAATGTTATAAGTTTCAATATGGTTTCTTCCCCTTTCTCCATTAGCATAGACAAGGTTGCCGAGGATCTGCAAATGGAGTGCGTTAATTTTCATTGTGCGTCAGACCTAAAGAATAAGTTTAAAAATGTCGCCTTTCTACAATTCTATCGCGACTACTTTTGCAGAGAAAAGTATCCGGGCATTGATAGACATGCACTTTGTTTTGCATCACTTTTCAGTAGCACATTCATAATTATGTGAACAAGTGTTCTCCAGGATGAAACATGTGTACAGCGCAACGAGAACGCGAATCACTGACAGTCATCTGGTGAGTTCACTTCGAGTTGCTACAACATCAGTCAAACCAGACATTGGACGCCTTGTTCGTGAGAAGCAGTGTCGCATTGGCAGGTAAAATATTAATCCTATTATTTTAATATAACATTTATATAAATTTAATTTAATTTTAAAAATAACTTATTTGTAATGACGACTGCCCCATCTGCGGGAGAAAGGTAGTAGAAACGGATTCAGCCGTCGAATGCGATGGGATTTGTCAAAGATGGCATCACATTGCATGTGCCGAGCTACAGCAAGGCCAATTCAATGCACTAAAATCCAGCAACAAGAAAAAATCTAAGGTTATGTGGCTATGCCACGGTTGTCAACAGGATTATGGTCTCTACAAGGCGGGCAAGACCGTTCAAAGGGAGATAGAATCCCTAAGGGAGGAAATGAACTTAAAGTTAAAGGATCTAACAGATATAATATACTCTGTAACATTAAAATACAAGGCACCCATTCCGCCAGAGCCAAGAAAGGTCGATCCGCCCAAAGACAGATCACCCAAAGGTACAAAAGCGTCCAAGAAACACTCGGATGGTAATCATGGAGATTACATACAGGAAATATACACTCAAGGTACGTCCGTAGAATCAGTGCAGACCACTATTCCTATGATTAGAATTGACACTTCCATTGGATTGGACAATACGGTCGATCCGTCCCAAGACAGACCACTCAAGAATACAAAAGCGTCCAGGAAACACTCGGATGGTAATCATATAGACAGGAAATGACCACTCAAGGTCCGTCAGTACAGACGACTAATCCTATGATTAGAAATGACACTTCTATTAGATCGGACAATGCCTCAACAAGGGACATGCTAGTCCTATCTAAAAGGGTAAGTTTTACCCCTGCCCACAATGATACGGATAACACGGCTGAACGTGAGGAAGGATTTCCTTTCTTATCTCAACAACATTCGGATGATGACGACACTCGATGGACTACCGTTGTGAAACGCGGAAGAGGAAACAAATTTTCTTCCCCACATACACCAACAATTATTGGGACGAAACGCATTCACTCAGACAATGAAGATGTGGTACAATCCAATGAACTTCAGGCGATATCACCTAGAGCGTGGCTATATATAGGCCGATTACTTACGACCGCTAACACAGAGAAGATTGAGAGACATTTGAAGAATCTGCACGTTACCGAGATATATGATTGTGAACAATTACAAACGCAAGGAAATCTCAAAGCCTTCAAAGTTGGCATTCCCATGACAGATCTTCACAAAGTCATATCACCGGAACTTTGGCCAAAAGGGGCTCTCGTCAGACGATATCGTCTTTTTCATTCCCAAAGACGAGGGGCGAGGTTCGAATATGAATCTTCTTCTATGGAACGTGGAAGGGTTGAGGAGCGTTCTAGATCTAGCTCAGAGTGATCTTCTAGATAAGCAGGATTTCCTAATTCTCACTGAGACTTTTGCAACAAAGGCAATAGACATTAATGGATTTTATTCGGAACACGTCTTCGTCACTCAAGGACCAAGGGGTCGACCCGTCAGGGGTATATCTTGTTATTTTAAACCTACCCTAGGGAGTTTTTCAACACGGTATAAAGACTATAAACACTATAATCCTCCAAACAGCTAGCTTAACAATAATAGGCATATACATCGATCCATCAACACTCCCAGAAGATATTATAGAAACAATTATGATTTCACTAGGAAAAACGCACCCCGGGAGTAATATTATCATTGCAGGGGATTTCAACTGCAGAGTAGATACTGACAACCATAGGAAACATGTACTACTGCAGTTGATGGCGGAAGAAGGATACACTCTTGTTAATAAAGCGGCGGACAGAACATATTTCGCATGCAACGGCTCAAGTACGATATTTTCTTCAAGGGTGCTGGGATCGAGTTGTCCGAATATAAGGTGTGTTATTCCAGCTCCGAAGCTCCACTTAAAAAGCATTGCCCTGTTGTAGCGCACTTTACTGTGGCTGCTCGTATTCCACTCAAGATAGAGTCAAAACGCGTCCTAAACATTTCACGTAAACTGAATGAAAGCCTACTGACTCAAAATACCTACAAGTTAATTCACTTTAACAATAGAATTGAAGCAAGTGATCTTGACTCTGCCACCTCTGTCCTTGAGGACATTATTAAATCATCAGTTCCACTATTTCGCGAACGAAAATCACAGAACTGGTTTAACCACACCTGCTATTTCGAGAGAAAACGAGTATTACAGGCCCTTCACGTAGCGTGAGCAAGCAATAGACATGAGGACCTAGATATATACGGCACTTTGAGGAAGAATTATAAGGAATTACTCAAGAAGACACGAAAGGACTTTATTGAACTTGAGGTGGCCAAAATGGTGGAGAATGCGAAAGCGAACCCTTACTTAGCATTAACACCAAGGAAAACGCAAATGGTTGGGAAAATTGACATGAGTATTTGGGAGCAACACTTCACTGCCATATTAAATAAGAAGGGAACCTTAACAGCATTCCAAATGAAACCATCTGAACAAGATGGCACTGCTATCCCCTTGTTCGTAGTACTCTAATGACTCTGAAGGATGGAAAAGCGTCTGGGCCAGATGGCATCTTTAATGAGCACATTAAAAGAGCAGGTACCGTGCTATTACCGGTATTTACAAATTTAATAAATCTTTGTTTGAGATCAGGAGACGTTCCTTCCACGTGGAAATTGTCAACATTGGAGATGCTCTATAAGGGGAAAGGAGACCAGTTTGACCCCAATTCCTATAGAGGGATCGCGTTAGAAAATAATCTTCTCAAAGTGCTCACCAAACTTGTGGCAAAACGGCTCACCGATGAAATTGATAGTAAGATACCAGAAGAGCAATTTGGATTTAGAAGGGGGAGGAGTACAATTCAGGCCATTAAAAATCTCAAGGATGATGTTGAAAACGCCCTTAAATCACCACGAGGCAAATTTCACGCAGTGTTCATTGATTTTACAAAGGCTTTCGACAACTTAAACCGAGTCATAATTTCCTCGAAACTAGATGAGTTGGTGAAGGACAACAAACCACTCACAATCCTGATCCATAATATATTAAGGAGTAACTACGTTGAAATTTTTGACAATGTAACAGTATCGAAAGAGATATTGCAAACAAATGGCGTGCTTCAGGGAGACCCCCTGAGTCCCTTTCTTTTTAACGTCGCAACCCACGATGTTGTTCGAGCGATTAAAGAAGACTCACCGGAAATAAAACTGTACATTTATGCGGATGATATGGTTCTGGGCTCCCGTGACATCAGTGAGCTACAATCGGCTGTTTCCTCTCTGGAGGCATGGGCGTCTACCAACGATTTGCAGGTTAACATCGAGAAAGCGAAATATATGATCTTCAGGAAAGGCGGACGAGCGTCCAAGGACGAAGGTATAATTTTGAAACAAACTCCCCTTCAAATTGTAAATAGCTTCACCTATCTAGGCTTGACTCTGCAAACTACCATGCAATCCTTCAGGATTCACATAAAACAGCGGGTGGCATCGGCCACTAAAGCTATTTTCGATATTAGAAACATATCTCGACTTTCACTGAAATCCGCCTTAGCACTCTTTGATGCCAAGATTGTTCAGATCCTCACATATGGGTTAGACATAGTCTGGGATAAATTAAGCTTGAGCGATCTCAGATCAATTGAAAAAGTCAAAGCGCGATACTTAAAGGCTGCCCTGGGAGTATCAAAATACACGCACTCCCGACTTGTTTATGAACTTGCCAGGGAAACTTTTCTTGTTGAAGACTTAAGATCTCGATTGCAGTTGCCTTCTACTGGACAGGAACAGGAATTCCTAAGGATGAGACAAAGAAAGCGAGCGGAAATCGACATAGAATTCTATGGGACTGATGCCATGTCTCAGAGAAATTGGACTGAACCGAACAATGAAATGAGGAGTGCTCTGAATAGACTTGCTGTGCACGGCTTCCATTATAAGCTGTGCGTGCGGCGTTGCTTTCATGAGCCTTCTGAGCAGTGTGTGTGCATATTATGTGCTAAACAGTGTGGTCGATATCATTTTAGTAAATGCTCTGAGAGAACACTGTCCTTATTGGAGTACTCGAAAATGTAATGCACATTTTTCCGCAGTTCCTTTATTATTATGATATCGATCACGCGAGGCATTGCACACACCAAGGATCATGTAATGTGGGGCGCGCACTGGTCGGTGGGATCCGGGTCTCGGGCGCGGTTTGTGGTGGAGGCCGGTGGAAGCCATGCACCGCTGGTCTATTTAACTTCTCATCTGACAGTGTTTGTGATATTAGCCTATGATGTATTCATTCCAAATGCACTTTCGGGTGCAATTATACTATTAATTAAAAATAACAGCCTTGGAGGCTGGATTTAGACAGCTCCTTAACCCGGTCCATGAGGCAATTGTAATTGGCTACATGGATAATTCTTGCCAGGCGCGTCCACGTCGCAGGGGTGGGCAACGGTGCTGTAATATACCATGGAACTACAGTACCGGCTAAGTTCTGGTGAGGACCCAGTCCTATGGGGTATAACATAGGCCCACGTGCGAAGACCTAAACGGAATCTGCAGCGGAGAAGATTGACTTCGGAACGGTGGAGATTGCGGAAGAGGCAACCCAGTACTCAGGGAATAGTATGAGTACAGCATCAATCGGCAGCGTCTGTTTCCCAGGTTAGGGGCGGCTGCAAGGGCGTCTGTTTCCCATGTTAGGGGCGGCCTGTATAATAGCTGGCAGTAGCTTCATAAAATGCCTTTGGGAGTGGCGACCCCATCGTAATAATAGCCTAAAATGGAAATGGCACTTCAAATGATTCGGAGAAGGTTAGGGCGTACCCTGCAGGCGACGCGCAGCTCTTTTGGTACTGGGGGAACTGTGAGAAATGGGCGACCAGTAACCGAAATGAAAGTGGGAATCATGAATGTCATGACCCTGACAGGCAAGGTGGAGGAGGTGGTAGACTTCATGGAGAGGGAGAATGTTAGATTGATGGGGCTGAGTGAAGTGAAATGGAAAGGTAAAGGAAGAAAGAAATTGAGGAAAGGATATACATTATACTGGAGTGGTGGCCAAGAGGCAAAAAATGGCGTGGGACTGATAACCTCGAAACAACTGGAGGAGTATGTTGAAGTGGTCGAGTGTGTGAGTGACAGAATAATGAAAATTAGAATGAAGATGAAAAATGACGTGATGGACTTCATACAAGTGTATGCACCACAGACTGGAAACAGAGGAAGATATTGAAGTATTCCTGGAGGATGTAGAAAGAGTAATTTCAGATGTAGAAGTGGTGATCATGGGAGATATGAATGCACAAGTCGGAAACGAGAGACAAGGAAATGAAGAAGTCATTGGACCATATGGATATGGGAAAAAGAACCGGGAAGGAGAGGAACTTGTAAACTTTTGTGAAAGGAATGGACTGATAGTGGGTAATTCATGGTTTCGGAAGAAAAACAGCAGGAAAATTACGAGATACGGTTGGTGGAAAGGACTAACCGCAGAAAGCTGATAGATGTGACAGCTTTACCAGGAGAAGCATTTGATGGGGACCATAGAGCTGTGGTGGCAAAATTTAGATGGGAAAAATTGGAAAACCTAAAGGAGATCAGAGAATGTAAAATAAAAGTATGGAAATTGAAAGACAAAACTGTACAGGAAGATTTTCAGGAGAGATTGAAGCAACAAATCCCAGTTACTGAAGTGGAAAACATAGAAGAGGAATGGTCCCACTTTAAAAAGGCATTTGTTGGTGCAGCAGAGAGTGCTTGTGGTAGGACGTCAACAAGAGTGAAAGAGAAGGAGACACCGTGGTGGAATGAGGAAGTGAGGAAAGCAGTGAAAGAAAAGAAGTCTGCATGGAAAGAATGGAACCGAGATCAAACAGAAGAAAGCAAAAGGAAGTATCACGACAGCAAACGGAGGTGTAAGAAAGTGGTAGGAGAAGAAAAGAAGAAAAGTTGGGGAGAATTTACACGAAGAATGGAAACAGATGTAAGTGGCAGTAAAAGGATGCTGTATGGGCTTCTAAGAAGTAAGAGGAAAGAAAGAGTTACCACAAAGCTGGTGAAAAAGGAAGATGGAGAGTTGTTAACACACCCAGAAGAGATAAAGGGACGATGGAAGGAGTATTTCGATAAGCTATTGAATGTGAGCAATTGTACTGGTGAGATGGAAGTGACACAACCTGACGACTCTATAACAGAAGATGATATAACAATGCTGGAGGTGGAATTAGCAGTACAGAAAATGAAGATGGGAAAAGCAACAGGGGTGGATGAAATCAGTGTAGAAATGATAAAGGCTGCTGGACCTGTTGGTATGCAATGGCTGTATCGACTGCTAAAGTGTGTGTGGAAATGGAAATGTGTACCAGAAGACTGGGAGAAAGGGCTAATAATGCCAGTGTTTAAGAAAGGGGACAAGAAAGTGTGTGATAACTATTGACGTCAGAAAAGTTGGATGGCGCAGCCACGCGGCAGAATGTTGAAGCTGTAACATTGTGACTGGTAAGATTTATTTAGATGGTGAAGCATTGACGTCGTGATGGAAACAGAAAGAAATTTGTCAAATTCGAGGAGGTACTGCTCTGTATACGGTTGCAAATCGTATAAAACGGCTACGAAATATCTTCATTACTTTCCTGTACAAAAAGTTCAGAGCGAAAGATGGGCTTCGGCGCTGTCAATTGGAAAACGTGTTACATGTTACATGACAGTGTGCGGTCAGCATTTTTGTGAAGACGACTTCTTTCCACTGGTACTGTTGATTATTGATAGTTATTGTCTCTAATTTTTATTCACATGGATTTAGCTACATCAAAAATACTGATAAACTTATAGCCTATTACTTCTGTGCCGTGCAAAGAATGTAATCCGCTCTTCGTAAACTTATTTTAGGGGTTCTTCCGATTGACAATAGCCGAATGGTTAGAAAACTTAAGAAAAATGCTGTTCCTAGCCTTAATTTGCCAGACAATTTATATCCTTGCCTTTGAACAGTAAGTATGTAGGTCATTGAAGTATGATTTGGCTTAAATTGTGTTTTTGGCTATGATCTCCTTACTGTTGAATTTAGTTAATTAATGTGTAAAATCTTAGTTTTAAGTACCGGTTTGGTGACCCATCATCCCAGGCAGGCCGGTAACACCTATACTGCTCAGGCAGATAGGTCACTTAGCCGTATTTTTGAAGTTATAGTGATGTTAAGTATACATATGCGGTAATGTAGCAGGAGACCAGATCGGCCTAGGCTATTCTAACTTTAATTAGTTCCCATTACAGGGTTTTACAGTTTTCAGTGCGAATAGTTGGTTTGAAAGTTGTACAACAGTAAGGAGAGTATGTTTTGTATAGGTTTTAATTGGTATTATGGTTTATGTCGAGCTGAGGAGTGAATTTGGTTTGGCTTAAAGTGTAGTTTTTGATTTGTTCCGTTTGCTTATGACAAGTTCAAATGGAGACTCCAGCTTTGTTAAATATCTGTATTTTAAATATTTAATTAAATAAATTGATAAAGAGGATGCCTCCATTTTAACTTGCCTGTGGCAAGAGATTAATAAATTAACATTCTTGCCTTTGAACAGCAAGTATGTAGGTCAATATTTGCAATATTGAAGTATGATTTGAGCATCCCAAGTAACGCTTCTTTGAACCCAAAACATTCATGCAAATTCAGGGTTGCTGGATTCAATTTATTATCAGGGAGTCGTCCTTTGTGTTATGTGAGGTATATATATTGTGAAATTAATAAAAACATCGACTCCGCTAGGCTCCCAAGTACAGGCTTCATATATGTAACAGCAGACAGTAAATTAACTATCTACATGTGGGTAATATTTTTAACTGGTAGTAATTAGGCACTGCATTTAAATTGATTATAAAAATATTTCTATCAATGAAAGGAAATATGTAGTATTTTGCCATCATAAATTAGAAGCCATAACAAACGCACACCCAAATACTTCACGTCACTATCTCGCCGCCATATTGCAAACAGCTGACCGTAAGCTCCTCCCCCGTTTCGGACGTCAATAGAGGGATCACCCTCATATCACAGATAGTAAAAATACTGGAGAGGATATTAGAAAGAAGAATGAGAAGAAAGGTGGAAGGAGAGTTGCAAGAGGAACAGTATGGCCTCAGGAGTGGAAGATCCACAGTGGACCCAATCTTTAGCTTGAGGCAGGTGATGGAAAAGAACTGGGAATATGGAGAGGATTTGATCATGACTTTCATGGATCTAGAAAAGGCATATGATAGTGTCCCCAGAGAGAAGGTATGGGAAACCATGGTTAAGAAGAGATTGGGAAGAGAAATGTTGGAAATGGTGCAAGCAATGTACACCAACTGTGTTAGCAGGGTACTGACCCCAGTTGGAAAGACAGATTGGTTTAGGAACAAGACTGGACTAAGACAGGGGAGTGTGCTGTCACCTCTCTTGTTCATAATGGTGATGGATGAAATCGTAAAGGAAACAAAGGAAGCATATGGACATAAAGAAATGAAGTTACTGTTATTTGCAGATGATATTGTGGTCTGGGGAAGGAACACCGAAGAAGTGCAAAAACAACTAGATGCACTGAACGAAAATATTCAGAAGTACGGCCTGAAAATCTGTATAGAGAAAAGGAAGACCATGGTGATGACAAGAGGAGAAAGACAAGGAAAGGGCACTGTGAAAATTGGAAGTCAGAGTTTGGAAATTGTGGACACGTTCAAATACCTAGGAAGTGAATTGATGCAAACTGGTAGGTTGGACATGGAGATTGGCAGAGCAATGCATTCTATCAAAGTGTAAGAAAACTTGTTTGGGATAAGGAAGTACCAAGGAAAAGCAAGGAGGTAATGTATAAAGTGTATTATGTACCCATATTAACTTATGCAGCTGAGACTTGGACCCTGACAAGCAGGCAAGAGAGTAGAATCCAAGCCAGTGAAATGAAATTCCTAAGAAGTATGATAGGAAAGACAAGGAAAGACAGAGTGAGGAATGAAGATGTTAGGAAGGAAGTTGGGATGGGAAAACTAAATGAGAGAATTGAGAAGAATAAACTAAGGTGGTTTGGTCATGTAAAGAGGATGGAGGAAAATAGAATGCCAAGACAGATGCTGGAGGCAAAGTGCAAGGGTAAGAGAGCAAGAGGAAGACCTAGAACAAGGTGGATTGATTCAGTGAAGAACAGCATAAGAAAAAGAAATCTGGACTGGGACAAGATCGTGGAAGAAGAATGGTGGAAGGAAAGAGGGAAGTGGAGAAGTGCCATAAATACCCCGACCCGACAGGAGCTGGATAAGGGGAAATGTTGATGATGATGATTTTAATAAAAATAACATATCAATATATTAGCTATTTTTTAAATTAATTGGTTTATCTTAGAATTTAGATCCTATTTAATACGGTAGAAGAATCGAATCACGTGGCCCGCAAACCAATTCACCTTAACGACAGTGGCCCTTTTCCAAAAAAGGTTGGACAAGCCTGGTTTAAGGTTTTCAAGCTTGAAATAACTCGGCAATATAGTCCTAACCCTGTGAAAAGCAAAGATGATTTTTATTCATTATTTATAATTAAAATACAAAGCCTCCGTGGCTTAGGCGGCAGCACGCCGGCCTGTCACCACTGGGTCCGTGGTTCAAATCCCGGTCACTCCATTTGAGATCTGAGCTGGACAAAACGGAGGCAGACGGGTTTTTCTCCGGGTACTCCGGTTTTCCCTGTCAAAATTTCATTCCAGGAACACTCTCCACTCTCATTTCATTTCATCTGTCATTCATTTAATCATTGCCCCAGAGGAGTGCGTCAGGCCTCGGCAGCCGGCACAGTTCATTTCCTCGCCGCTAGATGGGGACTTCATTCATTCCATTCCTGACCCGGTCAGAGACTGGAAGCGGGCACAATTCATTTCCTCGCCGCTAGATGGGGACTTCATTCATTCCATTCCTGACCCGGTCGGAGACTGGAAGCAGGCACAGTTCATATCCTCGCCGCTAGATGGGGACTTCATTCATTCCATTCCTGACCCGGTCGGAGACTGGAAGCAGGCACAGTTCATATCCTCGCCGCTAGATGGGGACTTAATTCATTCCATTCCTGACCCGGTCGGAGACTGGAAGCAGGCACAGTTCATATCCTCGCCGCTAGATGGGGACTTCATTCATTCCATTCCTGACCCGGTCGGAGACTGGAAGCAGGCACAGTTCATATCCTCGCAGCTAGATGGGGGCTTCATTCATTCCATTCCTGACCCGGTCGGAGACTGGAAGCAGGCACAGTCCATATCCTCGCCGCTAGATGGGGACTTCATTCATTCCATTCCTGACCCGGTCGGAGACTGGAAGCAGGCACAGTTCATATCCTCGCCGCTAGATGGGGACTTCATTCATTCCATTCCTGACCCGGTCGGAGACTGGAAGCAGGCACAGTTCATATCCTCGCCGCTAGATGGGGGCTCCATTCATTCCATTCCTGACGCGGTCGGAGACTGGAAGCAGGCACAGTTCATATCCTCGCCGCTAGATGGGGGCTCCATTCATTCCATTCCTGACCCGGTCGGAGACTGGGAGCAGGCACAGTCGATATCCTCGCCGCTAGATGGGGGCTTCATTCATCCCATTCCTGACCCGGTCGGAGACTGGGAGCAGGCACAGTCCATATCCTCGCCGCTAGATGGGGGCTTCATTCATCCCATTCCTGACCCGGTCGGAGACTGGAAGCAGGCACAGTCCATATCCTCGCCGCTAGATGGGGGCTTCATTCATCCCATTCCTGACCCGGTCGGAGACTGGAAGCAGGCACAGTTGATTTCCTCGTCGCTAGATGGGGACTTCATTCATTCCATTCCTGACCTGGTCGCAGACTGGAAGCAGGCACAGTTCATATCCTCGCCGCTAGATGGGGACTTCATTCATCCCATTCCTGACCCGGTCGGAGACTGGAAGCAGGCACAGTTCATATCCTCGCCGCTAGATGGGGACTTCATTCATTCCATCCCTGACCCGGTCGGAGACTGGAAGCAGGCACAGTTCATATCCTCGTCGCTAGATGGGGACTTCATTCGTTCCATTCCTGACCCGGTCGGAGACTGGAAGCAGGCACAGTTCATATCCTCGCCGCTAGATGGGGACTTCATTCATTCCATCCCTGACCCGGTCGGAGACTGGAAGCAGGCACAGTTCATATCCTCGTCGCTAGATGGGGACTTCATTCATTCCATCCCTGACCCGGTCGGAGACTGGAAGCAGGCACAGTTCATATCCTCGTCGCTAGATGGGGACTTCATTCATTCCATCCCTGACCCGGTCGGAGACTGGAAGCAGGCACAGTTCATATCCTCGTCGCTAGATGGGGACTTCATTCATTCCATCCCTGACCCGGTCGGAGACTGGAAGCAGGCACAGTTCATATCCTCGTCGCTAGATGGGGACTTCATTCATTCCATCCCTGACCCGGTTGGAGACTGGAAGCAGGCACAGTTCATATCCTCGTCGCTAGATGGGGACTTCATTCATTCCATCCCTGACCCGGTCGGAGACTGGAAGCAGGCACAGTTCATATCCTCGTCGCTAGATGGGGACTTCATTCATTCCATCCCTGACCCGGTCGGAGACTGGAAGCCGGCACAGTTCATATCCTCGCCGCTAGATGGGGACTTCATTCATTCCATTCCTGACCTGGTCGGAGACTGGAAGCAGGCACAGTTCATATCCTCGCCGCTAGATGGGGACTTCATTCATCCCATTCCTGACCCGGTCGCAGACTGGAAGCAGGCACAGTTCATATCCTCGCCGCTAGATGGGGACTTCATTCATCCCATTCCCGACCCGGTCGCAGACTGGAAGCAGGCACAGTCCATATCCTCGCCGCTAGATGGGGACTTCATTCATCCCATTCCTGACCCGGTCGCAGACTGGAAGCAGGCACAGTTCATATCCTCGCCGCTAGATGGGGACTTCATTCATTCCATTCCTGACCCGGTCGCAGACTGGAAGCAGGCACAGTCCATATCCTCGCCGCTAGATGGGGACTTCATTCATTCCATTCCTGACCCGGTCGGAGACTGGAAGCAGGCACAGTTCATATCCTCGCCGCTAGATGGGGACTTCATTCATCCCATTCCTGACCCGGTCGCAGACTGGAAGCAGGCACAGTCCATATCCTCGCCGCTAGATGGGGACTTCATTCATTCCATTCCTGACCCGGTCGCAGACTGGAAGCAGGCACAGTTCATATCCTCGCCGCTAGATGGGGACTTCATTCATTCCATTCCTGACCCGGTCGGAGACTGGAAGCAGGCACAGTCCATATCCTCGCCGCTAGATGGGGGCTTCATTCATCCCATTCCTGACCCGGTCGCAGACTGGAAGCAGGCACAGTCCATATCCTCGCCGCTAGATGGGGACTTCATTCATCCCATTCCTGACCCGGTCGCAGACTGGAAGCAGGCACAGTTCATATCCTCGCCGCTAGATGGGGACTTCATTCATTCCATTCCTGACCCGGTCGGAGACTGGAAGCAGGCACAGTTCATATCCTCGCCGCTAGATGGGGGCTTCATTCATCCCATTCCTGACCCGGTCGGAGACTGGGAGCAGGCACAGTTCATATCCTCGCCGCTAGATGGGGGCTTCATCATCCCATTCCTGACCCGGTCGCAGACTGGAAGCAGGCACAGTCCATATCCTCGCCGCTAGATGGGGACTTCATTCATCCCATTCCTGACCCGGTCGCAGACTGGAAGCAGGCACAGTCCATATCCTCGCCGCTAGATGGGGACTTCATTCATCCCATTCCTGACCCGGTCGCAGACTGGAAGCAGGCACAGTTCATATCCTCGCCGCTAGATGGGGACTTCATTCATTCCATTCCTGACCCGGTCGGAGACTGGAAGCAGGCGCAGTTCATATCCTCGCCGCTAGATGGGGGCTTCATTCATCCCATTCCTGACCCGGTCGGAGACTCGAAGCAGGCACAGTCCATATCCTCGCCGCTAGATGGGGGCTTCATTCATCCCATTCCTGACCTGGTCGGAGACTGGAAGCAGGCACAGTCCATATCCTCGCCGCTAGATGGGGACTTCATTCATTCCATTCCTGACCCGGTCGGAGACTGGAAGCAGGCACAGTCCATATCCTCGCCGCTAGATGGGGACTTCATTCATTCCATTCCTGACCCGGTCGGAGACTCGAAGCAGGCACAGTTCATATCCTCGTCGCTAGATGGGGACTTCATTCATTCCATTCCTGACCCGGTCGCAGACTGGAAGCAGGCACAGTCCATATCCTCGCCGCTAGATGGGGACTTCATTCATTCCATTCCTGACCCGGTCGGAGACTGGAAGCAGGCACAGTTCATATCCTCGTCGCTAGATGGGGACTTCATTCATTCCATCCCTGACCCGGTCGGAGACTGGAAGCAGGCACAGTTCATATCCTCGTCGCTAGATGGGGACTTCATTCATTCCATCCCTGACCCGGTCGGAGACTGGAAGCAGGCACAGTTCATATCCTCGTCGCTAGATGGGGACTTCATTCATTCCATCCCTGACCCGGTCGGAGACTCGAAGCAGGCATAGTTCATATCCTCGTCGCTAGTTGGGGACTTCATTCATTCCATCCCTGACCCGGTCGGAGACTGGAAGCAGGCACAGTTCATATCCTCGTCGCTAGATGGGGACTTCATTCATTCCATCCCTGACCCGGTCGGAGACTGGATGCAGGCACAGTTCATATCCTCGCCGCTAGATGGGGACTTCATTCATTCCATTCCTGACCCGGTCGGAGACTGGAAGCAGGCACAGTTCATATCCTCGCCGACAGATGGGGACTTCATTCATTCCATTCCTGACCCGGTCGGAGACTCGAAGCAGGCACAGTTCATATCCTCGTCGCTAGATGGGGACTTCATTCATTCCATTCCTGACCCGGTCGGAGACTCGAAGCAGGCTGTGGATTTTCATTTCATTTATAATTAAAATACAATCAGAATATGATTACAAACGTCTAGCAAAAGACCTGAAGGCACCAAACGTCAAACTTCTGACGTCACGTGAATCCCTGCCTTTCGAACGCACAAGGTGATCTTAAATCGAGAGTTGCCCGAGGGAAGAGTCGTGTTACTTTACTTCGTTTGTTTCGAAAAACAAAGGTGCGCTGTTGCTTCCCGGCAGGACTTTGTGTGTCACTGCATTTTACCTCAATTTTAAACCGGGGCTCATAAATAATAATTCGAAAATGCATCTTTTCGGGTCGTCGTGGTGAAGGTACTCCCAGCTCAGTTGGCAGCTCGGCAGGAAATGGTGCTAAATTAAACCAGAATGTTTGTTCGGAAGAATAAAGAAATTACGACTAAGCAAGGCAAGATGACTTTTCCAATTTTACATCTAACGTAGTATTAAATCATTTATAGCAGAGATGGGCACAATTCAGCTCATTGAGCAGCGCTCCTGCTCCGGCAGGAGAAAGAGCCGAGTATGCGCTCTCACCGAAATTAACCTTGTAGCCTAGCTGCTTGCACAGCTTCCAGTTACAAGCGGCGTATCACAACAGCTTTATACTTGTGCCCTGTTTGTTGTGCATTAGATTATGGTGCCTCGTCATCATCATCATCTGTCTTCTACTCCAGTTGCCCGGGTGTAGTTTACGAGCGCCCTCCACTTGCGTCTGTCTATGTACCATTCTTCTTTCAGGATTCTATCCCAGCTAACTCCCCTTGTTCCTATGTCCTCCTTCACCTGGCCTAGCCATCTCTTCCTTGATCTTCCTACCGGCCTTCTACCATCCACATCTGTGTGTAGTCTTTGTTTTGCTATCCTTCCCTCGTCCATTCGCTTAACATGGCCAAACCATCTCAAACGGGCCCTTGTCACTTTTTCTTTCAAAGTTGGGTACACTCCAGCTTCTTCCCTAATTTTTTCATTTCTTACCCTATCCCTCCTAGTTTTTTGGACCATTGTTCATAGAAACTTCATTTCTGCAGCTTGTAGTTTGCTGTCTTTCAGTCTGGTTGTTGTACAGGTTTCTAGGCCATATGTTATTATGGGGGTGAAGTATGATGTTTTGATCTCAAGGGGACTTGTTCGTTCCAGAGTAGGTTCCGAACTTGATGGTAGAACTGGGTTCTGCTATTGATCTCATGCTGTATCCTGTTATTGCTTGAAATAATGCACCCAAGATAGTTAAACTGGTCTACTGTTTCAAGCTGTGTACCTTCAAGCCTTATTTCTCCTTTCTTGTTCTGTCTGTTGACTGACATCGCTACCGTTTTTGATTTGTTTATTGTTAATCCGTGTGCTTTTAGACTGTTATTCCAGGTGGCCAACCTCTCCTGTACTTCTTTCTCTGTATTCGTACATACGCTTAATTATATTCCCTTTATTAGGTTGTGTGTAGGAAACATAAATAATTACTTTGACGGCTGATAAGTACACACTCCTTTGCCCACTACCGATAGTCCTGTATCTACAATAAGCCAACCTAATAACTTGTTTAGAACACAAGGAACGAAAACTTGCTCTAGGAGTACAGAAATAAATACATGAATAAATATCATTCACCTTGAACAAAACATAGGCCTATGTGTTCTTATATATATATGAACTGTCATTCTGCAGATGATGTGGAGGTGTGCGTATCCTTTCGCTGAAGCAAACGGGTTACATTTGGAGCTATTGATCTTGCACTTGTAATTCGAAGAATGGCAGTGAGATGTGCGGCAGTTAGAGTGACTCTTCGTGGAGATTTATTTATCTTCATTAGAGAGAACAGTTTCTCACACAGATATGCTGAACCAAACATTGATAGAAGGTTGGCAGTCATTCTGTTTGCGAAAACTGTTCATAAAAATGTGCTCAGCTTGTTCGTGATTCATATTTAGCATACAGCCGAACACATAATGTAGGTCTACTCAGTCCGGTACAATGTTGTACCTGTGCTTGCGCCTTGACTGCGCATATTGTCATCTAGTTGTTCCAGCACAAACTATTAGCGAGCAGTCAGCTGGTCCCGGCTCCGCTGCGCTCTCTCATTGTCCACCTATGATTCATAGAATAGTTTCGGGTTATTTTACTTTTAATTTTTTAACGGTACTTAAAGGAAGAACAACATGAACTCCGAAGAGATGGATCAACCTTCGATCTATTCTTTGCTCTAAGAAACATGATGGAGAAAAGATGGGAGTTCATAAAGGATTTGGGTGATGACATTTCTAGATATTGAGAAGGCATACCACGAAGATTGGTCTGGGACGCATTGATAAAAACCAGGGTAGGCAGAGCAGTAATACAAATGATCAAAGCCATGTATGAAAAGCTAGGACAAACAAGCTGGTTCAGTGTTGAAACAGGACTTGGACAAGGAAGTGTGTTATCCCCTACAGGCTACTGTTTATAACTGTCATGGCTGAAATCCACAAGAGTGTGAAACGAAGAATGGGAAGCAAGCAGACTTAGCAGACGACATAGTAATATGGGAAGGAAATGAAATAGAAGTGCAAGAACAAGTTACTGTATGGAATCAAGAGATGAGGAATATGGAATGAAAATAAGTGTGGAGAAGAGTAAGACTGTAGTGATGACAAGAAACAAGAGAGAAGGAAGACAGAATATTGAAGTCAATGGAAATCCATCGGAAATGGTAAAAAGCTTTAAGTACAGTACAATAAAGGAAGAAATTGGAAAGAAAATCCAACAAGCTAATGGGTTTTACCAGTGTGTGAGAGGTCACAGAATTGCAATATGCAGATGACAATGCTTCTCCAGCCCACACACCAGAAGAGCTTCAGCAGTCTGCCAACTGTTTCAACAGAGCTTATGAACGTTTTGGCCTGACTGTCAACATTCAGAAAACCAAAGTGCTAACTCAGCCTGCTCCTGGAACCATCCCCCCAGATTTTGATATCAACATATCTGGCTCAGCTCAAGAAAAGGTGGAACACTTCTCGTACCTTGGTAGTATTCTATCAGCGAACTGTACCTCTGAGAAGGATGTGGAAAACAGAATTCAGGCTGCCCATGTGGATTTTGGACGTCTCTCACATCGTGTGTTTCTGAACAAAGATCTAAGTATCTGCACGAAAGTATTGGTATACCAAGCTGCTGTTATTTCTATGCTACACTACGGCTGTGAAACCTGGACCCTATATCGCTGGGACATCAAGAAACTAGAACGCTTTCATCAACAAAAACTTAGATCAATCATGAACATCAAATGGGATGACTATGTAACTAACATAGCAGTCCTTGAGAAAGCAATGATAAACAGTATTGAAGCCTCCATTGTTGGTCATCGGATTAGATGGGCAGGCCATATCCATCGTATGAGTGACAGCAGACTACCGCGGCAAATCCTGTATAGTGAACTCAACACTGGCAAGAGGCCATGTGGTGCTCCTTTAAAACGATATAAAGACCAACTCAAGCAGACCATGAGGAGAGTAAAGATAAACCCAAATACTTGGCATACTCTTGCACTGGATCGCCCTCGCTGGCGTGCTACCATCTCAGCTGCAGTTGCACAGTTTGAGCAGGAACGTCATAGACAGGAAGAGGAAATTCGCCAGAGGAAGAAGATACGTCAAATACTACCACGTCCTCCACCCTCCATCGGATGCAACATATGTGGTCGCATGTTCTATGCGAGAATTGGCCTGATAAGCCATCAGCGCCATCTTCATCGTCTGGACTAAAGATTATGGAACTGCAGGCGAGAAGCGTAAACTCGGATACGAGTATCGGCCGACAAGAGGTTTAGTATGGAACCAGGAAGTCCCAGAGAAATGCAAGGAAGTTCTATTCTCAATGTATTACACACAGCAGGTACTTGGTCCACAACAAAACGCGATGAAAGCCAAATCCAAGCAGCCGAGATGAAGTTCCTTAGAGGAATAATGGGGAAGACACGGAGGGATAGAATCAGAAATGTGGACATTAGGGAGAGAACTGGGTTCCCAAAACTGCAAGACAAGATAGAGACCAGTAAGCTAAAGTGAATGGAGGAATATGGAGTACCAAAAAGAATATTTGTGGAGAAAATACCAGGAAGAAGACCACGGGGAAAGCCCAGAAAGAGGTGGATAGATACGGTGAAGGAAAGCATAGAGAAGAGAGGAGTAAAAGTAAAAAAAAGGAAGCTTGTAGTTTAACGTGACCGTTAATCTCGCGATCATAAGCCACGGGACCTCCGTTTTACGTGGAATCCGAACCACAGGACATGGCATTTCACATCGAAAAGGGAGTAAAAGTAAAAGAAGTATTGAAAGAAGGAAATGAATGGTGGAGGGATAGACAACTGTGGAGGTCCTTGATTCGCAACCCGACCCAGGGAACTGGAAACGGGAAATGAAGAAGAAGAAGACTTAAAAATTTTGTGTTGCACCTGAAACTTGAATGGTGCAATGCCCATGCCTGCAACTTCACCAGTTCATATGAAAATCCACAGCCTGCTTCCAGTCTCCGACCGGGTCAGGAATGGAATGAATGAAGCCCCATCTAGCGGCGAGGATATGAACTGTGCCGGCTGCCAAGGCCTGACGCACTCCCCTGGGGCAATGATTAAAAGAATGACAAATGAAATGAAATGATAGTGGAGAGTGTTGCTGGAATGAAATTTGGACAGGGAAAACCAGAGTACCCGGAGAAAAACCTGTCTGCCTCTGTTTTGTCCAGCACAGATCTCACATGGAGTGACCGTGATTTGAACCACGGACCCAGCGGTGAGAGGCCGGCGTGCTGCCGCCTAAGCCACGGAGGCTTACACCAGTTCATATAAGCTGCCAATTATTATGCCAATTATTTTGAAGCATTAAATGAGCTAGTTAAAGGAAAGAAGCTCAAGAATTGTTGGTGATCAAAATTTGGTGTTTTTCAGTTGGTCAACACGATTGTATTCAAATGAAGACCCCACGGAAAGAACGGGGCAAGTCTATTTTTTCCGGAAATGACTTTATGGCGCATTCTGGTGGCCAGCCATTGTCACTACAGATCAGTTGAAATTAATTTCAAATAAAGCGGAATGTTACTGAGATGCAGAGGTTTTTATTTTTAGTGGAAATGGAAAGAACGTCCCATATCTTTTCACTTTCTCATAATTTAACTTAAGTTTTTATTTGTTTTACATTTTATTCCTATAAGTTATAAGAAATAAATTTGGAAAATAAAACTCTCAATTGGGGTGTTTTAAGTATTTACTTTTAGTGTTGAAAGTTTAAATTCACTCTCCTGAAAAAGTTACAGAATGTGACTTACCGTGCCCCGTTTTTCCCGTGGAGTCTTCAATTGTATTGGGTGGTTCCCTAATTAATAAATACTTTAATCTCATGTAAATGTTTTTCAGGATTAGGGACTAATCCATTACAATCGAGTTGACAGACTGAAAACAATAAAATTTCAATGAATAAGGGCAAAATTTAAGAATGGCCTCAAACACCATTCATCCAGTCTGGTGCAAGGAAAGGAACTGCCTCTTGGAGTTGTTGAAGTTAAATGATCCCTAATGAACATAACCAATCACGTTTTCTTGCAAATATTGCAGAGTGTCTTGCTATAAAACTCCAAATTCCTCAAACATGGAATGCGTGAAGTTGGATCATGTCGTATAATGTGGGGAGAAAGCACAGCTATCAGCACCTGTCACAAACGGTGGTGCAGCAACATTGTTTTTTTTTTTAAATTCATATCTTGACACTTTTAGTGCCTGGCAATGAATGAAAATAACCCATAAAAGGTAATCGAGAAGTACATTTTGTAAACTTTCCTCTGTCAGCTCGAACTTGACAATGATTATTGTATCATTAAACACAAGAAAACAATCTTGTACTAACCGAATTCAAGTCATTATCCAAAGTACACATTTTCTCTTCAGATGGAGTTTCTATGTTTCGGGCTGGTTAAATAATTCATCCCTGTTTTTCTTTTGAAGTTTTGTAATTGAAGCTAACTTTCCTATAGAACAGACGCTGCATGCACCACTTGACTGGGGATAGCAGCAGCGTAGCGCCCAACTAGTTTAACACATTTACACTTTTAACGTGTTTTACAATCATCATTACTCACATGAATTTCAGAGTAGTTGCTGGAAATGCTGTCCTTCATTTTCTAAACACACGTTGCACCAACGTAGGAAGTTTTGGTACACTCATCCTCACTGATATTTCGTTCTCGAGAGCCTCCAGAGTACGCGGATTGTTTCTGTATAGCTTTTGTTTGAGATTCCTCTACAAGTAAAAATCGCATGGTGCTGAAATTTACTGAAAGACTTCTTCTTGAGAAGGTAAGCTTCCACTAGGAAAATTTGATGTTTTGTTCTGTACCTGACCATCTTCACATGATACAGTACTTGTTGTCTCAATTAAGGTCACCAATAAGGCAGTATTAGAGCCCCATATGTCATTGGTCAGCAAGACTGTGAAGTTGCAGCTAGCATACTTTGGCCACGTTATGAGATCTGATGCATTAGAAAAAGCAATCGTGCTAGCAATGATCAGCAGTACCAGAAGACCAGGTCGCCGGAGGACACGTTGGTTGGACACCCTGCAGTGTGGCACAGGGCAAATTGGAGAGTGATGATCCATAGAATCACCGAACTGAACGGATAACATCATCAAGGTATCTTGACAACTCCGTATCTAACAAAATGCAATGTCAGCATTCAAGGCTATCCGACCCGCCCTTGTATAATGGGCAAATGCTATTGAACTGGAGGTGACTAACCACTGCTCTGTTCTATAGGTTCACTGTATACTTATAGACTTGCCTATCTGAAGCAGGACTTGTTATTCCTGTTGTCAGATGGCGATTTGAGCTCATAATGATAATGAGCAAAACACCCGTTTTGTGTTATCGTCAGGTACTCTGTGTTCTTACCCTATAATGTAAGGATCATATTATTATTATCAATCTTGATTGGTCACATTGGACCACTTGAGTCATTCCACAATCACTTCTTCTTTGAAGGTAGTACTGCTTGGTTCTTGCGCTCTTCCCAGTACTTTTTCATTCTTTCAGATCGGGATTTTCTCAACTCATCTGAA
Organism: Meconema thalassinum; assembly: GCA_946902985.2. Lineage (NCBI taxonomy): Eukaryota > Metazoa > Arthropoda > Insecta > Orthoptera > Tettigoniidae > Meconema > Meconema thalassinum. The sequence goes on from OX336396.1 coordinate 4,773,496, forward strand.
ATGTCCATAGGCTTTCTATGTGTCATTTCTGCAGAAAATTTGTTAGTTTCAAGAATGGTGTTAATTTTATTTTTCACCTCGACATCTGTTATCTTGAGTCCAACTGCTTTGAGATCTTGTTGGATTTCTTGGATCCATTTTCCTCCAGTTTTCTTTCCTAGATTTCTCATCACTAGTTGGCGTACAATTCTGTTTCCTGGAAGCCGTAAGATGTGAAGAAAATATGAAATTCTTTTCTTCTTCATTGTGCTGGTGATTGGATCACTCTCATGATAGACAGTTTCATCTGGGAGAATCCTCCAGACTCCCTCAACCTGATACTTTATATTTATGCTCGTTCTAATGATTCTTCTTTCCGTTTTGAGGAGCTGATCAGTTCTTTGTTCATTTTTAATTTGGAACAGTGTTTCACAAGCATTAAGTGGCTTCAGGGAGAGTTACAGTTTTATAATGTTGGATCTTAGTAGCTATTGATAGGCATTTTTTAAATTATATGTTGACCAGGTTAGAGATTGTGCCTTTTTAATTTTATTTGTTCTATTTATCCAAGTTACTGTTTCGTTTAAGTTATGTGTTATAATTTCTCCAAGATACTTAAATTGAGGAACTACATTAATTTTATGATCATTTATATAGACTTCATTTATATCTAAGGGTTTCATAGGCATGATCTCAGTTCTTCAAAGGATATCTGTAATCCTATCCCTTGAGCAATTTCTTGGAGACTAGTGATCTGAGTACAAACCTCTTCCTTGTCTAGTGCTAGAAGAGCAGGCCCGACGAGAGGGGGGGACAGGCAGGACTGGTGCCCCGGGGCCCGACCCTCCCAGGGGGGCCCGGCGTCCTAGGAGGATGTGCAAAGCACTTATTTTTCAGGACGCGAAGAGATATTTACCTTGCGAATCAAGCCCTTTCGTGATACGCTTTAACGTCTCAGTACCATTAAACATAAAATTAATTGCCCTCTTTATCTACGACTTGGAAATGACCCCGGTTCCTGAAGAAGCCGCGGCAGGAATGCAGGATTAGGCTGCCCGACTGCGGTGTTATTCGTAGTCTTACTCAACAGTTAATAAAAAGGCCTGTTTGTAGTTACAGATGTTAATTCATTTAGGGTCTTGCAACATTCAACCCGTGTACTTGGTAGCTAGTAGGTCTAGTATCACTGGCGGGCAATGAACACTTGGCGCTCGGTTGGGGATGGTTTGCATCAAATAGTACTGTAGATATAATTCAGTATTTGCTGACGCGTTAGTTTTACGGTTTGTTTCTGAAGGCCTCCATGTTATTGAATAAAGTTGACTGTATAGCAGTAGTTTTCACAAATATTAATGAAGCGATCAAAATAGAAAACCAAAGAATGTGCGAATTGTGTAGATTGAAGCGGAGGCTAGTGGTTGTTGTATAATAAGTGAGGTGTATTGGCAACATTGTTGTAACTATTTGTCTTGGAGAGTAAAAACTTAGACCCTCTTAAAACCGTCAAAAGCTGGGTGAAAAGCGGGGTATACACTGTGCTGTGCTATGGCCTCTGTGACATGATAAATCGCATGTCGTATTCTTAGTTGCCGACTGGGAATGCGTTGGCCGTCGCGACTATTACTGTAATTATTAGGGCTAAGAGTAGGGTAGGTGTCCCTGGACTTGAAATAAGGTACTGATCCGGCATTGGTTGGAGGAAGTGTGAAAAACCACACTCAGGATAGCCGCTGTCAGCGCCCGGATTCGAACCTCCGATCTGTAGACTTGCTGCAGGCCCCAATCACGATCATTGGTGAGCTACACCGCGGGGTCTTACTTGAAGATGTGAGAGCTTTTACTTCAATATCAGAGAGTCTTTTCTATAGCCACTATATGTCAATGGTCACCAAATTTTTATTCCAAAATATCCCAAAAATAATCACCCAAATGGTCTATCCTATAACTCAATAATTTGGACCTAATTTTTGCAAACTTTTCCGGAGGAGGGACCCCGGATCCCACTCTGAGCTTAGTGATATTCCATACCCCAAGATTCCCGGTGTGTCCATTCCCCCATAATCTTGGCTTAAATCCGCCCATGATGGTCACCAGTCATAGATAGGATTCAGGATTTTTAGGAGAACCTAGCTCTAGTTTTGCTTACTGCAGAGCAATATTACATTATAAGAAATCCACTGACTGCCAATTACAAAATATAGTTCAAATTCACATTTTCTTCTTTTGTGAAAACAATCACTGATCAGCTGCAATCTACTGATAGCACATAATAACTTGAGTTATGTATGAGTACTCTACACCTGTGGTTAATTATGTAAATATATTTTGCTTTGTTTAATGTACAAAGATGTCTGATCGCCGTTCAAACAAAACACTTACCTATCAGTGTTTAAAGGAAGGAAGATTGTAGTTTTACGTGACCTTGAATCTTGTGATTATGAGCCACGGGACCTCCTTTTTACGTGGAATCCGAACCACAGGACATGGCATTTCAAAATTTCACATGCATTGACCGAGAATCGAACCCGAACCGCCTTGGTGAGTGGCACACAGCTAGACCGCTGAGCCACCACGCCCCCTAATATCAGTGTTTAGGCTTAGACCCAAGGGCGTGACTCTTCAAGGGCAGCAAATTTTAAGAATGTCAACATAAAAACACTATATGTAAAATGTATTTTAAAATACGTCTTGACTTTTTATAAAAATTATGTTTTCATTATGAAAAGAGATTACGTCATATGTCACAGGGGCCGTAGTACCGCACAGTGTACAGTATACCCTTTCCACCTCTTTTAACATGCAGTTCAGTGAGATGAACTTCCTGTTGATTAATGGGTCTTATGACGTAGGGATAGATTTGAGGAGGAAATGAATGTACGGGTTAAAACGATGAATCATGGAAAATAAGCATAGAATCACCGACGGTGGAATTCTAACCCACCTGTTTCCGAGTTAATGGACAACAGCTTTTTTCGATGTGAGTATTTTCCCAAAGTTAAATACTGTAAATGCCATGCAATTACTGGTCCGGTAGATGCAATTTTTTTAAAATTTGTGTACGACAAACGAGCATATTGCTTTTACGAGTATCACTGAAGTTCTAAAGTTATTGATATCAAATAGGATCTGCAGAACTTTAAATCTGAACACTGTGCATGCTTACAGTGTTACCTCAATGAGACAAATTTAGATTTGTCAAACGCCAAAACAGTATAGCGAATTTAATGAAAATTATGACTTAGTTTTCGATGTTTTTAATCTATTATTTTTGTTAATTGAAAATAATGCATTAGTACGCGCTTGTCAAGTATAAACATTGAATTTTCAAATAATTTTGGATGCATTCCTCCACTTTCAATGTTGTAAATTTTACATACCAGCATTAACTTATTTATATTGATAGTAATTCACGCTCTGCTTATGATAATAAATATAGCCTGGATTTAGTGGAATATATCATTGAAATATTATTATATATGAATTGCAGCCAAAGGTCATATCAGGACATTTCAGTTGAACGCCCGAAGGCTACCCAACAAGTTCAATTTCAAGTAGTTCCAACTTTGGCTACCAGACGCCACTGTCACTGACACCCAGCGGGGAACGTTGGAACTTGATACTGGAAATATCTGTTCCCGAAGGAATTTGTTAAGGAACTTGATACAGCGTTTCTAACCAAATAACCTACAAATTTTGGCTACACACTACCAATTGTAGTGGTAGGTTCTTTTACATACCATAAATCTATGACATGGACCCGCCGGCTTTACTTCCCCTCCGAATAAAGGCATACAGGAGGATTTTAACGCTCTTAAAAATGCGACGACTTCGGCCGGGTTTAAACCCGCGATCTTGGGCATTGTAGTTCAGCATGCTACAATAATAATAATAATAATTATTATTATTATTACTGTTAATTGCTTGCTGGCTCTTTATGCTCTTGTAATTGATTTCGTGATGAACATTTAGTGCAAATAAAAAAAATTGCAAAATCAGTTTGTGCAAATTTGCGAGGATTTTACAGAATTTGGTTTTAGAGGGGGGCCCGGGAGATTCCAGCCCCAGGGCCCGTCGTCGCTCTCCACGGCCCTGTAGAAGAGCCAAGTCATCTGCAAATCCTAAGCAGATTATTTTTATTGATGGTTTTGTTCCAATTTTGATCTTATTATTACAGTATTGTGAGTTATTTTTCGATTTAAAATATTTGATTGTGTAGAATAATTCTGATTAACCACTCAACATTTTGCTCCTTGTACACACAACGATCAATCATTAGAACTATTTGATTTTAACGTACAAACAATCCTTTTAGTTGTAAAAATTACAAATTCTTTTTGATTTTAAATCTTGAGAGCAACACGACACTTTTATAATGTTTTATTTGGAAGATAATTTGGTACCGTGTTACAGATGTGATGTCGATAGTTTTGGAATATTTTAAGCATCTCAAAATTACCATATACAGTTCATAGTTTCAATTACAGCACTTGCAACTTTATATTTTGAACAGTTTCTTCTGACAACTTGCTGATGTTGACCACATATTTATTGACTCGCTGGTTTTATTGAATACCATTTAGACTTCATTAAATGTTGTCAACAAGAAGCAATGTGTTTCAGATATACATACCGTACTTATGCTCTTCTCTTCTCTGTCAACGCTATGCAATCGGGGCAGATGACCACGCTGTCGCGCCCCTTGAAACAACAATAAGTTGTGACTGGTCTCCCTGCCACCACAGCATAGCATTGAGTGATTGGCTCCACCTGGACTTGATTTGCCACAAAGAACTTGGTTGTACCAAACTTGAATCAATGAGTATTGAAAGTGCATAATATAATATAAGGTTTCTTTATTTGTAATCAATACTTGTGCATTGCTACATAAATAGGGCCTGGTCTGGGAACAAGCTGACTAGTACTTGTCCTTACAATAGAGCCCAATAATGTACATTTCTAAATAAATGCTATCGTTGCCACATCAATAATTCACAAGCCAATAACCACATAAATCTGTTGTGTTTCTGCTGGGGAAGCTACTTCCAGTCAGCCAACACGAGTTTCCTAGTGCTTGACATAAACTACACTTGTCACATAAACGGGGAGCCAAGCGAACATCATCAGATCCTACTCAGCGGATAAGACGTGTGCAACTGTATTTATAATGATTAAGCTACAGAAGATTTTAATAGAACTTTATAACGAGTCGGATTCTTTAAGCGAATATGTTTTAATAATTAATACTGTAAAATGCTCTGCCAATCAATAGAGTACATATTTCGGTCCAACAATGGGACTTTTTTCTGCAAATTAGAATTAAACCTTAAAAAAACTAATCTAATAGAAGTAAAATATATCCAGGATGAAATTAAGGAACAATGAAAATATTAACTAACCAATTTATAACAATAAATATTTACAATCTGTTGGATAAGTATTCGTGTGAAATGGATATGCTTACAAGTAATTTGGTTAAATCATCATCATCATCATCATCTTGCACAGTTTCCAGCCACTGGCCACGTTCCCGCCATCTCTCAGCCTCCACCCTTGTCCAGTCTTCTTCACGCTTTCTTCCACCCCCTTCAGCCACCTGAGTCTCGGTCTCTTTCCTTCCCACTTCGTCTCGTGTACTCTCCTGGGTATCCTCACCATCCTGTAATGGTTCCTCCTTCATTAATTCCCTGGTCCTCTCATTTCTTATTCTGTCCATCTTTGTAGCTCCAATACTGCTTCTCAAGAACCTCATCTCACTGGCCTGTATTTTGCTCTTCTCCCTTCCTTTCATAACCCAGGTCTCCGAGGCATACGTCAGGATAGGGACATAGTACGTCCGATATATGATCTTTTTGCTGTTCTGAGGGACATGCTTCTCACACTCCTCCGAAATGCTTCTGCCTGTCTCCCCCGCTCATTTATTTCTCTATCGTTTCTTCCATTATCTTGTATCAGGCTTCCCAGATACTTGAAACTCTCCACTTTCTTCAGCTGTTCCCCACCAATTGTTATTCCCGTTGTGGTTCTTTCCTTCTTCCTTGTTGTGATCACCATCTCACTCTTATTTATGCTAAATTTCATCCCATATCCTTGTATTATTCCTTCCCACACGTCCAACTGTTCCTGTACCTCCTCCTCCTTGTTTCCCCAAATCGTCTCCAAACACCATTGCTTTCATCTTTCCTTCCCCAACCAGTTGATTGAAATTAAAGTTGGAATACATCTTTGGAATATTTAAATCAATGTGAAGAAAGACTCACTATTACGCAATTGAAGGCTGAACCTAAATTAAGCCTAAGTGTTTGCTTGCCTCGTCCAATATCATTGACTGTTAACCAACTGGGAAAGTTTCTACTAATGGTAAGTGTAGTTAAGCTTAAGATAGCATTCCCTCCCTCCCTTCACTAAAACAGTGTTGCCACATGTTCAAAGGACACTGGAGAAGACTCAAAGTGGCAATGCTTAATTCAACATAAAAGTAAAGATTTTTGTTGCTAAATTACCATCCACCTGATGATTACATCGAAGCTGACCATAAGCAGTCGCTTAGAGCCACACGTGGCATTTTCAGACTTGATTTATCTTTCTGCATTTCTAAAAAGCTTTGATATAAGGGAATGTGTGTAGTAAAATGCACACGCAGTATTTGGCAATGGCGTTGCACCAAACAACCTTCTCTCTGTTATTTACAGAGCTGGGTGTGCTTTTCCTATATAGCCAAGTTCATGGGACTGATGACGAGTTGTCCCCCTCGGCATACATTCATGTTGACCAACTGAAAGCCAATGTTATTGGCGAGAAAACCCATAAATAATCTTTGATATGAACAACAGCTGTGAACTCTTTTGTCCTTGACGCACGAACCTGCGACTGACTCATTGTTTGCAGCTTTTAAGAGGAACTTTTGGTAAACCCGTGGAACTGGGTTCAAATATTGCTTGCAGCATCGTGTGTGGCACCAGCCACTCCTCGCCGGGATCGCACGGACCTCTGCAGCATGCTGGAGCGATAGGTCTCGCCGCGGATGGACGCCCGCAGGGAGGCTCTCAGCCCCGCGCGGTGGAACGGGCTCGGAGGCTCCGGGGCGACGATAGTGACGTTGTCCGAGAGAGGCCTGAAATCAGTGAGAGCGTTTAGCAAACTGCGCTAATCACTTTGCTCTAGTGTTTCACTTGGTGCTTGACCTCAAGACATTGAACTAGACTTCAACCTGGCTTTAAATCAAGTTTAGCTGTTAACAGTTATCGGGTGATTCTGATTTAAGTTGACTTTAAATCTAGTTTAGCTGATAACAGTAATCAGTTGATTCTGATTTAAATTGAACTTAAATCAAGTTTAGCTGCTAAGAGTAATCAGTTGATTCTGATTTAAGTTGGCCTTAAATCGAGTTTAGTTGCTAATAGTAATCAGTTAATGCTGATTTAAGTTGACATTAAATCAAGTTTAGGTGCTAACAGTAATCAGTTGATTCTGATTTAAATTGACCTTAAATCAAGTTTAGCTGCTAATAGTAATCAGTTAATGCTGATTTAAGTTGACATTAAATCAAGTTTAGATGATAACAGTAATCAATTGATTCTGGTTTAAGTTGACCTTTAATCAAGGTTAGCTGATAACTGTGATCATTTGATTGTGATGTAAGTTAGTCCTAGTTTGTGCGAGTCCAGGTCCGAGAGGTCGCTACACGATACTGGGCTGTAGAGCACACCATTTCTGATGTATATAACAAGCATTAATCTACTCACTTCTTGCAGCAAGGGAAGTCCAGGAACTTCTGTCCTCTACCAAAGTTCTCTCCGTCTTGCAAAGTCTGAGGGAGTTCCTGGTCCAGGGTCTCGGGCAGATAGAGAGACAACACGCCGCCAAATATCCCGATAGCTCCCAGCACGATGAGCGGAACAGCCGGGCTGACGATCGACTGCAACATCACATTCACTCATTTTGAATTGTGGATTCAGCATCTTGCATTTTGTAGCAATATTGTGTGACATCATATAGAGGTCTATTCCAAACAAAAGGAAGCTAATAGTAAGATGCTTCACATCACTGCACCATTATTTCTCCTGAAGGTACAGACAACTTGTCCACTATTTTGTTTACTTTGCAGGACATCAAGAATTATGCATTTATTTAGCAAAAAACATATAATTTTGTTGAGACCATTTGACATTGTAGGGCTAATTAAAATCCCCTAAATTCATATCATCCTCTCAGTGGTACCGTCACCTTGCAGAAGGGTGTTTGGAGGCTTGTGAGCGCAAATGATCCTTGGGGCTATGCGAGTGGGAGCTTTGGCTCCTGGTAGGGCCAGACTAAGAGCCGTACCCTGGTCCTCGAGGTTGGGGGTTGGGCGTGGGCCTAACAACCCTACCCCGGAAGAAAACACTTGTTACGGAATCAAAGGACAAAGGAAACTGGACGGTTGAAATGGACAAACGACCTTGGCAACAGGAACGGTACATGAAGTGGTATTTTGGGACATGGAATGTAAAAAGACTGAGTAAACCTGGAGGATTACGGAACTTGAAGAAGGAAATGAGGAGGATGGGAGTCAGAGGATCGAGAACCAAAGCAGTGGGTGAGGATTGTCCGGGAGGCCAAACCACGAACTCCAACTCTTGCCCCGCCATTCCTTCACCACTCATGTCATTCTACCTGGATCTATTTTTTTTTTTACATACAAGGTTGTTTAATTTCATTACCTTATTCCCCATTTAGTCATTGTGGTTAATTTCTAGAGCTTGGAGACAGTTTTGGGAATACAGTATAACTCCTGTATTCTGTCACCTTTGGGACTGAGGGTTTGGTCGGAATGCAAAAAATACGTATTTACATCAAAATAAACAAACTCTGAACTCAAGATATCGAGGTTCGTTTCCTTCTTTCTTGGTCAAGCCACATCCACAATGCGTTCGAGTTTAGGCTTTATCAATGTTTTGTGACTCATAAGAGCATTTTCACCATGTATCGTCACTGTGCATGATTCAATGTCTCCAATGTTTTATTGTCGTGACGCCTACATTGAGTTCCTTGGCAATGATTCCCCTTTGCCCAGTCTTCGTAGCACTGCTAATTTTTCATTTAATGAAAGAGCAACGTGTTTACATCTTACTGCTGACATGTTGATAAAAACACACCCAACTGCACAGCACTGTAACAAACACAGAAGAACAATGTCGTAAAACCAAAGAACAGTAAGCACAGTGCAGTGCGTACCGTACAAAACACAGACGACAGAAACGATAGAAGATTTGTCATTTAGATTTTCACGGCCCTTGTTATTATTCATAATGTTGAATTTTGGGCTTATGCCGTGTTTTATTTTATTGAAATTCGACGCGTTTCGAAAGAAACCATGTCTTTCATCGTCAGGAATAATCTGGAATACGACAATGTTGCTAAGAGAAAGCAACGAAGAACATATAGAAGGTGCCCAAAGATGGACGCCATTATAGCCCCATGTTAGGGACAACGGAAAGCAGCAGTGAATTACTTTCTCAGGGTTCTGATAATAGGTAGCCAGGATTCACTGAGATTGTAGCCGGTGTCGCGGTTGAAATTATCTGGGTGTTTACGTATTTCCTAAAATACATAAGGAAGATGTTCCTCTTAGACCTATTGTTAGTACGATTGGTTCTCCTACATATGCCCTTTCCAAATACTTAGGTAGACTACTTCAGCCGCTTCTGGGTAACACGCCTTCGTACATTAAGGATTCCACACACTTCGTGGAAAAGTTAAAAGCTATAACACTTCAGCCGGGTGATATTCTAGTGAGTCTCGACGTGGTGTCTCTGTTTACGAGAGTACCTATTGATGGTGTTATGTCTCTCATTAATGGCTTTTTTCCTGAAGACATCACAAGACTTTTTTTTATCACTGCATGACCTCCTCCTACTTTCTATGGAATGGGAATTTTTATGAGCAGACTGATGGTGTGGCCATGGGTAGTCCTCTCTCTCCTGTTGTGGCTAATTTCTTCATGGAGAACTTTGAAGAGAAAGCTTTGTCGTCGGCTCCTTTCAAACCGAAGATCTGGTGGCGTTATGTGGATGACACGTTCGTTGTTTGGACGGAAGGTGAGGAAAATCTTAGCCATTTCCTGGATCACCTTAATATCCAGCACCCTTCTATTTGTTTCACCATGGAAAAGGAATCTGACGGCAAAATACCCTTTTTAGATGTTCTCGTCACCAAGAAAGAGGATGGATCTTTAGGACACAGCGTTTTTCGTAAGCCAACACACACCAATAGATATCTCCACGCAAGTTCTCACCATCACCCTGCCCAGAAACATGGTATCCTTACAACTCTAACTACCAGGGCTAGGAGGATTTGTGAAGTGTCTTCTTTACAAGAAGAAATTAACACCCTGCGAACCACCTTTGAGAGCAACGGTTATAGCAAGGCTTTGATTTCTACGGTTCTGAAACCAACAATTAATAATAGGACGTCAGTTGAGAAAAGAGATGTAAGAGGAACTGCTTACCTTCCATACATACATAACACAACGGATCGTATTGCTAAAATCCTACGTCGATACAACATACGGACTGTATTTGGAACTTCTCTTAAGATTAGGCAACTCCTGCGACCAACTAAGGACAGTTTGCCTAAATTGCAACAACCGGGTATCTACAGAGTTCCCTGTACTTGTGGCAAGGTTTACATTGGGCAGACTTCGAGAACAATATGCACTCGCATTAAGGAACATAATAGATGCATCAGGCTCATTCAACCTGATAAATCAGCTGTTGCCGATCATGCTTTAACACCTGGCCATGATGTCATGTTCCAAGGAGTGGATGTTCTTGCCCGTATAAAGCAATATCGTCCCAGAATCATCAGGGAGGCGGTTGAAATACGTAAACACCCAGATAATTTCAACCGCGACACCGGCTACAATCTCAGTGAATCCTGGCTACCTATTATCAGAACCCTGAGAAAGTAATTCACTGCTGCTTTCCGTTGTCCCTAACATGGGGCTATAATGGCGTCCATCTTTGGGCACCTTCTATATGTTCTTCGTTGCTTTCTCTTAGCAACATTGTCGTATTCCAGATTATTCCTGACGATGAAAGACATGGTTTCTTTCGAAACGCGTCGAATTTCAATAAAATAAAACACGGCATAAGCCCAAAATTCAACTTTATGAATGATAGAAGATTTATTTATTGCATGGCTTAAAAGTGCCGGGAGTATCCGAGGACATGTTCGGCTCGCCTGAGTCTGTAGCTCCTTCTAGCGGACACCCTTAGGGTGAGCTACAAGATCCGTTCAATTTCAAGTAGTTCCAACTTTCACTACCAGATATCAATGATACCTAGTGGTGAACGTTAGAACTTTGATAGAGCGTTCCGGCGAAATCTAACCTAACAATTTAGCTTTACACAAGTTTAGTCTGTGGAAGGACCTTTTACATCCCATAAATCTATGACATGGCACCGCCGGCTTTACTTCCCCACCGAAGGAAGGCATACTGAAGGATTTTTAGCGCTCTTAAAAAATCTGACTACTTCGGCCGGTTTGAACCCGCTATCTTGGGAACAGAAGTTCAGCATGCTACCAACCACGCCACCGAAGCCGCTAACAATAGGACAGATGACGGAGCACTAAAATGGACAAGCGATATCAACAACAACAATGGCGCGACGGGGCAAGTTCGGCTCGAGCACGGTCGGATCAACCGGAGCGGCGGACAAGAGGGGTTCTACTGAATTCGCAAGCCAAGTTCTTCTCTGTAACTGTTGTAAAGGGTCTGTCTTCAATGAGAGAGTTTGCTTGTGTTGGTTGATACTGGGCTAACTGGGGAAGAATGACTGATATGCTGCGTAGACAAACGTTTTGAATTGTTTTAGATTGAGTGAATGATGATTTGATGGTTTGGGGAAACAAGGAGGAGGAGGTACAGGAACAGTTGGACGTGTGGGAAGGAATAATACAAGGATATGGGATGAAATTTAGCAGAAATAAGAGTGAGATGGTGATCACAAGGAAGAAGGAAAGAACCACAACGGGAATAACAATTGGTGGGGAACAGCTGAAGAAAGTGGAGAGTTTCAAGTATCTGGGAAGCCTGATACAAGATAATGGAAGAAACGATAAGGAAATAAATGAGCGGGGGAGACAAGCAGAAGCATTCCGGAGGAGTGTGAGAAGCATGTTATGGAGCAAGGATGTCCCTCAGAACAGCAAAAAGATCATATATCGGACGTACTATGTCCCTATCCTGACGTATGCCTCGGTGACCTGGGTTATGAAAGGAAGGGAGAAGAGAAAAATACAGGCCAGTGAGATGAGGTTCTTGAGAAGCAGTATTGGAGCTACAAAGACGGACAGAATGAGAAATGAGAGGACCAGAAAATTAATGAAGGAGGAACCATTACAGGATGGTATAGAGAAATCTAGACTTAGATGGTATGGACATGTAAAACGAATGGAGGAGAAGAGGATCCCCAGGAGAGTACACGAGACGAAGTGGGAAGGAAAGAGACCGAGAGACAGGTGGCTGAAGGGGGTGGAAGAAGGCGTGAAGAGGAGAGGAGAAGAGTGCACAAGGGTGGAGGCTGAGAGATGGTGGGAAGACAGAAGACGTTGGAGAGGCTTGTGTTCCAAACAGAGCCGGCCAGTGGCTGGAAACTGTGCAAGATGATGATGATGATGAGTGGGAATTACAGAATTTACAGTGTCAATGGCACGTCGCCCATACTAAGGTGACTTTTGAACGACTTGGTCAGAAAAAGGTAAGTTCAGCAGTAGCTTTCCTAAGAGCAGCCAGTTTGAAAGTTCTTGGAGAAAATACCATAAGTACCACACCCTGTTACAGGTGTTGGCCATTCTGGAAAATATGGGTCAATAGCTTGGTTGGTTAATGATGTGCCCAGCTATCGCACATTCATACTTATTCATATGCCTCAAGTCTGGTTCTGACTAGGGGCCGAAAACTTACATGTTAGGCTCTTTAAAACAAGAAGCATGATCATCATCTGGTTCTCACATCCTCAACTAAAATGGTTGTCACAATTAGTGGAACATTCCTTAGCATGGTGAGATACCAAGAGGAGTCCTTATTAAGGAGGTGAACAATGGCTTACATACGATGCAGCTATCGTGTTACAAGGTTAGGTGTGAGCTTCTCCAATACAGCCGGACTGACGTGACTTGAGGAGGTGGTGAGAACCTAACTGAAGAGTTAACATTACCTATCATGACATTAGTCCGTGTGACTTAAAACATTTGGGCCACCAGATATCAGTTTCCGCCCTACACTCTTAGCTTACACTCACTCACCAGGTAGACGATGAATGGCGAGATGATGGTCGCCACGTAGCCCATGATGTGGATGAGCGCCACTCCTTGAGCCCGCACCACGGTGGGAAGCAACTCGGCAGCATACTGGAGGCCGATGTTGTACGAGATGTTGACACTGAATCGGCCGAGGATTGCCAGGGAAGCTGAAGCAGTACCTGCATCAGAACACAACAATCAGAACTGTAAATGTTTGGCTAATATCAATAATGCAAGGGGCTGCTTTATTTAGAGTCTGATGATGATCAGATGTCATCAAGTCGGCGTCGACTGCATGGATGGACTGTCTGCATATGATTCGGTCTGCAGCCAAATACTTCAGATCCTTCACTGATATATTCATGTTGGATTTGATGGAGTCGATCCATCTCAATGCTGGCCGCCCTCGTCTCCGAGACCCTTCCACCTTTCCAAGCATAATTGTCTTTTCCAATGAATCAGAACGTCTCATAATATGTCCAAAATATGACAGCTGTAATCGTGTTATCAGTCCTTCAAGAGACAGATCTGGCTTGATTTTTTGAATTTCCCATACATTTGTCTTGTTGGCTGTCCAAGGAATACGCAGTATCCTTCTTCAACACCACAGCTCAAAAGCATCAATATACGTCCTATCTCGTTTCCTTAAGGTCCAGCTTTCGCAACCATCTGTAGCTATGTGACTTAACCATTCTAATTTTAGTAGGCAAAGAAACATCGGAACACTTGAAGATCTTATCCAGGCCTTCAAAAGCTGCCCTTCCTAGGGTAAGTCTTCAGCGAGCCACTACTACTAATGATTGATCCCAACAAACAGAAACTATTCACCTCTGTGGTTAATTTATTATCTATCATAATGTTTGATGGTAAACCTGTTGTCATTATCTTGTTGATATTCAAGTACAGGTCTAGGGATATCTATTTCCTGAAACTTGATATCTGACACAAGGCTCCGTGCGTAAGCTTACGTGCTGCTTGGGGGCGTGGTGGCTCAGCGGTCTAGCTGTATGCCTCTCACCAAGGCGGTCCGGGTTCGATTCCCGGTCATTGCATGTGAGATTTTTGAAGTGAAATGCCATGTCCTGTGGTTCGGATTCCACGTAAAAAGGAGGTCCCGTGGCTCATAATCGCGAGATTAACGGTCACGTTAAACTACAAGCTTCCTTTTTTTTTACGTGCTGCTACGCCGCCACATGTCCCTTCTTTAAAATCCTTAAACATGACTTTCAACATGCGGTGGTTTGTAATGGAGCTGATGTCGCGACCAAAGAGTTCTGCAGACTTGGTGTGCACATTTCTACCGGTAGGAGCGCACGGCAGCAAAACCTGCCTCTACTCTGTTGCCACATGTTTTACATCATCCCATGCTTTCAGCGGGGTAAGGTCACAGAGAGGTTACGGGAAATTCCTGAGCCTTTGGTCACAACAAAGCTGCGTCCGCGAGACAGCCGTGACCAATTGTAGTGAAACAGGAGCGATGGGGGTGTTAAGTCATCGACACCAATGTCCCCACTCTCTAAACGTATTTACTGAAGTACTTTACTGAATATGTACGGAGAGAGAGATAACGCGAAGTCCTTGCATCTTGTTTAGAAAGTCTAATTTGAGACATGCTCTCTTTATCCACACAGTAATTCTGAATCATACTACCTCTTGGTGCATTGGCTAGCATTCTTGCCTTTCACCTCGGAGGTCTGAGTTCATTTCCAGGCTCTGCCAAATTTAATTCTAGTTTGAGGGCTGGAACGGGATACACTCAGCTTCGTGAGGCAAGACTGAGAAGAGGTGGGTTCGAATCGCACCACTCGGAAGTGGATTTCCGTAGTTGTCCCATTTCTACTCAGGGCAAATGCCGAGACGGTTCATAACTTAATATTCTCCTTCCCAATTCTCACCTGAATTACAAATACACAGGTTGAGACAACACTTGCCCAAATACACAGGGCTGCCTGAGCCTGTAAATGAAACAACAAGAGCGGTAGTTCTGAAACTGGCTTGAAGACAACCCTGCCTCCATGTTGGTGACCTTTCCTTAGTTTACTGTGTATCATTGACCTGTACATAATAGTTGTCATTACAAACGTATTTTAGGAGGAGAAAAGTAAGTTATTCATAATGTGTGCTATTTTTAGAAAAATAATTTATAAAATAAAGTTTAATGTTTTTCAGTCGGTCAACACGATTCTACCCAATTGTGATGGGTTATTCCCTACTCCTGAGCTTCTATGCCCAAGGTCGCAGGTTCAAACCCAGCTGCCCGTGGCTTATGATCTCACGATTAACGGTCACACAAAAAAGTATTGATTGGACGGAGATCCCCTATCCCATTAAATTGATTTGTACACGTCAATACGGACCTTAAAGTATGGAAAACCATCCAGATAATCATGACTAACATCTTTATAAGCTATTTGCTAACAGTCACGTAAAACTACAATCTTCCTTCTTTCAAACCCGGCTGAAGTCGTCGGAGGGGAAGTAAAGAAGGCATACTGAGGCATTTAATGCTATTAAAAAAAAAAGTTGTTGTTCCGCCCCTTAAAACAACAATAACTAACTAGAGCTCGCGTCAGCCCGGAAGGCGACCGGCTCTGTGGGATTTGCGCAGAGAGAAAGAGATACATGTCCACTGTTGCAACAGGTCCACCATGTCCGAGTTCCCACACCGCAGGCTGCTGCCATGAGCACGCTGCTTTACACTTAGCTACACACTAGCTCAGATTCTCAAGACAGACTGACTGTGAATGGTGGGATGGAAGTAATGGTAGCATAGTATTCTGCGCACCGCCTTCCCGGCTGGCTCGAGCTCGAACTAACCCATGATATAGATTTATGGCACAAAGAAGAACCTTCCACTAACTAAACTTGTGCAAAGCAAAATTTGCAGGTTAGGTTTGATTAATGCTCTCAAGTTCCATCGTTCGTCAGCAGGCGCTGGTTGCGATAGCATGTAATAGTAGCCAAGTTCACAGCTAGGTGTTGTGGTTGGTAGCATTTGGTAGCAAAAGTAGGAACTACTTGAAATTACTGTCTACAGACCTTACTTGAATTAAAAAACAGATAACACACACTAATACAGTCATCACAATTAACACCAGCTATCAGACAGATTCTACACACACCCAAAGTACACGGGGCTACATGACTGCCTTCTCGCAGCAACAAAACCAGCGGTGCACAACTTTTTTATAAGTGTGGGCCATGTTTATTTGTACATAATAAGTGGCAGGCCGCATATAGGCACTTGGCAAACCCACCGCTAAAGCTAATGTGTTTGTGTGTCCTCTAAATTGCATCATTAAGTTATCAAATTTCTGACTTAACTTAAAATCTGTAAAATAATTGTTTATTTTTTAGCCTATTTTCATTGATGAAAAAATAGGCTTATGAGATCACCTTTTGTCCGTGTGTCTGTCTGCTTGTGCGTGTGTGTTGTGGTGTGTGTCCCCCCTTAATAACTTCTAAACGGCTGGAGCGATTTCAATGAAACTCTGTAAGTTCATAGCACTATTCCAGACGACCCCGACCGTGCCCCTCAATTTTGTTACGTCTCACTAATCCAACATGGCGGCTGTGCGAAATATCTCACCAGCATTCAATATCTCCGAAACTATTACCGATATCACCCTGGAATATTTTACGGTGATAAAGGGAACTACTAGAAGTTCACCTATGTGACTTTTGAAAACCTAGTAACTATGAAACCAACATGGCGGCAAGCGAAGTTCCGACTTTAAAAATAGACTTTTCTCGCGATTTAACCAACCAAACGCAATAAAACCTGGTAAAGTATATGTATATACACATTGTAATGCACCGACATCTAACTTCGTTCAATTGTTTACATAACCTCAAGATGGGGAACGTGCGAAATATTTCAACGGCATTCTATATCTTTGAAACTATTAGGGGTATCCCTCTGAAATTTTGTACCAAGATAAAGGGCACTACTGGAAGTTCATCTATAAGACTTTCAAAAACCGGTTAACTACAAAACGAATATGGCGGTCAAGCGAAGTTGAAAATTTTAAATAGACCTTTCTCGCGATTTAATGATCCAAACGCAATGAAACTTGGTACAGCAAATGCTTATACACATTGTAATGCACTGGTATCTAATTTAGTTCAATTGTTTACATAACCTCAAGATGGCGGCTTTGCGAATTTTAAAATTAAGTTTTTATTTCTTCTGTCGTAATCATGCGATCGAAGTGAAAGTTTGAATAATGAAACTACGCAATAATTTTTCTTTAATGTTACATGACTCTATGGCCTATATATTTAGCAATCCAACATGGCGACCATCCGAAATATTTAGACGGCTCTGAATATCTACCAATCTATTACAGCAATCAAACTGAAATTTTGTTTGTTGATAGTGGCAGTTGACATAAGTAGGATATATGAAAATAGGCTGTATAGTTCTTCACGGAACTGCTTGTTAATTTATTTTTAACGAAACATTTTTATAATTTACTTAAGGTATTTCATCTAGGGCCTACAATAATCTCATCATTCACAATATGTAATCACGTTTTGAATAGTATACGATATTTATCCGCGGGCCTCAAAAACTGACTTGGACGGCCGAGGATTGTTCACCCCTGCCCTAAACTAAGGAACCAACCAACCAAAAAAGTTTACATGAGATTAATACATACCCTTGGATGTGAATTTATTTATTTATTTATTTATTTATTTATCGTATGGCTTTTAGTGCCGGGAGTGTCCGAGGACATGTTCGGCTCGCCAGAGGCTGTAGTTGCTCCTAGCGGACACCCATAGGGGAGCTACAAGTGCTACAAGTTCCGTTCAATTTCAAGTAGTTCCAACTTTCGCTACCAGCGGTGAACGTTGGAACTTTGATAGAGCGTTTCAACGAAATCCAACCTAACAATTTAGCTGCACACAAGTTTAGTCTGTGGCAGGATCTTTTACATGCCATAAATCTATGACATGGGACCGCCGGCTTTACTTCCCCTCTGAAGGATTTTTAACTACTTCGGCCGCTATCTTGGGCACAGCAGTTCAGCGAAACTCAATATCACATCGAAAATACTCTAAGTATTTTAATTTGTGATATAATTTGCATTTTGATATTGCGGGAATTATAATGATAATATAATAGTGTCACTAGCAACCCGCCCCGGCTTCGCCCGGGAACAGTTATGAATGTGCAAGGAATTCCTGTCAGACGTAATTTAAGAATGGCGAGGTGCATGCCAAATCCCCCTCCCGTCCAAACTAAAAACACTTATAGTGGGCGATGTATCGAAGATAGAGATATGCTCACGCGGACTTTTTTGTACAATTTTTCATGCTGAACAATTCTTACACTCATAGTATATTGATATGTTTAACGGTTTGTCCAGCGTAAGCTTAAAAAGCGTACGGACGTCTAGTTCTTTCTTCGACCTATTCACTGAAATCTAAAATCGTTACTGCTTGGCTCCCTTTGATCATAAATAAATTATTTTCTACAGAAATCTTCCTCGATATTACCTGTACAGAATGGTGAAAGCTGCATCAAAATCCATCCAGTGGTTCTCGAGATTACCCGTGATATCCAAGAATCGGGGACTTTGTTTTACACTAAGTAGAGATAAGTCCTAGTCGTGCAATGCTTGGTTAACAGCGCTGTGTGAGCAGTTGAGTAACAAGGTCTCATTGTCTAGGCCGGTATGAGCGCAGCTCGCATTCAGTCGGCCGTGTACGCATAAACCAATGCTGTAATCGTTGAATGGGCAGGCAGTCTAAAGCAGCCAGGAGGGATGCGATCCAGCTGGCAGTGGTTCGGAGGGTTTTATCGCCAAAATGATGCCCGCTATCTTTTCCCTCCCATTCGGCAGTCACGACGGCGTTGGCGTCAGTGGGTTTGTTTCTCACCAGCATCAGCATGGCCTTCTTGTGTATCTTCCATGTCGCCCGACAATGACTCGATGAGTAACAAGCTCGTTGCAGCCATTCTCGCTAAGTATTGCGTGTTAGCGTCGCGTCGTAGAGAAAAGTCCCGACCTGACCTCAAGGCACGTGTCCAACGAGTGATATTTTTCGTACATTTTTAGCCTACTTTTCACATTTTGCAAAAAATGAGGAAAAGTAGACTTATGAGATCGATCCGGGAAAATGTCTGTCTGTCTGTCCTTCTGTCTGTCTGGCTGTGTGTGTCCCCCCCCTCCCTATCAACTCCTAAACGGCTGCAGAAATCGGAACCAAATTTAGTATGAGTTAAGATGTATACCGGAATATCTCACGTCCATATTTGAATGATGTCAGTGCTACCAACTGCAGAAAAAACGCACTAGAAATTTGAGCTCCATGTTGGATATCTTGGAAAGTGTGCATGGGAGCTATTCTAAAATTGGCACACATGTAGATAACACTATTTCAGTTTAATTTCCAGGAGGCCATGCATGACAGTGTTGCCAAAGTAATTTTAAACCTTCTGATAAGTCCAATATTTAAATGCATATAACTTCTACACTATCAATTGGATTTCAACCAAATTTTGTATGTAATATGTGTACATAAACAGATGTGACTGGGCGTATTCTTAAGAGCCACCAGGGCTGCCAACTGTTAATAATTGCTCTCTCTATTCTTTTATCCAAATACCAATATATCAGAAAGTATGCAAGCCGACAGCTTTAAACTATGCACACGTGTAGTACCTAACATTTCGATTAATTTTGGAGTAACTTATATACTTCAGTTCTACCAACATGATTCTAAGCCTGCTGATAGGACCAATTTTTAAAAACATGTAACTTCTATACTATCAGTTGGATTTCAACCAAATTTCGTCTGTGCTATGTGCAACATAACAGATATGAGTATAAGTATTCTTAAGAGCAATCACGGCTGCCAACTGTTAATAAATGCTGTCTATATTTTTTTAACCTAATATCAATATATCAGGAAGTATGCAAGCCAACAGCTCTATACTTTGCACACGTATAGCACCTGACATTCTAGATTAGTTTGGAATAATTAATATAAGTCAGTGCTGCCAACATGATTCTATGCTTGCTGATAAGTCCAATTTTAAAATACATGTAACTTCTATACTAACAAATGGATTTCGTCCAAAATTGACACAACAAGATATCATAATATTTCAGATTAGGCTATTTCTGACCAGCACACGCATGACATTGTTGCCAACATGCTTTTAAGCGTGCTGATAGATCCAATGTCTAACTGCATGTAACGTCCATTGGACTTCAACCAATTTTTGTATTCTGTACATTAAGAGATGGAACTAAGAATATATTCAGTCACCAGGGCTGCCAACTGTAATGCTCTATTAGGCTACATTATACCAGGTATATTTCGAACTAATTGGACATTTCGATGACGTCGTAGTCCTACTTTTGCTACCAAATGCTACCATCCACAACACCTAACTAACTGACACAGTACACTTATATAGTATGTGATATAATTCACACCTTTGTTGGCAGAGCTCGCAAATGCAGTGTTCTCCAGGAGTGTGGAATTGTTTGTTTGTGCATTGTTTATGATGAAACCCATGTAGCCTATAAACAGCCTTGTTATGACATGTCTTTGCACTTGGTTTTCTTTCATCCAATTTTTGTCGGTCCATTTGGGTCTACTTTTCACTGGCGGTGTTGCACCTTTTCAATCGCTTAAATAAACGTGCAACTCCTGGGTCCATGGCCTGTTGATATGCATTCTTAGCAACTCTGGTTGGTTGGTTCCTCAGTTTAGGGGCTGCGACGACGCGGTCATGTAGCCCCGTGTACTTTGGGTGTGTGTAGAATCTGTCTGATAACCGGTGTTCATCGAGATGACTGTATTAGTGTGTGCTATCTGTTTTTAATTCAAGTAAGGACTGCAGACATTCAATTTTCAAGTAGTTCCTACTTTTGCTACCAAACGCCACCGTCAACGATAACTAGTTCTGAACTTGGTTACAAGATGCCACCGCAGTCGGCTCCTGGCGACGAACGTTGGAACCTAAGAGCGTTAGTCAAATCTAACCTATAATTTAGCTTCACAGAAGTGTAATTAGTGGAAGGTTCTTTTACATGGCATAAATCTATGACATGAGACCGCCGGCTTTGCTTCCCTCCGAAGGAAGGTATACTGGGATTTTTAACACTCTTAAAAATTCCGACGACTTCGGCCGGGTTTGAACCAGCGACCTTTGGCAAAGAAGCTCAGCATGCTACCAACTCTCTTATCGTAGTAAAGAATGGCGGATAATTTTATCAATCTACTCACTAAATTTCCCCTTTGACCTAATAATAAAACATAACTGCATATTATTTATTCCACACAGGCAAATGCTAGGATAGTGACATACGGTACCTGTGGGCACGGCGCTGGCCATGAGGCTGAAGACTCCACACAGGCAAATGCTAGGATAGTGACATACGGTACCTGTGGGCACGGCGCTGGCCATGAGGCTGAAGACTCCACTCAGGCAGGCAAATGCTAGGATAGTGACATACCTGTGGGCACGGCGCTGGCCATGAGGCTGAACACTCCACACAGGCAGGCAAATGCTAGGATAGTGACATACGGTACCTGTGGGCACGGCGCTGGCCATGAGGCTGAAGACTCCACACAGGCAAATGCTAGGATAGTGACATACCTGTGGGCACGGCGCTGGCCATGAGGCTGAAGACTCCAAACAGGCAAATGCTAGGATAGTGACATACCTGTGGGCACGGCGCTGGCCATGAGGCTGAAGACTCCACTCAGCACCATGGAACCACACGCGAGCCAGCGACGACCCCAGCGATCCAACACCAGCGTGAGGAAAGTGTCTGCAGGCAGTTCCGTAGCCGAGGCCACCGTGAAGGTGATGAACACATTCAAACCGAGACTCTCCACGTTCCGGACGTGGCCATCAAAGCACAGTGAGATGGCCATCCTGTGAACAAAATACTATGAGTAACAGGTGCTCTCTCTGGAGAGGTAACCTCTTCCTTTAGCAACAGCTGACTGAACGCGTTGGGTTTAACTCCACTCACACAGTTTGAGCATCGCGAATATTATATCTAGGCAAACTCCAGGGAGTCCTGGATCCAACTCGTCACTCAGTAGAAGTAGCCTCTTCCCAGATCCATTAGCGACAGCTGGCTACGCACTCAGGGTGTAACTACATTAGCGCAGTTCGACCCATCGCGGATATTATATCTAGGCAAACTCCAGGGAGTCCTGGATCCAACTCGTTACTCAGTAGAAGTAGCCTTTTCCCAGATCCATTAGCGACAGCTGGCTACGCACTATTAGCGCAGTTTGACATCGTGGTAAAAACAGCCTTTATCAGAAAGAGGAGGCTCTTCACTTCATCTACCGTCAATAAATATCTCAGAAAACAACGAGGCAGACGGTTCTAAAATCCTCATTAGGCTATCCATTTTGACAAAATTTTCAGCAGACGAAAACAATGTTTCTTGTTCAACTTCAGTAAAATTAATGTATTTATCCATGTTTATTATATCGAGATATTTGCCCTTATTCATGTACCTGCGATCTGCATACAACTCGTGATATACAAGAAGGATATTAACAAATTAAGATAGGATAAGGAGAGTAGGCTACTGGAACTGTCATGGTGGATAAGGGCGTACTAATACTTCATAACGATAACTTTCGTCATAAAGTCATATAATCGACATTGTTTTATTGTTTATGTTCTTTTAAGTCTTATAATATGTTAAAATTTAAGAAATGATTATCGAGAAAATAAGTTACCGTATATGAGTTTAAAGAACTGGCGCGAAATAATTGGGAACAGCATTGCCACCAGTTTCAGAGAATACACACTTACACAGTGTACATAGAACTTCATAAATATCGTGCTGACGCCTTCTCCATAGAGTATTCTTTGAGATATGTTCCACTTTCCATGCCACTAGGTATATGGATAAGGCGGGTTTAGGAACTATTTTCTTGTTAATAAAGGATCTAAATCATAATATGAGCTATGGAGATGGGCGAAAAACTCAATTTTCCTTAAAACTGGATAAAGCGGATTTTGGAACCGTACACCTCTTATTACTCGTCAAAACGTTCGTTTGGAATGTTTGCCTGTATGGAAGTGAAACCTGGACACTTGGGGTGTAGTTTTAAAAAGGAAGAGGTGCGTTTTCTGTGGAACACCGTCAAGGAATGGTGCATAGAGGACTCTCTGGAGGGTAAGAATGCTAGGATGACCTAGGGTGCCAATCCTACACTGAGCTGGTGCAGCTGCAAACTAATCAGGGATATTCTGTCTAATGTATATGACCCACATATTATATAACAAATGACAAGCACTAAGAAATAATACTGCACAAAAGAATGTTAAATTGTTTTTGATGTGGAACACGAAAATGGACATCATTTTTGCAATTAGTGTAAAATTGTGATTCAGAAATGATAATTTATTTCAAAACAACAAATCCCATGTTATTATTACTCACCAGATGAAAATAAGCAGCAGGGTTATGTTGCGCATGCGTGGTGATCGAAACAAGTCAAGCACTGAGTACGACTTGTCATGCTCCTCTTCCTTCTGCAGCTTTTGGCACGAATCCTGGAACATAGCGAAGACCAATGCTATCCATTGTTCTAAAGGGGCAAACTACAGTAACAAATGTCCCTCACCATTCTACCGTTGTTCAGTTGTCGTGAGGACTGAGTCAGTGCAAGCACAACTGAGTTTACGCATGCCGGTTAATGTCCATGTGTAAAATCAATGCATGGTTACGTAATAAACAATTATGCACATGTCCTTGTCTTTCATATTTGTTGTCCTGATATTTATTTATATACTGTGGATATGGTTTTTCATGTGGCATTGCGTTTTATACGTGAATGATATGTTATGTATTAATTAAAAATGCGCACCAATTGTGAAAATTATAAAAGATCGATACAATATCTTGTGTATTCATCAGTTTGTGCCGAGGTCTATGACAGATTTTGCCACGTTTTGTGCAGTTGAGGGAAGTCGTAAAGGTCCAAATCGGTTAATTTTGACATTTTCACTTTTTTACACATCTCTAATTTGTTGTTACTATAAAACAAAGTCTCCGATTCTTGGATGTTACGGGTAAACTCGAGAACCACTGGATGGATTTTGATGCGGTTTTTACCATTCTGTAAAGGATATTTGGAAAAATAATGTATTTATGATCAAAGAAAGCCGAGCAGTAACGCTTTCAGTCGAAAAGTCGAAAAGCACCTGGCGTCCGAGCGCTTTGTAAGCTTACGCTGGGCAAACAGTTAAAAATATCTAAATATTATGAGTGTAAGAATTGTTCAGCATTAAAAGTTCTACAAAAAAGTCCGCGAGAGCATATGTCTATCTTCAATACATCGCCCACTATAAGTGTTTTTACGTTTTAATTTCTTCCAACCATCTCCATTCAACTACTGAGGCGACAGTTTACGAGCTAGCTAAGGGCGAGATCAGAAAACGCGGAACAACAACCCCACAGAAAGGACGGGAGGCCCGTGATACGTACACGAAGGGGCCAGAACACTATCCGCTCCCCGACGAACACCCGAGGGAGTTCAGGGACGAGGCACCCCAGCGAACAGACAGGAGGGCAATGCTTCCCACACCCGGTTACCCACTGCAAGCGGGGAGTTGGCGCAGCCACCCCGAGGAGGGACAGGCATACAACACGGGGAGACGCACACCTACGTTTCCAAAAAACTCCTAGACGGGGAGGTTAAAAACTTCAGGGAAGAGTGGTTGTGTTTGGAATTTCCCTGGAAGTGCAACTCGGCTTTTCTTCATTTCGCCTGTGAACTTTTCGTTCCGCAAGATTCACAGTCAAGTTAAGATTGGCTGGAAGGGGGATTTGTGTTTCATGCACCTCGCCATTCTTAAATTATGACTGACAAGAATTTGTTGCACATGCATCTCCATGATTATATAATTGATAGTCCAGTCAGTGATTTTAAGCCGTCATGCCGAGACGTAAAACGGATATTGGTCGTAGCCTAGTTCATTGATATTGAAAGAAGCGCTTATCACGTAATGCATTCATAACTGTTCCCGGGCGAAGCCGTGTCGGATTGCTAGTTAATAATATATGCTTCATTCTGATTAATTTAGTATGTGTTTTTCTGATAATAGTCCAATATTTACTATTTTTAATTTCTTTTTATTCTATTACTGTAATCATAATTTTTCTTTAAAAAATCTTGCAAGGTTTTATAATCAGTATATCTCATAAACTATTTGGTCTAGAGGGCTGTGGTTTGGCTTATATTTCAAAGGAAAACATCAGTTGGCTATTCTGTCGAGAAGAGTGTCAGCAGTCGATGGTCCCCCGACATCGCTGCCTAACGGGCACAATACACTTATACTACTGCAACTAAATACTTTCACCCAAACCTTTAGTCATAGATTTAATAGCCTAAGTGTAATGGACCTGATGATGCTCGCTTGACGAAACTGGCCTTCCAAGTGTATTTATTAATTTATGTATTAATCTAACGTGTATTTTGTTCACGATTAGGAAATAACCCATCACAATTGTAAATATATTAACATATTAATTAGTTATATTGAAGTCAGTTTTGAGTGACACTGTTAGTTGTAATATCTGTGGGGGAAAATGAAACTGTGTGAAATGCTTCAAAACGAAATGGCCTTTAACATCAATTTTCTCAAAATTACTTTTTTCAAAATAAGAGCCCCGTTTTCTCAGGAACTACAGGTGGTATCTCCATAATTATTTTGCCATAAAACGTATATTGCACACCGATACTGTGGATCCTAGAAGTGTCAATTTGTTCAAGTAGATAGTTAAAAGAATCTCCAAATATTTAATGAAAATATTCGAGGTTCAATGAAAACAATATTTAAAAAATTCTATTAAAGTTTTCCATAAGAATGAGGATCAGTTCACTGAGGAAGAACTAATAAACAATCTGTAAAAAATTAATTTATATATCTAATCTATATCTATATTGTCATTTTAACATTGGCAATGTAGGGCTTTACGACTCCCCTTAATCACATCGTAGTGTTCACACTCTTGGTCACAGAATTCGCAGATGCACATCGGGTTGGGTTCATGGAAGCATTTCATCTTGCAAGGCTGGTATACGAAGAATATGTTATAAGGAATAGAGTTTTTAATATTCGGATGGTTCCA
This sequence comes from Meconema thalassinum, assembly GCA_946902985.2. Taxonomy (NCBI): domain Eukaryota; kingdom Metazoa; phylum Arthropoda; class Insecta; order Orthoptera; family Tettigoniidae; genus Meconema; species Meconema thalassinum. The sequence goes on from OX336396.1 coordinate 4,799,892, forward strand.
AAAAGGCTGCGTTCCATAGAGCGTAACCACTAAATGTCTAGTAGAATGGGCCAGCCACGACTATCTTCAATCTCCATTGTCGTAAGAAAAGATTTTCAAAACCGAGCTTGAATTAAGTTTGGTATGCGAGTTAGTATTGTTGTTCTAAGGAGCGGAACATCGAGGTCATCTGCCCCTCTCGAGATTGTCAATATCACTGAAGTGATAGGATCGCTGTTGGCCTAACTCTACAACAATATAGTGACTTACGATGAACTGCTCATAGATGTTGGGGTCCACCTTGGTTCCATTGATCCTCTCAAATTTCTTCATAATCACAACGGCCTGTTCAATCTTCCCTTGGGACACCAGCCACCTGCAACAAAACAGCAACTCTCAGTTTCTCAAAGTACCTACTCAGTGTGTGGTTCCTCAGTTTAGGGGCGGTCATGTAGCCCCGTATACTTTGGGTGTGTGTGTGGATTAACCGGTGTTAATTGTGATGGCTGTATTAGTGTGTGTTATCTGTTTTAATTCAGGTATGGACTGCAGACGATCATTTTCAAGTAGTGCTACGAAATGATACCGTCCACGACACCTAGCTTGCGGACTTGGCTACTAGATGGCATCGCAGTCAGCACCTCGCGGCGAACGTTGGAACTAATAGAGCGTTATGAATTCTAACCTACAAATTTTGGCTTCACACAAGACAGTGTAGTTAATGGAAGTTTCTTTTTCATGCCATAAATCTATGACATGGGACCGCTGGCTTTACTTCCCCTCCGAAGGAGGGCATACTCAGGGATTTTTAACACTCTTGAAAAGTCCGATGACTTCGGCCGGGTTTGAACCCTCGACCTTGGGCATAGAAGCTTAGCATGCTACCGACTACGCCACCGAAGCCGCGAGTGTATTAAGACAACTTGCCACCAACTCAACCAGGAACCGAACCAGCAACGTTCCAGTCATAAGCAGATCTACAGCAGGAATGCATTGCCCGCTACCTTTCGGTGTTTGAGAAATTAACAATGGAAGTTTGCGTATTGGTAAAAAAAAAAAAAAAAAAAAAAAAAAAAAAAAAAAAAAACACGAATTTTTCCACAAAGGCATTCGCTGCCGATCTTTACCATCCACTCAACAGGGGCCGCACTTTCAACCTGTAATGACCGTACTTTGTTTAGCTGTTAGTTTTGAAAGAAACAGGGTACCATTACATATCTATGCCGATATTTTGCCCATCTGTCCATGACCAAAGGGAAGTCATGTACAGCCTATTCCGATTCAACACGGAACTGTTGCCTACCCACCCGCAATTGGCTTGAAATCTTCTCGCAGCTCACTAGCGACAGGACGGAGGTCGATTTCACTGATTGCCGCCTTCTTATGCAGCAATGCAAAGTATTTTGCTCTTTCAAAATTTATTTACACAGGCTTCACGATAGGTTTGAACGATTTCTGTTTCAGAACTTGATATTTTACGCTTCTGTTAATGACTTTTGAAGAGCATTTCAATCAAATAAAATTTTATTTTAAGACATAGTTGTATTTTTGATGTGTAACATCTTTCCGCTCGGTTGCTGGATAGTTTTGTGGGAGTGATTTTGAAAATTGGGGACGGAAGTGGATCGGAACGATCGAGCTGGCAGTGGTGGATCCAACGGAAGTATGCACTGCCCGCTCGATCGATCAAACGGAAGGGTACTAGCTGGCAGTGGTGGACAACGGAAGTATGCACTGCCTGCTCGATCGGTCAAACGGAAATGTACTAGCTGGCAGTGGTGGACAACGGAAGTATGCACTGCCTGCTCGATCGATCAAACGGAAGTGTACTAGCTGGCAGTGGTGGACAACGGAAGTATGCACTGCCCGCTCGATCAATCGGACGGAAGTGTACTAGCTGGCAGTGGTGGAAAACGGAAGTATGCACTGCCTGCTCGCTCGATCGATCCAGCTACCAGATTATCATTTTAAACGATATTTATCATATCAATATGACTCATTTTAACAGAATCCATATGAAATAACGTGTTGGTCTGTGAATGAAGAGCACCTGTTTATAAGGAATTTAAAGTTATGAGCGGTGTCGCGTCTATTAGTCTAATCTAGTTGATCCATATCGTATTCTTTATTTAGGCTAGTGCTGGTGGAAGCTACAAATCATCTAATAAAATGAGTTCCGTATTATAAACTACAATATCTGTTAAACACTCCCTTTTACAATAACAATTGAAAATGTGTGTATTGGAAACAAGGCAGTGTGTGCTCTGTAGCGCGAGAATGTTATGGCAATACAGTAGGCAGTTTTTTTTTTTTCGTGTAGCCTCCTGAGAGGCCGAGTGCAGGTCTTTCTAGTCGACGCCCGTGGGCGACCTGCGCGTCGGGATGAGAGATGGAATGGATGTAGATGAATGAAACTGGGCAAGGATGTGGAAGGAAGCGGCCGTGGCCTGTCAGGAGGTACTGTCCCAGCATTTGCCTGGTGTTGAAAATGGGAAACCACGGAAAACCATTTCAAGGACAGCCGACGGTGGGGCTCGAACCCACGCGTCTACCGAGTCAGCAGAGAGCTTGGCCCCTTGGCCTAACGCAGCGCTTTAGCCCACGTAGCCCGAGAGCTTGGCCCCTTGGCCTAACGCAGCGCTTTAGCCCACGTAGCCACTACTGTCGGTAGTGCATTTAGCAGACACTGGTTTGATGAGCACAGTGCCAAATGTTTCACCGACTTTCATTTGTCATTGAGCAGTTTATGAAGTTTCACGTTCAAGGTTGAATATCACATGGGGTAGGACAAAGACGACAAATGACATTTAAGTAAGCGGCATTATTGTCAAGCTGTGGGTGAGTAGTCAAATATTAAATGCATAACAGAATGTTGTTATATGAGTGGAATACAAGCTGAGTCATTTCATGATTGTAGGAAGGCATGTTTTGATTTTTTTACGACGAATTGTACGAGAGTCTTGAGAATAATGAATGATATAGTTACTGAGGAGTGTGCTCACAGTATTTGAGAGTACAGTCGACGTTGTGTGTCACTTGGTTATTATGAATTATGAAGGAAGGAAGGAAGCTTGTAGTTTTGCGTGACCGTTAATCTCACAATCATGATCCACGGTACCTCCCTTTTCGTGGAATGCGAACCACAGGACATGGCATTTCAATTCGAAAATCTCACATGTGTTGACCGGGAATCAAACCCGGTCGACCTTGCTGAGAGACTAACAGCTTGACCGCTGCGCCACAAGTGTGACAGTAGCATATCTCCAATTCAATCTATACATTCATCATAGTACCAGTCTGAAAATTGAGCGTAAATTAACATTTTAAGAATGTCCAAGCTGTGTAGTATACTAGTAGGATAACATGTCAGATGTTACACATCATATGCGACTACTGTAAGGCTCGTATCTTTTTTGTGTTGTATTTTGTTTACAACACAATTTATTGCTTTTTAACCCAATACCACAAAACTAGATACAATTTGGAAATGATTTGTTACAAAATTGTTATCAGTCTTCGATTTTCCAAGCAGAGGGCCACTCGTCGCATGAAATTCTCTCTTGCATTCGGCAACATCTGAGGAGTAATTTCCGCAAAGGCTTCCATAATTACGAGCTCCATTTCTTCCACTTCTTTGAAAGAGCGAAATACTTTGCATCAAGAGTTTTCTGTTGCTGGTGATACTATTTAATACAATACTAATTCTACTATGATGATAAGCATATGAATGCCTTAAAAATATTCATATAACACAAATTTGAAATACACGACTGACCAATCGCAAAGCTCGTACCGCAATGATCCATCAACATAGTGCAGACAGTATTACCCTTTCACGAATTGATTGCCTGCGGTGGAGATGGGAACTATTCTTTGTGTACTTGTGTCACACGTCAGCCTATTTCGTTGACAGGTACACTTACGCAAGTAGGATATGACTCATCTCCAGTAGCCTAAGTCATCGTTTAACTCTCTGTGGTGACATGAGCTCCTGTGACGCTTATCTGACGCAATGCTGCTTGACTTATGAGGAGACTGCACTCTGCCATCGCTGTGTTCTCCGCTTCTCCCCGCGGGGCTCATGCTACAATAAACATAAACGCTTGCGCAGCCACGCTCAGCGGCAATCAAGTCTTCAATGGGTAATACCGCTATCTCCGGGAAAACAGATTGCGCCACACTGTTCATATATCTACCACCGGCAGGATTCATCAAAAGGGTAATAACTCCACTTTTGAGGTAAGTGGATAGCCTTTAATCCTCGGGTTTGTTCCGGCCAGTTCGTGAGGTAGGGACTGCGAGTAGGTAATATAAGCCGAAGCTGGGGCAGTGGTTAATGCGCAAGATGGCCGCCGCGCGCAATCACTCTATGTTATTCTTATGGAGGGGTCAGTCAGAGCTGGGGCAGGGGCTAATGCGCAAGATGGCTGCCATACTCTGAGACCGTGCATGACGTCACAGGGGGAGTTCGACCGTGTAGTCGCTAAATGGAATATTTATTATTATTATTATTATTATTAATTTTATTAGGTTTATTGATTGATAGCTTGCCACGGTGAGCGAGTGGTTATCGTGTCGGACTACCAACCCCAAGCTTGCAGGTTCGCTCTTGGTCGTGGCAAGTGATTTCTGAAAGGCGGAAAAAATTAAGACACGCATGTCATACGATGTTGGCATGTAAAAGAACGCAGGGAGAGGTCGGCTATGCAGTTGCTAAATGGAATATTTATTATTATTATTATTATTTATTATTATTATTATTATTAGGTAATCTTGCATTGATTATGTACAATCAAGACCAGCCTTATATTGTCCACTTTTTGGTGTAGTGGCTAGCATTCTTGGCTGTTACTGTGGAGGCTCGGGTTCGAGTCCTGGCTCTGTCAAGAAATTTAATTCTAGGCTGAGGGTTGGAATGGGGTACACTCAACCTTGTGAGGCAAAACTGACAGGAGCTGTTTTTTGGTTCATACCGCAGCCATTCTGCCTAACCCAACTTCACCTAACCTAACCTAACCTTACCTAACCTAACCAGATCACACCTTACCTAACCTAACCTAACTTCAAAATCAGAATGTACAATACATTTTTTTATACCCTCATAAATTAGATATAGAGAATGTCCACCACGATTTAGATCATCGACCACACTTTTCTGACATATATCATTAAAACGTGTCGAAAGGAATGTCTGAAAATTTTCATTAACACATGATACACGTTCACCATACATTGTGTCCACTTTTTGAATGTTAATGATACGGAAAAGAGTATGCATTGGTAATTCAGTGAGCTTTTTTTCTCTCTAATCAACAGTTCTGCCCCACATAGTATTGAGAATATTTATTGTAGTTGCCTATAAAGAAACAAAAAAAATCATATCTATTACAGTTTAGCTATAAGTGACCAGAACCACTATAACATTTTATTCTAATAAGGAGATTTCCATAATGATAAGAAAAAAACTTACCATAATGATGGATTGTGTGTAAGTCAACGTCTTTCGCTGCTTGATGCCACTACTAAACTGATACTCATACAACGGACAAGTGAGTTCATGTTTCGCTGACGTAATCGTATGTTCCCACGCACTTCCTGTGTGTTGCACGCGCCGTAGTGGCTAAATTTGAAACTAAGTGAGATGATTTGCTGACGTAATCGTGTGTTCACTTGCTCCCACACGCAGGCCCCTGTGAATGGGTCCCTGTGGACGAGTCCCTGTGGACGGGACCCTGTGGAAGGTCATTGTTGACGGCTCATTGTTGACGGGTCATTGTTGAAGGGTCCTTGTTGACGGATCCTTGTGGACGAGTCCCTGTGGACGGGTCATTGTTGACGGGTCCTTTTTGACTAATCCCTTTAGACCGGTCCCTTTGGACTGGTCCCTAATGCTATAATGAAATTAAACGTTGTTCCACATGAAACGCAAGCGAAGAGCTGATCGCTACTATGAATTAACATGTTTTTTGTTTGTTTTGTTTTTACACATGTGCACTTGGAGGGTTTTTGTAAGAGGGCGGGCTTTTTGAATACAGATTTAGAGATGAGTTATTTTTTTTAAAATACCAAAAGATCCAAAACTAATAGGTCATTAGCTTTTTTGAATATTTCATGAACCAATAAGGCTAGGGACTTGTATGAGAGGTCGTTGGACTTGAGGTGACATTCTTTTTTTGAATGTATTATTTATTTTTTGTCAAAAGGGCTTAACTACACTTTTGTTAATATCTCGCTAATTAATAATCAGAGAGGGTTAAGTGAGGTGTCATGGGACTCAGGATGGTTAACCCTTTTCCATGGCCAAGGAATTTACCCAAATTACCCAATACATTAAGGTCATTGACCTGAGATTTTATAAACTAATAATTGGATACGAACATGTGAGATGTTTACCATGTGTGATGAAACATAGCTAGGTAGAGAATGAATTAGTGTAGGTGACTGACAAGTCTTTTACCATTGAAACTTGTTTTCAGATCAAACTGCAGTATAGAGAGAGTATAGGTTGCAGGTATGGGTTAATAAATGAGAAACGGTGTACGCAAACTCTGATTTATCAAGAATTAAGAGTAGACTATCTTTAATTGATTGGTTAAAGATAATAGCTAAAACACAAAAATGCTCAGTGGTTACCGAGACAAAATGGTCGCTACACACAACAAGCTTTAAATACTTGAGGCTAATAATCTATACACACACACACTCGCTTGTTGTAAACTAAACTGTGTTGCTGTCAGTGCTCAGACAGTAGGCTAATGACAAAATGCATTGCTAACAGAAATATAATCATTTCCAGTGGTCTAATGTTACCAGCTATCCATATTTTTTTTGTGTTGCAGTGGTAAGCACTTTTAGCTCTTGTACTGGTGGTCTTAACTCGATTTCCAGGTCTGAGGCCTAGAACAAGTTGAACTTAGAAACAAGGGCATAGTGGTGCAGTGGTTAAGCTGTTAGCCTTTCACCAGGGGTTCGATTTCAGGTTAATATGCATGTCATAAACATATTAAACAAAACAAAACAGAGATAACGTTTAAAACTGATTACATTTGTGTCTTTTCAAATTATTACTTGGATTACAAATACAAAGGTGAACTGGGTTTGATATACAGTTAATGCTGTCTATCACACACTAGACTGTAAGAAAGCCAAAAGAGCAAAAGGCGTAGGTAGAGCAGTGGTAAAATTGCTATATGTAGAGAACTACCTGGCAAAGCTATATCGCATAAACAGTGCAGGATACAATCCAGTAATCAAATTTGTATCTTGTAGAACAGAGAAATGCACTTACGTGAGAAAATGTTAGTTCATGTGTAATATGACCTAACACACAAGTGTTCACCTGTGCACATGCATGATAAGAGCTAACAAGTCACATTCTGTTTAGTTCGTACGTAACGTTAGGTTAGGGCTAATGCACACACCCTAGTACACGAGGCACATGCCATTTGAGAGCAGGTCAAGAGATCTAACTTGGTGGATGGATGTGTTCTAACGAGTCATTTGTAGTTGAAAGAGAATAATACTTGTTCTTAAGATGTTAAAACTGAGGAGATGAATGTACAGTAAGACGTCTTGTTATTTCCTGTGTCATATTACAGACATGGCAGAGAGCACACGGTTCTGTTGCTATGACTACGCTGCAGTAATTTGAAACCCTACGTGTTCATTAAGACAATGGGTGATGATTATACAAAGTTAGCAGTCATTGGATATTACACAGGTGTTCCTTCCGGTGTCATGTTGCTGACATGGCAGGGAGCGCACAGTTCTATTGCTACGACTAACGCTGCAGTCATTTGAAACCCCAAGGTGTTGATCAAGACAATGGGTGATGAATATGCAAAGTCAGCAGTAATTGGATACCACACATCAACATTGACTAAATCATAAACGTGTTGTCATAACCAGCAGAAACCTCATTTAAAGATTTTAGATTTTACATTTTAAATTTAAGATTTTTTGATTTTTAGATTTTACTTTATTTACATTTTCCTAAAAGAGTAAACAACAAGGTCACATACCTAATCTCATTAAACCTAACTTTACCAAACCTAACTTAAGCTAATCCAAAGGCTAATGCACATACCCAAAGCATATAAGTTACATGCAACTATCCTTATGCTAGTCTTACAGGTTACTGTACAACATGATCACTACCCAAACGGATTTTTTTTTCATTTTGTTGTTTACACATATGTCAATTTTCCAATTCCCCATTTTCAGTTTTTTAATGTCAGTTTTTTTTAGTTTTTTCAATTTCATAATATGGAAAACATAGATTTTTGCATTTTGTTGTTTACACATTTATTAATTTCACAATTTCCCATTTTCAGTTCTTAAAATGTCAGTTTAAAGTTTTTCAATTTCATGATATAGAAACATGGATTTTCCAATTTATTGTTTTCTCATTTGTCAATTTACCAAATTCACATTTACAGTTTTTTAAATTTCAGTTTAGTGTTTTTTGTTCTATTTGTTAATATGGAAACATGGATTTTTTACAATTTGTGTTTTACATGTCATGCAACTATCCTTATGCTAGTCTTATAGGTTACTGTACAACATGATCACTATCCCCCCACTGGATTTTTTTTCATTTTATGTTGTTTACACATATGCCAATTTTCCAATTTACCATTTTCAGTTTTTTATGTCAGTTTTTAGTTTTTTTTTTCAATTTGATAATATGGAAAACATGGATTTTGCATTTTGTTGTTTACATATTTATTAATTTCGCAATTTCCCATTTTCAGTTCTTAAAATGTCAGTTTAAAGTTTTTCAATTTCATGATATTGAAACATGGATTTTCCAATTTGTTTTTTTCAAAATTGTCAATTTACCAAATTCACATTTACAGTTTTTTTTAAATTTCAGTTTAATGTTTTTTTGTTCTATTTGTTAATATGGAAACATGGATTTTTTTACAATTTGTGTTTTTTACATGTCATGCAATTATTCTTATGCTAGTCTTATAGGTTACTGTACAACATGATCACTACCCCACTGGATTTTTATTTTTTTTCATTTTGTTGTTTACACATATGCCAATTTTCCAATTCTCCCATTTTCAGTTTTTTTAATATTAGTTTTAAGTTTTTCAATTTCATAATATGGAAACATGGATTTGGCATTTTGTTGTTTACACTTTTATAATTTTACAATTTCCCATTTACAGTTCTTAAAATGTCAGTTTAAAGTTTTTCAATTTCATGATATAGAAACATGGATTTTCCAATTTGTTGTTTTCACATTTATCAATTTACCAAATTCCCATTTACAGTTTTTAACATTTCGGTTTAATGTTGTTGTTTTTTTTTCTATTTGTTAATATGGAAACATGGATTTTTCCAATTTGTGTTTTACATGTTCATTTTGCATTAGGAGTGGAGAGAGGTGGGTAGTAATTAAAAATGTGCAAGCAGTGTCCATTGTTGACAGGTCATTGTTGACGAGTCCTTTTCATGCAACATAAAAGTGAGTACATGTTTCGCATGCATTACCTAAAATGTAATACCATGCAAGTGTTTAACATTTTACAACTAACCTGTTAGTATGTTTTTCACACTACAAAGGTTATATCTGTTCTGGTAATAGAATTATTTAGCGTTGGCTTTTATATTTAATATGTACAGTTTAAAGTGATAGAAAAGTGGTAGAAATGTGGTAGCAAAGTGGTAGACAAGTGGTAGACAATTGGTAACAAAGTGGTAGAAAAGTGGTAGAAATGTGGTAGACAAGTGGTAGACATTTGCTAACAAAGTGGTAGAAAAGTGGTAGCAAAGTGGTAGAAAAGTGGTAGAAAAGTGGTAGAAAAGTGGCAGAAAAGTGGTAGCAAAGTGGTAGAAAAGTGGTAGCAAACTAGAAAAGTGGTAACAAAGTGGTAGAAAAGTGGTAGCAAAGTGGTAGAAAAGTGGCAGAAAAGTGGTAGCAAAGTGGTAGAAAAGTGGTAGCAAACTAGAAAAGTGGTAGCAAAGTGGTAGAAAATATTACATGTATTGTTAAGAAATAGTTTAAGCGGATACATGGATTCATTACACAATAATTTTAGCATGACAAAGCTCATTTTCTATATCCAATAGTTCTTCATCATATTTAGTATGACCAGTTTACACATTTATCAATTTCACAATTTCCCATTTACAGTTCTTAAAATGTCAGTTTAAAGGTTTTCAATTTCATGATATAGAAACATGGATTTTCCAAATTCTTTAATTTTTTTTTCATTTATTAATTTACCAAATTCCCATTAACAGTTTTTAAAATTTCAGTTCAATGTTTTTTTTCCTATTTGTCAATATGGAAACATGGATTTTTTCCAATTTGTGTTTTACATGTTCATTTTGCATTAGGAGTGGAGAGAGGTGGGTAGTAATTAAAAATGTGCAAGCAGTGTCCATTGTTGACAGGTCATTTTTGACGAGTCCTTTTCATACAACAGACAAGTGAGTTCATGTTTCACATGCATTACCTAAAATGTAATACCATGCAAGTGTTTAACAATTTACAACTGAGCTTATGTGTTAGTTTATGTGTGGGGTCTTATGTTGGGCATTTTGTGTTGGCTTATTTAACAAGTTATTTTGTCAATGCATTTAGCGGATTATTCTCTTGGTCTTGGAATGTATATCAGTCCATTTTATCACAACATAATGCTTACTGCCATGTTTGTAAGCAACAACAACACACTAATCTTTCAAAAAATCTTAAGTACTCTAAGGTACTCTCAACTCGTACTCTTACCTCTATCCCATGCCAAGTCAAGAACATTATTTTTTTTTCAAAAAAAGGTGAATGGGGAAAGTAGACTATATGTTTAAACTTAAAAAATCATATAAAGTCATATGTTAACTCTAACACCTACGTTTATCCCATTCTTAGTCGAAAAATATTATATTTTTTTAAATTTTTCTAAAAAATATTTGGAAACTAGGCTATATTTTTTGAAAACTAATCATTCTATAAAGTCATAATATAGACTCAACCAATGGCTTTTATATCCTTAATAGTTAGAACAAAATATGTAATTTTTGACATTTTTTCCAAAAATGTTCATTTTTTTAATGGAATATATTTTGGAAACTAGGAATTTTACAAAAAACGTGTGTTTGACATAAATGACAGGTATTTACCCCCTCTACCCACAACTAAGTCCCAGTTCTCTGGGACAAAATCCAAAAATGTTTAATTGTGAAAGTAGGCGATATTTTGAAAACGTATCATTCTAAAAAGTCATATATAGACTCAAACAAATGTTCTTTAAGTTATTTAACGTTAAAACAAAAACTTAACATTTTTTTCATTTTTCCGAAAAAAGTCCAATTTTCAAAATTGTCGATATTTTGGAAACTAAGAATTTTACAAAAATGTTTGTTTAACGTAAATGATAGGTCTTTACCCCCTCTACCCCAAAAATAAATTTCAGGACCCTAGGACAAAAACTGTGCAGTAGTGTGTTTGTACGGGTTCAGATGCCTCCACCTCCACACAAGATGGCGGCCGTAGCTTAACTTAACCTAGCCTAACCTAACAAAATGGCGACCGTAGCTTAACTTAACCTAGCCTAACCTAACAATATGGCGGCCGTAGCTTAACTTAACCTAGCCTAACCCAACCTAACCTGACCTACGAGGTGTCATCAAAAAGTTCCAAAAATGTGGCTGCAACTTAACCAAACCTAGCCTAGCCTAACCTAACCTAACCTACTACGTGTGATCAAAAAGTTCCAAAATGGCGGCCATAGCTTTACTTAACCTAACCTAACCTAACTTAACCTAAACCTACGAAGTGTAATCAAAAAGTTCTAAAATGGCGGCTGTAGGTTAACTTAACCTAACCTAACCTAACCTAATCCTACGAAGTGTTATCATAAAGTTCCAAAATGGCGGCCGTAGCTTAACTCAACCTAACCTAACCCTACGAGGAGTGATCAAAAAGTTCCAAAAATGGCTGCCGTAGCTTAACTTAACCTTTGAGTCATTTTTTTTAACGGGTCCCGGAGGACGGGTCCTTGTTGACGGGTCCCTGTGGGCGGGTCCTTTGGACTGATCCCTATCGACTGGCCCTTGCATTTTATCCAAATTATGTCAAAGGGGACCCGCCACAGGGACCCGTCAACAAGGACCCGTCCTCCGGGACCCGTTAAAAAAAATGACTCAAAGGTTAAGTTAAGCTACGGCAGCCATTTTTGGAACTTTTTGATCACTCCTCGTGGGGTTAGGTTAGGTTGAGTTAAGCTACGGCCGCCATTTTGGAACTTTATGATAACACTTCGTAGGTTTAGGTTAGGTTAGGTTAGGTTAAGTTAACCTACAGCCGCCATTTTAGAACTTTTTGATTACACTTCGTAGGTTTAGGTTAAGTTAGGTTAGGTTAAGTAAAGCTACGGCCGCCATTTTGGAACTTTTTGATCACACGTTGTAGGTTAGGTTAGGTTAGGCTAGGCTAGGTTTGGTTAAGTTGCAGCCACATTTTTGGAACTTTTTGATGACACCTCGTAGGTCAGGTTAGGTTAGGTTAGGCTAGGTTAAGTTAAGCTACGGCCGCCATATTGTTAGGTTAGGCTAGGTTAAGTTAAGCTACGGTCGCCATTTTGTTAGGTTAGGCTAGGTTAAGTTAAGCTACGGCCGTCATCTTGTGTGGAGGTGGAGGCATCTGAACCCGTACAAACACACTACTGCACAGTTTTTGTCCTAGGGTCCTGAAATTTATTTTTTGGGGTAGAGGGGGTAAAGACCTATCATTTACGTTAAACAAACATTTTTGTAAAATTCTTAGTTTCCAAAATATCGACAATTTTGAAAATTGGACTTTTTTCGGAAAAATGAAAAAAATGTTAAGTTTTTGTTTTAACGTTAAATAACTTAAAGAACATTTGTTTGAGTCTATATATGACTTTTTAGAATGATACGTTTTCAAAATATCGCCTACTTTCACAGTTAAACATTTTTGGATTTTGTCCCAGAGAACTGGGACTTAGTTGTGGGTAGAGGGGGTAAATACCTGTCATTTATGTCAAACACACGTTTTTTGTAAAATTCCTAGTTTCCAAAATATATTCCATTAAAAAAATGAACATTTTTGGAAAAAATGTCAAAAATTACATATTTTGTTCTAACTATTAAGGATATAAAAGCCATTGGTTGAGTCTATATTATGACTTTATAGAATGATTAGTTTTCAAAAAATATAGCCTAGTTTCCAAATATTTTTTAGAAAAATTTAAAAAAATATAATATTTTTCGACTAAGAATGGGATAAACGTAGGTGTTAGAGTTAACATATGACTTTATATGATTTTTTAAGTTTAAACATATAGTCTACTTTCCCCATTCACCTTTTTTTGAAAAAAAAATAATGTTCTTGACTTGGCATGGGATAGAGGTAAGAGTACGAGTTGAGAGTACCTTAGAGTACTTAAGATTTTTTGAAAGATTAGTGTGTTGTTGTTGCTTACAAACATGGCAGTAAGCATTATGTTGTGATAAAATGGACTGATATACATTCCAAGACCAAGAGAATAATCCGCTAAATGCATTGACAAAATAACTTGTTAAATAAGCCAACACAAAATGCCCAACATAAGACCCCACACATAAACTAACACATAAGCTCAGTTGTAAATTGTTAAACACTTGCATGGTATTACATTTTAGGTAATGCATGTGAAACATGAACTCACTTGTCTGTTGTATGAAAAGGACTCGTCAAAAATGACCTGTCAACAATGGACACTGCTTGCACATTTTTAATTACTACCCACCTCTCTCCACTCCTAATGCAAAATGAACATGTAAAACACAAATTGGAAAAAATCCATGTTTCCATATTGACAAATAGGAAAAAAAACATTGAACTGAAATTTTAAAAACTGTTAATGGGAATTTGGTAAATTAATAAATGAAAAAAAAAATAAAAAAATTGGAAAATCCATGTTTCTATATCATGAAATTGAAAAACTTTAAACTGACATTTTAAGATCTGAAAATGGGAAATTGTGAAATTAATAAATATGTAAACAACAAAATGCCAAAATCCATGTTTTCCATATTATGAAATTGAAAAAACTAAAAAAAAGAACTGACATTAAAAAACTGAAAATGGGGAATTGGAAAATTGACATATGTGTAAACAACAAAATGAAAAAAAAAATCCGTTTGGGTAGTGATCATGTTGTACAGTAACCTGTAAGACTAGCATAAGGATAGTTGCATGTAACTTATATGCTTTGGGTATGTGCATTAGCCTTTGGATTAGCTTAAGTTAGGTTTGGTAAAGTTAGGTTTAATGAGATTAGGTATGTGACCTTGTTGTTTACTCTTTTAGGAAAATGTAAAAAAAGTAAAATCTAAAAATCAAAAAATCTTAAATTTAAAATGTAAAATCTAAAATCTTTAAATGAGGTTTCTGCTGGTTATGACAAGACGTTTATGATTTAGTCAATGTTGATGTGTGGTATCCAGTTACTGCTGACTTTGCATATTCATCACCCATTGTCTTGATCAACACCTTGGGGTTTCAAATGACTGCAGCGTTAGTCGTAGCAATAGAACTGTGCGCTCCCTGCCATGTCAGCAACATGACACCGGAAGGAACACCTGTGTAATATCCAATGACTGCTAACTTTGTATAATCATCACCCATTGTCTTAATGAACACGTAGGGTTTCAAATTACTGCAGCGTAGTCATAGCAACAGAACCGTGTGCTCTCTGCCATGTCTGTAATATGACACAGGAAATAACAAGACGTCTTACTGTACATTCATCTCCTCAGTTTTAACATCTTAAGAACAAGTATTATTCTCTTTCAACTACAAATGACTCGTTAGAACACATCCATCCACCAAGTTAGATCCCTTGACCTGCTCTCAAATGGCATGTGCCTCGTGTACTAGGGTGTGTGCATTAGCCCTAACCTAACGTTACGTACGAACTAAACAGAATGTGACTTGTTAGCTCTTATCATGCATGTGCACAGGTGAACACTTGTGTGTTAGGTCATATTACACATGAACTAACATTTTCTCACGTAAGTGCATTTCTCTGTTCTACAAGATACAAATTTGATTACTGGATTGTATCCTGCACTGTTTATGCGATATAGCTTTGCCAGGTAGTTCTCTACATATAGCAATTTTACCACTGCTCTACCTACGCCTTTTGCTCTTTTGGCTTTCTTACAGTCTAGTGTGTGATAGACAGCATTAACTGTATATCAAACCCAGTTCACCTTTGTATTTGTAATCCAAGTAATAATTTGAAAAGACACAAATGTAATCAGTTTTAAACGTTATCTCTGTTTTGTTTTGTTTAATATGTTTATGACATGCATATTAACCTGAAATCGAACCCCTGGTGAAAGGCTAACAGCTTAACCACTGCACCACTATGCCCTTGTTTCTAAGTTCAACTTGTTCTAGGCCTCAGACCTGGAAATCGAGTTAAGACCACCAGTACAAGAGCTAAAAGTGCTTACCACTGCAACACAAAAAAAATATGGATAGCTGGTAACATTAGACAGCTGGAAATGATTATATTTCTGTTAGCAATGCATTTTGTCATTAGCCTACTGTCTGAGCACTGACAGCAACACAGTTTAGTTTACAACAAGCGAGTGTGTGTGTGTATAGATTATTAGCCTCAAGTATTTAAAGCTTGTTGTGTGTAGCGACCATTTTGTCTCGGTAACCACTGAGCATTTTTGTGTTTTAGCTATTATCTTTAACCAATCAATTAAAGATAGTCTACTCTTAATTCTTGATAAATCAGAGTTTGCGTACACCGTTTCTCATTTATTAACCCATACCTGCAACCTATACTCTCTCTATACTGCAGTTTGATCTGAAAACAAGTTTCAATGGTAAAAGACTTGTCAGTCACCTACACTAATTCTTTCTCTACCTAGCTATGTTTCATCTCACATGGTAAACATCTCACATGTTCGTATCCCAATATTAGTTTATAAAATCTCAGGTCAATGACCTTAATGTATTGGGTATTTTGGGTAAATTCCTTGGCCATGGAAAAGGGTTAACCATCCTGAGTCCCATGACACCTCACTTAACCCTCTCTGATTATTAGTTAGCGAGATATTAACAAAAGTGTAGTTAAGCCCTTTTGACAAAAAATAAATAATACATTCAAAAAAAGAATGTCACCTCAAGTCCAACGACCTCTCATACAAGTCCCTAGCCTTATTGGTTCATGAAATATTCAAAAAAGCTAATGACCCATTAGTTTTGGATCTTTTGGTATTAAAAAAAAATAACTCATCTCTAAATCTGTATTCAAAAAGCCCGCCCTCTTACAAAAACCCTCCACGTGCACATGTGTAAAAACAAAACAAACAAAAACATGTTAATTCATAGTAGCGATCAGCTCTTCGCTTGCGTTTCATGTGGAACAACGTTTAATTTCATTATAGCATTAGGGACCAGTCCAAAGGGACCGGTCTAAAGGGATTAGTCAAAAAGGACCCGTCAACAATGACCCGTCCACAGGGACTCGTCCACAAGGATCCGTCAACAAGGACCCGTCAACAATGACCCGTCAACAATGAGCCGTCAACAATGACCTTCCACAGGGTCCCGTCCACAGGGACTCGTCCACAGGGACCCATTCACAGGGGCCTGCGTGTGCGAGCAAGTGAACATACGATTACGTCAGCAAATCATCTCACTTAGTTTCAAATTTAGCCACTACGGCGCGTGCAACACACAGGAAGTGCGTGGGAACATACGATTACGTCAGCGAAACATGAACTCACTTGTCCGTTGTACGAGTATCAGTTTAGTAGTGGCATCAAGCAGCGAAAGACGTTGACTTACACACAATCCATCATTATGGTAAGTTTTTTTCTTATCATTATGGAAATCTACTTATTAGAATAAAATGTTATAGTGGTTCTGGTCACTTATAGCTAAACTGTAATAGATATGATTTTTTTGTTTCTTTATAGGCTACTACAATAAATATTCTCAATACTATGGGGGGCAGAACTGTTGATTAGAGAGACAAAAAGCTCACTGAATTACCAATGCATACTCTTTTCCGTATCATTAACATTCAAAAAGTGGACACAATGTATGGTGAACGTGTATCATGTGTTAGTGAAAATTTTCAGACATTCCTTTCGACACGTTTTAATGATATATGTCAGAAAAGTGTGGTCGATGATCTAAATCGTGGTGGACATTCTCTATATCTAATTTACGAGGGTATAAAAAATGTATTGTACATTCTGATTTTGAAGTTAGGTTAGGTTAGGTAAGGTGTGATCTGGTTAGGTTAGGTAAGGTTAGGTTAGGTTAGGTGAAGTTGGGTTAGGCAGAATGGCTGCGGTATGAATCAAAAAACAGCTCCTGTCAGTTTTGCCTCACAAGGTTGAGTGTACCCCATTCCAACCCTCAGCCTAGAATTAAATTTCTTGACAGAGCCAGGACTCGAACCCGAGCCTCCACAGTAACAGCCAAGAATGCTAGCCACTACACCAAAAAGTGGACAATATAAGGCTGGTCTTGATTGTACATAATCAATGCAAGATTACCTAATAATAATAATAATAATAAATAATAATAATAATAATAAATATTCCATTTAGCAACTGCATAGCCGACCTCTCCCTGCGTTCTTTTACATGCCAACATCGTATGACATGCGTGTCTTAATTTTTTCCGCCTTTCAGAAATCACTTGCCACGACCAAGAGCGAACCTGCAAGCTTGGGGTTGGTAGTCCGACACGATAACCACTCGCTCACCGTGGCAAGCTATCAATCAATAAACCTAATAAAATTAATAATAATAATAATAATAATAATAATAATAATAAATATTCCATTTAGCGACTATACGGTCGAACTCCCCCTGTGACGTCATGCACGGTCTCAGAGTATGGCAGCCATCTTGCGCATTAGCCCCTGCCCCAGCTCTGACTGACCCCTCCATAAGAATAACATAGAGTGATTGCGCGCGGCGGCCATCTTGCCCATTAGCCACTGCCCCAGCTTCGGCTTATATTACCTACTACTGCGTAATTGTGATGTTTTTTAACCCAAAGATCGCCTACTGGCGTCAACTCAAGGACATGGCAGAGCCAGGAATCTAACCCAGGACTTTTGGGACTGGCATGGCGTCTCAACACGTACCACACCCCAAATCCCAAGGTGTTCTGGAGAATGATACATTACGCATATTTCATTTACTATTCATTATTATCTAAACAAATATTTCGTTGATTATAATCGAAAATGTAAATGATCTTTTATAAAGAGCAATTTTCTGTCTTTTTAGGTAGATTTCATTAGAAAGCTATCTATTGCAATGGGTACCATGTTTCGACTTCCGGAAAATTTCGACATATCTTCGCGTTTCACATCCCCCAGACCCCCAAACCACCATCAGTTCAAAAGTTTATATATAATTTATGTATATATGTATCTACATATATATATCACTTTCTTGTGGACACGATAACTGCCGTAATTTTTCACCAATCACTTTCAATTTTCTACATAATATGTATCCCTTTAAAATCTCGGTCGAGTTCGTTAATGGGAAAAATCGGTCGAAGGGGGTGAAAATGGGGGGCCTTTTTTTTTTCTTCTAAAAAGTGAAATATCGCTATAACTCTCTTAATACATGAAATATCGAATCCATTCACAGTTCATAATATGTGTCGGATAAGTGCCAAAAATTTATGTTTGAAAAGCTTTTTGATAGCACCAACCATTGACCAAAGGGGTGGAAAAAAGTGGGATTTTCGGGAATCACTAATCCTATCTCTCTTAATAGGCACAATATCAAAACCGTACAAAATGGAAAATATTCCCCTAATAATTACCTAAAACTTTTGTCTGAAAGAAATTTTGATATGACCCATCATTACGCCAAGGAATGAGAAAATTAATTTCGGAATTAAAGAAAATGCCAAGTGCTATCAGAGGTTACCATGACAACGCTTCGAAATTGATGAGGGATGAGCTATCAGAGGTTGCCAAGACAACGCCATTGCACGAGATCACATTCATTTTTCAATCTGACTCTATGGGAGTGGGAAGCGGCTAACTGGTAGCATGCTGAACTTCTATGCCCAAGGTCGCTGGTTCAAAGCCGGCCAAAGTCGTCGGATTTTCTAAGAGCGCTAAAAATCCCTCAGCATGCTTTCTTTCGGAGGGGAAGTTCCAACGCTCGTTGCAAGTTTCTGGTTGCGGTGGCATCTAGTAGCCAATTTCAGAGCTAGGTGTCGTTGACGGTAGTATTTGGTACAAAATTAGGAACTACTACTTAAAATTGACCGTCTGCAGACCTTACCTGAATTACTGACTAATACAGTCATCACAAATAACACCGTTTATCAGACAGATTCTACACACATCCAATGTACACGGGGTTACATGACCACGTTGTCGCAACCCCTAAACTGAGGAACCAACCATAATCTCAGCGGGAGATAAAATTTTGCGTGAAGAAGTAACAGACCGTTAGATAGTTACACATTAGTTCCAAACCTTCCATAAGGACAGTGTGATAACAAGTATAAACATGAACCCCAAATGACAAGAAGGTTACCATTCCCATAAGACAATAAAATTGAAAAATATGCATAGAAAGATCAAACAAATGTTAATTAAGCTCCAATTGTAAAATACTTTCTCCTACGAAAACCTGCATATTCTGCCTATTATAGCCTATTCCCTAGTTTGCCCGGTGAAATCTACCTCCGCCTTCCGGCGTGCCGAGAGGACTTTTTTTTATCACAACATAGCAAATAAATAGTACCTAGAGTATTGGCAGGACAGATGGGCCTGCCTCTTGCGGATTTTGGCTGAACTGAGGGTACATTATGGGGACACATCAGTCTATTTTAACCGGTATGAAAATGAATGAAGATTGTGGTTTAACGTGACCGTTAATGTTGCGATTGTGACCCTCATGACCTCCTTTTTATGTGGAATTCGAACCACCTGGAACAACATTTCATCTCGAAAATCTTGCATTATCGCCGTCTATAATTCTCAAGCTGTGCTGTTGGTAGAATTTGCAACATTGTGGCGTGGCCGTAAGTTGTGTGAACAAGCTAAGCTCACTCGGTAACTTCTGTTGGATATCGATATACAATATGTATGCTAATTATGTGGATGTAATCTCCTTATTCATTGGAATTCTGTAACGGCAATGAAGCAATAAATAAAACAAAGGAAGGTTCTTCTTCCGTTGTGACTTTAAGCTAGCATGCTGTGTATTTTGTCAACACTCTCGTAAATGTTTAAATGAAACTGAAGAACTCTTAAAACATATTAAATTCTGACAGATAAATACGGTCCAGTATCAATGACAGCATTTAAAATCAGTTGTTATTTACTCTGTCGATTTTTTTTATTTAGTCAATTTACCCTCTAGGTTGGTGGTTCCCACGGACTCAGCGCTGGAACTCACCACTACCGCCTCTATGGGCAGTGTCCTGGAGCCTGGAACATCTGGTCGGGTGGGATACAACTGGGGAGGAGTGATCAACACTTCGTCCAGGCGGCCTCACCTGCAAAGCGAACAGGGGCCTCATGAGGGATGGGAAGGGATGGAAGATTGGGATGGATAGGCGAGGAAGAGGGAAGGAGGCGGCCGTGGCCTTACAGTAGGTACTGAACCCTTATATCCTCTGTTGGATAAATGATTCTATGTTTTATTTCTCCAATTAATAAATATTTCAACCAGCATCATGAAAGTAGCCAGACGGAGATGAGGAAATTTCAAGCATTGGTTGGAGACAGCGGGGACATACCTGAAGCAGGTTGACAATAGGCTAAATATTTTAGCTGTGAAAGGAAATAGCATAGCGATGTGTCAGAAGGACAGGTGGGCCGCCTCAAATAGAAGCGACGCGCAGTGAGACATGCTGCTAGTATGTTCATTGTGATATTCGCGCCTAGAAGAAATGATGCAGTAATGTGAGTGGCTGATGAGCAGGCTGGACACTCCTACGACGCCAAGATCTGCTATGAACCACCAAATTACAGAAAATGTGAGAACCAATGAGAGAAGAATGCCTAGTTAACGCGGCAGGTCTAGCGTGGGTACGCTCGGCTAGCATTCACGCGGGAAATCGCCTAGACAAAATCTCTACGATCGATTCTAGGATTAATGAGCATATTCTTGACCTGTGCAATGTTACGAGTTCAGTGATATCTATTTCATGCCTGTACCACAATTATTTCGAGAAATTTTTACATAAATTCCCCCCCCCCCCCATCGAGACCTAGGGCCAGTTCTTTTATAAGTGGCATGAAGAGCCAAGACATTGACTTCTATTCTGTTCGTCTGAGGACGTAGACTATTATTCTGTGCGTCTACGGGCGTAGTCGTCTTATTACTGTGTTCGTCTGCGGACAGAACGACTTCTATTTTTGTGTGTCGTGGACACAGGTTGATTATTATTTTGTGTGTCTTGGACACAGAAGTTATTGTAAAGTGTTAAATTCAGTGATAGATAGTCACAGTACTATATTGTAGGGGCAGTATCGTCGATAATTCGCCAACGAACTGTGACAGGGAAAGTAGTACCTGAACAGCGAATTTAGTAGTCAGATATCAAGTGTATAATAATCTAATTTTTGAAGCAGCGCCAGAGATGACACCGACGACTACAGAGGAAGTTTGGAATTCTCAACACTCCGTCCAGATGGCTGAGATGAGATAGAACCATTCAGTTGGGAAATGGCAGCAGACGTTCTTTGACGGGTGACTACAAGAGAGATGAGTACAAAATAATGTTCTTTATTATTTGATAAATTAACTTATGGTTTATGGGACATATTTTTGTAAATACATTGCTTGTGTGATTAACGTAGTATATTTAGTTTTGGTCTGACACACTTTTGTATGGAAGCAGCTCGCACGAATGTAGTTAGTGGGAGGTTCTTGTTTTTGTATTGTGTTAACTAACGTAGCTATGTGAACGGCCGTGTTTGCATATGTTACGCAATGCGGTTAAAAACGTCTCTCGGAGATCTGTTGTGTTTCAGAAGTAGGACTGAATTAATGTAATTATACAGTAGATTGGAGGGTAATTAAAATTGTTTAAGATTTATTATTGATCAGATTCAGTGTGACTATTGCCGATTGGAGCAATGTAATTTGTGACGAAGAGTAATCAGCTCTATCGTAGGTTTTAAATATTGTGTTTAATGTTTGTGAGCACCTATTCAGCAGACCTGTGTGAAAAGCGTCATGTCGGTCCCAGATGTGTGTATGTGTGTATTTTTGTGGTATTACAAGCGGGAATTTCAGCTGAGACTGATTTCTGTCAGCTTGGTACCCGGTCCATATTGTATCCTTGCGAGGGCAATTGTGGATATGTGATTATGTCTGACCATATGTTGAGTTGGATGAGATTTTTGTTGCTGTTGATTCCGTGAGGTAACGGAACAGCTGGTCAGCTATTTATATACACTGGACTGGGACACGACAAGTATTTGAGGAAAGGGGGAGATGTTTTACAAGGCTGTCTGAACGTGCAAAGCATGGTCATTAGTGAGGAGTGCTCGTTGGCTCCCTAATTACTTGAATTTCAGATAAGAACTGATCAATGGTAAAAGAATTGTTGAAATAAATGGGAGTTGCCTACGAATCACGATAATCTTCGAAGCGTTACCTTAACATGCAGTTTCGTTCATATAAAGTAATCTTAGCCGGTCAGGTTTTTGTTGTTGTTGGTTTATTCCAGGTTTATTTTCATTTCAGTGACCCGTGAGTCACGTGCAATGCTGTCTTTCCTTGTGTGTATTGAGCAATTGGCCAGTTGGTAGCTCATGTTGTTAAGTGCGTCATCGCGCTAATGAGGATCTCAGAGAGATTCCTGTAAATAATAGATTTGTAGCGTGTGTGTCAGCATTAGAGTTTTTAAGGGTTTTTATTAATGTCATGCCCATATCCATAAAAGTTGATTTACGTGATGATTGTTCGTGAGCACCGTGGCTGTTAACCCGTTGTGAACGAACGGTCATCCAAGTACTCATTTTCTCGTAGTTAGTCATCACGCGCACATAAAACTCAAATGCAAGGTAGTGGAACTAGGATCCACAATTTTATTATAAAGGGGGAGATCCGTTTGACTCCTCAAAGTGTTAGATATTCCTGTCAGGGAAAAATTCAGGGAGGATATATTTTTATTATTGTTTGTTTATTTTCTTTTATGCACAATTAGTTATTAAATCTTCTTATTATCTTACGTCTTGTCTCCTTACTTTCTTAATTACAGTTTTTATCCTATGACCCTTGCCTCAGTAAAGCACGTTGTTTGGCGGACGTAAACACCACACCATGAACTGAGCGCGACCCCTTGATCAAGATTCTTGCATAAAACACTGCTATTCTGAAGGGTTCATAGGGATAAAACTGGCGCCATTTACTGTGGTGTAACGGAGAGATTACACATGTCAATTAGGGGCGTATTTGAGTAAAACTGACATGCCGCAAGTGCAGGCAGATATGACAGTATTTAATCACCGGGAAGTGATATTTTATTAAAAGTAATTGAGGCGAAGTGGATACCGCCAAATGTGTGAAAAATAAATTAAAATCAGGAGTTTGCAAAGTAAAATACGGTTCACGTTTTTGTCTTTTAAATTAAAGTAATTAATATGTGATACCGGGCGCCCAATGATAAAATTAAAACTAGATTTGTTAGAAAGTCAAACTCATGGAAATATTAGGAGGCTGTAGCCTAAAATGACAATTAATACTTTGTTAATTAGTCAGTGTTAATATCAGATTAGGATAACTATTTAATGACTAAATATGTGCTTGGGTTTAAAATTAAATTGAGTAAATCTAGAACCACTCAGAGATGCAATTGACTAGTGGGAGTAAATGTAAAAAA
Organism: Meconema thalassinum; assembly: GCA_946902985.2. Taxonomy (NCBI): domain Eukaryota; kingdom Metazoa; phylum Arthropoda; class Insecta; order Orthoptera; family Tettigoniidae; genus Meconema; species Meconema thalassinum. The sequence continues at coordinate 4,823,743 of OX336396.1, forward strand.
TAAATGAACTGAGTTGGATAAAGAAAGTAAATGTGCATTGGATTTTATGTGTGTGTCAAAGGGCATTGCTTTATGCCATTTCCCTAATGTCTCATATAAAGTGTGTATTATGGCAACGGTGGAGCAGATCCAGGAGATCATTGAGAGTGCGGCGAGGAGAACACAGGAATTGTTGGATACTAAATTGGCGGAACAAAGCGTATCGCTAAACACGAAGTTATCAGAACAAATAAACACTAAACTATCAGAACAGAGTCAATCTATAAACACTAGTATATTAGAACAAAGTGAGTCCATAAACAAATTATCTGAGCAGAGTGAATCGCTAAAAACGAAACTGTCAGAACAAAGTGAATCGCTAAATACTAAACTGTTAGAGCAAAGTGAATCATTGCGGACACAATTAAACAATAGTAGGCTAGAACAAAGTGAGTCTATAAACAAGTTATCTGAGCAGAGTGAATCGCTGAAAACTAAACTGTCAGAACAAAGTGAACAATTGCGGACACAATTAAATAACAGTAGAATTGAACAAAATGAATATCAGGCGGAACAAGCTAGGTTATTAAAGAGTGAAATTAATGACACTATCAATTCGCAGTTAGAGGCGCAAAATATTAAAAACACGAACCAATTAGCTTCGTTAACCGCAGAAATGAAAGATCACACTAATCGACAGATGGTATTACTGGCCCTAGATGTTAGCAAGAATAATGAGAAACAATTAGAGCAGATTAAAAAAATGGAAGATATTTTTGATCAAAAACTTAGCATTCTGGATGAAACGGTGTTGGCTAAATTAGAACAAATTGAAACAGCATGCACAATGAATACAAGCGAGGTCAAAATAGCTCAGGATAAATTGGAAGGACGATTTAAGGAGATGGAGAAAAGCGGCAGGGTCATTCAACAACAATTATCAGCAGTAGATGAAAACATATCCGGCATAATTAAAGATATGGACCGTCTCGAGATAAAATCAGCGGAACAATGGGAAAGCCTAAAAACGGAGCAAGAGCAATTTAAGAATACATTAGACGAAAGGCTGAGCCAGATAGAAAGTAATCAGGATGACACAAAAAGCCAGACCGAAGGGCAAGTAAGCACGATTAAAGAACAAATAAGGAAAGATTGGAAGAAAATGAATATTGATTCTAAAGAGGAAAGATCCACCATTCTTAAAACAGTAGGCGAAAATCACACGCGTATTCAAGCTTTGGAGCAAGAGGTGAAAAATAAACTTAAAGAGCAGACGGACCGGATTATTAAAGCCGAACTCCGCTCATTAGAACAATCATCTATATTTAGAACGGGAACAGTGAAAGACAAGCCGGATAACTCAAATAGTCCAGAGTCCAGCACAGCAGGAAGTCAGACTCAGGCAGACAGCCCATTAACAACAAACACGGAAGGATTTCGTAAGAATGTTGATAGGAGCTCGACACCACAAGACGGTCATCAGCCCACACAACTTATTCAAGTAATTCGCTCAAATGACTACAAACCGCAGAAATACACGGAAAATTCAGGGGTGACACCTAAAGCCTTTATCAAAGAGATGGAAGACCATTTCAATGACACTGGGGTACCTGAAGCACGAAGATTAAGGATGATGGAGAGATTTTTATCGGGAAATGTCCTCACATGGTTTTTAAGCTTCAAATATACATTTGGAAACATGTCAGATTTCAACTTAGCGTTTCTGCGCAAATACTGGTCGCCCGCAACACAACAGAGTCTAAGGATGGAGCTTTACGCTAGGAAGTATCAAACCACCCAGCAAACAAAATACTCAGATTTCTTTAACATGCAAATGTTAAAATTTCGTGACCTTGATTACCCATTAAATGAAGCAGATCTGGTGATGACTATAGCGAGACAAATACCAGTAAACGTACAACAAGTACTAGTCGCAGCGAACGTTAGTACGGCCCTACATGCAGAGCAGATACTACGGCAAATAGATGAGACTACATCTCATAGTCATTATAGAGGAAGAAGACCGCTGGAGTTAGTCAATACTACAGAGGTCATCAAACCAAAACAGGCAAACACCAAAACGCAGGGCACTAACACAAGCACTTCCACACCTAGGCGAAACCAGGAAGAAGGAGAAAACAGACCATATCAGCGTAACGAAAATCATTACAACAATAGGTCATACCAAGGTAACAATAGATACCAACAGAGAGGATATCAGCAATGGCGTGAAAATCGAAGGAATGACAGGCCTTATGGAAGATACGGTGATTACAATGCCAATCAAAAATGGAAAGGAAGAAGAGATCAAAATCAAGGAGAGCCACGTAACTATCGAGATGACTGGGATGATAGGCACGCTCAATCGCAAAATTACTTAGAGGAGTTACACGCTAGTCAAGGTGGAGAGATAGGAAGATGGGAAAAGGCCATTGGGAACATGAAGAATCCTGATACACATACTGAGGAAGCTGGAAGTCTACTGAGACAACAGGGATATCAAGGACATGAGCGACAGAAGGATGATGGGAGTCGCAATGGAGCTAAAAAAAAAATGTTAAATTTGGATAAAGGAGACAGGCTACAAACACAACAGTCGGAAGTTGAAGATGGATGGATAGTAGCGAACATACAAGAATGGATTGCTTTGCCAGAAGACTGCCTGGAGGAGACGGTGAAACCACGGAACGATGAAATTAGGCAATTACCCATTATTTACGCGAGGATTGGTGGAATTAATATAAGATGTTTATTGGATACGGTGTCACAGATCAGTCTGGTATCGGAGGCCTTGGTTCGAGAGTTGGGACGGAGTCAGAATATTCCTGTAATTCCGGTACCACAGCTCAAAGTGAGGGGTGTTATTCCTGAACGCACCGTCACTTGTAAACGTCAGGCATACTTAGAGCTGAACATATTGGAACACACTTTTGGGCAAACGTTCATTATCATTGCAAAGATGAATTTCAATATAATTCTTGGTGCAAATTTTATTTGTGACTATCAAGCAGTGATAGATTTGCACAAAAATACTGTCAGTTTTAGAGAGTATGAGCAACTGAAAAATGTGGGATTGCATATGGATGAAATCACTACCGGAAGAGATGTAAATTCTTGGGCATTGGAAGCAATATCGGAAGAGACGGAAGAGGAGGTACGAAAGGCAGAAGATAACATCATAGAAGGAGCTGTTGTGGAACTAGATGAGGAGAGTGAATCCCAGGAGATATGGTCTTTATTAACAGAAGGAGATAACAGTTATGCACAATTTGAAGAGTTACTACAGGAGCGGCTCAATGACATTCAACTTGGGGGTGAACACAGAAAGCAGTTGGAAGAGATATTAAGGAAGCACAAAACAGTATTTGATACAGTACCTGGGAAAATATTAAATTTCAAATATTCTATGCAAGTCGAGGACTGGTCACCTTTCAAAAGCAGATTGTACCAACCTAAAAAGTTATCGTAGAAGCGAGCCATGGGAGCGCCAAAATTAATGATGCAGTTTGAATATATGGACGTCCTATTATCAACAAAGTGCACGAGGAGTAGTTGAGTACGGCACGTAAACGAGGAAGTAATGTTGTTGTTGACAAACATTAACGAGACGAGCAGAGTGTTGCCTCAGGCACCAGAGCGTCATGCAGCAGACTGAGAGGGGAGATACGAGCAGGAAATGAAAACGAGTAAATGCCATTCAAGACAGGAGCGACTAGACCAGTAATAGAAAAGGGGTGATTCCAAAATAAAACAATTTGGCCTACGGAAGTCTTTTAAAAATTGTCGACTTTATTCCTAAGTTCGAAATTTTGTGAGTGGGAGAGTTGTGAACCCTTTTATCCTCTGTTGGATAAATGATTCTATGTTTTATTTCTCCAATTAATAAATATTTCAACCAGCATCATGAAAGTAGCCAGACGGAGATGAGGAAATTTCAAGCATTGGTTGGAGACAGCGGGGACATACCTGAAGCAGGTTGACAATAGGCTAAATATTTTAGCTGTGAAAGGAAATAGCATAGCGATGTGTCAGAGGACAGGTGGGCCGCCTCAAATAGATGCGACGCGCAGTGAGACATGCTGCTAGTATGTTCATTGTGATATTCGCGCCTAGAAGAAATGATGCAGTAATGTGAGTGGCTGATGAGCAGGCTGGACACTCCTACGACGCCAAGATCTGCTATGAACCGCCAAATTACAGAAAATGTGAGAACCAATGAGAGAAGAATGCCTAGTTAACGCGGCAGGTCTAGCGTGGGTACGCTCGGCTAGCATTCACGCGGGAAATCACCTAGACAAAATCTCTACGATCGATTCTAGGATTAATGAGCATATTCTTGACCTGTGCAATGTTACGAGTTCAGTGATATCTATTTCATGCCTGTACCACAATTATTTCGAGTAATGTTTACATAAATTCCCCCCCCCCCCATCGAGACCTAGGGCCAGTTCTTTTATAAGTGGCATGAAGAGCCAAGACATTGACTTCTATTCTGTTCGTCTGAGGACGTAGACTATTATTCTGTGCGTCTACGGGCGTAGTCGTCTTATTACTGTGTTCGTCTGCGGACAGAACGACTTCTATTTTTGTGTGTCGTGGACACAGGTTGATTATTATTTTGTGTGTTTTGGACACAGAAGTTATTGTAAAGTGTTAAATTCAGTGATAGATAGTCACAGTACTATATTGTAGGGGCAGTATCGTCGATAATTCGCCAACGAACTGTGACAGGGAAAGTAGTACCTGAACAGCGAATTTAGTAGTCAGATATCAAGTGTATAATAATCTAATTTTTGAAGCAGCGCCAGAGATGACACCGACGACTACAGAGGAAGTTTGGAATTCTCAACACTCCGTCCAGATGGCTGAGATGAGATAGAACCATTCAGTTGGGAAATGGCAGCAGACGTTCTTTGACGGGTGACTACAAGAGAGATGAGTACAAAATAATATTCTTTATTATTTGATAAATTAACTTATGGTTTATGGGACATATTTTTGTAAATACATTGCTTGTGTGATTAACGTAGTATATTTAGTTTTGGTCTGACACACTTTTGTATGGAAGCAGCTCGCACGAATGTAGTTAGTGGAAGGTTCTTGTTTTTGTATTGTGTTAACTAACGTAGCTATGTGAACGGCCGTGTTTGCATATGTTACGCAATGCGGTTAAAAACGTCTCTCGGAGATCTGTTGTGTTTCAGAAGTAGGACTGAATTAATGTAATTATACAGTAGATTGGAGGGTAATTAAAATTGTTTAAGATTTATTATTGATCAGATTCAGTGTGACTATTGCCGATTGGAGCAATGTAATTTGTGACGAAGAGTAATCAGCTCTATCGTAGGTTTTAAATATTGTGTTTAATGTTTGTGAGCACCTATTCAGCAGACCTGTGTGAAAAGCGTCATGTCGGTCCCAGATGTGTGTATGTGTGTATTTTTGTGGTATTACAAGCGGGAATTTCAGCTGAGACTGATTTCTGTCAGCTTGGTACCCGGTCCATATTGTATCCTTGCGAGGGCTATTGTGGATATGTGATTATGTCTGACCATATGTTGAGTTGGATGAGATTTTTGTTGCTGTTGATTCCGTGAGGTAACGGAACAGCTGGTCAGCTATTTATATACACTGGACTGGGACACGACAAGTATTTGAGGAAAGGGGGGAGATGTTTCACAAGGCTGTCTGAACGTGTAAAGCATGGTCATTAGTGAGGAGTGCTCGTTGGCTCCCTAATTACTTGAATTTCAGATAAGAACTGATCAATGGTAAAAGAATTGTTGAAATAAATGGGAGTTGCCTACGAATCACGATAATCTTCGAAGCGTTACCTTAACATGCAGTTTCGTTCATATAAAGTAATCTTAGCCGGTCAGGTTTTTGTTGTTGTTGGTTTATTCCAGGTTTATTTTCATTTCAGTGACCCGTGAGTCACGTGCAATGCTGTCTTTCCTTGTGTGTATTGAGCAATTGGCCAGTTGGTAGCTCATGTTGTTAAGTGCGTCATCGCGCTAATGAGGATCTCAGAGAGATTCCTGTAAATAATAGATTTGTAGCGTGTGTGTCAGCATTAGAGTTTTTAAGGGTTTTTATTAATGTCATGCCCATATCCATAAAAGTTGATTTACGTGATGATTGTTCGTGAGCACCGTGGCTGTTAACCCGTTGTGAACGAACGGTCATCCAAGTACTCATTTTCTCGTAGTTAGTCATCACGCGCACATAAAACTCAAATGCAAGGTAGTGGAACTAGGATCCACAATTTTATTATAAAGGGGGAGATCCGTTTGACTCCTCAAAGTGTTAGATATTCCTGTCAGGGAAAAATTCAGGGAGGATATATTTTTATTATTGTTTGTTTATTTTCTTTTATGCACAATTAGTTATTAAATCTTGTTATTATCTTACGTCTTGTCTCCTTACTTTCTTAATTACAGTTTTTATCCTATGACCCTTGCCTCAGTAAAGCACGTTGTTTGGCGGACGTAAACACCACACTATGAACTGAGCGCGACCCCTTGATCAAGATTCTTGCATAAAACACTGACTGCTATTCTGAAGGGTTCAGTACCATCCCGGCATTTGCCCGAAGACGAAGTGGGAAACCACGGAAAACCACTTCGAGGATGGCTGAGGTGTGAATCGAACCCCCTCTACTCATTTGGACCACCCGAGGCTGAGTAGACCCCGTTCCAGTCCTCATACCACTTTTCAAATTTCGTGGCAGAGCCGGGAATCGAACCCAGGACCTCCGGGACGGCAGCTAACCATGCTGACCGCTACGCTACGGAGGCGACTACTCTGTCGATACCCGTGAAATTCCTCGTGATAAAACAGACCTGCTGAAAGTATTCCTGCATTAAATTGTGTGTGCACATGTGCGCTCGCAAAGAGAGTAGGCTATATTATCATAGGTCTTAATACAAGTGGTTAAATGTCGAATGATTTCACTTAGACCTTAAATGTTGATTGGTACGCATTCATTTGCTGCGTGGGTTGTTTTAAACTTGATCGAAAGCACGTTTCATGCCTGTTTCACGCTAATAATGTAATTCAACATCGAATATTATCCACATCTCACTCGATAACCTTCCTCTATGTTTGATCGGATATGACCCCTGCTACTACCTACCGTCTCGATTCGGTACCAGGAGAATGGCATGACGTAACAGCCAATAAGAGGCTCGGAATTACATACTGTGGCTAGACTCGGGCTGAAAAAATAAATAAATTATGCTTCCCGCGCAGGGAACGGAGAGCGGGAGATGCACTCTGCTTCATGCTCTCCGTCTCCGTATCGCATAACGCCATAGCCCAGGCGTAAACTCAGACTAGGTGCATATGCACTGAACAACATGATGACGTCATACGCTCAAGTGCAACCCTAGTACATTTCCTCTCCGTAGCCGTAACGCATAACGATGAGGTCGACAAGATCATTTGAAATGATAAAACATTACCTGTATTAGTTAATTATCACAATTAAATGGGGCAATTTAGGATTACGCGCTTCGACCTTCAAGTGGCCATCATCAGATCCTGTTCACTGTGTTAAAGTTAAATGTTCACTAATAGATAAATTCATGACTCCATGTTTCAAAGGGGCAGATGACCTCGTAGTTCCGCCCCTTTAAACAACAATAAGTAACTAACATGTTTCAAACTGAGTATCAATTCCTGCGATCTAGCGCCAAACTTAATCAGGTTGGCACCTCCGGAAAAAAAGTGAATTAAGACTTTCTAGCGACAAACAATTCAATTCCTTTGTTTCCTATTGGCAACTCAAACTAACACTTGGGGCGCTGCGGTCGGTCTGAATAAGTAGGGTTTAAAATACTCAATAACACTCGTTTGATATGGAACACTTTTTATTTTTCGGTTATAATCAGTAAATATGGTCTCTAAAGTAATGACAGTGTTATTTTTAATTGTATATATGTATAACTGTGCGATACACGTGATCTAATTTGTGTGTTCCACTGGATTTTTTGTGTCATTTGCATATTATCAAGCATCAGTTTTTATGGGTGATGTAGATCAGCTGATTCAAATTTACACATGGCTACACTTCGGACATTATTTCGGTACTATTATGCGCAATATAATGTAAATGTCGATCCTGAGTCAACGCCGAGGACATTCAAATAGAGAAATACGGTACATAAACAAATAAATAACACACCGAAGCTGTGCTACTTTTATCATTCCGAGACTAGCATCCACGCAAACCAGACGCACTGTTCCAAGCTCCGACTTATATCGTGAATTGATGTCAAACTGATGATCCGCCAGCCTTTCCGCCAAGCCTACACCTCGTAATCGCTATATTCGAGCTATTCCACTACGAGTCATATAGGCCTAATTTGCCACCCCGTGGGCACTGTAGAATGAGTGATTCCGCTACCATTCAAATATTCAACACCAAACTCACCTTTTAACCATCCAAATCAAGCAATTCCTGTCGCCCCCCGAGTTTTAATACAAGTTAAACTCATCCCTTCTCCCTACTGTACCCGATACCTATTTTAGGCTATCGGCTACGCCAGCAGACATTAAGCTGTAGTTGAGGTTTTGGAAAGCAATAAGAAAAGATAGCGCACCGATCGCGTCAAGAAGAATGTCAAGATGACGTAGGAGGTCTAGAATCAAGGAGGCATTGAAATCTGTGAGAAGATAGAATTATGAATAGAGATGTGAAGCTTTATTGAAACATATATGGAATTATAACAATTAAAACATCTTAGAAGAGGATATATAACATGCATTATATGTGGAAATAATTTTATGGAAATAAGTTATTTTATAACAGAACAGCCGAGAGGATTCGGGTTCGAGACTATGTTCATGACGTAAGAGCGCAGTGGTGGGAGAACAAGCCACGTGCCGCGCGGAGCACATAAGCCGAAACACAGCGCTAGCAAGTTCAGTTGAGCCCAGGAAGACGGGCAGTTCAGAGCAGCTCTATAGCACAGCGAGACGGACATTGAAGGTCACGCAACGTACGGAAACAGTCACGGCAAAAGTGTAGGTGACAGTGCCTGCATCGCCGAGCAGCGAAGGCCGAGCGGGTCGTTGATCCAGGCGGGCTGGCCGAGGAGACAATTGTAGACAGCCGGGGTATTTCAAAATCACACTGCTCGTATTTGAAGACTTTATTTCAAGCTTCATTTCGACGCTGTTCGAGCACAGGCTTTTACGAATAACCTTATAACCATGCTGTTATATAACACATTCAAAGCGACTTTTACTATTCCAAGTAAACTGAATGTTTAGCATAGGCTCTGATGAACATTATATCGTGCATTTATAAGATTTATATCTTATACAATTTTCATGAGTTACCTATTACGAACAGATACAGGGTGTATCGTAATCTTGAACTCTATCAAGTAAAATTTTATTTTACTCAAGTGGAACTTTGTAGTAAGTTGAGATTGGACTTACAATACTCAAACTCAACATTTAAAGGAACAGTGGCGTATATTAGAAGAGGAGTAAGGGGGTCCACTGTTTTCATGAACTTTTCGAGAAGGAGTTGGACAATATCCGCTATGGGTAATCCGAGGTTCAACATGACCGAGTAAACGTGAATAGAGACAAGATGGCACCACAGAGCGATGGATTCGATTCCTGACGAGAGGAGTCCAACAGCTGATTCGCTTGGGATTTCGAAGGAAATCGTCATTTCATGGATGAAATGATATTCACGCCGATCTTACGAGAAATTCTTATGTAGGGAAAATCGACGATCTTGGAAATTAATTACAGCTGATTATGAAAGGTACTGTAAGAGTCATAACTACCTGATACGATTATTTTCATGAATACTGGGCACACATGTATATTTTTCTAATAGGAGTGATATGATTATTAAGACATGGTTTGAATTTATATACTTCGAATTTGCTAGAATATGGAGTGACCATATGATATGGCAGGCATCATTATTCGATATACTCACCATTGTTTGGCTTTATTAAGAAGATGTTTGGTCTTTTAGACATTTTTCCAGCTAGGATATTTTTCATGAATAGTTTTTTTTGTGTAACGAGTATTTCGAACTCGTGATCTGCAATTGATTATCTAAAATTACTTCGTCAGTTCATTGCATACTAGCGAGTGTGTATTATTCATCAGTAGGGATTTTTTTCCATTGGATTGTTTGGAGATGTTAAGAAGTTATTCATTTTAGTGAATGAACATCGCTTTTATATGACAACTAGAAACTTGTTGATTCCTATCTGGTACATTCACTCATACAGTCTACGAGATGGGGTCTTTCGTATTTATACGATTGTATGGTGGCTACTCATCTTACCCATCGTTTAGGGAACTATCATCCAAGCCGACGGGGCGAGGTCTTTCGTATTTATACGACTGTACGGTGGTTACACATCTTACTTGCCATTGAGGGACTCATTTTTATCATCCGAATGTACACGAGATGTAAGTGAATCTAACAAGGAACTACTAGTCACATATCAGTCGAAATTTTGTTAAATAAAGTAACGATAAATGTCAACAGGATTGCATTTAGTAATTCTTGTTTGCCAATCCAATATTTTGTTGCTATACTCTTTTGAGAGTAATTTCAATTTAACAGCTATTACAGCTGATGCTTTGATGATTTTTATAATTGTGTTTGATACCTTTGAGAAGGATTTAAAGTAATTGAATCTTGTAAGATTAATCATTAATGGTCATAATTATTTGAAGGCAGATCAGTATTGCAGATTTTGATATGAGAGATTATAGCACATTGGTGTTTTTCTGCGATGTGAATTATAAGAATTGTAAGAGAATTTATGCTATTTGAAAGCAGATCATAAATTACTGAAGTAATATTTTCCAATTGTTTAAGAAGTTGTCTAGATGTGATCAGATTAATTACAGTTATTGGAGATTATGTGCGTTGATAATTTGAAGCCATTTATATATTTTTTTTTGTAGATCATGCAACATGGTTAAGTGGAGTTTGTGATAGGCATTTTGTGGAAGTTGCCAAGTGATAGTAGCAATGTTGCTAATGTATTTTGAAGCAGACATGAGGTCGTCGTACCCAGTCTAGCGTTATTGTTGAGATTCATGCTGTATGTGCTGAATATTTATGGAGTTTTTGGAGTAATTCTTATATTCAAATGTGATATTTGAAATATTGAAGAAATATAATGTCGTTGTGGATAGTTAGATCCAACGTGATGTCGTGGAGACAATAATATTTTTTGGCATGATAAATTAAATACGAGATATAACTTGGAAGTGATAAAACTGTAAGACAACGTTCTATAAACCATATTAAACAATTTGTTAGGAAATTAAACAAATAAATGAAGTTGATAATACAAGATTTTCTGAAAATAATAATTAACGAAATAATAATCTGAGATTTAAGCATATTAACGATCTGACCTAATGAAATAAAAATCAGAATGACTAGATGAAATAATAAAAATCTAAATAACCAGATGATTGAAATTTAAATAAGTTGATAAATTAAATTTTGAAATAAATCGATGAATTAAATAAAGTGGATGAAATAAAGATTAATAAAATAAACTGATCGAAATAAATTAATAGACGATTGTAATGATGATGAATAACTGAATCAGAAGGTGATAATTAATTAAAGAAGCTTATGATCAATGAATTTATATGCAATTAAATAAATTTAATTGAGAGATAATGTGAAGGAATTGCAACTTGAAATGTGAATTTAAATGATGTAATGGTGATGAATTAACGATTCTGACAGGAATATTTAGAATTTTGAAGTGAGAATTAATGTGAGAAATATTTAATTTTGATAATAACGATGATGATGACCAACGAGAATTTGAATTTTCTGTAATTCACAGATAAGTGATTGAATGACGATGTAAATAGTGTAAATTAATTATTCAATGTTTAGGAACATTTGATTAACATGTTCTATGTTCAAATTATACCATGCAAACCATAATTTATGTGATATTTAATATGAGTGATTATTATATGTGTATGTTTAGGCAGATTAATTACTTAATTAAATCCACATTGATGTTAAATTAAAGAGAATTAGGTCTCAGGTTTCACAAATGTCAGTGACGAAAGACATAGTGCTACAGTGATCCTGAGAATCCAAGAGAACTTTATACATTTTTCTTGTTATGTGGATTAAGATAATTTTGCATTAGAAATGAGATGGTTCGATTTTTGGACAATGACAATTTAACTTTGCATTCGACCATACTCTTAGGTAGGAGTTATACACACATCAAAAAAAGTTTTGCATCACCTCGGTTCCCAGATCTCCGGCATATAGACGTTGACTGTGTATATTGTATCCAAGATACAGTCCCTTTGACTGTTCATAGATGTCACTAAAACTGCTCAAAGATGTAAACAACCATGCATGAGCAGGGCCTATTAGACGGAGGGGGTACGACAGCCGATCAGTTCCAGTCATTCCACCAGGACGAAGGTACGCTGCTCATGTTGTCTGTAGTTCTACCATGCCTAGAAGGTCAATACCGCAGTTCGATCGCGTCCGCATTGTTACTTTGTGTCAAGAAGGGCTCTCAACAAGGGAAGTTTCCAGGCGTCTCAGAGTGAACCAAAGCGATGTTGTTCGGACATGGAGGAGGTACAGAGATACAGGAACTGTCGATGACAGGCCTCGCTCAGGCCGCCCAAGGGCTACTACTGTAGTGGATGACCGCTACTTACGGATTGCCGCTCGGAGGAACCCTGACAGCAATGCCACCATGTTGAATAATGCGTTTCGTTCAGCCACAGGACGTCGTGTTTCAACTCAAACTGTGCGCAATAGGCTGCACGATGCGCAACTTCACTCCCGACGTCCATGGCGAGGTCCAGCTTTGCAACCCCGACACCATGCAGCGCGGTACAGATGGGCCCAACAACATGCTGAATGGACCCCACGGAATTGGCATCACGTTCTCTTCACCGATGAGTGTCGCATATGCCTTCAACCAGACAATCGTCGGAGACGTGTTTGGAGGCACCCTGGTCAGGCTGAACGTCTTAGACACACTGTCCAGCGAGTGCAGCAAGGTGGTGGTTCCCTGATGTTTTGGGGTGGCATTATGTGGGGCCGACGTACGCCACTGGTGGTCATGGAAGGCTCCGAAACGGCTTTACGATACCTGAATGACATCCTCCGACCCATAGTGCAACCATATCGGCAGAATATTGGAGAGGCATTTGTCTTCATGGACGACAATTCTCGACCTCATCGTGCACATCTTGTGAATGCGTTCCTTCAAGATAACGACATCGCTCGACTACAGTGGCCAGCATGTTCGCCAGACATGAACCCTATCGAACATGCCTGGGATATGTTGAAAAGGGCTGTTTATGGACGTCTTGACCCACCAACCACTCTGAGAGATTTACGCCGAATTGTCGTTGAGGAGTGGGACAATTTGGACCAACAGTGTCTTGATGAACTTGTGGATAGTATGCCACGGCGAATACAGGCATGCATCAATGCAAGAGGACGTGCTACTGGGTATTAGAGGTAGTGGTGTGTACTGCAATCTGGACCACAAATGCTGAAAGTCTAGCTGTATGATGGTACAACATGCAATGTGTGGGTCTCATGAGCAATAAAACGAGCTGAAATGTTGTTTGTGTTGATCTCTATTCCCTTTGTATTTAACGGTTCCGGAACTCTTGGAACCGAGGTGATGCAAAACTTTTTTTGATGTGTGTATTTAAAATGTCTGTCTGACTATCAAAGTAAAATAAATTTGTTTTTATCTTAGTTGTGATCTGATGATGGTGTGATGTTCCTTTTTCTTTCCTTGTCTTGAGTAAGGCTTATCCGGAAAGGAAGTGGTTTGCTAGGAATTCAGTTGATGGCGCCCATTTATATTTGCATTATTTCTATTAAACTTATGCCCGTAACGACCCTAGAGATACTTTGTCTCGTGATACCCACTGCTTTTTCGATAATTCAGCTGAATTTCCGACACATTCCTTATTTGACTAGAGGTTCATTTAACTCCGCTCTGTCCCGGAACTCCAGGAATGCGATGCTATAGCAGATGGGTCATCGCATCCCCAGGACGAACGGGTACACTACCAAGCAGCCAATAATTAATTATTTAATTAATTATTCAAGTAACTTCAATCTTACCAGCGCGCCCATCGTAACAGCTGTTTTTAAACTGAATAACCTTCGCTGGCTTTACGTCGCAGGTCTTCTGTCTGTCTACCTCGACAAGTGTTAGATCCTTCCGGGGTGGAAAGGTATTATTATTAGGTATTAGGTATTATTAGGTATCATCACATTTCGGCTATTGCTATTTGCATCTTTTGGAAAGTGATGAAAACGTATGTCCGCAGCCCTCTTATACATCGACTTACAGCCGTAAACTGAGCAATACACTTTGCTTTTACTCATTTTTCACTCTATCAACGAGTAAAACTTATTACTTATGTATAAAGACACGAACAATTTACCACGATCTGTTTACCAATACAAGAAACCTTATACAAACAGTCACCACGTGACAAATGTACCCTACTTGGTAAGTTTCTCATTTTTACCGCTAGATGTCATATCAGATAGCTGGAGTTGCCAATAGAACATTTTTACGATTTTCATGGCGACTCGCCCGGTACACGGCACGAATTCCGACAGGACCTTCCATAACTAGAACTAGTATAGAAGGTCCTGGTTCCGATAAGACAAATGACAGTAGACACGTCTATGGGGCGGAGTGTTGTAGGATTTCTGTAATTTTCAGCAGTGAGATTTGTTGTGTGACGTCTTTACTCCATGACATTACTCTGGAGTCATTTCTATGAAGAAATATTCGGTTTTCTGTAGGTCCCACAGAAACTAAAGTGCTCGGATCAGATGTCAAAATTTGACCATGCAGTTAAGTACAACTAACATTATAATTATATCCTTCATTGTGCTTGTTTTGCTACTTAATGCCCTGATGTGGATTTATATATTCCTTTTTCTTGGTAATAATCAATAACAACCAAGAAATGTTTGAAAGATCTGGGAAAGGTTAGGCCTATTGGTTGTTGACAAACGGACTGGCCATTTTAAAATGTAACTTTACTGGTGATAATAATAACTGTACTAGTTTGTATCGCACGTGTGTATTCCTGCCACAACGACTAGTGCACAATAAGTTCGGATTAACTCTGGTTCGATTCCCAAATCTGGTCTGAAAGTTGGTGAGGAGAGGGGGGTTTGATTCCCTCCTGAATCATCCACAGCATCGACCAATTCGTCATAAGCCTCTGGCACTGGGTGGACATTTCATGTCATCATATCAAGAATTGTACTAAATTCAGTCTGTTTTCTTAAAGTTGAGCTGCCTGTGGAATGGGATAGTTATTGATCGAACTGCTGACAGGAGTTGACCATTATGGGGCGGTGCTGGGTGCTTGGAATGGGGTTGCAAACTGATTTCACACATCATCACTCGCAAATATCAAGTCTGGATTGGAACTTCTACTGCTGATGAATGATGGGGGGTAATTTGGGATCGTAGATGAGGTGTAGCTGGAACTTCCAACACTGTTTCTCCATTAGGGTCATTCTTTACATAGCCCCAGGCAATGCTCTGGCTATTAAATACCCCAACTACGAAATTAGACAATGTCTATGGAAGTTACAAAGGCTATTAAAGAAGAACTTCACATTATGTGGTTTGCAGTTAGATGATGTAGTATCTATGTCATCTTCAGCAGTGATTGCAGTAGAGATCAGACCCATGGGGTCTCTCAGCCCATCTCGATGTGTCCCGTGAATACACAGACCTTCAATATTCACTGATGTGATGTCAGTGTCGATCTTGATCAAGACTGTTAGGTATCATAAAGTCTAGGGTTAAACTGGAATGAATCGTCGGATTTTTAAAGAGCGTTAAAAATCCCTCAGTATGCCTTCCTTTGGAGGGGATGTAAAGCAGGCGGTCCCATGTCATAGATTTATGGCATGTTAAAGAACCTTGCACTAATTACACCTGTGTGAAGCTAAATTAACTTATAGGTTAAACAACGCTCTTAAGGTTCCTACGTTCGTTGCCAGGAGCCAACTGCGGTGGCGTCTAGTAGCCCAGTTCCGAACTAGTAGTTGTTGACGGTGGCGTTTGGTGGCAAAAGTAGGAACTACTTGAAATTCAATGTCTGCAGTCCTTATTGAATTAAAAACAGATAACACACACTAATGCAGACATCACAATTAACACCGGTTATCAGTCAGATTCTACACACACCCAAAGTACACGGGGGCTACATGACTGCGTTGTCGCAGCCCCTAAACTAAGGAACAAACCAACCCAA
Source organism: Meconema thalassinum (assembly GCA_946902985.2). Classification (NCBI taxonomy): domain Eukaryota; kingdom Metazoa; phylum Arthropoda; class Insecta; order Orthoptera; family Tettigoniidae; genus Meconema; species Meconema thalassinum. The sequence continues at coordinate 4,840,036 of OX336396.1, forward strand.
CCAAACTGGAATGCTGACGTTAGGTTCAGTAGCTTACTGGAATTCTTGTCCATGCACACCACGTGCAAGAATCAGCTTCATCCGTGTCATTACTCGTAGTTTGACGAAAGATGTGGCCGTAAACAGTATTATTTCCTTTTTAATGGATGATGTTATCGGTTCTTATTCTCATAATAAATGTATTTACTAGATTTACCCGCAAGAAATAGTTGTTTTAAAATTACCTTGTTTGACGAAACTCACTCTAAAGCTGGCAAGTGGTGGTGCAGTGGTCAAGCTGCTTGCCTCTCACGAAGACGCGCAGAGTTCGATTCCTGGTGAATGCATGTGAGATTTCCGAACTGAAATATCATGCCCTGTGGTTCGGATTCCACGTAAAAATGGAGGTCCCGTGGATCATGATCGCGAGATCAACGGTCACATAAAACTACAAGCTTTCTAAAAAAATAAAAAATAAAAAGGTGGCAACACTGCATGGCTTGAGAAGAGAACGTATGACGTATTATATTCCACGTCACCTTAAATAAGTTGTTAAAGATGAAACCTCACTACAAACGGTGGTTTATAATTACTAGCCTACTGTAGTCGAGGAGAGGTGAACCTACCCTCAGTGACACTCACAATGCGTGATGTTCATACCTTTCTAGGGGACAATTGCCGTCTATTATCAGCAGTGCACTGGAAATATCTGCTAAATTACGTAAAAATGTGTGCTTGTTTCTTGGTCATTGAACGCGGCAGCCATGTTGCTGAAGCGATGAACATTCTTCAACTGTTTGCCTGGGCGGAGACATTGACGAGACATGACGGGACATTCACGGCACGGTAGTGTTGCCAACTTGTAAGACATAAAATACACCAGCACATGTGATCTTGCGTGACTAAACCCATTGGTCTAGAGAATGATTAATACGTGAGTATTTCCACTGTGTGTGATAAAAACTAGGGGTGCATTAATGGCTAACGCCCGCAGGCTAAAACAATTGTCGAAACCCATTGGATTGGACAAAAGGAAGGTTATAATGGTCGGGTTGAGGGGCGGCCTTGGCCGCGGGAAGCTAGCGGGGAACCGTTGACGTCACGTTAGGGTGTAACCATGGTCAAAAACCGATGATCTGGAAGAGTTAGGCTATAACCATTGTAAAAAAAATCCATTGGATTGGACGTGTTGGCTGTAACTATTGTTAAAACCATTGTTCCTTTCATTTGAACCCCTCCCAGAATGCTATCTAGACCGCCTGTACAATTAGTACCGTATGGGTGGGGTGGGGTTGGCAATACTGTACTTGTGCATAATTCACGCGGATAATGGCCGAAACAGCTGGAATTTGAATATATGAGTCGTGATATAAATTGGGAAGGTGGGTGGGTTACAGACAGCGGAGGAGTGAACTACATCCTTTTCTCATGTATTTTGAATCATTACAGAGTGTATTTATGGCTAATATCAGTAGTTTAGTAGAACATGTTTCTGTGGATTCACCTCTCCTCAACTGTTACCCAATTTTCTTGATGTTAGGATGCACTCACTGTCGCTAGTAGTACCACTTGACCCTTGTTGACTCTTGTAATGTAACTTCATGTCTCTAGTATGACGTTATTCATGGTGGCCAATGTTCACATCTTGAACCAAATAACAACCTACACCTAATTGAACATACCTGGCGCTCTCGGGCACAATACAGGGCGTGATGACGGCGAGCAGCAGTGGCGCCGATGTGGCCACACAGAGCATCCTCCAGTCAGCAATGAAGTAGGCCAGCCAGGGTAGAATACAGGAGGCCAGGGTAAAGTAGATAGCTATAGACATGTTGGCCACAAACGTGCGCCATTTTGGACCCACGTACTCCAGAACTGAAAGGAGAGATGACACAATATTTACACCGTCATCAGAGTGATGGTGCTGTGGTCAAGCTGCTTGCCTCTCACCAATGCATGTGAGAAATATCACGTCCAGATTCCAAGTAAAATGGAGGTCCCGTGGCTCATAATCGCAAGAATAACGGTTGCATTCGAACTACAAGTTAACTTCCGTTTCCCTGGCGAAATTGAGTCCAAAACTTCTATTTTCTCTAAATCCACCTTGGTAGGAAATAAGTCACTATCCGAGGGATAGTCCCTACCCTCAATATAATTATATGAATTGCAGCCAATGACCATAAAAGGGTATTTTAACTGAACACCCGTAGGCTCCCAATGTCAAGTAGTTCCAACTTTGACTTCCAGAGGCCACTGTCACTGACACCTAGCGGCGATCCTGGGAAATTGATAGAGCTTTTCTAACCAAATATAACCAACAAATTTGGCTGCACATTACCAAGTGTAGTGGTAGGTTTTACATGCCATAAATCTATGACATATGATCGCCGGCTTTACTTCTCCTCCGAAGGATACTGAAGGATTTAAACGCTCTTAAAAATCCGACGACTTCGGCCGCGTTGCAACCCGCGCTTTTGGACATAGCAGTTCAGCATGCTACCGACTACGGCACCGAAGCCACTATAGTTCCCTACCTATACCGTTACAGGCACATTTTGCAGTCACTTAAACACACAAACTCAAGTAGGCTACATGGGGCCGATGACGTAGTTGCCCCGAGCCACTGAAGTGAATTATTAACAAACAAAAGCATTGAAAGCATTTTGATGCTATGGAACTACCTTCGTTGTTGACGACCAAAAGGTCCCTTATTGAACAAAGATACAAGGCATATATTCTCAAGACAAGGGTACATCTGATCAAGGAGTCCAATTGCAGCACTAGAACAGTAACTCACCCAGGATGTACATCATGGTGAAGCAGTTGTCGAAGGCCAGACCCACCAAGAAGCGACAAACACAGAACTGCCAGAAGTTGGTCACGAAGCAGGTAGCGACGCCTGCGACGAATCCCACCACGTTGGTCCCGACAAGCGCCGGTATACGGCCGTAGCGGTCAGCCACCCAACCAAACACGAGTCCGCCCAAGATGGCGCCGCAGAAGAACACAGCCGTAGCAACCGAGGGCAACGCAGAGTTGTCGCACACCCACTCAAGCTGAAAGGCACAAACATGGCGCTGAGTTATATACGCTCCAGCCGAAAGGCACAAACATGGCGCTGAGGTATACACGCTCCAGCTGAAAGGCACAAACATGGCGCTGAGTTATACACGCTCCAGCCGAAAGGCACAAACATGGCGCTGAGTTATACACGCTCCAGCTGAAAGGCACAAACATGGCGCTGAGTTATACACGCTCCAGCCGAAAGACACAAACATGGCGCTGAGTTATACACGCTCCAGCTGAAAGGCACAAACATGGCGCTGAGTTATACACGCTCCAGCTGAAAAGCACAAACATGGCGCTGAGCAATATTTAAGTGCCTCGTGCGGCAAAGGTGAGTTCGATTCTCATCTCACCCATCATAGACGTGTTTTTCCATGATTTCTCACTTCTACGCCAGGCAAAGGACGGGATGGTTCCTAACTTAAGGCCACTGCCGCCTCCTGCCAGTCCTCATCTGCATTACAAATACAGACACCCCAAGAACACAGGGTTTCAGACAAATTCTATCTTTCTCTATATCAGTGGTCATTAACCGGTGGTCCGCGGACCAAAGGTGGTCCACGAGTGCCCCGGGAGTGGTCCGCGGAAGAAAAGGGTCCATCAGCACGTATAAAAAAGTGGCCAATAAATGGGGATTTCAAAAACGATGTGCGTTGAACGAGAATCGTCTGAATGTATTCGCGGCGATGACTATCAGGGTTTGAATTGAAATCTCTTTAAAATAAGGGTTACAACTGATAGGGTGTATTGGGGGGGAGGGGGTGGGGGTGGTCCGTACATGATTCAGTGTTAGGCTGAGTGGTCCGCAGACTTCTACGGGTTCAGAACCACTGCTCTATATACTGTATGTATATGCACACACCCAAGTACACGGAGTGAAATGACCACGATGTCGCGAAGTCCCTAAAATGAATTATTAACAACACAACCAAAAAGTGAAAAAAGTCGAAAAAAACACCGATCGTATGTGCTAGCAATATTATGGTTCAGCAGGAAACGTTCCACGACAGGTAACGTCGGCCTACATCTTTAATAGTCTAAACTGTAAGTGTTTTATGTTGCAATTAGTAACATATTGTTAGCAAATTCTAACTTAAATTGGGCCAATGGCCTAGATTTTAGGCCTCGTAAAACAACGGCGAGTGTATGCAAACTTTACGGGTGCAAAATAGCGATTGTCGCCCAGGTTAGCGCATGTGGGTAATGACGGCTCGGGACAACAAACCTAAGCGATTGTCGCCCAGGTTAGCGCATGTGGGTAATGTCGGCTCGGCACAACAGACCTAAGCGATTGTCGCCCAGGTTAGCGCATGTGGGTAATGTCGGCTCGGCACAACAAACCTAAGCGATTGTCGCCCAGGTTAGTGCATGTGGGTAATGACGGCTCGGGACAACAGACCTAAGCGATTGTCGCCCAGGTTAGCGCATGTGGGTAATGACGGCTCGGGACAACAGACCTAAGCGATTGTCACCCAGGTTAGGGCATGTGGGTAATGACGGCTCGGGACAACAGACCTAAGCGATTGTCGCCCAGGTTAGCGCATGTGGGTAATGACGGCTCGGGACAACAGATCTAAGCGATTGTCGCCCAGGTTAGCGCATGTGGGTAATGACGGCTCGGGACAACAGACGTAAGCGATTGTCGCCCAGGTTAGCGCATGTGGGTAATGACGGCTCGGGACAACAGATCTAAGCGATTGTCGCCCAGGTGAGCGCATGTGGGTAATGACGGCTCGGGACAACAGACCTAAGCGATTGTCGCCCAGGTTAGCGCATGTGGGTAATGACGGCTCGGGACAACAGACCTAAGCGATTGTCGCCCAGGTTAGTGCATGTGGGTAATGACGGCTCGGGACAACAGACCTAAGCGATTGTCGCCCAGGTTAGCGCATGTGGGTAATGACGGCTCGGGACAACAGATCTAAGCGATTGTCGCCCAGGTTAGCGCATGTGGGTAATGACGGCTCGGGACAACAGACGTAAGCGATTGTCGCCCAGGTTAGCGCATGTGGGTAATGACGGCTCGGGACAACAGATCTAAGCGATTGTCGCCCAGGTGAGCGCATGTGGGTAATGACGGCTCGGGACAACAGACCTAAGCGATTGTCGCCCAGGTTAGCGCATGTGGGTAATGACGGCTCGGGACAACATACCTAAGCGATTGTCGCCCAGGTTAGCGCATGTGGGTAATGACGGCTCGGGACAACAGACTTAAGCGATTCCAGGTTCGCACTGCTGAAGAATGCGATAAAGTGTTCAACTTTTTAAAAATCTTGGCCACATTACCTTATAGACTTTCACTATTAGTCTACTATTAGGCCTATGTCGTTTCATAGTAAAATTTCATTTTCTGATTTCTTTTTCTCCGTAAAGTTTTGTTGTTCACTTGAATTTATCATATTCAAGCACAGTCTGTGGATGAATACGCAATAACCAGGTATGTAATGCAATTAACCTTTACCAGATTCCAATAAAGCTTGTTAATTAGGATATGTGAACATTAATTCATACTGGGTTAATGCATACTAGTTGATACCCGTCAAAACATGACGGTCATTGGGAAAATATTTACTGAAGGATTCTCTAATACAGTATGCACTTTTTGAACGATTACTTTTTGACACTGTTGCAACTTTTAGGGCGTCGAAAGATCGACTTCACCTCATATAACTGGCCATGACTGAAACCTTGTTGAGGCAAATAGAGACCTACACGTTCCAGCTTTATTGATTGTGATAAAGTTCGCCAAGCGCATTGGAAAATTGAAGTGTTTTATCGGAAGATGTCAAATCAAGTCGAAGGATTATAGCTCTCTGCCCATTAAGTGATTTGCCTCCACATATACTTTAAAAGTTTGAGCCATAGATTCACAACAATATTTCCCCCCTTTTTAATTGTCATAAACAAAGGTCTCAGTAAGACGCGGCGGGATTCGCCATTTCTCTGGTGCAATAGAGCCATTGTGCGCAGCGTGGGAGCGAGAAATATTACATTTTGCTTTAATAATTTAAAAATATACCCTAACATAATATTTTCCTTTTAAATACACTCTGCAAATCTACATGCCAAGAGCTCTCGTTAGAATGCACTACGAAATCAATCGGTTATGACATTATCTCAATCTCGCGGTAACAAAAATCGCCTTAGTATTTTAAATACAGCATATAGATAGGCTATTCCACAATCTTTCTTTCAAGAGTACAAAAACCAATCTAAACACTTTAAATGAATGTCGCAGCAAGGCCGACCAGTTAGAGAGATTCCCAAAGCGCTGAATATGAACGCTGACCCAGAAAAGCTATGACACAATAGCGCCAGTGCCACGGTCTGTTACCCACCGGTGTTGGTTGTGTTAGAAAGTGAGTCCAGCTCGTTCACACAACTTTAATATCTCGTAGCCCAAAGCTCCAATAATAAAGTAGACTATAACATTCTAATAACCTTATGATTGCTTCAAAAAAGTGTTGTTGCGGTAAAGTGGCTGTGTTATAGGCGAATTGTTATTCCCATTTTAATTCATCTGCTTAGCACATCTTCGGAGACAGCTGGTTCGATTCCCGGCGCAGAAGGAGAGTACCTTAGTTCAAGTCCTGACGCACCCACCCCAATTCCTGAGCGTATACGACACAGAGACACAGTTTATCAGACAAATTCAACACGGGCTGATGGCCAAGATGTCCCAAGACGCTGCTCGTTGGCTTCTAGACGCCAATGTGGACTAGAAGGAGGCGGTCGTGGCCTGCTGTACGTACCTCGGCGGAGATGCTGCGATAAGGAATCTCGCTGTGGTCGAACTCCCAACCGTAGCGACACGGCACCACGGGCCACGTCTCACTCGGCCTGGACACGTTCTCTGACAGCAAATGGGCGTAGTCCACATCGAACATGTGACACTTGTCGTAGGAGCCATCAGGTAGCAGGGGGATGGACAGCTGCATCCTGCACAACAGAGGAAATGTTCACAACACCATTGGGATAGGTGCTCTTAGGAGCAACACTGACGGTGGATGAAGATTCCATATAGGGCAGGTGGTAAGGGGGAAGAATGGGACCCATACCAGGAATACCTAGTTAAGGACAGAAGGTAGGTTATCGCTATTAATTTGCAGCCTATTTTGGGCAGAATTCAAACTAATACAGCTGGGCACCTATTCATGAAAGGTTGGTGAAAGTTTCGCCATATCTATTAGAGTGTTGCTGACTGTGATAGTAGGCTACATTTTAAAAATCCTAGTTCACCTACAATATATATTTTTCGAAAAGTAAAATAAATAATTTTGTTCCATGCATGCTCATCTTTAGGTACACATTTCTAAGGAACTGTTTGAGATAGAATACTGAGATATTTTATGTTATCCCTTGGGATCACCCTCAGAATGGTGAATTAAATTTATATCAATTAAAGTGAACATTTCTATCTATATAAAAATCAATGTTACGTGATAGTATGTATGTGGGTGTGGGTGTCTCCTATGCGTTCATATACCACTCATCCGATTGCGATGAACCTTGGATGAGATGTTGAGTACACTCCAGGGAAAGTTTCTGGCTTAGTACATCCATTTTAAAATAGGTAGCGCACGATTAGATTCAACAAATGTGTGACGATGCGCGAATCGCTTCAACAAAGTCCCGTATACGTTCATACACCATTCATCCGATTGCGATGAAACTTGGGTGAGATATTGAGTACACTCCAGGGAAGGTGTTTGGCTTAGTAAATCCATTTTACAATAGGTAGCACACGAGTAGAAACAACAAATGAGCAACGAAGCGCGAAGCGTTTCAACAAAGTTCCGTATGGGTTCATATACCAAACGATAGCAATGCAACTTGGGTGAGATGTTGTGTACACTCCGGGGAAGGTTTCTGGCTTATTAAATTCATTTTACAATATGCAGCACTCGAGTAGATTCAACAAATGAGCGGTGACACGCGAAGCGTTTCAAAAAGTCCCGTATGCGTTCATATACCATTAGTCCGATAGCGATGAAACTTGGGTGAGATGTTGTGTACATTCCAGGGAAGGTTTCTGGCTGAGAAAATCCATTTTACAATAGGTAGCGCACGTGTAGATTGAACAAATGAGCAACGGAACGCGAATCGTTTCAACAAAGTTCCGTATGCGTTCATATACCATTCATTCGATTGCGATGAAACTTTGGTGATTCGTTGAGTTCCCTCCATGGAAGGTTTCAGGCTTAGTAAATCTATCTTACAATATGTAGCGCACGAGTAGATTCAACATATGAGTGACGGCGCGCGAATCGCTTAAACAAAATCCCGCATGCGTTCATATGCCATTCATCCGATTGCGATGAAACTTTCATGAGTTGTTGTGTACACTTACGTGAAGGTTTCTAACTTAGTAAATCCATTTCACAGTAGGTAGCGCACGAGTATATTCAACAAATGAATGACAGAGAACGAAACGTTGAAAAAATCCCGTATGCGTTCATATGCCATTCATCTGATTGCGATCAAATTTTATGAGTTGTTGTGCACACACCCGGGATGGTTATAGGCATAGTTAGTCCAATTTAAAATAGATAGCGCGCAAGTACCTTCAACAAAATGGAGTGCGATTCGTTTCAAAAAAGTCCTACTTGCGTTCATACATCATTCATCCCATTGCTACGAAACTTGGATGAGATGTTGTGTACATTTCAGGGAAGGTTTCTGGCTTTGCGAATCCACTTTACAATAGGTACCGCATGAGTAGATTCGACAAATGAGTGACGACGTGTTAAGCGCTTCAACTAAGTCCCGTATGCGATCATATATTCTACCATTCATCCAATAGCGATGAATCTTGGGTGAGATATTGTGTATACTCCATGGAAGGTTTCTGGCTCAGTACATGCATCTTATAAAAGGTAGCGCACGAGTTGATTCAACAAATGAGCGATGGCGCGCGAATCGTTTCAAGAAAGTTACGTACAGTTATGCGTTAATATACCATTCATCCGATTGCGATGAAACCAGGGTGAGATATTGTGTACACGCCAGGGAAGGTGTCTGGCTTAGTAAATCCATTTTACAATAGGTAGCGCACGAGGAGATTCAACAAATGAGCGACGACGTGCGAATTGTTTCAACAAAGTCCCGTATGCGTTCGTATACCATTCGTCCGATAGCGATTAAACTAGGGTGAGATGTTGTATACACTTCAGGAAAGATTTCTGGCTTAGTAAATCCACTTTACAATATACAGCGCATGAATAGATCCAACAAATGGGCGACGTCGTGCGAAGCGTTTCAACTAAGTCCCATATGCGTCCATATACCATTTATCCGATAGCGAGGAAATTTGGATGAGATGTTATGTATACTCCAGGGAAAGGTTTTGACTTAGAAAATCTATTTTACAATAGGTAGCGCACGAGTAGATTCAACAGATGAGTGACGGTACGCGAATCCATTAAACAAAATCCCGTATGCGTTCATATGCCATTCTTCCGATTGCGATGAAACTTTGGAGAGTTGTGGTGCATGCCCCGCGGATGTTTCTAATTTAGTTAATCCATTTTATTAAGTTTAGGGGCAGTTAACGGAAATTTAAAAAAATATACTATGTATCCAAAAGCACTAAAAGAAACAAAATTACAACGCCAACACTTTCTTTAATTGGCATTGCAACGCATGCCGGGTACAGCTTGTATATATATATATATATATAAAGGAATGTCTGTCTGTTCGTCTTTTATGCGTTCATAAACCATTCATCCGATTGCGATCAAATTTTGGTGAATTGTTGTACACACTTTCGGGATGTTGATAGGCATAGTTAATCCATTTCACAATAGATAGCGCGCGAGTAGTTTAAACAAATGCGTAATGGCGATGCGTTCATACACAATGCATCCGATTGCGATAAAATTTTAGTCAGTTGTTGTGCACAGTCCCGGAAAAGTTAAAGGCGTAGTAAATCCAATTTACAATAGATGGCGCGCGAGTAGCTTCAACAAAATGGCGTGCGTCTGTTTCAAGAAAGTCCCACATGCGTTCATATACCATTCATCCCATTGCGATGAAACTTAGGTGAGTTGTTCTGTACACTTCAGGTAAGGTTTCTGGCTTAGTAAATCCACTTAACAATAGGTAGCCCACGAGTAGATTCAACAAGTGAGCGACGACGGGCGAAGCGATTCAACAAGTCCAGTTTGCGTTCACATACCATTCGTCCGATAGCGATGATACTTGGGTGAGAGGTTGTGTACACTACAGGCAAGGTTTCTGGCTTAGTAAATCCATGTTATAATAGGCAGTGCACGAGTAGATTCAACAAATGAGCGACGACGCGCGAAGCGTTTCAACAAAGTCCCGTATGCGTCCATAGACTATTCGTCCGATAGCGACTAAACTTGGGTGAGTTGTTGTTTACACTCCAGGGAAAGTTTCAGGCTTAGTAAATCCACTTTATAATAGGTATCGCATAAGTAGATTAAACAAATGAGCGACGACGCGCGGCGAAGAGTTTGAACATAGTCCCGTTTGGTTCATATACCATTCGTCCGATAGCGACTAAACTTGGGTGAGTTGTCGTTTACACTCCAGGGAAAGTTTCAGACTTCGTAAATCCATTTTACAATAGGTAGCGCACAAGTAGATTCAACAAATGAGCGACGACGCGCGAACGTTTAAACAAAGTCCTGTATGCGTTCATATACCATTCATCCGATTGCAATGAATCTAGGGTGAGATATTGTGTACACTTACGTGAGGGTTTCTAACTTAGTAAATCCATTTCACAGGAGGTTGCGCACGAGTACATTCAACAAATGAGCGACGACGCGCGAAGCGTTTCAATAAAGTCCCGTATGCGTTCAAATACCATTCGTCTGATTACGATGAAACTTGGGTGAGATGTTGTGTACACCCTACGGAAGGTTTCTGGCTTAATAAATCCATTTTACAATAGGTAGCGCACGAGTAGATTCAACAAATGAGTGACGGCACGTGAATCATTTTAAAAAAGTACCGTATGCGTTCATATACCATTTATCCGATTGCTATGAAACTTTGGTTGAATTGTTGTGCACACTCGAGGAAAGGTTTCTGACTTAGTAAATCCTTTTTACAATAGGTAGCACATGAGTAGATTCAACAAATGAGTAACGGAGCGCGTTTCGTTTAAAAAATTCCTAATGCGTCCATATACCATTCATGCGATTGCAATGAAATTTGGAGAAATGCTGTTTCCACTCTCGTAAAGATTTCTGATTTTTACAATTGGTAGCGTACGAGTAGATTCAATAATGAGCGACAGCGCGTCAATCGTTTCAACCAAGTCCCGTAGGCGTTCATATAACATTCATCCGATTATGATAAAACTTTGGTGAGTTGAGTACAATCCTGCCAAGGTGTATGAATTAGTAAATCCGTTTTTCAATGGGTGGCGCACAAGTAGATTCAACAAATGTGTGACGGCGCGCGAATCGTTTGAACAAAATCCCGTATGCGTTCATATGCCATTCATCCGATTGCGATGAAACTTTCATGAGTTGTTGTGTACACGCCAGGGAAGGTTTTCGACTTAGTAAATCCATTTTACAATATGTAGCGTACGAGTATATTCAACAAATGGGTGACGGCGCTCGAATCGTTTCACCAAAGTCCCATATGCGTTCATATACCATTCATTTCATTGCGTTGAAGCTTTGGTGAGCTGTTGAGCACGCTCCCGTGACTTTTTTGTTTTTTGAGTTTTTAAATCAATTTTACAATAGTTTAGAGGTGGTTAACGGAAAAAGAATATTGGGAATCCAAAAGCACTTCAACGAACAAAGTTACAACGCCAACACTTAGTTTGATTGGCATTGCAACGCAGTGCATGCCGGGTACAGCTAGTTTCAGCTACATAAATTAATATTAATATTATTTTTATTGCAAAATTAATTATTTATTTTGAAAAATTACTTTGATTTTAAAAAATAATATTTAATTCAGTAGATCATATTTCTTATGTTATATTATCTTTTCTATAAGTTTAGTGCTTGTAGATTTTTAACTTAATGAGGAAAATGTACCTAAAGATGAGCATGCATGGAACACATTCTTTTTTGGTTTTTCGAAAAATATATATTGTAGGTGAACGAATTGCATTAGGATCTTTAAAATGTACTATCACAGTCAGCAACACTCTACAAGTATAAGGGGAAAATGTCACCAACGTTTTATAAATACAGGAGGTGCCCAGCTGTATTAGTTGGAATTTTGCCCAAAATAGGCTGCATATTAATAGCAATAACCTACCTTCTGTCCTTAAGGAACTGGAGGCACTTCAAAGGAAAGTGCCAAGGTATAGGACAATTAGGGACCGGACATTTATGCTCTAAAAGCGATTAAATATGCAAGCAATTATGCACTAAAAATTTACAAAATATGCATTAATAATTGAATAATATGCACTTATCAATAAGCCAATCTTCCTCACTCCCCTTTGCCGCAATATGTGCAGTCGTGTTGGCATGTTCTAGTTGAAATTTCTATTCACATTTCACTTCCTTCCAGCATATTTGACAATAGACGACAACGCTATCAGTCCAATAATCACTGTTACCTGACACCCACTGATTTAATAAATACTTTCGGCTGCTTTTCTCTTTAGGCATTTCCAGTCAAGGATATGCAGACTAAGAATAAAGTAACACATTAACTGAAGAAACTGCTCACAAAACTAACCCCGGGCTACTGGCTGTCGAGATGGTGAAAGGAATGTCCAACCCCTTGCATTTCTTGAAATACTGTTATCTCGTTATCTGTTGCTTAGAAAGTTGCTCACAAGGGATGTCCAACACGCACGCGAAAGCAATTTTTGTTCAAGATGTTTTAAATTATAGTTAATATCAGCTGTTTATGCTAAAATATGCTGTTATGTTCAGAATATGCAATAAACCCATAAAATAAGCATTTGCATATGCGCAGACACATTTTCAAAAATCCGGTCCCTAGTAATAAGAGACCACAGTGGGATGCAAGAAAACCTGGCAGAGGGAAGCATAATAATAATAATAATAATAATAATAATAATAATAATAATAATAATAATAATATCGTATGGCCTCGGGTGCCGGGTGCAAGCTTTGTAATTTGACACCCAGACGGTAGCTTGCATGTCGAATTTCGTTGTTCCTTGAAGCACTATGAAACTCAAGGAGGTTAGATATCTAAGGTCCTTGAACACTATAGCGCTATCTAGTAGAGAAATGAGGAACTTTGTGTTGGCGGAAACTCCCGAGATTAATTTTACCATTATGAACACGGCCTACTGCATTCAAATGGTTCTTTGACATGCCAACATCGTATAACATGCGTGTCGTATTTTTGTCGTCTTTCAAAAATCACTTACCACGGCCAGGAGCGAACCTGCAATCTTGGGGTTAATAGACCGACACGCTATCCACTCACCCACCGTGGCAAGCTAGAGGGAAGCATGAGGAATATACTTAGCCTATACGGGGAAAGGGGGGGGGGCATGGGGGGGCATTAAGGAAGGCATGATCATGAGTTCAAGGTGGACATTGTCAGCCCTCTAGCAGAAAGTGTGCGCCAATTCAAAGAAAAGGTCAGGCGATGAACAGACACTGAAGACAACAGGTTGTTAAAGTGAAGGGATATTGTAGGGATAATTTTAGATTAATTGTTTAGGGCAGTGTATATTATTGCAATTAAAACGAAATTTGTCATGTCCTTTGTGTGGAGTGTGCTTCTGTATGGATGTGAATCTTGGACGATCAGAGGTCAGGATTGGAAGCGATTGAGATGTGGGTCTGGCGGAGAATATTACGGGTTAAATGGATTGAAAAGAGGACTAACATCGGCACCCTGCAAGAAATTCAAGGGAAAAGACAACTGAGACCAACTATCCATAAAAGAAGAGATAAATTCCCAGGCCACATGTTGCGACATAACGCTTTCCTAACTAATCTCCTAGAAGGAAAGATCACAGGGAGGAAAGGCCGAGGTCGATGTTTCCTGCAAGACATCTTCATTATGGTTCCTACTGTGAGATGAAGACAGGGAGCAATGCTTGCGGAGACAAGTTGATGATATTACTGAGTTCCTGCTGTTCATTATGATCTATCTATTTTGTGCATTTACATATTTGTCACCGGGGCAACAGCTCTATCACACGCGCGCTCACATCACGGCTCTCATGGGGGTGTGATAACCTGTGTTATTGTGAAGGCTGTTCTACTGTGTTTATTTGTAAATTGCAGATAGGTCGTGGCCCTAATTTAGGTACCATCCCAGCTTTTGCCTGGAGTAGAAATGGATGAGGAAACCACAGAAAATCACTTCCAGGATGGCTGAGGTGGCAATTGAATTGAACCCACCTCTTATCAGTTTCGCCTCACGAGGCTGAGTGTACCCCGTTCCAGCCCTCACACCAGAATGAAAATCTGTTGGCTGAGCCAGAGAATCAAACCCGGACCGGAGTTCCGGGGCGACAGCCATGAACGCTAACCGCTACACCACGAGGTGTATGATATTATTCGTGGTGCCGGGTGACTTTGTGTCGCTCCCTTTTTGTCCTAGTCCTACGGATTATAATGAACTTCCTGTGAACTATTCCCAATATAGAATAAGGTTTATTTATATTTTCCAAATTTAACCTGCAAAACAATCACAATACTTTTAGTAACAGTAGCCTATCATTGGCCTTGATAGGGCCGCCAAAGCTGTCATCTCAATTCTTTTGAACAAAGGAGCTGATGACCAAGGTGTCCCTAGACGCTAAACATGGATCAACAAGAACGTGAGCTATGTGATTGTGCAGATTGTCCCGACTAACGTAAGCCGAAAATTGTCTCGTGAGGACTGGCGCCATGGGTAAATCTGACCCGACCGTAAATAATACAGAAATAACTTCAGTGTTCAAAAAGCTATGGACATGCAGGGTGAAGTTCAAGGCTAGGAAGGGAGGTACAGTAAGCGACAGGAAATAAGGGCTGACCAAAACGAAAATATAGAGCCTCGGGTCAAAAATACTCAGGCGCCAGACCTCGCGGATGAATGAGGTAATGGAAGCGCTGAAGGGGTGAGCTTATTGTGTCCAGCAGAGTCAATACGAGGGAGCGCTGGTCCCTGCAGATAGCGCTGTATTGAGTTCATGAGGGAGGGCAGGGCTTCCACACAGCGCTCGCTACAATTAGCAACACCACTTGAGGTGACAAAAATAAATTATCAGCCAGAACTTCTAAAAAACAAATGGTTGGATTCTCAGTTTAGGGGCTGCGACAACGCGGTCATGTAGCCCCGTGTACTTTGGGTGTGTGTAGAATCTGGCTGATAACCGGTGTTAATTGTGATGACTGTATTAGTGTGTGTTATCTGTGATTCAGGTAAGGAATGCAGACGATCAATTACAAGTAATTCCTACGTTTGCTACAGAATGCTACCGTCAACGACATCCAGCTGTGAACTTGGCTACTAGATGCCACCGCAACCAGCACCTTGTGGCCAACGTTGGAACTTAATAGATCGTTAATAAAATCTAATCTACAAATTTAGCTTCACACAATTGTGGTTAGACCTGGGCCCGCCGGCTTTACTTCCCCTCCGAATGAAGCCATAATGAGGGATTTTTTACGCTCTTTAAAAATACAACGACTTCGGCCGTGTTCGACCCCGCGATCTTGGGCATGCTACCAACTGCGTCACCGTAGCCGCCCTAGAATCTAAGTTGGGTTGTATCCGTGCATCCAGCTCCAACCGTTAGGGTCACCTTTCCTCGGACAAGTCCTCTTTTTGAGGCTAGGAAATGTCCTCTTTTTATAGGCTCCTAGAAGTAAAATGCGAGTTCTGATCAAAGGAAACCAGTCGTCGCTGGTAAATGATTGTAACTGAAATAATTTCGGCCCTAAAAATCTATCTTTAATTTGGTAAATTTCTTTTTGTTTCGTTAGTGACATCGTTAGAAAGTTGTCTATTCTGTTGGTATGTTCTGTCTTTGGTGTTACTTCTGCTAGCCTTCGAGGTTGAGATTAATGTTGCGTTGATTATTTCACATAGTGGTGCTTCTTTTGCATCGAATGAAGTTACGAACTTAAATGCCGAAAAGAAAGTCGGTGTTTAATGATGCGCTTATGGGGAAATACAAACGAACACGAAGCAGTATGTTTGAATTTCCCTGCTAGAAAATAACTTACATATCCGTTGCTAATGAGTAGCGTATCATTTTGAATCCATACATCACAACGAGCAGCAGAAGCCACAAAAGCTATATATGACAAAAAATCAATAACTGGACTCTCTTTGAGAAGTGCCACGACCCTCTTTGAGGCCAAAATTGTCCCTATTTTCATGTATGGAATAGAGATGACTTGGGAAAAGCTGCGATATAGGAAATGTCAAAGCTGAAGGTCGCTCTCTAAGTACACCAGGTCAAGATTAGCCTATGAACTCGCAAGAGAATCCTTCCTAATATGACTTGCCCTCTAGAAACGGCTGGGAAGATTTGCTGGATGAAAGGGAACAGAAAAGGAAGGATATCTGGCCTGAATTCTACACATCTGAAGCTATGCTCGACAGATCGTGGACTGGTATAATCCAGGAACTCCGCCACTTTGTGAATTCGATGGCAGTGCACGGATATCACCACGACCCAGGACCCGATTGCATGTGACCAGTACTGTGCCCGTTATCATGTTGTGACATGCGATAAACGTGTGGAGTCAATTAGCAGAACTGACAACTGTATTCTTATCTTTGCACAGTTTGTGCGCGTTTCCTTCAACAATAGCGGCTTCGGTGGCATGCTGAGCTTCTATGCCCAAGGTAGCGGGTTCAAACCCGGCCGAAGCCGTCGGATTTTTTAAGAGCGTTAAAAATCCCTCAGTGTGCCTTCCTTCGTAGGGGAAGTAAAGCCGGCGGTCCCATGTCATAGATTTATGGCATGTTAAAGAACCTTCCACTAATTACACATGTGTGAAGCTAAATTGGATAGGTTAAGAATGTAAACAACGCTCTTAGGTTTTTACGTTCGTTGCCAAGAGCCGTCTGCGGTGGCGTCTAGTAGCTAAGTTCTGAACTAGGCCTAGTAGTCGTTGACGGTAGCGCTTGGCGGCAAAAGTAGGAACTATTTGAAACATTCTAAGTTGCAGTCTGTACTTAAATTAAAAAACAGATACACACACTAATACAGTCATCACAATTAACACCGGTTATCGGACAGATTCTACACACACCCAAAGTACACGGGGCTACATGACCGCGTTGTCGCTGCCCCTAATTTGAGGAACCAACCAACCTCATTCAACAATGAAGGTTATATTTGTATCGTATTAGTCTAAATGGATATTTATAATTATAGAATGTAATACCCTCACGTTATTTTGAAGTGCATTGGATCTAGAGATACAGTTGTAAACACATGAAACATGTGCAGGGGGTAAAAACTCATCCTCTGAAGTTACAAACCATTCTCTTCAAATGAAAGCAAAGAGAATGATTTGGTGTGTGCAATTGAAGGTAGTCTGTCTGGAACTGGTGATCCAAGTGTATTTATTAATCCAATCTGAAGCCCTTGGTTTTTTGAATCAGCCAATCCTCAGTTTGCCGATCTTTTAAGAAATGCTTCTTAGTTGTCGCAAATTGACTGCCATATTTGATGATCTGAACGAGCTAAATTCTGGTTTGAAAAAACATTCTACATGCAGAACAGAATATAAGGTCAATGGCTCAATCACATGTCTATCTGAGTTTATTGCTTACCACGGTGGGTGAGTGGTTATCGTGTCGGACTACCAACCCCCCCCCCCCAAGCTTGCAGGTTCGCTCCTGGCCGTGTAATGTGATTTTTGAAAGGCGACAAAAATGACGGCACGCATGCCATACGTTGTTGGCATGTGGAAGAACCCATTTGAATTCAGTAGGCTAAGTTCATAAAGGCAAAATTAATCTCGGGATTTTCCGCCAACATTAAAGTTGCTCTTTTCTCTACTAGAAAGCGCTCTAGTGTCAATGAGCTTAGATACCTAACCTCCTCGACTTCCATAGCGCTCCAAGGAACAACAAAATTCGGCATGCAAGCTGTCCTCTGGGCTTCAGATAACAAAGCTTGCACACGGCACCCGCCCGAGGCCATACGATATTATTAGGCCTATAATATTAAAGTTATCTGAGTTTATTGACACAATATCAGAATTTGTTATCGAAACAGTTCACTGTACTTGCTTAGGCCTGCTCTGGATAGATCAACCATTTAATGGAACATCTGTTGAATCTTCAGTGTGATGTTACACGATTCTTAAGCTGATGTGGCTATCAAGAAGAACAGATCTGGTGCTCCCGCGCTATAAGTGTTTATTCCGTTCTACACGACTAAATCTAGGAATAGCAAGCAGCCTCATACTGCTCACTGATATTAATGTGTTTCAGTCTTCAGTCTTTTCACTGGCTTGGTGCAGCGCTCCATATCTCCCTGTCCTGAGCTAATCTGTTATTCTAACCTTGGTCTACCCCTACAGTTCTTGTCCTCGACCCTTCCTTCCATAACTAAATTTGCTATTCCTGGGTGTCTTAGTATGTGCCCTACCAACCTATCTCTTCTCATCATTAGCAGTCGCCAGAAATATATCTCCTCTTCCACTCGTCTTATTACCTCTTCGTTTGTTTGTTACCCTATCTACCCATCTCATCTTCATCATTCTCCTGTAACACCACATTTAAAATGCTTCAATTCTCCTCGTTTCTGCTGCACCAATAGCCCAAGTTTCACTTACATAGAGCGCCACGCTCCAGACAAAGGCTTTTAAAAATTACTTCCTAATACCTAAATCTATATTCGATGTCAACAGATTCCTTTTCAGTAGAAATGCTTTTCTTGCCTGAGCCAACCTAGTTTTTATATCCTCTTTGCTTCGTCCATCACTGGTTATTGTGCTTCCTAAGTATCGGAAGTCTCCTACTTCCTTTACCTTTTCACCTGCGAATTTTATCTCCATAGAGGTTTTTGATTTATTTCGGCTGCATTCCAATGTTTTTATTTAACATTTATTAATTTTCATCATGAATTCTTTCCTCAAGACGGAGTCCATACCATTCAAATCCTCAGGCGTGTCGGCCAAGATGACAATGTCATCAGAAAATCTCATAGTTGAAATTATTTCTCCTTGAACCTTCACTCCTACTTTAAATTTTCCTCCAACTTCCTTCATAGCTTGTTCAATGTAACGAATGAAAAGTTTGGGTGATAAGTTGCAGCCTTGCCTTACACCTTTCTTAATACCGGCTTCTCTCTCATGTCCATCAGCTCGAATGACTGCTGTCTGGTTTCTGTATAGAATGTAGATCACCCTCCTATCCCTGTAATTTATTCCAATCGTTTTCAAAATGTCAAACAACTTACTCCAATCAACGTTATCAAAAGCATTTTCTAAATCTACAAATGCCATGGACTTTCTCTTATCTTTCCTTATTCTACCTTCAAAAATCAGCCTAAGACTTAGAACAGCTTCCCTTGTTCCTACATTTCTCCTGAAACCAAACTGGTCTTCACCCAACTCCGTTTCTATCTGGCTTTCCATCACCTTGTAAATTATTCTAGACAGGATCTTTGAAGCATGAGTAATCAAGCTGAATGTACGGTAATCCTCACATCTGTCAGCTTACTTTGTATGGTATAGGGATGATAACATTCTTCTTGAAATCAGAGGGTACCTCACCTGTCTCATAAAATCTACACACCAAGTGAAATAACCTGACCAGACCATCATCTCCTATGCAGCGTAGCAACTCAATCGGTATATCATCTATGCCTGGAGCTTTGTTCCTGCTTAAGTCCTCCAATGCTCTGTCAAATTCTGATCTCAAAATTAAATCTCCTTTTGCCTCCTTATCAATTCCCTCCTCCCTTTCCATTACATGATTCTCAATCTCCTTTCCCTTATACAAACACTCTATATAAGCTTTCCATCTCTCAACCTTTTCTTCTCTATCTGTTAGAGGCTTTCCATATGTGTCCTTAATATTGCAGCACCTAGTCTTCTTTTCCCCAAAAGTATTCTTAATCCTTCGATAAGCTGTGTCTACTTTACCTAATTTCAGACAATTTTCTATACCTGCACATTTCTCTTTCAGCCATTCTTCATTCGCTTCATTGCACTTCTTGTTAACCTCATTTCTCAGACGTCTGTATTCTGCTTTCCCCTTTTCATCTCTTATATTCTTGTGTTTCCGCCTTTCATCCATTAATTATAGTATATCCTGAGTGATTCACGCTTTACTACCTATTCTTTCTTTCCTACCAATGTTTTCTTCTGCGGATTTTGTTATTTCATTCTTCAAAAGTGCCCATTCGTCTGCAATTACAGTTTGTTTAGGGTTTTTCATTAGTCCTTCCCTTATACTCTTCTTAAATCTTTAGTTTTCATCCTTCTCTTTCAGTCTGTCTATTGCCCACCTCTTTGGCTTTTTACTTTTCTTCAGTTTCTTCAACTTTAATCTGCATTTCATAACAACCAGATTGTGGTCAGAGTTTATGTCAGCACCAGGATATGTTTTGCAATCCAAAATCTGGTTTCGAAACCTCTGCTTGACCATAATGAAGTCGATTTGGTAACGCCCTGTATCTCCTGGTCTCATCCACGTGTATATTCTTCTATTGTGGTTATTGAATAAGGTGTTAGCTATGACCAACTCGTGCTCGGTGCAGAATTCCATCAGCCTGCTTCCTCGATCATTCCTTTCACCTAATCCGAAATCTCCTACTATCTTCCCTTCTCTTCTTTTTCCTACCACAACATTCTAATCTCCCATTAAGCGACTCGGTGGCGTAGTTGGTAGCATGCTGAGCTTCTATGCCCAAGGTCGCGGGTTCAGATCCGGCCGAAGTCGTCGGATTTTTTAAGAGCGTTAAAAATTCCTCAGTATGCTTTCCCATGTCATAGATTTATGGCATGTAAATCATCCTTCCTCTAATTACACCTGTGTGAAGCTAAATTATATAGGTTAAGAATGTAAACAACGCTCTTAGGTTCCTACGTTCGTTGACAAGACTTTCGGTGGCGTCTAGTATCTAACTTCTGAACTAGTAGTCGTTGACGGTGGCGTTTGTCGGCAAAAGTAGGAACTATTTGAAAATATCAAAAGTCTGCAGTCCTTACTTGAATAATATATAAAAAACAAACAAACAGATAACACACACTAACACAGACATCACAATTAACACCGGTTATCAGACAGATTCTATACACACCCAAAGTACACGGGGCTACATGACCGCGTTGTCGCAGCCCCTAAACTGAGGAACCAACCAACCAACCAACCGACAAATAAAAGATAAGTGAGCTTAAGAAAAACGAATCATTTCATTTATGAATGCAGGCAGTATTGTTAATGTAGGCTGTTGCTGTCCATAGTTTGCAACATACTGTATATTCACTACAGTATGTAGATATTTAGTACGGCACGTATAAATCCTGGCCGTGATGATAACGTTATTGAGTCTTGAGTTTCGTCGTGCGTAGTTTTTAAGGGTGAGTGATTTGTCATAAATCTGGAACATTTCCGGCACACTGATTCCTATTGCACTTTCCCCAACAATTCTGAAACAGATTTTAAGGTATTATTATTATTTCCGGCCATGGTCGAGTGGAGGCCGCCACCTTTCCATTCCATCTGTGGAAGCGGTGAGAGATAATCACCAACACAAGGTCCGCGATCCCAAGACCTTCTGCTTGTTATGTAATACGGTAGTGCTAAGGACTCATCTTAGTCATCAGTTCCGTGAACTTGTTTGATAGCTTGTGTTTCTGAGGTGACTGTACGTTGCGCTTAAGGGGCTCCGGTGGCGTAGTTGGTAGTATGCTGAGCTTCTGTGCCTAATGTCGTGGGTTCAAACCCGGCCGAAGTCATCGGATGTTTTAAGAGCGTGGACAATCTCTCAGTATGACTTCCTTAAAGCCGATGGTCCCATGTCATATATATATTTATGGCATGTAAAAGAACCTTCCAATAATTACTCCTGTGTGAAGCTAAATTATAGGTTAGATTTGGCTAACGCTCTTAGGTTCCAACGTTCGTCGTCAGGAACCGACTGCGGTGGCATCTAGTACCCAAGTTCAGAACTAGTTGTCGTTGACGGTGGCGTTTGGTAGCTAAAGTAGGAAATAATTGAAAATTGAATGTCTGCAGTCCTTACTTAAAATAAAACAAATAACACACACTAATACAGTCATCACAATTAACACCCAAATGCCTCTATTATCAAAACTGAAATATATTACTATTAATATTATTATTAATTACCGATGCTGCTGCTAGGGCCCCGGGACTGATATATTTGCCCAACTGCGCACTGAGCCGACCCTCGTCTCCACTTCATTTAAAAAATTAAAACCAACACCAACTATCTAACAAACCAAACAAACCCCGTGCCGCTATCTACCTACAAATTAAAGTAGCCTATTACCAAACCAATTACTCACGTGTTACCATATACAGTAGGCCTACAAGGTACACATGAGCAATAAAATACCTCAAATTAAAATCGACCACATTTTTTAAAAATCTCCTTAAATAAAGGCTAAAAGGAGCACCAGCTGTTAGAGAATCCAGCTAATTGAGGGTTGAGGTTAGGACCAGTAGGCGATGAAACTACTGGCTTATGTTGAAATCCCGTTAAAATAAAATACGTACCGTACAGTGAATATATGGGGGTTACTCATTCTCAAGTGAACAACTCAGCCAGCCTCTTAATTACATCCAGCGTGGCTCAGCGGTAACGTTATCGCTTGCGGTGCCCAAGTTGTTGAAGGTCACATCCGTCTCCTAGTTACATCCAGCGTGGCTCAGCGGCAACGTTATCGCTTGCGGTGCCCAAGTTGTTGAAGGTCACAGCCGCCTTCTAGTTACATCCAGTGTGGCTCAGCGGTAACGTTATCGCTTGCAGTTCCCAAGTTGTTGAAGGTCACATCCGTCTCCTAGTTACATCCAGCGTGGCTCAGCGGTAACGTTATCGCTTGCTGTGCCCAAGTTGTTGAAGGTCACATCCGTCTCCTAGTTACATCCAGTGTGGCTCAGTGGTAACGTTATCGCTTGCTGTGCCCAAGTTGTTGAAGGTCACATCCGTCTGCTAGTTACATCCAGCGTGGCTCAGCGGTAACGTTATCGCTTGCTGTGCCCAAGTTGTTGAAGGTCACATCCGTCTCCTAGTTACATCCACCGTGGCTCAGCGGTAACGTTATCGCTTGCAGTTCCCAAGTTGTTGAAGGTCACATCCGTCTCCTAGTTACATCCAGCGTGGCTAAGCGGTAAAGTTATCGCCTGCTGTGCCCAAGTTGTTGAAGGTCACATCCGTCTCCTAGTTACATCCAGCCTGGCTAAGCGGTAACGTTATCGCTTGCAGTTCCCAAGTTGTTGAAGGTCACATCCGCCTCCTAGTTACATCCAGCGTGGCTCAGCGGTAACGTTATCGCTTGCTGTGCCCAAGTTGTTGAAGGTCACATCCGTCTCCTAGTTACATCCAGCGTGGCTAAGCGGTAACGTTATCGCTTGCAGTTCCCAAGTTGTTGAAGGTCACATCCGCCTCCTAGTTACATCCAGCGTGGCTCAGCGGTAACGTTATCGCTTGCAGTTCCCAAGTTGTTGAAGGTCACATCCGTCTCCTAGTTACATCCAGCGTGGCTAAGCGGTAACGTTATCGCTTGCAGTTCCCAAGTTGTTGAAGGTCACATCCGCCTTCTAGTTACATCCAGCGTGGCTCAGTGGTAACGTTATCGCCTGCTGTGCCCAAGTTGTTGAAGGTCACATCCGTCTCCTAGTTACATCCAGCGTGGCTAAGCGGTAACGTTATCGCTTGCAGTTCCCAAGTTGTTGAAGGTCACATCCGTCTCCTAGTTACATCCAGCGTGGCTAAGCGGTAACGTTATCGCTTGCAGTTCCCAAGTTGTTGAAGGTCACATCCGCCGTCTAGTTACATCCAGCGTGGCTCAGCGGTAACGTTATCGCTTGCAGTTCCCAAGTTGTTGAAGGTCACATCCGTCTCCTAGTTACATCCAGCGTGGCTCGGCGGTAACGTTATCGCTTGCTGTGCCCAAGTTGTTGAAGGTCACATCCGTCTCCTAGTTACATTCAGTGTGGCTCAGTGGTAACGTTATCGCTTGCTGTGCCCAAGTTGTTGAAGGTCACATCCGTCTCCTAGTTACATCCAGCATGGCTCAGCGGTAACGTTATCGCTTGCAGTTCCCAAGTTGTTGAAGGTCACATCCGTCTCCTAGTTACATCCAGCATGGCTCAGCGGTAACGTTATCGCTTGCAGTTCCCAAGTTGTTGAAGGTCACATCCGTCTCCTAGTTACATCCAGCGTGGCTCAGCGGTAACGTTATCGCTTGCTGTGCCCAAGTTGTTGAAGGTCACATCCGTCTCCTAGTTACATCCAGTGTGGCTCAGCGGTAACGTTATCGCTTGCAGTTCCCAAGTTGTTGAAGGTCACATCCGTCTCCTAGTTACATCCAGCGTGGCTCGGCGGTAACGTTATCGCTTGCTGTGCCCAAGTTGTTGAAGGTCACATCCGTCTCCTAGTTACATTCAGTGTGGCTCAGCGGTAACGTTATCGCCTGCTGTGCCCAAGTTGTTGAAGGTCACAGCCGTCTCCTAGTTACATCCAGCGTGGCTCAGTGGTAACGTTATCGCTTGCTGTGCCCAAGTTGTTGAAGGTCACATCCGTCTCCTAGTTACATTCAGTGTGGCTCAGTGGTAACGTTATCGCCTGCTGTGCCCAAGTTGTTGAAGGTCACATCCGTCTCCTAGTTACATCCAGCGTGGCTAAGCGGTAAAGTTATCGCCTGCTGTGCCCAAGTTGTTGAAGGTCACATCCGTCTCCTAGTTACATCCAGCGTGGCTCAGCGGTAACGTTATCGCTTGCGGTGCCCAAGTTGTTGAAGGTCACAGCCGCCTTCTAGTTACATCCAGCGTGGCTCAGCGGTAACGTTATCGCTTGCGGTGCCCAAGTTGTTGAAGGTCACAGCCGCCTTCTAGTTACATCCAGCGTGGCTCAGTGGTAACGTTATCGCCTGCTGTGCCCAAGTTGTTGAAGGTCACATCCGTCTCCTAGTTACATCCAGCATGGCTCAGCGGTAACGTTATCGCCTGCTGTGCCCAAGTTGTTGAAGGTCACATCCGTCTCCTAGTTACATCCAGTGTGGCTCAGCGGTAACGTTATCGCTTGCTGTTCCCAAGTTGTTGAAGGTCACATCCGTCTCCTAGTTACATCCAGCGTGGCTCGGCGGTAACGTTATCGCTTGCTGTGCCCAAGTTGTTGAAGGTCACATCCGTCTCCTAGTTACATCCAGCGTGGCTCGGCGGTAACGTTATCGCCTGCTGTGCCCAAGTTGTTGAAGGTCACATCCGTCTCCTAGTTACATCCAGCGTGGCTCAGTGGTAACGTTATCGCCTGCTGTGCCCAAGTTGTTGAAGGTCACATCCGTCTCCTAGTTACATCCAGCGTGGCTCGGCGGTAACGTTATCGCCTGCTGTGCCCA
This sequence comes from Meconema thalassinum, assembly GCA_946902985.2. Lineage (NCBI taxonomy): Eukaryota > Metazoa > Arthropoda > Insecta > Orthoptera > Tettigoniidae > Meconema > Meconema thalassinum. The sequence goes on from OX336396.1 coordinate 4,865,568, forward strand.
AGTTGTTGAAGGTCACATCCGTCTCCTAGTTACATCCAGCGTGGCTCAGCGGTAACGTTATCGCTTGCTGTGCCCAAGTTGTTGAAGGTCACATCCGTCTCCTAGTTACATCCAGTGTGGCTCAGCGGTAACGTTATCGCCTGCTGTGCCCAAGTTGTTGAAGGTCACATCCGCCTCCTAGTTACATCCAGCATGGCTCAGCGGTAACGTTATCGCTTGCAGTTCCCAAGTTGTTGAAGGTCACATCCGCCTCCTAGTTACATCCAGTGTGGCTCAGCGGTAACGTTATCGCTTGCTGTGCCCAAGTTGTTGAAGGTCACATCCGTCTCCTAGTTACATCCAGCATGGCTCAGCGGTAACGTTATCGCTTGCAGTTCCCAAGTTGTTGAAGGTCACATCCGTCTCCTAGTTACATCCAGCGTGGCTCAGCGGTAACGTTATCGCTTGCTGTGCCCAAGTTGTTGAAGGTCACATCCGTCTCCTAGTTACATCCAGTGTGGCTCAGTGGTAACGTTATCGCCTGCTGTGCCCAAGTTGTTGAAGGTCACATCCGTCTCCTAGTTACATCCAGCATGGCTCAGCGGTAACGTTATCGCCTGCTGTGCCCAAGTTGTTGAAGGTCACATCCGTCTCCTAGTTACATCCAGCGTGGCTCAGCGGTAACGTTATCGCCTGCTGTGCCCAAGTTGTTGAAGGTCACATCCGTCTCCTAGTTACATCCAGCATGGCTCAGCGGTAACGTTATCGCCTGCTGTGCCCAAGTTGTTGAAGGTCACATCCGTCTCCTAGTTACATCCAGTGTGGCTCAGCGGTAACGTTATCGCCTGCTGTGCCCAAGTTGTTGAAGATCCCATCCGTCTGCTAGTTACATCCAGCATGGCTCAGGGGTAACGTTATCGCCTGCTGTGCCCAAGTTGTTGAAGGTCACATCCGTCTGCTAGTTACATCCAGTGTGGCTCAGTGGTAACGTTATCGCCTGCTGTGCCCAAGTTGTTGAAGGTCACATCCGTCTCCTAGTTACATCCAGCATGGCTCAGCGGTAACGTTATCGCCTGCTGTGCCCAAGTTGTTGAAGGTCACATCCGTCTCCTAGTTACATCCAGTGTGGCTCAGCGGTAACGTTATCGCTTGCAGTTCCCAAGTTGTTGAAGGTCACATCCGTCTCCTAGTTACATCCAGCGTGGCTCAGCGGTACCGTTATCGCCTGCTGTGCCCAAGTTGTTGAAGGTCACATCCGTCTCCTAGTTACATCCAGCGTGGCTCGGCGGTAACGTTATCGCTTGCAGTTCCCAAGTTGTTGAAGGTCACATCCGTCTCCTAGTTACATCCAGCGTGGCTCAGCGGTAACGTTATCGCTTGCAGTTCCCAAGTTGTTGAAGGTCACATCCGTCTCCTAGTTACATCCAGTGTGGCTCAGCGGTAACGTTATCGCCTGCTGTGCCCAAGTTGTTGAAGGTCACATCCGTCTCCTAGTTACATCCAGCGTGGCTCAGCGGTAACGTTATCGCTTGCAGTTCCCAAGTTGTTGAAGGTCACATCCGTCTCCTAGTTACATCCAGCGTGGCTCAGCGGTAACGTTATCGCTTGCAGTTCCCAAGTTGTTGAAGGTCACATCCGTCTCCTAGTTACATCCAGCGTGGCTAAGCGGTAACGTTATCGCTTGCAGTTCCCAAGTTGTTGAAGGTCACATCCGCCGTCTAGTTACATCCAGCGTGGCTCAGCGGTAACGTTATCGCTTGCAGTTCCCAAGTTGTTGAAGGTCACATCCGTCTCCTAGTTACATCCAGCGTGGCTCGGCGGTAACGTTATCGCTTGCTGTGCCCAAGTTGTTGAAGGTCACATCCGTCTCCTAGTTACATTCAGTGTGGCTCAGTGGTAACGTTATCGCCTGCTGTGCCCAAGTTGTTGAAGGTCACATCCGTCTCCTAGTTACATCCAGCATGGCTCAGCGGTAACGTTATCGCTTGCAGTTCCCAAGTTGTTGAAGGTCACATCCGTCTCCTAGTTACATCCAGCATGGCTCAGCGGTAACGTTATCGCTTGCAGTTCCCAAGTTGTTGAAGGTCACATCCGTCTCCTAGTTACATCCAGCGTGGCTCAGCGGTAACGTTATCGCTTGCTGTGCCCAAGTTGTTGAAGGTCACATCCGTCTCCTAGTTACATCCAGTGTGGCTCAGCGGTAACGTTATCGCTTGCAGTTCCCAAGTTGTTGAAGGTCACATCCGTCTCCTAGTTACATCCAGCGTGGCTCGGCGGTAACGTTATCGCTTGCTGTGCCCAAGTTGTTGAAGGTCACATCCGTCTCCTAGTTACATTCAGTGTGGCTCAGCGGTAACGTTATCGCCTGCTGTGCCCAAGTTGTTGAAGGTCACAGCCGTCTCCTAGTTACATCCAGCGTGGCTCAGTGGTAACGTTATCGCTTGCTGTGCCCAAGTTGTTGAAGGTCACATCCGTCTCCTAGTTACATTCAGTGTGGCTCAGTGGTAACGTTATCGCCTGCTGTGCCCAAGTTGTTGAAGGTCACATCCGTCTCCTAGTTACATCCAGCGTGGCTAAGCGGTAAAGTTATCGCCTGCTGTGCCCAAGTTGTTGAAGGTCACATCCGTCTCCTAGTTACATCCAGCGTGGCTCAGCGGTAACGTTATCGCTTGCGGTGCCCAAGTTGTTGAAGGTCACAGCCGCCTTCTAGTTACATCCAGCGTGGCTCAGCGGTAACGTTATCGCTTGCGGTGCCCAAGTTGTTGAAGGTCACAGCCGCCTTCTAGTTACATCCAGCGTGGCTCAGTGGTAACGTTATCGCCTGCTGTGCCCAAGTTGTTGAAGGTCACATCCGTCTCCTAGTTACATCCAGCATGGCTCAGCGGTAACGTTATCGCCTGCTGTGCCCAAGTTGTTGAAGGTCACATCCGTCTCCTAGTTACATCCAGTGTGGCTCAGCGGTAACGTTATCGCTTGCTGTTCCCAAGTTGTTGAAGGTCACATCCGTCTCCTAGTTACATCCAGCGTGGCTCGGCGGTAACGTTATCGCTTGCTGTGCCCAAGTTGTTGAAGGTCACATCCGTCTCCTAGTTACATCCAGCGTGGCTCGGCGGTAACGTTATCGCCTGCTGTGCCCAAGTTGTTGAAGGTCACATCCGTCTCCTAGTTACATCCAGCGTGGCTCAGTGGTAACGTTATCGCCTGCTGTGCCCAAGTTGTTGAAGGTCACATCCGTCTCCTAGTTACATCCAGCGTGGCTCGGCGGTAACGTTATCGCCTGCTGTGCCCAAGTTGTTGAAGGTCACATCCGTCTCCTAGTTACATCCAGCGTGGCTCAGCGGTAACGTTATCGCTTGCTGTGCCCAAGTTGTTGAAGGTCACATCCGTCTCCTAGTTACATCCAGTGTGGCTCAGCGGTAACGTTATCGCCTGCTGTGCCCAAGTTGTTGAAGGTCACATCCGCCTCCTAGTTACATCCAGCATGGCTCAGCGGTAACGTTATCGCTTGCAGTTCCCAAGTTGTTGAAGGTCACATCCGCCTCCTAGTTACATCCAGTGTGGCTCAGCGGTAACGTTATCGCTTGCTGTGCCCAAGTTGTTGAAGGTCACATCCGTCTCCTAGTTACATCCAGCATGGCTCAGCGGTAACGTTATCGCTTGCAGTTCCCAAGTTGTTGAAGGTCACATCCGTCTCCTAGTTACATCCAGCGTGGCTCAGCGGTAACGTTATCGCTTGCTGTGCCCAAGTTGTTGAAGGTCACATCCGTCTCCTAGTTACATCCAGTGTGGCTCAGTGGTAACGTTATCGCCTGCTGTGCCCAAGTTGTTGAAGGTCACATCCGTCTCCTAGTTACATCCAGCATGGCTCAGCGGTAACGTTATCGCCTGCTGTGCCCAAGTTGTTGAAGGTCACATCCGTCTCCTAGTTACATCCAGCGTGGCTCAGCGGTAACGTTATCGCCTGCTGTGCCCAAGTTGTTGAAGGTCACATCCGTCTCCTAGTTACATCCAGCATGGCTCAGCGGTAACGTTATCGCCTGCTGTGCCCAAGTTGTTGAAGGTCACATCCGTCTCCTAGTTACATCCAGTGTGGCTCAGCGGTAACGTTATCGCCTGCTGTGCCCAAGTTGTTGAAGATCCCATCCGTCTGCTAGTTACATCCAGCATGGCTCAGGGGTAACGTTATCGCCTGCTGTGCCCAAGTTGTTGAAGGTCACATCCGTCTGCTAGTTACATCCAGTGTGGCTCAGTGGTAACGTTATCGCCTGCTGTGCCCAAGTTGTTGAAGGTCACATCCGTCTCCTAGTTACATCCAGCATGGCTCAGCGGTAACGTTATCGCCTGCTGTGCCCAAGTTGTTGAAGGTCACATCCGTCTCCTAGTTACATCCAGTGTGGCTCAGCGGTAACGTTATCGCTTGCAGTTCCCAAGTTGTTGAAGGTCACATCCGTCTCCTAGTTACATCCAGCGTGGCTCAGCGGTACCGTTATCGCCTGCTGTGCCCAAGTTGTTGAAGGTCACATCCGTCTCCTAGTTACATCCAGCGTGGCTCGGCGGTAACGTTATCGCTTGCAGTTCCCAAGTTGTTGAAGGTCACATCCGTCTCCTAGTTACATCCAGCGTGGCTCAGCGGTAACGTTATCGCTTGCAGTTCCCAAGTTGTTGAAGGTCACATCCGTCTCCTAGTTACATCCAGTGTGGCTCAGCGGTAACGTTATCGCCTGCTGTGCCCAAGTTGTTGAAGGTCACATCCGTCTCCTAGTTACATCCAGCGTGGCTCAGCGGTAACGTTATCGCTTGCAGTTCCCAAGTTGTTGAAGGTCACATCCGTCTCCTAGTTACATCCAGCGTGGCTCAGCGGTAACGTTATCGCTTGCAGTTCCCAAGTTGTTGAAGGTCACATCCGTCTCCTAGTTACATCCAGTGTGGCTCAGCGGTAACGTTATCGCCTGCTGTGCCCAAGTTGTTGAAGGTCACATCCGTCTCCTAGTTACATCCAGCGTGGCTCAGCGGTAACGTTATCGCTTGCAGTTCCCAAGTTGTTGAAGGTCACATCCGTCTCCTAGTTACATCCAGTGTGGCTCAGCGGTAACGTTATCGCTTGCAGTTCCCAAGTTGTTGAAGGTCACATCCGTCTCCTAGTTACATCCAGTGTGGCTCAGCGGTAACGTTATCGCCTGCTGTGCCCAAGTTGTTGAAGGTCACATCCGTCTCCTAGTTACATCCAGCGTGGCTCAGCGGTAACGTTATCGCTTGCAGTTCCCAAGTTGTTGAAGGTCACATCCGTCTCCTAGTTACATCCAGCGTGGCTCAGCGGTAACGTTATCGCTTGCGGTGCCCAAGTTGTTGAAGGTCACATTCGTCTCCTAGTTACATCCAGCGTGGCTCAGTGGTAACGTTATCGCTTGCAGTTCCCAAGTTGTTGAAGGTCACATCCGTCTCCTAGTTACATCCAGCATGGCTCAGCGGTAACGTTATCGCTTGCGGTGCCCAAGTTGTTGAAGGTCACATCCGCCTCCTAGTTACATCCAGCGTGGCTCAGCGGTAACGTTATCGCTTGCGGTGCCCAAGTTGTTGAAGGTCACAGCCGCCTTCTAGTTACATCCAGCGTGGCTCAGCGGTAACGTTATCGCCTGCTGTGCCCAAGTTGTTGAAGGTCACATCCGTCTCCTAGTTACATCCAGCGTGGCTCAGCGGTAACGTTATCGCTTGCTGTGCCCAAGTTGTTGAAGGTCACATCCGTCTCCTAGTTACATCCAGCGTGGCTCAGCGGTAACGTTATCGCTTGCTGTGCCCAAGTTGTTGAAGGTCACATCCGCCTCCTAGTTACATCCAGCATGGCTCAGCGGTAACGTTATCGCTTGCAGTTCCCAAGTTGTTGAAGGTCACATCCGCCTCCTAGTTACATCCTGCATGGCTCAGCGGTAACGTTATCGCTTGCTGTGCCCAAGTTGTTGAAGGTCACATCCGCCTCCTAGTTACATCCAGCGTGGCTCAGCGGTAACGTTATCGCCTGCTGTGCCCAAGTTGTTGAAGGTCACATCCGTCTCCTAGTTACATCCAGCGTGGCTCAGCGGTAACGTTATCGCTTGCTGTGCCCAAGTTGTTGAAGGTCACATCCGTCTCCTAGTTACATCCAGCGTGGCTCAGCGGTAACGTTCTCGCCTGCTGTGCCCAAGTTGTTGAAGGTCACATCCGTCTCCTAGTTACATCCAGCGTGGCTCAGCGGTAACGTTCTCGCCTGCTGTGCCCAAGTTGTTGAAGGTCACATCCGTCTCCTAGTTACATCCAGTGTGGCTCAGCGGTAACGTTCTCGCCTGCTGTGCCCAAGGGTGCGCAACTGTGAGGGAGCCGTGTCGCGTTAAAGATACCTTTCGGGGCAAAATTCCGGCACCCCTGCGTCTCTAAAAGCCGCCGTAGTTAAAAGCCACGTGAAACAAATGACATTACTTACATCCAGTATTATTTTCAAATGCGTCTGTTGCTCTTGTTTTAACTGGGGCTTCAGTCTGTATTTCTCCGTCACGTCGGCTTTAAATCCATCAATAACGAGTTCAATTCACAACACAATGAGCTACCAGCGGTGCGCTGTTGAGGGGGCGAAGCCAAACCTTCCTCAGTGTGGTTGGACTCCAAGTAAATGCTGAGATATCCCAGACCCCAGCGCAGCGAAGTTGGTTGGTTCCTCAGTTTAGGTGCTGCGTGTAGCCCCGTGTACTTGGTGTGTGTGTAGAATCTGTCTGATAAGCTGTGTTAATTGTGATGGCTGTGTTAGTGCGTGTTATGTGTTTTTAATTCCAGTAAGGACTGCAGACATTCAATTTTCAGGTAGTTCCTAGTTTAGCTACCAAATGCTACCGTCCACGACACCTAGCTGTGAACTTGGCTAATAGTTGCCACCGCGACCGGCACCTGGCGGTGAACGTTGGAACTATAGAGCGTTCATCAAATCTAACCTACATATTTAGCTTCACACAATTGTAGTTAGTGGAAGGTTCTTCTGTGTGCCATAAATCTTTGACATGGACCGCCGGCTTTACTTCCCCTCCAAACGAAGGCATACTGAGGGTAGGACGTTTCGGTGGCCTAGTGGGTAGCATGCTGTGCTTAGGCTATATGCCCAAGGTCGCGGGTTCACACCCGGCCGAAGTCGTCGGGTTTTTTAAGAGCGTTAAGAATCCCTCCGTATGCCTTCCTTCGGAGGGGAAGTAAAGCCGGCGGTCCCATGTCATAGATTTATGGCCTCTTAAAGAACCTTCCACTAATTACACCTGTGTGAAGCTAAATTATAAATATAGGTTAAACATTCGACAAACGCTCTTACGTTCCGACGTTCGTCGCCAGGAGTCGACTGTGGTGGCATCTGGTAATCACGTTCTGAACTAGTAGTCGTTGACGGTGGCGTTTGGCGGCAAGAGTAGGAACTACTTGAAAAAATTCAATGTCTGCAGTCCTCACTTGAATTGAAAACAGATTACACACACTAATACAGCCATCACAATTAACACCGGTTATCAGACAGATTCTACACACAACCAAAGTACACGGGGATACATGACCGCGTTGTTGCAGCCCCTAAACTGAGGAACCAACCAACATACAGAGGGATTTTAACGCTCTTAAAAATCTGACTACTTCGGCCGGGTTTGAACCCGCGATGAAAAAAGGACTCTGAAGAACAAACATGTAAGACTGATACTAAAAACTAAGAAACGGAATTAATATGTCATATCTGATGAGGAAAGTGCAGTCAGGCTTTGAGAGAGGGGGAAGAACTGGATTACTTGAATGTGTTCGGTTTGATTTAAGTGCTCTAATGTGGGCGTAAATTAATAAATAAATAAATAAATAAATGATACGCCATTATATTAAACTCTAACTGCCGGCGGGGGCAGATTACCTCGCTGTTCCGCCCCTTAAAGCAACGATAACTATTTAACTTCTCTACGCTCAGATTATTAAGTCACCAGAAAAGCCGAATTATTTTAGGTATTTGAAATTCGCGTAGCCGCCATGATTATGCGCAACTCTCGGGATCGGACCAGCCAATCAGAATAAATTAGCGCAGATTAAAGCTGATCTTATCATCATATATATTATTTCAGTAGTATAGATCCCTCCTGCGGCGCTCAAAAGCGACCGATCGTGACATGGAAGAGTATAGACATTAGCAGTGACGAATTGCACTCTAATTCTATAAATATCTATAATTTCTTAAAAAAAAAACTTAAAAAAATATACGAAGTGTGCGATATGCAGATACTGTTGCTGTAGGAAAATACGCTCCATAATAGGGATGTATAGAACTAGCACCGATAGAGTGCACTGCTGTTGTACTGGGTAAGCGCAAGGCGCTCTTCATTTGTCTCCTGTGTTCTCATGCCGCTAATATCCACAAATTTAAGTTGTTTAAATTGTTATTTTTGTGACTATGCCCAGCTATTGCAGTGTCCCTCTTTGCAAAAATCAGGAAAGCCCTTTTTCGTTTCACCAATTTCCACAAAATATAGAAATGAGGAAGAAATGGTTACATGCTATTAGAAGGAAAAATTTCAGTGAGAAAAATCTGACCGAAAATATTAAAGTGTGTTCACATCATTTTCAACCCGATGACTTCACGAAAACTGTGCTGGGTAAGTGTGATTTACGAAGGGAAATAATCCTTATCTTGTACCTATAATCTGATTACACATTTCGACAACAACCACTGAATTTATGCGTTTGTATTTTGAAGGTGAGAGAACAAGATTAAAACCGGGCGTTGTTGCATCGCTTTTTTCGTGGACCACGAACACAAAGAAAATAAGGAAGAGGCCATACATAAGGAAATTGCCGGATTACCACGATGAGCCTACAATATCGGAATCTGCAGAAATCATCTCCATTGATGTAGGCTTAGGCCTACGGGAAGAAATCGTCAATATACCCGAGGAAGTGAATGAAACATTTGTGACTCCCATTTTCAAAGACATCAGTACTCAGACAAATGCTACAGGTAATTTGGTTGTTGAGCAAATAATGGATAACCCTGATGCCATATTGCTTTATACAGGGTTTGTAGACGTCGAACATTTTAATTTGGTGTTTGCTGTTCTGGGAGAAAACTGATACAATTTACAGGTATTCCCTCTTGAACCCAGACTGTGCTTTCTCTTGACAGTTATGAAACTAAGGACCAACAAATCTGATCAGGAACTAGGCCTAAACTTCGGAATACATAAAACTACTGTTGGGAGAATATTTAATGTTTGGATTAATTTCATGTACTGCCAATTTAAAGAGTTGGACATTTGGCCTGATCGAGAAACTGTCCTTGAAAACAGCCCCCTTCCTTTTAGACAGAATACCCCTCAACTAGAGTTATAATTGATGCAACTGGGATTATAATGGCAAAACCCAAGAACCCTACAGCACAGCAAGCTACATTTTCTACATACAAAAATGCAAACACAACTAAGGTACCGTATTAATAGGTATAAATCCATCTGGTTTTATATGTTTCATATCTGATGCATATGGTGGGGCAATATCAGACAGGCAGTTATTTATCAGATCAGGAATGTTGGATCTCTTGGAAGAAGGGGATTCAGTTATGGCAGACAGGGGGTTCAACATTCAGGATCTGTTATGCACTAAAGGTGTAACATTAAATATCCCACCATTTCTGAAAGGCAAAAGGCAGTTTACTCCATCAGAAAACATTGAAACAAGGAGGATAGCCTCTAAAAGAATAGGCCTACACATAGAACGGGCTATAGGACTTGCTAAAACATACAAAATACTGCATTCAAAATTGCATGTCAGTAAAATTCGTCTTTCAGGGAGGATAATATTTGTATGTTTTATGTTATGCAATTTCAGGAAAACGATTGTCAGGTTAGGATGACTGGAACAAAATATTCATGGTAAAACTTGTCTAATTTTGCCACCATTTCACGAATGAAAATGTCATCTCTCTCTATCTCCAACACTAACATGGCAACAGCAGTGTACACAACAAAACTACAATAATGTCTGCCTGTAACAAACAGCTGACCTTGCACTTGAAAGTAATGGTTGTGATTTTTCTTGAGTGTCACTGCACCACTGCTCTCTCCCAAGTATGGAACACATTTAATTGAAATTGCTTCATTTTCATGACTTGGCAGCCCTTTAAGCTCCGAGACTCTATCCTGTCCAATTAGTCCATCACAAGATGCTGCCAGGTAATGTCTGGTAGGGTGAATAATGAGGCCAGATTTTTGGACTATGTGGCCTGTTAGCTCAGAATACCTGTCCCTTGCTGAGTCTTCCATTTGAAGTCCCCATTTCATATGCCTGGAGCAAAACAAACTTCCCTTGAATAATGCTTTTGCTATGGCTTTTGGAGATTTTGAGTGACAGATTTTCCCAAAATTACTTGCTGTCAAACGATATTTCCTCTCTTTGAACCATAGACTTGGCTGGGATTGTTGCCTAGTATTTTCCTCAAATTTCTTCCATTCCTCATCATTTACTCTTACAAGATTTTCAGCTTGAGTCGCACATGGATCCACACCGAAATGGTGGTCACGAATGACATCAAAGCAGCTGGCCTGTGCTTTTTTTAGAGCGAAAGAAAAAGCAAGCTTATGTTGGGAACTTTTCACAATACCTTCAACATATTGCTGATATCCAGGCTGATTAACTCCTGACAATGGCCTAACATCATGGCAGGGTTCCTGAAAACCTTGTTCCAAGGGCAAACATTCCACTTTCATAGGGCTAACTGGCCTCAACGGTTTGGTAGGGGGATGGTGAAAAGTTTGTAAATTTTGGGTGCATGTTTCTGAACACTGAATAATACCAGTCTTGGAGATGTGCTCTAATGCATAGCTTACAGCTGCAATATGCTTACAACATGCCTTGGGGCCTGCTCCAGCAACACATTCACATTCCCCTCCTATAATGACACCACGTACTCCTAAAATAAGCTTCACATTATAGGTCTTATGTTTTGTGTACTCGGATTTCACAGCACTGCATATCAGAATTTCACCCGATTGAAATAAACATTTTATAAACAAAACAAACTTTTCAGTGAAAAGTCTGTATCCAGCATCACACAACGATTTGTAGTTGGAAACAGGTGCTCCATCTATTTCCGATTTTCGAAATACAAAATAATCCATCAAATGCACATTATAAGTGATACTGATCTTCGCCTTGTGCCTGATGGTCAAATCTTCGAATGAACTGGCACAGGGAAACTCAAGAAACTCACATGCCTTTGGTGGTAGACAAGGCTGTATCTGCAGTTTCATGTAAGCCATCAACCTAAAAAATGACATAAATCGAAGTGTATAAGCAAGAGGAGCAAGTGGATATTTAAATCTCTATTCATGATTTAAGTCTTATGGAGGTATATTTATCAATGTACAATACTTAAGCAATTGTAATCTTTAGGAGTTATTATGCTGACTCCTATTCATTGTTTCGACAATAAAGCGCGTTAGAATTTTTTAATTACCGCTGTATTAATTCATCCTTCCTCCCGCTAGTTTTAGCGCCTCTGGTCCGTAGCTCATTTTGGAGATGTTTAACGCTTAAACGCTGAAAATCGTCCATAATATACTAGGGGAAATGCCTATAGAATTAATTAGTATAGTCTTGGAGTAAAATTACAGAAGATATAATTTACTTTAGCTCAGAAAAATCGGTCACAATCTATACATTCCTCGCAGCTGACTGGAAGAAACATAAGACGATCGCCTTGCGCTTACCCAGTACTACACGCGCGCTATCTGGCGCGAACTTTCTCCCGCTACATTCCTATTGCTATCCACTTCACATTTTGGCCGCTGTGACGCCTATTTCATGTCATTTTAACATTCTGAGGTCTTTCCTTTATCATTTTGCATGGATTTCAGAAACAGTAAATCAAGGGAATTAGTAGCCTACTTAAATCGTATAGTCTCTTGAATATCGAATAAGCGGCGAGTGTTATGATGATCCAATTTTCCGTGATTGTCTTCTTAAGTTGGGGAACGTAGAACTTGGAATTCTAACTGAAATGTAAACAGTGTTCTATAATCATTTGGTTAGCTTGCGACGGTGGGTGAGTGGATATCGTATAGGTCTACTAACCCCAAGATTGCAAGTTCGCTCCTGGCCGTGGTAAGTGATCTTTGAAAGGCGGCAAAAATACGATACGCATGTCATACGATGGTGGCATGTCAAAGAACCCATTTTAATTCAGTAGGCCGAGTTCATAATGGCAAAATTAATCTCGGGAGTTTCCGCCAACACAAAGTTCCTCATTTCTCTACTAGAAAGCGCTATAGTGTTCAAGGAGTGTAGATATCTAACATCTAACCTCCTTGACTTTCGTAGTCAAGGAACAACGAAATTTGACATGCAAGCTACCCTCTGGGTGTCAAATAACAAAGCTTGCACCCGGCATCCGAGGCCATACGATATTATTATTTCATTTGGTTGAAATAAAAAGTCTCTCATTATAAAACTATTGGGGAAAATATGGTTTATGAACAAGCGACATTTCTCGCACGGGTCCGTTATTAAGCCTATTTCTACTAATATAATAAAGTTGACGAGTTTGTGTGTTTAAACGCGCTAATCTCTGGAACTACAAGTCGGATTCGAAAAAATCTTTTTGTATATGATAGCCTGATTCAAGAGGAATAGCTTAGGCTATGTAGCATTAGGCTACACCTCTCAGGAAACCTTAAAGATTGATTTTTGTTCAGTAAGTCGGAAGAACAAGCGCTCCAGAACGGCTTCAATAATACCGAAGTCTATTGCTGCCATGTAATGCCGGCTGCATCACGTCACCCTTACTAATGTTCCGGTGCAGAATTGCGAACTGCTTATAAATTGCTGTCACGGGGAGTAATTAGCGCAAAAAGATTTCTTAAAACAGTTATCATCATGACAATAGTATGCCTCTGTATGAGGGCGCAGTATACTGAGGTTATCAGCTGCTATAAGCGTTGGTGCTTTAAAATTTACTTTCATTTATTCCGATCCTTATTCTTGAGCGCTCCAGTTCTGTAAAACAAATAAATCCACCGGGCGAAGCCGGGCATTACTGCTAGTATTTCATATAAGTTAATGAAAATAAGTTAAAAATTGCCAAGACGTTATAGTTGGTGCCCCTGGTCGACGAAAGTAAACAAGTGACAGACCTTCTGGTCGGTGGGCAGTGACGCGCGATACAAGGCGACCACTGGACCGCGGAGCTACAGGGCTTTCAGAGTAGCGCAACACCCTCAGTGCATTTTCACTCGTCTTCCTCCATATCGCGTGAGAAACCGTTGTTGTTGGGAGGCGGCCGAGGCCGTGAGATAACTAGAGCGGGGCTGGTGAATCATCTAGTTACAAGTTCAATGTTGATGAATATTATTCACTATATTAATATAATTCTCTTTGAGGTTTTGAAATCCACAGTGTGTCATTTAAAGCGTTGTATAGAGTGAGAGAGAGAGAGAGAGAGAGAGAGAGAGAGAGAGCGCGGTTTAAACAGACGGGCTACTCCTCGGGGCCCCCTGGTCGCTAGATATTGCCTTATGAAACTCCTGTTGGACACATTGCAATGGACGCCATGTTCCGACATAGCCTTGCGTTTCACATCCTCCTGACCCCCAAAACCACCGTCAAAAGTTTATTTATAACTATTAGAGCTGTCGATCGATTAAAAGTTTTGATGGGTTAACGAAATTGGCTTAAATATAACTTTAGTCGGTTTCACACAGTATCAGTTATGAATGCATTAAATGATGATCGCTTTTCTTTCGATGTCAATGAAATACGTCTCGGCATGATGGGTTAAAATCACTGACTGGACTATTAATTATATTATCATGGAGATGCATGTGCAACGAATTCTTGTCAGACGTAATTTAAGAATAGCGAGGTGCATGAAACACAAATCCCCTTTCTGTCCTATCTAAAATCACTTATAGTGGGCGATGTATTGAAGATAGACATATAATCTCGTGGACGTTTTTGTAAAACGTTTCATGCTGAACAATTCTTACACTCATAGTATATTGATATTTTTAACGGTTTGCCCAGCGTAAGCTTTCAAAGCGCATGGATGCCAGTTTTTTTTTTCGACCTTTTCATTGAAATCGTTACTGCTCGGCTTCCTTTGATCAAAAATACATTATTCTCTACAGAAACCTTCCTCGAGATATCCTTTACAGAATGGTGGTTCTCGAGATTGCCCGTGAAATCCAAGAATCGGGGACTTTGTTATATACTAAGTAGAGATGTTTACAATTCAATTTCCTGTGAGGAAGATATAATTTTATATTTTTATTGTATTGGTGGCGTGCAAGTAAAATATAAATGAATTCAAATGCTTTTAAGTTAATAATAGGCGTATTATTTAAAATATATTTCAATATTGATTATTTACTGACACAATAGTTTGAAGTTGAAGTTCACAGTTACACTTCTTTGCTCGGGGACTCGAGACATGCTCAGAACTAAGGGCTGCCCTTCTCTTAGTAACAATATTTCCAGCGTCACTGAAATCTCTCTCACACAGGGCCGGATTTAAGAGTATGCCGCCTATAGGCTAAAGTCCATCTGCCGCTCCCTCTATAGTTGATATTTGCTTAATACATTTGTTTTATACAACAAAAGGATAGAGTTTATTAGCGTTTTCAACGTTTTAAAACATAAATTTCATTTAGTTTATATAAAACTACAATTTTAATGTTTTACATAATAAATTATACAGGGTGTATTTGATATGATGGAAGTCCATTACACTGGTGATAGAAGCGACTATTCTAAGCACATATCTTCATGACATTTAGTCGTATCTTAATTAGTGTAGGTGGAATTAAATCACAAAAATCGTCGGTCAATGTCTTGGAAAAGGTCTTAGGCTGCCTTCCCCTCAGCAGCACAGCTGATTTCTCCCCGTCGCCCTCCCCTCCTACGCTGAGGAATGTTGACAAGAGTCTGAAGTCGAGTGACCTACTCGCCTTGTCTGCCAATGGCATTGAAATACACAAACCGAGCCTCTGAACAGCTGATCCACACCTTCATGGGGAGTGACTACATGACTAGTGTTGGTGGATCTGTCTAGGATTTTGCCAGCCTCATGGACTATGCATAGAAAATAGAAATCCTAAAGATTTGGGTAATTAATTTAAGGAACTGTTGGTCTATCTTTTTGTGAAGATAGTGCAACAACTGTAATAAAAATATTAATAATGCTAATAATAGTAATAATAGGCTTTTAGACACACTAACTTCTTTTATGTTTCTTTTTGGTATGTCGAGTTGCCAGACTTTAATGTACGTAGGATTTCTTGTATGTGCCATGAAATCCATGGACATGATCGTATTAGATCCCATTCATTTACTACATGACTGAATGTAGATCGCACCCTCGGGAAGGTTAGCACTCTACCACCAGAACTACACATGCTGACTCATATTATTATTAGACTATTATTATTATTATTATCCTATTATTATTATTATATTTAATAACACTGCATTATGATTGACCAATAAATCAACACCCCCCCCCCCCCCGCCCTTCTGCAGTTTATAGCCATCCCAGGGCTGGAGATGGGATGTGACAATTCACAATATGAACATGTGGTACCGTACTAGTATTAAATCTTGGAAGTAGTTTTCCATGGGTTTTCACTTCTACCCCAGGCAAATGCCGGGATTGTTCCTAACTTAAGGCCACGGCCGCCTTCTTCTCAATAACCATATCCGCTGGCAGTGCAGCCCATGAAGGGCCTAGGCCTACCAAGCGACCGCTGTCCAGCCATTTGGCCTGCAGATATTAGGGTGACGCGTGGTCAGTGCATCGGGTCCCCTCGGTCATTAATCTTGATTTTCCTGACTCGGGCACTGCCTCATTGTCAGACAGCTACTCAATTACCCTCACGAGGCTTAGTGCACCGCGTTCCAGCCCTCACGTCAGTTTCTAATATCCCTGATGGAGCCGGGAATCGAACCCAGGGCCTCCGGGTGAGAGGCAGTTGCACTGCCCCAACACCACAGGGCCGACGCCTTCTTCCGAACCCTCACCTGAATTACAAATACCCACATTATTACAGAAACCACAAACACACAGATTATCACACAAATTCTACCCACACCCAGCTACATGGGGCTAAATGACCAAAATCGCCAAGCCTCTCAAACAAAACATCAAGTATTTTACTTCCGTCTTAAATGCCTAGTTCTGAACAGACTACGGGATGTCGGAATTTTGTCACACTGTATTTCATTAAGTTAATGTTTTTAGTATTTTCAGAAACTAGTCAACAGAAGGTCCGACTCGGACGCCAATGATACACCAGGGCTGAGTATCGAAATTATTTTATACATGAACACTTACAAAGTAGGCTGCAGAATACTACCGGTCCTAACGTCCCAAGACATTGCGTGCGTTGTCAACAAGAACAACGGCAATGCACATTTTCTTACGAGACGGTAGCGCTTATCCTCATAACAGCTGATAGCCTACCACCCCTCAAGTCAACCGGTAAGGTCAATGCTCCGATTACGTAACAACTTCCCCTTCGCGCGTCGTCACACCTGGCTCCGCCTCGTTTCCCCCAGCCTGCCGCACCACTTTCTGCCTGATTAGTTTCTGAAATAACTAAAAACATTGACTTTTTAATGATTAATTATCAATTTCAAGATAGGTGACAATTTTTGTACCTAGGAAGCTTAGAATAGTCTCTTCTATGAGCAGTGTAACGGACTTCCATCACACCCTGTATAATGACATTAGTTATCTACTTGTTTTCTTTTACTTCTTTTAAGATTCGTTAAAAATGAAATGGGTTTCAAACTTCATTAATTAGTTTGTTCTTGGAGATCAGTGATCACTATTTTACACATATTTTTATATTTTAATGCTACTGACTATCTTTTGCGTAATTGAAGAACTGTGTTCAATTTTAATTAATTTGTCCTACACGCTGAAATGAAATTACACAAAATGTAGTTAATTACTGGTTTATTTGTTGAAAAATATACAAACTTCTCTAAAACAACTCTCCCCACGTAATGTTGATGTTCAAATTTACATCGCTTTCTTAATGAACTCGTTAATAATGTACTCATATGAAAGTGTATTTGTGAGTGTGTATTATGTTATAGTTTCAGAAAGTAGGCTATGTAGAAGGACTAAAACATATTTTTAAGTAACTTGCATTCTTAAATTCGTTCGGAAAATATTATTAACGTCTGAAATACTTCATTTTAACTTTTGAATAAATTGCCAAACTGCCGCCCCTGAAACTTTGCCGCTCTTGGCTGCAGCCTACTCAGCCTATTTAGAAATACGGCGATGCTCTCACACGAAACTGAAGTTCAGTAGCTGGAATGCAAAGCGATTATCTCGCTAAGCGTGCGAGATGTGGGAGTTGGACTGAATGTACTTTCCACCATTGTGGAAGTCATCTTCTAGATACATGGGTTGGTTTTTTAGTTTTGGCACCTTAGTTATAACTGGATTAATAACTCACTTAGTTGGTTCCAAGTTTCACAGGCCCTCGATGTAGTCCCCACCGTTGCGTACAACGTGTTCCCAGCGATGCGGAAGTCGTTGGATCCCGTTGGCACTGCCCAATCTATTGATGGTACGAAGAGAGCGCTCGGCAGCCTGCTTAACGCCATTGTCATCTTCATCTTCGGGATGAGATCATAGTCGCAGGGACTGATGTCGGGTGGGGATAGAGGACCTCCCAGCCCCAACGATCCAACAATACCGACACAACGCCTGCTGTGTGTGCCCTAGTATTGTCATGCAGAACGATGGGGAACAGTATGGCAGCGCTTCCGTACCATTGAAGACGTTAAGCAGGCTGCCAGGCGCTCTCTTCGTACCATCAATAGATTGGGCAGAGCCAACGGGATCCAACGACTTCTGCATCGCTGGGAACACGTTGTACGCAACGGTGGGGACTACATCGAGGGCCTGTGAAACTTGGAACCATCTAAGTGAGTTATTAATCCAGTTATAACTAAGGTGGCAAAACTAAAAAACCAACCCATGTATTATCGCCTTTATCTTTCTGAAGCAAAGCCAGGAGCATCGGCTAACTTTAATGACCTGGCAATCTTACAACAGCTGATGCTAGCACTACACAGGTTTTGTGCTTTTCCTACACCACACGACTATTTTAATCGCTTCAATTAAATCGACAGCTCTAATAACTCTCATGTGGACATTTTGCCGTGGTGTTGGGGTAGCACGCCTGCCTCTCACCCGGAGGCCCCGGGTTCGATTCCAGGCTCAGTCAAGGATTTTAGAAACTGACGTGAGGGCTAGAACGGGGTGCACTCAGCCTCGTGAGGACAATTGAGTAGCTGTCTGACAGTGAGACAGCGCCCCGGTCACGCTGACCACGCATCACCCCAATATCTGCAGACCAAATGGCTGGGCAGTGGTCGCTTGGTAGGCCTAGGCCCTTCATGGGCTGTTATTATTATTATTATGTGGACATTTTGCACCAATCACTTTTAAACTTGTACATAAAGTATAACCGATCAAAATGCTCGCCACGGTGGGTGAGTGGTTATCGTGTCGGACTACCAACCCCAAGCTTGCAGGTTCGCTCCTGGCCGAGGTAAGTGAATTTTGAAAGCCGACAAAAATTATGGCAAGCATGTCAAAGAACCCATTTGAATTCAGTAGGCCTTGTTCATAGTGACAAAATTAATCTCGGGATTTTCCGCCAACACAAAGTTCCTCCATTCTCTACTAGAAAGCGCTATAGTGTCAAGGAGCTTAGATATCTAACCTCCTTGACTTTCATAGCGCTCCAAGGAACAACTAAATTCGACATGCAAGCTGCCCTCTGGGCATCAAATAAGAAAGCTTACACCGGCCACCCGACGTTATACGATATTATAATTATTATTATACAAATCAAAATCTTGGTTCAGTCCGTTAATGGGCAAAGTCCGACCAAGGGAGGGGAAATATCGCAACTTTATTCATACGTGAGAAATATAATCCATTCCAAGTTCATACTATTTTTAAGATAAGTGCCAAAAACTTATATCAGTAATGTTTATTTTGATAGCACCAACCATTGACCAAAGGGGTGTGCAATGGACAGACCGCCCGGAACCCATTAGGCCTATAGGTTAACCACCCACCATAAATATATTTTATATTGTGAAAGATGTCGATGGTTGAATATTTCAGCCAAATATCAACGAAAACTCATTTGGAAATGTTTAAATTTCTAAAAAGAGCCTACCACTACAATTGGTAGTGTGTAGCCAAAATTTGTAGGTCATTTGGTTAGAAACCATTCATCAAGTTCCAAAGTTCGCCACTGCTTGTCAGTGAAAGTAACCAAAGTTGGAACTACTTGAGATTGAAGTTGTTGGGGAGCCTACGGGCCCTGCTATGGCCATTGGCTGCAACTCAAATATAGCCCAATAATATAATTTCTAAAAACAAAATATTATTCCTTTGTCTCCTTGACCTAAGATGATTGATAAAAATGTATTATTTAAATACAAATAATTAAAAAGTAAAAAAAAAAATTATTAAAAAATATGCTTATAAAAATACATAAAATTCAATTCATAAAAATAAATTTGTACATAAAAATGCAAAAAAAAATAAAAAATTACAATTATTAACAAGACAAATTGGAATAAATTAATTAAATTTAAATCAATACAAATAAAGTACCTTCAATATTTTTGTGCCCTATAAAGGACTTTTGCCTGAACATATTTCAAATGACCCACGCCTACGTCAAGGGACGAGCAAAATGTTTTCGGAATGTTAAGGCGATAGGGGAACCTTTACAAATATACAACAATTACGGAAAATTGTGTTTTTTTTTGCCTGGTGATATACCTCCACCTTTCAGCGTGCCGAGAGGGATTCTCCTCCACCTTTCAGCGTGCCGAGAGGGATTCTCCTCCACCTTTCAGCGCGCCGAGAGGGATTCTCCTCCACCTTTCAGCGCGCCGAGAGGGATTCTCCTCCACCTTTCAGCGTGCCGAGAGGGATTCTCCTCCACCTTTCAGCGCGCCGAGAGGGATTCTCCTCCACCTTTCAGCGCGCCGAGAGGGATTCTCCTCCACCTTTCAGTGTGCCGAGAGGGATTCTCCTCCACCTTTCAGCGTGCCGAGAGGGATTCTCCTCCACCTTTCAGCGCGCCGAGAGGGATTCTCCTCCACCTTTCAGCGCGCCGAGAGGGATTCTCCTCCACCTTTCAGTGTGCCGAGAGGGATTCTCCTCCACCTTTCAGCGCGCCGAGAGGGATTCTCCTCCACCTTTCAGCGCGCCGAGAGGGATTCTCCTCCACCTTTCAGTGTGCCGAGAGGGATTCTCCTCCACCTTTCAGCGTGCCGAGAGGGATTCTCCTCCACCTTTCAGCGCGCCGAGAGGGATTCTCCTCCACCTTTCAGCGCGCCGAGAGGGATTCTCCTCCACCTTTCAGTGTGCCGAGAGGGATTCTCCTCCACCTTTCAGCGTGCCGAGAGGGATTCTCCTCGACCTTTCAGCGCGCCGAGAGGGATTCTCCTCGACCTTTCAGCGTGCCGAGAGGGATTCTCCTCCACCTTTCAGCGCGCCGAGAGGGATTCTCCTCCACCTTTCAGCGTGCCGAGAGGGATTCTCCTCCACCTTTCAGCGCGCCGAGAGGGATTCTCCTCCACCTTTCAGCGCTCCGAAGAGGGATTCTCCTCCACCTTTCAGCGTGCCGAGAGGGATTCTCCTCCACCTTTCAGCGCGCCGAGAGGGATTCTCCTCCACCTTTCAGCGTGCCGAGAGGGATTCTCCTCCACCTTTCAGCGCGCCGAGAGGGATTTTCCTCCACCTTTCAGCGCGCCGAGAGGTATTTTCCTCCACCTTTCAGTGTGCCGAGAGGGATTCTCCTCGACCTTTCAGTGTGCCGAGAGGGATTCTCCTCCACCTTTCAGCGCACCGAGAGGGATTCTCCTCGACCTTTCAGTGTGCCGAGAGGGATTCTCCTGGACCTTTCAGTCTGCCGAGAGGGATTCTCCTCGACCTTTCAGTGTGCCGAGAGGGATTCTCCTCCACCTTTCAGTGCGCCGAGAGGGATTCTCCTCCACCTTTCAGCGTGCCGAGAGGGATTCTCCTCCACCTTTCAGCGCGCCGAGAGGGATTTTCCTCCACCTTTCAGCGTGCCGAGAGGTATTTTCCTCCACCTTTCAGTGTGCCGAGAGGGATTCTCCTCGACCTTTCAGTGTGCCGAGAGGGATTCTCCTCCACCTTTCAGCGCGCCGAGAGGGATTCTCCTCCACTTTTCAGTGTGCCGAGAGGGATTCTCCTCCACCTTTCAGCGTGCCGAGAGGGATTCTCCTCGACCTTTCAGTGTGCCGAGAGGGATTCTCCTCGACCTTTCAGCGCGCCGAGCGGGATTCTCCTCCACCTTTCAGCGTGCCGAGAGGGATTCTCCTCGACCTTTCAGTGTGCCGAGAGGGATTCTCCAGGACCTTTCAGTGTGCCGAGAGGGATTCTCCTCGACCTTTCAGTGTGCCGAGAGGGATTCTCCTCCACCTTTCAGTGCGCCGAGAGGGATTCTCCTCCACCTTTCAGCGTGCCGAGAGGGATTGTCCTCCACCTTTCAGCGCGCCGAGAGGGATTTTCCTCCACCTTTCAGCGCGCCGAGAGGTATTTTCCTCCACCTTTCAGTGTGCCGAGAGGGATTCTCCTCGACCTTTCAGTGTGCCGAGAGGGATTCTCCTCCACCTTTCAGCGCGCCGAGAGGGATTCTCCTCGACCTTTCAGTGTGCCGAGAGGGATTCTCCTCGACCTTTCAGCGTGCCGAGAGGGATTCTCCTCCACCTTTCAGCATGCCGAGAGGGATTCTCCTCGACCTTTCAGTGTGCCTAGAGGGATTCTCCTCGACCTTTCAGTGTGCCGAGAGGGATTCTCCTCCACCTTTCAGCGTGCCGAGAGGGATTCTCCTCCACCTTTCAGAGTGCCGAGAGAGATTTGTCTCCATCTTTCAGCGTGCCGAGAGGGATTCTCCTCCACCTTTCAGCGCGCCGAGAGGGATTCTCCTCGACCTTTCAGTGTGCCGAGAGGGATTCTCCTCCACCTTTCAGTGTGCCGAGAGGGATTCTCCTCGACCTTTCAGTGTGCCGAGAGGGATTCTCCTCCACCTTTCAGCGTGCCGAGAGGGATTCTCCTCCACCTTTCAGTGTGCCGAGAGGGATTCTCCTCCACCTTTCAGTGTGCCGAGAGGGATTCTCCTCGACCTTTCAGCGTGCCGAAAGGGATTCTCCTCGAACTTTCAGCGTGCCGATAGGGATTCTCCTCGACCTTTCAGTGTGCCGAGAGGGATTCTCCTCCACCTTTCAGCGTGCCGAGAGGGATTCTCCTCCACCTTTCAGCGTGCCGAGAGGGATTCTCCTCGACCTTTCAGTGTGCCGAGAGAGATTCTCCTCCACCTTTCAGCGTGCCGAGAGGGATTCTCCTCCACCTTTCAGTGTGCCGAGAGGGATTCTCCTCGACCTTTCAGTGTGCCGAGAGGGATTCTCCTCCACCTTTCAGTGTGCCTAGAGGGATTCACCTCCACCTTTCAGTGTGCCGAGAGGGATTCTCCTCCACCTTTCAGCGCGCCGAGAGAGATTCTCCTCCACCTTTCAGCGCGCCGAGAGGGATTCTCCTCCACCTTTCAGTGTGCCGAGAGAGATTCTCCTCCACCTTTCAGCGCGCCGAGAGAGATTCTCCTCCACCTTTCAGCGTGCCGAGAGGGATTCTCCTCCACCTTTCAGTGTACCGAGAGGGATTCTCCTCCATCCTTCAGCGCGCCGAGAGGGACTCTCCTCCACTTTTCAGTGTGCCGATAGGGATTCTCCTCCACCTTTCAGTGTACCGAGAGGGATTCTCCTCCACCTTTCAGCGCGCCGAGAGGGATTCTCCTCCACCTTTCAGCGCGCCGAGGGGGATTCTCCTCCACATTTCAGTGTACCGAGAGGGATTCTCCTCCACCTTTCAGCATGCCGAGAGGGATTCTCCTCCACCTTTCAGCGCGCCGAGAGGGATTCTCCTCCACCTTTCAGCGCTCCGAAGAGGGATTCTCCTCCACCTTTCAGCGTGCCGAGAGGGATTCTCCTCCACCTTTCAGCGCGCCGAGAGGGATTCTCCTCCACCTTTCAGCGCGCCGAGAGGGATTCTCCTCCACCTTTCAGTGTGCCGAGAGGGATTCTCCTCCACCTTTCAGCGTGCCGAGAGGGATTCTCCTCGACCTTTCAGCGCGCCGAGAGGGATTCTCCTCGACCTTTCAGCGTGCCGAGAGGGATTCTCCTCCACCTTTCAGCGCGCCGAGAGGGATTCTCCTCCACCTTTCAGCGCGCCGAGAGGGATTCTCCTCCACCTTTCAGTGTGCCGAGAGGGATTCTCCTCCTCCTTTCAGCGTGCCGAGAGGGATTCTCCTCGACCTTTCAGCGCGCCGAGAGGGATTCTCCTCGACCTTTCAGCGTGCCGAGAGGGATTCTCCTCCACCTTTCAGCGCGCCGAGAGGGATTCTCCTCCACCTTTCAGCGTGCCGAGAGGGATTCTCCTCCACCTTTCAGCGCGCCGAGAGGGATTCTCCTCCACCTTTCAGCGCTCCGAAGAGGGATTCTCCTCCACCTTTCAGCGTGCCGAGAGGGATTCTCCTCCACCTTTCAGCGCGCCGAGAGGGATTCTCCTCCACCTTTCAGCGTGCCGAGAGGGATTCTCCTCCACCTTTCAGCGCGCCGAGAGGTATTTTCCTCCACCTTTCAGTGTGCCGAGAGGGATTCTCCTCGACCTTTCAGTGTGCCGAGAGGGATTCTCCTCCACCTTTCAGCGCACCGAGAGGGATTCTCCTCGACCTTTCAGTGTGCCGAGAGGGATTCTCCTCCACCTCTCAGTGCGCCGAGAGGGATTCTCCTCAACCTTTCAGCGTGCCGAGAGGGATTCTCCTCCACCTTTCAGCGCGCCGAGAGGGATTTTCCTCCACCTTTCAGCGTGCCGAGAGGTATTTTCCTCCACCTTTCAGTGTGCCGAGAGGGATTCTCCTCGACCTTTCAGTGTGCCGAGAGGGATTCTCCTCCACCTTTCAGCGCGCCGAGAGGGATTCTCCTCCACTTTTCAGTGTGCCGAGAGGGATTCTCCTCCACCTTTCAGCGTGCCGAGAGGGATTCTCCTCGACCTTTCAGTGTGCCGAGAGGGATTCTCCTCGACCTTTCAGCGCGCCGAGAGGGATTCTCCTCCACCTTTCAGCGTGCCGAGAGGGATTCTCCTCGACCTTTCAGTGTGCCGAGAGGGATTCTCCTGGACCTTTCAGTGTGCCGAGAGGGATTCTCCTCGACCTTTCAGTGTGCCGAGAGGGATTCTCCTCCACCTTTCAGTGCGCCGAGAGGGATTCTCCTCCACCTTTCAGCGTGCCGAGAGGGATTGTCCTCCACCTTTCAGCGCGCCGAGAGGGATTTTCCTCCACCTTTCAGCGCGCCGAGAGGTATTTTCCTCCACCTTTCAGTGTGCCGAGAGGGATTCTCCTCGACCTTTCAGTGTGCCGAGAGGGATTCTCCTCCACCTTTCAGCGCGCCGAGAGGGATTCTCCTCGACCTTTCAGTGTGCCGAGAGGGATTCTCCTCGACCTTTCAGCGTGCCGAGAGGGATTCTCCTCCACCTTTCAGCGTGCCGAGAGGGATTCTCCTCGACCTTTCAGTGTGCCTAGAGGGATTCTCCTCGACCTTTCAGTGTGCCGAGAGGGATTCTCCTCCACCTTTCAGCGTGCCGAGAGGGATTCTCCTCCACCTTTCAGTGTGCCGAGAGAGATTTGTCTCCATCTTTCAGCGTGCCGAGAGGGATTCTCCTCCACCTTTCAGCGCGCCGAGAGGGATTCTCCTCCACATTTCAGTGTGCCGAGAGGGATTCTCCTCCACCTTTCAGTGTGCCGAGAGGGATTCTCCTCGACCTTTCAGTGTGCCGAGAGGGATTCTCCTCCACCTTTCAGCGTGCCGAGAGGGATTCTCCTCCACCTTTCAGTGTGCCGAGAGGGATTCTCCTCCACCTTTCAGTGTGCCGAGAGGGATTCTCCTCGACCTTTCAGCGTGCCGAAAGGGATTCTCCTCGAACTTTCAGCGTGCCGATAGGGATTCTCCTCGACCTTTCAGTGTGCCGAGAGGGATTCTCCTCCACCTTTCAGCGTGCCGAGAGGGATTCTCCTCCACCTTTCAGCGTGCCGAGAGGGATTCTCCTCGACCTTTCAGTGTGCCGAGAGAGATTCTCCTCCACCTTTCAGCGTGCCGAGAGGGATTCTCCTCCACCTTTCAGTGTGCCGAGAGGGATTCTCCTCGACCTTTCAGTGTGCCGAGAGGGATTCTCCTCCACCTTTCAGTGTGCCTAGAGGGATTCACCTCCACCTTTCAGTGTGCCGAGAGGGATTCTCCTCCACCTTTCAGCGCGCCGAGAGAGATTCTCCTCCACCTTTCAGCGCGCCGAGAGGGATTCTCCTCCACCTTTCAGTGGGCCGAGAGAGATTCTCCTCCACCTTTCAGCGCGCCGAGAGAGATTCTCCTCCACCTTTCAGCGTGCCGAGAGGGATTCTCCTCCACCTTTCAGTGTACCGAGAGGGATTCTCCTCCATCCTTCAGCGCGCCGAGAGGGACTCTCCTCCACTTTTCAGTGTGCCGATAGGGATTCTCCTCCACCTTTCAGTGTACCGAGAGGGATTCTCCTCCACCTTTCAGCGCGCCGAGAGGGATTCTCCTCCACCTTTCAGCGCGCCGAGGGGGATTCTCCTCCACATTTCAGTGTACCGAGAGGGATTCTCCTCCACCTTTCAGCGTGCCGAGAGGGATTCTCCTCCACCTTTCAGCGCGCCGAGACTGATTCTCCTCCACCTTTCAGCGCTCCGAAGAGGGATTCTCCTCCACCTTTCAGCGTGCCGAGAGGGATTCTCCTCCACCTTTCAGCGTGCCGAGCGGGATTCTCCTCCACCTTTCAGCGCGCCGAGAGGGATTTTCCTCCACCTTTCAGCGCGCCGAGAGGTATTTTCCTCCACCTTTCAGTGTGCCGAGAGGGATTCTCCTCGACCTTTCAGTGTGCCGAGAGGGATTCTCCTCCACCTTTCAGCGCGCCGAGAGGGATTCTCCTCCACCTTTCAGTGTGCCGAGAGGGATTCTCCTCCACCTTTCAGCGTGCCGAGAGGGATTCTCCTCGACCTTTCAGTGTGCCGAGAGGGATTCTCCTCGACCTTTCAGCGCGCCGAGAGGGATTCTCCTCCACCTTTCAGCGTGCCGAGAGGGATTCTCCTCGACCTTTCAGTGTGCCGAGAGGGATTCTCCTGGACCTTTCAGTCTGCCGAGAGGGATTCTCCTCGACCTTTCAGTG
The DNA here is from genome assembly GCA_946902985.2 of Meconema thalassinum. Classification (NCBI taxonomy): domain Eukaryota; kingdom Metazoa; phylum Arthropoda; class Insecta; order Orthoptera; family Tettigoniidae; genus Meconema; species Meconema thalassinum. The sequence continues at coordinate 4,891,882 of OX336396.1, forward strand.
TGCCGAGAGGGATTCTCCTCCACCTTTCAGTGCGCCGAGAGGGATTCTCCTCCACCTTTCAGCGTGCCGAGAGGGATTCTCCTCCACCTTTCAGCGCGCCGAGAGGGATTTTCCTCCACCTTTCAGCGCGCCGAGAGGTATTTTCCTCCACCTTTCAGTGTGCCGAGAGGGATTCTCCTCGACCTTTCAGTGTGCCGAGAGGGATTCTCCTCCACCTTTCAGTGTGCCGAGAGGGATTCTCCTCGACCTTTCAGCGTGCCGAGAGGGATTCTCCTCCACCTTTCAGCGTGCCGAGAGGGATTCTCCTCGACCTTTCAGTGTGCCGAGAGGGATTCTCCTGGACCTTTCAGTGTGCCGAGAGGGATTCTCCTCGACCTTTCAGTGTGCCGAGAGGGATTCTCCTCCACCTTCCAGTGCGCCGAGAGGGATTCTCCTCCACCTTTCAGCGTGCCGAGAGGGATTCTCCTCCACCTTTCAGCGCGCCGAGAGGGATTTTCCTCCACCTTTCAGCACGCCGAGAGGTATTTTCCTCCACCTTTCAGTGTGCCGAGAGGGATTCTCCTCGACCTTTCAGTGTGCCGAGAGGGATTCTCCTCCACCTTTCAGCGCGCCGAGAGGGATTCTCCTCGACCTTTCAGTGTGCCGAGAGGGATTCTCCTCGACCTTTCAGCGTGCCGAGAGGGATTCTCCTCCACCTTTTAGCGTGCCGAGAGGGATTCTCCTCGACCTTTCAGTGTGCCTAGAGGGATTCTCCTCGACCTTTCAGTGTGCCGAGAGGGATTCTCCTCCACCTTTCAGCGTGCCGAGAGGGATTCTCCTACACCTTTCAGTGTGCCGAGAGAGATTTGTCTCCACCTTTCAGCGTGCCGAGAGGGATTCTCCTCCACCTTTCAGCGCGCCGAGAGGGATTCTCCTCCACCTTTCAGTGTGCCGAGAGGGATTCTCCTCCACCTTTCAGTGTGCCGAGAGGGATTCTCCTCGACCTTTCAGTGTGCCGAGAGGGATTCTCCTCCACCTTTCAGCGTGCCGAGAGGGCTCCACCTTTCAGTGTGCCGAGAGGGATTCTCCTCCACCTTTCAGTGTGCCGAGAGGGATTCTCCTCGACTTTTCAGCGTGCCGAAAGGGATTTTCCTCGAACTTTCAGCGTGCCGATAGGGATTCTCCTCGACCTTTCAGTGTGCCGAGAGGGATTCTCCTCCACCTTTCAGCGTGCCGAGAGGGATTCTCCTCCACCTTTCAGCGTGCCGAGAGGGATTCTCCTCGACCTTTCAGTGTGCCGAGAGAGATTCTCCTCCACCTTTCAGCGTGCCGAGAGGGATTCTCCTCCACCTTTCAGTGTGCCGAGAGGGATTCTCCTCGACCTTTCAGTGTGCCGAGAGAGATTCTCCTCCACCTTTCAGCGTGCCGAGAGGGATTCTCCTCCACCTTTCAGTGTGCCGAGAGGGATTCTCCTCCACCTTTCAGTGTGCCTAGAGGGATTCACCTCCACCTTTCAGTGTGCCGAGAGGGATTCTCCTCCACCTTTCAGCGCGCCGAGAGAGATTCTCCTCCACCTTTCAGCGCGCCGAGAGGGATTCTCCTCCACCTTTCAGTGTGCCGAGAGAGATTCTCCTCCACCTTTCAGCGCGCCGAGAGAGATTCTCCTCCACCTTTCAGCGTGCCGAGAGGGATTCTCCTCCACCTTTCAGTGTACCGAGAGGGATTCTCCTCCATCTTTCAGCGCGCCGAGAGGGACTCTCCTCCACTTTTCAGTGTGCCGATAGGGATTCTCCTCCACCTTTCAGTGGACCGAGAGGGATTCTCCTCCACCTTTCAGCTAGCCGAGAGGGATTCTCCTCCACCTTTCAGCGCGCCGAGGGGGATTCTCCTCCACCTTTCAGTGTACCGAGAGGGATTCTCCTCCACCTTTCAGCGTGCCGAGAGGGATTCTCCTCCATCTTTCAGCGCGCCGAGAGGGATTCTCCTCCACCTTTCAGTGTGCCGATAGGGATTCTCCTCGACCTTTCAGTGTGCCGAGAGAGATTCTCCTCCACATTTCAGCGTGCCGGGAGGGATTCTCCTCCACCTTTCAGCGAGCCGAGAGGGATTCTCCTCCACCTTTCAGCGTGCCTAGAGGGATTCTCCTCATCCTTTCAGCGCGCCAAAAGGGATTCTCCTCCACCTTTCAGCGTGCCTAGAGGGATTCTCCTCCACCTTTCAGTGTGCCGAGAGAGATTCTCCTCCACCTTTCAGCGTGCCGAGAGAGATTCTCCTCCACCTTTCAGCGTGCCGAGAGAGATTCTCCTCCACCTTTCAGCGTGCCTAGAGGGATTCTCCTCCACATATCAGCGTGCCGAGAGGGATTCTCCTCCACCTTTCAGCGCGCCGAGAGGGATTCTCCTCCACCTTTCAGTGTGCCGAGAGGGATTCTCCTCCACTTTTCAGTGTGCCTAGAGGGATTCTCCTCCACCTTTCAGCGTGCCTAGAGAGATTCTCTTCCACCTTTCAGCGTGCCGAGAGAGATTCTCCTCCACCTTTCAGTGTGCCTAGAGGTATTTTCCTCCACCTTTCAGCGTGCCGATAGGGATTCTCCTCCACCTTTCTGCGCGCCGAGAGGGATTTTCCTCCACCTTTCAGCGCGCCGAGAGGTATTTTCCTCCACCTTTCAGCGTGCCGAGAGGGATTCTCCTCCACCTTTCAGTGTGCCTAGAGGGATTCTCCTCCACCTTTCAGCGTGCCTAGAGAGATTCTCCTCCACCTTTCAGCGTGCCGAGAGATTCTCCTCCACTTTTCAGTGTGCCTAGAGGTATTTTCCTTCACCTTTCAGCGTGCCGATAGGGATTCTCCTCGACCTTTCAGTGTGCCGAGAGGGATTCTCCTCCACCTTTCAGCGCGCCGAGAGGGATTTTCCTCCACCTTTCAGTGTGCCGAGAGAGATTCTCCTCCACCTTTCAGCTAGCCGAGAGAGATTCTCCTCCACCTTTCAGCGCGCCGAGAGGGATTCTCCTCCACCTTTCAGCGCGCCGAGAGGGATTTTCCTCCACCTTTCAGTGTGCCGAGAGGGATTCTCCTCGACCTTTCAGTGTGCCGAGAGGGATTCTCCTCCACCTTTCAGTGTGCCGAGAGGGATTCTCCTCGACCTTTCAGTTTGCCGAGAGGGATTCTCCTCCACCTTTCAGCGTGCCGAAAGGGATTCTCCTCGACCTTTCAGTGTGCCGAGAGGGATTCTCCTCCACCTTTCAGTGTGCCGAGAGGGATTCTCCTCCACCTTTCAGCGTGCCGAGAGGGATTCTCCTCGACCTTTCAGCGTGCCGATAGGGATTCTCCTCGACCTTTCAGTGTGCCGAGAGGGATTCTCCTCGACCTTTCAGCGTGCCGAGAGGGATTCTCCTCGACCTTTCAGCGTGCCGAGAGGGATTTTCCTCGACCTTTCAGTGTGCCGAGAGGGATTCTCCTCGACCTTTCAGTGTGCCGAGAGGGATTCTCCTCCACCTTTCAGCGTGCCGAGAGAGATTCTCCCCCACCTTTAAGCGTGCCGCGAGGGATTCTCCTCCACCTTTCAGCGTGCCGAGAGGGATTCTCCACCACCTTTCAACGCACCGAGATGGATTTTACTCCACCTTTCAGCGCGCCGAGAGGGATTTTACTCCACCTTTCAGCGCGCCAAAAAAGATTCTCCCCCACCTTTCAGCGCACCGAGAGGGATTCTCCTCCACCTTTCAGCGTGCCGAGAGAGATTCTCCTCCACCTTTCAGTGTGCCGAGAGGGATTCTCCACCACCTTTCAGCGCGCCGAGAGGGATTCTCCTCCACCTTTCAGCGTGCCGAGAGAGATTCTCCCCCACCTTTAAGCGTGCCGCGAGGGATTCTCCTCCACCTTTCAGCGCGCCGAGAGGGATTCTCCTCCACCTTTCAGCGCGCCGAGAGGGATTTTACTCCACCTTTCAGTGCGCCAAAAGGGATTCTCCCCCACCTTTCAGCGCACCGAGATGGATTTTACTCCACCTTTCAGCGCGCCGAGAGGGATACTCCTCCACCTTTTAGCGCACCGAGAGGGATTTTCCTCCACCTTTCAGTGTGCCGAGAGGGATTCTCCTCCACCTTTCAGCGCGCCGAGAGGGATTCTCCTCCACCTTTCAGCGTGCCGAAAGGGATTCTCCTCGACCTTTCAGTGTGCCGAGAGGGATTCTCCTCCACCTTTCAGTGTGCCGAGAGGGATTCTCCTCCACCTTTCAGCGTGCCGAGAGGGATTCTCCTCGACCTTTCAGCGTGCCGATAGGGATTCTCCTCGACCTTTCAGTGTGCCGAGAGGGATTCTCCTCGACCTTTCAGCGTGCCGAGAGGGATTCTCCTCGACCTTTCAGCGTGCCGAGAGGGATTTTCCTCGACCTTTCAGTGTGCCGAGAGGGATTCTCCTCGACCTTTCAGTGTGCCGAGAGGGATTCTCCTCCACCTTTCAGCGTGCCGAGAGAGATTCTCCCCCACCTTTAAGCGTGCCGCGAGGGATTCTCCTCCACCTTTCAGCGTGCCGAGAGGGATTCTCCACCACCTTTCAACGCACCGAGATGGATTTTACTCCACCTTTCAGCGCGCCGAGAGGGATTTTACTCCACCTTTCAGCGCGCCAGAAGGGATTCTCCCCCACCTTTCAGCGCACCGAGAGGGATTCTCCTCCACCTTTCAGCGTGCCGAGAGAGATTCTCCTCCACCTTTCAGTGTGCCGAGAGGGATTCTCCACCACCTTTCAGCGCGCCGAGAGGGATTCTCCTCCACCTTTCAGCGTGCCGAGAGAGATTCTCCCCCACCTTTAAGCGTGCCGCGAGGGATTCTCCTCCACCTTTCAGTGCGCCGAGAGGGATTCTCCTCCACCTTTCAGCGCGCCGAGAGGGATTTTACTCCACCTTTCAGCGCGCCAAAAGGGATTCTCCCCCACCTTTCAGCGCACCGAGATGGATTTTACTCCACCTTTCAGCGCGCCGAGAGGGATACTCCTCCACCTTTTAGCGCACCGAGAGGGATTTTCCTCCACCTTTCAGTGTGCCGAGAGGGATTCTCCTCCACCTTTCAGCGCGCCGAGAATGATTCTCCTCCACCTTTCAGCGTGCCCAGAGGGATTCTCCTCCACCTTTCAGCGTGCCGAGAGGGATTTTTTTAAAATAGTTTATGAATTATTTCACTTCCCAGAGATAAATGATTTTTTTTTGTATCACAAGAGGTGGTTGTTATTTCATTGAGGGGTTTGTACATCAGCCCTGTATACTTGGGTGAGTGTAGATAACCTTTGTTACTCTTTTGGCTGTATTAGTGTGTGTAGAAGAAGAGGTGGGTTGGATTCCCATCCCAGCCAACTTGGAGGTTGTTTTCTTCTCCAGGAAAATGCCCGGATGGTTCCTAACTTAAGGCCACGGCCGCCTCCTTTCCAATCCTTACCTGAATTAACAAATTTACAGTCTACTGAAGACAGCCAAGTACATGGGGCTAACTAACGCTTTGGGGAAGAGCAGACGCTGCCAGAGGGATGAGCGGCACGTGGGGCAGCAGCGATGCGACGCTATCTGAGAACGAGCAACAAGCTCTGCTTTGGTTTACAAACTGTTTCACACATTTCTGCCAACGTAAAGGCAATAGCAAAAACATTTCTCGCTATCTAACTTTTCTGTGTTACCATTCTCATTCAACAAAAAAAAAATCAAATAAATAAATAAAATGATTATTACCGGTGCTTATTCTCCCCAGAAAAAGAGGGCTTCGTCAGGCAAATCAAAAATACTTTCTTAGTCTGTTTTGGTCATTATTGTCCACCTCGTTGTGTACGGGCTAGCATTCTTGGCTGTCACCGCGGAGACCCAGCTCTGCCGAGATGTCTAAGGGCTGGAACGGAGTACACACGGCCCCCATGATAATAGGTGGGTTTAATTCCTCCCTCAGCCATCTTGGAAGTGGTTTTCCGTGGTTTCTCAATTTTACTCCATGCAAATGCCGGGATGGTACCTTACCTAAGGCCACGGCCGATTCCTATCCAAATCCTACCTTAATTACAAATATACACACAGTAGTGACTTACACAGGTTATCAGACAAATTCTACACACAACCAATTTACGGGGCAAAGCCCAACAACAACAGTTCTATATCTGTGGCGTCACAAGTTTTATATCTACAAGAATATAGATTCGTTCCATGATAATGTAGCATAATAAGCCACGTATTTATTATTTTCACAAGATCTGTGTGCAACCGCGTTTTATCAATTTGAGAAGTGGCAACATCGCCGGGGTAGAAGAGGAGAGAGCTAATTGCAGGACATATGAGTGCGAGTGAGAAACAATCTCAGGTACAGACGCTCTTTATAGAGACAGTCGCAATGCGCCCAAGGTCCCTCGTGGTTTAAAGGTACAGTACTGTTGCTATTGTCCTCATAGACCGCTCCTCTGGTCAGCGATAAACAAGGTGCAATCTTTGTACGCCAGAACATCAGGGCGACTATTAGCCCGGGCTCACCATAATTCGTCAAAATGTTAATAAACTATTAATGACTGTTAACGGACGATTACCAAAAGGTCGTCGTCCACCAAACTATAACAATCCATTAGCATCCCTAACGAGCCATTAAAATTAATTCCTGTGTCTACGTACAGTTAACGGCTGACGGTCGATTTACCTGGCAAAATGGACCGTGACGATGTTCTGCTAGACATTCGTCCACCTCGTATTTATAAAGAACGGAGGATTGAATGTGATTAATGCGCAGACACAGAATGTATTTATTTGTTCATTTATTTATCATGAGATTGTGTGTTCAATGTTCTACAGACGACGGAACCTAACCTGGAATTCCTATCTGACAAGTAAGATATGTGTAATATCGTGTGATGCATTACGGTATAGCACACGACGTCACAGCGTCAGTCCTCTTTATTTTCAACGATTTCACGATACTTATCCACCAAGTAAATAAGTACGTTTCTTTCAACCAAATAAAAAATCAGTCCCCGGCTTTTGTTCCTCTTTTCCTCGTCAGCCATGATTGTTTTTAACCATGGAGTATTATATATCCTTTGCAGTTCACGGCCTGCTTGATTAAACCAAAGAATATACAAATACCGCCACAATCATCGTTCAATAAGTTTTGTCGTGTCGTCTCTAAACACACGAGTCTTAAACTCACGAGTCTCAAAATTCACGAATTTCAAGATGAGGGTTAGTAAATGTAGGTTCTAACCGGTTTCTGTGCATGGGCTAGTCTCAAAACTCACGAACCAAGCCATAGCCACCTTTAAGGTTATAGGTAGCCATGGCCAAGCCAGTTCATTGGGAAAAGGTCCATTGTTAGAGCCAGCCAGAACTGCTTGCCCTCTTGTGATTGGCACCTCTCTCATCAAGATGTTGTTGATTCTTTTAGGGTCTTTGCGACATCGTGGTCATGTACTTGGGTGGGCATAGCATTTGTTCGATAAGCTGCGTTACTGTGGTATCTGTACAATACAAACGAAATCCCATTCTAAAACTGGGTGGACAAACATTGGTCGAAGGACAGTGTGGTCTCCTGAGTCGTGAGTTTTGAGACTGTTATTATAATGTTCATTCAGCTACTAGTTTATTGTCGTGGGTTTTGATACTATTTGTTACTATTTTTAGCTCGTGAGTTTTGAGACGTAACCAGTTTTGTACAGCCTTTGAACATACCGATTCGTTTGCTAATGCGAATACGCGAATGTGCTGGTGGAACGCGGCCTGTTAACGCAGGGTTGGTGCTAGTATGTGTCCTCACTGACCACTCGTCTTCAGCAAAATGAAAGTGTCGCTAGCGCAAGGTCGTCGCGCATTGCTGATTCACTCCCTTTCGCTTTCGTTAGTACACCACTCGGTACTTGAAGAATTCCTCTTTGATGGAGAGTTTCTGCACGGGGGAGGTCGTGGTTTGAGTCCCACAGGTTACAATATCTTGTGATGGCAGCTATCAGACCTTCTGTGGTCCTGGCGTGTGAGGCACGACCATTCTACAGTGAGGACACTCCCTACAGAATGGAACCTAGCAAGCGCCGTGTGACGGCGGGGGCATTGTGGCTAGCAGCAGCGTAGCGCCCAACTATTTCAACACGTTACACTTTTTTAAGTATTTAATAATCATCAATACTCACGTGAATTTCAGAGTTGTTGCTGGGAATGCTGTCCTTAATTTTCTAAACACACATTGCACCAACGTAGAGAGTTTTGGTAGGGTAAAGTTAAGTAACTCCGTGATACTAAGCTTTTTTGGTTACTATTTCTGAAATTGTAGATTTCAGTTATTTCGATTCATTTCATGTTAAAGAGGGATACCCTACGGAACATTTCTGGTATATATCTTACAAATATTCATAAGTTATTTCAAGATATTAACGAACAAAATCCAGTAGTAGAAGTAGGTAACGCCGTGATATTCAAGTTACTCCATGAAAGTATGGTGTTCACCATTCCGTGTACTTTTTAATCGTAAAAACTAATGTTTAATGTAACAAAAGTGTTCAAATTGTATGTAGACTATAAGTTTGTAATACCCCATATTGCCCATATTGAAACATTTCACTACACAGTTTTTTATAAAAATAAAAACATTTTATTAAAAATATTCAATTAAACATATTTTAAGTCTTCTTAGTCACTATCAGATTCCTCACACCTATCACACATAAAATAGGCATTATAAGTACCAGACATTACAAAACTGATAATCAATCCATTTGGCTCCACTCTTCCTCTTGGTGTCATCCGCCAGGGGAGCCACCTCACAACCATCATCGTCAATGTTCTGCAATCTGGAATTAGGCCAAGACCGATCTATTGTGTCTATCTTGACACACCAACTTCACTTCAAATTCAGGTGACACAACGAATGGCTTTCCAATTTTTGCAAGTGTTGCACTTCCTGGATCGGCTGAATATGTTGTGCAATAATCCTTTAGTGTACTCCACGGGTTATTAAAACGTCTATTGGCCTTGTATACTGACCATCCTTCTTCCTTTATCGACCTCAATGCTTCTTTAAATCTTTCAGCTGTGTAGGAGCGAGCCTCTTTATTCCGTTTTGGCGCCATTTCAGCGTCCAACCTAAGAAAAACGTACTTATTGCTAAGCTCACACACCTTGCATGCGTAACACTACGTGCATGTAAGTTTTGTATGCGAATGGTCTGCATCTTACCTCTGACTGGTGTTAAAATGAAACTTATATAATGAAACAGCTGTTTATAATAATTTGAAATCTTCACCACAGATTTCACTGGATTTGGATCACTTGTTGAAATGTCAACTCTCTGTTAATATATTTTTTTAAACCTCATTGAGTTGGTCAAAGATAGAACGCAAGGGCTTCCTGGATTCCTGGTTTCTACTGGCATCTATTGGTAAAAACTTAGAACTTTCGGAATTGAACCTATGTAGTGATAGAGGAAATCACGGTGTTACTTGACTCTACCCTACACTCGCTGTAACTCGTCCCCACTGATATTTCGTTCTCGAGAGCCTCCCGAATACGCGGATTGTTTCTGTATGCCTTTTCTTTGGGGGTTCCCCGCAAGTAAAACTCGAAACTTCTTCTTGAGAAGATAAGTTTTCACTAGGAAAATTCTATAGCTAACCATGTTCACGTGATCCGAGATAGGCTACAGTACTTCACAGCAAGTCTAGTTTATGACAACTAAGTTACCGTATCTCACCAGCTGCGAGTGTAATAAATGCTATGACAGCATCCAGGGTTTCCCGACCCGCTGTTATAATCGGTACATGCTATAAATGTGACGGTGAGTCATTGCGACCAGCGAGGTCCCGCTCTATTAGGAGGGTCCTCGTTGTAGAAGTGGGTTTCCCAATTGAAATCCAGGCAAATGCCGGGATGGTCCTAACTCGTGGTACACATAATAGTACAGTCACCACAATAACACAGTTTGACACACATGATGACTTGAGTCCTCTCCAGTAATTTTAGAAAATTTCCTGAGATTTCTGAAAAGCTGCAAAGTTTTAGTATTTCTTCAAAATATGAGAATAAATCTATACTAATATAATAAAGCTGTAGAGTTTGTGTGTTTAAACGTGATAATCTCTGGAACTACCAGTCCGATTCGAAAAATTATTTTTATATATGATAGCCAAATTCAACAGGAATAGTTCAGACTATGAAGCATTATGCTACACCTCTCAGGTAACCTTAAAGATTGATTTTTGTTCAGTAAGTCGGAAGAACAAGCGCTCCCGGACAGCTTCAATAATACCTAAATCTATTGTTGCCAGGCAATGCGGGCTGGATCACGTCGACCCTACCAATGTTCTGGTGCAGAATTGATAGCTGCTTATAAATTGCAGTCATGGGGAGTAATTAGTGCAAAAAGATTTCTTAGGCCCCTTAAAACAGTTATCATAGTATGCCTCTGTACGAGGGCGATGGTGTTGGTGCAGTGTACTGAGGTTATCAGCTCATCCTTGAGCGCTCCAGTTCTGTAGCAGTACTCATTATCATCCATAAAACAAATAAATCCACCGGGCGAATAGTGCATTCGGATATAGAAATACATGAAAACAATTAGTTCTGTAAAGAACTAAATAGCCAATTTACATATTATATCCTACTTATGTTAATTGCCTCTATCAACATACACAATATCAGTTTGATTGCTGTGATAGGTTCCTAGATATTGAGAACCGACAAACATTTTCGGATGGTCGCCATGTTGGAGTTAGTTAGTTATTGTTGTTTTAAGGGGTGGAATTACGAGGCGCTATGCTGGATAGGCCATAGAGTTATGTACTATTAGATAACGATTATTGCGTAGGTTCATTATTCAAACGTTAACTTCGATTGCATGATTATGACAAGAAATTAATAAAACTTAATTTTAAAATTTCGCACAGCCGCCATCTTGAGGTTATGTAAACAATTTAACAAAATAAATAGTCAATGCATTAAAATATGTATAAACATTTTCTGTACCAAGATTCACGGCGATCGGATGCTTAAATCGCGAGAAAAGTCTATTGAAATGTTTCAACTTCGCTTGGCCACCATGTTCGTTTTGTACTTAACAGGTTTTTGAAAGTCACATAGGTGAACTTTTAGTTGTGGCCTTTATGAGGGTATAACATTTCAGGGTGATATCAGTAATAGTTTCGGAGATAGGCCTATAGAATGCCGGTGAAATATTTAGCACACCCGTCATGTTGGATTGGACAGACGTAATAAAATATGAAGGGCACGGTCGGTAGTTAGTTAGTTATTGTTTTTTAAGGGGCGGAACTACGAGGTCATCTGCCCCTAGGCACGGTCGTGGTCGGCCAAAATAGTACTATGACCTCACCGTGTTTCATTGAAATCGCTCCACCCCTTTAGAAGTTATTTGGGGTTAGGGGGGGGGGGGGGGGTAACACACACACGCGGACGTACACCCACACGGACAGAAGGTGATCTCATAGGCTAAACCTATTTTTTCTTAAATGAAAATAGGCTAAAAAGGGAGGGGGTTAGGGGTTCTATTATCACAACATAAGTAGTAAACTGTTGCTGCTATTGTTATAATACTTTTTTTTTATTAATGCAGCCAATGGCCATGTACTTTTCTTTTCAGGACGGGTCATGAGCTACTGACAGGTGCTCAACACATCTTGTCATCGCGGTTTCAAACCCGGCCGAAGTCGTCGGATATTTTTAAGACCGTTAAATCCCTCAGTATGAGGGGAAGTAAAGCCGGCGGTGCCATGGCATGTAAAAGAACCTTCCTTTAACTACACTTGTGTGAAGCTAAATTATAGGTTAGATTTGACTAACGCTCTTAAGTTCTCAAGTTCGTTGCAAGGAGCCGACGGTGGTGGCATCTAGTAGCCAAGCTCAAGGCTAGGTGTCGTGGACGGTAGAATTTTAGTAGCAAAAGTAGGAACTACTTGAAATTGATCGTCTGCAGTCCTTACCTGAATTACAGATTACACACACTAATACTAATAACACCGGTTATCAGACAGATTGTACACACAGCCAAAGTACACGGGGCTACGCGTGTTGACCGACTGAATAACGTCTCTTTTCGATTATTAAGGCAAAATTTAAAATGGCTTCAAACATCATATTGAAAAACACATGACGTACAAATTGTGGAGGACTTCACCGGGAAGTTATTATTACTTGGATATTTGTTTGCTCAGACTGTACATCTGTCCACACCACACAGTGGGTCAAAATCGAAATCTAGGGGACAAAATTATTGATTTTCATAATTGGATACCTATCAGTAGAGAGGTGCTAAGTGCCATTTTTATGAACATTGAGTATTATAGTAAAAAGTGTTTAGTCAGTTTATTTGTGAGTATTTATTCTTCTAATTTGAATAACATACAGATATAGTATTCCTTGCTATCCAGTGGCAGATATAGGTTCATAATGTGAAAACTGTGGAATTCTGTTCGAGTGAAATGTTAGAAGTTGTGAAAGGTGCCAAGTCCACTAGTCTTTACGATTGTGCCACGTGCTAATTAAACGAAGATAACGGCTTTCCGACACGCGAACACGTGACATACGGTTGTCCATGCACGAAACACGGAAACTCCAAGTTAATTCCACAAAGTTATTAATGGGCGTAATTGTTACATAATTTTAGCTATATTGGCATTATATAATATTTAACTATTATTTTTAAAATTATATTTTCACTTAGATTTTTAGTATGTCGCGTCACTCTGCGTCACTTTCTACTTAATGTTAAAATGTAGATAAAGTCTTGTATTTTACGCCTGTTATAAGATTTTTTGCATCTTTTTGCAACTTACTTAGTTATTTTACGTTTTAGAAGATGCTGCGAGACCATTTCACACACGTTTACAAGTGTTTGAAGCACTGGGTTCGACGATTATGTCAAAATTGGAACTTTGTGACTTTGTTAAAAGTAAATTGGGGCAGAAAATTGTTCTGAAGAGATAACTGAACGCTCTATCCAACTCCTAGTCATAGACAATTTCTTGCATGTGTAGACGTAGTTTAAAAAGGTCTTAACTGATGTTTATTATGAAGTAAAGAAATTATATACGTTGCTTTCACTCTAAATTCATGATTAAAACGTAAAAATAATTTTGTCCCCCCTAGATTTCGATTTTGACCCACTGTGCACTCGCAGACTGGATTGATTGCCGTTATGTCGAGTGCCCTGGAAGGGATTCCGGCCGTAAAACCATCCCGTTGAGGACAGGATATTGGCATCACCGCCACATACCACAAGCCTTACGTCAAGATGCTCCTTCCTGCCGATACGATGGAAGCTTATCTTCAAGAAAACAATAGCAGCACTCGACAAGTAGACCACCTCACGTCCTCCACTCGTCCTTGATCACTAACGCCCGGAAGTTCATGCAAAATCATATCCGTGCATATTTCGGTTATTTTGGCACAATGCTCCATATATCTCTCCTTTTCTTGTGTAAGTGCATATCTGTGCTTGAGAAGGGCGTATATTCTAGTTTCCTGTTGTTTTGAAGTGCTTGTTCTTAAAGTCATATATTTCGATTCGGACTCCGAGAGTCTAATACAGAATAATACTTAATTTATTTTAATACCTAGTACGTTTCAGTTCTTTTTGCAAAATAATGTCAATTATTTTTATTCAGCATTTATGTTTAAAAATGCAACGGCTATTAAAATTGTGTATCAGTTATACTTGTTGATGATCAACACCGCTTGAAGTTCCATAAAGTAACATTCCCTACGGTTTAGATTTTAGAACTACAGTATTTCTTAGTTGTACTACAGTGGAACGTGATTAATTCAAACTTCAATAATTCGAAATCTTCTTTAATTCGAATTTTTCTCTTGGTCCCTAGCATTTTATACACAATAAATGCTAACAAATCGTGGTTAATTCGAAGTATATTTTGGATAATTCGAAGTTTTTACGTGTAAAAAGCCGACCGGAAGCCAAACAGTTGGGTCAGGAATTCCCGAAAAACGACGTATCATTGGCATGCGGCCCCTACTCGATGGTTTTGCCTACATGACTAACAACACGCCTGCGACGCTCCTTCCAAGGTCAATGCCCAATCCCTCCCCCTCCCATTGTTTTGGAACGCTCCATAACAGTGTCATCCCTTACACCTGTCTGGTAGTGCGTGCTGAGTTGTGGTTGTTGTTTACAAGTTTGGTTTTGCCTGTGTTTTAAAGTGTGTGTACAGAACTAAGATGTCGTCATCAAAGTCTCGGGTTCCATAAACAACTTTGACTTTGGCGGAGAAAATAGCGGTGATTAAAGAAGTGGAAGAGGGAATGAAGGAAAAAATCTGAAATTGCAAAGGCTTTCGGGATTCCTCCAAACACGTTGTGAACATACCTAAAAAATAAAGACAAAATTCTCTGTTATGAAAATGAGAGTGGCAAAGGCCGGAAAAGTTTGAGGGAACCGGAAAATTTGAATTTGAATATTTTCAAAGAACTTTCATAATTCGAATTTTTGGATAATTCCTTTTTTTTACTGGTCCCTTGAGGTTCGAATTATCCAAGTTTCACTGTATTAAAAAAAGGTGTAGTTATTTGTCAGTCTGTTCATATTTTTTTGATATACAAAATAGAAACGCTAAAGAATACGGAGTGATCGTAATTGCCGTGGTTATTGCATAGTGCATATTCTATGAGACGTGATGCATATTTGAACAATAATTAGAGCATTCATATTTATTCATTGAATAGTGCATGAACTTGCGGGCCTTAGCAATTATTATTATGATATTCATTTCATCACATAAACATACCGGTACAGTAAGTGTTACACATCAACACACGGTAAGGCGACTTCTCTTATTAGGGTGGCGCATTGAAAAATGAGCGAGATGACGGCCTTCTGAATGTGACCAGGATCTATTATTATTATTATTATTATTATTATTATTATGAGACCGAGAAATATTGCATAGTTGGTAAATTACTAATAACACAACTGAATGAGGGCTGCAGCCTGTCCGGACATCGGAGTGCGATATTCCTCACTCCCTACAGATAGCTGTATTCTTAGTTCATTATCGGGGATTTCTACTCTAATACACCACACAGTGCTGATGACCAAGGTGTTCCTATTGGTCTAGGCCAGGGGTCGCCACCCCCTTGGGGTGTAATTGCTGCACACTCACATTGTACTTAACTTTTACGTTTCTTTTAAATTCTATAAATGAGAAACTTGAACATGTTTGGAATTAACCAATGTTTGAATGCCTGGAATGATATTTGTAACACACAAAACCATATCATTTTCCAGTGTCAAACGATTCCGTGATTTGATTTCTAAATTCACCATTATGCTATGGAGAATCCTTGTTCACAGGTGTAAGAGGTAACGCTGTTCTGGACAGTTCTGGGTATTCCTTTTCGTTACTCATCCAAAATTTGTCGGCACAAGCATTGTTAAAAGTTAGTTTCACTGAACGATCACTTGAAATCTTTAACGTTAAAACTTCGCCAAAATACTCTGTCTAAAAAGGGGGTCGCAGTGTCTGAAAGGTTGAGAAGCCCTCGTGTAAGCAGACAGTTCCTTAGTTCAATTCAAGCGATTCGTACACCAATGTTAGACACTAATACACATTACAACACACAGAGCTGATAACCAAGGTGTTCCCATTGAGGCCAGCAGACAGCTCATACTCCAATGATAGACTCTAATACACAAATACAACGCACAGGACTGATGACCTAAGATTTCCGAAAATGAACGCTCCTGTCATTGACATCACCTTCCATTAAAGCTCCAAGTAAATGCTGGGACGGATAACTCACCTGTCATGCCGCGAGAGGTTGAGCCCCTGGAAGGCGGGCACGCGACACCAGTGTTGTTCAGGGGTGATGGTGATGAAGATCTGTGCGAAATACACGAAGGCCACAAAGAACGCGAAGGGCGCAAGAAGCACGAACAAGATCTTCTGGTAGAGCCCAAACTCGCCCATGTGCGGCAAGACGTCGTCAAAGTCCACGAGCTTCTCCGTACTTGGCGATGCGGGCGGCGGCACAGTCTTTTCACACCCCTGTTCGACTGGCGAGGGGGTGCTCTCCGTGGCAATGATCTGGGGGATGCCTTGCCACATATCGCCCCCCTGTTGTGCGCTGATCGTCTCCTGAGGAGGCATTGTGTGCTGGGCTAGCCGCGAGTTGTGTCAGGCCAATCCCAGACTACTGAAGTCAGCAGGCGCACGCGCTCTCTTTTATAGACAACGCGCTGAGTGGCGGAGGTCAGCCAACACCGCATCCTTGGACAGGTGCTGTGCATCCCTTAACACCACATCCTTGGGCAGGTGCAGTGCTTCCCTTAACATCTTATAGACACTACATCCTTGACATCCCTTAACATCTTATAGACACTACATCCTTGACATCCCTTAACATCTTATAGACACTACACCCTTGAGCAGTCGGTCTGCATCCCTTAACATCTTATAGACACTACACCCTTTAGCTGGCGGTCTGCATCCCTTAACATCTTATAGACACTACATCATTGAGCAGTCGGTCTGCATCCCTTAACATCTTATAGACACTGCATCCTTGAGCTGGCGGTCTACATCCCTTAACATCTTATAGACACTACATCCTAGACATCGCTTAACATCTTATAGACACTACACCCTTTAGCTGGCGGTCTGCTTCCCTTAACATCTTATAGACACTACATCCTTGAGCTGGCGGTCGGCATCCCTTAACATCTTATAGACACTACACCCTTTAGCTGGCGGTCTGCTTCCCTTAACATCTTATAGACACTACATCCTTGAGCAGTCGGTCTGCATCCCTTAAAATCTTATAGACACTACACCCTTTAGCTGGCGGTCTGCATCCCTTAACATCTTATAGACACTACATCCTTGAGCTGGGGGTCTGCATCCCTTAACATCTTATAGACACTACATCCTTGAGCAGTCGGTCTGCATCCCTTAACATCTTATAGACACTACATCCTTGACATCCCTTAACATCTTATAGACACTACATCCTTGAGCTGGGGGTCTGCATCCCTTAACATCTTATAGACACTACATCCTTGAGCAGTCGGTCTGCATCCCTTAACATCTTATAGACACTACACCCTTGAGCTGGCGGTCGGCATCCCTTAACATCTTATAGACACTACATCCTTGAGCTGGCGGTCGGCATCCCTTAAGATCTTATAGACACTACATCATTGAGCTGGCGGTCGGCATCCCCTAACATCTTATAGACACTACATCCTTGAGCTGGCGGTCGGCATCCCTTAACATCTTATAGACACTACATCCTTGAGCAGTCGGTATGCATCCCTTAACTTCTTATAGACACTACATCCTTGAGCAGTCGGTCTGCATCCCTTAACTTCTTATAGACACTACATCCTTGAGCAGTCGGTCTGCATCCCTTAACATCTTATAGACACTACATCCTTGAGCTGGCGGTCTGCATCCCTTAACATCTTATAGACACTACATCCTAGACATCCCTTAACATCTTATAGACACTACACCCTTTAGCTGACGGTCTGCTTCCCTTAACATCTTATAGACACTACATCCTTGAGCTGGCGGTCGGCATCCCTTAACATCTTATAAACACTACATCCTTGAGCTGGGGGTCTGCATCCCTTAACATCTTATAGACACTACATCCTTGACATCCCTTAACATCTTATAGACACTACATCCTTGAGCAGTCGGTTTGCATCCCTTAACTTCTTATAGACACTACATCCTTGAGCAGTCGGTCTGCATCCCTTAACTTCTTATAGACACTACATCCTTGAGCAGTCGGTCTGCATCCCTTAACATCTTTTAGACACTACATCCTTGAGCTGGCGGTCTACATCCCTTAACATCTTATAGACACTACATCCTTGAGCTGGCGGTCGGCATCCCTTAACATCTTATAGACACTATATCCTTGAGCAGTCGGTTTGCATCCCTTAACTTCTTATAGACACTACATCCTTGAGCAGTCGGTCTGCATCCCTTAACATCTTATTGACACTACATCCTTGAGCAGTCGGTCTACATCCCTTAACATCTTATAGACACTACATCCTTGAGCTGGCGGTCGGCATCCCTTAACATCTTATAGACACTACATCCTTGAGCAGTCGGTTTGCATCCCTTAACTTCTTATAGACACTACATCCTTGAGCAGTCGGTATGCATCCCTTAACTTCTTATAGACACTACATCCTTGAGCAGTCGGTCTGCATCCCTTAACATCTTATAGACACTACATCCTTGAGCTGGCGGTCTACATCCCTTAACATCTTATAGACACTTCATCCTAGACATCCCTTAACATCTTATAGACACTACATCCTAGACATCCCTTAACATCTTATAGACACTACACCCTTTAGCTGGCGGTCTGCTTCCCTTAACATCTTATAGACACTACATCCTTGAGCTGGCGGTCGGCATCCCTTAACATCTTATAGACACTACATCCTTGAGCCGGGGGTCTGCATCCTTTAACTTCTTATAGACACTACATCCTTGAGCTGGCGGTCGGCATCCCTTAACATCTTATAGACACTACATCCTTGAGCTGGGGGTCTGCATCCCTTAACATCTTATAGACACTACATCCTTGACATCCCTTAACATCTTATAGACACTACATCCTTGAGCTGGCGGTCTACATCCCTTAACATCTTATAGACACTTCATCCTTGAGCCGGGGGTCTGCATCCCTTAACTTCTTATAGACACTACATCCTTGAGCAGTCGGTTTGCATCCCTTAACTTCTTATAGACACTACATCCTTGAGCAGTCGGTCTGCATCCCTTAACATCTTATAGACACTACATCCTTGAGCTGGCGGTCTGCATCCCTTAACATCTTATAGACACTACATCCTTGACATCCCTTAACTTCTTATAGACACTACATCCTTGAGCTGGCGGTCGGCATCCCTTAACATCTTATAGACACTACATCCTTGAGCTGGGGGTCTGCATCCCTTAACATCTTATAGACACTACATCCTTGACATCCCTTAACATCTTATAGACACTACATCCTTGACATCCCTTAACATCTTATAGACACTACATCTTTGACATCCCTAAACATCTTATAGACACCACATCGTTGAGCATCCCTTAGCACTATTTCCTTGAGCAGGGCGTTCTCCCCACCCCCCAAAAATCCCTCTCGGCACGCCGGAAGGCGGAGGTAGATTTCACCGGACAAATTAGGGCATAGGCTAAAATAGGCAAAATTTGGAGGTTTTTGTAAAAGGACCAGACCTCATTTTATACCTCTCATTATGGGAAAGTATTTTACAATTGGAGCTCATTAAACTTTGTTTTTCGTCCTTTTATGTATATTTTTTAAATTTTATTGTCTTATGGGGACGGTAACCTTTTCGCCTTTTGGGGTCTATTTTTATACTGGTGGTCACACTGTCCTTATGCAAGGTTTCGACACTGATGTGTGACTATATAACGGTCTGTTACTTCTTCACGCAAAATTTTATCTCCCGCAGAGATGTTCAGGGGCTGCATTAATCAAATCTAACCTACACATTTTGCATCACACAGTTGCAGTTAGTGGAAGGTTCTTTTACATGCCATGAATCTATGACATGGGACCGCCGGCTTTACTTCCCCTCCGAAGGAAGGTATACTGAGGGATTTTTAACGCTCTTAAAATCCGACGATTTCGGACGGGTGTGACCCCGCGATGTTGGACATAGAAGCCGCTTCCCACAGGGACAGATGGAAAACTGAACGTGATCTCGTGCAGTGGCGTTGTCATGGCAACCTCTGATGGCTCTTAGCATCTTCTTATAATTCTGAAATCATTTTGCCCATCCCTTGGCGTAACGGTGGGTCATATAAACAATTCTTTCAGACCAAAGTTTTAGGTAATAATTAGGGGAGTATTGTCCATTCCACATGGTTTTGATATTGTGCCTATTAAGAGAGATATGATTTTTGTTTTTCTAAAAACCTACCTTTTCCCACCCGTTTGGTCAATGGTTCGTGCTATCAAAAAACGTTTCAAACATAAATTTTTTACCCTTATCCGACACATAGTATGAACTTCGAATGGATTCGATATTCACATATTAAGAGAGTTATGGTGATATCACTTGTTGGAAAAAGATCCTCAATTTTCACCCCCTTTGTCCGATTTTGCCCATTAACGAACTCGGCCGAGATTTTAAAGGGATCTAATGGTTCAGCGGTATCGTGCACGGCGTGGCTTGTTCCTTGAAACGAGGAATTTGGTAGCGGTTCGAAATACAGCCAGCGCAAGATTCTCTTACTACTGAGCTAGTTCGCCAGGCGGGTAGTGGAGGGAATCCTTCGCGGCTGGTACGGAACGGAAACATTAGAAAATCTCGCACTTTCTCGGCTGATTTGCATCGTTAAAAGTTTAACGTCGCACAGATTTTTAACGGTTTGTTTCCCATCATAAGTGTCCTACCTGAATTAGCTTCAGAGAAGGGCCAGCACCTCTGGTGTCAGTTTGTCGACGTAATTTTGCGACTCCCTGTATATATTCATACATAAATTATACATATCTCTACTTAGTATAAAACAAAGTCCCCGATTCTTGGATGTGACGGGTAAACTCGAGAACCACTGCATGGATTTTGATGCGGGTTTCACCATTCTGAAAAGGATATCTCGAGGACTATTTCTGTAGAAAATAATTTAGTTATGATCAAAGGAAGCCAAGCAGTAACAATTTCAGTGAAAATGTCGAAAACAAACTGGCATTCGAGCTCTTTGTAAGCTTACGCTGGGCAAACCGTTAAAAATATCTAAATACTATGAGTGTAAGAATATTGTTCAGCATGAAAAGATCTACAAAAAAGTCCGCGTGAGCATATATCTATCTTCAATACATCGCCCACTATACGTGTTTTTACGTTTTAATTTCTTCCAACCATGTCCATTCAACTACTGAGGCGACAGTTTACGAGCTAGCTAAGGGCGAGTCTATCATCCCTGTTACAGGCTAGCTAGCAGGCGAACCTATTGCCCCAGATACAGCCAGCAGCAAACCGTTGAGTCGTGTTGAGTTAGGACTTCTGAGAAGGGTGGTTGTGTTTGGAGTTTCCCTGGAAGTGCAAATCGGGTTTTCTTCGTTTCGCCTGTGGAACGCAGTCAAGTTAAGATTGGACGGAAGGGGGATTACATTATATTAAATTATACCGATTGGCGTATAATCTCTTCTTAGTATAAAACGAAGTCGTCGATTCTTGGATGTTACGGGTAATCTCGAGAACCACTGAATGGATTTTGATGCGGTTTTTACCATTCTGTAAAGGATATCTCGACGAAGGTTCTGTAGAAAATAATTTATTTACGACCAAAGGAGGTCAAGCACTAACGATTTCAGTGAAAAGGTCGGAAAAAAAACTGGCGTCCGTGCGCTTTTTAAGCTTACGCTGGGCAAACCGTTAAACATATCAATATACTGTGAGTGTAAGAATTGTTCAGCATGAAAAGTGCTACAATAAACTGGGAGAGCATATGTCTATCTTCAATACGTCGTCTACTATAAGAGTTTTTACGTTTTCATTTCTTCCAACAATCTCCATTCAGTTACTGAGGCGACAGTTTACGAGCTAGCTAGGGGCGAGTCTATCACCCCAGTTACAGCTTAGCTAGCGGACGAGCTTATTGCCCCAGATACAGCTATCAGCAAACTGTCGAGTCGTGTTGAGTTAAAAACTTGAGAAGAATGCTTGTGTTTGGAGTTTCCCTGGAGGAGCAACTCGACTTTTCTTCATTTCGCCTGTGTTCTTTTCGTTCCGCAAAATTCACAGTCAACTGCCGGTGGTTTTGGGGTCTTTCCACGCCATTGGTCCGATTTTGCCCATTAACGATCTCGACCTTGATTTCGATTGGTTATACTGTGTTTTATGTGTAAGGTTGAAAGTGATTGGTAGTTATCGTGTCCAGAACAAACTGATATATTACTCGTAACCCGCCCCAGCTTAGCTCACTATATTTAACATTTTACCCAGCGTAAGCTTAAAAGGAGCACGGACGGCAGTTTTTTGTTCGACTCGATTCATTGAAATCGTTACTGCTCGGCTTCCTTTGCTCATAAATGGATGTTTTTCTACAGAAACCTTCCTCGAGAAATCCTTTACAGAATGGTGAAACTCGCCTCAAAATCCATTCAGTGGTTCTCGAGATTACTCGTAACATCCAAGACTTTCTTTTATACTAAGTAGATAAGCCGGCCCCGTGGTGTTAGGGTAGTGCGCCTGTATCTCACCCGGAGGCCCAGGGTTCGATTCCCGACTCCGTCAGGGATTTGAGAAACTGACGTGAGGGCTGGAACGGGGTGCACTCAGCCTCGTGAGGACAATTGAGTAGCTGTCTGACAGTGAGGCAGCGCCCCGATCACGAAAACCAAGATTAACACTCCAATATCCGCAGGCCAAATGGCTGGGCAGCGGTCGCTTGCTAGGCCCTTCACGGGTTGTAGTGCCAGGGATTATTGATATGGGATCTGGGGGATGTGAAGTCGCAACATGGTGGCCGTTGCAAGAGATTATGCAATCTACCTAATACTACTACTACTACTACTAATAATAATAATAATGCTTCTCTTCTACCATACGCAAAAGAAGACTCTCCTTGTATGGTCATTTAACACGAATGAACTCCGGAAGATTGTCCAATCGAATCTTTGCCTACTTTGTGGGAAAGAAAACCAAATGGATCTGGTTTACCGAGGTAGAAAGAGACCTACGAGAACTGGGGATATCACATGAGGACATCTTGGAACGTGACTCTTTGAAGAAGAAACTTGGGGAAATGCAGAGTTTTCAGCCAAAACCCATGTTGAAAACCGGCAAGAAGAGTGCGTGAACACTGAGCCGATGTGAAAGAACGAGGGAGAAGGAAGGCAGTTGTAACGTTTCTTAGCGGAATGAGGGGGTTATTGGGGTCGCGTAGGTGTTTGTCACACAAGAAAATATAACTACTTGGGACAAATAACAGAATTAATCATTCTCCTTTAATTTCTGAAGTGCTGCACTATAATCTTTCAATACATGGTCCTCTAAAGGTTGCTTTTCTTTCAACATCAGATCTAACTTATTTTCTTCCATATTATAAAAAAGAAACATAATACAATCTTAGCATATCTCTATCACCTATTAATGGTCCACCACAAAGAATCTAGTAGGCTCAATGCACTAGACTCCATATAGTGCCCCATCAATAGGCGGCCATTTTCTACAGTGACAGACCGATACGATTATAAAAATAAAAATAAAAGAAACTTTTCTTCTTCAAACCAGGGTATAAAATACATGTTTCTGTTGGTGATTCTATTTTTAAAGAAAATGCAGGACTTCGCTCAATTAAAAACCTGGCTCTTCTTCTGTTTCTAAGAGGACGTCCCCACCCTCAGAAGAAATGCCCTGAAAGTGAACGAATTACTTTAGCTCAGGAAATCTTTCCTTACGTGTGCTTCATATTCTGGGATCTTTCTACAATAACATTTTTCTTATTGGTATATTGGCTATTCGCCTAGGCGAAACTCCACACAAGACACGGCACTAACCTAGACAATTGCTGAGTTTTAATTCACCGGCCGTGAAAGGCAATGTACCATCTTTTTGGAAGCCTTCATAGGGAGGTTGAGGCTGCTTGAGCTTTTAGTTCTCGCAGTGACGAGACGCAGTTGCGCTTCATAAAAGGGAGGTAGCGCGCATTTCGCTACTCCTGTGGGGGTCCTGGCGGGGACACCAAGGGCCCGCTGATGAGCCAGCTTGGTTGTCCTAGGCGAAACCCCTCACAAGACACGGCACAAACCTTGTGAAAATCAGACACTGATGAGCAGATCTGAATCACCCCATTACACATTATTGAGCTCGACAAGGAAGCGACCTAGGATGAGCGTAGAGGGAAGTGGTGCTTCTACAGCACCTGAATACGAGCCTAATGTTCTGTGACCTGACACAAGATATTACTCTACATTATAGAAAAATCCAAACGGAGTGCTTATTATCGCCCAGTTGGATAGGTTTTAAGATTTGAAACATTCATTTTGGTTCCGTATTGATATAGGCTGCTCGGGTTGCGCCTCAATCAATACTTTATGTAGTCATTAGAAATGGTACATGTTTGTCCCCTTCACCAGCCAATATTAAGCACTGAAATGTCAATAGCCACTGAACATAAATAAAAGACAAATCTTATCTGACTTAAACATTCGATCTATCCTCATGCTGATTGGAGATCCACTCCTACTGCTTCGTATATCGTTTACTTCTGGCGAACTTGATATTGGCATTCACATCACTTCAGCAAAGCATGTTCATTGGTTTTCTATACAATGGTGATGTACTGAAATACCATGTTAATATTGTGCCCTTGACCTACGTCTTAGGCCAAGGACACATTACGTCATTGGAGTACTTATATAGGGCAATGTCATGATGTTAATGAGAATGAAATCATCATTATGTAATGATTATAATGATAACTAGGATCTTTCTGCCAAGTTGAGACCACATATACTGTATATGGCTTGGCAGTTTTGACAGGGAGAAATTTATGGTTTTCACACAATGGGCAGAGCCGGTGCGTCATAAGTCGCTTGCCTGCAAGTTTCAGAGCAGGAGCACTCCAGCGAATTCTGAGAATCTTGCCAAAACGCAGTAGCTATCTCAAGTTAGCACGCAGTAGATGCTTGACTCCGCCCTCAAAGAGTACGCCTCAGTTGGTTACAAGAGATCAAGACATTACATGAATGATCTGAAACGCCCAGGATGAATCTAATTATCATCAAGAATTTTGGGAATGCGGTAACGGATTAAATATCTCTGTGTTCATCTAGCAGAAGTAGTCCCCGCGCAAGGAAATTTGACAACGTCGAGTGTGTGAGAGAGAGAACATAGCGTCCTTCAGCAAGAAATTAGTTCTACCCAAGCGCTGATGATATAAATTTAGCCTATGATCGAGTTCCGTCGTGAACCATAAGATTAGCAAGGCCATATTTTTGTGTATAAATTAAGGTACCGGATTACTGTAGCCTATGAATATGAAAGGAGCATTTGGTGTCGTATGTGCAAAACTGTGAATTGGCAACCATTTTGTCATATATGTGGGTGAAGTCTGTGACAGCGGGCATTGTTCATCATTCAGCCAACGTTAGTGGATGCTGGCCTCCTATATAGCACCACGCCAAGCATTAATGTACGAAAACGCACAGTCTATTGTTCGGCTGATGCAAAATAATATTAAAAATGAATACTAAGTTGTGAATGTGTATAACAGTAAGGACGGATGTGAAATTATATGTAATTCAAGTGAAAAATATATAACAGAAAACGTGTCCGCGACAAGTGTGGAAATAGTGTGAGAATTTGTCATCTATGACACAAGTGTATAGTCCACTAATGTATATTTTTTTTAGTGGTGCATAATATAATTAAATATGTGTGTGTATGCATTTTAAAAGGGTGCTGGATTACAGCAACCTAGTGATAATGGAGGATTGCAGTGATATTAGCGAGTGGTTTTACATCATCGTGATGGGATTCGAACTGGCCATGGAGGTCATGTGCTAAGTTATACTGTTGCGGGCCTCTGGTCCAACTCTTGCAAATGATGAAGGAAGTCTTCAATATGATAATTACCTTTTGATTACATTTTACAGTGTCAAATAATTCATGGATTTCATCGCCATAATGTTAGCATGTTATTTGTTTTCTTTTGATTTGTTTTATCTTGTGTGTACAATAACTGTGTCAATGGCGACCATAGTTGTGCATCTGACGGAGCTGGGTACGCTCATAATGATTAATGATCACAATAATTATTTTAATGAATTAAAAGTGCCTAATTTAACGTAAGGATGTTGCTAGGTAATCGTATCCGTACATAAAACACATGGTAGAACTACCTATTTTATTTATAAATGTATGTTAGAAATATCCCCTGTGTTTTCCACCCAAATAGAACGAACGAAGCATGGTATTTCGATAGATGCCCTTTCCAGGCAAAATCTCATTATTTCGTATAAATGACCAGAGATAGCAATTTATGTATTTACATACCGGATGAATTAATATCCGAGGATTTTTTTTGGACGATATTTAAAGGACCATGGTGTATTGTGATGGATAATGACGGGATATTATGGTGTAAGCAATGAGTATAGTTTAGAGGACAGTTTACAATGGCGTGAGTTATTTAAGAAGTGACGGCTGAACCCGCCTCATTAATTGTTATATTAGTTTTTATTGAACGCGTGTGATATTTAAGGCCATACAGGTAAGATGTTGTAAGGAGGAATCTACGATGAAATAAGATAAAATACACACATCAAAAAAAGTTTTGCATCACCTCGGTTCCAAGAGTTCCGGAACCGTTAAATACAAAGGGAATAGAGATCAACACAAACAACATTTCAGCTCGTTTTATTGCTCATGAGACCCACACATTGCATGTTGTACCATCATACAGCTAGACTTTCAGCATTTGTGGTCCAGATTGCAGTACACACCACTACCTCTAATACCCAGTAGCACGTCCTCTTGCACTGATGCATGCCTGTATTCGCCGTGGCATACTATCCACAAGTTCATCAAGACACTGTTGGTCCAAATTGTCCCACTCCTCAACGACAATTCGGCGTAAATCTCTCAGAGTGGCTGGTGGGTCAAGACGTCCATAAACAGCCCTTTTCAACATATCCCAGGCATGTTCGATAGGGTTCATGTCTGGCGAACATGCTGGCCACTGCAGTCGAGCGATGTCGTTATCTTGAAGGAACGCATTCACAAGATGTGCACGATGAGGTCGAGAATTGTCGTCCATGAAGACAAATGCCTCTCCAATATTCTGCCGATATGGTTGCACTATGGGTCGGAGGATGTCATTCAGGTATCGTAAAGCCGTTTCGGAGCCTTCCATGACCACCAGTGGCGTACGTCGGCCCCACATAATGCCACCCCAAAACATCAGGGAACCACCACCTTGCTGCACTCGCTGGACAGTGTGTCTAAGACGTTCAGCCTGACCAGGGTGCCTCCAAACACGTCTCCGACGATTGTCTGGTTGAAGGCATATGCGACACTCATCGGTGAAGAGAACGTGATGCCAATTCCGTGGGGTCCATTCAGCATGTTGTTGGGCCCATCTGTACCGCGCTGCATGGTGTCGGGGTTGCAAAGCTGGACCTCGCCATGGACGTCGGGAGTGAAGTTGCGCATCATGCAGCCTATTGCGCACAGTTTGAGTTGAAACACGACGTCCTGTGGCTGAACGAAACGCATTATTCAACATGGTGGCATTGCTGTCAGGGTTCCTCCGAGCGGCAATCCGTAAGTAGCGGTCATCCACTACAGTAGTAGCCCTTGGGCGGCCTGAGCGAGGCCTGTCATCGACAGTTCCTGTATCTCTGTACCTCCTCCATGTCCGAACAACATCGCTTTGGTTCACTCTGAGACGCCTGGAAACTTCCCTTGTTGAGAGCCCTTCTTGACACAAAGTAACAATGCGGACGCGATCGAACTGCGGTATTGACCTTCTAGGCATGGTAGAACTACAGACAACATGAGCAGCGTACCTTCGTCCTGGTGGAATGACTGGAACTGATCGGCTGTCGTACCCCCTCCGTCTAATAGGCCCTGCTCATGCATGGTTGTTTACATCTTTGAGCAGTTTTAGTGACATCTATGAACAGTCAAAGGGACTGTATCTTGGATACAATATACACAGTCAACGTCTATATGCCGGAGATCTGGGAACCGAGGTGATGCAAAACTTTTTTTGATGTGTGTAGATAATGATGCCAGGTAAATATAGACCTGAGGAGAAGATGTCGGATGAAAGTATGATAAGTTTACAATGATATTAAGTAAATTGTTTGTGTAAGATAGTAGCAAATAAGCACAGATAAAATAATGCTATAATTAATATATATATCTGATTGAAATCATACCGCACAGAGGGGTGAGGGTGAAGAATTCACATTGCTTAATATTTCACAGGTAAGAGAACGGTTTAATGTTACAACGCGATGATTGTAATAATTAAGTTATATTCAAGAGTACTATGATCTGGCTCGCACAGCTGGTAAGAATAGAATCATATGTTAGCCGGGGAGGGGTGAAGAGTCGCATCTCTGCCTTTTCACGGTCAAGGTTAGCTAGTAGGCGCGGCCAACCTATTGTCATTCTTCATAAAGAGAGGGGTCCACTCTGGACTCGGGTGTTTGCCGTAGCGATTCATTTAAATTTTTGTTATGTTTGGTCCCAAGTTTAATATTCACGTAAGGGTATGTTAGGTTACTACCCTGATGCCTCCAATCGATAGTGTTTCTTTTACTGATCATTTTGATATAAGGGACGGTTTTGTCTGCTGACCATACAGTCCCGGGTTCGATATCCTCTTGTTGTGCCTGGTCCAGAAACTATTTTTAAACGGGTGCTAGATAGGCAGTAACCTTGCGGTCCCGTATTCGAAATCCTCTTATTCATGCCCGGTCGATCAGTCTTTTTAAATGGGTACTAGCTAGACAGTGACCTTAGAGTCCTGTGTTCATGAATAATTATTTTCGGTCCTGGAAAATAATTATTATTAGTTTTTTTTATAGTTAATATTGGTTCAAAATTATCTTGAGATTTCTTTTTCTCGATAATTGTTGAACGGACCATGCTTTGTTCTATTGTAACCTCGTTCTGCAAGATAAGGCATTCAAGGTAAGAAATGTATAGGTAGCGAATACCCCTAAATACATATTGATCCTGTTGAATATGCCATTTAGAACATGTTTGTGCCATGCCTATCTTTTTCAGGGGTCGCGGCTTCAAGTACATTCACCGTTGTTTAACATAACACTGATACAAGGTATTTCTTCTGTGCCATGTCTATCTTTTTCAGGGGTCGCGGCTTCAAATACATTCACCGTTGCCTAACGTGACTCTGACACGATACGATTACTTTAATAATGTTTGGTTGGAATTATTAATTCTTTTTCATGTCTATCCAACCCAAATGTGGTAGGCAGATGATTAGTCATCATTTTTTTTGATGTTATTTTTGTTTGTTCTTAAGGCACTTTTCTTAGTTTGTTTATTAAATATCCATGAATTATTTGACAAGGCATCGGGTGCTTGGTTCGAGAATGTATCACGTCGAACGCAAGGGCCGAGGCCAGGCTTATCATATCGCTAATATGTTAATGTAATATGTGACAATTTGTAAGTGTGTTTCAAGGCTAAGGAAACTAAATGGTTTCATTGATTCAGCTAATTTGTTTTAAAGCTAAGACGTCCAAAGTAATGTCGGGATTGGACATTAAGATTCCGTACGGAAAGGCTTCCATAATTAATTTACAAGAGTATGTAAATAAGATGCATAAATCATATTCATGTTTGCAGATAGAAATACATAATTAATGCCATGAAGGTTAAGATTTGATATGAGGATAAACTCTTATTTAACGGAGGGATTCTAGTAAATGTTAATTAAACGCCATTAATAATTAAATAAGCCAATGGCTAGGCTATAATGTATACTTCGGAATGGCCATGGATGTCTCTGATATTGAACATACCATGTATCTGAAATGTAATTGGATGATATTAGACTCAATGATCATTATGTTTACTCAGATTAATGATTGATTAATTTCGTATAATTGGATTTCTTTTTCTTAATCCATACTGTTGTTGCAGTTGACCGGACCCTCTTGATCCCTCATCTCTTAATAACTTAACTTTCTGATGATATCTTATCATCGTAATTAATAAATTTGATTATGGCAATTAAGGCTAATTGGTGTTAACCAGATTTCATTTCGATTCATTTTCTTTATTTTGCCATATGATTGGTTTTTATTTGTTAATACATTTGATTGTAATCATACATCATAACTACTATGATAAGTATTAATTGATGCTGATTAGCATTTAATTGGTGGTCATTGGACATTAATTAGTCCATTGTTTATATTTTTGATTTTGACTTAATTTTATTGATTCCGTAATTGATTTATTTTACCTTTGGATTATTATTATTATTATTTTAAATTTAATTTCTACTATTTTGGTTTTATTTCATTTATTTGTTTTTGCTGTACTGGTGTTTGGAGCATTAAATTTGTTTATTTTCATTCAGAATCTGTGTGTGATGAATTGTATTCAGCCCTAGTGATCTTCCTATAATATCCAGAACAGTTTCATATTCAAGCTAGTGTACCGTTCATGCCCCGACGACAGAGTCCTGTTCTGAAGGCCTTGTACAAGGGTACAATATGTCCGTCACAGTAAGTTACTTATTGACTCATAGCAGAACTGTAATTGCATCGACAACTGAACACTTATACATTCCGATAACAACTACATTAAATTGAACAGACCAAGTTAAAAGTGGGTTTTCGTGTATTGTGCCTTAATCATTTCAAATATCCTATCTACGAGGGTAATTCCAAAAGTAAGGTCCGATTCGCCGTAAATATTTGAAAGCGGCGCCAAGGGCAAAACACGCATGCGCGCCGACTCCTGGCATGCCTTGCGCGGCAAAAACCGCCAGTAGCGTTGTTACTGTTGCTGTGTGCTGTTGATAGTGTCAGTTCACAATGTTTAAGACAACCGCCGATTGTGAAGTAAGGGCAGTGATACGGTTTCTGTCTGCAAGAAACATTTCTGCAGCAGAAATTCATCGGCAGATTACTGAAGTGTGCGGTCCTAACATAATGAGTGACAGTAAAGTGCGCAAGTGGGTGCGAGCCTTTAATGAAGGACGGGAAAATGTGCACGATGAACCCCGCTCTGGCAGACCATCAGTGATTTCAGACGAGTTGGTTCATGCGGCTGACGAAAAAAATTCGTGAAGATCGACGATTCACTATTTCAGGGACAACGATCAATAAAGCCGCCTACTGCGCTACCCTGACTAAACTTCGAAGTGCAATCCAGAATAAGAGACGTGGTCTTTTGTCGTCTGGAGTGTTGTTGTTGCATGACAATGCCAGACCCCTTACTGCGAATGACACACAAACTCTAATCAAGAAATTTGGATGGGAACAGATGGACCACCCACCGTACAGTCCGGACTTGGCGCCAAGTGATTTCCACCTGTTCCGCTACCTAAAGGAGTTTCTTGGTGGCAAGCGCTTCGACACAGATGATGAAGTAAAAGAAGCTGTTAAAGACTGGTTAGCTTCTCAGGCGGCCGAGTTCTACGACTTACGCATTCAAAAGCTTGTGGAACGTTGTGACAAATGTGTAAATAAGTATGGAAATTATGTAGAAAAATAGAGAAAGACGTAAGGCATGTCAATAAAACAATTGTTTTGGAAACAATTTTGATTTTGGATGTTTTTTTAACTGGACCTTAGTTTTGGAATAGCCCTCGTATCTATCTATATGGTGCACCATATTAGGTTCAGTGGCTATTAACATTTTAGTGCTACGCTAATCAAATAATTTCCTCATTTAGTGCTTAATATTGGCTGGTGAAGGGGACAAAAAAATGTATATTAATCCTCGAAACATGATCCATTTCTAATGACCAGAGAAGTGATCATTCTCAATAAAGTATTGATTCAGACGGAACCCTAGCTCAGTGATGATCGCCAACCTTCTTAGAGGAGACGGCACATGAATAAGTTATCACTGCCGAGTGTTTGCTATCGTCCTGTCCAATATACAGTGAGGAGCTTTGCAGAGGCCGTGCCACGCACGAAATGATTCGCTGTCAAATTTATAGCATGCGCCGATTACAACAGCGGGTCGGGAAGCCCTGGATGCTGTCATAGCATTTATTACATACGCAGCTGGCAAGATATCTTAGTAGTGAAGTACTGTGGTCTATCTCGTGTCCCGTGAATATGGTTAGGTAAAGAATAAAACACGGAATTTTCCTAGTGGAAACTTATCTTCTGAAGAAGTTGTCTTACAGCAAATTTGTTCGTAATTTTGAGCGCCGTGTGATTTTTACTTGCGGAGGAAACTCAAACGAAAGGTATACAGAAACAATCCGCGTACTCTGGAGGCCCTCGAGAACGAAATAACTGCACCGATATGAAATATCACTCACCCCGGCAGACCAAGTTCGATTCCTGGTCATTGCATGTGAGATTTTCAAATTGAAATGCCATGTCCTGTGGTTCGGATTCCACGTAAAATGGAGGTCCCGTGGCTTATAATCTCGCGATTAACGATCACATTAAACTACAATATTCCTTCCTTACGAAATATGAGGGATGAATTACAGCGAGTGCACCAAAACTTCCTATGTTGGTGCGATGTGTGTTTAGCATTTCCAGCAACTAGCCTACTCTGTTATTCATGTGAGTAATCATGATTGTTAAATACGATAAAGAGTGTAAAAGTGATGAACTAGTTGGGCGCTACGCTGCTGCTATCGCCTTGCTCAACACACTACAATACACAGTGCCACGACCACCACACGGCGACTGCGAGGCCCTATTCACTAGAGAATAAGGGAACTCCAGTCTAATTGCAGTTGAGTACGTGGGTCGCTGCAGAGTGTTGGCACCCCTGACTGTTTAAAGGATGATGTTCTCTACAACGGATGTCTGGAGCGATAACACTTTTTGTAACATGAGGTCAGCTGTGACTCAACACTCACTGCCCTGAGGAGGTTCGCAGATGTTCCATTTTAATCTAAACGCCAAATATTCCGTTTTTGTTGTTAATACTGCAAATTCAATTTCGCACCTATTTTCAAATGACCCACTTGAGCAATCCATGTTGGACGCGATTGGTGATTGTTGTTATGATGACGTCAAATAGCATCCGAGTGGTCGGGTTCAGGCGCAAGTTTCAAAGAGGAAAATGATTTCTATGTCTGTGTCAGATACATGGGTGCATGTTATAAATGTATTAAGGGCAACAACATTAAGGAATATCTTAGTCCTAATGAAGTTCATACTCAGCATTTTCCTCTCCTATGATTTTAGGGAGAGTCTTTTCTGTCATGAATATCAAATGGAGAGATGATAGAAACAGAAGCTCCATTAGTTTGATAAAACAAGAATTGTTCACATATTTCAACTATGACGAAAATTGTAGTGAATTTTATCAGAAGGTAAGTTACTTACAAATAACAAATCCTTGCAAAGGGTCGTTCAAATGAAAAGCACTTGTAAGTTGCTGGTGTCATAGACCTTTACGATATGCCGGCAATGTCTAGATTTAATTTTGTGTATTTGATTATGTAAAGCTTATTTAATACATATGAGTATTGTTTATTACAACATTTAACAACCTTGATAAGAGAAAAACGCGATCATTTCGTTTTTTTTCTAAAGTAATTCAAATATTACAAGCTATTTTTCCAGTGTTGCCTAAGTTATAAGTTATATTAATAGACGCTGGTCAAGCGAACATCATTAGTTTGACATTGCTTCCACTTACTTGTGCGGGGCTCCTCTCCCTCTTCTTTCCTGTCGACCTCTCTTGATCACCTTTTGTTTTCTTCCGACCGCGACGGTATTAGGGTATCCGAGGCCTAGGGAGTCTCTTACTCTCCCGCCTTAATTGGCCCTTGTCTCATCCTTCCTGATCCCTTATTCTTCTAGGGATCAGTCTTCTTTTTCTTCTCATTATAGTTCCTTTCCTCTTTAAGGTTCCCGCCCTGTTTTTATGAATTAGCGCCCCGTGTCTCTCAATTACATTTTGTGAGTATTTTCCTCCTAAATTCTTTTTTGTAAGTATTTCCACTCTACGTTGAGTCAGTCATTTCAATACGAGTTCCATTTTGTGAGTCCAGCTTAACGTTCGTTATGGTGGTTGGTTCCTCAGTTTAGGGGCTGCGACAACGCGGTCATGTAGCCCCGTGAACTTTGGGTGTTAATTGTGAAGACTGTATTAGTGTGTGTATCTGTTTTTTAAATCAAGTAAGGATTGCAGACATTGAATTTTTTCAAGTAGTTCCTACTTTTGCCGCCGAACGCCACCGTCAACGAACAAATAGTTCAGAACGTAGTTACCAGATGCCACCGCAGTCGTCTCTTGACGACGAACGTAGGAACCTAAGAACGTTAGTCAAATGTTTAACCTATATA
The DNA here is from genome assembly GCA_946902985.2 of Meconema thalassinum. NCBI lineage: Eukaryota > Metazoa > Arthropoda > Insecta > Orthoptera > Tettigoniidae > Meconema > Meconema thalassinum. The sequence goes on from OX336396.1 coordinate 4,925,876, forward strand.
TAATTTAGATTCACACAGGTGTAATAACTGGAAGGTTCTTTAACATGCCATAAATCTATGACATGGGACCGCCGGATTTACTTCCCCTCCGAAGGAAGGCAAACTGAGGGATTTTTAACGTTCCTAAAAAATCCGACGACTTCGGCCGGGTTTAAACCCGCGATCTTGGGCATAGAAGCTCAGCATGCTACCAACTACGCCACCGAAGCCGCTCATTTTCGCTTTCACCCAGACAATTAGTGTCCGATAACGTAGATCTAGGTTAGTGACCGCTAATTGTCTGGGTGATAGCGAAAATGATAATAATATCATCATCCTCATATCGGCTTAATTTAGGTTCAGTATTAAGCTGCAGTAGTTATTAATGAACCTGGTTACGAGTCGGACTTTTGAACCATATTTCAATGATTCCACAAAAATGTCAAACTGAGGCGTGAAGAGTGAAATTGATAATACATTAGTTTCGTTCATCAATTATGTTTATGTACAGTTTCAAATCTCGTGTTACAGAAGGAAGCTTAGCCCATAAAGTACTTCACACCGAGAAGTGTTTTGATAATGGGTTTTTGCAAAAATCCGAAGCCGGTAAAGTTTTGTGCGAGTATAATTGAATTGGTCGCAGCTGAAAAGCATAAAGTAAAAAATTGTCATTTTTAAAGAATTAGTATTGAGACAAACGCACTCCACGCACGCAGTCGATGGTCAGACTGAGAAACGAAAACAGGTTTCTCGCATGCGCGGTAAAGGACCGGCCGTGGATGTAATAACCCAGTTGTGTACCTTTTTCACATTTTGAAACAGATGGAGATACAACTACTAAAAACCACACATCTCGAGTAAAGGTTGTAAACAAAATGTAATAACAAAACAAGGGAAACGAGGGACGTGAGAAGCGCATGAAATGGTAAATGATTGGTGATGGGACTGTAATAAAATATACAAGGTTAACAAAACGAAGCAATAATATAAATATTAACAACACAATAAAGATATAAAAACGAACAGAGAAGCCTAACACTGGTTAGATTGGAGATCGCATCAAATGACAAATGAAATCAAAGGGAATGCTATAATTAATAAATACGAAATAATACTTTCGTCCCACCAAAGGCTGATTACAAAGTAACCAGAAGAAATATTCTAACTAGCATATGAAGTCGTACAAGCTAAATAAACCCCTTAATAAATTAAAACAAAGAAATCACCCCCCAAAAAACTGCAGTAAAGGAAAATCGTTCAAAACATCCACCACTACAGAAAGTTACCAACAAAACAAGAAACTCCAAGATAATAAAATAAAGATACAAACGTAACCCTTGAATAAATAACAACAACAACCCCTCGATCAAACATAACCCGACTTCATAAACCACCTGAATAAATCTTCTATCCGGACGAAGTATGAGATTCAGACATCTTACCAACAGTAAAATGAACATAGATAACAGGCCCGGGTCCATGCCATAAACATCCACGTCACTAACGGCAAGAAAACCTGATAAACCTCATTAATAAACGTAAGAGAGAATACGTGTTGCTTCTCAACTGAAAGTTACAAAACAAACCCCAAGAACTACCCTCAACTTTCAGTCAAGCTCCCACTTAAACAAACATTAATCCACCCTTAAATATGTGTCTAGAAACGTGATAATAATATGAGAAGCCTTTCGGTACATACAGGTTCTACTGTCCGTCCACTCCTTATGGGAAACGAAAGAAAGAGGGAAATTCCAAGGAGCACTGGTCGACCGAACAGAAGACAAATACGCTTTCGAAGAAATGTCTGCCCAGACCTTAAGGACGAAAGAAAAAACCCAGAGGGTTATCCATAAGGCAGCACAGATGACAGACATAGCGTAAAACACTAACTTAATAAAACAAAACAAACATTGTGTGTGTTCTCACTATTAATACTGACGAGGTCAGCCAATGTGTGAACATCACACACTCCTACGTCTAGGTTCAAATTACAAAAAAGCACAAACATTACTAACCCCTCAAGGTCCAAGAATCATCCCCTACTGAAAACAAGGGGTAGAGGTTACTAAGAAATACCGCCCATACATATCAATCACGTTTCCTGACGAATAAGAAGAAAAACTCCACTAAAATATAACACAAAGAAAAACAAAACAAAACCACAACGACAAGTAACCAGAAATAAGATTACAACCCAAACAACAACACGATTCATCTCTACGTTATGTTATATATAAAAGGAGGACAATAAATAACCCATAAACCAAAACAGGACAATCTCCAATCTAACCAAAAGGTCGAAGTATCAGGGACACATTAACACTGAAAGAAGGGAGGACATGACTATTTCTTCTTCAGAATTGCATTTCTCCGAGCCTTGCTAACACCAAGATAAATAAAGTATCACTTAGCTTTGCTGGAGACGATCAAGAAGTTCACAGAAGATACTCCTTTCGGAAATAATAGCCATACACATTTCTCTTATAGCCCGAGAATACAATCAACCATTCCCACGTGTCTTCACCAACCTCTTCTTACGCTTTATGAATAATTTAGCACGGGAAACGAAACATTTTGAAGGACCATTTATCGAATCCAGACATGTCGGCAGACCTTCCGTTCTTCTTATTGTTATTGCGATCCTCTCGACATTACAATAATACAGGTTGAGTTCCATAAATGCATAGCTTACATTCCTCGGCGGGTGCGTTTCATTCACATTGATGCGAAGTCGCTTCAAAAGGTAACCCACAGATGGCACCCTATATAACATAGCGTATTATCGGTCCGTTATCATGTAGTTACGTATCAAGTATTCTGGAGTATCGAACCAAGGGCCTTGGAAAGAATTAAGTCAGCCTTCTGTTTAAGGGGGCTCCTACACCGTCAGTGGCAACTTTCGCATACAGCTTCAATAATATGTAACATTGAGTTATGTAGAGCTTTCATCTTATTTAGAGAGAGGAGCAGTATATAAAGTATTTCGTGATATATTGAAAGGATAATATTAGTGATATTTTAAACCCCGTGAATCACAAAAAACACGATTTAACAAGAAATACCAGTCTGAATGGAATGAGGTTTTTTTTCATGTAAAGTAAACGCATAAATAGCGAGGATGAACCACCATGAATGTTATATTGTAAATAGTATATTTAAAAAATATATTAAATTTGTCTTCCAAAAAATGAACAGTATTTTGGTTTATTTTTCCAAGTATTTCTCAATTATTTTTTAAGATAATTTCATAAATGAGGTTCATCCTCTAGGGATCATATGTTGGAATGTATCTGCCGAGTTTCATCCAGTTTCATCTCATAGTTCACGAGATATTGTGTTTTTCCTACCAAAAAAGCAACCTTTCGGGTAAACAGCTTTGAATATTAAACACTCCATCGACAGATAGGCGCATGGTCTCACGTAATACGCTATATCTCTGCCAAAACGCTGAATTTACTTATAAAACTTAACAGATATATTGAGAAAAGTATTATCTGTCAATTAAACGTAAAAAAACACTTAAATTTCGACAACCGACGGTGTATGAGCCCCCTTAAGCTAGAAACCTCTGCCTTTCAGCGCCGGATTCCGTACTTATTGTTTATTTATTTATTTATGTTGTGAACATTACAGGAAGCCCCAATTACATTGCTCACTACTAGAATCATATAATATACAACAATATATAAATAGAAAAACAAAAGATACATAAAGAGAAGATATAGTTAGAGAAACACGTTATAAATAATAATAATAATAAGGAGAAGAAGAAGAAGAAGAAGAAAAAAAGGAAAGGAAGCTTGTAGTTTAACGTGACCGTTAATCTTGAGATCATGAGCCACGGGACCTCCTTTTTACGTGGAATCCGAACCACAGGACATGGCATTTCACTTCGAAAATCTCACATGCATTGACCGGGAATCGAACCCGGACCGCCTTGGTGAGAGGCATACAGCTAGACCACTGAGCCACCACGCCCCAAGAAGAAGAAGAAAAGGAAGGTTAGGTATGAGAAGGAAATGGGCTGAATACAGTACAATATATTACAAGACATCTTGCAGTTTATCACAGGACGCTGCAAACTGGTTTTCTGACATACTGAAAATATCTAAGTCAAGATGATGAACTTTATTATAGTGGGATAAAATTCTGTTAATCGGTGAGTTTTTATGGTTGTCTGTGTGAACTCTCGGAATAAAGAAAATGTTTCGGAATCTGCTAGGTTTCACAGCTGGTACATATAACGTAATTCTCTCTCGAATTTTAGCGTCAATTTTATTGTTTACTATTTTATAGAGAAAAGGCAGGCCCTGACAATTTCGCCTGTGAGATAGTTTTCTGACATTGAAGGACTGTAATATAAATGTGTACGATTCGTAAGAAGGATAATAGCCAAATCTTTTGTAATATACACATTTTAAGAATTTCTTTTGGATGTTCTCTATAAGCTTATTATGTTTCAATGTGTATGGATTCCATATAACTGAAGCATATTCTAGTTGTGATCTGATGAAGGCATTAAAGAGCAATATTAAAATCCCATAGGAGAAATTAAATGAATTTCTTATTACAAATCCCATGCATTTATGTGCTTTAGAGACATTTTTCTCTATATGTCTTTGAAAATTCAGATCATTGGTAAATACAATTCCCAGATCCTGAACTTCATGAATTTTCGCCTAGTAAAATTCATTTGCTTGCATTTACTGATGTTAAATGGCAGTTTATTTTCTTTCGTCCATATGTTTAGTTCATTTAAATCATTTTGAAGTTTGATACAATCGTAAGGGTCACGTATTGATTTATATAATTTTATATCGTCTGCGAATAATAAAATTTCTGAGTGTTGAACTTTATCAGAGATTTCGTTTAAAAATAATAAGAATAGTAATGGTCCTAAGTTAGATCCCTGAGGAACTCCTGAGTTGGTGGGAAATGTTTTGGATAATTGCGTTTTATATTTCACAACTTGTGTTCTGTTCTTCAGGTATGAAATCAGCAGACGAAACAGTGGTTCAGAAAAATTATACGTTGATAGTTTAGTGATGAGTACGTCATGATCCACTTTGTCAAATGCCTTTTGAAAGTCGGTATATATTACATCTACTTGGCCTTTGTGATCTAGCTCCGTGGATACAAATTGCGTAAAATTAATAAGGTTAGTCACGGTTTGGTATAAATCCATGCTGATTTGGGGAAATGATCACTTTAACATGTTGAAAAATATGACTATACAAAATACTATCAAATATCTTAGCCGGAGATGACGATACAGCTACAGGTCTGTAATTCTTAATCTGAACTGAGTTTCCGGATTTTAGAATTGGCGTTACTTTTGTATGTTTCCATTTATCTGGAGATGTGCTGGTCTTCAGTATGAGATTGTATATTATAGTCAGTTGGCCGCACTGCAAGATTCCCGCGTGTTACACTGCTATTGTATATTATAGTCAGTTGGCCGCACTGCAAGATTCCCGCGTGTTACACTGCTATTGTATATTATAGTCAGTTGGCCGCACTGCAAGATTCCCGCGTGTTACAGTGCTATTGTATATTATAGTCAGTTGGCCGCACTGCAAGATTCCCGCGTGTTACACTGCTATTGTATATTATAGTCAGTTGGCCGCACTGCAAGATTCCCGCGTGTTACACTGCTATTGTATATTATAGTCAGTTGGCCGCACTGCAAGATTCCCGCGTGTTACACTGCTATTGTATATTATAGTCAGTTGGCCGCACTGCAAGATTCCCGCGTGTTACAGTGCTATTGTATATTATAGTCAGTTGGCCGCACTGCAAGATTCCCGCGTGTTACACTGCTATTGTATATTATAGTCAGTTGGCCGCACTGCAAGATTCCCGCGTGTTACACTGCTATTGTATATTATAGTCAGTTGGCCGCACTGCAAGATTCCCGCGTGTTACACTGCTATTGTATATTATAGTCAGTTGGCCGCACTGCAAGATTCCCGCGTGTTACAGTGCTATTGTATATTATAGTCAGTTGGCCGCACTGCAAGATTCCCGCGTGTTACAGTGCTATTGTATATTATAGTCAGTTGGCCGCACTGCAAGATTCCCGCGTGTTACACTGCTATTGTATATTATAGTCAGTTGGCCGCACTGCAAGATTCCCGCGTGTTACAGAGTTTAGGTAGTTTGTATGATACAAATCCATTTTACAATAAAATATCTTGGGAAATATTCATTCTGGATGGCTTTATGCCGCAATAAACTGACCACGGGTCACGTTTCCAAAATTGATTTCAAAAATATGTTCATGTTCGACCCTGACTATTATATGTCAGAAAACTGTACTATAATGAGGCTCATTATAACACTATTTTTCATTATGAAACAGTTTCTCCCACCAATCAGAGCTCAAGAAACAGTTGTTTGACCAATTAGATAATTAGATGCGGTGAGTTCCGCGGCCTTCTAATTTAAATTTCACTGCCTGGCCTAGTGTCATAGTACGGTAATCGAGGAGGCCATGGTCAAATACAAGGCATTCTCTGCGTCTCATGCGCTCTGTTCAGTACATAAAACTGGCGAAATCTCGACAAATATTTATGAATATTTATGTTCGAGCATAAAATAGTTATAATAATTATCATCGAACATAAACAGTCGTATGCAACGAGTCTATAATGGCAATTAAGACACTCGTATGGAAATTATAAAACTCGCATACGCTCGTTTTATAAACATACTCGTGTCTTAATTATTGCCATTATAGGCTCGTCGCATAATGTACTATTATTAAATTAAAATTGATATTCCGCTAACACAAATATAACCTGGGTGACTTATATAGTGTGTTTGTTAAGTTCTGTATTTATGGCATGTTAAAGAACCGTCCTCTAATTACACCTGTGTGAAGCTAAATTATATATAGGTTAAACATTTGAGTAACGTTCTTAGGTTCCTACGTTCGTCGTCAAGAGCCGACTGCGTTGGCATCTTGTAAGTAAGATCTGGACTAGTTGGTTGTTGACGGTGGTGTTTGTCGGCAAAAGTAGGAACTACATCAAAAATTCAATGTCTGCAGTCCTTACTTGATTTAAAAACAGACTAGTTGATACTCGTCAAAACATGATGATCATTAGGAAAATATTTACTGAAACATTCTCTTATACAGGAGCCTATGCATTTTTTGAACGATTACTTTTTGACACTGTTACAACTTTAAGGCCGCCGAAAGATCGACTTGGCAACATATAACTGACCATGACTGAAACCTCGATGAGGCAAATAGAGACCTACATGTTCCAATGTTTCCCCTTGAGCTTTATTGATTGTGATAAAGTACGCCAAGTGAATTAGAAATCGGAAAATTGAAGTGTTTTATTGGAAGATGTTAAATCAAGTCGAAGGATTATATGTCTCTGCCCAATAAGTGACTTGCCTCCACATATACTTACTCTAAAAGTTTGAGCCATAGATTCACAACAATATTTCCCCCCTTTTGAATTCTCATAAACAAAGATCTCAGTATGACGTGGCGGGAATAGATCCATTGTGTGCAAGCGTGGGAGCGAGAAATATTACATTTTCCTTTAATAATTTAAAAACATACCCTAACATATTTTTTCCTATTAAAGATACTCTGAAAATCTGCAAGCCAAGAGCTTTCGTTAGAAAGCATTACGAAGTCAATCGGTTAAGACGTTTTCTCAATCTCGCGGTAACAAAAATCACCTTAGTGTGTTAAATATATAGACACACACACTAATACAGCCATCACAATTAACACCGGTTATCCGACAGATTCTACACACAGCCAAATAAACGGGGCTACACGCAGCCCCTAAACTGAGGAACCAACCAACTGTCAATGACGTATTATCTGTTTCCTGTAAAGTAGTGAAAACTGACCCAGTACAGTAAACTAACTCAGTAGGAAATTGTTGGTGGACATTCTTCTGTCGGCCAACACAATATAGGCTATCATGTGAACAATAACCTGATATAATCCATGCTCAATGTTTGTCTATTTTTTTAAATCACCGATCTGAACCAAACTTTATGTACTTACCCTTTGGAACCCGGCGAGTAACACTGTCTGCTTGATATTTTGGACAATCCTCTCCATTCCCTACATTTAGAATAGCAGGAAAAAGGAACTTGAAAACCACATTTTAAGGCCCTAGAACCATTCATGTCCGTAGTAGTGTAACTGTAAGCATATTTAATAAGTCTATTGTCGGCTGGCAATGCGGGCTGCATCTTGTCGCCCCTACCAGTGTTCTGGTGCAGAATTGCGAAAATAGTTTCATCTTGCGTAGCTTATAAATTACAGTCACGGGGAGTAATTAGTAAAAAATGATTTCTTATGCCCCTTAAAATAGTTATCATCATGAAAATATGTCTCTGTACAAGTGCAATGGTGTTGGTGCAGTACATTGAGGTTATCAGCTGCAATAAGCGTTGGTGCTTTCAAATTTACCTTAATTTATTCCGAGCCTTATCGTTGAGCGCTTTGTGGCGATAAATGACACTATTGCTACCTCAGGAGCTCGGGACAGCCGAAGCTGATTAATTTCCTACGACACTATTGGTCTCTACTTTTCTAACAGCCAATGAGATATAGGCCCTAGGCGCGGCCACGCCAACTCAGGTGTTTCGCGAGCACCGGCCGGCACCTAGAAAGGCACCGCACAGTGGGTCAAGATCGAAATCTAGGAGGACAAAATTATTTATTTTCATAATTAAAAAATCAAAATGTATTACTTCTACAGCATTCTCATACAATTGCCGCTCACTATTCTGGGATATAAACGCGTCTTAGTGTAAATCTGTTACCACTGCTCGAGCAGTCTGAATTGGAGGGTGAATGTTAGTGGCTGTGGTTTGGTTGTCTTTGTGGTTAGTGTGATGCTTTAAGATGGAACATGCAGCTGAAGGTATGATCTTTGTAACGTGTTTCAGATATTAATGGGCGTAATTGTTACGTGATTTTAGCTATATTTGCATTATATAATATTTAACTGAAATGAAAATCCACAGCCTGCTTCCAGTCTCCGACCGGGTCAGGAATGGAATGAATGAAGGCCCCATCTAGCGGCGAGGATATGAACTGTGCCGGCTGCCGAGGCCTGACGCACTCCTCTGGGGCATGATAAATGAATGACAGATGAAATGAAATGATAGTGGAGAGTGTTGCTAGAATGGAATTTTGACAGGGAAAACCGGAGTACCCGGGGAAAACCCTGTCTGCCTCCGTTTTGTCCAGCACAGATCTCACATGGAGTGACCGGGATTTGACCCACGGACCCAGCGGTGAGAGGCCGGCGTGCTGCCTCCTAAGCCACGGAGGCTTGAATATTTAACTATTATTTTTAAAATTATATTTTCACTTAGATTTTTAGTATATCGCGTCACTATGCGTCATTTTCTACTTAATGTTAAAATGTAGATAAAGTCTTGTAGTTTGCGCCTGTTATGAGATTGTTTGCATCTTTTTGTAAATTACTTAGTTATTTTACGTTTCAGAAGATGCCACGCAACCGGTTCTCACACGTTTACAACTGTTTGAAGCACTGGGGTCGACGATTATGTCAAAAGAGGAACTTTGTGACTTTGTTAAAAATAAATTAGGGGTAGAAAATTGTTCTGAAGAGATAACTGAATGCTCTATCCAACTCCTAGTCATAGACAATTTCTTGCATGTGTAGACGTAGCTTAAAAAAGGTCTTAACTGGTGTTTTTTGTGAAGTAAACAAATTGTATACGTTGCTTTCACTCTAAATTCATGATTAAAACGTAAAAAATATTTTGTCCCCCCTAGATTTCGACCCACTGTGCTCTGCTGTAGGAGAGGAACGTGTAGTGGTAGCGCTAAGCGAGGCGAGAGTAGTGTTGTTGTTGTTGTTGTTGCTTGGTGAATGGGGCTGGGAAAATCACAGCGCGTCAGGCGGCGTACCGGTATGAAAACGAATAATAATAATAATAATAATAATAATAATAATTGTGTCAATTTTGTGCAGAGACAGAAACAAGCACCAAGTGCTCGCTCCTTATTTTGCACTAATTTTGAACATTCTTTGTTTGCCATCGCTTTGAAGCCACCAATTTTCCGTTATCTGAAACAATCGTTTTGGCAGTTGCAATCCGGACTAGGCTATACCTTCCATGGAACTTCACCTTGTTTTTCTTTTGTTTAGTTAATATTCATAATTGAAAACATTTGTTCACAAGCGAACATTGTCCGATCGTAGCAACACATTTCAGGGCAAGAATTCGAGAATTCTTGTTCCTCAGCGCCTTTATAAAATGAAATCAAATCACCATAGTAATGCTAATAGCGCTGTAGTTTTATCAGCTCAACTTGGAGACTTGATGGGGCATCCTCTGGACGCACCGAAGAAGGCGTCATTAAAACTTTGAGTGCCGGTTTTACTTATTTTATTTCTTCAAAGCTATATTCAAATTCTTGATGCAATGACTGTGACGCTTTTGTGTGCTCACTGATGTGTTCATAAGTACTTAAATCAAGGATTTTAGAGAGGGAAAATTGTCCCAATTTCCTTCTCGAAGCTGACTTTTAAAGAGCACAAGGTGCAATTTGACACTTTCAATACGGTCACACATAGTAATGATTAATTTCTTTTCGCCTTGCAAATTATTTAAATACCCCGTGATGTTTTTAATGAAAGCGACGTCAGCGACCCATTGCTCGTCATCCAAGTCTGACTGTGCTACCGCCACTACACGGGGAGGAGAGGGGAGGGGCACCAGTGCTGCTCGGTGCGGCAGCGGGGCGCGCAAGCACTAAGTACTCGCGTTGGCGTGGCCTGCCCTAGGCAGTGTCTTTTGTTTCACTTACTCCTGTTGCTAATCATATTTTTCAATTCGTTTGTAAATTACATGTGTCAGTGCTGAAGTTACTAAAGAGCCGTTTTCCTATTCATTATTATCATTACGGGAAAATGACCTGAATGTTACGTCCATTATACTGTACTACTGCCTGGAGAAATATCATCAGCGCTGTCTGAGAAGGATCCTTAGGGTTAATTGGCAACATCACCGAACTAACATCAGTATCTTGGAAGAAGCATGTACCATCAGCATTGAGGCTATGGTCATGAAACATTGACTTCGTTGGACGGGTAATGTCGTTCGTATGCCTGATTTTCGCCTTCCAAAGCAAATTATGTACGCTCAACTGAAGGGTGGCCGTCGACACCAGGGCGGGCAACATAAAACGTTCAGGGACGTCCTAAAGTCAGACATGAAGAATTGCCACATCAACACCACTAACTGGGAAACAAAAGCAGCTAACCACCTGGTATGGCGTCGTCTTACCCACGAAGGTCCTAAGAACTTTGAACTACAACGTCGGTGATTTGAAACTGAGAAGCGGATTGCTCGGAAAGAGCGGGCGTTCCTCAGGATGAATAACCCACAACAACTGGATCTCAACGCTGGCAATGTTTGTAGAAAGAAGAATAGCTAGAACATGCACAAATAAAATTATCAGAAAGTTGGACAATGGCGGATAGTACCAAATGAAGTGGAGCCCATCACTGATACTATTCGTAAGAAACGGATTTCTTTTTTTGGTCACATTATGAGGACACCGGAAACCAGATTATCTAGAAAAATTGTAGTGAAACTTTGGAATATGTAACAAGTAGGATGGATTAAGGAAATTAGAGAAGATATGAAAGAATTAGAAATAACCTTGGATGACTTGCAAAACAAAACAATTAAAAAAAAAACCTGAAATATATAAAAATAAGATTTTAGGCAAAAATAGACAAACGTCATACAGTAAAATAAAAAGGGTATTTACAGATGAGGAACGCCTGAGAAGATCAGAGCGAATGAAAAGCTACTGGGCGACTCGGAAAGAACATTTACTGAGGAAGAGGACCAAGAAATGATTTACTGAAGTGGTCCAATGAGGCCGTAAAAGCAGAAGAAGTAGAAGACTCTCGGAGTCTGAATCGAAATCGAAAGAACTTGAAGTAACTAAACGCGCTTCAAAACAACAGCAAAGTAGTATATACGCCCTTCTCAAGCAGTGACATGCACTTAAACAGACAAAGGAGAAACATATGATGCATTGTGCAAAAATAACCAGAAGGTGCATAAATATGCCAAAATATGATTTTGCATGAACTTCCGGGCCTGTACAATAATTGGGAATGTGTGTCCCGTAATTAAGAGCCCTTGGGAACGGAACCACTCTTGTCTTCCGTCAACACTACTCCAAGGCCAGCATCCTCTCGCTCCATCGCGAAGCATGTTCCAGGTCATTACTCGTGATGCGGCCTTGTATTAGCTCTCTCTCTCAAGCCAACAGCTCTAATTAAGATTGCTTATGGAGAACAATCCGGGGCTTTTGGCCTCGTTCCTCGCCTTTCTGCGAAACGCTAGGCCCTCCACGATCGAATACAGACTGAAGGGTGTGTAGCCCCACCACTTCTGGCGCACCCTGGATAGTGCTACACCCTCAGGGGCTCACAGTATCTCCTGCCTTCTGCTCAAGGCCCTCAAGAAGGCAAGGTGTATGTAGCCCCACCACTTCTGGTGCACCCTGGATAGTGCTACACCCTCAGAGGCTCACAGTATCTCCTGCCTTCTGCTCAAGGCCCTCAAGGAGGCAGGGTGTGTGTAGCTCCACCACTTCTGGTGGACCCTGGATAGTGCTACACCCTCAGAGGCTCACAGTATCTCCTGCCTTCTGCTCAAGGCCCTCAAGAAGGCAGGGTGTATGTAGCCCCACCACTTCTGGTGCACCCTGGATAGTGCTACACCCTCAGAGGCTCACAGTATCTCCTGCCTTCTGCTCAAGGCCCTCAAGGAGGCAGGGTGTGTGTAGCCCCACCACTTCTGGTGGACCCTGGATAGTGCTACACCCTCAGGGGCTCACAGTATCTCCTGCCTTCTGTTCAAGGCCCTCAAGGAGGCAGGGTGTATGTAGCCCCACCACTTCTGGTGCACCCTGGATAGTGCTACACCCTCAGAGGCTCACAGTATCTCCTGCCTTCTGCTCAAGGCCCTCAAGGAGGCAGGGTGTGTGTAGCCCCACCACTTCTGGTGGACCCTGGATAGTGCTACACCCTCAGAGGCTCACAGTATCTCCTGCCTTCTGCTCAAGGCCCTCAAGAAGGCAGGGTGTATGTAGCCCCACCACTTCTGGTGCACCCTGGATAGTGCTACACCCTCAGAGGCTCACAGTATCTCCTGCCTTCTGCTCAAGGCCCTCAAGGAGGCAGGGTGTGTGTAGCCCCACCACTTCTGGTGGACCCTGGATAGTGCTACACCCTCAGAGGCTCACAGTATCTCCTGCCTTCTGCTCAAGGCCCTCAAGGAGGCAGGGTGTGTGTAGCCCCACCACTTCTGGTGGACCCTGGATATTGCTACACCCTCAGGGGCTCACAGTATCTCCTGCCTTCTGTTCAAGGCCCTCAAGGAGGCAGGGTGTGTGTAGCCCCACCACTTCTGGTGGACCCTGGATATTGCTACACCCTCAGGGGCTCACAGTATCTCCTGCCTTCTGTTCAAGGCCCTCAAGGAGGCAGGGTGTATGTAGCCCCACCACTTCTGGTGCACCCTGGATATTGCTACACCCTCAGGGGCTCACGGCTGGTGAGTTGGGGAGTTGGCGATCCCGGGGGATTACTGAGCTGGGTGCGTTTTGTCCACTGAATTTGGGGCGGGCCCTCTCTTCTTTCCCTTTCCTATCTGCCTTTCATGGCTCTCCTTCCTTCCAAGTCCCCCAATCTTCATTCTTCTTTTCTTCCTGTCCTTTATTTGCCTTCTCCTTTATTTGTTTACCATTTCTTCTTCTAGTTTGTAAGTCTGTAGTTAGTATTAGTTATAGTTTTCATTCTCATCTCACCTTTCACCATCAAGCAAACCATTAGGGGCCGATAACCTAGATGTTAGGCCCCTTAAAACAACAATTATCATCATCATCATCATCACAATGTGAAGGGGCTTGGCTCACAATAATGAATATCGCCAATTATTGGCTTGGAACATCAGGGGAGCGTGATGGCGTAGTGGCTTAGCTGCTTGTCTTTCACCCGGACGGCCGGGGATCGAATCCCGGTGACAGCTGGGCAAAATTTTCACCTGAAAAATCACGTGGCGCCAGGAAGGGCATCCGGTCTTAAATCCCCGGCCAAAACAAAAAATGAGCCGGGTTGGCTCCGGCGACCCTTGGCTTGGAACATCAACACTTCCTAGTTCATAAACCAGTGATCCTGGGGCTCTGTGTGAGTAAGGCTAGCAACTCGGAGTGTCCGGGTTTGAATCCCCACTGTTGCACATTTTGTGCAATGAAACCACACCACTTATGTGTCTCATGTTTGCCGTTTTTTATTTCCAAATGTGCATTGAACAATTTATGCTTTATATCCATTGATAACGCTCTGTTATGTTACGCACCTGGATAAATAATTACAACCAACCTTGATTTCAACAAGACTGCTTTTAAAGAGTTTAGCCTGTGGATCAACTGATGAAAACATGCTGTATGTTCCTAAAACAGTGTTGAGAGCTGGCGGTAATCCAGATCAACAGCGCGAGGAGATTCCTTGTTCATTTAAGGGTGGAACATTAAAGTCATATGCCCCGGCGGCAAAGTCTGACTCAGCTACCACTGGTCTGGGGATATGTTACATAAGAAGCCTTGCTTCCAATAGGGCGATGTCAATATTGTGGAGGCGATACAGTTCACCTCCTTTGTATTGCTTCTAAAGAACAAAGAAGACTACAAACACAGTTGTTTTGTGTTAATAAAGAAGCACACGCAGAGGAACACTGACTCTTACTTCTGGTCATAATTCCATCAATATTTGTATGAGTAGGAACGGATTTCTGTTACAGCCATGTGTGGTAGTACCCATATGCACTGTACACCGGGAGAGACGCATGTGTAGCACATTTTAGAGAGAGAGAGAGTGACAACATGGAGAGAGAAGCATCTGTACAGAGTCAGCGTGAGATGAAGCCTTGTAGCTCGTCACACCAGAGTGGACCAAGTCCCGTTAATGGCGATCCTTAACCCACTTTCGTCCAACCTTGGCCAAGGACGCGACGGTACGATTATTATTATTATTATCATGGATATGGTAAATCTCAACATACAAGTACTTTGTTACACACAGACCCGTCAGCAGAGACTGCGATGCCCCTTTCTATGGTGAAAGCTTTCACAGAGACGGACAGAACTATAGATGTATAGATATTGCTTTCAACTCGTTAATATTTCTAGAACGTTAAGTGCGAAATTCACGCTATGTCTATACCTTTGAAATGCGCATACCACAATTCACTGATATAGTCTCTCTCTCTCTCTCTCTCTCTATCTATCTATATATATTGCGGGTAGAGTTTAATAGTAATAAGGTTCTTGAGTTTTACTTTTTGCGCAGACAATCTACTTTTGCCTTTCCTGCGCCCCCAAATGACACCGTACAAGGGCCGCCCCTCTCTCCAAACCCTCCTCCGACATCAGACACATTCGGTGCTCGTCCTTCGCCAGAGTCCAGTCCTTGCGCTGCGGTGTCTACTTTTCGACATTGCTGCCAATGTTACTAGCTTACTTCCAGTCGGTCAACACACATTAATTTATTCCACTAACAGCGATCTACAGGACGTCACGTGCCTCGGGTGTCAAGTTCCAAGTGTACCGACTCTTCGAGTTCGTTGCAGTCAACTGATACATGATTCCCCACTAGTGCAGCGAATCCATGACCTACTAGCCGGGCTGTGACTTTCTGTGGCTTCCAAGCCACATGGGAATTGCGGGAAATGAGTTAGCGGATCAAGCTGCAAAAGAGGCGATATCAATACCACCTCGACCAATGGAGGTACCCGCTAGAGATATTCGCTCTCAGTTACGCCTACAAGTTCTGGCTTTTTGGGAGAGTCAGTGGCTAGCTGACCCACTGCCCAGTAAACTGAGAGCGATCAAGGGAACTACTCGCGTGTGGCGGAGCTCTTTCTGGCCACGGAGGAAGTCCGTCATTTTGTGTAGGCTAAGGATAGGTCATACAAGATCCACCCAGTCGTATCTGATGAGAAGGGAAGACCCCCCATTTTGTACCTGTGGAGCCGTTTTGACCGAGTGTGTGGATCATGCAGACTTACGAAGAAACCTGCGTTTGCAGATGACACTTGCACTTATATTAGCCGATGACGCGGTGGCTGCTGATCTCGTCATCCGCTTTATAAGTCAGAGTGGGTTGGGGCCCGCAATCTAAATTTTCTAGTGTACATTGACTCAACGACTTGTTCGTTTTTGAATGATGAATTTTTGTTTTTCCGCAGTTTTTGTTTATGTTATAAATAATAGTCTAGTTTTATTTAATTTTTTGTTTTATTAATTTTCCGTCTTTTCAAATTTGGATGTTTGTTTACCTCTAAATTTTAAACTGCATTCCAAATTTGTATACTTTAATCTGTGTTAAGAGTGGCAGATGACCTCGTAGTTCCGCCCCTTAAAACAATAACTAACAAACTAACTGTCAAGTTTCACTTTCCGTTCAACAATCTACTGAATCATGAGAATGAAGGACATGTGTTATCTCATTTTGTACTTCTAGGACGCGTTGGGCTCTTCTAATTCAGGGCAGAGCGGAAGGGCTGATGACCGCAATATCCGCCACAAGCAGATAACCAGCAACCGCAGAAAGGTTTACATTGCTCTCTCCTGTGAACAGTTGCGAGTCGGCTCTGTGATGGAGAAAAGCGCGCACCTTGACCTCGTGTGAACGGGACTAGCTTCACCCTGACACATCTCGACATGTCGCCACGGCTTAAACTATTGGCGTCTAATTTCATTCATTTTCCACGAGAACCTACCAATGGCGGCTGTACAAAAATTAACAAGTAGTTCCCTGACGAACTAAAGAGCCTACTTTTCTTCAAATTATAGTGACCATATATCAACAGTTGGCAGACTTGGCGAATCTAAATATCTTTTTAGTTCCATCTCTTAATGTCCCCCCCAGGGGCTCACATCTAGTGGGACGTGGGTTGGCGACCACGGGGCTCCAGCCGAGTCCGGCATTGCTTCCACTTACTTGTGCAGGGCTCCTCTCTGTCTTCTTTCCTATCGACCTCACTTGGTCAACTCTTGTTCTCTTCCGACCCCGACGGTATTAGGGTATCCGAGGCCTAGGGAGTCCCTTTCCCGCCTTAATTGGCCCTTGTCTCATCTTTCCTGATACCCTCCTTCGGCGAGGGGTCAGCCTTCTTTTTCTTTTCATGTTATCTACTGCCTTCTGCTCAAGGCCCTCAAGGAGGCAGGCTTTATGTAGCCCCACCACTTCTGGTGCACCCTGGATAGTGCTACACCCTCAGGGGCTCACGGCTGGTGAGTTCGGGAGTTGCCGACCCCGAGGGATTCCTGAGCTGGGTCCGGTTTCCCCCTTTTGTCCATTACCTGTGAGGAGGACTCTCTCCTCTTTCACTTTCCTATCTGCCTTTCATGGCTCTCCTTCCTTCCAAGTCCCTCAATCCGCATTCTTCAAGGTTTGAGGGCATTTCTTTTCCTCCTGTCATTTATTTACCTTTTGTTTTCCATTCCTTCTTCTAGTATATAAGTTAGTAGTTAGTTTTTAGTTATAGTTTCCATTTCATTATCACGGAAATGCCATGTGTAAAACTCGGACAAATCACACACACAGGAAAGTAGATCAAGTTGTGTTATTGGGCGGGCGTTAGTAACGGAAGCACACAGAGATCTTCAAGAACAGAGGAAGGATATTCATTCATTCATTTGGTACAGAATGTCCCAGTAAGCTGGTAGCTGCCTTTATTTTGTCAACAGGTGAACATTTAAAATTAACAGTTAACTTCTTCTTTGGCTTTAGCGTCTGTCCCGCCCCGTGGCAGGGTCCGCTGTCTGGGCCATGTCCGGATGTAGGTTGACGCTTTTCATATCCCTGTGCAGTGTATCGGCCCAACGTTGACTCGGTCTTTTCCCGGCGACCTCTAGTGTGTAGAACGCTCCTGACCGTAGCACATGCCCAAACTATCGCAGACGATCCTCACGCATTCTGTTGTTAATTGCCGCGATACCAAATCGTTCCCTTATTCTTTCATAGGGGATGCGATTTAACCTAACTTAGTAATGCTAAGGATCTTGGTCTCCATGACATTTCTGCTTCCTTGGTGATCGGCCAACATTCAGTACCATAAAACGCCACAGGACGAGTGACAGTGCGATAAATCTTCGATTTTACGTGGTCATTCATCTGACGATCACACATGACACCTGTCGCTGTTCACCACTTCATCCACGCAGCAATAATTCTTACGTTGACCTCCTCGGCGAGACGCCCTTCGGCGGTTATCGTATATTATTATACAGTAGGTCCTAGAGGCCATCTGGTAGTGTTTATGGGTTCTTCAATAGCAGGAAGTGCCTGCGAGCTTCCTTCTTGAATTTGTTAAAGTTTTGTATTTATCTCGGTTTAGGAGGTAAGTTGTTATAAGATGTGCTGGCTGAATAGGAAATATCTAGTAGTGTTTATGGTTTGCTGATCTTGTGTTATGGGTTGTAGTTCAGTTAGACCAATCAAACGTTGTTTATATCTGAGCATAATTTAATGAAGGTTCCGAGCATTTGAGCTGACTTCGTAATGGCAATATGTTTGTCTCGTGAAATAGTTGTACAGTTGGTTTCCTAAAACCGTAACCATACATGATATCCTTCCAAACTCAGGACTTCGGGTAAGAAATGAGCTGAGGAAAGCGTTCATACTTGCTCATAAACGTTAGGAAGTGGGAGAGTAACTTGATATGACAGTATAGGAGTTGTAGGGTGTTGAGCACACAAGCCAGTAATTTGCCTAAAAGATAGTAAATTTATTAATAACTTATCTCTGGCTAGGACACACTCCCTTCTTCAATACTAATTTCTTTTACCATTTCCGGCAGCTTATTTTTTAATCCCTTTACATTTGTATCATTTATATAATCCAAAACTAATCTCATCTTTTTTTTTCTATTATATCTCAAGCATTCTCTAACATACCAAAGCCTTCTACTACCTATAGTTGTCTAGTGGACTAGATACAGTGGAACGTGGCTAATTCGAACTTCTATAATTCGAAATATTCTTTAATTCGAATTGTTCTCTTGGTCCCTAGCATTTTATATACAATCAATGCTAAAAAATCGTGGTTAATTCGAATTATATTTTGGATAATTCGAAGTTTTTACGGGTAAAAATCCGACCGGAAGCCAAGCAGTTGGGTCAGGAATTCCCGAAAAACGACGTTGTATCATTGGCATGCGACACCTATTCGATTGTATTCTGTTTTCCGTTCCTTGAATTTGTTACATTCTTTTGTGATGGCCGAGAGACTTAATTGTAGAAAATAGGTAAAAATCTCAAGCTTTTTTGAAAAACAGTAGATTTCTCTAAGGCTTAACTAGATTGCTGGATTACTACTGTCGTTAAATAGATGAATAGTACATTTTTTTTAAATCAGTTGAAACTTTTGAGGTTATTCACGATACAGTCAATTTACAGTACCGTTGTCTGTTGATCTGCTTTGTTGAACGTAAACCATTATGTAAACTTAATACATAGTAGCCTATATACACACTTTACTTGTTAAAAACCTATGTAATATTATGTTTTTATAAAAGTTCTTGGATGAAAACTTAAAATTTGAATATTTTCTCTACCCTTTTCAACGAACTTTCTTAATTCGAATTTTTGGATAATTCGAATATTTTTACTGTTCCCTTGAGGTTCGAATTATCCAAGTTCCACTGTACCATGTATTGCCCAGATAATTGGCGGCCATGTTGTAACCTTTGTTATTAATGTGACCTGTACAGTTAGAATACAGGAGATGTCGCGCTCTGAATGGACTGCAGCAGTAAGAGCCAAGGTCTCTCGGGATAATCCTGCATAGTGAAAACTAGGTTTCATCAGCTTATTAGCAGAGGTAATTGAAGGCCCGTGTCACTTTCCCTGCTAATGGTCGTGGGATGTCAGTCAAGGCGCGCCTGTATCCTTCATTTGTCTTTAGGGGCCTCGTGACATCTTAGTCATTCAAACCCTTGTACTGGGGTTTGGGAAGCAGGCGGCCGCGGCCTTTAGTTAGGAACCATCCCTGTATTTGCCTGGAGTAGAAGCGGGAAATCACTTCCAGGATTGCTGAGGTGGGAATCAAACCCACATCTACTCAGTTGTACCTCACGAGGTTGAGTGTACTCCAATCCAGCCCTCAGAACAGAATTAGGTTTTTGATAGAGCCGACATTCGAACCGAGACCTCCGGGGCGATTAGCCGCCACAGCACTTACTGTCGACCAAAGTATTATGTGTACTCGAGTTTGAAGGTTGTTTGTTAAGTAACCAATAGACCTATATAAAATCCAATACCATCAACAGTTTTGTCGTTCTATTTTACGTTAGTTCACGTAGGTTTGGATTTTTAAATTTATATTTTAATATTTTTTATCGCAGTTGGAACACAAAAACTGCACGTTTTTAAGCGTGTTTCAACCATGCGTCACATTTAAGAATTATTATCTCAAATGCCCGTCATCAGATCGAATCCAAATTTTAACACAATATACATTGAAAAGTTGTATAACTGGTTTATTAATTTCACAATTTTGTGTGTCCAAGAAACAAAGTTGTTATCATTTTTGTAAGGTAACATTTTCTCGGCTCGGGGTGGTAGGAAAATGTAGTTCTTGGTTGCATTGTAATCCTTATACATCAAAAAGTTATGCTGTATGACTGTGAAATACGTAAATTAATTCACTTATTTTATATCGGTTTGTATTTGTACGAGGAAATAACCCATGGGTCTCCAGCTAGCCACTCCGGGAAAAGCTGTACAGCGTTGCTGAGATGGAGCCCATCACTTCCGAGCGAGACGCGCCATGATGCGTGTGGGCACCATTTCGGCAACGCTGTACAGCTTTTCCCGGAGCGGCTAGCTGGTGTAACATCTGTTATTTCCCCATAGAAATACAAACCGATATAAAATAAGTGAATTAATTTACGTATTTCACAGTCATACAGCATAACTTTTCGATGTATAAGGATTACAATGCAACCAAGAACTACATTTTCCTACCACCCCGAGCCGAGAAAAAGTTACCTTACAAAAAGATAACAACTTTGTTTCTTGGACATACACAATTTTGAAATTAATAAACCAGTTATACAACATTCCAATGTATATTGTGGTAAAATTTGGATTCGATCTTATGACGGGTTTTTGAGATAATAATTGTTAAATGTGACGCATGGTTGAAACACGCTTAAAAACGTGCAGTTTATGTGTTCCAACAGCGATAAAAAATATTAAAATATAAATTAAAAATTCCAAACCTACATGACCTAACGTAAAATAGAACGACGAAAATGATGATGTTATTGGATTTTATGTAGGTCTATTGGTTACTTCACAAACAACCTTCAAACTCGAGTGCACATAATACTTTGGTCGACAGTAGTTTGCTATGTGATGACTGGGGAGTGTCCCTCCTCCTACCAATTTGATGAGTCACGACAGCCTACGTTAATACTCCGGCGTGATATCATCGCATCTAAATTGGCAGGAACCATCCGATATTGGCCTGTTTCTCACATAAGAAATAGAGATACTGTATAAAAGATGCAGTCAGGCGCGGATCTAGAGTTTGGCTTTGGTGGGGGGTCACAGAATCGAAATTGTTAAGAAAAATGGTATTACTAACAACGCAATCACAAACTAACCAAACGTACAAAACCAGACCAATGTTTTTCCAAGCTATTTGGATAGAAATTTGATGCGTTTAGCGCACCAAAAATATTCGTACAAATTGCAACGGCGTGTTTTGCGACTTTTACATCGAACTTCGAGAAAAGTATCAAGGTACGTTATAGTTTCGGCAAGTCGAGTTGGTACCGACAAAGGGAGAAAGTCACAGCTTAAATTGCCAACCAAGCTTGCAGTTTGGAGGTCGGCAAAAATTTTTGGTGCGAAAAAAGCCCCAGTTTCCTATCCGTGCATTGCTGCACATTCAGCGTGACATCACTATAAACATCGATTCGGTAATCACAAGGTTTGCTAAACAAAATAGACGAGTTGATTTTGTTATATAAATAATAGTTTTTATATAACAGGTATGAATTTGTAACAGAACGTAATAATTGCAATACAGATATTTTCAGTATTGGAAAAAAAAAAAAAAAGGTTTTTCAGTTAGTCTGGTTATTGTGTTTTCGTTTTTTGGGTTTGAAAAATAAATTTGGTCTCCGTTTGGGGGGGGGGGGTTCATGGCCCCCATCCCCTGAATCCGCGCCTGGATGTAGTTCTCCAGACTGGAGTATAAAGTGTTAACTCTCTATCCAGCCCTCAAACAGAGAGTATCAGTCTTTAAGGGGCCAGGCTCCAGAGGACTGGTGAGAACTCTTCAAGGCTACAACCACTGCTCAATGCCGGTTACACAACAGGAATTACGAACAGTACATGTTTTCGAATAGTTGTTGCTGTATTTATTGACCTTACGATATCTGGTTAAGCTCGTATTATGGAGATGGCGACTCAGGGTCGAGCGTTGTCACCCTTGAGTACCAGCGCGTACCGCGGTTATGCAGTAGTCCCTTCTCTTTGCCCCAAGTTCAAACACCAAAAGCACTTTAGTCCAAAGCCACGCCCAGTGTAATCCAGTCATATTACTCATCCTCTAGGGGCTCACGACCAGTAGGACGTGGGTGGCGACCACGGGATCCCAGCTGGGTCCAGTTTCCCCCCTTTTTTGCATTGCCTCGGGGGTGGACCCTCTGCTCTTTCCCTTTCATGGCTCTCCTTCCTTCCAAGTCCCTCAATCCTCATTCTTCGACTGTTGAGGGCATTTCTTTTCTTCCTGTCCTTTGTTTGCCTTATTCTTTATTTGTTTACCATTTCCTCTTCAAGTTTGGTTGGTTGGTTCCTCAGTTTAGGGGCTGCGACAACGCGGTCATGTAGCCCCGTGTACTTTGGGTGTGTGTACAATCTGTCTGATAACCGGTGTTAATTGTGATGACTGCATTAGTGTGTGTTATCTGTTTTGTAATTCAAGTAAGGACTGCAACTTTGAATGTTTCGAATAGTTCCTACTTTTGCTGCCAAACGCCACCGTCAACGACTACTAGTTCAGAACTTAGCTGCTAGACGCCACCGCAGTCGGCTCTTGGCAACGAACGTAGAAACCTAAGAGCGTTGTTTACATTCCTAACATATACAATTTAGCTTCACACAGGTGTAATTAGTGGAAGGTTCTTTAACATGCCATAAATGTATGACACGGGACTGCCGGCTTTACTTCCCCTCCGAAGAAAGGCATACTGAGGGATTTTTAACGCTCTTAAAAAATCCGACGGCTTCGGCCGGGCTTGAACCCGCTATCTTGAGCATAGAAGCCCCTCTTCTAGTTTGTAAGTCTGTAGTTAGTATTAGTTATAGTTTTCATTCTCATCTCATCTTTCACTATCACCCAAACCATTAGTGGCCGATAACCTAGATGTTAGGCCCCTTAAAACAACATCATGATATAACTGATGGAGAGCTGTGTGTAGCTGGTGCTGCGGCCCGAGGTGATCCACTCGGTCAATGCTAAATGCAGAAGTCTAGTTCCTGAATCGTTTTGCCCACCAAAGTGGCCGCCGGCAACACTCGCATGACCATGACAGCAAATTGAGGCCATAAGCACCCTTTACTATCGCTCGTACTGCTCAAGTCCAAGCTCCGGGAACCTGGGAGGAATGTGGAGTGGGGGGGGGGGGGCGTAGTTGCTAGCATGCTGAGCTTCTATGCCAAGGTTGTGGATTGAAAGCCGGCCGAAGTCGTCGGATTTTTAAGAGCGTTAAAGATTCCTCAGTATGCCTTCCTTCGGAGGGGAAGTAAAGCCGGCGGTCCCAAGCCAATGGCATGTAAAAAAAACTCCACTAATTACACTTGAATGAAGCTAAATTATTGGTTACATTTCACTAACGCTCTTAGCTTCCAACGTTCGTCGCCAGGAGCCGACTGCGGCGGCATCTAGTAATTTAGTTCAGAACTAATTGGTCGTTGACGGTGATGTTTGGTAACAAAAGTTGGAACTACTTAAAAATTGAATGTCTACAGATAACACACACTAATACAGCCATCACAAATAACACCGGTTATCAGACAGATTCTACACACACCCAAAGTACACGGGGCTACATGATCGTGTTGTCGCAGCCCCTTAAATTAGGAACCAACCAACCAACCGGCCCGTGCGTAGTAACAGAATCAAATACATTGGTCGGTGACTCACTCACTCATTGGCAACACCACAGTGGTTTGAGCAACAGCTCTATGTTAGCAGTAATGGAATAGACAGATAACACGGCTTGGTACCTTAGTCCTCCTCACAACTCTGTTAGGGTCGTGGTGTCGCTGTGGCCTCCTACCACAGCAGACCGGGTTTGATTCCCGGTCAATGTAACTGAGATTTTCAAACTGAAATACCATGTCCTGTGGTTGGGATTCCACGTAAAACGGAGGTCCCATGGCTCATGATCGCGAGATTAACGGCCACGTAAAACTAAAAGCTTCTTTCCTTGAGAGCTCAGTCTCAGGATTAGAAGTCATCCTACAGGTGATTTCCATAAATCACCACTTTTACTCCAGGGCAACACCTGCCTAAACTGCTCCCTCTCTAAACCGGAAACCTGGACAAACGGAAACCAAAATTCGGAACGGAGATATTTCCTACGTAAAATGACACTGTAAACTGGAAAACTGCCTAACGCGCAAACGGAAGGACATTCCGGAACTGTAGGCCTAAATAACCTGACTAAGACGGACTATCTTATGCATAATACAAAGCTATTTACTAATTTTGAGCGCGATTGTACTTGCACCGAAGTCCTACGAAAGATTAACTCTAATTTTTCCTCAAGGATGCAGCAGGTTTGCTACATTTCACAACATCTGTACCAAGGATCATGTAACTATCAGAGAGTCGTCACTTTTGGTTATAGAATTTCCGAGAGAGAGCAACGCCTGACGCTATGTACTGCTCCGGCAAGTCTGGCAACATAAAAAGTAAAAAGCCATATGAAAGTAGCCTTTATTACATGTAATTACCTGCCAACCCTTCCGATTTATTCGGAAACTTTCCGAATTTTCACCTCGTCTTCCGATCTTCTTAATTACTATTAGTTCTTCCGAATTTCGGGCCCCAGTGATATATTGTAAAAGAAAAAGAAACTGCAAATAATTTCCATTCTCAACAGGGTGTCGACCGGTAACGAAAGTAACGAATTTTACAAATGGGTAACGAACGTAACGAAAAAGTAACGAATTTTACATACGGGTAACGAAATTTTTTTGAAGGCGGATTGAATCGTTTAAACTCGCCCCTCTAGGCTCAGAGATTGCGATGGGGCGAGTTTCACGCAAGCGGTGCCGTTTGCATAAGCTATATTTCCCCGTGCCTGAGCTCAAGGAAATGCATACTGAGGATACCTTGAGTGGTATACATCGTTCAGCGTATATTTTCGGCATCAAGAAGACGTTTTAGTTTTGTGTGAAATATTTATCTGTGTTATTAGGAAATCTGACTTTTCGCGAGACGTTTATTTGCGAAAACTTCTGAAACTAATCAGAAACCTCGCATTTCTTGCATTTATTTGGAGACTATGTCAAATTGAAGTCCAGAAATAACGAAAAATATTTTAATGTCACAATCTTGCGAAATGTTACAGTTTCGAAAAAGAATTATGAAAAAGATTCGAAATACGTGGGCTATATCTTATTTTAAAAATCTGTCCCGTAAATTTGCGACATCCAGTATGGTTAATTCGAAATTCCGTTATATGTCGATTTTTCCTTAGAACTTTGGTCCCCTCGGATATATTATAATCTAACCGGTTATTTCGAAAACTTATATAATTCGTGATTGGCATTCGAAAGAAAACGTGTCCTCTAGTCGTATTATTCGTGCAATCCTCTCAGAATAATTCTTAATATTTGATATCTACTTCGAACATTCATACTCAAGACGGCCGGCTGACCGCACGACTTGTCTGCGGGAATCTCGTCAAATGGACCGAAATCGACGTCAGTTACGTAAAATCATAAAACCCGTACCCTTGCGTGAACTTGTGACCACGAGGACTGCGGGAATCCCGTCAAAGGTGATCGGGCACCAATCACGGAACATTCCGAAACCTACTCGCTACTTTTCCCATGTCCGTATACTCAAAAGCGTACGTGGAGCGAGAAGTGCATTAACCCACTTAGATATGACAGCCTACGTAGCGTCGCGATACTAATTTCTCCTCGTGATCCACCCTGAACCGATGAACTCCCAACCACAGCATAGGGACAGCGGGAATCACGGAGCCGTCCATAACTACTCGTGAATTTTAACCATGTCCAACCTTGAGCTTGCCTCCACCATTCTGTCAGGACGAATAGACAATCGTTCAACGGCCGGGTGCGGCGCGGTATGCACAATATCGCGAGGACAACGTGAATCTCGTAAAACGGCCGAGAGCGGCAGCGTTTGCGGTACATCGCGATATTTATCCGCATTCAATGACGAGGACAACTGGATTATTGTCAAACGGTCAGCAAGTGGCGCCGATTGCGTAATAATGCTATATTTTCTCGTGCCCGACCTCAAGGACAATGGAAATCTCGTCGAACGACTAAAAGTGACACCGATTATCTAAATCGCGATATTTATCCGTGTTCTATCGCGAAAACTACGGGAATCTCGACAAACGGGTGAGACCAGCGCCGATCGTGTAACATCTCGAAATTTCTCCGTACTTGACTGCGAAGACAGAATTCGGTTACAATCACGTAACGTCTCATAAATTTCTTCGTGATCTACCGTGGTGACAAAGGAAATCTCGCCAAATGGTCAAGAGCAGAGCAACCTCTTGGCAATTATAAAAACGCCTTGTGCACAAGACGAGATATTATCTGAAACAACTCATTTGATAATAAATATCTAGTATTTATTTTTTATTTTTATTTTTTTATGACTCCCTAAGTGAATTGTATTTACCGCTTTAAACACAGTTCATTGTTGTTTTTCTTCACCGCGTGATGAGCCCCTTTACTTGCAGACCGCAGACGTATCTTGAATTCAAAGGTAACTAAAAGCTAGCTAAAAAGTAACTAATTTTTACTTCATCCTTACAGTAGACACCCTGCTCAAGGAGATTCTCTCGTAAGTCGTAATTTCTGTTGTGATTTGCGTAACCTTGTTTTTTTGTGCAAGTTTGTGGAGTTCCTCGCTTGGCTGTGAGCTCCATAGCTGCGATTTCGGAATGGTGAGTCAGCTGATCGCCGTACCGCATACTGATTGGTGGTATATTACGGACAAACAGTTGTCAAGCCTACGTGAATATGTGGTAATAAACCAATAAAGTACAATATATTTCCGTTTGGTATAGATTGACGGAAATATATTGTACTATATTGGTTTATAATCTCTTGTCAATACGGACCATGGCGAAATCTAAAGTAGAATGAATATGTGGAAGCGAATTCGACGTGTAATCCATACGAAAGATTGTAGGCATTTTCTATAAAAAACAATATTATGTACTTTTACGTTTAAATATT
Organism: Meconema thalassinum; assembly: GCA_946902985.2. Lineage (NCBI taxonomy): Eukaryota > Metazoa > Arthropoda > Insecta > Orthoptera > Tettigoniidae > Meconema > Meconema thalassinum. The sequence continues at coordinate 4,953,432 of OX336396.1, forward strand.
GGCCAAACATACTACTCGATGATTGAAGATTGTTTACATTTTTGTGAATTTTATGCTGAATTCATACTTTGCCAACAAAGACACGCAGGTCTTTCGTGTACCCTCATTCGCCCTCGCCACGGTATACTGCGCATGATGAAATCTATAATTTAAAAAATCTTCCTATTTTTGACTTCCGAAGGTTGGCAGGTATTGAACAGTATGTTCTGCGATGAATTATTGATTATTGATGAAAATAACACAAACATAACTGCGCCTTTCGCTAGGCGCTGAAATATACGTCCAGATAGGAAAATAATACATTTTGATATACGGTATATCAATGTTGACAATAGATTTGTCACGAAGGACACAGTTATGCCGTTCTAGAGCTTAATTCACCTTTGGGCTAATTAAACATTGCTCTCCTACTCTACAGAATTGTTGAAATATTCGATGAATATAAAGAAAACTGTCCAAATGCACACTATATTGCCATAACCTCACTTTTTGCCTAGCATGCCGGCTGCCACCCACCCCCCTCCCCGTAGCCCTAAACCACACATTTTATTGCAATGCAAAGGAGAATGGGTAAGAAAACAAACAAGATATGAAATGCACACATTTATTCTCTATATATTTTTATTCGAGAGTGGTCCATATTGCCCACTAGTTTTACACATGGTCAACACCAGGAAGATGAAAATTGCCGTATTGTTCTTACTATCATTATAATTCTTACATCCCGGTGCTTGGCAATTTTTCCTCCCTTGTAGTGGCATGATTGACTCTCAATTCAATTCAAATAAATAATCAAAATACCGAACAAATCAAAACAACCAACAACACCACGAGGAAAATCAATCAAAACAGACTATTCCCGCTTCCGCCAGTCGGTTTGTTGTGATCGTTCATGAGTGCCAACTACGGAACCTTAGTGCTAAAATTAATTCTTCATTGGTTGGCAGAACATCCAGAGCTGAGCTTTACCGCGACCCTCGCGCTCCCTATGATCCGTCATCCCCCTGATCTGTACCATTACTTCCTCCAACCCTCTTGTGATACACACAGCTTCCTTCTGACAAATGAGAGTAGAAGAATACAGTGAACTGGAGTGATCTTTAAGGGTGTTATTTTTACTGTGCACTGCATTTATTTACGAGCTGTAATTCAGTGACAATGACTTCTAAACATAAGAGACACCGGAGGGGAAGCAAAGCTGGCGGTCCCATGTCATAGATTTATGGCAAGTTAAATAACCTTACACTAATTACTCCTGTGTGAAGCTAAATTGTATAGGTTAAGAATATAAACAACGCTCTTAGGTTGCTACGTTGCGGTGGCGTCTGGTAGCTAAGTTCTGAACTAGTTGTCGTTGACGGTGGCGTTTGGCGGCAAAAGTAGGAACTATATTAAAAATTCTAAGTTACAATACTTAAATTAAAAGAAAACAGATAACACACACTAATACAGTCATCACAATTAACACCGGTTATCAGACAGATTCTACACACACCCAAAGTACACGGGGCTACATGACCGCGTTGTTGCAGCCCCTAAACTTAAGAACTAACCAACCAAAGTAGGAAAAGCTAAAATTATTTCACAGTAATCCTATGTGATAACACAGCATTTCTTTGTACAGTGGAACTTGGATAATTCGAACCTCAAGGGACCAGTAAAAAAAATCTAATTATCGAAAAATTCGAATTAAGAAAGTTCTTTTAAAAAAGAAGACTCGTCTCGTCAACGTTGAAGATGTCCTTTGGGTTTCTGTCCTGGATCATTTCTTCTAAATCCTTTTTCCAACGATTAGCTTCTTGCTGGTTAACAGTCCCGCTTTCCCACAAACGAATTTGAACGAAATTTCGTTCCTTGATTTGCCTTATTCGGTAGCAAACTGTTCAGCTTTGCCTCTTAAAAGTGGACCACTAAGAGCAATCTTCTTATCCCTCGTTTGTTTAAACGCTCTGGTCCACGTCCGGTTTCCTCAACCTCTTTCGGCCTTTGCCACTCTCACTTTCACAACCAAGAATTTTGTCTTTATTTTGTAGGTATGTTGACAACGTGTTTGGAGGAATGCCAAAAGCCTTTGAAATTTCAGATTTTTCTTCATTCCCCTTTCCACTTCTTTAATCACCGCTAATTTCTCCGCCAAAGTCAAAATTTGAGGCTTTGATGACGACATCCTAGCTCTGTACACACACTTTAAAACACAGGCAAAAACAAACTCCTAAACAACCACAAAATATAATTCCAATTAACCCCGATTTTTTACCATTGATTGTATATAAAATGCTAGAGAGCAAGAGAAAAATTCGAATTAAAGAAGATTTCGAATTAGCCACGTTCCACTGTACTATATTTTGTCTTATTAAAACTCAACCCTTTGTAAAACGGAAACCTGCGAAAACGGACAAATAAATCCGGAACGATTACAATGTCGCAGGTTTTACTCTATCATAATAATTGTACCAAATCGTAGCCCAGGCAATGTTGTGCTCTCTCTACTGCGACCTGTGAGTTCCGAGCACGTTTCACCCGAGGCTTAAAGAATGCTCTATATTTTCGTTTTGGCAGCCCTTATTTCCTATCGCTTACCCTACCTCCCTTCCTAGCCTTGAACTTCACCCTGCATGTCCATAGCTTTTTGAACACTCAAGTTATTTCTATATTATTTACGTTCGGGTCAGATTTACCCATGGCGCCACTCCTCGCGTGACAATTTTCGGCTTACGTTAGTTGGGACAATCTGCCTATTTTGGTGCAGCACAATCACACAGCCCACGTTATTGTTCGTCCATATTTAGGGTGTAGGGACACCTTGGTCATCAGCTCCATTGGCTTTGCTGCCACCATCAAAGTCAATTATACTGCTACGAGAATTATTGCCATTTTTCTGCATGTTAAATTAGAAAAATATAAATAAACCTCATTTTATATTGGGAATAGTTCACAGGAAGACACCAGGTGTAAAATTACTTCATTAAAATCCGTACGATTACAACAACAACAAAATGGGAGCCACACACTATGGGTCAGAATGACCGGGCACCAATCCTCAGAATAGCCAACCCTCTCCATAACTTAAATAAAGGCAAATAAAACTGCGACTTATCCATCTAAATTAGGAATGTTACCAACATTGCGGATCAAAAGAAGTGAACAGATCTTAATTTCCGCAGGCGCATTACCTCCTAACACTGCAGATTCTGTATTTTGTTGTTGTAATACACAAATCCGTTGTTTAATACAATCAATAATGATGACTCTCGGCTATGAATGCAGTTTAGTACCACTGCCAGCTGGATCGCATCCCTCCTGGCTGCTTAAAGGTACCATTTGGCAGCACACGACAGAGACAAGCGACACGCCCAGACATACTGTACAGTAGGTGTTTATTGGGATGTGCGTGCACATATTCATTGAAAAATGGTTACGAAAAATATTCTAATGAAAACGTTCCTCGAAGAGGAAGAAGACGGTGATGTGTTGCTGTGTTGTTTGTTGCGAAAGAAACCAAGAAAACCTATGAGTTCAATATTCAAAATTAGACGCGAAGAAGGATCTTTCTGTTTGTTAATAAAGAATAAAGACATTTCCATATTTGTATGACTGAACATCAGGATCGAACAGCGATGGGTTTTCTCCGACTAATTCGGCTAATATCTCGTCTTCTTCACCAGTAAATTTTATTTCCGACATTTTATCACTTCATAAGACACGTGCCGTGTTCGCTTGTCGCGAGACACTACTGCTCTGAGAGCGGTCTCCTACAGTTTGTCTCGGTGCAGCCAAATGGTACCTTTAAACTGCCTGCCCATTCAACGATTACAGCATTGGTTTATGCGTACAACCTCGTTTCCAAATATAGACGCTAAGAGCAGCACCAACCCGCTGTGATCGCCACTTTTCAAGCCACTGTTGCAGACATTTGTTTTGTATTGATGTTAATGGCGTCACTAATAATAGCCTGTTCTTTATTCGGTGTTAACTTTATTGCAGAAGCATACCTTTTCTGGGATTTCTTGGGCACATTGTGGGTAGAACTGTCGGTAAGGTTAGGTACGGTCTGACTTCCTTGGTAAGAAGCCATTGCTTTGAGTGTGAAAGGCTTTGGAGCCTCGCTGAATTACGATGTTCAACCGTTTGTTGTTTGTTTTCCGCGAAGTTGTGTTTTGGATTTTAGAATGCCGTACTGCTGCGTGCTCTTTTGTAAATCAGAAATGAAATCAGCAATTAATATATCTTGTACGCCTCCAAGTGTTGAATGGGCACGGGCAGGCAGTCTAAAGCAACCAGGAGGGATGCGATCCAGCTGGCAGTGCTTTCATTGCATAAGCTAGTACATGTAGTCGGGAAACCCCTCCTAGATCATACGATCAGTTATATTCTTTGCTTCCATGATAGTCAGTTCTTGCTTCTAGGAGGCGTTGGACTTCGCCATGTTCGTACCCAATCATTACGTCATCACCTTGTCATCCAGGAAATTCAGATCCCTGTTATCATATGCTCGTTGCCTCGGCAAGGACGAACGTGCGATCTTGAGATCACTTTGTAGAAGAGGTGAACGTGAACGCTTGGCTCTTCACGTGGCTCTGCAGAAGTTGCTGGTTTTGTTCAGTGGCGTACTCAAGATTTCCTTGGGGGGGGGGGGCACTAATAATAGGGTGGTTGTCTACATTATTAAGGGGGCAGATGACCCTGTTGTTCCTCCCCTTAAATCGACAGTCATCATCACAATTAAAATGATATGTCGATTAATATTCATAAAAACAATTAAATAACCGTTCTCTTCGCATGAAAACTATTTTAAGCCTAATTCTTTTTTCGACACAATAAAAAAATGAAAAAATAACAAAATACGGAAAACAGTAACTAAATATTAAATCTCAAACGATGGAGTGGTATCATCATGATAGGGCCCGGATGTTGATGACATGTCATCATTTTACTGAGCTGTCTAAAACAAATGGGGCGTGGTGGCTCAGTGGTCTAGCTGTATGCCTCTCACCAAGGCGGTCCGGGTTCGATTCCCTGTCAATGCATGTGAGATTTTCGAAGTGAAATGCCATGTCCTGTGGTTCGGATTCCACGTAAAAAGGAGGTCCCGTGGCTCATGATCTCGAGATTAACGGTCACGTTAAACTACAAGCTGCCTTCCTTCCTTGTCTAAACCAATCCAGAAGTACATAGATACTCCTGACGGGTCACCACGTCTTCAAATATGTCATTTTTATTTTGCATCTTTTTGCATTATTTCCTATTTTCCCATTTTAAGAGCATTTTTTTAAGTTTGGTAAATTTTTTGGTCTTATTTTAGAGAAATCGGCCTTTTGAGGTAATTTTTTTGTCCAATTTAGTGATGCCACAGCTTTATATGAGGGAGTTAGGTGTGTCAGAGTTAAGAAGGAGCTAGTAGCTGATACAAGATAATTTAAAATATTGAAATATCGATTCCATTTCCTTATCAACCGGGTGGAAACTAGTCTTAGCAACAATTGTGGCGAAAATGCTGCCGGTATTGCTTCAAAACTGAAACAAAATCTCGGCAAAAACACTGGTTATAAAACATAAACAAAATCTCAGACATTCAATCTGGCGAAAACTACTGCATGGACGGGATTGAGGAGGATTTAGCAGCAAACCACCTTCCTCACGTCAAGTACGCTCCGATCACATCAGTTGATGTTGAACGCAGCTTTTCGAGAGATAAAAATTGTCGGCTGATAACCGCAGATCATTTACATTTGACAACATCAGAATGACATTCGTAGTGCGCTGCAACTCAGACTGAAGTGAACATAAACCTTTTGTTAAGTGCTAGAATTCTATTTTCAGTTTGAGCTTAAGATGTCATTTTTGAAAGTTTTAAGTGCATTTTTAAAACTTGTTTACGACATCAACATCCGAGCCCTACTCATGACCCTAGTTTTGTGAGAGAAAAATAATGTGTTGACTCTCAAAATGTGCCCATCCTAATGACTTTATCTGTATCATTAATTGGAATAAATTGCAGAAACTCCTCATGTACTGAATTATCTTTAACGAAACGGTCACACAATTAAAGCGATGTGAAAAAGGTTACCGACCGCACAGCAAAACTGATCCAAGGCTCGCTCCAACGCTGAAGGAGTAGAGTGAAGGGCATTTACTAAGTGAAGAACGTCATCACTTTTAACATATATACAGAGTTAAGACGCCTCACTAGCGTTAGTTATAGATGGTGTTCGCTTTGCGAATGTTTTTTGTTGGCTATGTTTCCCTTACGGTGTGAAACACACGTTCAATTTTTCTGCCCCATTATTTTAATTTCGTGAATTGCAGTCTGAACGCGGTGTTCTGATTTGTTTAATATTGGTGTTTCAATTTAATTGCTTTTCTGTAATATTCATGTCTACTCACCTGTTTTCTGTAGTGTCTTTCTAGACGTACTATACCGTCACATTTTCTCACGAGCACTGAGCTCTCTCCAGCGGTGACGCTCGCATTGTGCATGGGGCTGTGCTGTGATTGGCTGCTCTCTCGCCACACCTTCATGCTAGAAGGTTCCGCGCGCTGACGTCACTACCGCTATATAGCTTGAGGTCTCCCGGCCTACAGTACCTACTCTCGTCCACTCTTCTCAACTGATCACATCTGCTCACATCATCCCTGCTGGGGTTACTGCCCTCTCGGGGTACCTCTGGCTGCCGGAGTCTCTTCTCCGCCGGCATAATCTCTCTGCTGGACTTGGCGGCCTGGCCGGGCAGTCTAAATTCATCAGCCTGCACTTCAACCAAAATCTTCAGCATGGATCTACTCTACAAATCGTAATTCTGAGAACATCATTTCACCAGCCGCAGGAGGTATTACCAAGAGCCTCTCTATGCTGGTCGCTATCTTTAGGAGAACCTATCATCATCTACTCTAGTTCCGAACCCGGAACCCTGGAACATGCCAGACTGACCTCGCACCGCCAGAGCGGGCGCACTAAATTGCCGCCAGCTACTGAGGACCTCCGACTGCCGGCCTGATACTTCTTGTATCGTACCTTAGAAGAGGTGGTACCCTTCTTTCCGTCAGAAGAGTATTTCATTTTAATCCACTTTGGGATGAATTTAAATTATTATGCTTCTTTTTTAGTAATTTTATATTTAATACTTTAAAGTTAGTCACTGCTCTATTTACGTTTCCTGGAGAAACAAGTACTTTTAATTGTTATTAATTGTTATTAATTTTTATTGTCACTTTTTAAAGTAATTTCTTTGAAGCTTTCATTCCTGGCGACATATTCGCTTTATATTAAATAAATATCATTTAAATCTAAATCTTAACTTTTTGGTCTTTTCCCGCTCTGTCCTTCATTATCACCTTTTGTGCCCGAAACTTCATTCTGTCTAAATCCCTTAAGGATGTACCACATCCATTTGGTACACCCCTTTCCATGGTGCCGAAACCCGGGATCAAACCCAGAACCTTCATTCTGAGACCGCAAATTCAATTCAAAAAACTGGTGCAATCTAATATTTGTTCTATACATTTCAGTACATCGTGGCTAGCGCGGGAGATCTGCGGGAAGGCGGAAACAATCCCAGCATATTTGTACAACTGGTTTCTTTCCGGAGAGCAGGTCTGTCTGGTGCCACAAGCAGCTTTGGTGAGTGAGTTGTTCCAGCTTTTCCAGCCATGCCACCAATAATTGATGATAAACTGTTAAACTCTCGGGCGGCCTACAAAGGTCAACTCACCCGTTTTCAAAAATATTTAGCTACTCTACCGAAAGAGGAACAAAACCTTGACATTATATCCCAGCGTTTAAAAGCTTTTGAACAGGCGTACGAGAAATATGATCTCGTGCAACTTGAAATTGAAATCAAAAGTCCAGAACATCAATCAGATTGGGAAGAAGTAGAGAGTAATTACTTTGATACACATGCTCAGGCTGTGGCATTAGTTAGAACTTTGACCCTGGCGTTGAAGGTAGAAGAAACTCAAGGAAGAATTAGCGACCATGGGAACGGTATCAAACCATTGCTACCTAAAATTGAAATTCCGCACTTTTCAGGAAAGGAAGAGATGTGGCAATCATTCTTTGAATTGTTCAGTTCATTAGTACATAATAATGCCACACTTCCGGAAATTCAGAAATTTCATTACTTAAAATCCATTTTGCAGGGGCCACCCCTTCAACTTATAAGAGAACTTCCCTTAACAGGAGAAAACTATAACATTGCTATCGAGCTTCTTAAAGGCCGTTATGGCAATGAAAAATTATGTTTACAAAGGCATATTCAAGCCTTATTTAACCTGCCCACCTTGCGAGCTGAAAGCTTGTCAACACTGCGAGCCTTGAGTGACGCGGTCCAACTACATGTCAGAGCATTGGCACGGTTGAACCAACCGGTCGAGCATTGGGATCTATTCTTGATTCACTTGGTTACTTCTAAATTTGATTCATCAACCTTAAAGGCATGGGAGAGGGAACTAACAAATGACACGTCATATACCTATGATTCATTGCTTACGTTTATGAATAATAGATGTCAGGTTTTGTCAGCTGTAGCCTGTCATATGTCAGGAAGTGCAGATAACAAATCTAATGTTGTGAAACCAGTCGGTGCAAAAATAAACAAATCTGCTGTCTTTACTGTTCAGCATAATTCAACGGATTGTATTCTCTGCAAAGCACCTCACAGGTTATATTCCTGCGTTGCCTTTAAAGCCCTTTCTACCGATGAAAGACGCAAATTAATAGCTCAAAAAAGATATTGCTACAACTGTTTGTCAACTAGGCATATGGTGCCTGATTGCTTATCTAAAAATACTTGCTCCCATTGCAAGGCTCAACATCATACCTTGCTTCATAGGTTTGAAAAGCCACGTCAGGCTCCTTCCCCTGGATGTTCTAAAGATGCATCCCCAGGAGCTAATGCGCAATCTTATACTCAGAGCTCTAGCTCAATTCGTAGTTCCCAGGTGCTACTATCAACCGTGTTAATAAAAGTTCAAGACTCTTCTGGTAGATGGCTTGAAGCACGTGCCCTATTGGATAATGCCGCCACCCATGACTTCATAAGTGAGCGTCTCATTAAGAAACTTGGTCTTCCCAAGCAACCTACATTAATTCAGGTTACCGGTATTAACAATAGCAATGTTAAGTCTTTGCATTTTGTTCGTGTTCACATCAAAGATGCTGTGAATTGTAACACAACATTGCAGTTGAATTGCCTTGCCATTGATGCTATTGGCAGTAACACCCCTAGTAATTCTTTTGAAGTTAGAACGTGGCAATTTCCTCATAACATTCAGTTGGCGGATCCAACATTTAATACGAGCGCTCCGGTAGACATACTTCTCAGTGCCCAAGTATTTTGGCAATGTCTCCTTAGCTCTAAGGTTAAAATATCACCAGGAGTGTTTGTTCATCATACCAAGCTAGGTTGGTTAGTAACGGGTCAAGTCCCTCGTAAGTCATTTCAAAATTTCTCGCAATGTCATTTTGTCAATACAAGTCTCGATTATAACTTAGAAAGATTTTGGAAAATCGAAACTATAGATTCAGTTTCACCTTCCTCGGTTGAAAATGAAATGTGTGAAAAACAGTTTCGCGAAACGACCAAACGCAATTCAGAGGGTAGATTTGTCGTAACAATGCCCCGAGTGGATAATCCACCTTTTTTATTTGAAACACACCCTAGGGCTCTTAGAGCACTCTATGCTGTGGAAAACAAATTTAAACGTGACCCTGTTGTTAAAACTCAATACTCCACGTTTATGGAGGAATATGAGGCACTTGATCACATGGAGGTTGTTACCAAGAAAGATGATGCTTCTTATACCCCATCTGAAGTCATTTACCTCAATCATCATCCAGTTTGGAAAAATGAGATTTTAAAGGAAAACATAAGAGTGGTCTTTAATGGCTCTGCATTGGATGCCAATGGTACTTCTCTGAATGACACATTATTATCAGGCCCTCCTATTCAATCTGACATTTCTTCTGTCTTGATGAATTTTCGCTTGTTCCCTATCGCAGTGATATCTGATATCAAGCAAATGTATAGGCAGATTTTGGTCGATCAACAACAGTGCGACCTTCAGAGAATTCTTTGGCGCGACGAGCCTACTAAACCTGTCAAGATTTTTCGGCTAAAAACCTTAACCTATGGACTAAAGCCCTCTGCTTTTTTAGCCATACGTACGTTGAAATTACTTGCTGAACAGGATGGCCCGTTGTATTCTCCTAAGGCTTCTGAAGTGTTAAAATCATCATTTTACGTTGACGATTTTCTTCATTCATTTGAGTCAGTATCTGAAGCACTACAGGTCTCTAAAGATTTGACAGCTTTGCTTTTGGGAGGCGGATTTTCCTTGTGCAAGTGGAACTCTAATTCGGAAGAATTTCTTTCTAAATTTCCATTAACTTCAGTCTATAACGACTCAGTAGAGCTTCTTCAAGAAAGTAATTCTATCAAAACCCTAGGCATCTATTGGAGTCCTCAAAAGGATTTTTTCTTTTTCAAAATTAATCTCAGTGACATCAAACCGCAAACTAAGCGGCAAATTTTGTCTGAGATTGCAAAGATATTTGATCCTCTCCAATTTTTGGCGCCAATTATTGTCACAGCAAAGCTTTTCATGCAGGACCTTTGGTCCTTGAAAACTGGTTGGGATGAACCAGTTCCTTCAGAGTTGCAAAAAAATTGGATTTCTTATAGAAATAGTTTGGAAGATCTCTCCAATGTCATTATCCCGCGAGTGATTATTCCCTTTCCCTCTTGTGGAGGATATGAACTTCACATCTTTGCCGATAGCTCATTGAAAGCTTATGGGTGTTGTGCATATATTGTTTGCCGCAATTTTGACCAGTCATATTTCTTTTCCAATTTAATTTGCGCTAAGTCAAAGGTAGCCCCTCTTAAATCCTTATCCTTGCCACGACTGGAACTTTGTGCTGCTCTTCTGGCGGTTGAATTATCGGTCAAAATCCGCCAATCTTTGAAAATCCGATTTAGCAAAACTTATTTTTGGAGTGACTCAGCCATCACGTTGGCATGGATTGCCAAACCTTCCTCGCATTGGCAGGTGTTTGTAGCTAATAGAGTGTCCAAAATTCAACAATTGTCTAACTTTGAACAATGGCATCATGTATCTGGCAAGGAGAATCCTGCAGATGTCATTTCTCGGGGATGTTCCCCTCTTATGTTGGCTAACCTGACATTATACTGGCACGGTCCCCCTTGGCTTCTGCAAGAACCTTCCGCTTGGCCAAATTTTCCTCTTCCGGAGTTATCAGACTTGCCGGATGCTGGTAAGATTACTGGATCTTCTCTTCTCGTTTCTGACTCTCCCCTTCTCTTGCAGCGATATTCCTCTTTCCATAAATTGGTGAGGGTTATGGCTTATCTCCTTCGATGGAAATATTTTGTGGTAGAACAACCCCTTTTTCCTAAGCCATATTTAACCCTTTCTGAATTAGGTTTAGCCACTACAAAAATCTTATGGCTTACTCAACAAGAAATATTCTCTGAAGAATGTCAGGTGTTGTCCCAAGGTCAATCCCTTAAGAAATCGAGTAGGCTTTCATCACTCGCCCCTTTTTTGGACACTGATGGTTTACTAAGAGTTGGAGGACGTTTATCTTTGGCTGATCTTTCCGAGGATAAAAAACACCCAATTATTCTTCCTTCAAAGCATCATGTCACTTCTCTAATCATTCGTCAGTATCATTACCAGCATCTTCATGCTGGAACTCGTACATTACTTTCTGTCATTCGTGAAAGGTATTGGCCCATAAACGGAGTCCATGAAGTTACCTCTGTTATCCGGAAGTGTATTCCATGTTTTAAATCCAACCCTAAAATTACCACTCAGCTCATGGGTGATCTTCCCAACTTTAGATCTGCGCCTGCTAGACCTTTTGCCTTTACGGGAGTGGATTATTCCGGGCCTTTTGTTTACAGAAAAAATTCTCCTGAGGCCAAAAAATGTATTTTTGGAAAACTCTATATTTCGCTGTTTGTATGTATGGTCACCGGAGCAGTTCACTTAGAACTAGTTACCAACGCCTCTACTGCTTATTTTTTGGCAGCTTTTGCCAGATTTTCTGCTCGCCGAGGGCTTCCTTCAGAAGTATTTTCCGACAATGCTAAAAATTTTATCGGAGCTTCTGAGCAAATTAAGAGAGCTCTTACTCAAAATGCAGCGCTGGAAAGGATTACTGATTATGCTCACCAGAGAAATTTCAAGTGGCACTTCATCCCCCCTTATGCACCCCATCAAGGTGGACGGTGGGAGTCTTGTGTGAAACTCACCAAGAAGCACCTTAGACGTGTTTGTGGCCACACCCCCCTTTCTCATGAAGAGTTTAATTCTTTAATTATTTTTATTGAGGGCATAATTAATTCTCGTCCTTTATCACCCTTATCTAATGACCCTTCAGATCTTCTACCATTAACGCCGGGCCATTTTCTTATCGGTGGTCCATTGACTGCCTCCCCACCTTTGTTATATTCTAATTCTCAATCTTCTTTAGCCATTTCTTGGCGCAAAATTGAAAGTTTGCGCAACAATTTTTGGCGTCGCTGGAGGTTGGAATACCTCGGTTTGCTTCAGCAGCGTGGCAAATGGCTTGTTTCCTGCTCTAACCTTCAGGTGGGGGACTTGGTGCTTTTGAAAGACCCTAGTCCTCCTCTTGTTTGGAATTTGGGTAGGGTTGTTGAGTGCTTTCCTGGCAGAGATGGTAGGGTTCGCGTGGTAAAACTGCAGACTTCTGCTGGTCATTTTCTTAGGCCAATCACCATGATTGCTCCTTTACCACGCGAGGCCTAACTTCTGCGCTTTCTTACTGCAATTTTTTCTCGCCCCTCCCAGCATGTTCGCTTTGCGAATGTTTTTTGTTGGCTATGTTTCCCTTACGGTGTGAAACACACGTTCAATTTTTCTGCCCCATTATTTTAATTTCGTGAATTGCAGTCTGAACGCGGTGTTCTGATTTGTTTAATATTGGTGTTTCAATTTAATTGCTTTTCTGTAATATTCATGTCTACTCACCTGTTTTCTGTAGTGTCTTTCTAGACGTACTATACCGTCACATTTTCTCACGAGCACTGAGCTCTCTCCAGCGGTGACGCTCGCATTGTGCATGGGGCTGTGCTGTGATTGGCTGCTCTCTCGCCACACCTTCATGCTAGAAGGTTCCGCGCGCTGACGTCACTACCGCTATATAGCCTGAGGTCTCCCGGCCTACAGTACCTACTCTCGTCCACTCTTCTCAACTGATCACATCTGCTCACATCATCCCTGCTGGGGTTACTGCCCTCTCGGGGTACCTCTGGCTGCCGGAGTCTCTTCTCCGCCGGCATAATCTCTCTGCTGGACTTGGCGGCCTGGCCGGGCAGTCTAAATTCATCAGCCTGCACTTCAACCAAAATCTTCAGCATGGATCTACTCTACAAATCGTAATTCTGAGAACATCATTTCACCAGCCGCAGGAGGTATTACCAAGAGCCTCTCTATGCTGGTCGCTATCTTTAGGAGAACCTATCATCATCTACTCTAGTTCCGAACCCGGAACCCTGGAACATGCCAGACTGACCTCGCACCGCCAGAGCGGGCGCACTAAATTGCCGCCAGCTACTGAGGACCTCCGACTGCCGGCCTGATACTTCTTGTATCGTACCTTAGAAGAGGTGGTACCCTTTCACTTCTTTTATTCTGCCCGGATTCTTTCCGTCAGAAGAGTATTTCATTTTAATCCACTTTGGGATGAATTTAAATTATTATGCTTCTTTTTTAGTAATTTTATATTTAATACTTTAAAGTTAGTCACTGCTCTATTTACGTTTCCTGGAGAAACAAGTACTTTTAATTGTTATTAATTGTTATTAATTTTTATTGTCACTTTTTAAAGTAATTTCTTTGAAGCTTTCATTCCTGGCGACATATTCGCTTTATATTAAATAAATATCATTTAAATCTAAATCTTAACTTTTTGGTCTTTTCCCGCTCTGTCCTTCATTATCACCTTTTGTGCCCGAAACTTCATTCTGTCTAAATCCCTTAAGGATGTACCACATCCATTTGGTACACCCCTTTCCAGATGGGACAATATAATGATTCAAGTAAAGAAATATCTCTCGGGGTGTTTAAACACTACCCCCCCCCCCCCCCGTCGCACAGTGGGTCAAAATCGAAATCTAGGGGGACAAAATTATGTTTACGTTTTAATCATGAATTTAGAGTGAATGCAACGTATATAATTTGTTTACTTCATAATAAACAATGCGCAAATCCCGGATGACTGGAAAAGAGCTACGGTAGTCCCAATATTTAAGGGAGGGAGCAGACTTGAATTGGGCAACTACAGGCCGGTTAGTCTTACGTCCATCGTTTGTAAACAGATGGAGCATCTCATTTGCGACTACTTGAGGGAACAGTGGGAAACATTATCATGGTTTAATGATAGGCAACATGGATTTCGGAAAGGTTACTCATGCGAGAGTCAGATGCTATCACTTTTTCAAGATATTAGCGAATCGTTGGACCATGGAGTTTCAGTCGACGCCGTAGTTACAGATTTTGCGAAGGCATTTGATGTCGTGCCGCATGACATGCTACTCCATAAATTAGCTTCGACGAAGATTGATAGAAGAGTAATTTTATGGATCCAAGAATTTTTGACGGGTCGTTCCCAGAAAGTGAAAGTTTAAGATCGATTCTCGGATGAAATTACCGTAACGTCGGGTATCCCTCAGGGCAGCGTAATCGGAACTTTGTTATTTTTGGCGTTTATAAATGACTTACCAAATGGGATTTGCAGTGACTGTCGATTGTTTGCGGATGATTGTGTAATATATCGAAAGATATATGACTCACAAGACAATGCAGTACTTCAAGATGACCTGAACCTGGTCTATAAGTGGGCGATTGAAAATAAAATGAAAATAAACGCAAGAAAATGTAGTCTAATAAAAATAGGGAAAGTGCGAAGGCAAGATTTTCAATATAACATTGGCTCGGAAATACTTTTAGAAGAAGATTCTTGCAAATATTTGGGCGTTCACGTAAGAAATGATATGAAATGGAGTAGTCATATAGGATGTGTAGTTTCTAAAGCTTACAAATCCCTGCACTTTGTAATGAGGGTATTAAAAGGAAGTAGTACCTCTGCTAAAGAATTAGGATATTTGTCACTTGTAAGACCTATTCTGGAATACGCCTCGGCGGTTTGGGATCCATATCAAGTAGGGCTCATAAATGCGTTGGAAATGGTACAATGAAAGGCCGCTAGATTTGTGCTCAGTGAATTTAATCCCAGGAGCAGTGTGAGCCGTATGTTAAAGAAACTTGGGTGGGAATCACTTGAGGCTAGGAGGATGAAATCTAGACTCTGCGCTATGTACAACACGTATACAAATCAACCAGCATGGGGTGAGCTTAGCAAACGTTTGGAAAAGCCTACTTACATGGGTAGGAGCGATCATCCTTTCAAAGTTAAGGGCCGACCACAGCGAACAAATTATGGTAAATATTCTTTCGTAAACCGTGCCATTGATAATTGGAACACTCTACCTGCCGCAGTCTTAGAGCCTTTTCCCAAACATATGGGTGTGTTTAAGAAAAGACTGACTATTTGTGTAAATACTCCAGTTTAATTGTTAGTGAATTGTTATGTACAGTTATTTATTTGTTATGTATATCTAATTTGCCACCGGGGGACACACCCCCAATTGCAAATAAACGAATGAAAGAATGAATGAATTAACACCAGGTAAGATCTTTTATTAAGCTACGTCTACACATGCAAGAAATTGTCTATGAATAGAGCATTCAGTTATCTGTTCAGAACAATTTTCTACCCCTAATTTACTTTTAACAAAGTTACAAAGTTTCAACTTTTGACATAATCGTCGAACCCAGTGCTTCAAACAGTTGTAAACGTAAAATAACTAAGTAAGTTGCAAAAAGATGCAAACAATCTTATAACAGGCGTAAACTACAAGACTTTATCTACATTTTAATATTAAGTAGAAATTGACACAGAGTGACGCAACATACTAAAAATCTAAGTGAAAAGATAATTTTAAAAATAATAGTTTAATATTATATAATGCGAATATAGCTAAAATTACGTAACAATTACGCCCATTAATAACTGTATCACGTTACAAAGATCATACCTTCAGTTGCATGTTCCATCTTAAAGCATCACACTAACCACAAAGACAACCAAACCACAGCCACTTACATTCACCCTCCAATTCAGACTGCTCGAACAGTGGTGACAGATTTACACTAAGATGCGTTTATATCGAAGAATAGTGAGCGGCAATTATATGACAATGCTGTAGAAGTAAAAAAAAAAATGATTTTTTAATTATGAAAATAAATAATTGTGTCCTCCTAGATTTCGATTTTGACCCACTGTGCGTCGGTACGCCACTGGTGTTGTTAGTGCTTCATATAAACGATTTTGGAATGTTTATGAGTTCCGTGCGTTTAGCAAATGCAAGCACTAGTGGCCAAACTTATTATAAGCTCTTAATGTATCATGGCGATGTCAGTAAACCTGAATCATATAGGGGTGTGGCATTGGAATCGGTTGCATGCAAATTGCTTACCAAGCTTCTGACTCGGAGAATAGATGCATGTGTAGACCACATGCTTCCAGAAGAATAATTTGGATTTCGGAAGGGCAGATCTACTCTATTGGCTGCAGAATGTCTCTTAAAGGACATACAGGACACGCTTGAAGCTCACGGGAAGAAATATGTAATTTTTATCGACTACACCAAAGCCTTCGACACAGTCAATAGAAGGAAACTTGTCATAAAATTAGAAAACTTACTAGGACGTTCTGACATGACAAGACTGATATCGAACATTCTGGCGGACAATCAAGTTCAGATCGATGATGGTATCGCACACTCGGACTGGATTGACCAGACAATCGGAGTACTGCAAGGAGACCCGCTAAGTCCGTTACTCTTCAATATCATGACCCACGATGTTGTCTTCAAATTAAAGGAGGGAACACAGAAAGTAAATATATATATTTATGCAGATGACATGGCCCTGGCCACCGATAATATAGAGGAACTACAGAAGGGAATAGATCTTGTTGAGAAATGGGCGGAGGAGAATGAGCTAAGGATGAATGCTCGGAAGACTGAATTAATGATATTCAGAAATGGAGGAAGGCTGAGGAAGGATGACTACATTGTTTGCGGGGAACACATACTAACACCGAAAAAACAATTTAAGTACCTTGGAATTACTATGCAAGTCACAGGGACTTCCTTTATGGTTCATATAAAGGAGAGACTTGCAGCAGCACTTAGAAATATAAGCGACATTAGACATTTACAAAGAATGTCAGTGAATTCAGCTATGGAACTTTTATGGGTCAAAGTACTCCCATCACTCACGTACGGGCTAGAGGTCATATGGACTTATCTATCAATCAGACAATTAAAAGACATTGAAAGTTTGAAATCAAGGTATTTGAAAAGGGTATTGGGGGTATCAAAATTCGCTCTTTCACGATATGTGTATGTATGCTTTAGCCAGAGAAACATTTCTGGTAGAAGACCTTTGACTGCTAATGCACCTACCATCCACACAGGCATGCGTAGACCTGTTAAGCGAACTTTGCAGGTAGAGAGACTCCATCCCAGAAATATTCTTCGTTACAGATGCAATGTTATATAAAGAATGGATGCGACCAGAGTATGAGCTGAGGCACCTAGTGAACAGATTTGCGATCCATGGCTTCCACCATCGCATCTGCACTAGGAAATCCTTCCATCAGACCAGCCAGGAGTGTGTTTGCCGATTATGCAACAATCAGTGCGATATATATCACGCCATGGAATGCAGTAGAAGACTAATATCACTCACTCAGTTTTGTTTAGACGAGGACTGATTATGTTGTCTTGATCAAAGTGTAGTGCAGTGGAATGGGTGAACGGACTTGATGAACACAAGTCTCTGGTGTTACCTAGGTATACGATTGATTCATTATTGTTCACAATGTTATAATGTTGTTCCTATCTATGGCCATTGGCCGCAATGAATATTTTTATTTATTTATTTATTGTATCATGGAGCGATGCGATGTGTAGCCATGTTCTGAAACATGAACCACGGTACCTGTAAAGCTGATCCTCTAGAAAAGTCTAAAATATCCCAAATAAAACCAATGCTCACATATTCTATATCTAATAACTCAGCTCACTGCAGCACATCAGTTTACGTACGGAGCCTATATATTTTATTTATACTGTATCTGGCAATAGCAACCCGCTCCGGCTTAGCCCGGGAACAGTTACGTGATAAGCGCTGTTTAGCCAGTTTTCATTTATGAGATCACCTTTTCTCCGTGTGTGCGTGTGTGTGCGTACGTGTGTGATTCGTGTGAGCCCCCCCCCCTATTAAAATCTAACGGGTTGAGCGATTTCAATGAAACTCGGTAAGGTCATAGCACTATTCCGGACGGCCCCGACCGTGCCCTTCAAATTTTGTTACGTCTCACCAATCCAACATGGCGGCTGTGCGAAATATTTCGCCAGCATTCAATATCTCCGAAACTTTTACCGATATCACCCAGTAATTTTGTTCTGTGATAAAGGGAACTACTAGAAGTTCACGTATGTGGCTTTTGAAAAACTCGTAACTACAAAACCAACATGGCGGCCAAGCGAAGTTGCGACTTTTAAATACATGTTTCTCGCGATTTAACCAACCAAACGCAATGAAACTTGGTACAGTATATGTTTATACACATTGTAATGCACCGACATTTAACTTCGTTCAATTGTTTACACAACCTCTAGATGGCGGCTGTGCGAAATATTTCACCGGCATTCTACATCTCTGAAACTATTAGCGGTATCACCCTGATATTTTCTACGGAGATAAAGGGCACTACTGGACGTTCATCTATGAGACTTTTAAGTACCGGTTAACTACAAAACGAACATGGCGGCCAAGCGAAGTTGAAAGTTTTAAATAGACTTTTCTCGGGTTTTAATGATCCAAACGCAATGAAACTTGGTACAACAAATGTTCATACACATTGTAATGCTCTGATACCTAATTTAGTTCAATTGTTTACATAACCTCATGATGGCGGCTGTGCGAATTTTAAAATTAAGTTTTTATTTCTTGTGTCCTAATCATGCGATTGAAGTTTGATTACTACACGATGTCGAAATGTAAATATTATATGTCAGAAAACTGTATCATAATGAGGGTCATTGTAGTACAAGTTTTCATTATGGGACAGTTTCTCCCACCAATCAGAGCTCAAGAAACAGTTGTGAGACCAATTAGGTGAGGATATCATCGCACCTGCGCTGAGTTCCAAGATCTTCTAATTTAAATTTCACTGCCTGGCCTAGTGTCATAGTAGGGAAGGCCATGGTCAAATACAAGGTATTCTCTGCGTTTCATGCGCTCTGTTCAGTACATAAAACTGGCGAAATCTCGACAGATATTTATGAATATTTATGTTCGAACATAAAATAGTTATAATAATTATCGTCGAACATAAACAGTCGTATGCAACTCGCCTTTAATGGTAATTAAGACACTCGTATGGAAATTAGAAAACTCGCTACGCTAGTTTTATAAACATACTCGTGTCTTAATTATTGCCATTATACTGTAGGCTCGTACTATCATGTACCAGTACATAACTTTAAGACCTACATATATAAAAATCCAACATGGTGGCAATCCGAAATATTTAGTCGGTTCTCAATATCTACGAATCTATTACAGCAAACAAACTGAAGTTTTGTATGTCGATAGTGGCAATTAACACAAGTAGGATATATGTAAATAGACTTTAGTTCTTCAAGGAACTACTTGTTTTCGATGTCAATGAACTACGACCTATATCCGTTTTACGTCTCGGCATGATGGGTGAAAATCACTGACCGGGCTATTAATTATAGTATCATGGAGATGCATGTGCAACGAATTCTTGTCAGACGTAATTTAATAATGGCGAGGTGCATGGTACACAAATTCCCCTTCCGTCCAATCTTCACTTGGCTGTGTATCTTGCGGAACAAAACGTTCACAGGCGGATTGAAGAAAAGCCGAGTTGCACTTCCAGGGAAACTCCAAACACAACCACTCTTCTCTGAAGTCTCGACAGTTTGCTGCTGGCTGTAACTGGGGTAATAGGTTCGCCTGCTAGCTAGGCTGTAACCGGGGTGATAGGCTCACCCCTAGCTAGCTCGTAAACTGTCGCCTCAGTAATTGAATGGAGATTGTTGGAAGAAATGAAAAGTAACAAGAAGTTCCGTGAAGAACTATACAGCCTACTTTTCATGCCAATTATTATTCTACAGTATATGAACCTATCTAGAATAATGACGAAATTAAGTTGGTAATATCGAAATATCTAATTAGTTCAAAATATTCCTGGTATAATGTAGCCTAATAGAGCACTACAGTTGGCAGCCCTGGCGACTGAATATATTCTTAGTTCAATCTCTTAAGGTACAGAATACAAAATTTGGTTGAAGTCCAATGGACGTTACATGCAGTTAGACACTGGATCTATCAGCACGCGTAAAAGCATGTTGCCAACAATACTGTTAGGTTCACTTCTTAATAAATCACATAGACTCCTCTAGAATGCATATTTTATTATTTGTTGTGGAAAGATTCACAATTCACACGACACACACCATATTGTTTTTGACACTGAACTTCACTGATATCAAAGACTATGTCAAAGATACTGCACTACACTCTTGTGCTTACTGCCAACACAACATTCTCCCACCTTGAGTTGTGGAAACAACTCAACAAAACAATAAAATAACATAACACATATATTTTCACAAAATAAAAGAACACAGAAATAAATGTCACTACAAAATATCTCTTTGGTTTAACCACCACTCTCCCACTACTGGTTTTGATGAGATCAGAAGTATTAGTAGATCGTTTAACTGTCTTTGGATTTTTCTCCTTCTCATTTTCATTCCGCTCAACTTGCAGTCTTAAAGCATGATCTTCTCCAGATGTCACTTCAAGTGGATACACCCTCTGTACTGGCCTCAGTAGCTCTCCTTTTGTAGTCACCAAGCGAACAACTCTCACGACACCACCTTTGCCAGGGATGACCTCCGTCACTCTTGCCAGCGGCCAGTCTAGTCTCTTCGTGTTGTCACTGGCTACCAGTACTTCTTCACCTACGCAGGGTATGTGATGACTTTTCCTAATGTGGTTCTTCTGTATTAGCTGTCCAAGATATTCATTCCTGAATCTTACCCTTAATGTTTCCTTTACTTTCTGTCTGTACCTGAATCTTCTGTCAAGTTTTATGTCCTCTATCATGTCGATATCGGGCATTCCAATCTCATTGACTTCCTGTAGGAACATTGCAGGGGTGATAGCCATCAAGTCTTCTCCATCATTGGACAGGTAAGTAAGTGGTCGTGAATTCATGACAGCTTCAATGTCACACAGAACAGTCATCATTTCTTGGTACGACAGACATGACTTTCCCAGAACTTTCCTGAGCATTTGTTTGAGGACACCAATCAGCCTCTCCCACCATCCTCCCCACCATGCTGCAGTGGGAGGATTGAATTTCCATTTTATTTGGTGTACAGAACTATATTCAGCCATTTTATCCCACTGAATTGTCTCCAACATATTGCAGGTGCCTTGAAAGTTTGTCCCATTGTCACTATAGACAATCATTGGCCTTCCACGTCTGGACACGAAGCGCCGAAAAGCTTCGAGGAATGTTGCAGTAGCCAAAGATGTTACTAACTCCAGGTGTACTGCACGAAAAACCGCACACGTGAACAGACAGACCCAGGCTTTCTCTCCACCTTTCAAAATCAGAGGCCCGGCAAAGTCGACCCCTGTTATTTCAAAAATTGAGGCTTCTCTTACTCTGTCTATGGGGAGATGAGTTTGTTCTGCTTCAAGATGTTTTCCATGGTACCTCCTGCAGACAACACATGTTTTAATTGCACCCTTCACCGTTCTCCTTCCTCCGAGGATCCAATATTTCTGTCTGAGCCCACTGAGCAGAATCTGGGTGCCAGCATGACATAAGTCTTTGTGCTTCTCCCTAATGAGAGCGTGAACTGCTGTATGCTTCGCAGGAAGGATAGCAGGACAACGGAAAGC
Source organism: Meconema thalassinum (assembly GCA_946902985.2). Taxonomy (NCBI): domain Eukaryota; kingdom Metazoa; phylum Arthropoda; class Insecta; order Orthoptera; family Tettigoniidae; genus Meconema; species Meconema thalassinum. The sequence goes on from OX336396.1 coordinate 4,975,560, forward strand.
ATAATCATCTTTGCGCGATATAATTTTTGTTTTCAGTCTCATCACTCCCTCATCATCCATGAAAACACATAGTGAGTTGAATCTTTCATCCTTTTCACCAACAAAACACTCCTTTTGTATGAACTTCATCACGCCTTTTTCTGCTTCTGTGGTTTCTTCAATGGATAGTTCGGTAGTTCTTCTATTATTTTCCTGTCGACAATTATACAGAAACCTCAAGATCCATCCTATCATACGAACTGTTCTACGGAAACTTGAGAAATAGTCAAGGTGCCATTCTTGGGTATTGGACTTGTCTTCTAACACCGTCATAGTGTTGACTTTCTTTTTTCTTTCTTGGAAGACTTCATCATCGTTTGTTGAAATTTCGGGGCTAGGCCATTGTGTAGTGGATTGTTTTAGCCATTTTGGCCCTTCCCACCATCTCTGTTGAAGTAACTGTTTTGTGCTACATCCCCTTGATGCCAGGTCAGCCGGATTCATGGTTCCTGGAACATGCCGCCACTGTTCTATTCTGGACAGTCTTCGAATTTCTTGCACTCTGTTCCACACGAAGGTCCCCCAAGGTTCGTCTAACTTGATCCAGGACAACACAGTCGACGAGTCACTCCAATAATAAGTAACGATTTCTTTTGCAGTTAATGTTGGCAGTACTGACGTCACTAGTCGAACCCCTATTGTAGCTGCTAATAATTCCAGGCGTGGTATGGTGATACTCTTCTTGGGTGCCCCTCTTGTCTTGGCTTGTACAAATCGTAGCTCTATATTGTCAACCCTCTGTATTCGCAAGAATATAACTGCAGCATACGCAGTTTGACTGGCGTCGCAGAACACGTGAAGAGATATATCTTCAACCGACTGGACACTACCGATCAAACATCTAGGAATCTTAATCTCAGACAGCTGAGGTAGTTCTGCCAACCACTTCATGAATCTTCTCTTTGTTGTTTCGTCTACTCTGGTGTCCCAACCCAAGTCAGTGGCCCATAGTTCTTGCAAGATTAATTTTGGACAGAGAAATACCGGACATGCGAAGCCAATAGGGTCAAACACCTTATGTGCAGCTCCTAGTATGGATCTTTTGGTGATTACATCATATTTGAAATCTTTAACATGAGTTAGATTCAGTCCAATGGTATCTTCTCCTTTATTCCAAATGAGCCCTAGCACATGAGTAAGATTTTCAGCTGTACCATCCTGAGAATACTCCCAGCCTCGGAGATTGAAAGATGCCTTATCCATTATTATGCTTGCCTCTCGCATGAATGAATGAAGGTCATTTCTGTTGTTAACACTAATAGCACAGTTATCCACATAAAAACATTCTTCCAATCTTTCTATTGTTGAAGTTGAGTAGGAACTATTATCGACTGTTTGTCTCTTCAACTCGTTCAAGTGGAGTTTGATGGTTGCCGACAATAGGAACGGAGAACATGCAAGTCCAAAGACAACTCTATTGTGACGGAACACTTCTACCTTCCCTGTACATTCCTCCTCCCACCAAAGGAATCTCAGAAAATCACGGTCTCTAGGATTGACACTTATTTGAAGAAATGCTTTTTCTACATCAGCCGTCACACCGATCTCATTTTCTCTGAACTTCAGTAGCGAACTAGGGATCAACTCTATGAAGTTAGGCCCTTTTTCAATACATTCGTTCAGAGATGGAGCGTTTCTCTGCTTCGCCGAGGCATCAAAAACAGGCCTGATCTTGGTGGTGCTGTTTTCTTTGAAGACAGGTCGGTGAGGTAGATAGTGTCCACTATTCTTCAGTTTTTCTTCAGGTACCCTCTCGATGATTCCTTGCTCCAACCAACTTCGTAAGACATTATCGTACTCCTGATAATGTTGTTCAGCTTGTAGTTTCTTTGTAGTGATTTATAATCTGTGCTGAGCAATTTCTTTGTTGTCAGGGAGAGGTGGATGTTGTTCACTCCAAGGCAGACATACTTCATATCTGTTATCTTCATTCAGTCGTGCAGTCTCAAGGAAGTTATTTCTAACACGCTCATTCCTCTCGACGATAGATTCTTTCACAACAGGGTCAGTAATTCCAAGAATTTCTAAGTCCCAGAGATCAGAAATTCTTGTATGTTGGGAAAACAATGATGACACTAATAATGATGCCGAATCCCTTTGGGCCTTGTTACCTATGACTTTTCCCATTAGTGTCCACCCTAGGGAAGTCTCCACCAAAACTAGGCCACATTTTAGTTGATGTTTCCTCCCAGTGAGCAGTTCACCCGCCTTATCGGCCCCAATCAGAATCTGCACAGGCCCTCTCTCTCGTACATCAGTTAAACATATTTTCAGATCCCTTATCTCCTCACTCCAAGAACCATTCTTAATATATGGGACATCTTCACAAATTATCTCTTGGCTTAAAACTTCCAGCTCCTTGGAATAGTTTCCCTCCAATCGCTTTAAACTTATTCTGTAAGAGTCGTGTTTTGCTTCTCGAGAACGCACTCCACCAAACAAGGAATGTATTAACGTTTCCTTCCTGATTGACTGATACCCCATTTCTTCGGCTAGGTCACGTGCAATGTAGGATTTAGTAGACCCAGTATCAATGACAGCTCGTACAGTTTTTTGTTTATCCTTTCCTTTAACGACAACTGCCAGGGTTTGCAAGTACACCTCAGGAGAACAAGACACATTAGCTAAAGCCTTATCCACATTATTGACATCCTGGAGAACCAAATTCCTGTCTCCCTCGTAATTCTGTTTGGACACACTTTCATTTTCTTTGTCACGGAGCTTATAACACATTAATACCACATGTTTACCACCACAAACAATGCACCTGACAATCGATTTACAAGCTCTACTTCCATGGCCCTTCTTTAAACAATTGAAGCAACAGTGTTTATCAGTTAAGATTTTCCTTTTCTCCCCTACAGTCATTTTTTGAGCTTTAATGCACTCTGGGCTCGAATGAGGTTTAAGACAAAAAACACACTCCTGTCTCTTAGAAACATCAGCAAACAAAGCAGAAGCAGTAGGTATATTTGGTTCAATGACATCCCTTGGTTTCTTGTCTCCCTTAATCTTAGATCCTTGGGATGTGCTAATACTAAACCCTTTCATACCCAATGGACGTTACATGCAGTTAGACACTGGATCTATCAGCACGCGTAAAAGCATGTTGCCAACAATACCATGCGTGTGCTGGTCAGAAATAATATCAAATATTATGATATCTTGTTGTGCCAATTTTGGATGAAATCCTATGATGATGATGATAATTGATGTTTTAAGGGGCCTAACATCGAGGTTATCGGCCCCTAATGAAATGGAATGACGTGAAATGAAAGGATGTAGATAAAAACAACTCACTGCCATGGATGAAGCGAAAATGGTGTTTCCATTTGTTAGTATAGAAGTTACATGTATTTTAAAATTGGACATATCAGCAGGCATAGAATCATGTTGGCAGCACTGCCTTGTATTAATTACTCCAAATTAATCTAGAATGTCAGGTGCTATACGTGTGCAAAGTATAGAGCTGTTGGCTTGCATACTTTCTGGTATATTGATATTAGTGTAAAATAAATATAGACAGCATTTATTAACAGTTGGCAGCCCTGATTGCTCTTAACAATACTTATAGTCATATCTGTTATGGTACACATAGCACATACGAAATTTGGTTGAAATCCAACTGATAGTATAGAAGTTACATGTATTTAAAAATTGGTCGTATCAGCAGGCTTATAATCATGTTGGTAGAACTGACGTATATAAGTTACTCGAAATTAATCTAAAATGTCAGAATATACGTGTGCATGGTTTAAAGCTGTTGGCTTGCATACTTTCTGATATATTGGTATTTGGATAAAAAATAAAGAGAGCTATTATTAACAGTTGGCAGCCCTGGTGGCTCTTAAGAATACGCTCAGTCATATCTGTTTATGTACAGATATTACATACAAAATTTGGTTGAAATCCAATTGATAGTGTAGAAGTTATATGCATTTAAACATTGGACCTATCAGAAGGCTTAAAATTATTTTGGCAACACTGTAATGGTTGGCCTCCTGAAATTAAACTGAAATAGTATTATCTACATGTGTGCCAATTTTGGAATAGCTCCCATGCATACCTTGCAAGATATCCAATATGGAGCTCAAATTTCTAGTGCGTTTTTTCAGCAGTTGGTAGCACTGACATAATTTTCAAATATGGACGTGAGATATTCCGGTGCACATGTTTACTCATACTAAATTTGGTTTTGATTGCTGCAGCCGTTTAGGAGTTGATAGGGGGGGGGGACACACACACAGATAGACAGACAGACACACATTTTCCCGGATCGATCTCATAAGTCTACTTTTTCCTCATTTTTGCAAAATGTGAAAAGTAGGCTAAAAACTCTTACGGAGGGCGATGTATTGAAGATAGAGATATGCTCTCGCGGACTCTTTGTAGAACTTTTCATGCTGAACAATTCTTGCACTCATAGTATTTAGATATTTTTAACGGTTTGCCCAGCCTGAGCTTAAAAAGCGCACGGATGCCATGTGCTTTTTTTTACTTATTTACTGAAATCGTTACTGCTCGGCTTCCTTTGATCGTAAATAAATTATTTTCAACGGAAATTTTCCTCTAGATATCCTTTACAGAATTGTGAAACCCGCATCAATATCCATCCAGAGGTTCACCCGTGACATCCAAAAGTGACAGTAGCGACACTCGAGCGCAGCAACGATATCATCACCTTTCACTGTAACACTTTTTCACGAACGACACTCTATTCCAACCATTTATTTACCGGTGTCACGTCAATAATAATAATAATATATTTGTCGATGTGTCTGATTTGAGGCCTGTAGCACGTGGCACCACAGAATAATAAGCAATTGCCCGGCCTTCATTGTGGATGAAGAAAGCGGAAGTTGCGAGGTTTAGGAGGCTGTGCACGCGATATGGAATCTTGTGCTAATTACAGTTCTCGCCGCGCAAGGTTGCGTGAATCAAGATCATTCCACTGAGCGGGTAACGGCGAGGGAAAGTCAATGCGTTATATAACCACAAGGCAGTGGAAATCCAAGCGTTCTCATCTACCCTCACTACCCGAGCACCTTTAAATAGAATATAATAATAATAATAATAATAATAATAATAACAAGAAGTTCCGTGACGAACTAAAGAGCCTACTTTTCTTAAAATTTAAAATTCATGCCATTGATTAATCTATATGTATCTATCTAGAATAATGACAAAATTAAATTGGTAATATAGAAATTTCTAATTAGTTCGAAATACTGTATACCTGGCATAATGTGGCCTAATAGAGAACTACAGTTGGCAGCCCTGGTGACTGAATATATTCTTGTTTCCATCTCTTAAGGTACATAATACAAAATTTGGTTGAAGTCCAATGGATAGCATGGATGTTACATGCAGTTAAACATTGGATCTAACAGCGCGCTTAAAATCATGTTGGCAACAATGACATACATGTATTGGTCAGAAATAATCTGCAATAATATGATCTCTTGTTGTGTTAATTTTGAATGAAATCCATTCGTTAGTATAGAAGTTACAGGCATTTTAAAATTGGACCTATCAGCAGGCTTAGTATCATGTTGGCAGCACTGACGTATATTAATTACTCCAAATTAATCTAGAATGTCAGGTACTATACGTGTGCAAATTTTAGAGCTATTGGCTTGCATATTTTATGATATATTGATATTAGGGAAACAAAAATAGAGACACCATTTTTTAACAGTTGGCAACACTGGTTGCCCTTAAGAATACGCATAATCGTATCTGTTATGGTGCACATAGCACATACAAATTTTGGTTGAAATCCAAATGATAGTACAGAAGCTACATGTATTTAAAGTTGGACCTCTCAGCAGGCTTAGATTCATGTTGGTAGCACTGACGTATATAAGTTACTCCAAATTAATTCAGAATGTCAGGTACTATACGTGTGCATAGTTTAAAGTTGAGGGCTTGCATACTTTCTGATATATTGGTATTTGGAAAAAATAAATTGAGAGCATTTATTAACAGTTGGCAGCCCTGGTGGATCTTAGGAATACGCTCAGTTATATCTGTTTATGAACACATAGCACATACGAAATTTGGTTGAATTCCAATTGATAGTGTACAAGTTTTATGCATTTAAATATTGGACCTATCAGCAGGCTTATAATCATTTTGGCTACACTGCCATGTATGGCCTCCTGGAAATTAATTTGCAATATTATTATCTATACGTGTGCCAATTTTCAAATAGCTCCCATTCATACCTTCCGAGATATCCAACATAGAGCTCAAATTTCAATTGCGATTTTTCAGCAGTTGGTAGCACTGATATCATTTTCAAATATGGCCGTGAGATATTCAGGTATAGATCTTTACTCCTACCAAATTTTGTTTCGATTGCTTCAGCCGTTTAGGAGTTGATAGGGGGGGGGGGACACACACAGCCAGACAGACAGAAGGACAGACAGACAGACAGACAGACAGAGAGACAGACAGACAGACACACATTTGCCCGATCTCATAAGTCTACTTTTTCCTCATTTTTGCAAAATGTGAAAAGTAGGCTAATAATAATAAAGTTCAGAGGAACAATCTCAGAAAGCTTTGAAATCAAGACAGGAGTAAGACAGGGAGATGGTCTCTCACCTCTCCTCTTTAACTGTGCACTGGAAAAGGTTATAAGAGAGTGGCGAAAGGAGATAGTTAAAAGGGGATCCCAGGCGGTATCTACCTTCGACACAAACGTGATGGACTCATTGTGGAATGCCTGGCATTTGCCGATGACCTGGCACTTCTATCTGATTCAACAGAAACATCAGTGAAACAACTCAATATTCTCTGACAAGAAGCGGCGAAGATAGGACTGCAAGTGTCGTTTGAGAATACACAATACATCACGAATATCAGTGAATCACCTCATGAACTACTTCTACTAGAACAGAGAAGGATCAAGAAAACCAACAAATTCAAGTACTTGGGTGAATGGTTGGAACCCAATCTCTCCGAAGGAACAGCATTATCAACTCGAGTAAATAAGCTAGAACTGGCATACCGACTGACTAAGAACATCTACAATAAGAAGTGTCTCTCCTCTAACACCAAAATGAAGCACTATCAAACGGTCATCCTCCCTGAAGCTTTATACGCCTCTGAATGCCTCATATTAAACAGGAAAGGACTCACGGACAAACTAGAAATCCAAGAGAGGAAGATAATGAGGAAGATATTGCAACCAATCAAGGAAGGGAGTAAATATATTTGACGGCACAACCAGGAGCTCTATAGTTACTCTGAAAGAATTACAGACGTGGCCAGGAAGAGACGTCTAACATTTTATGGACACGTCTCCAGGATGCATCCAACCAACCAGCTACCCACATACTGGCAAAGAAGGAAGACCAAGTCACCATGGCTGATAGAAGTGCTGAAACTGGGAGTTACGGAAAAGGACATAAAAGATCGAACGTCTCTCAGGAGTAAATTAAAGCAAATAAAGTTCCAGGAAAACCCCCCAAGGAAGAAGACAGGTGCCCTCTGGACAAAGGAACAACACAGCCAGAGGATGCAAACATCAAGGCCCACTCCAATATCGTGGTCCATAGTCGGCCTATACGGAACATGAATAATAATAATAATGAAATGAAAATCCACAGCCTGCTTCCAGTCTCCGACCGGGTCAGGAATGGAATGAATGAAGCCCCCATCTAGCGGCGAGGATATTAACTGTGCCGGCTGCCGAGGCCTGACGCACTCCTCTGGGGCAATGATTAAATGAATGATAGATGAAATGAAATGAAATGATAGTGGAGAGTGTTGCTGGAATGAAATTTCGACAGGGAAAACCGGAGTACCCGGAGAAAAAAATAATAATATGATGTTGCGATGCCTAACAACAAGAATCTCCAGTCAAAACACATAGAAAAGATCAGCAAATATAGCGAGTTGGTCGACCCTATCAAAAGGCAATGGCATATAGCACGGGTCAAGACCATCCATACCTATCATTGTCTTAAGTACGGGCGTGATCCCAAGTATCTTGCTCCAAGGCCTTAAAGGACTGTATCTGGATACTCAACTGTGCAAATTAATGCAGAAGTTTTCTCAACAACCCGAATCGTGCGGAAGTTCATGGGTGGCGACATTTTAGCTTAGAAGTTGCTGATTCAGTAACAACTAGCGGACCAGTGCGACAAATCCCGCATGTTCATAAACCACACTTTCCCATAAGGTTTATAATGAGAGACTTGAGAGAAAGGTTGTTATGAATTTATTTCAACCAAATTATCATAGAAGACTATTTACATTTCAGTTAGAATTCCAAGTTCTACGTTCCGTATCCTAAGAAGACGATCACTGAGAATTGGATCACCATAACACTCGCCGCTTATTCGATATTTATGAAATTAGGCTATACGATTTGAGTACTCATTCCTTTGATTTACTGTTTCTAAAATCCATGCAAAATGATAAAGGAAATACCTTAGAATGTTAAAATGGCATGAACTATTCGTCACAGCGGCCAAAATGTGAAATGAACAGCAATTATGGAGCGTATTTTCGTACAGCAACAATATCTGAAAATCGCACACTTCGTACATTTTTTAAAAGTAATTTTTTAAAGAAAATATACTCTAGATATTTATGGAATGAGAGTGCAATTCGTCACTGCTAAAGTCTATTCTCTTTCATTAGAATGCTCATTTGTCACGATCTGTCGCTTGTGAGCGCCGCAGGAGGGATCTATACTGCTGGAATAATATATGATGATGATACTTCGTTTCCCTGAAGCCCGTATAGTTATGTTGTAATGTACTGTATAAAACAATAATAATAATGTCCAAATCCATTTCGAAGAACGCGAAATTAAGACTACATCACAGTAATCAAACCTGAAGAATTATATGCCTCAGAAACCTTGATCATTGGTGGCAGATCTCTTATTAAAGACGTTGAGGGACAAGAGAGGGAAATCCTTGGTCCAGTCTCCTCAGAAGGAGTCTGGATGAAACCGAAGTTTCAGGAGCTTATCAGCATTCTCATTCACTGACACCTTCAGGAAAACGCGATTGAAGTTCTTCGGCTCACCAAAATGATTCTCCACCTCGCCCTCTCAATGAAAGTCAACAACAACTGGCTTAGTGAAAGAGAAAAAGACCTTCAAGAAATTGACATCGCAGAGCAAATTATACAAGATCGACTCCAGTTCAGGACAGTAATCAATAACCATCATTTCTCTGAGAAAATGACTACTGTACAGCCTCCCAGGGGTAGGCACCCCTTGGAGTCCATCCCCCCGGCATCTGGCCAAATCCCCTAAAATGGCAACCCTTGGAAAGCCGGCCCAACATCCATTAATACTGTAAGGACAGCTTGCTACTCCATAAAGCAGCTCAAGCCTTACGTAATCATTACACTCAGCGACATAGTACTAACTGGGGCGGCATGCCAACACAATGCTGACAGCAGGACGTCAGAAGGTATAAGAAGGCATCCTAATGGGGTCAAAGGATCTCTCCATTGTCAGTGCTTCATCGAGACGGCCCGAGGCTACGCTGGTGTCAACCGAGGTGAGTCAGTCAATCGTGTTCAGAGTTCCTACTTATGTAACCTGCAACCCACAACTTGTATCACATTATAAACATAACTTCATTCCCTACAAGGGACTCACAATCAGAATCACAGACCAATAAAACACTTGGTCCACACTCTACACTAGCATTACTGTTATACGCCTTTTTACATCCCAACGCCCTTCCTTACTCCCGTCACGTAAAGACGTGACAGACGGTAAGCCATTAGCGCTAACTCAGGTACCTTTGTGTCTCTCGAGCCGGCTCGGCTGCCAGCAAGCAGCGCGTGCCACTCGGCTGATACGAACAGAGTCAGTTACGTAATAAGCAGTCAGCTGAGCTGAGCGACCAGCACAACGACCCTTTGCAGTGGGTCCCATCCCTCCAAACACTATTACATTATTCATAGGAACGCCCCCTAGTTCCTAGCACACCACAACACTCTACACTGGTCAGCTTACCCTGACAAGGGAAGCTACCCTTTTAGGTACCATTTTATAAATTAGTACAACAACTCTCCCTTTTAGATCCACCCCCAAATAAGGGATCTAAAACACTGGTGGAGGCGGGGTACTACGCATAGAGAAAAGGGACTCAACCAACGAGCCCTCGTAGTTAAAACGACCCCTTCCGTACCGCAAAAAGCCAAGCAAAATAGTGAAAAATTTTTCCCCCAGACAGAAAGTAGTTTTTTTTGTGCTCCAAACCAGCTACACAGGAGAAAGTCTTAGTAAAACAACCCCAGTCAAAGTCATTTTTTTTTCCTTTTCTCAACACATATAGGACGATGTATGCGCCCGCACGAAAGGCCATGCTGAGGAACATCCATTGGGAGCGTTCAGAGGAAAAACTCAAGAACCACTCAAACGACATCTCTGTAGACGCATTAGCGCAGCAATTTGCGAAAACGTCTCTCTCAGCACGTACCGCAACACAAGGGCGGGAGGCTACCATGGCCACAGGGCGAAAGACAAATAGACCACCCTCCAGTACAATGCGGGGACACACACACACATGCCACCAATTCCCGGAACCGGCCCGGAAGCCTGACAAAACAGCGAATTGGCGAAGCCGGGGACATGTCCCTCCCACACCAATACAGAGAAAAACGGGATTACCCACCCCGACACCACGTCCAACAACAGACAAACAAACACCCGGGGGGGACAAGGGAAGACACAGGGGGGAAGAGCGAGCGAGAGCCTACAGACAAACACATTACCGGGATTATAGAGACCCAACTAGACCGACAGAAGGAGCACATGCTCCGGTAAGGGATGAAACCCGCAATCGTCGGCAAAACGAACATAACATTTGGACATCCACGCTACAACATCACGATAGGGCATATAGGTACACTAGGCACACGGACCTGACTAGGCATGCAATGGCTAATTCAGCGCCAGGACCACGAGTGCAAGTGCAGACGTGGACTCATACCGAGACTCACACCCGGTACACGTACAGAACCACATACAGTTGGTAGGGCCACCAGCCGAGAGGACATAAGCGTGGATACGCTGACTCGACAATTTGCGAGGATGTCCCTCTCGCCACGTACTGTAACAGAATGGAAGGAGTTCGCCGTGGCCACAGTCAAGAAGACGGCCAGGTTAGGCTCCAACTTACTACAAAATAAACCTAACACAAACACACGTCCGTCAGCTCCGGATCGGAAGGCAATTTTGCCAAACCGAGGGGCAGAGCCTAGAACAATCCCCTCGGAACAAAGGGACGAGAGGGAGTTGAAGCCAGGGCCATTAAACACACATGATATGACAGGGAAACAACGGGACATAACCACGTCATGGGCTGACGACATAGAGCCCGCCCTACAGTACATAAAGCCTACATACACGTACACAGATAGGCTAACACATTGGCAGGAGTCGGCCGTGGCCACAGGCCGAAAAGCGGTCAGGCTACAAGCCACCACATTGCTAGGCCGGACACAAGCCATTAAGCGACCTTTACCGCCAGTTCAAAGGGCAAATTTGCCAGAACGAAGGCGAACACCGGTATTAGTCCCTCAGGATGCACGATATACGCACGAACATTTTGACCGGGCATTACCACACAGTACACGGGGATTAGGAAAGGTGTTCTCACCTGCCCCACAAAACCACGCAGTCAAATATATCCACACTCCCGTAAAATCTACTAGGGCAGCGCCAAGCGCAATTAGGCCCTCGAATACAGGTACATTTAAACCTATAGACACGCGCCACGGTGGAAGTAGGCCAAAGCTTACTTTGCTAGAAATTCCGCCGGAAGGTAGCAAAGGAACACCCCAGTGGATTCCAGAGGCCTATCATCTATTAACAGGGCAAAACCCTTCACCTTTCTGAGCACTGAAGCTCGAAAGAGGATAACGACTTCCACCAGGGCCACAGAAATAAACTAACATCGCTAACACCAACATTATAGGCCACATAAGTTCTTTCACACGGGGGCGATAAGAAAATGGTCCAACAAGTACATAATAAACATAAAATTGCATATTTTTCGTTCTTATTTTATGTATATACAGTGCAATATAGCCAAATTAGAAGGAACAATTCTAAATCCTTCCAGTTTTTTTTCGGAACCATGGCATTTTTCTCTCAGGCCATCAATGGTTATTGGGCGAAGTGATTAACGCCATAGCGTAAAATCTCTAATATGCTAAGCCAGGTGGAAGCCAAGCAGGCTTCAGGCTGAAAGAGAGATATTTTGAACACAACTTAAGCATAAAATCACAGCATAAAGCTTAAGTGAGTCTTTCTAAGTAGAAATGACTCAACGTTCTATGTTAGGGTTCCAAAATTTGATAGATTCTCCTGTTGCGGGCGAAAGCCGTAAGTGTGGCAGGAATTAAGAATCTCAAACTAACTTCAAAAATTTGGTGAGGTGTGCTTTAACCAACTGAAAAGCCCAACTGCACACCGGGACGAGACACTGTCATTGTGGTGAGTTACAATTACTTTGAAAGGCAGGTTTGACTCCCATAGTGCACTGGCTTTGCTCCTGACGTGGATACAAGTGTGTCAATTACGTCTTGCAATGGCCTTCCTAATGTGTACTAGACAGTGTCGGTAGATTCCCCTGAGACGTAACCAGTTTACGGTAGTACTCACGTTACCAAAATGGTAAATACTACACTTAGGTCCCAAGCACATTTTTTTTTAACATTTTTTATAGTGTTCACGACATAATTTTTAGACATAGGTACACGTAAAGGCGGAAATACTGCCAAAAGAAAAGGAAACGGTCCCGTTGGCAGACGTGGGAAGAAAGCCAAGAAATAGCCCACTGACCGAACCGGGATACGATCCTAACACTCACCAGAGCTGTCCCGGAGACACAACCTTCATGGTGCCGGAAACAATTACTCTGGGTAAAAGACGGTCTCCAAACCCGCAACCTTCTGAATACCAGGAATATAAGGTTGAGTAGATATCCAGTTCTAGAATAGAATAATGGGAAAGCTAAGACAAATTGGGACAGTCCCACTAACAGCGGGTCATAAACGAAAACCAATACAATCGCCTCTGGCATCTGGTCACCAAACACGCGACTAGCGGACCAGACACACTCGCGTACAACGACATTTTCTCCAGTGATAAAGAACATACTTGAACAACGATACAGTTCACACAAAATCTGGGGACACACATGTAGTCAATGGAAGGTTCTTCTACAAGTACGGCCAACGCATATGAGATTTTCGAAGTGAAATGCCATGGCCTGTGGTTTGGATTCCAAGTAAAACGGAAATCCCGTGGCTCATGATCTCCAGATACGGTCACGTTAAACCACAAATTCCCCTCTTTTCTGTCGCAATGCGAAAGGCATTCATCACAGTCACAGAAAGTAAGCGATTTAAAACACATGTGCCGGACATACAGCGTTATCAAGACAAGTAACGAGCGTGCGCGCAGGACATTGCAATCCGATACCGCCATACTCAGCAAGAACGCAGGCCTCAGTGATAACCTGTACGCTTACAGACAACAGCTCTCAGAGCAGAGCGCACGGCATCATTCACGCCCGATTTAGAGACCCTATATCTTCCAAAATTACACTACAAGGGGAAATCAAAAACGTACAAACTCTACACAGGTATGCATGCTTTCATTTGCGCACTGCACATCAACGGGAACGTGCCATTTTAAATGCGGCACGAAAATGATCACACCAAGTCTTTACAGACGACCGGATTCGAACCCATGACCACACACCACACGCGTACCAAAAACTAACTATCCAATGGTATTTTTGGTACGCGGAACACAAGCGAAAACCACACTGGGAAAGCCCCAAGCCCTGGAACACAACGCAAACAAAAAACACAGAGAATGACATAAGGTCACGGGTCTGAGTTCCAGTGAAAATTTAGACGCAAAGGAGAACAGCTATTTAGGCGTCCAACCATACTGAAATTGGCCCATACAAGTGCATAAACAGGGAGTACTACATTTCCTCCCACCAAAAGCCAGACATAAAATTTCGAATTACACCAGACATAGGGAATACGTTTCACGAACACAGGTAGGAAAATTTCGCAAGACACAGGTCTTAGAGAACAATGGGCACACGACGTCATTACCTAACTAGGGCGAATTGCTACATTAGGCTAGGAATCCAAAACAATGACCACACTTGCATACTTGCAGAATTGCACATACTAACTGCTGACAGCAGACTAGTTACACTGCAATACTGCGGTGACGAGACACTATTGCGTATCGCCCGTGACCGTGAAATTACACACACATAACTATTATAACACCATACATTTTTTTTCCACACTGCAAAAACATTTGGCAATGGACAAGACGTGGCACAGCGGAACTTATCTTGGGCCTATAGGGCACGGTCACAGGGACGGTGGCAAGCCACGGGCGCCTTCTGCCCACACAGGCGATACATATTACGACTTGACCTGCAACAGACCAACCGTCCGCGTGGTGTAGCGGTACATAGGCACACACACGCACACGCACTCAACAATTAGGAGCAAACACAGACCAGATCTCCCCCCTAATAACTTCTCTTATCAATCGCAAGGCATAAGAGTCATTACAGATAATTAGCACATGACCAGTCGCATTACGACCACTGGCCACATCTACACTGCACATGGCCGACCAGATTAGGTCATGCAGCTCTACTATCCCAAGGCGCGGATAGAAAGCCAACATGGACCAAGGGAGGACGACAGGAGAACAGGCTACCAGCGTACCACCTTACTCCCTTCCCATAACCTTCTCACGCCCTACATACACAACGCAAACACATCTACACGACCAAAAACAGCTACACTACATTACACAATACACACGAGGGGTTGTTGGACTTCATGCGTCTAAAGAGCAGGCATGCTACGCCTTGAGCCCGTTGCACCGCCTGAGTATTAGGGGTGGCTCAGCAAACATTAAAGAAGCATAATGCGCCTCTCCAAATGAGAGAGGAGGCCATAGATACATATTAACCATGCTTTAGTACTTAAGCTCTCCCGCATGAAAGGAACATATGGTATTATGCCCCATCCTACACCTATCCGTACATGAAGGCAGAAACTTCATATCCAGACACATGCATGAGTATCCCATCCAATTACCAGGGATTTTAATATCAAACCTGCATGAATTTTCGTATTTTTGCAATCCCGGGAATTACCTCCCCACTCCACTCACTATAGAAGCATCCCAGTGGCATGACCGGTTTCAGGCCACCACTAACGTGGAACCCAAAGGTGCGTAAACCCTTCCTACCATGCTTTAAGCCCACTCAACAAATAACTACCCCCAAATCCTAATAACAGGGTACCTGACAATACAGACCCTACTAACACCTCCAGTAAGGTACAGAAGGCATTATTGCTGGAAAGTTGAGGTAGCGATGGTAGGCCAGAAGTAGCCTATGTACTTAGAAGATCTACAACCCCGCTACACTGGACATATTTTACATTTTACACGGAGATTGAACCATTCACACAGGTTACGACACATTTTTTTTTTCTTACAAAGGAATCTGATACGAACTGATGGTTGACAACGGTGTAAGCCGAAGGCAGGAGGGACCACACTGGAGCAGAGCTGGGGAAGGCGATGTGGACCCTTACCCCAGTTGGCTCATCAAATCACTGACCTGACCAAATAGACGAACCACGTAAGGTCAAAGCATTCGCGACCTGGCGCGGGCAAACATCGAGATCTAGGGGGCATGTCGCTTATCCCCCTTGTCGGAGAAGGTTACACCCACTATGTGCCACGGGCGTCGAAGCCAAGACCTGCAGGGAGACTTTTTGAGAAGGGCGGGAGAAATAGCTCACTCACCGCCGGCCTCGGGAACTATCCCTAGAGACGACCCCATTATGACTAGACTTCTAGTTAAGTTTAAATTTAAGTAGGCACGGCTTCCATAGCGGGAAGCAAAACTCCTATGCGTTGGAGTGGCAGATAACTGCGAATTACATATTACTGCGGCCCATAGCGGCAAAATCATATATCAATGCGAAAAGCATACTACGGCGGCCCATAGAGGCAAATATCACTGCGAAAAGCAGATTGCGACGGCCGATTAAGGCGAAGACAATATTATGCCATTGGACCATACTGTCCAATGCCCACATAAATGGCGACGCAGCGGGCAGTCAATGGGCATTAAGAGAGGGGCAGTGCGCGCACCTCACAGGAGCCAAGTGGGCGGCTCACCTACGTTAAATCGGAACAGCAAACGGTCATGAACACGGAAGTTACAGCGGGCGAAACGGTTAGCTTAGTGGCACCGTAAGCCGCCTGCGAATAGATTAGTATTAGTAATAGACGTCGACACCTAGAGTTAAGGGGACGGAATCTAGCGACCCTAGAGACAACCGGTGTTTCTGGGGCTCGTGCGGGTGGTGATCTGGGGATTTAATTGCCCCAGGCGATCGTCCTAGGCCAAATTTAGTGTAAGGCGGTTGCATTTGACACGCAACCTAGGATTAAGCAAATTTATTCACCGCTGTTGCCAGGTATGGCGCAGCACATTTCGGCAATAGAGTAAGGCAACCCTCTCGGCTTAGTAATAGTTTTTTTTATTATTCGACAATAATTAAGATAGATAGTATTAAGTCACGCCGGTCGGCTCCTGATGACCGCCAAACCCGGTATCAGGGTAAGTCCGACAATACACTAGAATATAGGATAAGATATAATATAGTACAATAGGGATAATCAAAGTGGAATATGTCGGCACCCGGTAACCACAATTCCGCTACCGGGGTAAGACCAACTACATATTATTTACGGCATTACGGCACCGTATAGGGTAAGCCCGGTCTTGCAGCTAATTAACGTTAATCATGCTATTTTTTTTTTCAGTGAAAGAAGAGCTTCAACCAATACTAATATGTTTTTTTCTAAACCTCGCCATTTTTTCACAGGCATCGTCACCAGATACAGGAAACTGGTGACAGGAATTTCACTGCCATATAGCAGTGGCATATTATTTACGGCATGCCATGATTATGTACTATTTTTTTATATATATATTTTATATACGTCAACTTGCACTAATCCCGACACACTCGCAAACACTCACCACATTTTTCTTTTTCAGCTACACACTCCAAAATAAATCTGCACAGCAGGACTGGTGCCTGTGGGGTACCAGGCTTACTGGCAGATCAACTCAATTAAAACACATAAAGCGTCAAAATGTGACGCAGATTACGACAATGAGGGCGCGACCGGTTTGTGGCAGTGACTCTCATTGTCAAGTGTGAAAGCATTCACCCACAGAGGATGCTTCACAGAGTAGGTATTATGAATACGTGCAAGCGGTACGACCACTATACCGTACCAAGAAGTGGCCGTACAGGAGCAGCCGTGAGACGGCAAGCGTACGTACAGACGGGTAGCGTGCACGCGAGGTACCTCACAAAAACTATAATTATAAGAGATTAGCGCGATTAAGTAGACATAGGGTCATTGTAATTTATAACTTTTAAGGATGAACTTTATACAATTATTCCAATAGACATAAGGTCATTGTAATTTATAATTCTAAGGACAAACTTCATAAACATAGTACATTAAACGCTATATATTTTTGTTTGTTTATCAAGATGCCAATGTCCATCATGTGTATGATTTGTTTTCTTTCATTTTTCCTTCTTCTAACTTCCCCATTTGTCAGGGTGTTCCGTTTTTCCCACACAAATAAATACTTTTGAATATTTCCCTTAAATTATACCCTGGAACACCCATTTTTCTATTTTCTTCTACCTTTCTTATTGCAGGGAGCATTTTTTCCCTAAGATGGGGCGGACGACGCAATCATCCGTTCGGCCCTGGGTTTTTCCTCCCTGCACAAATATGTAACACATCACCATCAGAAACCATGTTTTTTTTTAACTAGCAATATGCCAGCAAATGCAAGGGCAATTTTTTTTTTTACATGTCGAATTTATTTTAATGTTAACTTTTTCTCAAATGTCCATTTTTTTCCCAATGTTAATCAAATCTTTCGCAATGTCAATTTTTTTTGTTTGTTTTTTCACAATGTCAATGTATACATATATCTGTAAATCCCATAACCCTCCCCTCTGAACACGGGCTGACCTCACACCCACACTTCGATACGACGCCACCAGGAGATACGAGGGGGTTTCAAGGACCACTACGCCAACATCCCAACTTCCAGTTCCGTTCCCGTTCGCGAGGACGCGAACAAATGAAGGAAGACTCTTGTACAGCCTCCCAGGGGTAGGCACCCCTTGGAGTCCATCCCCCCGGCATCTGGCCAAATCCCCTAAAATGGCAACCCTTGGAAAGCCGGCCCAACATCCATTAATACTGTAAGGACAGCTTGCTACTCCATAAAGCAGCTCAAGCCTTACGTAATCATTACACTCAGCGACATAGTACTAACTGGGGCGGCATGCCAACACAATGCTGACAGCAGGACGTCAGAAGGTATAAGAAGGCATCCTAATGGGGTCAAAGGATCTCTCCATTGTCAGTGCTTCATCGAGACGGCCCGAGGCTACGCTGGTGTCAACCGAGGTGAGTCAGTCAATCGTGTTCAGAGTTCCTACTTATGTAACCTGCAACCCACAACTTGTATCACATTATAAACATAATTTCATTCCCTACAAGGGACTCACAATCAGAATCACAGACCAATAAAACACTTGGTCCACACTCTACACTAGCATTACTGTTATACGCCTTTTTACATCCCAACGCCCTTCCTTACTCCCGTCACGTAAAGACGTGACAGACGGTAAGCCATTAGCGCTAACTCAGGTACCTTTGTGTCTCTCGAGCCGGCTCGGCTGCCAGCAAGCAGCGCGTGCCACTCGGCTGATACGAACAGAGTCAGTTACGTAATAAGCAGTCAGCTGAGCTGAGCGACCAGCACAACGACCCTTTGCAGTGGGTCCCATCCCTCCAAACACTATTACATTATTCATAGGAACGCCCCCTAGTTCCTAGCACACCACAACACTCTACACTGGTCAGCTTACCCTGACAAGGGAAGCTACCCTTTTAGGCACCACTTTATAAATTAGTACAACAACTCTCCCTTTTAGATCCACCCCCAAATAAGGGATCTAAAACACTACCAAGAAATCACGGACTGAAGAACAGAGGAAGATTTCCAATATCCAGATGAAGCGATTTTAGGAGAAGAAAAAACATCATTAGCAAAATATGTTCTATTGTGCTCCACTCGGGCATCACTATTATTTAACAATGATTCTTGTGACGTATTCATAATTAGCCTACATTTCACATTTGGAAAAATGAGGAAAGTGTAGACTTATGAGATCGATCCGGGCAAATGTGTGTGTGTCTGTCTGTCCTTCTGTCTGGCCTTCTGTCTGTCTGTCTGTCTGTCTGTCTGGCTGTGTGTGTGTGCCCCCCCCCTCAACTCCTAAACGGCTGCAGCAATCGAAACCAAATTTAGTATGACTAAAGATGTATACCCGAATATCTCAAGCCCATATTTGAAAATGATGTCAGTGCTACCAACTGCTGAAAAAACGCAATAGTAATTTGAGCTCCATGTTGGATATCATGGAAGGTATGCAAGGGAGCTATTCCAAAATTGACACACATGTAGATAATACTATTTCAGTTTAATTTCCAGGAGGCCATACATGACAATTTTGCCAAAATAATTTTAATCCTTCTGATAGGTCCAATTTTTAAATGCATATAACTTCTATACTATTAATTGGATTTCAACCAAATTTTTTATGTAATATGTGTACATAAACAGATATGACTGAGTGTATTCTTAAGGGAAATCAGGGCTGCCAACTGTTAATAAATGCTGTCTATATTTTTACCCTAATATCAATATATCAGAAAGTATGCAAGCCAACAGCTCTATATTTTGCACACTCTAAATTAATTTGGAGTAATTAATATAAGTCAGTGCTGCCAACATGATTCTATGCTTACTGATAGGTCCAATTTTAAAATACATGTAACTTCTATACTAACAAATGGATTTCATCCAAAATTGGCACAACAAGATATGATATTTCCGATTATTTCTAACCAGCACACGCATGACATTGTTGCCAACATGCTTTTACACGTGCTGATAGATCCAATGTCTAACTGCAAGTAACGTCCATTGGACTTCAACCAAATTTTGTATTCTGTACCTTAAGAGATGGAACTAAGAATATATTCAGTCACCAGGGCTGCCAACTGGAGTGCTCTATTAGGCTACATTTTACCAGGAATATTTCGAACTAATTAGACATTTCGATATTACCAACTTAATTTCGTCATTATTCTAGATAGGTTCATATACTGTAGATTAAGCATTGGCACGAAAAGTAGGCTCTTTAGTTCGTCACGGAACTTCTTGTTTGTTTTTGAAAATGGATATGGAACTCGTAATGTCCTATTTGGTTTAACAACACTCGTGTTCAAGATTGCTGTGACCAAGAGCAAGTTGCTTTTGCTTGTTTTGTGGATTACGAAAAGGCGTTTGATTGGGTAGAACACGATGAGCTTCTAAGGACATTTCATCGAACTGGAATTGATAGTAAAAATGTAAGAATTGTCCTCGGAAAGCTGTGGTGATAATATATGAGGGGCTCACAATCAACAATAAGAAAACAAAACTCTGGTTTTTGGTTGAAGAGAAAATAATTGAAGGGCCAACAACTTGAGCACGTTGACTTTGGTCATTGAATATACAGTAGAATGACTTGAACCTTGCTATGGGGATCAAAACACGTACGGTATAGAAATAGCTGGATCAACATTTAGGAAATGAAAATATTACTCTGTAATTACATTATGATATATCTCTACTTAGTTTAAAACAAAGTCCCCTATTCTTGCATGTCACGCAGGGGTAATCTCCAGAATCACTGGATGGATTTCGATTCGGTTTTCACCATTCTGTAACGGATATCTCGAGGAAGGTTTCTGAAGAAAAAAAAAACTACGAGCCTTACAGTAGTCGCATATGATGCGTAACATCTGACATAGAAGAAACCTCACGTGAAATTGTTGATACACCGGTATTTTATACTATTATTGGCACAAATATTAATCTATTGTAAAATGTAGTGTTTTACAGATATTGTAGTTTATAATACGGAACTCATTTTATTAGATGATTTGTAGCTTCCACCAGCTCTAGCCTAAATAAAGAATACGATATGGATCAACTAGATTAATAGACGCGACACCGCTCATAACTTTAAATTCCTTATAAACAGGTCCTCTTGATTCACTGACCTACACGTAATTTCATATGGATTCTGTTAAAATGAGTCATATTGATATGATAAATATCGTTTAAAAGGATAATCTGGTAGCAAAAGTATCCACCCGCCTAGGACTCCAACCCAAGATCTCTAGATTCACAGTCATACGCATTTACCCCACGGCTATTTCGACTACGCAAATATTGTGCACAAGATGGTGACTTATTTCCACGTTCCAATAATACTGCATTACGGAATTAAGTTTCATTTATATTTTGCTTGTTTCGATAATGTTCCTGCGTGACATTGAGTTTAAAATGCCTTATGCCAATGCAATGCCGACTATTTACAATGTTTGATATTAAGGCATTTTACCATTTAAATACTGATACGAAGACTTCGAACATGTACCATGTCATTTGTTTAAATCACTTGACACCAGAGTTCGCATGAGTGTTTTCCGTTCAGTATGTCATATACATTCCACATGGCCGAGAGTGCGTCATGGTATCAATTTTCGACACCGCGCGCTGATTGTTTCTCTTACCAGTGCCAGCTGGATCGATCGATCGAGTTGGCAGTACGTCTTATACTTCCATTCGATCGATCGAGCGGGCAGTGCATACTTCCGTTGTCCATCACTGCCAGCTAGTACACTTCCGTTTGATCGATCGAGTGGGCAGTGCATACTTCCGTTGTCCATCACTGCCAGCTAGTACACTTCCGTTTGATCGATCGAGTGGGCAGTGCATACTTCCGTTGTCCACCACTGCCAGCTAGTACACTTCCGTTTGATCGATCGAGCGGGCAGTGCATACTTCCGTTGTCCACCACTGCCAGCTCGATAGTTCCGATCCACTTCCGTTACACATCTATATTTTATTTATGATCAAAGGAAGCGATTTTAGTGAAAAAATCGAAAAAATAAACCTGGCATCCGAGCGCCTTTTAAGCTTACGCTGGGCAAACCGTGAAAAATATCTATATACTATGAGTGAAAGAATTGTTCATCATGAAAAGTTCTACAAAATAGTCCGCGAGAGCATATCTCTATCTTCAATAAGCTACATCGCCCACTATACGTGTTTTGTACATTTTCAGTTCTTTCAACAATCTCCATTCAATTACTGAGGCGACAGTTTACGAGCATACCTGTTCCCGGGTCGACTTAACAACATGGAGTAGAATCTTGCAAAAAGCTGGAAGCCCTGGAAATGCTCCAAGTCTCCTGGAACGGGTAAACACAACCATAAGGCGCAAGCTGTGCGTTGCAAAGCCGATTAAAAATTGTTGGCGTTGTAATTTTGTTTCTAGAAGTGCTTTCGGATTCACAATATTTTGTTCAATTTCCGTTAACTGCCTCTATGCTATCACAATATGGATTTTCTAATTTAGAAACAATCGTGGGAGCATGCACAACAACTCACCAAAGTTTCATCGCAATCGGATGAATGGTATATGAACGAAGATGGAACTTTGTTGAAATGCTTCGCCCGTCGTCACTAAATTGTTGCATCTACTCGTGCGGTACCTATTGTAAAATGGATTTACTAAGTCGAAAACTTTCCCTGGCGTGTACACAACAACTCATCAAAGTGTCAACGCAATCGAATGAATGGCATATGAACGCCTATGGGATTTTGTTTGAACGAATCGCGCGCCGTCATCCATTTGTTGAAGCTACTCATGTACTACCTATTGTAAAATGAATTTACTAAATCATAAACGTTCCCTGCAGAGTATACAATAACACACTCTTGTTTCATCGTAATTGGATGAATGTTATATGAACGCCTACGGGATTTTGTTTGAACTATTCGCGCGCCGTCATTCATTTGTTAAATCTACTCGTGCGCTACCTATTGTAAAATTAATTTACTATACCAGAAACCTTCCTTAGAGTGTACTCAACATCTCACCAAATTTTCATCGCTATCTGACGAATGGTATATGAACGCATGCAAGACTTTGTTGAAACGCTTCGCGCGTCTTCGCTCATTTGTTGAATCTACTCGAGCACTACCTATTGTAAACTGATTTACTAAGCCAGAAACCTTCCTTGGAGTGTACTCAACATCTCACCCAAGTTTCATCGTAATCGAATGAATGGTATCTGAACGCATAGGAGACATACACACCCACAGACAGACAAACTATCTCGTAACATTGAGTTTTATATACAGTAATGTGCCCAACTCTAGGAATGGGTATTCCAAGATTCAGACACCTAGATATCAAGGGAAAGGCTGTAGCCGCTTTTGAAAGTTGAGATATTTGAATATCGCGCTACATTGCTTCTCGAAGCATTTGGAAATAATTTACCGATACTTGGATGTCAAGTGACGTAGCGAGTAATAGCAGAGGTCGAGGCTATTTATTGATTAAATAGTTAACTATGGAGTAGAGACTTGAGACTGGGATCAGATTACTGGCACGGCCAAATGATAGAGAATGCAATTAGTATCAAGTAAATCGGACCAGGGATACCAGAGATATGAGGATTTCTAGATATCAGGTGATGACGCGTGACCCTGGCAGTTTTGAATAAAAGCCAGCTGGCCGAGGCATGGTCAGCTCATTCTAACACAAGCACTTGGCGAGCAAGTTGCTACGACGCTGAGCCAAGGCACATGGTTGCCGGATCTACGCAGAAGTTCTTTTCAAAGTCGTGATAGTCACGAAAAGTGCTGCGCTACGAGTTGGAACTTAGTAAGTTTACGGCGAGGAGAATCACTGAGGTGATTGATTTTTCTACAGACATTGGTGGAAATATTTATATTTTCACAAGGACATATGCTAGACTTTGTCTAGAATTAACATTTTGTCACAGTCCAGTAATAACATACTACTTGGATGATTAAATCCATTTCAGGTCAGTTTTCATATTTGTAACTAGTTAACCACTTCGATCTGTCAGTACACTGAAGACTAGTCTATAACGGTGGCGTTCATTAGTCTACGCAAGGGAAACTACAAGTTGCTTAGCGCATGGTAGATGGTGATATAATAAACCATGCCCAGGGAACGATCTTCAGAACAGCCGTTAATTGCTTAGACTGTCAGTGTTTTTCTTCTACTGATAAGATTACAGTGAGTTATGTTACAACTGACATATTTAAGAAGAGATCACTTAGATCTGACCCTATTTCAACAAACTGTTATGGCTTTGATAGAAGCCCATATTAAAATGGAACACAGTTAATTCAAACGTCAAGAGATACTACCACTATGTCTGACTAGACGAATTGTGGGTATATGATGGCGGCGGATACAAGGATTATACGTGCTTGTCCAATAGGGCATGTCTATGGATAAATCTGGTACAGACCAGGTTTACTACGCTTCAAGACCATCAAGAAATGTAAGCCACATTTGAATTATATTATGCCTAGCTAATTGGAACAAACTATTTTTTCTGCAGATGACCAACACATTTTTTTCTTGGTATTTAAAGCTTGCAATGATTTACGCAAGACTTGTTAGAGTTATTCTGAGTATTTTCAGCACTCAGAACAGTTTAGGATCGATGACCGAGCATTTCGAGCATTTATTTGAATATTTCATATTTTTGGGAAATCACGGTAATCAGCCGATGTAACTGTAAAAGTTAAATTTATTTTTGTTGAGGAATGGATATTTTTTCCATATTCGAAGGTTCGAACATGTGGATTCTCACATAATGAGATGATAATTAAATATATTTAAAATGATATAAATAATAATAATAATAAAAAAAAAACACTAATAATAATAATAATAATTTTCATAATTTTTCTAAATAATTCATGGATATTATAATTTCTAATAATCATATGTATTGAGAGAGAGCCTATGAAGTAGTTTAATCATTTCTAGTTTGGAACAGGAGATTTTCCGAAGGAGAGTGGTTAGCGCAAGCCCGCATTCAACCAACATTTCAGTTCTGGTTGAACAGTTAATATTTGCAATGAGCAAAGTATATTTTTCAGATAACACGGAGAGGCATGAAACGGGAAGCAAATGATATTTGTATCAAATAGGATATTTTTGTATTTATATAAAATCATGACGTAAATACACTCGAAAGTGAAATGAAGATTTTCATAAGTATGGTAAATTCACGGGTTGAACTGAATGGTAAAATAAAATAAACTTGTAAGTTTATTAATCTTCCAGTGTTGATAACAAGCAGAGGCTTGATTTATTGTATAAATTTTGGGAAGAAAATTTATATGTGTGGAGTAGTTGAAATGCCATTCCCAGGTGCGCATGTTTAAGTCGCAGGAATGAAGAGGTTTTTTCGAGCATCAATCAAATAGCAGGTTCGATGGCTCAGGTTTATAGTAGGAGTATTGGAGCTACACATTTCGTCGTATGAATAACCCGAAGGTTATTTCTTTAAAACCATCAGTTCTTATTTCAACCTTGTTTACGAATTCCATTTAGACTTTGATTTTGCTAGAACCCGGATTTGTCATGATAGTAGTTTATTCTTCTTCAGAGGAAGACCTTTGCCGTTGTTGTCGTAATATTGTGTTCTTACACAAATAGTAGAATGGGCCACTGCCAATGAAAAATAATTCTTTAACCACGAATAATTTGAAGGATGTTTTCAATCCTAGTGCCATGAACTAAATGAATTCATTATGAAACTACAATTCTTATTTCCGCATTCTGTCGAAGAATTGCAAGTTGTGAAAGTTGCTAAAAATGGCCATGAATATAAATATTTTTTATAATAATGATTCCAAGTGGAAAATTGAATAGTTGAATGGTTCAACCATTTATTGATCAAGTTGATGATTCAGAAATCATATATTTTGTTAGGAACTTGAAGTTCATAATCGAGTCACTTCTCGAATGTTAAATGTCAGAAGAACAATTAATTGTTGTTGTGCTTCGCACAGTTCTTCGATGCTATGCTCAAGGTCAAATACTTTTCAGATGTTATTAATTTATGTAAATAATTTGTGTTGCTTCTATGATGATAATAATAATTTCGACGATATATTTTTGAAACTGGAAAAACAAGTGAAAGTTTAAAAATTCTATGAACATTTATTCTACGAGTGTTAATATCATGTAAATATTCAAACAGTGATCTACGATATTTCCAGTATAGACAATTAACTTTGAACTGGAATTAATCATTAATAATTTTGGAACACAGTCTACAGGACTATTAATCGGACTTGTGTTTCCAAAAAGATTGTCAAATGTGTTTGGAAAATTTCTGTATATTGTGTGTAAATAAGAGTATGGATCGCCACACGTGGATGATGCTGCTTTGAGCATCTTTGCAGTCAATTTTAACTTCAAAATAAACTGAGATAATTTTACCAGATGTGTTACTCCCAATTAAATCTCCTTCTATCCTTATTGTTGCATTGAGCCAAAAATCAGTAAAGCATTTTTTCTATTTGATGTCGTTTTTGCGATTTGCTTTAACCCATCTGGCGCTCCGGGATATTTTGACTCTCGTGCTGACTGATTATTGGTAAAATGCATATGTGGTCGTGAGGACTCCGGTCTAAACGGGCACATAAAATAAGATAGAGAGAGAAATGGCTTCGAACGTGGGTCCCGATTTAGACATGGTCAATCGCATGCCGATTTGAAATTGTGATAATTTTTATAGAAATATTTTGGGAGTTGAGAGATGTCTGGTTTGGATGAATAAATTAGTAGGAAACCCAATTAGTGGGGAAAATTAAAAATTTAACTGGATTAATAATTAGAATGGGTTTGATTATTTTTGATAATGGCCTAACCATTAGGGCGTCAAGTAAATTCAGTAGTAAACGTTCGATGACTGGACATACACATTATTAGAATCCAGGTGGAGGATATTTGAGAACTTGCATATTTTTCTTGTGATATTGTGGTAAATGTAATGCGTAAAAGTAGAGAATTTTGTTTTTCCATCACGTCGACATTAGGACAAATCTCATTTTATTAGAGTGTTCCAATTAGCTATTCATATTTCTTGTTCTAGTTATAAGCTTGTGTTTGCCACTGTTGTATACCCCTAAGTTTGAATAATAATTGAAATTATGGAAGAAATGATGAGGATGATGAGGAGTTTGGAGGAGAGTTCAAAAGAGGCTGGACGGCGTGTAGCCGCCATTATGAAAGAAAATACAGAGACTTTAGAAAAGAAACTTAAAGAAAATTCTGATTCTTTAGAAAGTAAACTTAAAGAAAATTCTGATTCGTTAGAAAATAAACTTAAAGAAAGTTTAGATGAAAAACTTAAAGAAAATTCTGAGTCTTTAGAAAATAAACTTAAAGAAAATTTGAATGATAAACTTAAAGAAAGTTCTGATTCTTTAAAGGGTAATTTGAAAGAAAATTTAAACAGTAAATTTAATTCAATGGAAAGTAAATTTAAAGAGAATTCTGAAATTTTGAAAATGACGCTTGAGAGTAAAATGAATAAATTATGCGAAAAAACACATGAGCTCGAAACTTCATTAGCTACTAACGCAAGTTTAATGGACGATAAATTTCGCGATGCCGATCTTCGATCTCAAAGCTTAGCTGATAGGATAGAACATGGTCTTAGGAAAGTTGGTGAAGACATGGTCAACCTGGAAGTCAGAGCGAAGAAGGAGAGTAACGAGATGGGAATTCTAGTTGTTCAACGTTTAACGGAACAATTCAAAGAACTTGTAATGGGAGAAATAAGAGAAGGTGTGATTAATGAGTTGCAAACTGAAATTAAAACCACAGTTGTCAATGAAATTAAAGACACACTCAAGCTGGAGAACCAAGAGGGAATCAAGGAGATTAGGGAATCTTTGTCATCCCATATTGAAGTAATTGCCAAAGATATCCAAGCAACTCAGAAGGACATATCAGATATGACAGGGTCATTGAAAAGTCATGAGGCTGTTATGAACCAGATATCCACTGATGTTAAGGACAATTGTAAAGAAACTGAAGCAATTAAGAAGATGGCAGAAGAAAACCAGAAGGAACTTGAGGCTATGAAAACTCAAATCAAGGATGAGAAACAGTCTGATCATCTGTTAAAAATGCCAAATGTAAGGGGAAAGGAACAGATACAGATAAATCTAGGAGGAGCTAGAGAAACGGATAGTCAAAAACAGGATGAGGTCAGGACAGTATTTCAATCCAACCCCATAACTGTATTTAAGAATGTAGAAGATAAGCCTTCTAAATTTTCAGGGCGAGATTCTGTAACACCCGTGGAATTTTTGAGAGAAGCAGGTGATTACCTGAAAGATTCTAAGATCCCTAAAGAAAGACAGATCCGAGTGATAGGGAAGTTTTTGGAAGGTCCTGCACTTCTTTGGTTTAGAGCATTTAGATCCACTCTAACCACTTTTGAGGAGTTTTCTCGTGGGCTATTGAAAAAGTTTTGGTCCCCAGAAACCCAACAGCAAGTCAGAGCAGAGTTATATTCGAAGAGATTCTCGACGTCACAACCTACTCGATACTCTACGTACTTTTCTGGACAGCTGTCTAAACTTCAACATTTAGATCCGCCGATGCCAGATAACGAATTGATTACTGCATTGATACGTCAATTTCCAGCAGACGTCCAGAGGACTTTGATCGCTGCTGATATCTATAATATGGAACAATTTGATGAAGTATTACAGAAGCTGGATCATACGAACGCTCAATTCTTCCATCAGAAGGGAGGAAAGAATAACAACGCTGTGTACGCTGTTATGGCTGATAGTTATTCTCAGACACCTCGAGAGATTCGAGAGGAGCGAGAAGAGAAAACGCCGAGGGAAGATCCAAATAAGAGAGGATGGAACCAGTACAGTAACAGATACAGTTACAAACCATATGCGAGACCGGATGGTGGTAATCGATACAATACTCGATGGAGAAGACCACGAGATAGTCAAGGAAGGTACCAGGAAAGAAGATATTATGGTAGAAACAACTACAATAACAGAGGGAATGTAGATACTCGTCAGTCCAATGAAGAGTTTAACAAGGACACAAGGAAAAACTTGGAAGCAAGACACCAAGATAACTTGCAATTTGTGGAGCAGAGGCCCAATGAACCAGGTCCATCGGGAACACAACAATCCCGGGGGAATGGTAATGAAAAAAAAAAAACTTCGAATTTACAGTAGAAGATAGAATTTTGAACACTTTCACTTCCAGAATTATTAAATGGCAAGCAGAGGATGATGATTTAATTCAACAGAATGACGAACGAAAAGAAATGGGTACAAGAATTAGAATGCCAATCATATCATGCGAAGTATTCGGTATGCCTGTCGATACTTTGATCGATACTGGGGCTATGCTTTGTCTGGTGAGTGAGAAGCTTTATATTCTGTGGAAGCTCAAAGAGAATTTAGAGGAGATTCCAGTATCAGGAATTAAGATCCAAGGAATAATACCCAATAAAATATCTCTGTGCAAAACACAATTATACTTATGTATTACGATTGGAGGACATGATTTCCGACATGTGTTTGTTGTAATGAAGGACATGGCTTTTGACATGATATTGGGAGCAGATTTCATTCAGAAATATCAAGCAGTGATAGATATGAAGACAGAGACGATTAGATTCAAGAATACCGAAGAGATTAACTTCGAGGGAAAAGAAGAGGAAGACATCGAGGGAGATGCTCAATGGTCTCTGATTTTTCATGAAGCTGAAGGAAGAGAAGTCTACACTGAGAAGGCGTCCCCAGAGCTAGGGAAAATTTTAGAAGAGTATCACGATATTTTTGATATTAAGCCTGGTGAAATTAAAGATTTTGAATATCATATTCGGGTAAATGATGATGCACCCTTTCATGCTAAATTGTATCCAGTAGCAGAAAAGAATCGAGAAAGAGTAAAAGTGCTTATCAAGGAGATGGAAAGCAACAATGTGATTGAAAAGTACACTACATCTTATGTCAATCCATTAGCAGTAGTGTCTAAGCAAGA
Organism: Meconema thalassinum; assembly: GCA_946902985.2. Taxonomy (NCBI): domain Eukaryota; kingdom Metazoa; phylum Arthropoda; class Insecta; order Orthoptera; family Tettigoniidae; genus Meconema; species Meconema thalassinum. The sequence continues at coordinate 5,005,758 of OX336396.1, forward strand.
TGGAAGTCTGAGACTATGTTTAGACGCGCGAAATTTGAATTCAAGATTACTGCCAGAGTATGACAGACCACCAATCATTAGGGAACTGTTAAGGAAATTCCAAGGCAAGGTCTGGTTCTCTAATATTGATCTCACTTCGTCCTACCATCATATTAGGCTTAGTGAAGATTCTAAGAAGTTTACAGGATTTATGTTTGACCAGCAGACATATGTATTCCGCCGTTTACCATTTGGAGTCAAAACATCTGGATCAGTTTTGATCAGAGCCCTGGAACAAAATTTGAGTCCTGAAGTAAAAGAGATAGCAATTCGTTATATTGATGATATCTTAATTGCATCCGAGACTAAGGAGGAACATTTGTTACATCTTCAAATGTTATTCGCAGATTTGAGAAAAGCGAACTTCAAAGTAAACCTTCGAAAAATGTCAGTTCTTTCGAAAGGAAATAACATTTTTGGGTCACATTTTGGATGGAGAAGGATACCGTCCCAATGAGACGAAGATACAGGCAATTGCAAATTTCCCTAGACCTACTAGAGTGAAGAATGTCCGCAGTTTTCTCGGGACATGCCAATTCTTTGCAGGGCATTGTCCAGACTTCACCAAGACAGTTGCGCCATTGCATGAATTGTTAAAGAAAGGAAATAAATGGAAATGGGATAAAGATTGTGAACAATCATTTCAAGATGCCAAGAGGTTATTGGTAAACAGTGTGAAATTGGAGTATCCTGACTTTACCAAGAATTTCATCATATAATCTGATGCATCCACCGTAGGGATTGGAGCTATTCTACTTCAAGAAGATGAAGACCACAAGAGACATTACCTGGCGTTCATTAGCAGGAAACTTCGTCCATCAGAGAGGAATTATTACACCTCAGAGTTAGAAGCACTTACTGTAATATTCGCGTTGGAGTCGTGGAAGAAAATGTTGATTGGACATTCAGTCATTGTGAGGACTGATCACCACGCATTGGAGTTTATCTTGAGAACAAACTTTGCCAACGATAGAATAACTAGATGGTCACTTTTTATTCAGCAATTCAACCTAGTTATTGAACACACTCCTGGAAAGTTGAACGTGGGAGCTGATTTATTGAGTAGAGCAGTGGAGTCTACATCTAAGGTTTTTCAAGTTAACCTGACGCAGGAAGATGAAGATACCTTGAGAAGGTTAAGGTTATTGCATTTATCCCAGAGGAGAGACCGACGTCTTAGAAACATTTTTCGTTTTCTACAGGGAAACATGGATCAAAATGATGATGATTTTGTGGAAACTGAAAGAATTTCAAGAGATTTTATGATGTTAGATGGTTTAATCTACAAGTTTGCAGATCCCGACCATACGAAGCTGAGAGTAGTAATACCTCCACGATTGCAAAAACCCATTATTTGGATGGCACATCGAATCGCAGGTCATGCTGGAGTAGATAAGACAGTCAACATGATTCAAGAGAAATTTTCGTGGGAGCGAATGCGACAAACTGTCAGAAACACTATTCGAGAATGCGACTTATGCCAAAGGAGTACAGATAATTCTAGATTATTGAGAGAATTACCAAGGCCTATTATTCCTTCTAAGCCTTGCGAAATCTTCGCGACTGATTTATATGGTCCTCTCCCAAAGTCTAAAAGAGGTAACCGATATATTTTGGTGACTATGGATGTTTTCAGCTAATACACCATGTTACATCCAATTCAGAAGGCAAACGCAAAGTATTGTGCGAAGAGAATTAGATACAGCGTAATTCCGGAAGCAGGCAAACCGGAATTCCTTTTATCAGATCGTGGACCTCAATTTACATCTTTGGAATTTCGAACCATCATGAATAATCTTGGGATTAGACAATTGTTTTGTTCTATAAGACATCCAGAGAGCAATCCAGCGGAACGCGTGATGGCTGAAATAGCAAAATTTTGCCGCCTCTATTGTCCAAATGAGCATTGGAAATGGATGGATGTTCTTTCTTTAGCATCCGAATCCATCAACTCTACGATTCATGAGAGTACTGGACAGATTCCTATGTTGCTTCATCATGGAATTAAACCAACAAGATTATGGGATCGAATCATCTCTATTCCACCTGAGATTGAACCAAGTCGTCAGATGAGGGAAACTCTAGCTTTAGACAAGTTAAGGAGCCAAGCTGAGAAGAGAGAGCGCAGAGTGAGAGGAAAGCGTTTTCGCAGACCCTTGCGCGTAGGAACTCTTGTTTTAGTGAAAAGACCTACACCCTCTGACGTGCAAAATCGAGTGGACTCGAAATTTGCAAGCCTTTACGCTGGACCCTATCGTATTGTGGAAGTAAACAATAATGGAAGCTATGAAGTAGCCAATACACGAACTGGTAACATCGTGGGAACTTATAATGCATCGAATTTGAAGATATATTATTCAAGAACCAGATGATTTAATGTGTAGATAGGAAAAATAAAAATTTTTCAATTTTTATTCTTTGCTAGGTGTGGGGTGGATGTGCCCAACTCTAGGAATGGGTATTCCAAGATTCAGACACCTAGATATCAAGGGAAAGGCTGTAGCCGCTTTTGAAAGTTGAGATATTTGAATATCGCGCTACATTGCTTCTCGAAGCATTTGGAAATAATTTACCGATACTTGGATGTCAAGTGACGTAGCGAGTAATAGCAGAGGTCGAGGCTATTTATTGAATAAATAGTTAACTATGGAGTAGAGACTTGAGACTGGGATCAGATTACTGGCACGGCCAAATGAAAGAGAATGCAATTAGTATCAAGTAAATCGGACCAGGGATACCAGAGATATGAGGATTTCTAGATATCAGGTGATGACGCGTGACCCTGGCAGTTTTGAATAAAAGCCAGCTGGCCGAGGCATGGTCAGCTCATTCTAACACAAGCACTTGGCGAGCAAGTTGCTACGACGCTGAGCCAAGGCACATGGTTGCCGGATCTACGCAGAAGTTCTTTTCAAAGTCGTGATAGTCACGAAAAGTGCTGCGCTACGAGTTGGAACTTAGTAAGTTTACGGCGAGGAGAATCACTGAGGTGATTGATTTTTCTACAGACATTGGTGGAAATATTTATATTTTCACAAGGACATATGCTAGACTTTGTCTAGAATTAACATTTTGTCACAGTCCAGTAATAACATAATACTTGGATGATTAAATCCATTTCAGGTCAGTTTTCATATTTGTAACTAGTTAACCACTTCGATCTGTCAGTACACTGAAGACTAGTCTATAACGGTGGCATTCATTAGTCTACGCAAGGGAAACTACAAGTTGCTTAGCGCATGGTAGATGGTGATATAATAAACCATGCCCAGGGAACGATCTTCAGAACAGCCGTTAATTGCTTAGACTGTCAGTGTTTTTCTTGTACTGATAAGATTACAGTGAGTTATGTTACAACTGACATATTTAAGAAGAGATCACTTAGATCTGACCCTATTTAAACAAACTGTTATGGCTTTGATAGAAGCCCATATTAAAATGGAACAACAGTTAATTCAAACGTCAAGAGATACTACCACTATGTCTGACTAGACGAATTGTGGGTATATGATGGCGGCGGATACAAGGATTATACGTGCTTGTCCAATAGGGCATGTCTATGGATAAATCTGGTACAGACCAGGTTTACTACGCTTCAAGACCATCAAGAAATGTAAGCCACATTTGAATTATATTATGCCTAGCTAATTGGAACAAACTATTTTTTCTGCAGATGACCAACACATTTTTTTCTTGGTATTTAAAGCTTGCAATGATTTACGCAAGACTTGTTAGAGTTATTCTGAGTATTTTCAGCACTCAGAACAGTTTAGGATCGATGACCGAGCATTTCGAGCATTTATTTGAATATTTCATATTTTTGGGAAATCACGGTAATCAGCCGATGTAACTGTAAAAGTTAAATTTATTTTTGTTGAGGAATGGATATTTTTTCCATATTCGAAGGTTCGAACATGTGGATTCTCACATAATGAGATGATAATTAAATATATTTAAAATGATATAAATAATAATAATAATAAAAAAAAACCACTAATAATAATAATAATAATTTTCATAATTTTTCTAAATAATTCATGGATATTATATTTTCTAATAATCATATGTATTGAGAGAGAGCCTATGAAGTAGTTTAATCATTTCTAGTTTGGAACAGGAGATTTTCCGAAGGAGAGTGGTTAGCGCAAGCCCGCATTCAACCAACATTTCAGTTCTGGTTGAACAGTTAATATTTGCAATGAGCAAAGTATATTTTTCAGATAACACGGAGAGGCATGAAACGGGAAGCAAATGATATTTGTATCAAATAGGATATTTTTGTATTTATATAAAATCATGACGTAAATACACTCGAAAGTGAAATGAAGATTTTCATAAGTATGGTAAATTCACGGGTTGAACTGAATGGTAAAATAAAATAAACTTGTAAGTTTATTAATCTTCCAGTGTTGATAACAAGCAGAGGCTTGATTTATTGTATAAATTTTGGGAAGAAAATTTATATGTGTGGAGTAGTTGAAATGCCATTCCCAGGTGCGCATGTTTAAGTCGCAGGAATGAAGAGGTTTTTTCGAGCATCAATCAAATAGCAGGTTCGATGGCTCAGGTTTATAGTAGGAGTATTGGAGCTACACATTTCGTCGTATGAATAACCCGAAGGTTATTTCTTTAAAACCATCAGTTCTTATTTCAACCTTGTTTACGAATTCCATTTAGACTTTGATTTTGCTAGAACCCGGATTTGTCATGATAGTAGTTTATTCTTCTTCAGAGGAAGACCTTTGCCGTTGTTGTCGTAATATTGTGTTCTTACACAAATAGTAGAATGGGCCACTGCCAATGAAAAATAATTCTTTAACCACGAATAATTTGAAGGATGTTTTCAATCCTAGTGCCATGAACTAAATGAATTCATTATGAAACTACAATTCTTATTTCCGCATTCTGTCGAAGAATTGCAAGTTGTGAAAGTTGCTAAAAATGGCCATGAATATAAATATTTTTTATAATAATGATTCCAAGTGGAAAATTGAATAGTTGAATGGTTCAACCATTTATTGATCAAGTTGATGATTCAGAAATCATATATTTTGTTAGGAACTTGAAGTTCATAATCGAGTCACTTCTCGAATGTTAAATGTCAGAAGAACAATTAATTGTTGTTATGCTTCGCACAGTTCTTCGATGCTATGCTCAAGGTCAAATACTTTTCAGATGTTATTAATTTATGTAAATAATTTGTGTTGCTTCTATGATGATAATAATAATTTCGACGATATATTTTTGAAACTGGAAAAACAAGTGAAAGTTTAAAAATTCTATGAACATTTATTCTACGAGTGTTAATATCATGTAAATATTCAAACAGTGATCTACGATATTTCCAGTATAGACAATTAACTTTGAACTGGAATTAATCATTAATAATTTTGGAACACAGTCTACAGGACTATTAATCGGACTTGTGTTTCCAAAAAGATTGTCAAATGTGTTTGGAAAATTTCTGTATAGTGTGTAAATAAGAGTGTGGATCGCCACACGTGGATGATGCTGCTTTGAGCATCTTTGCAGTCAATTTTAACTTCAAAATAAACTGAGATAATTTTACCAGATGTGTTACTCCCAATTAAATCTCCTTCTATCCTTATTGTTGCATTGAGCCAAAAATCAGTAAAGCATTTTTTCTATTTGATGTCGTTATTGCGATTTGCTTTAACCCATCTGGCACTCCGGGATATTTTGACTCTTGTGCTGACTGATTATTGGTAAAATGCATATGTGGTCGTGAGGACTCCGGTCTAAACGGGCACATAAAATAAGATAGAGAGAGAAATGGCTTCGATCGTGGGTCCCGATTTAGACATGGTCAATCGCATGCCGATTTGAAATTGTGATAATTTTTATAGAAATATTTTGGGAGTTGAGAGATGTCTGGTTTGGATGAATAAATTAGTAGGAAACCCAATTAGTGGGGAAAATTAAAAATTTAACTGGATTAATAATTAGAATGGGTTTGATTATTTTTGATAATGGCCTAACCATTAGGGCGTCAAGTAAATTCAGTAGTAAACGTTCGATGACTGGACATACACATTATTAGAATCCAGGTGGAGGATATTTGAGAACTTGCATATTTTTCTTGTGATATTGTGGTAAATGTAATGCGTAAAAGTAGAGAATTTTGTTTTTCCATCACGTCGACATTAGGACAAATCTCATTTTATTAGAGTGTTCCAATTAGCTATTCATATTTCTTGTTCTAGTTATAAGCTTGTGTTTGCCACTGTTGTATACCCCTAAGTTTGAATAATAATTGAAATTATGGAAGAAATGATGAGGATGATGAGGAGTTTGGAGGAGAGTTCAAAAGAGGCTGGACGGCGTGTAGCCGCCATTATGAAAGAAAATACAGAGGCTTTAGAAAAGAAACTTAAAGAAAATTCTGATTCTTTAGAAAGTAAACTTAAAGAAAATTCTGATTCGTTAGAAAATAAACTTAAAGAAAGTTTAGATGAAAAACTTAAAGAAAATTCTGAGTCTTTAGAAAATAAACTTAAAGAAAATTTGAATGATAAACTTAAAGAAAGTTCTGATTCTTTAAAGGGTAATTTGAAAGAAAATTTAAACAGTAAATTTAATTCAATGGAAAGTAAATTTAAAGAGAATTCTGAAATTTTGAAAATGACGCTTGAGAGTAAAATGAATAAATTATGCGAAAAAACACATGAGCTCGAAACTTCATTAGCTACTAACGCAAGTTTAATGGACGATAAATTTCGCGATGCCGATCTTCGATCTCAAAGCTTAGCTGATAGGATAGAACATGGTCTTAGGAAAGTTGGTGAAGACATGGTCAACCTGGAAGTCAGAGTGAAGAAGGAGAGTAACGAGATGGGAATTCTGGTTGTTCAACGTTTAACGGAACAATTCAAAGAACTTGTAATGGGAGAAATAAGAGAAGGTGTGATTAATGAGTTGCAAACTGAAATTAAAACCACAGTTGTCAATGAAATTAAAGACACACTCAAGCTGGAGAACCAAGAGGGAATCAAGGAGATTAGGGAATCTTTGTCATCCCATATTGAAGTAATTGCCAAAGATATCCAAGCAACTCAGAAGGACATATCAGATATGACAGGGTCATTGAAAAGTCATGAGGCTGTTATGAACCAGATATCCACTGATGTTAAGGACAATTGTAAAGAAACTGAAGCAATTAAGAAGATGGCAGAAGAAAACCAGAAGGAACTTGAGGCCATGAAAACTCAAATCAAGGATGAGAAACAGTCTGATCATCTGTTAAAAATGCCAAATGTAAGGGGAAAGGAACAGATACAGATAAATCTAGGAGGAGCTAGAGAAACGGATAGTCAAAAACAGGATGAGGTCAGGACAGTATTTCAATCCAACCCCATAACTGTATTTAAGAATGTAGAAGATAAGCCTTCTAAATTTTCAGGGCGAGATTCTGTAACACCCGTGGAATTTTTGAGAGAAGCAGGTGATTACCTGAAAGATTCTAAGATCCCTAAAGAAAGACAGATCCGAGTGATAGGGAAGTTTTTGGAAGGTCCTACACTTCTTTGGTTTAGAGCATTTAGATCCACTCTAACCACTTTTGAGGAGTTTTCTCGTGGGCTATTGAAAAAGTTTTGGTCCCCGGAAACCCAACAGCAAGTCAGAGCAGAGTTATATTCGAAGAGATTCTCGACGTCACAACCTACTCGATACTCTACGTACTTTTCTGGACAGCTGTCTAAACTTCAACATTTAGATCCGCCGATGCCAGATAACGAATTGATTACTGCATTGATACGTCAATTTCCAGCAGACGTCCAGAGGACTTTGATCGCTGCTGATATCTATAATATGGAACAATTTGATGAAGTATTACAGAAGCTGGATCATACGAACGCTCAATTCTTCCATCAGAAGGGAGGAAAGAATAACAACGCTGTGTACGCTGTTATGGCTGATAGTTATTCTCAGACACCTCGAGAGATTCGAGAGGAGCGAGAAGAGAAAACGCCGAGGGAAGATCCAAATAAGAGAGGATGGAACCAGTACAGTAACAGATACAGTTACAAACCATATGCGAGACCGGATGGTGGTAATCGATACAATACTCGATGGAGAAGACCACGAGATAGTCAAGGAAGGTACCAGGAAAGAAGATATTATGGTAGAAACAACTACAATAACAGAGGGAATGTAGATACTCGTCAGTCCAATGAAGAGTTTATCAAGGACACAAGGAAAAACTTGGAAGCAAGACACCAAGATAACTTGCAATTTGTGGAGCAGAGGCCCAATGAACCAGGTCCATCGGGAACACAACAATCCCGGGGGAATGGTAATGAAAAAAAAAACTTCGAATTCACAGTAGAAGATAGAATTTTGAACACTTTCACTTCCAGAATTATTAAATGGCAAGCAGAGGATGATGATTTAATTCAACAGAATGACGAACGAAAAGAAATGGGTACAAGAATTAGAATGCCAATCATATCATGCGAAGTATTCGGTATGCCTGTCGATACTTTGATCGATACTGGGGCTATGCTTTGTCTGGTGAGTGAGAAGCTTTATATTCTGTGGAAGCTCAAAGAGAATTTAGAGGAGATTCCAGTATCAGGAATTAAGATCCAAGGAATAATACCCAATAAAATATCTCTGTGCAAAACACAATTATACTTATGTATTACGATTGGAGGACATGATTTCCGACATGTGTTTGTTGTAATGAAGGACATGGCTTTTGACATGATATTGGGAGCAGATTTCATTCAGAAATATCAAGCAGTGATAGATATGAAGACAGAGACGATTAGATTCAAGAATACCGAAGAGATTAACTTCGAGGGAAAAGAAGAGGAAGACATCGAGGGAGATGCTCAATGGTCTCTGATTTTTCATGAAGCTGAAGGAAGAGAAGTCTACACTGAGAAGGAGTCCCCAGAGCTAGGGAAAATTTTAGAAGAGTATCACGATATTTTTGATATTAAGCCTGGTGAAATTAAAGATTTTGAATATCATATTCGGGTAAATGATGATGCACCTTTTCATGCTAAATTGTATCCAGTAGCAGAAAAGCATCGAGAAAGAGTAAAAGTGCTTATCAAGGAGATGGAAAGCAACAATGTGATTGAAAAGTACACTACATCTTATGTCAATCCATTAGCAGTAGTGTCTAAGCAAGATGGAAGTCTGAGACTATGTTTAGACGCGCGAAATTTGAATTCAAGATTACTGCCAGAGTATGACAGACCACCAATCATTAGGGAACTGTTAAGGAAATTCCAAGGCAAGGTCTGGTTCTCTAATATTGATCTCACTTCGTCCTACCATCATATTAGGCTTAGTGAAGATTCTAAGAAGTTTACAGGATTTATGTTTGACCAGCAGACATATGTATTCCGCCGTTTACCATTTGGAGTCAAAACATCTGGATCAGTTTTGATCAGAGCCCTGGAACAAAATTTGAGTCCTGAAGTAAAAGAGATAGCAATTCGTTATATTGATGATATCTTAATTGCATCCGAGACTAAGGAGGAACATTTGTTACATCTTCAAATGTTATTCGCAGATTTGAGAAAAGCGAACTTCAAAGTAAACCTTCGAAAATGTCAGTTCTTTCGAAAGGAAATAACATTTTTGGGTCACATTTTGGATGGAGAAGGATACCGTCCCAATGAGACGAAGATACAGGCAATTGCAAATTTCCCTAGACCTACTAGAGTGAAGAATGTCCGCAGTTTTCTCGGGACATGCCAATTCTTTGCAGGGCATTGTCCAGACTTCACCAAGACAGTTGCGCCATTGCATGAATTGTTAAAGAAAGGAAATAAATGGAAATGGGATAAAGATTGTGAACAATCATTTCAAGATCCCAAGAGGTTATTGGTAAACAGTGTGAAATTGGAGTATCCTGACTTTACCAAGAATTTCATCATATAATCTGATGCATCCACCGTAGGGATTGGAGCTATTCTACTTCAAGAAGATGAAGACCACAAGAGACATTACCTGGCGTTCATTAGCAGGAAACTTCGTCCATCAGAGAGGAATTATTACACCACAGAGTTAGAAGCACTTGCTGTAATATTCGCGTTGGAGTCGTGGAAGAAAATGTTGATTGGACATTCAGTCATTGTGAGGACTGATCACCACGCATTGGAGTTTATCTTGAGAACAAACTTTGCCAACGATAGAATAACTAGATGGTCACTTTTTATTCAGCAATTCAACCTAGTTATTGAACACACTCCTGGAAAGTTGAACGTGGGAGCTGATTTATTGAGTAGAGCAGTGGAGTCTACATCTAAGGTTTTTCAAGTTAACCTGACGCAGGAAGATGAAGATACCTTGAGAAGGTTAAGGTTATTGCATTTATCCCAGAGGAGAGACCGACGTCTTAGAAACATTTTTCGTTTTCTACAGGGAAACATGGATCAAAATGATGATGATTTTGTGGAAACTGAAAGAATTTCAAGAGATTTTATGATGTTAGATGGTTTAATCTACAAGTTTGCAGATCCCGACCATACGAAGCTGAGAGTAGTAATACCTCCACGATTGCAAAAACCCATTATTTGGATGGCACATCGAATCGCAGGTCATGCTGGAGTAGATAAGACAGTCAACATGATTAAAGAGAAATTTTCGTGGGAGCGAATGCGACAAACTGTCAGAAACACTATTCGAGAATGCGACTTATGCCAAAGGAGTACAGATAATTCTAGATTATTGAGAGAATTACCAAGGCCTATTATTCCTTCTAAGCCTTGCGAAATCTTCGCGACTGATTTATATGGTCCTCTCCCAAAGTCTAAAAGAGGTAACCGATATATTTTGGTGACTATGGATGTTTTCAGCTAATACACCATGTTACATCCAATTCAGAAGGCAAACGCAAAGTATTGTGCGAAGAGAATTAGAGACAGCGTAATTCCGGAAGCAGGCAAACCGGAATTCCTTTTATCAGATCGTGGACCTCAATTTACATCTTTGGAATTTCGAACCATCATGAATAATCTTGGGATTAGACAATTGTTTTGTTCTATAAGACATCCAGAGAGCAATCCAGCGGAACGCGTGATGGCTGAAATAGCAAAATTTTGCCGCCTCTATTGTCCAAATGAGCATTGGAAATGGATGGATGTTCTTTCTTTAGCATCCGAATCCATCAACTCTACGATTCATGAGAGTACTGGACAGATTCCTATGTTGCTTCATCATGGAATTAAACCAACAAGATTATGGGATCGAATCATCTCTATTCCACCTGAGATTGAACCAAGTCGTCAGATGAGGGAAACTCTAGCTTTAGACAAGTTAAGGAGCCAAGCTGAGAAGAGAGAGCGCAGAGTGAGAGGAAAGCGTTTTGGCAGACCCTTGCGCGTAGGAACTCTTGTTTTAGTGAAAAGACCTACACCCTCCGACGTGCAAAATCGAGTGTACTCGAAATTTGCAAGCCTTTACGCTGGACCCTATCGTATTGTGGAAGTAAACAATAATGGAAGCTATGAAGTAGCCAATACACGAACTGGTAACATCGTGGGAACTTATAATGCATCGAATTTGAAGATATATTATTCAAGAGCCAGATGATTTAATGTGTAGATAGGAAAAATAAAAATTTTTCAATTTTTATTTTTTGCTAGGTGTGGGGTGGATGTGCCCAACTCTAGGAATGGGTATTCCAAGATTCAGACACCTAGATATCAAGGGAAAGGCTGTAGCCGCTTTTGAAAGTTGAGATATTTGAATATCGCGCTACATTGCTTCTCGAAGCATTTGGAAATAATTTACCGATACTTGGATGTCAAGTGACGTAGCGAGTAATAGCAGAGGTCGAGGCTATTTATTGATTAAATAGTTAACTATGGAGTAGAGACTTGAGACTGGGATCAGATTACTGGCACGGCCAAATGAAAGAGAATGCAATTAGTATCAAGTAAATCGGACCAGGGATACCAGAGATATGAGGATTTCTAGATATCAGGTGATGACGCGTGACCCTGGCAGTTTTGAATAAAAGCCAGCTGGCCGAGGCATGGTCAGCTCATTCTAACACAAGCACTTGGCGAGCAAGTTGCTACGACGCTGAGCCAAGGCACATGGTTGCCGGATCTACGCAGAAGTTCTTTTCAAAGTCGTGATAGTCACGAAAAGTGCTGCGCTACGAGTTGGAACTTAGTAAGTTTACGGCGAGGAGAATCACTGAGGTGATTGATTTTTCTACAGACATTGGTGGAAATATTTATATTTTCACAAGGACATATGCTAGACTTTGTCTAGAATTAACATTTTGTCACAGTCCAGTAATAACATAATACTTGGATGATTAAATCCATTTCAGGTCAGTTTTCATATTTGTAACTAGTTAACCACTTCGATCTGTCAGTACACTGAAGACTAGTCTATAACGGTGGCGTTCATTAGTCTACGCAAGGGAAACTACAAGTTGCTTAGCGCATGGTAGATGGTGATATAATAAACCATGCCCAGGGAACGATCTTCAGAACAGCCTTTAATTGCTTAGACTGTCAGTGTTTTTCTTGTACTGATAAGATTACAGTGAGTTATGTTACAACTGACATATTTAAGAAGAGATCACTTAGATCTGACCCTATTTAAACAAACTGTTATGGCTTTGATAGAAGCCCATATTAAAATGGAACAACAGTTAATTCAAACGTCAAGAGATACTACCACTATGTCTGACTAGACGAATTGTGGGTATATGATGGCGGCGGATACAAGGATTATACGTGCTTGTCCAATAGGGCATGTCTATGGATAAATCTGGTACAGACCAGGTTTACTACGCTTCAAGACCATCAAGAAATGTAAGCCACATTTGAATTATATTATGCCTAGCTAATTGGAACAAACTATTTTTTCTGCAGATGACCAACACATTTTTTTCTTCGTATTTAAAGCTTGCAATGATTTACGCAAGACTTGTTAGAGTTATTCTGAGTATTTTCAGCACTCAGAACAGTTTAGGATCGATGACCGAGCATTTCGAGCATTTATTTGAATATTTCATATTTTTGGGAAATCACGGTAATCAGCCGATGTAACTGTAAAAGTTAAATTTATTTTTGTTGAGGAATGGATATTTTTTCCATATTCGAAGGTTCGAACATGTGGATTCTCACATAATGAGATGATAATTAAATATATTTAAAATGATATAAATAATAATAATAATAATAATAATAATAATAAAAAACCACTAATAATAATAATAATAATTTTCATAATTTTTCTAAATAATTCATGGATATTATATTTTCTAATAATCATATGTATTGAGAGAGAGCCTATGAAGTAGTTTAATCATTTCTAGTTTGGAACAGGTGATTTTCCGAAGGATAGTGGTTAGCGCAAGCCCGCATTCAACCAACATTTCAGTTCTGGTTGAACAGTTGATATTTGCATTGAGCAAAGTATATTTTTCAGATAACACGGAGAGGCATGAAACGGGAAGCAAATGATATTTGTATCAAATAGGATATTTTTGTATTTATATAAAATCATGACGTAAATACACTCGAAAGTGAAATGAAGATTTTCATAAGTATGGTAAATTCACGGGTTGAACTGAATGGTAAAATAAAATAAACTTGTAAGTTTATTAATCTTCCAGTGTTGATAACAAGCAGAGGCTTGATTTATTGTATAAATTTTGGGAAGAAAATTTATATGTGTGGAGTAGTTGAAATGCCATTCCCAGGTGCGCATGTTTAAGTCGCAGGAATGAAGAGGTTTTTTCGAGCATCAATCAAATAGCAGGTTCGATGGCTCAGGTTTATAGTAGGAGTATTGGAGCTACACATTTCGTCGTATGAATAACCCGAAGGTTATTTCTTTAAAACCATCAGTTCTTATTTCAACCTTGTTTACGAATTCCATTTAGACTTTGATTTTGCTAGAACCCGGATTTGTCATGATAGTAGTTTATTCATCTTCAGAGGAAGACCTTTGCCGTTGTTGTCGTAATATTGTGTTCTTACACAAATAGTAGAATGGGCCACTGCCAATGAAAAATAATTCTTTAACCACGAATAATTTGAAGGATGTTTTCAATCCTAGTGCCATGAACTAAATGAATTCATTATGAAACTACAATTCTTATTTCCGCATTCTGTCGAAGAATTGCAAGTTGTGAAAGTTGCTAAAAATGGCCATGAATATAAATATTTTTATAATAATGATTCCAAGTGGAAAATTGAATAGTTGAATGGTTCAACCATTTATTGATCAAGTTGATGATTCAGAAATCATATATTTTGTTAGGAACTTGAAGTTCATAATCGAGTCACTTCTCGAATGTTAAATGTCAGAAGAACAATTAATTGTTGTTGTGCTTCGCACAGTTCTTCGATGCTATGCTCAAGGTCAAATACTTTTCAGATGTTATTAATTTATGTAAATAATTTGTGTTGCTTCTATGATGATAATAATAATTTCGACGATATATTTTTGAAACTGGAAAAACAAGTGAAAGTTTAAAAATTCTATGAACATTTATTCTACGAGTGTTAATATCATGTAAATATTCAAACAGTGATCTACGATATTTCCAGTATAGACAATTAACTTTGAACTGGAATTAATCATTAATAATTTTGGAACACAGTCTACAGGACTATTAATCGGACTTGTGTTTCCAAAAAGATTGTCAAATGTGTTTGGAAAATTTCTGTATATTGTGTGTAAATAAGAGTGTGGATCGCCACACGTGGATGATGCTGCTTTGAGCATCTTTGCAGTCAATTTTAACTTCAAAATAAACTGAGATAATTTTACCAGATGTGTTACTCCCAATTAAATCTCCTTCTATCCTTATTGTTGCATTGAGCCAAAAATCAGTAAAGCATTTTTTCTATTTGATGTCGTTTTTGCGATTTGCTTTAACCCATCTGGCGCTCCGGGATATTTTGACTCTCGTGCTGACTGATTATTGGTAAAATGCATATGTGGTCGTGCGGACTCCGGTCTAAACGGGCACAGTATATAGAAAAGACTGGACTGGTATAAGAACCACCAAACAATAGTTTACTATGCTGCTAGAGATAGCAGAACATTGTCCGGGACACTGGACAGAGCTCCTCCAACTGGATGGACATGGTCTGAGTCACATTGTAATATAGATGATTGATTTTTAAGGAGCAGAACGGAAATAATATAGCAGATAGTTTAGTTCACAGTTGCTGCTCCTAGCTTCGACCGGGTCAACGATGAGGTCAGATCAATTTGGATGTGGCGGATGGATTTTAAGGCCAGATGCCCCTCATGATGCCCACCTGACCGCGAGTTAGAGATGAAATGAATGAAACTTGGGAGGATACCGCCCGAAGAATTTGTCTGGTGTTGAAAATGGGAAATAATATCAAACATTGACGACGGTTAAATTCTAAAATTAATAATAATAACAAGAAGTTCCGTGACGAACTAAAGAGCCTACTTTTCTTAATGATTACTCTATATGGATCTATCTAGAATAATGCCGAAATTAAGTTGGTAATATCGAAATTTCTAATTAGTTCGAACTACTGTATACCTGGCATAATGTAGCCTAATAGAGAACTACAGTTGGCAGCCCTGATGACTGAATATATTCTTAGTTCAATCTCTTAAGGTTCAGAATACAAAATTTGGTTGAAGTCCAATGGATAGCATGGACGTTACATGCAGTAAAACATTGGATCTAACAGCGCGCGTAAAATCATGTTGGCAACAATGACATACATGTATTGGTCAGAAATAATCTGAAATAATATGATCTATTGCTGTGTCAATTTTGAATGAAATCCATTAGTTAGTATAGAAGTTACATGTATTTTAAAATTGGACCTATCTGCAGGCTTAGAATCATGTTGGCAGCACTGGCGTATATTAGTTACTCCAAATTAATCTAGAATGCCAGGTACTATGCGTGTGCAAAGTTTAGAGCTATTGGCTTGCATACTTTCTGATATATTGATATTAGGGTAACAAAAATAGAGACAGTATTTATTAACAGTTGGCAGCCCTGGTTACTATTAAGAATTGACATAGTCATATCTGTTATGGTACACATAGCACTCACGAAATTTGGTTGAAATCCAAATGATAGCATAGAAGTTACATGTATTTAAAGTTGGACCTCTCAGCAGGCTTAGAATCATGTTGGTAGCACTGACGTATATAAGTTACTCCAAATTAATATAGAATGTCAGGTACTATACGAGGACAAGAACTGTAGGGGTAGACCAAGGTTAGAATATGTTAAACAGATTGCCTCTGATGTAGGGTGTGGTAGTTATGTAGAGATGAAACGATTAGCTCAGGACAGGGAGGCATGGAGGGCTGCATCAAACCAGTCAAAAGACTGAAGACTCAAACAACAACATACGTGTGCATAGTTTAAAGCTGTCGGCTTGCATACTTTCTGATATATTGGTATTTGGATAAAATAAATTGAGAGCATTTATTAACAGTTGGCAGCCCTGTTGGTTCCTAAGAATACGTTCAGTCATGTCTGTTTATGTACACATAGCACATACGAAATTTGGTTGAAATCCAATTGATATTGTAGAAGTTATATGCATTTAAAATTTGGACCTATCAGCAGGCGTATATTCATTTTGGCAACACTGCCATGCATGGCCTCCTGGAAATTAAACTGCAATATTATTATCTATACGTGTGCCAATTTTGAAATAGCTCCTATTCATACCTTCCGAGATATCCAACATGGAGCTCAAATTTCAATAGCGATTTTTCAGCAGTTGGTAGCACTGACATCATTTTCAAATATGGCCGTGAGATATTCAGGTATAGATCTTTACTCCTTTGTTTCGATTGCTGCAGCCGTTTAGGAGTTGATAGGGGGGGACACACACACAGCCAGACAGACAGACAGACAGACAGAAGGACAGACAGACAGACAGACACACATTTGCCCGATCTCATAAGTCTACTTTTTCCTCATTTTTGCAAAATGTGAAAAGTAGGCTAATAAATAATTATTATACCAAGAGAAATGTACAAGCGACTGCGTGATAAATTCAGAGTTGTGATTCTGTAGTGTTTGGTGGGGGAAGGTTGGTGGCTACTCCATGGTAGTCCATTATAACATGAGTAGGCTACTCAACTGTACGCCCCGTGGTATATTTTTAGCGTGGTAAACAGCCATCGCGGAGGCCCGGATTCGATTCCCGAATCTGCTAAGAAATGTAAATCTGTTTGAGGTACTGGGATGGTATCGTCGATATGCAAAACATCCATTTCGTGATACACAGAGTGTTCCAGAATTTCTATAACAGACTTCTTGGGGTTCTGAAGAGGAAACGCACCATTTCGCTTTTTTTTTTTTTCGTATGGTTTTTAGTGCCGGGAGTGTCCGAGGACATGTTCGGCTCGCCAGTTTTGTAGCTGCTTCGAGACGGACACCCAATGGGTGAGCTACAAGTACCGTTGGGGAGGGAAGGAGGGAAGGTGGAATGTAAGGACGAGGAGTTGGAAGGTAGCGGCTGTGGCCTATAGTTAGGGACCAACCCCGGCATTTGCCTGGAAGGAAGATGGGAAACCACAGAAGACCATCTTCAAGGTTGCCGGCGGGGGGATTCGAACCTCCTCGCCTCCCGGATGTGAGCGACTGCCATCAGTCATGCCGTAACGACCACGGCCAACTCGCTGGTATGGTCCAATCAGAACAATAGCCTATTGAATTTGTTACAATGATATTGTATGTAATATGTTCATGCATTTTGTGTAAAACAAATGTGGTAGACAAAGGCAACCGCATTGAAGGTGCTGAGTTCATTACGGAAGGCAGATTAATTTCAATACATGCATTCATGAAACATAACAAACAGAACCAAAACGCCATGATAGCTTCACTGTTTCATAGACTAAGAGAATACAAAAAAGAATCAAAGATAAAACACCAGCTCACAAAAGAAGATATAGGCCTACTGTACCATCTAGTGGTGAACTGGTGCACTAATTCCAAGAAAGAGTGACGCTAATAATACAGTGAGTCCGGGAATATTCTCCGCAGCGCCTACATGCGTTTGCGAGAGCTAGCTACAACAGATACGTTGGTTGCACGGCTGCCGCTTGCATCATCTCTACTTAGTATAAAACAAAGTCCCCGATTCTTGGATGTTACGGGTAAACTAGAGAACTACAGGATGGATTTTGATGCGGTTTTCACCATTCTGTAAAGGATATATCGAGTATGATATCTGTAGAAAATAATTTATTTATGATCGAAGGAAGCCGAGCAATAACGATTTTAGTGGAAACGTCGATAAAAAACCTCGCGTCCGAGCGCTCTGTAAGCTTACGCTGGGCAAACCGTTAAAAATATCTAAATACTATGAGTGTAAGAATTGTTCAGCATGAAAAGTTCTACAAAAAGTCCGCGAGAGCTTATGTCTATCTTCCATACATCGATCACTATAAGGGAACAACTGAAGCTTGTCTCTTAAAGCTTTATGTGCTGTCGAGTTAGAGATTCCTGTTTGTTGAGCTAATTTTCGTGTTGATTTACTTGGACTACGCAGCATTATGTCGGAGATTTCATCAAGTTTTTCCTCTGTTAAAAGCATAGGCCTGCCTGTTTCAGGTACATCGTGAACTGAGCCAGTCACACGAAATTTACTTACCAAATCCCGAACGGTATCACGGTTTGGACACTTTGAATTAGGAAACCGCGCCTGAAATCTTAATTTTACATTTTCTGTAAACCGATCGCCTTCGCAAAAACGTACTCCACCAAAAAAAACTGTCTCTTCAGTAGTAAACATTACCGCCTGTATACTGTTGCACTTTTCCAATAATAATCTATCTGAACGCTCGCTGATTGTAATACACACTGAAGACATGCAGGTTCGCTCGCTTATCGCGATACACACTGACAGCCCACACGGGGGAGTCCCGCTTTGAAGGACACAGTGCAGCCAACTAAACTCATGACTCAACCACTCACAGCTGCACGTACCCACTGCGGAGAACATTCTCGGGCACCCGGTACCTCGATGCACAACAAGAGCTGCTCGATGTCTTGTATCTCGGAATGGTACACATTTGTTGGACCTTGTCACCTACAGTGGCGGTTGCTTATAACCCCTACAAGTGTGCAATAGGAATCCTGGAACACCATGTATAGTAGATATTTCGAGCCGTAGGCGCATGGAGCTCAAACTCGTCCCGACCAGGAGTCATCTCATTGGCCGGTTTTTAGCCTACTTTCGATTTTTGCAAAAAATTAAAGTAGACTTATGAGATCTACACAGGGCCAAAATTTGTGTGTCTGTCTGTGTGTCTGTGTGTGTTAGTGTGTGTACTCTGAATGTCTGTCCCCTCCTATCAATTCGAACACGGTGAAACCGAATTGAACGAAATTTGGTACAGTGATAGAACCAGCAAAGGGCACGTCAGTGTCATGTTTTATATCGCCGCCATCTTGACGGAAACGGAATGGCGGCCACCCAAATGTTAAAAGCATAAATCAAATTAAGACCAACCTAATCATCTGATCTCTACCAAATTTTGCAACATTATACCTTTATGTATGAACAATCTCTTGACCAAATTACAAGGTCATCGGCCAACTATTTTGCGGATGGCGGCCATGTTTGTGTGCAAATTGATTCCCCCTATCAATTCAAACACAGTAAAGCCGAATTGAACGAAATTTGGTACAGAGGTAGCATTAGCAAAGGACACCTCAGTGTCATGTTTTATATCGCCGCCATCTTGATGAAAACGTAATGGTGTCCACCCAAATGTTAAAAGCTTATATCAAATTACGACCAACCTAATCATTTGATGCCGACCAAATTTTGCAACAACATACCTTTTTGTGGGAAGCATCTTTTGACTGAACTACAAGGTCATCAGCCCCATAGTTTGCAGATAGCGGCCATGTATGTGTGCAAATCGATTCGCCATATCAATTCAAACATGGTGAAACCGAATTGAATGAATTATTTACAGAGGTAGTGAACCGTTTTTATCAGGTTCATTATTTTCTGTCATATTATTATTATCATTTCCTTCATGTCGCATTATTGTGACATACGTTTCTCTGTCACTCTTACTGCGATCAAACTTAGTAATTCTGCGTAGACGTTTCACCAGATGGTGAAACTTTTCATCCCTACTAACACAATGTTACCATTGGTTGAAGCACTACTTGTTGTCAGGCTTTGCCTCCGCTATTGGACCCCCTCCACCCATGTATACGGAGAGGGGATGTTTGTCGTATCTACGACTTATTTTTCTCGGGCGCGTTACTGCGTTCTTTAAGAGAAGGCTTTTTCCTTCCAGTTTTGGGCCGTCATGTAGACGGACGTGTGTGCATGTGTCGGGCTTTTGCTCGGACCCAGAAAGCAACTAAATGTAAGTACGATTCAGTCATTGAATTTATCTAACTTGAGGTCATTTTAAATTTCTGTTTCTTCATATTTTTTATTTTGTGTCCCCTTTGATTCACTTATAATTTCCCTTTCTTATGATGATGTGAATTCGATCCATGAACCAAGTCCCTTCGCCTTTGTTTACGTTAGTTTAGCGAAGCCTCTGTGTTTATTTGTCATCCCTCCCTTTCATGTAATCGGTTTTATTTTTACGTAAATCTTTCAGGTCTGAAATATCTGCTATTTTTCAACGAGGCTTAATTATGCTCTGTATTGCGTCACCACCTGGTTCGGCGTTCTTTTAAGACGACCTCCGGTGGATTGTCGCATCAGAGCCTTGTTTTTGCGGATGGAATCGGCGAAGTTACGGAGCTGAGTCTCACGTCTTCAGCCAGATCCTCCCTCTGTTTTATTGAAATGTATGTGAGCGATGGTCATCGTGCTAATCACTGTCCATGCGCCACATTACTTTCTTTGTTTCATCGTATGTCGTTGTGATTCGGCATTTCTACCTCTGTGTAGGCCTACATCTTCCTACGAAGCATATTTCTTAGCTGATTGATTTTTTTCTTTTATTTCCTGTCCCGGTAATGTCAAGTAATTTAATGTAATTTTCATTTCGTTTATTTTTATGTGTTAATTTTGTGTTACTTCCTCTGACTTCGTTATATTACGTAACCCAGTGTCATCCCCCCCCCCCCCCCCCCGTTTCCCTACATACACACTCCTCCACTCCCCACCCTTCCACCCCCTACCCCATGATTTCACAACATCACGAGCGTCTGAGTTCTGTTTTTGGCGCTGGACATTGTAGTCCAGATCATGTCATCTCTGTAAGTAGTCGTTCTTGTAATCTATACCACGAATTTCTTTAATTTCTTTAATTTTGCTTCATCTTTTTTTAAGTTTTATTATTGAATCGCGTTTCCAATTAGTTGCTATTATGATTTGAATTTATTTCTTGATTCCTTTTATTTTATATTTAAGTTGCTCGTGTTTTATTTTCATTTCTAATTTGTAGTCAGTACACATGTGTTTATTTTATTATTAATATATTTTTATTCAGTAAGTACAATATTTTCTTCTGTCTTATGATTTCTCGTATTTGAGTTCCTCGTTTGTCTTTCGATTCGACTTAGTCTTGGCTTCGCACTGTAGCGAAGTTACGACTAACACGGTCTCTGGGACCCTTGCTCTATTACTTAAGTTTAATTTTTCCTTTTGATTTTATCTTAAACATTTGTTCTGGCTTACTTTCTGTGGAAGTCATCTTTCTTTCGATTCGGAATCTTGGGCCCAGCACGCATCGAAAGAAGTATTCCTTCCTCGTTCCCTACGTGATCCTGTTTAGTTTTTGTTGTTTTTGCTTCCACTGTATTCCTCATACCTCTGCTATTTTGTTTAACGTAAAAGCTCAAACCCGGTGCAGTAGCACTAGCAAAGGGCACTTTATATTTATGTTTAATATCCGTATAGCACGTTGTATTTCAAAAAGCTACTACAACCAACATTCAATTATACTCCTTGAAAATGGCAAAGAGTTCAAACGATACCCACGCATTTAGGAGAAAGTAGGCTATATGTTCTTTACTGAACATTTTGTTTGTCAAGTCTTGGATATTCTTCTTCACAAACTTGCCAAACACTTAAAACAATTGGACTAAGAATTGCAGTTGATGAAACTTTAATAGTATACAAAGACTCACATTCATTATCAATAAGAAATTAGCAGAATATTAACACTTTTACTCTAATTATTGTCTTTTATCACTCGACATAATTATAAGCAGCTTACATTTTAAATATTCACCAAGTTTTGTCCTTGGAAGCACTGAAATGTCATTGCACTGCTTATTTACAATAGACAGATGTTTACACATCACAGCTGCCACTCAGAAGGTTTGATGTGAATGTCATCTTGTTTCCTCGAAACAGCAGCCGAGTACAGATATGTTCTCTCGAGCATGGGAAGGCTTTAAATGTCATCGTTAGCAAGATTTGATGGCCACACTCTATCAACATTGCGCTGGTACACTCATATACAGGCGGCCACAAAGTCCCGTGTAAATGTGATCACACAGGATTACTTTCAACTGGAGTTGCGAACGTCTCCACAGGTGATGTAGTGACAGATTACATACGGTAGTTCTAAATGTGCCTTGTGTAAATAATAGCAGTGGAGCGCCGTGATTGGCTGTTAGAAAATAAGATGGCTGAAAGTTTGTCATCGCCGTTGGAGAGGTTTGGCAAATACATCCACAACGAGAATACAACCAACAGCTACAACAAATTACAAGAAGTATCGACAGAGGTGTCGTGCCATTTCGTCCAGGAGCTATTTCGTCCAAATTCCACGAACAAAAGGAAGCTTGTAGTTTAACGTGACCGTTAATCTTGAGATCATGAGCCACGGGACCTCCTTTTTACGTGGAATCCGAACCACAGGACATGGCATTTCACTTCGAAAATCTCACGTGCATTGACCGGGAATCGAACCCGGACCGCCTTGGTGAGAGGCATTCAGCTAGACCGCTGAGCCACCACGCCCCTAATTCCACGAACAGAGGCTGGTGGGTTGACTCTCTACCGGCCCACTAGTGCTATTTCGTCCTAACACCTATGATTGACAGTTTGACAGGTCTACAATAACTGTTTCATTTCATTGCATTTCTTGTTAGAAATAAGTAATTTTTTGATGTTTGTAATAATGGACGTTACTCACTCTGCTCGTTTGCCACCAGTCAACTGTAGTTTACAATGAAATGCTTATAATGTAAACAACAGAGTGAGAACAGAAACACATATTTTCACAAATCATGTGATAATTATGATGATGATGATGATGATAATTGTTGTTTTAAGGGGCCTAACATCTAGGTTATCGGCCCCTAACGGTCTGGGTGATAGCGAAAATGACAATGAAGTGTAAACCAGAACGGAAATTAAGTGAGAAGGAAAGGAACTCAGATTGAAACTACTCACAAAATGGATAGCGGTAATACTTACAAAACGAATTTAGAACGAAAATACTCACAAAAGGAATAGATTGAATTATACGCACAAAATGTACGTCAGGTTGAAAATACGTACACAATGCAATTGAAATTGAAAATACACAATGTAATGTAGATGAAAAACGCGCATTTCAGATTCTAAATACTCACAAAGGGCAAGTGAAAGTGGTTGATAACTCCATAATTATCAAGGATGTTAATTCATAGAGATTATTCGAACGAATGGAGTCTCTGTTCATAAACAAAGGAGGGGAGGGGAGGAATGGAATTTCACAGCAGGGGTGGTTGGGAAATAGCACAGCCAGTTGTGGATATCCCACAACCTGTGGTTGTGCACGTAAGTACAGCGGTCATTGACCTCCGACTACCTGCACTGCCTCAACCCTTGTCCACTTTTCGTCTGGACGAGATGGCACTCATTCAATTGTGTAATAATTTGTAAAACCGAGATGGAGAAAATGGCACCTAGACGAAATGGCACTGAACCTCGACAGACGGCGACTCAGGGATTGGTCTCATCCTTCAGATGTACGCAAATTTAGCCTAGACCGGAAAATAATAAAAGAAGTTTAAGTCACTATCTTGAAGACTCTGTGCTGCTAGAGCAATTCTACTTCAGTGATTTCCAAACTAATAGATAGGGCGTAAGCGACTGACACTGTGGCCTCCTCGTTCTCCGGATCTCAACCCATTAGACTTCTACTAATGGGGTCATTTAAAGGCCGTTATGTATGGCACACCTATTCACGTGGACATGCTGCGTCAGCGAATACAGCAAGGATGTCAGCAGATACGGCAGACGCCAGGAATATGGGAGCGTTAGTTAGTTATTGTTGTTTTAAGGGCGGAACTACGAGGTCGTCTGCCCCTAATATGGGAGCGTTACATCTCGTGGTAGCCATTTTGAGCACCTTCTGTACAGAACTAAATAGTAACGTACACTTTATCAACACAAAATGACCAACCTGCATAGTGAAGTGGTCTGTGTTATCAAACAATGCTTGTATCACGGAAACGAACGCACACACAATGTTTACATGACAGGTTTTGCTTGTTGTCAGCTCTTCTATCGAATCCTCGGAGCTTTCCCACATATTTAGTTACACCCTGTATAGAAATTAAGAAAATGACGGAATCATTGTACACCTCTTTAGGATGGGAAGGCCACACTCAAATACCGGAGAGGGAACAAGTGAGAAATAGAGTATTTGTAGATGAGATTATGATTGCTACTGATGAGAAAGGATTAAGCAAGTATTCTTGAGAGAATGTGAGATTTGGAGGAGTTAAGTTATTCTCTATGAATTGGAATTAAAAGGCTAGATGGTACAGTATCTTGAGTCAATACATTTATATAGAAAATATTCTCAAATAATGTGTAATGCAGACTGCTAATCGCAAGAGTAATCGTTTGGCCACTTTGTGACATTGGCTACCCTCTGAACCAATCGAACACAAAAGATACCGGCAATTAATTGGATGTTTGATGTATGCCAGTGTTACAACTGCAGCTGTAAGTTTCTTCAGTCTGTACCAAACAAATCCAACTAAGGCTGGATTGAAACGTGTCCTGTGCTATTTGAAAGGCACAAAGAACTATGGTTCTCGTTTAAGAGAATCAATACGTCTGCAACAGAAGCCTATGATGATGCTGATTATGCAGATCGGATTGACAGAAAATCCGTTTCTCGTCTTTTTTTTAAACATTTGGAGAGACTGTTATTTGGCCATGCAGAAAGCATCCACCACTGAGGCAGAGTTTTAGCATTGGCTTCAGCAACAGCTGAGTTATTAATGACGGAACCGCAGATTTGTGTAGACACCAATTAAAGTTTGTCAGGACAATCAAACATCTATTCATTCTTTACACAATTTACACAATTAAATCATGTTGAAATCAAGTATAATTTTGTCTTAGGGACTTAGTGAAGAAAAAATACTGTGTATCGAACACATTCCAACGGATTGTCAGGCTGCTGATACTTTTACTGTCTTTGAGAAACCAGAATTAGTTACCGTATGTTGGCAATATGAACAAGACAAAATTAAGGATCCGAAATTGGAAAATGATGATTGTTTAAAATGAGATCACTTTTGTTCTATGTATAAAAGAAAATTATGAAGTGATACAATATTCAGAAATTGAGAAGGAGCAATTTCAAATTACTATTCATCAGAATTAGTCATGCATTTCGGTTTTCGTTTGTTTTACTTTTGGCCTGTGATATCGTTTTCGGTTCCTCGCGCCGAAGCGTTGAGGTTAATGTTGGTGTTGTTAGTAAAAGCACGTATCTAGTTTAATTCAAGAGTTTATTTGGTCAGTTAACCAAGCACGTGCCAAGTTGACTGTGAGATCATAGAGTCATGGTTAGTGTTGAACATGGTACACAATATTATGTACGAGGAGATTTTATCTGGAGTACAATCACGTTACCCATAAACGCACGATATATTCAGTTTGTGTCCTTGGCTGTCACGTGTTCCGCTGTACCACCATGTGTACAGGAGATCAACACTCGACCTCTCAGCAGCCTACAGAGTGTTCTAGGAGCGATGTTATACCACCATGTGTACAGGAGATCAACACTAGACCTCCCAGCAGACTATAGAGAGTTCTAGGAGCGATGTTATACCACCATGTGTACAGGAGATCACTCGACCTCTCAGCAGCCTACAGAGTGTTCTAGGAGCGATGTTATACCACCATGTGTACAGAAGATCAACACTAGACCTCCCAGCAGCCTACAGAGTGTTCTAGGAGCGATGTTATACCACCATGTGTACAGAAGATCAACACTAGACCTCCCAGCAGCCTACAGAGTGTTCTAGGAGCGATGTTATACCACCATGTGTACAGAAGATCAACACTAGACCTCCCAGCAGCCTACAGAGTGTTCTAGGAGCGATGTTATACCACCATGTGTACAGAAGATCAACACTAGACCTCCCAGCAGACTATAGAGAGTTCTAGGAGGGATGTTATACCACCCTGTGTACAGAAGATCAACACTAGATCTCCCAGCAGCCTACAGAGTGTTCTAGGAGCGATGTTATACCACCCTGTGTACAGGAGATCAACACTCGACCTCTCAGCAGCCTACAGAGTGTTCTAGGAGCGATGTTATACCACCATGTGTACAGAAGATCAACACTAGACCTCCCAGCAGCCTACAGAGTGTTCTAGGAGCGATGTTATACCACCATGTGTACAGAAGATCAACACTAGACCTCCCAGCAGACTATAGAGTGTTCTAGGAGCGATGTTATACCACCATGTGTACAGAAGATCAACACTAGACCTCCCAGCAGCCTACAGAGTGTTCTAGGAGCGATGTTATACCACCATGTGTACAGAAGATCAACACTAGACCTCCCAGCAGACTATAGAGTGTTCTAGGAGCGATGTTATACCACCATGTGTACAGAAGATCAACACTAGACCTCCCAGCAGCCTACAGAGTGTTCTAGGAGCGATGTTATACCACCATGTGTACAGAAGATCAACACTAGACCTCCCAGCAGCCTACAGAGTGTTCTAGGAGCGATGTTATACCACCATGTGTACAGAAGATCAACACTAGACCTCCCAGCAGCCTACAGAGTGTTCTAGGAGCGATGTTATACCACCATGTGTACAGGAGATCAAGACTAGACCTCCCAGCAGCCTACAGAGTGTTCTAGGAGCGATGTTATACCACCATGTGTACAGAAGATCAACACTAGACCTCCCAGCAGACTATAGAGAGTTCTAGGAGGGATGTTATACCACCAGGTGTACAGAAGATCAACTCTAGACCTCCCAGCAGCCTACAGAGTGTTCTAGGAGCGATGTTATACCACCATGTGTACAGAAGATCAACACTAGACCTCCCAGCAGACTATAGAGAGTTCTAGGAGGGATGTTATACCACCATGTGTACAGAAGATCAACACTAGACCTCCCAGCAGACTATAGAGAGTTCTAGGAGGGATGTTATACCACCAGGTGTACAGAAGATCAACACTAGACCTCCCAGCAGACTATAGAGAGTTCTAGGAGGGATGTTATACCACCATGTGTACAGAAGATCAACACTAGACCTCTCAGCAGCCTACAGAGAGTTCTAGGAGCGATGTTATACCACCATGTGTACAGAAGATCAACACTAGACCTCCCAGCAGCCTACAGAGAGTTCTAGGAGGTATGTTATACCACCATGTGTACAGAAGATCAACACTAGACCTCCCAGCAGACTATAGAGAGTTCTAGGAGGGATGTTATACCACCAGGTGTACAGAAGATCAACACTAGACCTCCCAGCAGCCTACAGAGTGTTCTAGGAGCGATGTTATACCACCATGTGTACAGAAGATCAACACTAGACCTCCCAGCAGACTATAGAGAGTTCTAGGAGCGATGTTATACCACCATGTGTACAGAAGATCAACACTAGACCTCCCAGCAGACTATAGAGAGTTCTAGGAGGGATGTTATACCACCAGGTGTACAGAAGATCAACACTAGACCTCCCAGCAGCCTACAGAGTGTTCTAGGAGCGATGTTATACCACCATGTGTACAGAAGATCAACACTAGACCTCCCAGCAGACTATAGAGAGTTCTAGGAGCGATGTTATACCACCATGTGTACAGAAGATCAACACTAGACCTCTCAGAAGACTATAGAGAGTTCTAGGAGCGATGTTATACCAGCATGTGTACAGAAGATCAACACTAGACCTCTCAGCAGCCTACAGAGAGTTCTAGTAGGGATGTTATACCACCATGTGTACAGAAGATCAACACTAGACCTCTCAGCAGACTATAGATAGTTCTAGGAGGTATGTTATACCACCATGTGTACAGAAGATCAACACTAGACCTCCCAGCAGACTATAGAAAGTTCTAGGAGGTATGTTATACCACCATGTGTACAGAAGATCAACACTAGACCTCCCAGCAGCCTACAGAGAGTTCTAGGAGCGATGTTATACCACCATGTGTACAGAAGATCAACACTAGACCTCCCAGCAGACTATAGAGAGTTCTAGGAGCGATGTTATACCACCATGTGTACTGAAGATCAACACTAGACCTCCCAGCAGACTATAGAGAGTTCTAGGAGGGATGTTATACCACCATGTGTACAGAAGATCAACACTAGACCTCTCAGCAGCCTACAGAGAGTTCTAGGAGCGATGTTATACCACCATGTGTACATAAGATCAACACTAGACCTCTCAGCAGCCTACAGAGAGTTCTAGGAGGTATGTTATACCACCATGTGTACAGAAGATCAACACTAGACCTCTCAGCAGCCTACAGAGAGTTCTAGTAGGGATGTTATACCACCATGTGTACAGAAGATCAACACTAGACCTCTCAGCAGCCTACAGAGAGTTCTAGGAGGTATGTAATACCGCCATGTTTACTGAAAATCAACACTAGACCTCTCAGCAGACTACAGAGAGTTCTAGGAGGTATGTAATACCGCCATGTGCACTGTACATCAACACGGACACTTCTCAGAAAAGTACAGAGAGTTCTAGGAGGTGGGGATGCTCCTATAAGTCTCGGCCGCCGGGTTCGCTACGCCCCCATTGGAGTCGCTGACTAGCTCATCACTCTTGATGATTGGCTGATCGTCCACGTTCTTGCAGACAGTCGATATGGCGGGCAGTTCATTGCCCGCGTCATGCTCTGCGAATATTCCCAGCACGTCCCAGCGTTGAGGGTCCAGGGTTCCACTCCTGAAGAGATAGTTGGTACTGCAGCTCACTAGCACGTGAGACAATAGCGCTGCCAACATAGCGAACGTGCGGAACGGGAACTTCTGGTCTCCAGTTTCCTCGTCAAACATGGGGTAGCGAATGAGCGGGGGGATTCCTAGTCCTTCCTCGCCTCCTGTAACACGTAACATTAGTCTTATTATTATTCTTATTATTATTAACTGTGAGGTTAGGAAGAGGTAGAGAAGGTATAAGAACGGATTGTTTGGCATTTGCTGACGTTGTTGTGATACTAACGGTGTTAAAACAGCGATAAAAAGGACTGAAGAACTCCAGACGATAGCCATGAAGACTGGCCTACAAATTTCTTTTGAGAAGACTGTGTTCATGACCAACATCAAAGACGCTCCTCTCCACTTGGAGTTGAGAGAAGTCAAGATAAAGCGAGTTAAGTGTTTAAGTACTTGGGAGAAAAATTGCAGGACAATGGGTCGGAAAAGGATTCCATCAAAGAGCGGGCGAGAAGAATGGAAATGGCTTATCAACTAACGAAGGATATATACTACAAAAAGGTTCTATCCTTTGGGGATAAATTGCGACACTTACCTCCCATTAATATTACTCTTCATAAATTCCGTCATCACACTGCATGTTTACAGTGGTCGTAGTTTCCGATAATCACGAATGAGAGCTTCAAAATGAGACCAAGTTTCCTGCTGTACGATTATCCTGGGCTGAGAAAACGTTACGTCAGATAAAGTATAAGAACTTTTTATGGAGTAGTAGAAAAAAATTGAAACTTGATATTTGCACTACCAATACTTGTGCCTTTCACATATAAAAATGTCATTTGCCTCAGCCAAGTAGTTTTCCATGTATATAGATTTAAGTGAGCGGTTCCAAGAAAAAACGTCAAAAACACGGACAATTTTTCCTACAACAACAAATAAATAAATAAATAAATAAATAATATACTTGAAAATAATTGGCTTACATATTCTAACGCAGAATTAAACAAGGAAAATATTGATATAACTGTTTTTAAATCGGTCTGTTGGTTTGGTTGTAATTAAGGCCTAAACTCGAGTTTCCATAATAAACAAGAAGTTCCGTGAAGAACTATACAGCCTACTTTTCATGCCAATGATTATTCTACAGTATATGAACCTATCTAGAATAATGACGAAATTAAGTTGGTAATATCGAAATATCTAATTAGTTCAAAATATACCTGGTATGATGTAGCCTAATAGAGCACCACAGTTGGCAGCCCTGGTGACTGAATATATTCTTAGTTCCACCTCTTAAGGTACAGAATACTAAATTTGGTTGAAGTCCAATGGACGTTACATGCAGTTAGACACTGGATCTATCAGCACGCGTAAAAGCATGTTGCTAACAATACCATGCGTGTGCTGGTCAGAAATAATCTGAAATATTATGATATCTTGTTGTGCCAATTTTGGATGAAATCCATTTGTTAGTATAGAAGTTACATGTATTTTAAAATTGGATATATCAGCAGGCATAGAATCATGTTGGCAGCACTGCCTTGTATTAATTACTTCAAATTAATCTAGAATGTCAGGTGCTATACGTGTGCAAAGTATAGAGCTGTTGGCTTGCATACTTTCTGGTATATTGATATTAGGGTAAAAAAAATATAGACAGCATTTATTAACAGTTGGCAGCCCTGATTGCTCTTAACAATAGTTATAGTTATATCTGTTATGGTACACATAGCACATACGAAATTTGGTTGAAATCCAATTGATAGTGTAGAAGTTATATGCATTTAAACATTGGACCTATCAGGAGGCTTAACATTATTTTGGTATTACTGTCATAGTTGGCCTCCTGGAAATTAAACTGAAATAGTATTATCTACATGTGTGCCAATTTTGGAATAGCTCCCATGTATACCTTGCAAGGTATCCAACATGGAGCTCAAATTTCTAGTGCGTTTTTTCAGCAGTTGGTAGCACTGACATCATTTTCAAATATGGACGTGAGATATTCCGGTGCACATCTTTACTCATACTAAATTTGGTTTTGATTATTGTAGTTAGCGGAAAGTTCTTTTACATACCATAAATCTATGACATAGGACCGCCGGTTTTGCTTCCCCTCCGAAGAAAGGCATACTGAGGGATTTTAAACCCTGTTAAAATCCGATGTCATCGGCCGGGTTTGAACCCGCGATCTTGGGGTAGAGGCTCAGCATGCTACCAACTACGCCACCGAAGCCGCCATCGTCATTTCTAAGTTGTGCAACATTAAAATAAATAATTTTATCATTTCAAATGACGAAGTCGACTTCGTCGTTATGCTTGAGTCTAAAGTTGTGCGTTATGGAGACGGAAGTGACGTCATGCAGCCGCGCGGGAAGCGTGTGCGTGACGTCATGCAGCCGCGCGGGAAGCCTAAGTTAATGGGTAATGGAGTCTGTTGAAAGAGTCCTGGGGCGTCGAGCGACCTGGGGCTCTGAGCGAAGCGAAAACATTACAGGGTGACTCCTAAAGAGATATACAAGATGCCAGATAAGGTGAGGTACCCCCTGATTTCAAGAAGAATGTAATCATCCCTATACCAAAGAAAGTGGGAGCTAACAGATGTGAAGATTACCGTACAATCAGCTTGATTACTCATGCTTCAAAGATCCTGTCTAGAATAATTTACAAGAGGATTGAAAGCCAGATAGAAACGGAGTTGGGTGAAGACCAGTTTGGTTTCAGGAGAAATGTAGGAACAAGGGAAGCTGTTCTAAGTCTTAGGCTGATTTTGGAAGGTAGAATAAGGAAAGATAAAAGAACGTTCATGGCATTTGTAGACTTAGAAAAGGCTTTTGATAACGTTGATTGGACTAAATTGTTTGACATTTTGAAATCTATTGGAATAAAGTACTGGGATAGGAGGGTGATTTACAATCTGTACACAAACCAGACAGCAGTCATTCGAGCTGAAGGACATGAGAGAGAAGCTGGTATTCAGAAAGGTGTAAGGCAAGGCTGCAACTTATCACCCATACTTTTCAATCTTTATATTGAACAAGCAATGAAGGAAATTGGAGAAAAAATTAAAGTGGGAGTGAAGATTCAGGGAGAAATAATTTCAACTCTGAGATTTGCTGATGACATCGTCATCTTGGCCGACAAGCCTGAGGATTTGAATGAGTTTTTGAATGGTATATATTCCGTCTTACGGAAGGACTTCATGATGAAAATTAATAAATGTAAAACAAAAATACTGGAATGCAGCCGAAATAAATCAGAAACCTCTATGGAGATCAAATTGGCAGGTGAAAAGCTGAAGGAAGTAGGAGACTTCTGTTACTTAGGTAGCAGAATAACCAGTGATGGACGAAGCAAAGAGGATATAAAAAGTAGGTTGGCTCAGGCAAGGAAAGCCTTTCTACAAAAAAGGAATCTGTTGACATCGAATATAGATTTAGGTATTAGGAAGTCATTTTTGAAAGCCTTTGTCTGGAGCGTGGCGCTCTATGGAAGTGAAACTTGGACTATTGGTGCAGCAGAAAAGAGGAGAATTGAGGCATTTGAAATGTGGTGTTACAGGAGAATGATGAAGATCAGATGGGTAGATAGGGTTACAAACGAAGACATATTAAGGCAGGTGGGAGAGGAGAGATGTTTCTGGCGACTGCTAATGAAGAGAAGAGATAGGTTGGTAGGACACATACTAAGACACCCAGGAATAGCAAGCTTAGTTATGGAAGGAAGGGTCGAGGACAAGAACTGGGGGGGGGGGGGGGGGGGGTAGGCCAAGGTTAGAATATGTTAAACAGATTGCCTCGGATGTAGGGTGTGGTAGCTATGTAGAGATGAAACGATTAGCTCAGTACAGGGAGGCATGGAGAGCTGCATCAAACCAGTCAAAAGACTGAAGACTCAAACAACACAGATAAGAATACAAGGTGACTCTTAAGGAGGTGTACAAGATGTCGCGTAAGAATACAGGCTGCAGAATGTCAGAGCAAAATAGAGGGTGACACTTAACGAGGTGTACAGTATGTTAGATTCAATTCAAATACAGGGCGACCCATAAAGAGGTTTGCAAGATATCAGATTTAAATAATGGGTGACCCTTCAAGAGGTGCCCGCGCGGGAAGCCTAAGTTAATGGGTAATGGAGCCCTCCTGAGCCCATCTAACATTTGTAGCATGCGCCATTTGAAATGATATAAAGTATAAAGTATAGCACTTGACATTCTAGATTAATTTGCAGTAATTAATACAAGTCAGTGCTGCCAACATGATTCTATGTATGCTGATAGGTTCAATTATAAAATACATATAACTTCTATACTAACAAATGGATTTCATCCAAAATTGGCACAACAAGATATAATATTTCAGATTATTTCTGACCAGCACACGCATGACTTTGTTGTCAACATTCTTTTGCGCGTGCTGATAGATCGAGTGTCCAACTGCATGTCACGTCCTTTGGACTTAAACCAAAGTTTGTATTCTGTACCTTAAGAGATGGAACTAATAATATATTCAGTCACAGGGGCTGCCAACTGTAGTGCTCTATTAGGCAACATTATACCAGGTATATTTGGAACTAATTAGACATTTCGATATTACCAACTTAATTTCGTCATTATTCTAGATAAGTTCATATACTGTAGATTAATCACTGGCTTGAATCTTAATATTAAGAAAAGTAGCCTCTTTAGTTCATCACTGAACTTCTTGTTCTTAACAATTTCGATTCTCTGACCCCCCTCCCCCAAAGCCAAACTATAGATCCGCGCCTGGACTTTATTGACTCTTGGAAGGACTGTGAATTACAGTTCCGATGGAGAATATCATGAAGGCAAACAGCTGATTAATTCTAAGATGAAAGTAGAAGTATTATATCGCACCCCTGCAAGAAGACTGTCAAGTCTAAATTTATAGTTAACTATTATTTGACACTGTATACACACTCTTTGTTTCTAAACTACCAAATTTGTGCTGTGGCAAGCATGCATTAGATCATGGTGAAAGAGTGACACAACTCAATAACCGAATTATGCCAATAGGCCATTTCTTTCTAATTTAACTTTATCACGGTGTGCTTGAAGTAAAAACCAACAAATAGGGGGCAATTCTACAAAATATTGAAAAAATAGCAATTCATTTAAATTAATTACAACAATTTAAAGACTTTGAAGACCATTATCTCAGAACTGTGTTTTTGACTTGTGACAGTCTTCTTGCAGGGGGTTGATATGGTGGCACAACGAATTACTTCCCATTTCCAATCCAAAATACTCACAAATTGCAATTGAAATTAAAAAGCTTACAAAATGCAATTGAAATTGAAAATGCTTACAAAATGCAATTTAGATTGAAAATACGTACAAAATGTAATTTAGATTCAAAATACCCCAAAGTGCAATTGAGAATCAAAATACTTGCAAAATGCCGATTTTACAAAATGCAATTTTGATTGAAAATACTTGCAAATAGCGGTTTTTTTGAAAATACAAAATGCAATTGATATTCAAAATACTCACAAAAGTCCCGGCCCGGATATTGAAAGACTTACTAAAAAGTAATTTAGATTGTCAATCCTTACAAAATGCAACGTAGATGGAAAATACCTACACTATTATGTTGATGCAAAAAAAAAAAAGCTAGGGAATTTAGATACACGGGGGCCAATTAACAAAAACAGTGCGGAAAACGTCAGGAGAAAAGGAAATATAATGAAAAGAAAACAAGAGGTCTGGCCCCTCGAAGAAGGAGGGATCAGGAAAGATGAGACAAGGGCCAATTAAGGCGGGAAAGTGAAAGACTCCCTTGGCCACGGATACCCTAATACCGTCGAGGTCGGAAAAGAACATGAGTTGACAAAGAGAGGTCGACAGGAAAGAAGACGGAGAGGAGCCGGCACACGTAAGTGGAAGCAATGCCGGACTCAGCTGGGGTCCCGTTTTCGCCAACCCACGTCCCATTAGATGTGAGCCCCTGGGGTAAAAACAAGTTCAAATGATTTAGATGAGTTGAATACTAGATTGCAACAAACTGCAAACAGAGAAGTAAAAAGGAACAAACTCATAACAACAAGATCATTGTGTACACAGCCGCCATCTTTAGGTTATGTAAACAAATGAACTAAATCTGATGCCAGTGCATTACAATGTGCATAATCATTTACTGTACCACATTTCACTGCGCTCAGAGAGTTAAATCACGAGAAAAGTCTATTAAAAGGTTTCAACTTCGCTTGCTCGCCATGTTCGTTTTGTACATTAGGGGTTTCTGAAAGTTCCATAGATAACCTTGAACCAGTGCCCTTTATCACCGTACAAAATTTGAGGGTGATATCTGTAATAGTTTCGGAGTTATAGAATGATGGTGAAATATTTCGCACAGCCGCCATTTTGAGGTTATGTAAACAATTGAACTAAATTAGATGCCAGTGCATTACAATGTGCGCAAACACTTGCTGTACCAAGTTTCATTACGTTTCGATGGTTAAATCGCGAGAAAAGTCTATTTAAAAGTCTCAACTTCGCCCGCCCGCCATGTTGGTTTTGTAGTTACCAGGTTTTTGAAAGTCTCATAGGTGAACTTCTAGTAGTTCCCTTTATCACCGTTAACAATTTCAGGGTGATATGGGCAATAGTTTCGGAGATACTGAATGCTGGTGAAATATTTCGCACAGCCGCCATGTTGGATTGGTGAGAGACAATAAAATTTCAAGGGCACGGTCGGGGTCGGCCAGAATGGTGCCATTATCTAACCGAGTTTCATTGAAATCTCTCCAGCCGTTCAGAAGTTATTAGGGGGGGGGGGGCGGGTTTACACAAACACACACACACGCACACATAGACACACGGACAAAAGGTGATCTCATAAGCCTATTTTTAGCCTACTTTTCACATTTTGCAAAAATGAGGAAAAAGTAGACTTATGAAATCGGCCAAATGTGTGTCTGTCTGCCTGTCTGTCTGTCCTTCTGTCTGTCTGGCTGTGTGTGTGTGTCCCCCCCCCCCCCCCTATCAACTCCTAAACGACTGGAGCAATCGAAACAAAATTTGGTAGGAGTAAAAATCTATACCTGAATATCTCACGGCCATATTTGAAAATGATGTCAGTGCTACCAACTGCTGAAAAATCGCAATTGAAATTTGAGCTCCATGTTGGATATCATGGAAGGTATGAATGGGAGCTATTTCAAAATTGGCACACGTATAGATAATAACAGTGCAGTTTAATTTCCAGGAGGCCATACATGGCAGTGTTGCCAAAATGATTATAAGCCTGCTGATTGGTCCAATTTTTAAATGCATATAACTTCTACACTATCAATTGGAATTCAACCAAATTTCGTATGCTGTATGTGTATATAACCAGATATGACTGAGCGTATTCTTAAGAACCACCAGGGCTGCCAACTGTTAATATATGCTCTTAATTTATTTTATCCAAATACCAATATATCAGAAAGTATGCAAGCCGACAGCTTGAAACTATGCATACGTATAGTACCTGACATTCTATATTAATTTGGAGTAACTTATATACGTCAGTGCTACCAACATGATTCCAAGCCTGCTGAGAGGTCCAATTTTAAAATGCATGTAACTTCTATACTAACTAATGGATTTCATTCAAAAATGGCACAACAATAGATCGTATTATTTCAGATTATTTCTGACCAATACATGCATGACATTGTTGCCAACACGATTTTACGCACGCTGTTAGATCCAATGTTTAACTGCATGTAACGTCCATGCTATCCATTGGACTTCAACCAAATTTGGTATTCTGTACCTTAAGAGATGGAAACAAGAATATATTCAGTCACCAGGGATGCCAACTGTAGTGCTCTATTAGGCTACATTTTACCAGGAATATTTCGAACTAATTAGACATTTCAATATTACCAACTTAATTCGTCATTATTCTAGATAGATCCATATAGATTAATCATTGGCATGAATCTAAAATTTTAAGAAAAGTAGGCTCT
This sequence comes from Meconema thalassinum, assembly GCA_946902985.2. Classification (NCBI taxonomy): domain Eukaryota; kingdom Metazoa; phylum Arthropoda; class Insecta; order Orthoptera; family Tettigoniidae; genus Meconema; species Meconema thalassinum. The sequence continues at coordinate 5,042,891 of OX336396.1, forward strand.
TTAGTTCGTCACGGAACTTCTTGTTTCATAGATGAAAATAGCCTAAAAATATTGCAATGCTTCCGAATTATTCAGAAACCTCTATGGTCATCAAATTGGCACGTGAAAAGCTAAAGGAAGTAGGAGACTTCTATTACTTAGGAAGCAAAATAACCAGTGATGGACGAAGCAAAGAGCATATAAAATGTTGGATCAGGCAAGGAAAGCATTTCTACAGAAAAGGAATCTGTTGACATCGAATATAGATTTAGGTATTAGGAAGTCATTTTTGAAAGCCTTTGTCTGGAGTGTGGCGCTCTATGGAAGTGAAACTTGGACTATTGGTGCAGCAGAAAAGAGGAGAATTGAAGCATTTGAAATGTGGTGTTACAGGAGAATGATGAAGATCAGATGGTTAGATAGGTTTACAAACGAAGAGGTATTAAGACTAGTGGGAGAGGAGAGATGTTTCTGGCGACTGCTAATGAAGAGAAGAGATAGGTTGTGTACGCAACTTAGATGAAGTAATAGTAATAAACATATACTTACGTACGCAGCAGACGTCAGTGGAAACGTAGCTGAAGCTCTTCCCCCATCCCCGAAGAAATATAAAATAAAATAAAATAGAAGAATGAAAAACGGGGAGATCGCAGTCTTGTTTGGCTTTCGCTGGGCCCAAATTTTAAAAGACAAACCAGAAAGCAATCCCAAAAGGAAGGGGGAAAGCTAAATAAAATTAAACTACAGTAAAATCCAAAGATGAACAAATTTAAATCAGAGGCAGTGTAGGTCGTATTAACGTCACAAGTACGCTAATAAGACCGACAAACCAAAATATAGCAAAAAACCAGACAAAACTTGAAGAAGGTTACTAAAATTAAAATAAGGCGTGACGCAAAAGCAGAGATACTTAGGCAAAAATAAAATGTATTAAAATAACAACTACAATGCACAACAATCCCAGAGATATTAAAAGCAAGAAGAGAAATGACCAACAAATTAACCACAAAATAAGTTTACCGCAAGAAAAATACAAATTAGGAAGAAAATCGAAAATATACTAAATTAAATTATATTAAAATGAAATAAAATAAGATAAGTTAAGGTAACGTGTTCAAGGCAAAATGAAACGATGACTAAATGTAAGTATGTCGTAATTAGATAAAAAGACAAAACTCAGAAACGACTACACTCAACGAAGTCAAGATACGTTCTAAAATTTAGACAAAGCGTGTCAAAAGGGATGAACAAAATAGGAGGGGGTACAATGGTTCAGAACGGGGTGGAGAGGGAGGGGAGGAATGAGGAAGAAAGACGCGGAGGCACATGCAAGATCAAGTGAGTTACGAGAAAAATAGGAATTTAGACAAAAGGAAAAATTACATTAAATTATCGGCAAAACCAAAGTATACTTTAAAAATTGAAAGTATGCGTAGGAGATAAGGGCACACAATGACGACAAAAAATATGTGATGCGCAAAATATGGGCATTCACAGACACAAGAATATCACAGGTTAGGTCACCAGCATATAGCAATGGTGAGACCTCCTTTTGTGAACTCTTTAAGATAAAGAACAAAGCATTACGGGAAACAAGAAAAATAATCTCCAATCCCGTTATGTTGTTCTACGATAAGATACACTCTGAATGACAGACTCGAAGTTGTCCCCTACAAGGTAGGCAAACCCACCGTCACGCACTCCAAAGTAAAACGAAGACAGCCCACATACATAACTTTCAACCCTTAAAGTACAAAAACTACGTTATCAAAATAAATGAAAATAACACAACCATACAAAACAAAAACTCACCAGCAATTACACGCACACAAAGGGCGGAGGGAAAATATCGGGAGGGGGCAAGTACACGCGACCAAAAGAAAATAACACAGAATAAGAGTTTTAAATTGCCGAAATATGAAACTGAACTACATTAAAGCAATATAGATTACGACATACAGACACCTCGCCATGGTTTCACCTTGAACGCGGGCACTTCCCCAAGAATATGGGAATACGACTAGCCTACTTGGCTGCAAGAAAGAAATGCCTCGAAACAAAGCAAATGACGACACAACACAAAGGTAACTGCGTGGTAAAATTTGATTGGTCACGACCCCTTCCAATATATAAATCACTGGCCAATAAGGGGACAAGATGTAGATATGCCCATATATGGTATTAATAGCTTCACAGACCAAGCTTTCACGCACCACAAAGGCGTAGATTCATCACATCAGATAAAAATGGCACAAAGAAGTAAATCATAGTTCTCATAAAAATGGCTCAGTTGGTAGGACACATACTAAGACACCCAGGAATAGCAAGCTTAGTTATGGAAGGAAGGGTCGAGGACAAGAAGTGTAGAGGTAGACCAAGGTTAGAATATGTTAAACAGATTGCCTTGGATGTAGCGTGTTGTAGCTATGTAGAGATGAAACGATTAGCTCACGACAGGGAGGCATGGAGCGCTGCATCAAACCAGTCAAAAGACTAAAGACTCAAACAACAATAATAATAAAACTGAAACACAACTCGCTCATAGATGAAGCTGGTCAGTGCTCTTTAAGGGGGCAGGACCTAATGAGCGAATGTAATTTGGAACAATTGTCGACCTCGTAGCTAAATTAGCCGCAGCACATTTACTTGTTAAAGGCTGCACAAAGGAGAAACTCACACACCCATGTCTGAGACTCGAGGTGTCCTTGTCTTTAAATAGAAATATAACATATCGTGAAATAATAATAATAATAATAATAATAATAATAATAATAATAAATTATAGGGATTAACATGCACGAGAATATTGCCAGCGGTGGTCTCTTCCACGGGAGTTGCTCCAAACACGCTGCAAATGGAACACCTGATTGCCAAAGTACAGAAGGCAGTGCTACTGTCATATTGTTAGGCTATTTTTAGCCTATTTTTAATTTTAAAAAATAGGGTTATGAGATCACCTTTTGTCAGTGTGTGTGTGCGTGTGAGGTGTGTGTGTGTGTGTCCCTAATAACTTATAAACGGCTGGAGCGAGTTCGATGAAACTCGGTAAGTTCATAGCACTATTCCGGACGACCCCGACCGTGCCCTTCAAATTTTGTTACGTCTCACCAATCCAATATGGCGGCTGAGCGAAATATTTCACCAGCATTCAATATCTCCGAAACTATTCCCGATATCACCCTGGATTTTTTACGGCGATAAAGGGAACTACTAAAAGTTCACCTATGTGACTTTTGAAAACCTGGTAACTACAAAACCAACATGGCGGCCACGCGAATTTGCGACTTTTAAATAAATGTTTCTCGCGATTTAACCAACCAAACGCAATAAAACTTGGTACAGCTTATGTTTATACACATTGTAATGCACCGACATCTAACTTGGTTCAATTGTTTACTTAACCACAAGATGTTGGATGTGCGAAATATTTCACCGGCATTCTATATCTCTGAAACTATTAGCGGTATCACCCTGAAATTTTGTACGGAGATAAAGGGCTCTGCTGGAAGTTCATCAATAAGACTTTCAAAAATCGGTTAACTACAAAACGAACATGGCGGCCAAGCGAATTTGAAAATTTTAAATAGACCTTTCTCGCGATTTAATGTTCCAAACGCAATGAAATCTGGTACAGTAAATGTTTATACACATTGTAATGCACTGGTATATAATTTAGTTCAATTGTTTACATAACCTCAAAATGGCGGCTTTGCGAATTTTAAAATTGAGTTTTTATTTCTTGTGTCGTAATCATGCGATCGAAGTGAAAGTTTGAATAATGAAGCTACGCAATAATTTTCCTTTAAAGGTACATGACTCTATGGCCTATACATATAACAATCCAACATGGGGACCATCCGAAATATTTAGATGGATCTCAATATCTACGAATCTATTACAGCAATCAAACTGAAATTTTGTATGTTGATAGAGGCAATTAACTTAAGTAGGATATATGAAAATAGGCTGTATAGTTCTTCACGGAACTAATTGTTTAAAATCTCAGTAAGGTTTACACGTTACTTGATTGTGAAATCCGTATCTTTTTGACTGAGTTGTACCAAAATTATTGGAAATTAAGCATAATAATAATAATAATAATAATAATAATAATAATAATAATAATGGATACATTGAACTGCTGTTGATGCAATGACAGGATGTTCTTAGGAGATCAACTTTACTACGGTATAGCAGTAAATCTCTTCACACGAGGTTGAGAACAATAACACAGGTTATCAGACACGTACTCAGGTCGCAGAGCCGGGATGAAGCAGTTATCGTGAGAATAATTTCCACAAATCTGGCCTTAATTGAAGGACTACTCACAAATCTTAAGGGCTACGTACCCAACAGTCGTAGTACGAGGCCCACGACGTAGGAGGTGAGGCAGCCGTACGAGTTGACGTGCTTGGAGAAATGTACCACTAGGAGCAGTTGTGGAAACAGGATGACGTACACCAGGTCGGAGCACATGTACCTGTAATAATAATAAAAATAATAATAATAATAATAATATTTTTATTTTTTTTAAATATCGTATGACCTCGGATGCCGGGTGCAAGCTTTGTAATTTGACACCCAGAGGGTAGCTTGCATGTCGAATTTCGTTGTTTCTTGAATCACTATGAAAGTCAAGGAGATTAGATATCTAAGCTCCTTGAATACTATAGCGCTTTCTAGTAGAGAAATGAGGAACTTTGTGTTGGCGGAAACTCCCGAGATTAATTTTGCCATTATGAACACGAGCTACTGAATTCAAATGGGTTCTTTGACATGCCAACATCGTATGACATTCGTGTCTTATTTTTTGCCGCATTTCAAAAAATTACTTACCACGGCCAGGAGCGAACCTGCAATCTTGGGGGTTAGTAGACCGACACGCTATCCACTCACCCGCCGTGGCAAGCTATAATTATAATAAAGATGAAAATGATGATAATTGTTGTTTTAAGGGGTCTAACAACTAGGATATCGGCCCCTAATGGTTTGGGTGAAATGTGAACTATAACTAATACTAACTACAGACTTACAAACTAGAAGAAGAAATGGTAAACAAATAAAGGATAAGGCAAATAAAGGCCAGGGGGAAAAGAAATGCCCTCAACCCTCGAAGAATGAGGATTGAGGGACTTGGAAGGAAGGAGAGCCATGAAAGGCAGATGGGAAAGGGGAAGGAAGAGAGAGTCCCTCCAAGGTGAGAGGAAAAAGGGGACAAAACGGACCCAGCTCACGAAACCCTCGGGGTCGCCAACTCCCGAACTCATCAGCCGTGAACCCCTGAGTGTGTAGCATTATCTATTGTGTTGGGGCTACACACACCCTGCCTCCTTGAGGGCCTTGAGCAGAAGGCAGGAGATACTGTGAGCCCCTGAGGGTGTAGCATTATCTATTGTGTTAGGGCTACACACACCCTGCCTCCTTGAGGGCCTTGAGCAGAAGGCAGGAGATACTGTGAGCCCCTGAGGGTGTAGCATTATCTATTGTGTTGGGGCTACACACACCCTGCCTCCTTGAGGGCCTTGAGCAGAAGGCAGGAGATACTGTGAGCCCCTGAGGGTGTAGCATTATCTATTGTGTTGGGGCTACACACACCCTGCATCCTTGAGGGCCTTGAGCAGAAGGCAGGAGATACTGTGAGCCCCTGAAGGTGTAGCATTATCTATTGTGTTGGGGCTACACACACCCTGCCTCCTTGAGGGCATTGAGCAGAAGGCAGGAGATACTGTGAGCCCCTGAGGGTGTAGCATTATCTATTGTGTTGGGGCTACACACACCCTGCCTCCTTGAGGGCCTTGAGCAGAAGGCAGGAGATACTGTGAGCCCCTGAGGGTGTAGCATTATCTATTGTGTTGGGGCTACACACACCCTGCCTCCTTGAGGGCCTTGAGCAGAAGGCAGGAGATACTGTGAGCCCCTGAGGGTGTAGCATTATCTATTGTGTTGGGGCTACACACACCCTGCCTCCTTTAGGGCCTTGAGCAGAAGGCAGGAGATACTGTGAGCCCCTGAGGGTGTAGCATTATCTATTGTGTTGGGGCTACACACACCCTGCATCCTTGAGGGCCTTGAGCAGAAGGCAGGAGATACTGTGAGCCCCTGAGGGTGTAGCATTATCTATTGTGTTGGGGCTACACACACCCTGCCTCCTTGAGGGCATTGAGCAAAAGGCAGGAGATACTGTGAGCCCCTGAGGGTGTAGCACTATCTATTGTGTTGGGGCTACACACACCCTGCATCCTTGAGGGCCTTGAGCAGAAGGCAGGAGATACTGTGAGCCCCTGAGGGTGTAGCACTATCTATTGTGTTGGGGCTACACACACCCTGCCTCCTTGAGGGCCTTGAGCAGAAGGCAGGAGATACTGTGAGCCCCTGAGGGTGTAGCATTATCTATTTTGTTGGGGCTACACACACCCTGCCCCCTCGAGGGCCTTGAGCAGAAGGCAGGAGATACTGTGAGCCCCTGAGGGTGTAGCACTATCTATTGTGTTGGGGCTACATATACCCTGCCTCCTTGAGGGCCTTGAGCAGACGGCAGGAGATACTGTGAGCCCCTGAGGGTGAAGCACTATCTATTGTGTTGGGGCTACACACACCCTGCCTCCTTGAGGGCCTTGAGCAGAAGGCAGGAGATACTGTGAGCCCCTGAGGGTGTAGCATTATCTATTGTGTTGGGGCTACACACACCCTGCCTCCTTGAGGGCCTTGAGCAGAAGTCAGGAGATACTGTGAGCCCCTGAGGGTGTAGCACTATCTATTGTGTTGGGGCTACACACAACCTGCCTCCTTGAGGGCCTTGAGCAGAAGGCAGGAGATACTGTGAGCCCCTGAGGGTGTAGCACTATCTATTGTGTTGGGGCTACACACACCCTGCCTCCTTGAGGGCCTTGAACAGAAGGCAGGAGATACTGTGAGCCCCTGAGGGTGTAGCATTATCTATTGTGTTGGGGCTACACACACCCTGCCTCCTTGAGGGCCTTGAGCAGAAGGTAGGAGATATTGTGAGCCCCTGAGGGTGTAGCACTATCTATTGTGTTGGGGCTACACACACCCTGCATCCTTGAGGGCCTTGAGCAGAAGGCAGGAGATACTGTGAGCCCCTGAGGGTGTAGCACTATCTATTGTGTTGGGGCTACACACACCCTGCCTCCTTGAGGGCCTTGAGCAGAAGGCAGGAGATACTGTGAGCCCCTGAGGGTGTAGCACTATCTATTGTGTTGGGGCTACATACACCCTGCCTCCTTGAGGGCCTTGAGCAGAAGGCAGGAGATACTGTGAGCCCCTGAGGGTGTAGCATTATCTGTGGTGGGGCTACACACACCCTGCCTCCTTGAGGGCCTTGAGCAGAAGGCAGGAGATACTGTGAGCCCCTGAGGGTGAAGCACTATCTATTGTGGTGGGGCTACACACACCCTGCCTCCTTGAGGGCCTTGAGCAGAAGGCAGGAGATACTGTGAGCCCCTGAGGGTGTAGCACTATCTATTGTGTTGGGGCTACATACACCCTGCCTCCTTGAGGGCCTTGAGCAGAAGGCAGGAGATACTGTGAGCCCCTGAGGGTGTAGCACTATCTATTGTGTTGGGGCTACACACACCCTGCATCCTTGAGGGCCTTGAGCAGAAGGCAGGAGATACTGTGAACCCCTGAGGGTGTAGCACTATCTATTGTGTTGGGGCTACACACACCCTGCCTCCTTGAGGGCCTTGAGCAGAAGGCAGGAGATACTGTGAACCCCTGAGGGTGTAGCACTATCTATTGTGTTGGGGCTACATACACCCTGCCTCCTCGAGGGCCTTGAGCAGGAGGCAGGAGATACTGTGAACCCCTGAGGGTGTAGCATTATCTATTGTGGTGGGGCTACACACACCCTGCCTCCTTGAGGGTCTTGAGCAGAAGGCAGGAGATACTGTGAGCCCCTGAGGGTGTAGCACTATCTATTGTGTTGGGGCTACACACACCCTGCCTCCTTGAGGGCCTTGAGCAGAAGGCAGGAGATACTGTGAACCCCTGAGGGCCTTGAGCAGAAGGCAGCAGATACTGTGAGCCCCTGAGGGTGTAGCACTATCTATTGTGTTGGGGCTACACACACCCTGCCTCCTTGAGGGCCTTGAGCAGAAGGCAGGAGATACTTGGAGCCCCTGAGGGTGTAGCACTATCTATTTTGTTGTGGCTACACACCCCCTGCCTCCTTGAGGGCATTGAGCAGCAGGCAGGAGATACTGTGAGCCCCTGAGTGTGTAGCACTATCCATGGTGGGGCTACACACACCCTGCCTCCTTGAGGGCCTTGAGCAGAAGGCAGGAGATACTGTGAGCCCCTGAGGGTGTAGCACTATCTATTGTGTTGGGGCTACACACACCCTGCCTCCTTGAGGGCCTTGATCAGAAGGCAGGAGATACTGTGAGCCCCTGAGGGTGTCGCACTATCTATTGTGTTGGGGCTACACACACCCTGCCTCCTTGAGGGCCTTGAACAGAAGGCAGGAGATACTGTGAGCCCCTGAGGGTGTAGCACTATCTATTGTGTTGGGGCTACACACACCCTGCATCCTTGAGGGCCTTGAGCAGAAGGCAGGAGATACTGTGAGCCCCTGAGGGTGTAGCACTATCTATTGTGTTGGGGCTACACACACCCTGCCTCCTTGAGGGCCTTGAGCAGAAGGCAGGTGATACTGTGAGCCCCTGAGGGTGTAGCACTATCTATTGTGTTGGGGCTACATACACCCTGCCTCCTTGAGGGCCTTGAGCAGAAGGCAGGAGATACTGTGAGCCCCTGAAGGTGTAGCACTATCTATTGTGTTGGGGCTACACACACCCTGCCTCCTTGAGGGCCTTGAGCAGAAGGCAGGAGATACTGTGAGCCCCTGAGTGTGTAGCATTATCTATTGTGTTGGGGCTACACACACCCTGCCTCCTTGAGGGTCTTGAGCAGATGGCAGGAGATACTGTGAGCCCCTGAGGGTGTAGCATTATCTATTGTGGTGGGGCTACACATACCCTGCCTCCTTGAGGGCATTGAGCAGAAGGCAGGAGATACTGTGAGCCCCTGAGGGTGTAGCATTATATATTGTGGTGGGGCTACATACACCCTGCCTCCTTGAGGGCCTTGAGCAGAAGGCAGGAGATACTGTGAGCCCCTGAGGGTGTAGCACTATCTATTGTGGTGGGGCTACACACACCCTGCCTCCTTGAGGGCCTTGAGCAGAAGGCAGGAGATACTGTGAGCCCCTGAGTGTGTAGCATTATCTATTGTGGTGGGGCTACATACACCCTGCCTCCTAGAGGGCCTTGATCAGAAGGCAGGAGATACTGTGAGCCCCTGAGGGTGTAGCATTATCGACTGTGGTGGGGATACACACACCCTGGCTCCTTGAGGGCATTGAGCAGAAGGCAGGAGATACTGTGAGCCCCTGAGGGTGTAGCATTATCTATTGTGGTGGGGCTACATACACCCTGGTTCCTTGAGGGCCTTGAGCAGAAGGCAGAAGATACTGTGAGCCCCTGAGGGCCTTGAGCAGAAGGCAGGAGGTACTGTGAGCCCCTGAGGGTGTAACATTATCTATTGTGGTGGGGCTACATACACCCTGCCTCCTTGAGAGCCTTGTGCAGAAGGCAGGAGATACTGTGAGCCCCTGAGGGCCTTGAGTAGAAGGCCGGAGATACTGTGAGCCCATGAGGGCCTTGAGCAGAAGGCGGGAGATACTGTGAGCCCCTGAGGGCCTTGAGCAGAAGGCAGGAGATAACATGAAATAAAACGAAACCAAGAGGGCTGACCCCTCGAAGAAGGAGGGTATCAGGAAAGTTGAGACAAGGGCCCATTAAGGCGGGAAAGGAAGATACTCCCTAGGCCTCGGATTCCTTAGTAACGTCCGGGTCGGAAGAGAACAAGAGTTGACCAAAGGAGGTCGACAGGAAAGAAGACGTAGAGGAGCCCGTCATACGTAAGTGGAAGCAATGCCGGGCACAGCTGGGGCCCCGTGGTCGCCAACCCACGTCCCACTATATGTGAGCCCTTGAGGGGTAATGATGATGATGATGGAGTGAAGGGCGAGTGGATACTTGCGATAGATAGTAGACGCTGCCCACTGTGAGAGCGATCAGTGCAGACAGCGCGGTGATGGTGAGGATAGCCAGCCGCATCACCCACGTCATCTCCCGCTCGCTGGCCTGTAACATAACATAACCTGTGTTTATGTGCTGACTCCAGCTAGTCAAGAGCGAAGCTCGGCGCAAGAGCCACATAGCTCCAAAATAGATCTTTTTCCGGAGACACAAAAAACGGGAAAAAGTAATTATATGTCGTAAAAGTAAGTGTTATTTATGTATATATATATTGACACTGTCAACGTTGCATCTTTAAGAATGCTGACCTTTGGTTGGAATAAGGTTTTGAAGTGAGGTTTGTAGTCCAAAACCGTTGTTCGTGTTACATCATGAACACTCTTGCGGCCGAACATTGAGCTGTCTGAGTTCATGCGGCGGCAGAACAATCCCTACAGTTCCTTTTACGCACCAAATCAGTGGATCAGTACAGTTCTTACGCCGACAGAGCTTTGTTTATGATAGCTACAGCAAAAGACGAAATTCACCAAAAATAGGAACTGCCTGGTTCTTGCGCCGGGCACAATGTAAAAGGAGAATTTTGGACAAAACTAGCTGAAGACAGAAGCTACCAGTGAGGTGACTAAGACCAGCAGGTTAATGCACACAGCTGGAATAACAATCCCAGTCTCGAAGAAGGGAAGCACTCTGACTGCGATAAGCTGAGACACTGCTATAGACGAGGTCTTGAAGGCATGTGTTGATTAATGTGTGAAATGAGGAATTTCATCTACCGTATTCTTAGATTAAAGGTAAGCCGCACCCAAGGCTTATAAACTACAGAGGTTGCCTCAATTTTCACTCACCAATCAGCGCTCACAAGGCGGATGACGTCACAAGATACCAAACGCGCCATGTGGGGAACGTAACGAAACTGTCAACATCAGCTGTTGAGTACGCAAAGAACAGTTTATTCTCATGAAATTATTGGTAAATGGGTGATAAAATAACTGAATGTAGCCTACTAACTTATGTTGTGATCTTCTTGAATTTCTTGGAAATTCGCCTAGACTCGGAAGTAGTATCGTGGGTGTTAAGTGACTTCCAATATCCACTTCTTATGCAAGATAGAATTGGAATGTATCAATCTGATAAAGAAAATTGTTATCACAGCTGCCTCACCCCCACCAGACGGTACGTCAGAAACTTCTCTCGACACAAAATCTGTCGTTCTTAGAACGTTCTTGCCTCGTTGAAATCCGTATTTTCCGTGAAATGTGACGAATTTTGCTGAAATGTGCCGGAACTGGTTTAGCCAAGTTTCTGAGGGATCGGTCATACCACCGTATGACAAGTGTTTAATCCAAGTCGGTAATGCATAATCGTGTTGAGTTTGCATTCCGTAGGTTAAGTTCCCAAGTTGTGGAAATTTATCTTGGAACTTGTGGGCTACATAACCTGCAACATAAGCCTTGCCATCTTCCTCACTTTGTTCCATGATACTGGCAATGAAGGGCGCAGGTTGCACATTGCTCCCTAAGGTTGGTTCTGGAAGCACGTTACTTGATTCAGACACTATGTCAGCTTTGTTTAGTGCTTTAGCAACTACATATTCATCTGAATATGGATCAGCAGTGTTTGTTTGCTTTTGAACAACTCCTGGATGTTTTCCTAAAATAATCATCCTCAGTCTGTAAATGCAGTCAAGGGGAGCCACCACGGGTTCGCAATTGTGAAAAGAGGTTTTCCAGTACATCTTGATTTAGCCTATGTGTGAGAATGTACTTTGTATTATGCCTACGGGCCATATCTTGGTACAGAAGTCGAAGGGATTTTATTGAAATGATGACTGCTTTCTGGAATATTTGCAAAGATTTTTACCAATGCAAAGAGAATTACTCACGAAATTTTCCATCTTGTCCAAAATCAAAATACCATGTATGGGCGTATATAAGGGTTGGGGGACTGAGGGGGCTACAGATCCCCCCGAAAAAAGCCAACTTGGGTACAACATACAATGTATTTCACAGTAATCTACTTTTAAGAAATAATTATCAATTTGGAAAAGAAAATGAGAGTTAACCTTTCTGCTTAATAAATTGAAAAGTAGCCCATTTAGATATTTTCCATTCATACTCCATAGGCTATAGTAGAAAATTCATTAAGTACTCAAAATTTTCCACGATAGTCACCCCCCCCCCCCCCCCGCCCTCGAAAAAAAATTGTATATACACCCCTGATAACATGTACGAAATATCTCAAAAACAGCTTTAAAATCATCCTAGCAGGTCATCAAACCTTAAGAGTAGGCCAGCTAGGCTCACTTACCATTTGGTTTTAGATTCCTTGGAAATCTTGGCTTTATAATAAGCAATTCGGCCCTGTAGTCTAATTCGAAGTCTTCACTCATAAAGTGGAGGGAACATATCCTACTTATTTGAGGGTTGCAATGATCTTTTCGCTTACATGCAGCAATCCACTGATTGCGAAGGCATGCGTCTTTAGGCATCGTGAAAAACGACACGTCATTTCCAACTTTATAATAACTGTGACAAACTACCACAGCACATCTTTGGCCTGGCATGATTATAAACAAAAGGGCTTAAAACACGTGTTTAAACCACTGCAATCCAGACAATATAATGTGTGGGAAAGTTGACTTTCCTTGCATATCTCGCGCCTCGCGTGCTACGAGGAAACGTGTGACGTCACGTCCTTTCCCTTCCCTCCGCGATCCCCTCACCAAAGAGCTCCATATTGAGGCAACCTCTGTAGTTTACTAGCCTTGAGCCGCACCAAGACAGTCAGCAGTGTGAGCCATGTTTAACATATCTCTCTTTTCTTTATTTCTTTGGCGGCCGTCCCGGTAGACTCAGACGCCATGTGAGATACTTCCTGTCCGGACGTGCCTTTAGGCTCTCCGCCTTATTATTTAAAATGTAATATTTTTCCTTTTTATTTAACATTGTCATTACGCCGAAGCCTTCCATGTAAGTAACGCATCTAACCTTGTTTCCACTATGCTCATTTCCTAAATTTGACTTTCCTTTTGATCTTCGTCGTGTGCTTGGATTTGCTGTGGAACCCATCGAAATGGCGGTCTCCTGTTTTGGTTTGTTTGAGTCTACGCTTTTACCTTTTATTTGTGCCGTGAAATATATCTGCGAGTGATTTTGTGAGTGTATGTTTTTCTTGCTGCCAGGTGCAATGATGTTGTTTTGATTTGGGCATATCTTCGAATGGGTCTCCCGTGGTTTGTGGACGTTGGCGTTTCGACCATTCTCCCAACACGAGGCATGACACCATATATTTAGCCCTTATGTATTTCCTTCATTCCATGCTTCGAGCAACTGGATCACGGCGGTAACTTTAAGTAGGCCTTACCGTATTCAGCTCGAACTCGGAACGTAAGTAGGGGACCATATAGGTTTAGCATGTTTTGCTAGACTACCTACAAGCACGAGTTGCTTTGAGTTTTATTTCTGCATCGTTGGCTGGCATTTTGTGTGTTTGATTGCGTGTATGTATCTTTGATATATTTCACGGACACTTTACGTCATTTGTTTCTCCTTGTAGTATCTTTGGTTTTTGCATTTCTTTTCTCTGGGGACTGCCAGCTCGATCGCATCCCTCTTGCTCGCCACAGCCTCTGCGACACGCACACAGCCCCTTGCTTTATCTTTGCTATGCTTGTTATTTGTGGTCGCCATGACAACCATCCATCTCTGGGCAGAGAAGTGATTGTTGTTGACCAGCGACCGGCTCGATTGCCTTTTGGTCAATTACCTCCTCCCTTTTTACATCATTTTTATTGGAAGTGAGCGCAGGTATGAATTTTGTTTGTTTCCGTTATTAGCCTACTTTTCACATTTTGCAAAAATGAGGAAAAAGTAGACTTATGAGATCGATCCGGGAAAATGTGTATCTGTCTGTCTGGCTGTGTGTGTGTCCCCCCCCCCCCTATCAACTCCTAAACGGCTGCAGCAATCAAAACCAAATTTAGTATGAGTAAAGATGTGCACCGGAATATCTCACGTCCATATTTGAAAATGATGTCAGTACTACCAACTGCTGAAAAAACGCACTAGAAATTTGAGCTCCATGTTGGATATCTTGCAAGGTATGCATGGGAGCTATTCCAAAATTGGCACACATGTAGATAAGACTATTTCAGTTTAATTTCCAGGAGTCCAACCATGACAGTGTTGCCAAAATAATTTTAAGCCTTCTGATAGGTCCAATGTTTAAATCCATATAACTTCTACACTATCAATTGGATTTCAACCAAATTTTGTATGTAATATCAGTACATAAACAGATATGACTGCGCGTATTCTTAAGAGCCATTAGGGCTGCCAACTGTTAATAATTGCTCTATTTATATATTTTATCCAAATACCAATATATCAGAAAGTATGCAAGCCAACAGCTTTAAACTATGCACACGTATATTCTGACATTTAGAGATTAATTTGGAGTAACTTATATACGTCAGTTCTACCAACATGATTATAAGCCTGCAGATAGTACCAATTTTTTAAATACATGTAACTTCTATACTATCAGTTGGATTTCAACCAAATTTCGTATGTGCTATGTGCACCATAACAGATATGACTATAAGTATTGTTAAGAGCAATCAGGGCTGCCAACTGTTAATAAATGCTGTCTATAATTTTTTTTACCCTAATATAAATATATCAGAAAGTATGCAAGCCAACAGCTCTGTACTTTGCACACGTATAGCACCTGACATTCTAGATTAATTTGGAGTAATTAATACAAGGTAGTGCTGCCAACATGATTCTATGCCTGCTGATTATGTCCAATTTTAAAATATATGTAACTTCTATACTAACAAATGGATTTCATCCAAAATTGGCACAACAAGATATCATAATATTTCAGATTATTTCTGACCAGCACACGCATGGTATTGTTGGCAACATGCTTTTACGCGTGCTGATAGATCCAGTGTCTAACTGCATGTAACGTCCATTGGACTTCAACCAAATTTTGTATTCTATACCTTAAGAAATGGAACTAAGAATATATTCAGTCACCAGAGCTGCCAAGTGTAGTGCTCTATTAGGCTACATTATACCAGGTATATTTTGAACTAATTAGACGTTTCGATATTACCAACTTAATTTCGTCATTGTTCTAGATAGGTTCATATTCTGTAGAATAATCATTGGCATGAAAAGTAGACTGTATAGTTCTTCACGGAACTTCTTGTTTATTATTATAAGATATTTATTGTTAATAATCATTTTCCCCTCATGAAGTGACTGTATTTGACCCCTAGGTGAAGGGTACTCTTTTCTTTGTGTGTGTGTTATTCTGGCCAGGTTTCTTTGTGTGTTCGATTTCACTTTTCATTAATTTTCCATTTCTTTATCCATGTGTCTTATTTAGTAGTGTTTGACGATCGGGCTGCTCTAGGCCTAGCTTATTCTAGCTTTCTAGCACCAGGAGGGTATTCCTACCACTCGTCGTGGGACCACCTTCACGGAGTCTGGAGTCGCTCGGCACATCTGGCCTGCAAATACGGGCCCTGCACAGGTCAGAAATTAACATCCATTTCCACTGCGTACTCCTTTCTTTTCTAGTTGGTTCCAGTGATGCAGCTAGGAGGCGCGCCAAGAATATGTTTATTTTAAAAGGGCGGTGCAAGAGCCGGGCGGAAATAGATCAGTTCCGTAATTCAAGATCTGAATATGTTTTCTGGGTCAGTCTAGAACCATGATGGTAGTGTTTTTAGCGGATTAAATCCTAAATTTTAGCAGACTTCAAACATACTGTAAAATGCAGAAATAAAATTGCTGAAGACAAGGAGGGAGACGACTTACGTTAGGCCGGAACGCGAGCTTGTAGATGTTTCTGTAGAACATTGAGCTGGAGGCGAGGATACTGGAGTCAGCTGAGGACATCACCGCCGCTGTTATCGCTCCCAGCCCGAAGAACGACACCCACTGCAACATTCAGATTGCTTCATAACAGATTGTACCTGCTACGCCCGCACGTCGCAGTATTGTATTCACTGCAAGATTCTTAGATGTTACTGAACCACTTCGTACACTGGCAATTGGTATTCAGTCGGTCAACACGAAACAATTACAATCACTGGAATATGTGAACAATAAGAAGGAGAAAACTAAGGGATGCGATGTTTCATTCGTCAAGAGAGCATCACCAGATCAAAACTTACGAGACAAGAAGCTCTACAAAACACTAGCAAACCCACAGACAGTCTCTGCCCTAAAAAATAAACAACTAACAAAAAACAAAACCGTCAGTATGTGTGATAACTATTACTCATAAATAATAAGGCAAATGTGTTTAATGTTGCAAAACTCAGAAATGACACGTTCCCATCAACAGTCATCCTCCCCCGAACTGGGTGTAGCTACTAAACTACAGTAGAATTGTAAACTAATGAACTCTGTTGCGAATTTTTTATTTAATCGACTTAGAAACAAACAACAAAACATAACAGAAAAAGGAGAAACAAGACAACTAAAAGTACAACAACAACAACAACAACAACAACAAAAGGAAGGACTGGTACTATAAACATTGTCATTTCTGATAAACATTAAGTTGTGCAACACACAAATATTAATTTAATTTAATTCTATTTGGCCTGACCAGTATGCGGCAAGTTCACATGCTTCTGTGGTAGCATCAATTTCCTTCTGGGGAGAGCATGTAGTTGGACACAACCTGCAGACAAGAAGATGGCTCATTGTCTGTTCTTCACCGCAATTACAGAGTCTGGAGTCACAGGCAAATCCCCACTTTTGCCTGTTGCTCATTGTTCTTCCGACTCCTGAGCGCAACCTGTTATTAGTATACTGTATATAAAAAATCACGAGCCTTACAGTAGTCGCATATGATGTGTAACATGTGACATGTTATCCCTCGTTAACAGTGAACTCTGTTGGTCATTGAAATAACTACTTGTAAAACTCCGGTGCCAAATCCTTTCAGCAAATATGATATAATGAATATTTTCATACCAAAGAACGACAACTTGAAGATGATTTATTGTAGGAATATTATTAATGGGCCCTCCAAACCTTGAGTAAACCGTATGCGATATACATTCCACATAGGGCTATATTTTGGCCGACAGTACCTCGAATGCTTACATTAAATAAGAATACAGCAGAAGTATGAAAATTTAATAAATCGTAATTGTTTTCAGCAAATACGATATCATGAATATTTTCACACCAAAGAACAACAATTTGAAGATGATTTATTGTAGGAATATTCTTTAATGGGGCCTCCAAATCTTGAAGTAACCGTATGCGATATACATTCCACATCGCTACATGCCCGACAGTACCAATCTCCACCACCGCGCGCGCTCATTATTTCCGTCCCGTTTCCAAAAATCACCCCCACAAAAAATATACAGCAACCGACTGGAAAGATGTTGCACATCAATTAGATGGTAATTAAATAATATCGATACTACTACTACTACTAATAATAATAATCATAAAGCAAGCATGCGCCTCTCTTTCTTCGTCAGAAGTGCTGAAATGGCTAGAGATTCACCGCTCACCAGGCATGGTGCAACTGCTTGTATGACTCAAGGATATAAGATACATTTACCTGTGAACAATCGAGCATCCTTCGTGTTGCTCATAAAACAGGGATGTCCAATTACTTTTACTCTACATTAACAAATACTATTTCACAAAATGATAACATTTCTGACTGCCAAAGCTTGTAACATAAACACAGAATTTGAATTGAAGAAAGCAAGCTCCAGCCTGACCGAGTCAAGTAGAGCAGCGCCTTCCTGCAAACTGCTCCATTTTTAGCCTACTTTTCACATTTTGTAAAAATGAGGAAAAAGTAGACTCGAGATCGGTCCGGAAAAATGTGTGTCTGTCTGTCCTTCTGTCTGCCTGTCTGTGTGTGTGTGTCCCCCATAAACTCCTAAACGGCTGCAGCTATCAAAACCAAATTTGGTAAGAGTAAATATCTATATCTGAATATCCGACGGCCATATTTGAAATTGACCTCAGGGCTACCAACTGCTAAAAAATCGCAATTTGAATTTGAGCTCTATGTTGGATATCTCAGAAGTTATGCATGCGAACTATTCCAAAATTGGTATATATATAGATACTAACATTCCAGATTAATTTTCAGAAATCCATACAACCAGTGTTACCAACATGATTCTAAGCCTGCCGATAGGCCCAATTTCTGAATGCATGTAACTTCTTACTATCGATTGGATTTCAACCAAATTTCGTATGTGATTTGTGTACCACAATGATAATAATTTGGTAAAGACCGTAAACAATAAAGACAATATAACTCAACAATGGCACATAAATTTCAAGTCAAACGTCGCGTCGCATCGCATGTATAAAATTGGGCTCAAAATCACAACACGGTTGCAAACCACAAACGTAAATATAAAATAAATGAGATTTATTAAACACACTGACTAAACACAAAATCCATTGACCTAAATTCCTATGAAAAAAGTACATATAATAAAATTACAGAAATCGAAATTTTCTACGCCCTCATTTTCCCCTTTCACTTCATAATATACGCCACATCGAAGAACTCTTACACACGTGTCTGCTTATTTTTAGCTGCAGGTCCGCACCCCGTGACGGCACACACTTATAGAGGGAAATCTAAGGTTGTCCTTCTTTAGTGGACGTTCTTTTTCTTCTTCTTCAGAATTTCACCCCTCCCCATGGGCCCCTTTAATCGGATTTATGAAAAAATAAGTCGAACACCTATTTACTTATTTTTCAAGCTGATTCCCCCCCCCGAGTTACATACTTTTTACCTATGTCGTTTAAGAGATACATGCTCCGTTAGGAATCCTTCATCCCCTACTTTTCACCCTTTCACCTCATAATATACACCACATCGAAAACCCCTTAGACACGTGTCCGCTTATTAGCCTACAGTACTTTTCACATTTTGCAAAAATGAGGAAAAAGTAGACTTATGAGATCGATCCTGGCAAATGTGTGTCTGTCTGGCTGTGTGTGTGTGTGTGTGTGTGTGTCCC
Source organism: Meconema thalassinum (assembly GCA_946902985.2). Classification (NCBI taxonomy): domain Eukaryota; kingdom Metazoa; phylum Arthropoda; class Insecta; order Orthoptera; family Tettigoniidae; genus Meconema; species Meconema thalassinum. Next base: position 5,061,971 of record OX336396.1, read on the forward strand.
CTATCAACTCCTAAAAGGCTGCAGCAATCGAAACAAAATTTGGTAGGATTAAAGATCTAAACCTACATATTTCAATGCCGTATTTGAAAATGATGTCAGTGCTACCAACTGCTGAAAAATAGCAATTGAAATTTCAGCTCATTGTTGGATATCTTGCAAGGTATGCATGGGGGCTATTACAAAATTGACACACATATAGATAATAATATTTCAGTTTAATTTCCAGGGGGCCATACATGGCAGTGTTGCCAACATGATTCTAAGCCTGCTGATAGGTTTAATTTTTAAATGCATGTAACTTCTACACTATCCATTGGAGTTCAACCAAATTTCGTATGCACTGTGTGTACAATAATAGACATGACTTTGCATATTCTTAAGAACCGCCAGGGCTGCCAACTGTTCATAAATGGTATCTCTATGTTTATATCCCAATACCAATATATCAGAAAGTATGCAAACCAAGAGCTCAAAACTTAGCACACGTATAGTACATGACCTTTTACATTAATTTGGAGTTCCTAGTATATGTCAGCGCTGCCAACATGATTCTAAGCTTGTTGATAGGTCCAAATTTTAAATGCATGTAATTTCTATACTAACAAATGTATTTCAACCAAATTTCATATGTGATTTGTGCACCATAATTAATATGAATATGCGTATTTTAAAGAGCAAACAGGGCTGCCAACAGTAAATAAATTATCTCTCGATTTTTACCCTGATATCCATAAATCAGAAAATATACAAGCCAGCAGCTCTAAACTTTGGATACGTATAGTACCTAACATTCTAAATTAATTTGGAGCAACTAATATACGCCAGTGCTGCCAACATGATAATTCCAATTTTTAAACACATGTAACTTCTATACTAACAAATGTATTTCATCCAAAATTGGCACAATAATAGATCATAATATTTTAGATTAATTCTTGTTTTTAATGATTAGTTTATATGCCGAGTATCAAATACCCCAATGAAACCAATCGGAAGATATTGTTATTCAATGAAATGCAGGTCTACCTACTTAACACCCCTTTAGAACCTGAATATACAACAATAAGTTCCGTGACGAACTAAAGAGCCTACTTTTCTTAAAATTTAAGATTCATGCCTATCTATATAGACCTATCTAGAAAAATAGCGAAATTAAGTTGGTAATATCGAAATTTCAAATTAGTTAGAAATATAGAGCACTACAGTTGCCAGCCCTGGTGACTGAATATATTGTTATTTCCATCTCTTAAGGTACAGAATACAATATTTGGATGAAGTCCAATGGATAGCATGGACGTTACAGGCAGTTAGACACTGGATCTATCAGCGCACGTAAAATCATGTTGGCAACAATGTCATGCATGTGTTGGTCAGAAATAATCTGAAATATTATGATATCTTGTTGTGCCAATTTTGGATGAAATTCATTTGTTAGTATAGAAGTTACTGGTATTTTAAAATTGAACCTATCAGCAGGCTTAGAGTCATGTTGGCAGCACTGACTTATATTAGTTTCACCTAATTAATCTAGAATGTTAGGTGCTATACGTGTGCAAATTTTAAAGCTGCTGGCTTACATACTTTCTGGTATATTACTAATTGGGTAAAAGAATAGGGACAGCATTTATTAACAGTTGGCAGCCCTGGTTGCTCTTAAGAATAAGCCTAGTCATATCTATTATGGTACACATAGCACATACGAAATTTGGTTGAAATCCAATTGATAGTATGGAAGTTACATGTATTTAAAAATTGGTCCTATCAGCAGGCTTAGAATCATGTTGGTAGCACTGACGTACATAAGTTACTCCAAATTAATCTAGAATGTCAGGTACTATACGTGTGCATAGTTTAAATCTGTCGGCTTGCATACTTTCTGATATATTGGTATTTGGATAAAATAACAGAGAGAACATTTATTGACAGTTGGCAGCCCTGGTGGCTCTTAAGAATACGCTCAGTCATATCTGTTTATGTACACATATTACATACAAAATTTGGTTGAAATCCAATTGATGATATAGAAGTTATATGCATTTAAAAATTGGACCTATCAGCAGGCTTAGAATCATTTTGGCAACACTGCCATGCATGGGCTCCTGGAAATTAAACTAAAATAATATTATCTATACGTGTGCCAATTCGGAAATAGTTCCCATTCATACTTTCCAAGATATCCAACATGGAGCTCAAACTTCAATTGCGGTTTTTCAGCAGTTGGTAGCACTGACATAATTTTCAAATATGGGCTTGAGATATTCACGTATAGATCTTTACTCATACCAAATTTGGATTCGATTGCTGCAGCCGATTAGGAGTTGATAGGGGGGGGGGGGGGACACACACACACACACACACAGCCAGACAGACACACATTTGCCCGGATCGATCTCATAAGTCTACTTTTTCCTCATTTTTGCAAAATGTGAAAAGTAGGCTAAGAATCCTTACTCAGTGGACGGTTTCGACTTAAACGAACATATCCTTAAAATGTTATGTTCCTAACTTTAATAGTTTTTGCTGAGCGATTATTTATTTATTTATTTATTTATTTATTTATTTATTTATTTATCGTATGGCTTTTAGTGCCGGGTGTGTCCGAGGACGTGTTCGGCTCACCTGAGTCTGTAGCTGCTTCCAGCGGACACCCCTAGGATGAGCTACAAGTTCTGTTCAATTTCAAGTAGTTCCAACTTTCGCTACCAGATATCAATGATACCTAGTGGTGAACGTTGGAACTTTGATAGAGCGTTCCGACGAAATATAACCTAACAATTTAGCTTCACACAAGTTTAGTATGTGGAAGGATCTTTTACATGTCATAAATCTATGACATGGGACCGCCGGCTTTACTTCCCCTCCGAAGGAAGGCATACTGAGGGATTTTTAACGCTCTTAAAAAAATCCGACGACTTCGGCCGGATTTGAACCCACTATCTTGGGCACAGCAGTTCAGCATGCTACCAACTACGCCACGGAAGCCGTAGGCGATGATGAGTCAGTCAGGACACTTTGTTTTATATAATAGATTCTATACCTTAAGAGATGGAGCTAAGAATATATTCAGAGTCACCAGGGCTGCCAACTTTAGTAAGTCACTCTATTATACTACACTATTTCAGGTGTATTTCAAACTGAAGTAGCGGGTTCAAATCCGGCCGAAACCGTCGGATTTTTTAAGAGCGTTAAAAATCCCTCAGTATGCCTTCCTTCGGAGGGGAAGTAAAGCCGGCGGTCCATGTCATAGATTTATGGCATGTTAAAGAACCTTCCACTAATTACACCTGTGTGAAGCTAAATTAGATAAGTTAAGAATGTAAACAATGCTCTTAGGTTTCTACGTTCATTGCCAAGAGCCGACTGCGGTGGCGTCTAGTAGCTAAGTACTGAACTTGGCCTAGTAGTCGTTGACGGTGGCGCTTGGCGGCAAAAGTAGGAACTATTTGAAAAACTCTAAGATGCAGTCTGTACTTAAATTAAAAAACAGATAACGTACACTAATACAGTCATCACAATTAACAGCGGTTATCAGACAGATTCTACACACACCCAAAGTACACGGGGCTACATGACCGCGTTGTCGCAGCCCCTAAACTGAGGAACCAACCAACTAACCAAACTGAAGCAGGTACTTAGAAATGTTAGTATTACCAACTTGATTTTGTCATTATTCTAGATAGGTCTATATAGATTGGCATGAATCTTAAATTTTTAGAAAAGTAGGCTCTTTAGTTCGTCACGGAACTACTTGTAACATTTGGGTTCTCATTAAACTTTAAAATAAACTGTAAGTTGTGTGTGGCCTTCCACGATTGAACCCGCAATTACTGAGTGCTGGGCACGAACCACGACCTCGCACCAGGAAAGTGTCTCATCAGTTACGGTCAGAGGCTGAAGGTTAGAGTTGTTGGTCACGCTCTGTGCAGGGCACTGGAGCCATAACTGTTTATTGTGTCCTTCGTTACATCGCACCGTTTGCACCTGAGGGAGAAGTGTCGCACCCGCCCAGCCCTAGTGTTATGCGCGACACCGTCTTCTTTGTTAAAACACACTAGCAACCCGCCTCGGCTTCGCCCGGGAACAGTTATGAATGCATGAACTACGACCCATATCCGTTTTCCGTCTCGGCATGGTGGGTTAACCCTAAGGGACACTGGGACTGAGTTATCTAATTCCTGTAAATATTAAGGTACAATCTTGATATTTTGTTTGCTGGTAGTATGCGCTAGTGTAAACATGTGTGCGAAATTTGATCAATGTAGCTTCACCAGCTGCATAGAAATTAATTATTTTCCAATATTTATATGCAAATTATTCAAATATTCAAAATGTCAAGCGCGTCAAACTAATTTAGGTAGCGCAATTTATTTGTATTTTTCTAGTACCTTATTCTTATACAAATAAAATAGTGCAGCGAATTTGAGATTGTATTGTTTACTAAGAAGATATAATTTTTTTCCCCATTTTTTTTTGTAATTCTTGAAATTTGAAGGTTTGAATATTTTTTTCAGGTAAACCACAACTCCAATCCAAAAAATAATGCACACGTTTGTGGATAAAGTACTAAGGAACATGCACGTTAATTTACAAGAAAATTGCATTACATCTGTAACGCGTACTAAATTTTATACATCAGATAATGTGTAACTGAGAAAACTGCATTTCTCTAAAAACATGCATATATTTTAATATTTCCACTCAACTGTCAGTTTTCTTCTTGCTTTTGCTTTTCGGCTCATGCCAGCGGGAAGTGACTGAATGCATTCTGTATACACTAAAAGTAATACACTCACAGAAAGCAATACAAATCGCAAGACACTTCACAAACACAATAAAAAAAGTACTAGCCTAGCGTCCAATAACTTGTTTATAAACAGAGGTAGACCATGCGTACACTTCTAAAGTCAACACAAATATCAAATAAAGATAAATTGTGCATCTACTGTCATTCTATAAGCGACTAGAAACGCTCATTAAATTGGAAAATACACTATAAATGCAAAATTTCATCATGACGACCGTTTGAGATATTTTTTTTTTAATTTATTTATTTATTTTCAAACATTTGAAGTATTTGTAAATCTTACGCAGTAAATAGTGTCAATATTCATCGGTAGATGGTAGCGCAATGCAGAGCTAGTAGTACAGAGGGAATTTCAAATCCGTATTCAAACTACTCCGATAAAAATTGCATAAATGCGTGTACAGGATAATGTACCAAGAGAAAGGGGCGTTTAAATGGCAGTTTAAACGTCTCGCCGTGCCTCAAAAAATGGCGGAATGTGGAAAATGATACCGTTAGTTGATCCATTATGGTCAGGGGTACAATAAAGGTCTACGCACACCGGCGCGGGATGCGGGAACGGGAACGGGAGCGGGATTGACACGATACCCGCAGTCGCTGCGAAATCGTATTTGTATTCTGACCAGCGCGGGAAACAGTTCCGAAATGAATTGGTCTGATGAAGTGCAACATAAGGAAAATATATACCAATTATCGGGAAGCTATCTCGCCTTGCTATTGCTATTAGATTTTTGGCTACTGGGGATTCTTTCTCGACAATTGGCCACAGTTTTCGTGTTGGATTCACAACTGTTGGAGCTATCGTGAGAGGTTTGCCAAGCTATCTGCGATACGATGCGATAGTGCAGTTTATATTTAGTTTTAGGGTAGTTCAGTTCGGTTTTCTTTAGGTTAATCACCACGTGACAAATGAACACAGAAACAAAGAGTGATGCTAACCAGGAACTTGCAGTTCCTTTCCTATTTCGTCCCTGAGCTTATCTTTATTCCTTATATTTCTTAATCTTCATTACTCATGTCATTGATATAAGGCAGGATATTTCCTGACACACTCTATTAACAGTTCCGTCGCCATTGCTAAATGGATGCGGGACGCGGGAAAACACAGCAAGCTGCGTGCTCCTGAAGTAACGCAGCAATCCCGCCATCTGTGCGGGATTGTGACGCAGCTGTCTGAGTGGATGCATATCCCGCCAAGTGCGCAAATGTTCGCGACATTCCCGCTCCCGTTCCCGCATCCCGCGCCGGTGTGCGCAGACCTTTTTTAATACGTCAAAATCGAAAATTTGAATTTTTTAATAAAATATGCTTAAAACTCAGTCCCAGTATCCCTTTTGGCAGTCACCCAAATTTTCAAGGAAAAACAAATTGAAGGATATATTTACACTAATTGGCTTCTCTGAATGATCATAAGTGTTAACAAAAATCTATTTACATTATGTACATACATTAGGGCCTGTTGCTTGTAAGCATCATTGCCGATGGAGCAAGAATTACTTTTCAGGCTCGTACATGAAATGCTTGGAAACAATTCCTTTCAGGTACAAAACAGGGAAACAAGTTGCATTTGGTTCACTTTACTGTCGAGTATCCAGTAGGGCAGTATCGGCATCGTCCTTTAGTTAGCAGTCCTTATGCTGTGCTCCTGACCTTATTTCGGCAAGATTGCTCTCAAGCAACACTTAGGGCCGGTTCCATCAACCTTGCGTTAAATTCGGCTAACAAAACGTTAGTTAACAAATCGTTGTAATTTTAACAATCTGTTATAGATTACGCGTCCCACCAAGTCGGTTAACTAACAATGCGTTGAATGTCGCTTGCTGTAAGAACCAAGGAAGCAGTGAACGGCATGGATGGTATTCCAGACTTCTGAACGGTGTCTAGTCAACTTATATTCATTTGTTTGCTATTATGGATGTGTTTTTGTCTACCAAAATTTTACAAACGCCCCCCCCCCCCCTACACCCCGTGGCGTTAGCGATATATTTTATGTAGAAATCTATTCCAATTCATGACAGTATGAAATGCAATTTATTTATAGATCAGGAATTGTATGTGCATTTATATTTAAATTGCATCGTGACACTGTTTATCTAAACTATGTGAAAATAAAAAAATACAAATCAACACCCATGTTGATCAACTGAAAGCTTACTGCTTTGGATGCAAATCAAATGGCTGTCGTTTCCACTACGGTAGTTTTATTCATCAGTTCATAATGCATTTAGTACAATAACCTTTTGTGCATTATAAAACTACATTAACCTTGCGTGTTGATGTTTCTGTCTGAATATATTTACCAATTTCATGACATGTAATTCGTAGGTTAGGCCTAAGGCATATCATTTAAGTGGCCGGTTGTAATGTAAAGTCCTTACTGTATTTATGCACTAATATTAAGTTTTAACTAATGAAGCAAGGTACCTATGTGCATTTCCTAGGTTAATCGAGTATTCAGACCATAGACTGGTCTGTTTTTACAAAATGACACCAAGCAGTAGCCTACCGGTTCGTTCAATGACAAGTAGTTTCTCAGTCTGGTAACGTCTCATATTTGCTTGAGATAGATTCGAGAAAGCCTACTGTATTTTTATAGTAATACCATGACGAATAGAAGGACCTAGTGTGAGGACTCCGCCATTTTAGCACGGTAGTTTCTGGTCCCGCCGCTACAAGCACTGTAAGCGATTATGTCCAACACGTGCTGTGTTTCCGTCGAGCCGGGTCGTAGAAAGTGCGCGAGAAGTTACTGTGTGAGATATTTGTGTGAATTAAATTGAATTTTCTTTGCTTTCAGTTCTTAAATTCAGTTCATTGTGTCTTGTGTACATCAGCGTTTTGTGTTTTGTGTACTTCAAACATATTTCTTATGTGGCTTGGTTCATTTAATAGTTCAACATGCCTTATTGTTTTGTACCTGGCTGTAAGTCAGGGTATGGTCGAGTAGTTGACGATATACGATTTTTTTCACCACCGAAGGATACAAATCAATTTGAAAAATGGGCCAGAACTATTCCACGAAAGGATACGAAGTTAACGCGTAGTAGTAGAATTTGTCAAATTCATTTCTCTGATGATTTGATAGTAAAATCAGATAATTTTATAGTGAATGGTGAAGAAGTGGAAATCTCTCGTGTGTGGTGGAAGTTACGTCCTGGAGCAGTGCCTCATTTCCCCCCCTAATTTACCGAAGTAGTGAGAATAAGTCCCGTAAAGCTCCCAAGAGGAAAAAGAATCTCGACACCACCAGAAAAAGAAGAAAGAGGATTGAAGATGGGAGTGGAGCAACGAATGAGGCATTAAAAGGTCAGTCCAATGTTGATAAGAATTTGGGTCATTCTAGTTTACTTACTGATGCTGAAAAGACTATAATATTGCTCAAAAGGCGCCTAAAGAATGCTAACCGTAATTTAATTCGCGTTAGATCCCGCCTCAACTCAGCAAAATCGAGAATTAATTTGCTGGAGAAGCAGGTTCGAATTTCACAGGCATTTAATTACAAAGATAACGATTACAGTGGCGGATCCAGGCCTTGCGATGCCCTGGGCGATATGATAAGGTGGGGCCCACAACAATAGAAAAAAAATTATCGAATAAAATGGAAAATAGTTTGGTAATAATAATAATAATAATAATAATAATAATAATAATAATAATAATAAAATAAAGAATAGTTACAATATTTTGAATACACTACAGTACATTATTTTAATAATATGAAAGAAACCTTTAAGTCCCCTTGAATAAGATTATGTAAACAATGAAATATTAAAATATTACTTTGCGACTTTTTTCCCGGCTGAAGACTTGTATTATTTCACTGAAATCTTAACTTGCTAAACGGTCTCGAGAGGTCATAGCTGCACTGAAGAAAGGAAGATGAATTATAAATTAGTTTGAATAGTATACTTAATTAATTAATTAATTAAATGTAGAAAAATCCATGGCGCGGGGCCCCTAGGACCGCGGAGCCCTGGGCGGTCGCCCACCTCGCCCTCCCCTGGATCTGCCCCTGATAACGAACACCTTAGCAAGAAATGCCAGGAAAAATCTCCCAATGGAATGAGGTACAGCAATGAATTCATTTTAGAGTGTTCATTGTTGAGAATAAAATCACCGAAAGGATCCCGTCATTGTCGGCGACATAATCTCTTGCCTGTGCCTTCAGAAAGTCACTTGAGAAAACTTTGTAAAGGACTTAAGTGCCCTTATGGAGTTAATACGCATCGTATAAATGCTATTTAAGACTATTTTAAGGAAGAAAAGAATGATAATTCACGTTACGGTGTTGTAATTTTCGAAGAAGAGAAGCTAAGAGAAGAAATCGAGTTAAATAGCTTTTCTGATAAAGTAGATGGATTAGTTGATTTAGGTGGACACACACCTGACCTCCAGAAGAACGTACTTGCAAATCACGCTCTAGTGTTCAAGTTCGTACCTTTCGTGCATAATTGGGTGCAGCCAGTTGTTGTTTATGCAAGCAAAAATGCTACTCCAGGGGTTTTTATCGCAAAAATTCTAATATAGTCTAGGTGATTTTGCAGTTAGAAGAGGCTGGGGCGAGGGTGGCTGGCTTTACTTGTGATGGTAGTCAATCAAATACAAAGGCCAGGAATTCGTTAGGAGTCAGTGGCAAGACAAGCTCTCTACAATCTCGCATCCTTAATCCTGCAGATGTTACGAGAAAGATCTGGGCTTTCTCCGACTGTATACTCCAGGAATCTGTGCGTTCCGTAACATGCAATGAAGACCGTAGTTCTTATTTCCGTGAATTATATTTTCCATTGTGCCCTGCCGTGCTATTTTAATTGTAACCGCTAATTACTTTTTAAAAGAGTATTAGTTACAAAGTAATTCGTTTCCCTTAGCACCATCCCTAAGACCAGCTGACCCCGGCAGTGTGGAACTTGCCCACTCTAGCGCTGCCTGGCGAGGCGCGCTTGAACTTCAGGAGTCTCCTCACTTTCTCCTTCTATTCGTCATGGTAATACGGTATCTTATTAACCTGCAGACTGAGTTTTTGTTAAACATGCGCAAGTACATAAGACATACGCAGTCCCATGCTGAGTATTGGAAATTGCCACTTCCAGACCCCATACATCCTCTCCACACAGTTCCTAACTCTTTTGTGAGCTCAGTTGTACCTTTATTGAGCTCTTGTTAGTTAATTTAGGTACTGTAAGATGTCAATTGTTATGTTCTCGAAGGGTAACCATTATCACCCAAGAGAACCCCACTATTTACATGTCTCGTCTCAAAATCAGCTCTAATTCTTGAGTTATACTGCACTACCGTGTACAGAGCCTGGCCAACATGCAATTATGTCCCTTATAAGGAGCTCTGAATCACAAACTGTCTGGATATTTAATGAAAAATATCCTTTCCTGTTCTATATGTTTCTCCCCTGGCACGACCAGGACACTGAATTGGAATGTGACTGCCAAAGCACACAGAACACCAGGAAAATGAGCATTTTCAAAGAAACCTTGCATCATTACATTCTGCCCGAGGAAAAATTATATAAGGGTCGTAATGTTGCGATTGCAGCAGGAACTCTGTGGACCATCCTACTTACTGTTGCTTAGGATACTCCAGCTTTGGCTCCTATAACAATTTAAAACAACCCTGTTGCATAAAACTTGAGTGCAATAAGAAATTGCTGTGTGGGTGAAAGAGGCAAAGTTATTTCTTTGGGGTATTCTAACCTCTCTCGAATTGCTCCTCACACTTTCCTCACAACACATTTGGACAACCTATATCTCTCCAGAAACTTCTTTTCAGACATTTGCAACATGTCATTAGACCTTGGCAAGAATTCTTGTTCTGTAACATTATTCAAATAGTCCAGAATAACTGAGTACGAAACGCATATTTGCTTGCAGTCATTTTTAACACTATGTTAAACTCCTAACTGAGCAAGAATGGGAAGTTAAAATAACGGATAGGTTAACGATTTGTTAGCAGTGATGTTGATTGATGGAACACCATTTCGCTAACATTTCCGTTAAATTACTTTAACGTGTCGTTAAAATTTTAACGAATGTTGATGGAACTAGTCCTTAATCTTGCGTTATTTACCAGTCAACTGTTCATAAAGTTCCTACAGTGGCCAGTAGATGGCACCCATATGCATCTTGAGCAGTGTGTTGTTATTTATTATTCTTTGGAGTGCATTGTTGAAAATTTACTATACACATTGGTGTTATTTTCTCAATAAGGACAAATAAGTAAGTTTTCAAGTAATTTACATTGTTATAATAGTTATTTGGAATACATAAACACTGAAAATAAAGTGTGTTGCCCATAGGCATCATTGCACACATGAAGACGTACGGCGAGGTGCATGAAACACAAATCCCCCTTCCGCCCAATCTTAACTTGACTGTGTATTCTGCGGAACGAATGCTGAAACTCGCTCGCTCGCTAGCTAGTAATTGAATGGAGATTATTGGAAGAAATGAAAACGTTAAAACACTTATAGTGGGCGATGTATTGAATATCGCGTACTTTTTTGTAGAACTTTTCATGCTGAACAATTCTTACGCTCATAGTGTTAGGTTCACTTGTTAGGTTCACTTCTTAATAAATCACATAGACTCCTCTAGAATGCATATTTTATTATTTGTTGTGGAAAGGTTCACAATTCACACGATACACACCATATTGATTTGACACTGAACTTCACTGATATCAAAGACTATGTCAAAGATACTGCACTACACTCTTGTGCTTGCTGCCAACACAACATTCTCCCACCTTGAGTTGTGGAAACAACTCAACAAAACAATAAAATAACATAACACATATATTTTCACAAAATAAAAGAACACAGAAATAAATAAGTCACTCAAAATATCTCTTTGGTTTAACCACCACTCTCCCACTACTGGTTTTGATGAGATCAGAAGTATTAGTGGATGGTTTAACCGTCTTTGGATTTTTCTCCTTCTTCTCATTTTCATTCCGCTCAACTTGCAGTCTTAAAGCATGATCTTCTCCAGATGTCACTTCAAGTGGATACACCCTCTGTACTGGCCTCAGTAGCTCTCCTTTTGTAGTCGCCAAGCGAACAACTCTCACGACACCACCTTTGCCAGGTATGACCTCCGTCACTCTTGCCAGCGGCCAGTCTAGTCTCTTCGTGTTGTCACTGGCTACCAGTACTACTTCACCTACACAGGGTTTGTGATGACTTTTCCTAATGTGGTTCTTATGTATTAGCTGTCCAAGATATTCATTCCTGAATCTTACCCTTAATGTTTCCTTTACTTTCTGTCTGTACCTGAATCTTCTGTCAAGTTTTATGTCCTCGATCATGTCGATATCGGGCATTCCAATCTCCTTGACTTCCTGTAGGAACATTGCAGGGGTGATAGCCATCAAGTCTTCTCCATCATTGGACAGGTAAGTAAGTGGTCGTGAATTCATGACAGCTTCAATGTCACACAGAACAGTCATCATTTCTTGGTACGACAGACATGACCTTCCCAGAACTTTCCTGAGCATTTGTTTGAGGACACCAATCAGCCTCTCCCACCATCCTCCCCACCATGCTGCAGTGGGAGGATTGAATTTCCATTTTATTTGGTGTACAGAACTATATTCAGCAATTTTATCCCAGTGAATTGTCTCCAACATATTGCAGGTGCCTTGAAAGTTTGTCCCATTGTCACTATAGACAATCATTGGCCTTCCACGTCTGGACACGAAGCGCCGAAAAGCTTCGAGGAATGTTGCAGTAGCCAAAGATGTTACTAACTCCAGGTGTACTGCACGAAAAACCACACACGTGAACAGACAGACCCAGGCTTTCTCTCCACCTTTCAAAATCAGAGGCCCGGCAAAGTCGACCCCTGTTATTTCAAAAATTGAGGCTTCTCTTACTCTGTCTATGGGGAGATGAGTTTGTTCTGCTTCAAGATGTTTTCCATGGTACCTCCTGCAGACAACACATGTTTTAATTGCACCCTTCACCGTTCTCCTTCCTCCGAGGATCCAATATTTCTGTCTGAGCCCACTGAGCAGAATCTGGGTTCCAGCATGACATAAGTCTTTGTGCTTCTCCCTAATGAGAGCGTGAACTGCTGTATGCTTCGCAGGAAGGATAGCAGGACAACGGAAAGCATAATCATCTTTGCGCGATATAATTTTTGTTTTCAGTCTCATCACTCCCTCATCATCCATGAAAACACATAGTGAGTTGAATCTTTCATCCTTTTCACCAACAAAACACTCCTTTTGTATGAACTTCATCACGCCTTTTTCTGCTTCTGTGGTTTCTTCAATGGATAGTTCGGTAGTTCTTCTATTATTTTCCTGTCGACAATTATACAGAGACCTCAAGATCCATCCTATCATACGAACTGTTCTACGGAAACTTGAGAAATAGTCAAGGTGCCATTCTTGGGTATTGGACTTGTCTTCTAACACAGTCATCGTGTTGACTTTCTTTTTTCTTTCTTGGAAGACTTCATCATCGTTTGTTGAAATTTCAGGGCTAGGCCATTGTGTAGTGGATTGTTTTAGCCATTTTGGCCCTTCCCACCATCTCTGTTGAAGTAACTGTTTTGTGCTACATCCCCTTGATGCCAGGTCAGCCGGATTCATGGTTCCTGGAACATGCCGCCACTGTTCTATTCTGGACAGTCTTCGAATTCCTTGCACTCTGTTCCACACGAAGGTCCCCCAAGGTTCGTCTAACTTGATCCAGGACAACACAGTCGACGAGTCACTCCAATAATAAGTAACGATTTCTTTTGCAGTTAATGTTGGCAGTACTGACGTCACTAGTCGAACCCCTATTGTAGCTGCTAATAATTCCAGGCGTGGTATGGTGATACTCTTCTTGGGTGCCCCTCTTGTCTTGGCTTGTACAAATCGTAGCTCTATATTGTCAACCCTCTGTATTCGCAAGAATATAACTGCAGCATACGCAGTTTGACTGGCGTCGCAGAACACGTGAAGAGATATATCTTCAACCGACTGGACACTACCGATCAAACATCTAGGAATCTTAATCTCAGACAGCTGAGGTAGTTCTGCCAACCACTTCATGAATCTTCTCTTTGTTGTTTCGTCTACTCTGGTGTCCCAACCCAAGTCAGTGGCCCATAGTTCTTGCAAGATTAATTTTGGACAGAGAAATACCGGACATGAGAAGCCAATAGGGTCAAACACCTTATGTGCAGCTCCTAGTATAGCTCTTTTAGTGATTACATCATATTTGAAATCGTTAACATGAGTTAGATTCAGTTCAATGGTATCTTCTCCTTTATTCCAAATGAGCCCTAGCACATGAGTAAGATTGTCAGCTGTACCATCCTGAGAATACTCCCACCCTCGGAGATTGAAAGATGCCTTATCCATTATTATGCTTGCCTCTCGCATGAATGAATGAAGGTCATTTCTGTTGTTAACACTAATAGCACAGTTATCCACATAAAAACATTCTTCCAATCTTTCTATTGTTGAAGTTGAGTAGGAACTATTATCGACTGTTTGTCTCTTCAACTCGTTCAAGTGGAGTTTGATGGTTGCCGACAATAGGAACGGAGAACATGCAAGTCCAAAGACAACTCTATTGTGACGGAACACTTCTACCTTCCCTGTACATTCCTCCTCCCACCAAAGGAATCTCAGAAAATCACGGTCTCTAGGATTGACACTTATTTGAAGAAATGCTTTTTCTACATCGGCCGTCACACCGATCTCATTTTCTCTGAACTTCAGTAGCAAACTAGGGATGAACTCTATGAAGTTAGGCCCTTTTTCAATACATTCGTTCAGAGATGGAGCGTTTCTCTGCTTCGCCGAGGCATCAAAAACAGGCCTGATCCTGGTGGTGCTGTTTTCTTTGAAGACAGGTCGGTGAGGTAGATAGTGTCCACTATTCTTCAGTTCTTCTTCAGGTACCCTCTCGATGATTCCTTGCTCCAACCAACTTCGTAAGACATTATCATACTCCTGATAATGTTGTTCAGTTTGTAGTTTCTTTGTAGTGATTTCTAATCTGTGCTGAGCAATTTCTCTGTTGTCAGGGAGAGGTGGATGTTGTTCACTCCAAGGCAGACACACTTCATATCTGTTATCTTCATTTAGTCGTGCAGTCTCAAGGAAGTTATTTCTAACACGCTCATTCCTCTCGACGATAGATTCTTTCACAACAGGGTCAGTAATTCCAAGAATTTCTAAGTCCCAGAGATCAGAAATTCTTGTATGTTGGGAAAACAATGATGACACCAATAATGATGTCGAATCCCTTTGGGCCTTGTTACCTATGACTTTTCCCATTAGTGTCCACCCTAGGGAAGTCTCCACCAAAACTAGGCCACATTTTAGTGGATGTTTCCTCCCAGTGAGCAGTTCACCCGCCTTATCGGCCCCAATCAGAATCTGCACAGGCCCTCTCTCTCGTACATCAGTTAAACATATTTTCAGATCCCTTATCTCCTCACTCCAAGAACCATTCTTAATATATGGGACATCTTCACAAATTATCTCTTGGCTTAAAACTTCCAGCTCCTTGGAATAGTTTCCCTCCAATCGCTTTAAACTTATTCTGTAACAGTCGTGTTTTGCTTCTCGAGAACGTACTCCACCAAACAAGGAATGTATTAACGTTTCCTTCCTGATTAACTGATACTCCATTTCTTCGGCTAGGTCACGTGCAATGTAGGATTTAGTAGACCCAGTATCAATGACAGCTCGTACAGTTTTTTGTTTACCCTTTCCTTTAACGACAACTGCCAGGGTTTGCAAGTACACCTCAGGAGAACAAGACACATTAGCTAAAGCCTTATCCACATTATTGACATCCTGGAGAACCAAATTCATGTCTCCCTCGTAATTCTGTTTGGACACACTTTCATTTTCTTTGTCACGGAGCTTATAACACATTAATACCACATGTTTACCACCACAAACAATGCACCTGACAATCGATTTACAAGCTCTACTTGCATGGCCCTTCTTTAAACAATTGAAGCAACAGTGTTTATCAGTTAAGATTTTCCTTTTCTCCCCTACAGTCATTTTTTGAGCTTTAATGCACTCTGGGCTCGAATGAGGTTTAAGACAAAAAAGACACTCCTGTCTCTTAGAAACATCAGCAAACAAAGCAGAAGCAGTAGGTATATTTGGTTCAATGACATCCCTTGGTTTCTTGTCTCCCTTAATCTTAGATCCTTGGGATGTGCTAATACTAAACCCTTTCATAGCCAATGAAATTCTTTCTTCACTTACTACTTCATTTTGAAGAAAAGCCATAAGCTGCTGCAAACGATCTTTGGATACGGAATCACACCTGAAGGAAGTATTCCTCTGCCATGCTCTTAATAGGTCTTCTGGCAAAGATGATTCAATTAGGGGATACAGCATTGCAGTACATTTTTCTGTAGTAACGCCTAAACTTTCCAGCTATCTGAGATGTGACTCTAATTTATCATACAAGCTACTCAGTGTTGGCCTTTCTTTGGAATTGACTGCATTCGTCAATACTAGTTTGAGCAATTCACGAACATAAACTTCCACCTGCAAGTCCTCTCTACCAAATCGAGCTTGAAGACTCTCTATAGCTTTGTCATAATTCTCGGCAGTGGGTGGAAAACTAGTAACTAATTCATATGCTCTGGAACCTTCTGTCATAGCCTGAATTAAATATTGGAATTTATCTTCCTTCCCAATGTCCTCATCCTCGTGAATTTTACGGAACTGGCTCCAAAAATATAACCAATCAATTATTTCACCAGGAAATTTCTTAAATTCTATTCTTGGAAGTCTATATTTCTTTTTATCACAAACATTGTCATTCACTGCACTTTGTGGAGGGGTAATGGAAACAACGGGATTCATAAAACGTGTTGCTTTTGTTCTACAGCTAAGGAATTTGTGTTTGTAATCATCAGCTGATTCACATTCCGTTTCTATTTCGTCATCCTCACACTCGTCGTCTATCATCTGTTGAAATATTAATCCATCTAAATTAGAGATATCATCATACTTTTCTTGAAGGATTTCAAGTTGCACTTGCACTTTTTCCGTTTCAGTTTGATCATCTTCTAACAACGCCATTAGTTGATCGTGTGAGCGCGTAAATAACCGCCGCTTTACGGTTCTTTCTTTAGCGAGTCTTTCCATCTTCTTTATTCACGGGAGCCTTTTACTATGAATGAATCGTGTCACTGGTCGCCATAAAATGTTAGGTTCACTTCTTAATAAATCACATAGACTCCTCTAGAATGCATATTTTATTATTTGTTGTGGAAAGGTTCACAATTCACACGATACACACCATATTGATTTGACACTGAACTTCACTGATATCAAAGACTATGTCAAAGATACTGCACTACACTCTTGTGCTTGCTGCCAACACAACACATAGTATATATATATTTTTAACGGTTTATCCAGCGTAAGCTTAAGGCGCACGGACGGTAGGATCTTTTTTCAACTAGAATCTATAAAATCGTTATTGCTTGACACAGCATTTAACCACGAAGTCCATCGAGTTAAAACTGGCTGAGGAGGTAAAGACAAATTTGGAAGAACTTCATGAAATTTTTGAACTCTAATCGGTGACTTCACAAACACTTTCTTCACGCTAGAGACAAGAAGATCCACGTCTTTATATATTGTTACGTGCCACCCCCTAGTGGCACTTTTGTTAACTGGATTACGGTGGGGGTACAAAGCACTATACCAATTACTGCTTAAAGAAATAATTATCTTTATTGTGGCCAGAAAATTACACTAATCACCAAATACAAGCAATTAGGAGCCTTCTCCAGTTTCCTCAAGCCTCTTCCTTATGCGCTCTTGGCCCCTTTCACTTGCAACAGACCACAGAAGTTAATCCGTCCTAATGAGTCCGGTGGCCTTGGCAGAAGCTACCTGCCCCTCTTCCTCAGGTAAAACAAATACAGTACTTACGAGCACTTGAAGTACGCTGTTCACAAGCTGGGAGAAACAATGTCACAGGATTTCGACACCACAATATCTGACACTCAGTGAAAGCACACTTACTCAGAACACGGCAGTCCCCTGTATGTTCCTCACTTCGCCGCTACACTAGGGGTTTCGCAAGTCACCACACTTCTGTCGCACAAGATAATCGCTCGCACTAGCTCGTAAAACACAACAACGACGACTGCTTCACGGGTCACTCTTATATAGCAGACCGGTGACTCAATAAATGGTTCTAGATCCATCCAGGGTCCACGGCTTCTCGAGGTTTCCATCGCTGGTCCAGTCACGAATCTTCTGGACTATCCCTTTGTCTAGCAGCCATGTTGCATAAGGCACACGCAATACAGGAGGCATGCCACAGCCCAGCCCCTGGGGCAGCTGTGACTCAAGCGGCGAGCGATGACACAAACTCACAGCCGTAACACCACCCCCTTCCTAAAAAGGCTGATCGTCCCGATCAATCATTGGTCCGTCTGTGTCCCTCCGTAGGCTGCCAGGCGATCTCGATGCACGATCTTCATCTTCGCCCTCGGGCTCCGCTGGATCCTGTAGACGACATCGTTGATCCGTTTCACGACTCGGTACGGGCCCTCCCAGGACTTCTGCAGTTTGGGTGACAGGCCTTTCTTCCGTAATGGGTTGAAGAGCCAGACCAGGTCGTCCTCGTGGAATCCGCCGGCATCCGTCTGCTGGTCGTATCGGGTCTTCATTCGGTCGGTCTCGATCCGCAGTTTCCTCCTCGCGAACGCGTGTACGTCCTCCAGTTGGTCGACCAGTTCTTGACAGTACTGGCTTACCGGGATCGGATCATTCCCAGGTCGGCCGAAGGCAAGATCGACAGGTAGACGGAGCTCCCTCCCAAACATGGCCCGGGCTGGTGTGCACCCGGTGGCTTCATGCACGGCGGCGCGGTAGGCCAGGAGAAATAGTGGAAGATGCTTGTCCCAATCCCTCTGGTGCTCGCTGACGACTATTCGGAGATGGTTCTCGACGGTGCGATTGAATCGCTCTACCATCCCGTCGGACTGAGGGTGTAGCGGCGTTGTCCTTGTCTTCCGGATCCCCAGCAGCTGGCATAGGTTCTGGAACACCTGCGACTCGAAGTTCCTCCCTTGGTCGGAGTGCAGCTCCAGGGGTACTCCGTACCGGCTGACGAATTCCTTCACCAGGGTCTCTGCGATCGTCGCGGCTTCTTGGTTAGGGAGCGCATACGCCTCCGGCCATTTGGTAAAGTAGTCGCTGACGACTAATATGTAGCGGTTCCCTGCCTCGCTTAACGGGAATGGCCCAGCAACATCGATGGCCACTCTCTCCATGGGGCCGCCCACGTTGTAGGTCTTCAGTGGACCCCGTCGTCTTCGTCCTGGGCCCTTGCTGGCTGCGCAATCGTGGCACCTCGCGCAGTGATTCCCCACGTCTGTTCGGCATCCGATCCAGTAGAACCGCTCTCTCAGCTTCTCCAGAGTCTTCTTTATCCCTAGGTGTCCACCAGATGATCCTCCATGCACTTCCTTCAGGACTTCCTCCGTCATAGCCTTTGGAACGACGACTTGTTCCCGAGATGTCTTCCCGTCGGTGCTCTCCCAGGTACGGCAGATGAGGCCATCCCTTACAATCAGCGAGTCCCACTGTGCCCAGTAGGACTTAAACTTTGGGCTGCAGTCACTCACAACGTTCCACCCGGGTCTGGGGACACAGGCCCTCTTCCATTCGGCTATCAGTCCCAGGTCATCATCTTCCGCTTGCGACCGCGTGAAAGATTCGCGGCTCCAGCTCCCTTGAAGTTCCACGGTAGTCCTTCGGCACTGTATCCCGGTGTTCTCCTCCCTTCGGGCACAGAAGGTGCAGTCTTCGGGGCACGGTCTTCGTGACAGGGCGTCGGCGTTAGAATGCAGTTGGCCTTTCCTGTGATGAATCTCAAAGTTATACTGTTGAAGCCTCTCTAACCACCGCGCGAGTTGACCCTCGGGCTGCTTGAAGTTCAGGAGCCACCGCAGGGATGCATGGTCGGTCCAGATGAGAAATTCTTGCCCGTACAGGTACTTGTGGAAGTGTTCAATGGTCTTCACGATGGCGAGCAGCTCCTTCCTGGTGACGCAGTAGTTCCTTTCTGGCTTTGACAAGGCCTTGCTGAAGTAGGCCACTACTCTCTCCTCGCCGTCCACTACTTGCGACAGGATCCCCCCTATGCCAAAGTCGCTGGCATCGGTATCGACGATGAACCTTGTTCCAGGTCTGGGGTAGGCCAGAATAGGCGCGGTGCACAGAGCCTGCTTGAGTTGCTCGAAGGCATTGTGGCATTCTGCTGTCCACGTGAAGAGTTGGTCCTTCTCAGTCAGTTGATGTAAAGGTTTGGCGATGTCGGCGAATCCTCTCACGAAGCGACGATAATAAGTGCAGAGTCCCAGGAAGCTTCGTAGTTGGGACTTGTCCTTCGGAACTGGCCACTCCCTCACAGCTGCGGTCTTCTCTGGGTCGGTGCGCACCCCTTCCTCGGAGACGATATGCCCAAGGTACTGGACCCGCTTCTGGAAGAGCTGACACTTCTTGGGGCTCAACTTCAGTTGGGCAGCCCGTAGCTTCAACAAGATCTCCTTCAGGTTGCTGTAGTGCTCCTCGAAGCTCCTCCCCAGAACGATGACGTCGTCTAGGTATACCAGGCAGGTCTTCCAGTGTAGTCCCCTCAGAATGGACTCCATTAGCCTTTCGAAGGTTGCAGGGGCGTTGCACAGACCGAATGGCATGACGGTGAACTGCCAGAGCCCGCTGCCCACAGAGAACGCCGTTTTCTCGCGGTCCTTAGGGTGGACCTCCACCTGCCAGTAGCCACTCTTCAAATCCAAGGTGGAGAACCATCTTGACCCTGATATGGTGTCCAGCGTGTCGTCGATCCGGGGTAGAGGGTAGCTGTCCTTCTTCGTGACGTCGTTCACCCGCCTGTAGTCCACGCAGAACCTGGTGGAACCGTCCTTCTTCTTCACAAGCACGACCGGAGAACTCCAAGGACTATGTGATGGCTCGATCACCCCTTGATCCTTCATCTCTTCAACCATCCGGTCGACTTCGGCTTGCTTGGCGAGCGGGACACGTCGGAATGGGGCCCTAATTGGTGCGCTGTCCCCAACGTCGATTCTGTGCTGGACCAAGCTTGTCCTGCCGAAGTCTTTGCTTCCCAGGGAGAAGACATCCTGGAATTCGTGTAGCAGGTCCCGAAGTTGGCGTGATTGTTCCTCGTCTAAATGGTCCTGGGATCCTTGGTACAGCTTCTGTAGTTCTTCTGGCAGTGTGCGTCTTCTTCGGTTGTCCGTCTGCAGGTGTCCGTCCGTCGTGTCGGTGATGCGGGCAATCCAGGTAACGGGCTCGCAGACTCCTAGGTTGGTGTCCCGGTGAACCGTAATATCGTAGTCGTTCAGGTTGGACAGGCGGACGTACGGCCGAGGCGTCGTGTTGATGAGCGTCTTGGCAACTAGCAATCCTTTTGCCTGGATGTCCTCATATTTTGGATCGATGACAGCAGCCACTCCCTCAGCAGTTCCGTCGACAATTACGGCGGCGCTGACCTCCGTCCTGGCAGGAACGATGACGTCCTCTCTCAGCCTTACTCGTCGTGCGGTGACGGCCTCGTGTGCTGGTTGCAAAGCAAGTTCCTCACCTCCGAAGTGCAGAGTGTTGGCACTCAGATCCAAGATGATGTTGTTCTGGTCCAGGAAGTCCAGTCCGATGATCACTTCATTTGACACGTCAGCCACAAGCACTGGATGCTTTATCGCCCGTCGACCAATGACGAACTCCAGTGATGCTTCGCCATGTACCGGTGCGGTCTCTCCGGTCGCGGTTATTAGCTGGAGGTTCCTTTGTGTGGGTTGCACTCTCCACTTCGGGATTACGGTGAGACTGACGATGGTCCTCGATGCTCCCGTGTCGATTAGCATGGGCCAGCTCTCTCCGTTGACGACTCCGTCGACCATCAGGCTGCTATTGTCCCTCCGTAACTTCGTCACACGAACTTGGACTGCCGGGGCTTGACGACTGCCAC
The DNA here is from genome assembly GCA_946902985.2 of Meconema thalassinum. Classification (NCBI taxonomy): domain Eukaryota; kingdom Metazoa; phylum Arthropoda; class Insecta; order Orthoptera; family Tettigoniidae; genus Meconema; species Meconema thalassinum. Next base: position 5,083,777 of record OX336396.1, read on the forward strand.
AAGCCAACCTTTGCCCCCCTAGGCTGGCTGATACTTGCTTTCCTGGGCCGCGCGGTTTCCCCACGACTGACTGTCCAGACGGAAACCCTTGGCGGCGGCGATCACCACAGTCCTTGCTCAGGTGGCCTCTCTTACGGCAGGTCCAGCAGGTCGGTAGTCCTCTTCCGGGCCGCCTCTCCGGATGTCCTTCGGCTACGTTTTTGTTGGTGGTACTGCGATTCTTGAAGAAACGGCTTAGCGCCTCCATCAATTCGTCGGCCAGGGGCTTGGTCTCGTTGGTTTTTGCTGGTTCATCGACGTCCACTTGACGCACCCGCGCGTGCATTCTGGATGCCTGTTTTGCCGTCTCGAATTCGAGTGCGTGGCTCAGCGCATCTGCCAGGGTCTTATTGCGCGCGAGTCGCAGCACCTGTTGAGTGTCCGAGTCCCGTAGCCCGTCGGTGAAGGTCTGCGTCGCTATCTGCTCCAGAAAGTCGGCCGGCGCTGTTGGGTAGGCAAGCCTTACGAGGCGTGCGATGTCCATCTCGAACTCCTGCAGGGTTTCCGCGTTCTTCTGTACCCGGGTCCGGAGCTGCATCTGGTAGGCCTGCTGAAGATGGCTATCTCCATATCGGGACTCCATATGGGCGATCAGTGAAGCGTAGTCCTGGGATCCAGTCGGGATGGCCTGAAGGACGTTAAGGGCCTCACCTCTCAACGCTACAATGAGAGCTGTAGCCTTTTCTGTGTTGTTCCAGTTATTTATGGAACAGGCCGCCTCGAACTGACGTAAGTAGGTGCTCCACGGGACCTTTCCGTCGAAGGTTGGGGGCGTCACTCTGCTATGTCCCGTTCCTGATATTCCCGGTGTAACGGTGGGCGGGCGTTGGCGCAGCTCGGCAACTTCCTCTTGTAGGGCTTTGACTCTCTCATCCACCCCGGTCGGCGGGCGTCGGCGCAGCTCGGCGACTTCCTCTTGTAGGGCTTTGAATCTATCTTCCATCCCTGTCGGCGGGAGTCGGCGCAGCTCAGCAAATTCCTTTTGTAGAGCGTTGAATCTCTCTTCCACCCCCATCAGCGGCCGTTGGCACAGCTCGGCAACTTCCACTTGCAAGGCGTTGAATTTCTCCTCCACCCCCATCAGCGGGCGTTGGCGCAGCTCGGCAACTTCCACTTGCAAGGTGTTGAACTTCTCCTCCACTGCCGCGACTTCCTCACGTAGACCCTGTTCTAATTTCCTTTGGCTCTCCTCTAATTTCGTCAGCAGACACTCTTCCAGATTTTTCTGGCCATCCAGAAATTTGGCGGTTAGGTCCTCTGCTAACTTATTCTGGCTGTCTTCCATCTGCTTCAGGTCCTCCGCTAACTTATTTTGGCCTTCTTCTAATTTGGAAGTTAGGTCCTCTGCTAACTTCTTCTGGCCATCCTCCATCTTCTTCTGGCCGTCTTCCATTTTGGCAGTTAGGTCCCTGGTTAAATTCTTCTGGCCGTCCTCCATCTTGGTTTCCATGCCATTTAACTTCTCTAGCAGTGCTGCCAATTTCTCCTCCATTTTAGTTGTTTGTCTTGTAAAGGGCATGCACTCACAGGAAAATTAGAGAAAATGACCTGCTCGGGTTTTGAAACCAGGACCGTCAGGTGTTGTGCTTGAGTTCGTAATCCGGCTTCTGACACCAGTTGTTACGTGCCACCCCCTAGTGGCACTTTTGTTAACTGGATTACGGTGGGGGTACAAAGCACTACACCAATTACTGCTTAAAGAAATAATTATCTTTATTGTGGCCAGAAAATTACACTAATCACCAAATACAAGCAATTAGGAGCCTTCTCCAGTTTCCTCAAGCCTCTTCCTTATGCGCTCTTGGCCCCTTTCACTTGCAACAGACCACAGAAGTTAATCCGTCCTAATGAGTCCGGTGGCCTTGGCAGAAGCTACCTGCCCCTCTTCCTAAAAAGGTAAAACAAATACAGTACTTACGAGCACTTGAAGTACGCTGTTCACAAGCTGGGAGAAACAATGTCACAGGATTTCGACACCACAATATCTGACACTCAGTGAAAGCACACTTACTCAGAACACGGCAGTCCCCTGTATGTTCCTCACTTCGCCGCTACACTAGGGGTTTCGCAAGTCACCACACTTCTGTCGCACAAGATAATCGCTCGCACTAGCTCGTAAAACACAACAACGACGACTGCTTCACGGGTCACTCTTATATAGCAGACCGGTGACTCAATAAATGGTTCTAGATCCATCCAGGGTCCACGGCTTCTCGAGGTTTCCATCGCTGGTCCAGTCACGAATCTTCTGGACTATCCCTTTGTCTAGCAGCCCTGTTGCATAAGGCACACGCAATACAGGAGGCATGCCACAGCCCAGCCCCTGGGGCAGCTGTGACTCAAGCGGCGAGCGATGACACAAACTCACAGCCGTAACAATATATTGGCTCCTAACTGTTTCAGCGACACTATGTAAACCGAGAGCAAGACTCGTCAGGGGAACTAACTTAGGATAAAGGACTTTTAATCCAGTTCCTGCTTTAACAATATTTGGAGCAGCATCCCTCAAAAATAACAATACATTGTCATACCGTGTCCCTTCTGGCCTCAAGATAGCTAACGAATCATTGAAACATTTTGCAACAGTAGAATGATTTACTCGGTCATGATCTGCTGCCTGCTTCCATAGCAGCACTGCATACACATTGTCCTGCTGCATCTGAAGAAGATATGATCTGCTGCCTGCTTCCATAGCAGCACTGCATACACATTGTCCTACTGCATCTGAAGAAGATATGATCTGCTGCCTGCTTCCATAGCAGCACTGCATACACATTGTCCTACTGCATCTGAAGAAGATATGATCTGCTGCCTGCTTCCATAGCAGCACTGCATACACATTGTCCTGCTGCATCTGTAGAAGATATGATCTGCTGCCTGCTTCCATAGCAGCACTGCATACACATTGTCCTGCTGCATCTGTAGAAGATATGATCTGCTGCCTGCTTCCACAGCAGCACTGCATACACATTGTCCTGCTGCATCTGTAGAAGATATGATCTGCTGCCTGCTTCCATAGCAGCACTGCATGCACATTGTCCTGCTGCATCTGTAGAAGATATGATCTGCTGCCTGCTTCCATAGCAGCACTGCATGCACATTGTCCTGCTGCATCTGTAGAAGATATGATCTGCTGCCTGCTTCCATAGCAGCACTGCATACACATTGTCCTGCTGCATCTGTAGAAGATATGATCTGCTGCCTGCTTCCATAGCAGCACTGCATGCACATTGTCCTGCTGCATCTGTAGAAGATATGATCTGCTGCCTGCTTCCATAGCAGCACTGCATGCACATTGTCCTGCTGCATCTGTAGAAGATATGATCTGCTGCCTGCTTCCATAGCAGCACTGCATGCACATTGTCCTGCTGCATCTGTAGAAGATATGATCTGCTGCCTGCTTCCATAGCAGCACTGCATGCACATTGTCCTGCTGCATCTGTAGAAGATATGATCTGCTGCCTGCTTCCATAGCAGCACTGCATGCACATTGTCCTGCTGCATCTGTAGAAGATATGATCTGCTGCCTGCTTCCATAGCAGCACTGCATGCACATTGTCCTGCTGCATCTGTAGAAGATATGATCTGCTGCCTGCTTCCATAGCAGCACTGCATACACATTGTCCTGCTGCATCTGTAGAAGATATGATCTGCTGCCTGCTTCCACAGCAGCACTGCATACACATTGTCCTGCTGCATCTGTGCTCCCGAACTTGACAAATAACGTTTTTAAAACACTGTTGCAAATAGCTTTTTCGCACCCTTCTGTTTGAGTATTTTTCTAAAAATTTCCGAAGCTGCTCATTCAGAAAAAGAAAACGGGCTTCAGTTTTCACGCGCAGTGAACTCTCTCTACCCAGCATCGGAGGGTATGTCCCAGTCTTTAACGGGACACTTCCGGGTAACACGATCGGGACAGAATCCCGGGACACAGACCAAGAAAAAGAAAACGGTCACAACGGCGCCTACCACGGCCACCAGCACCGCCAGTTCACAATCCACCGGCAGTACTGGAACTCCTCCGGCCAGGACTGTGTCAGACGCATCCAACATCTCGCAGGCAACCACGATATCAGTCATGACCGCCCAGGATGTGGCAGACATCAAAGCCTTATTGGAGGGCATCGAAAAGAGGCTGACTTTTTTAGAAGTCGGCCAAGAGGAACACGACCCAGGAGAGCCACTCGACAACGCCGAGGACGACGAGGTGCTACCAGTACCAGCGGGACCAGCCAACCCATGGAAGACCCTTCATCCGACCACGATGGGCAAAGGGCTCGACATCCCGTCCACTCAACGAGTCTACAACCTCGCCCAAGCTCTCAAACAACTTCTCATCAGTACCCCGACAGGAAGAGACCACCACGCTTTGTCTTCTGTCGCTGTGGCCGCACATGGATCAGGCACAAACCGGGCAAACCTGTTATACATCGCCCTAAAAGAGGCTGGGGGCAGGCCCTTCAATTGGACCAGGCAACCAGGGACGAGATTATCACTCTCCCCGAGGGATTCTCTACCTCCAGCCAACTCCCCGTCCGGCAGCGGTCTCCCGCGGAAGAGGAGGAAGAGGACGCGGACCACGCGGGGCGGTGAGCGGTCGGGGGGCAGCCGGCAACACGGCAGCACCGACCCAGTGACCAGCAAACGACGCAGACTCCGGACCCCTCCTCTTCCTGGTCCGGAGTCTGCGCCCACGAAAGATCCCTCTCCTACGGCATCTGAAAAGGAACAACAGCCAGCTACCCCAACCAAGAAGAAGAAGGCAACGCGGCGCCCGAAAGGTCACAAGTCGAAGAAGACTCCTCCGCCCACTCCACAGAAGCGGAAAACGGGAGGAAACACAACGGACCCAATCAGGGAGCCCGCAAGGTCAAGGGTAGTCCCATGAGGAAATTTCTCACACTTGGGAAGGAACTAGTGAGGAATCCGAGTGACTATGGTTGTGAGTGATGTTGTGGGAAGGACTTGCGTACTTTTGGGGATGAGGCCAGGGGCCTACTTGAGTGTTTATTGTGGTTCTCTGCCTCTCTCTATACTTTATATTGAGGGTTGTTTTATGTTTTGATTTACTTTGTTCTCTTGCTCTGTATTTTTATGTATACCTTTGATAGTAATAAAGCTTGATTTTTGTGTGTCCCCCTAATAACTTCTAAACGGCTGGAGCAATGTCAATGAAACTCGGTAAGTTCATAGCACTATTCCAGGCAACCCCGACCGTGCCCTTCAAATTTTGTTACGTCTCACCAATCCAACATGGTGGCTGTGCGAAATATTTCACCAGCATTCAATGTCTCCGAAACGGTTACCAATATCACCCTGGAATATTTTACGGTGATAAAGGGAACTACTAGAAGTTCACCTAAGTGACTTTTGAAAACCTGGTAACTGCAAAACCAACATGGCGGCCAAGGGAAGTTGCGACTTTTAAATATACGTTTCTCGCGATTTAACCAACCAAACGCAATGCAACTTGGTACAGTATATGCTAATACACATTGTAATGCACCGACATCTAACTTCGTTCAATTGTTTATATAACCTCAAGATGGCGGCTGTGCGAAATATTTAACCGGCATTCTATATCTCTGATACTATTACCGGTATCGCCATGAAATTTTGTACGGAGATAAAGGGAACTACTGAAAGTTCATCTAAGAGACTTTCAAAAACCGGTTAACTATAAAACGAACATGGCGGCCAAGCGAAGTTGAAAGTTTTAAATAGAATTTTCTTGAGATTTAATTATCCAAACACAATGAAACTTCGTACAGCAAATGTTTATACACATTGTAATGCACTGGTATCTAATTTAGTTCAATTGTTTACGTATCCTCAAGATGGCGGCTGTGCGAATTTCGAAAATTAAAATTTTATTTCTTGTGTTCTAATCATTGGATCGAAATCATCATTTGCATAATAAACGTACACAATAAACATCATCTAAATTACATAACTCTATGGCCTACATATATTAAAATACAACATGGCGACCTTCCGAAATATTTAGACGGGTCTCAATATCTATTCATCTACTACAGCAAAAATTGAAATTTCGTAACTGTATAGAGGCTATAAGCATAAGTTCACCTATGGGACGATTAATAACCTGGCGAGCACAAATCCAACATGGCGGCGACGCGAAATTTAAATATTCAAATGGACGTTTCTCGCGTTTTAACCATCCGAGCGCAGTGAAACTTGAAACGGTATATGCTTAAACAAATTTTAATCGACTGGCATCTAATTCATTTAAATTATTTTCATAACCACAAGATGGTGGCTGAGCGAAATTTTAAATCTCGCTTTTATTTCTTGTGTCCTAATCATGCGATTGAAGTTTGAATAAAACACCTACACAATAATCTTCATGTAATAATACATGAATCTAAGGCCTATAATATAAAAAACAAACATCGTGACCATCCAAAATATTTAGACGGTTCTCAATATCTACGAATCTATTACAGCAATCAAACTGACAATTTGTATGTTGATAGAGGCAATTAATATTAGTAGGATATATGAAAATAGGCTATTTAGTTCTTCACGGCACTACTTGTTTCTTTGTAGAAACACTTTTTTCGCACACCAAACAAAACAAGACCCTACCGTCTTCCAAACTCGTTTACGTATTTGCGCAGCAAAGCCGATTGAGATGTCTTGCTACATGACCGATCGCGATCATAAGGCCTACACCTTAACACACGAACACGACTGAAAGAAGCAAGCTTTATCCTAGCAGCTTGGGAAGCGGGGATTCACCAACCACGTGGCAACAAGCATCCCAAGTTTCTCGCAGTGTTATTTCACACTTATACTGTATTGCTTATTAGTCGATATAAAATGGGGGACGAATTGTTTGAATGACGAAACTTTTAAGTTTACAAGTTTTGGGTAAAATATGCTATTATAATTAAAAATCATAAAATAAGCAAACCCGTATTTTAGCGAAAATAGTACATTATGCAACGAGCCTATAATGGCAATAATTAAGACACGAGTATGTTTAAAAAACAAGCGTAAGCCAGTTTTATAATTTCCATACGAGTGTCTTAATTACCATTATAGGCGATTTGCATACGACTGTTTATGTTCGACGATAATTATTATAACTATTTTATGTTGGAACATAAATATTCATAAATATCTGTCCAGTCACTAGAATTTTGTGATCGGGTGCTTCGCTGGGTAGGATATCTCTATTCTCCAAGCTCTCTGGCCGACCGACGCATGCGCTCTGTGTGCTTCAATGCCATGTGTTCAGATTGTGCTCCAGTATTCAGTAAAACTATCACCGAAGTCGTCGTTTGAAAACAACGTGCTGTGTAGAAATTGGATTTGGGGATATTAAGGTACAGTGCTATTTCTTGTCTCATATTCACCAGTTTATTTACGCGAACATATGGACGGTGCACTTTCGGTAATTTATAGACATGTTGGATTTTGAGCGCATGCGCGAAGGTATCCTTATCTAATTGGTCAAACAACTGTTTCTTGAGCTCTGATTGGTGGGAGAAAATGTTTCATAATAAAAAATAGTGTTATAATGACCATCATTATGATACAGTTTTCAGACATATAATAGTCAGGGTCGAACAAAAGCATTTATAAGCATTTCGCTTAGAAATGCGGACTCTAGTTATAAGCTTTCATACAGTATTTTTGCGACCAACACATCACAAATTGCAACGTTTTCATATGAGTCTCTACAACTCGAATTTTCGATATCCCCCCCCCCCCCCTAATGATTCGAGATATCACCGACAGCAGTGGCTATGCTGGCTAAAGCGCAGCATTAGGTCATGGGGCTGACTCGGTAGACGCGTGGGTTCGAGCCCCACCGTCGGCCGTCCTTGAAATGGTTTTCCGTGGTTTCCCATTTTCAACACCAGGCAAAAGCTGGGACGGTACCTTCTGATAGGCCACGGCCGCTTCCATCCAAATCCTTGCCCAATTTAATTATTCTTCATCCATTCCATCTCTCATCCCGACGCGCAGGTCACCCACGGGCGTCGACTAGAAAGACCTGCACTCGGCCTCTCAGGAGACCACACGAAAAAAAAAATCGACATATCGACATTGGATTGTAATAACAAGATGTACTGACCGCAGGGGTGAGGAAGCGCAGAGCCAGCGGGAGGATGATCTCAGCATCCGCTCTGGTCACACTCCTGTTAAAGTTGGGAACATTGTTCCAGTCTGAAACAGTTCCGCCCCTGTTGAGGTCACACACTTGTGATGATGATGAGAATTGTTGTTTTAAGGGGCCTAACATCTAGGTTATCGGCCCCTAAAGGTTTGGGTGATATTGAAAATGAAACTTACAACTAAAACTAACAACGCTCTTACAAACTAGAAGAGGAGAAGAATGTGAATGTGAATAAAAGACGGGTGGAAAAGAAATGCCCTCAACCCTCGAAGAATGAGGATTGGAAGGAAGGAGAGCCAAGAAAGACAGAGAGGGCCCGCCCCAAAGGGAATGGAAGGAGAAAACCCAGACCTAGCTCAGGACGCCTTGCGGTCGCCAACTCCCGAAGTCACCAGACGTGAGCCCCTGAGGGTGCACCAGAAGTGGTGAGGCTACATACACCCTGCCTCCTTGAGGGCCTTGAGCAGAAGGCAGGAGATATTGTGAGTCCCTGAGGGTGTAGCACTATCCAGGGTGCACCAGAAGTGGTGGGGCTACATACACCCAGCCTCCTTGAGGGCCTTGAGCAGAGGGCAGGAGATACTGTGAGCCCCTGAGGGTGTAGCACTATCCAGGGTGCACCAGAAGTGGTGAGGCTACACACACCCTGCCTCCTAGAGGGCCTTGAGCAGAAGGCAGGAGATACTGTGAGCCCCTGAGGGTGTAGCACTATCCAGGGTGCACCAGAAGTGGTGAGGCTACACACACCCTGCCTCCTTGAGGGCCTTGAGCAGAAGGCAGGAGATACTGTGAGCCCCTGAGGGTGTAGCACTATCCAGGGTGCACCAGAAGTGGTGAGGCTACGCACACCCTGCCTCCTTGAGGGCCTTGAGCAGAAGGCAGGAGATACTGTGAGCCCCTGAGGGTGTAGCACTATCCAGGGTGCACCAGAAGTGGTGAGGCTACACACACCCTGCCTCCTTGAGAGCCTTGAGCAGAAGGCAGGAGATACTGTGAACCCCTGAGGGTGTAGCACTATCCAGGGTGCACCATAAGTGGTGGGGCTACACACACCCTGCCTCCTTGAGAGCCTTGAGCAGAAGGCAGGAGATACTGTGAGCCCCTGAGGGTGTAGCACTATCCAGGGTGCACCAGAAGTGGTGGGGCTACATACACCCTGCCTCCTTGAGCAGGAGGCAGGAGATACTGTGAGCCCCTGAGGGTGTAGCACTATCCAGGGTGCACCATAAGTGGTGGGGCTACACACACCCTGCCTCCTTGAGAGCCTTGAGCAGAAGGCAGGAGATACTGTGAGCCCCTGAGGGTGTAGCACTATCCAGGGTGCACCATAAGTGGTGGGGCTACACACACCCTGAGTCCTCGAGAGCCTTGAGCAGAAGGCAGGAGATACTGTGAGCCCCTGAGGGTGTAGCACTATCCAGGGTGCACCAGAAGTGGTGGGGCTACATACACCCTGCCTCCTTGAGGGCCTTGAGCAGGAGGCAGGAGATACTGTGAGCCCCTGAGGGTGTAGCACTATCCAGGGTGCACCAGAGATGGTGGGGCAACACCACCCTGCCTCGTTGAGGGCCTTGAGCAGAAGGCAGGAGATACTGTGAGCCCCTGAGGGTGTAGCACTATCCAGGGTGCACCAGAAGTGGTGGGGCTACACACACCCTGCCTCCTTGAGAGCCTTGAGCAGAAGGCAGGAGATACTGTGAGCCCCTGAGGGTGTAGCACTATCCAGGGTGCACCATAAGTGGTGGGGCTACACACACCCTGCCTGCTTGAGTGCCATGAGCAGAAGGCAGGAGATACTGTGAGCCTCTGAGGGTGTAGCACTATCCAGGGTGCACCAGAAGTGGTGGGGCTACACACACCCTGCCTCCTTGAGAGCCTTGAGCAGAAGGCAGGAGATACTGTGAGCCCCTGAGGGTGTAGCACTATCCAGGGTGCACCAGAAGTGGTGGGGCTACATACACCCTGCCTCCTTGAGCAGGAGGCAGGAGATACTGTGAGCCCCTGAGGGTGTAGCACTATCCAGGGTGCACCAGAAGTGGTGGGGCTACACACACCCTGCCTCCTTGAGAGCCTTGAGCAGAAGGCAGGAGATACTGTGAGCCCCTGAGGGTGTAGCACTATCCAGGGTGCACCAGAAGTGGTGGGGCTACACACACCCTGCCTCCTTGAGAGCCTTGAGCAGAAGGCAGGAGATACTGTGAGCCCCTGAGGGTGTAGCACTATCCAGGGTGCACCAGAGGTGGTGGGGCTACACACACCCTGCCTGCTTGAGTGCCATGAGCAGAAGGCAGGAGATACTGTGAGCCTCTGAGGGTGTAGCACTATCCAGGGTGCACCAGAAGTGGTGGGGCTACACACACCCTGCCTCCTTGAGAGCCTTGAGCAGAAGGCAGGAGATACTGTGAGCCCCTGAGGGTGTAGCACTATCCAGGGTGCACCAGAAGTGGTGGGGCTACATACACCCTGCCTCCTTGAGCAGGAGGCAGGAGATACTGTGAGCCCCTGAGGGTGTAGCACTATCCAGGGTGCACCAGAAGTGGTGGGGCTACACACACCCTGCCTCCTTGAGAGCCTTGAGCAGAAGGCAGGAGATACTGTGAGCCCCTGAGGGTGTAGCACTATCCAGGGTGCACCATAAGTGGTGGGGCTACACACACCCTGAGTCCTCGAGAGCCTTGAGCAGAAGGCAGGAGATACTGTGAGCCCCTGAGGGTGTAGCACTATCCAGGGTGCACCAGAAGTGGTGGGGCTACATACACCCTGCCTCCTTGAGGGCCTTGAGCAGGAGGCAGGAGATACTGTGAGCCCCTGAGGGTGTAGCACTATCCAGGGTGCACCAGAGATGGTGGGGCAACACCACCCTGCCTCGTTGAGGGCCTTGAGCAGAAGGCAGGAGATACTGTGAGCCCCTGAGGGTGTAGCACTATCCAGGGTGCACCAGAAGTGGTGGGGCTACACACACCCTGCCTCCTTGAGAGCCTTGAGCAGAAGGCAGGAGATACTGTGAGCCCCTGAGGGTGTAGCACTATCCAGGGTGCACCATAAGTGGTGGGGCTACACACACCCTGCCTGCTTGAGTGCCATGAGCAGAAGGCAGGAGATACTGTGAGCCTCTGAGGGTGTAGCACTATCCAGGGTGCACCAGAAGTGGTGGGGCTACACACACCCTGCCTCCTTGAGAGCCTTGAGCAGAAGGCAGGAGATACTGTGAGCCCCTGAGGGTGTAGCACTATCCAGGGTGCACCAGAAGTGGTGAGGCTACATACACCCTGCCTCCTTGAGCAGGAGGCAGGAGATACTGTGAGCCCCTGAGGGTGTAGCACTATCCAGGGTGCACCAGAAGTGGTGGGGCTACACACACCCTGCCTCCTTGAGAGCCTTGAGCAGAAGGCAGGAGATACTGTGAGCCCCTGAGGGTGTAGCACTATCCAGGGTGCACCAGAAGTGGTGGGGCTACACACACCCTGCCTCCTTGAGAGCCTTGAGCAGAAGGCAGGAGATACTGTGAGCCCCTGAGGGTGTAGCACTATCCAGGGTGCACCAGAGGTGGTGGGGCTACACACACCCTGCCTGCTTGAGTGCCATGAGCAGAAGGCAGGAGATACTGTGAGCCTCTGAGGGTGTAGCACTATCCAGGGTGCACCAGAAGTGGTGGGGCTACACACACCCTGCCTCCTTGAGAGCCTTGAGCAGAAGGCAGGAGATACTGTGAGCCCCTGAGGGTGTAGCACTATCCAGGGTGCACCAGAAGTGGTGGGGCTACATACACCCTGCCTCCTTGAGCAGGAGGCAGGAGATACTGTGAGCCCCTGAGGGTGTAGCACTATCCAGGGTGCACCAGAAGTGGTGGGGCTACACACACCCTGCCTCCTTGAGAGCCTTGAGCAGAAGGCAGGAGATACTGTGAGCCCCTGAGGGTGTAGCACTATCCAGGGTGCACCAGAAGTGGTGGGGCTACACACACCCTGCCTGCTTGAGTGCCATGAGCAGAAGGCAGGAGATACTGTGAGCCCCTGAGGGTGTAGCACTATCCAGGGTGCACCAGAAGTGGTGGGGCTACATACACCCCGCCTCCTTGAGAGCCTTGAGCAGAAGGCAGGAGATACTGTGAAAAGAAAACAAGAGGGCTGACCCCTCGAAGAATGAGGGATCAGGAAAGATGAGACAAGGGCCAATTTATGCGGGATACCCTAATACTGTCGGGGTCGGAAAAGAACAAGAGTTGACCAAGGGAGGTCCAGAGGTAAGATAACAGAGAGGAGCCCGGCACAATGCTGAACTCAGCTGGGGTCCCGTGGTCGCCAACCTACGTCCCATAAGTTGTGATGATGATGATAATTGTTGTTTTAAGGGGCCTAACATCTAGGTTATCGGCCCCTAATGATCTGGGCGATAGCGAAAATGTTAATGAAATGGAAACCAGAACGAAAATTAAGTGAGACGGAAAATAATTACAAAAAGCAACTCAAATTGAAACAACTCACAAAATGTTCTTACCAAAGGGAATTTAGAACGAAAATACTCACAAAAAGAATAGATTGAAAAATACCCACAAAATGTAGGCTAGGTTCAAAATACGTACAAAATGCAATTGCAATTGAAAATACACAATGCAATTCAGATTGAAATATCCCAGTTCCAATCCAAATTTTTCACAAAGTGCAATTGAAATTCAAAATACTTAGAAAATCCAATTGAAATTAAAATGCTTACAAAATGCAATTGAAATTCAAAAAACTCACTAAAATGCCCTGAACTTACATTGAAAGACTTACTAAAAAGCAATTTAGATTGTCAATGCAATAGAGGTTGAAAACAATCGCGAGAGGTAATTTAGATCGAAAAAACTTACAAAATGCAACGTAGATTAAAATACCTACAAAAAAATCGCTAAAGGGAATTTAGATACACGGGGAACCAAGTAACAAAAACAGTGCGGGAATCTTAAAGAGAAAAGGAAACAAGAGGTCTGACCCCTCGAAGAAGGAGGGATCAGGAAAGATGAGACAAGGGCCAATTAAGGCGGGAAAGTGAAAGACTCCCTAGGCCTCGGATACCCTAATACCGTCGGGGTCGGAAAAGAACAAGAGTTGACCAAGGGAGGTCGACAGGAAAGAAGACAGAGAGGAGCCCGGCACAAGTAAGTGGAAGCAATGCCGGACTCAGCTGGGGTCCCGTGATCGCCAACCCACTAGTGGTAAGCAGTTCAATAAAGCTGACCTGTCCCTTTGGCGACGATACCGATGAAGGCAGGGGCGATGGCCATAGCGACACAGCCGAACATTCCCACTATGGACAGCACCTGCGCGATTTTGAGGCTCTTGAGGGACAGGATACGCTGGAAGTAGCCCTGAAACAGAGATAACAGCCCTCACAACTCGTCCTAACCCGGGTCAGAACCCACAGCTATTATAACATAGTGTCACCTGCCAAGGAATGCCGCCGAACGTCAGAAGGAAGAGCACGTCAAGCCACTCGCCGATGTCCTCTCGTTTGAGCTCCCCCAGCCAATCAGAGGTCGCCACGAGCTGCGGGTCGACCGCGGGGTTCAGGTAGATGTACGGGGTGGACAGAATCTGAAACACAACAGAACAAGACTTCAGAATGGGGCCACATTGGGGCAAGGGGAGCTGACGTCAGTCCCAATGGGTTTGCCATGTTTCAACAATTGTTCAAATTAAGGTTTAGTGATCTTTCTAGTTTCAATGTTGAGTTGGCAAGACTGTTATTTGGTCTTATTTTCTTATTCCCAAATGATAGAGCATCCCATTTGTTTCTGTGCGTTGGAAGCCTGTGTTTAGAGCAAGAAGGAGCAACAGCTGGTCTTGTAGATATCACAATCCAGGCCGTTACAACATTACAAGAAAAATACATACATTTCACTGTGTTGCCTTTGAGCGTCCAGTTTAGTCTGCAAGCCTCTGTTCATGATCCCCTATTAGCAGTTAGCGTTCTGCGTCTACACCTCTCACTTTGAGATCGCTCAACACTGAAACTAACCATCGCATCCTACGGCTACCTCTGCTTATCTTACCCCCTACTGCCGAACTCATTAACCTCTCAGGTAATCTCTCCTCCCAAGATCGCGGGTACAAACCCGGCTGAAGTCGTCGGATTTTTTAAGAGCGTAAAAACCCCTCAGTATGCCTTCCTTCGGAGGGGAAGTAAAGCCGGCTGTCCCATGTCATATATTTATGGCATGTTGAAGAACCTCCCACTAATTACACCTGTCTGAAGCTAATATACGGGTGTATCTTAATTATACCGACAAAAAATCAGGGACGCTCTGCGTGTTATGTAAAAGCCGATGCCGCAATCGGATTGGCGGAGAAAATGTTTCCCTCCGAGAAAATCAGGTTACTTTGTTACTTCCGGGCGCGCGATTCAAATCTACGAACTCGCCGTATTTGCCGAGCCAGGCGGCAGGCCGAGGCGATCGAGGAAACTTGCGCATGCCCGCCAGCATATCTCTGTCACCTTCTATCACACTCCCTTCCCTTGCTTGAAGCACAGCAGTGGCCAGCGGCTTGCTCTCTGGCTCAGCAAATACGGCGAGTTCGTAGATTTGAATCGCGCGCCCGGAAGTAACAAAGTAAGCTCAATTTCTCGGAGGGAAACATTTATCCGCCAATGCGATTGCGGCATCGTCTTTTACATAACACGCAGAGCGTCTCTGATACCGCCTGTACATATAGGCTAGGTTAAACATTCGACAGACGCTCTTAGGCTCCGACGTTTGTCGCCAGGAGCCGACTGAGGTGGCGTCTAATAGCCAAGTTCCGAAATAGTAGTCGTTGACGGTGGCGTTTGGCGGCAAAAGTAGGAACTACTTGAAAATATTCAATGTCTGCAGTCCTTACTTGAATTGAATCACAGATAACACACACTAATACAGCCATCACAATTAACACCGGTTATCAGACAGATTCTACACACACCCAAAGTACACGGGGCTACATGACCCCACCTTCTGAGTCGGCTCATACGAACAGCTTCATCTAGCGTGTTCATTACTAACTTAGCCTCACCTTCCTACCATTGCTCCCATCTGTTTGTCCCAGCAATCATTCGTGCTACCCTCATCAGCTTATGTATCAGATCTACCCAGCAGTCACTTGCACGGTGGGTGAGTGGATAGCGTGTCGGACAACCAACCCCCAATATTGCAGGTTCGCTCCTGGCCGTGGTAAGTGATAAGTGATTTTTGAAAAGCGGCAAAAATACGACACGCATGTCATACGAAGTTGGCATGTCCAATAACCCATTTGAATTCAGTAGGCCGTGTTTATAATGGCAAGATTAATCTCGGGTTTCCGCCAACACAAAGTTCATATCTCTACTAGATAGCGCTATAGTGTTCAAGGAGCTTAGATATCTAACCTCCTTGACTTTCATAGTGATTCAAGGAACAACGAAATTCGACATGCAAGCTACCCTCTGGGTGTCGAATTAGAAAGCTTGCACCCGGCATCCGAGGCCATACTTCCATACAGCAAGGTCGCTCTAAATACTGAGCGCTGTAGCGAGAGTTTAGTGGCTACGCTAACTTCTTTCTTACTAATAATAATAATATCGTATGGCCTCGGATGCCTGGTGCAAGCTTTGCTATTTGACACCCAGAGGGTAGCTTGCATGTCGAATTTCGTAGTTCCTAGACTATGAAAGTCAAGGAGGTTAGATGTTAAATATCTAATCTCCTTGAACACAATAGCGCTTTCTAGTAGAGAAATGAGGAACTTTGTGCTGGCGGAAACTCCCGAGATTAATTTTGCCATTATGAACTCGGCCTACTGAATTCAAATGGGTTCTTTGACATGCCAACATCGTATGACATGCGTATCGTATTTTTGCCGCCTTTCAAAAATCACTTACCACGGTCAGGGGCGAACCTGCAATCTTGGGTTTAGTAGACCGACACGCTATCCACTCACCCACCGTGTCAAGCTTCTTTCTTACTGAATGCTGTATATCGTAACTGAGAACTCACTGCATTGGCTTTTATACACCTCAACTCTATTCCCTTCCCCACACTGTGACCATCCTGAGAGTATACACAGTCTAATGTTCCTCCTATCTCATATTCTATTTCCTCCCTATCGACATCATTTTCGTTTTTGAAATGCTAATTTTCGTACCATTTCCGTTCAATTACCTGCACGCCCGAGAGTACTTTATTAGAGAAACATTACGAATAGAAGGTCACACAAAAGGCAAAGACCTAGCACACCTCACTGCTAGATGTGAGCAAGAAACCATCCCCTAGTGGTGGCTACTCTTCGATTGAAGCTTCCCCACCAGAAGAGAAGGTCGAAGTACAACTTTACATTGAGAATGGTGGGAAGACCTTGGTGCAGAACCGAGTCCGATGGCGGAAATACTCCACTTAGGAGTTATCCTACAGGAAATAAGTCGAGTAAGTCATCACAACTATAGCACAAACCCACTTATGAGATCAATGGGTGATTACCAAGCCTCCGGGGATCGCCATAGGTGACCCCGAATTTTAATACAGTAATTCTTTCTTCTTACTTCCTTTCATACACAAAACTAGCCACTAAGGTCTCTCAACTACTCTCTATATCCATCTATATATTGTCACTGTGTCCAGAGCACTAGACCACATCATGGTCAGTTAAGATACTGGTAATCACCCCCTCTGCCCCCCCCCCCCTCAAACATATGCTGTCAGGAATCAAAAAGCTACAGATAATGGCCTCAGGGCTGGAATGCAAGGTCTAATCTCCACAAGACTGCATTTTAACCCTATAATACTAACATACGTAAAATTTACGTGTATGAATAATGTAACTGCTTAGAATTCCCTCCATATCTGTCCCCACCCAGCAGTGCTTCTACTGGTCTATGGTGGTGATGTTGTTAATGGCAATCAGTTCTAGAGCCATAATCATGGGGCAAAGAATTGCCTGGAAACTATCCTTGAATTTAACAACATATTGGTCCCTTAAGAGGCGGTGTGACTCGTTACTGTGGAAGTTGCGAATGAAGACGTGGTGTGTCGAAACAAACCATTGCAGCAGGGATCCATGATGATAATTGTTGTTTTAAGGGGCCTAACATCTCGGTTACCTACTGAAAGAAGAAAGGGAAAACAAAATAAGAATAACGTAAACAAAGGACAGGATAAAAATAAATGCCCTCAACCCTCGAGGATTGAGGGACTTGGAAGGAAGGAGAGCCATGAAAGGCAGATAGGAAAGTGAAAGAGGAGAGGGTCCATCCCACAGGTAAGGCATAAAAGGGGGAAACCGCACCCAGCTCAGGAATCCCTCTGGGTCGCCAACTCCCAAACTCACCAGCCGTGAGCCCCTGAGTGTGTAGCACTATCCAGGGTGCACCAGAAGTGGTGGGGCTACACACACCCTGCCTCCTTGAGGGCCTTGAGCAGAAGGCAGGGGATACTGTGAGCCCCTGAGTGTGTAGCACTATCCAGGGTGCACCAGAAGTGGTGGGGCTACACACACCCGGCCTCCTTGAGGGCCTTGAGCAGAAGGCAGAAGATACTGTGAGCCCCTGAGGGTGTAGCACTATCCAGGGTGAACCAGAAGTGGTGGGACTACACACACCCGGCCTCCTTGAGGGTCTTGAGCAGAAGGCAGGAGATACTGTGAGCCCCTGAGGGTGTAGCACTATCCAGGGTGCACCAGAAGTGGTGGGACTACACACACCCTGCCTCCTTGAGTGGCTTGAGCAGAAGGCAGGAGATAACATGAAAAGCGAAAGAAGGCTGACCCCTGGAAGAATGAGGGGATCAGGAAAGATGAGACAAGGGCCAATTAAGGTGGGAAGGGAAGAGACTCCCTAGGCCTCGAATACCCTAATACCGTCGGGGTCGGAAGAGAACAAGAGTTGACCAAGGGAGGTCGATATGAAAGAAGACGAAGAGGAGCCCGGCGCAAGTAAGTGGAACCAATGCCGGACTCAGCTGGGATCCCGTGGTCGCTCACCCACGTTCCACTAGATTTGGGCCCCTGGGGGGAGCAGGGGTCGCTGGACAAATGTTTCTGTGTATTTGTCATAAAGCTTGTCGTGTTGGCAGCCCGTGTCGCCTTACATTTCAAGTTGAATATAAAATAATAACAAGAAGTACCGTCACGAACTAAAGAGCTTACTTTTCTTAAAATTAGCATTCATGCCAACGATTAATCTACATGGACCCATCTAGAATAATGACGAAATTAAGTTGGTAATATCGAAATATACCTGGTATAATGTAGCCAAATAAAGCACTAAAGTTGGCAGACCCGGTGACTGAATTTATATTCTCAGTTCCATCTCTTAAGGTACAGAATACAAAATTTGGTTGAAATCCAATTGATACTATAGAAGTTAAGGCTAGTTCACACCAAAGTTAATGAACAATGTTAATGAAAACATTTCTCAACATGTTTACTAAACATTTGTTAACAAACTTCTTCAACATTAAATGCACTGTTTGTTAGGAAGAAGAAAGTACTTACAGCTGCAGCTTTCATTATTTTAGTGAGTACAATTAGAGAAAAGCGCAGACGCAAGGTGTGGCAAAGAAAAATATTGGAAAGGCGTTTGGAATTAAGTTTGGAGAGAACACTTATGTCAGAACTATTAATTCATGATGCAGCAAGCTTTCAAAACTTTCTGAGAATGTCTCCACATGACTTTCAGTTCTTGTTGACAGTAATTGGGCCTGAAATTGCAAGAAATGACACAAATTATCGGCAAGCCATCTCCATTAATGACAGCCTAGGTATAACATTAAGATTCCTAGCAATTTATTGCTCAATATCATTTTGAGTGCAATTAAATTCGGAGGCCAGTTCTGAGTAGGCATCCTTGCGAGCATTCATGTCTTTGTAACTGGGATGCTGACTGTCCCACAAAACGGGATGATTTTGATACGCATCGATAAGCGCCAAAACGTTTTCGTTCGACCCCTCCGTGATCCTAGACTCCTTATCAACAAAATTAATATTCTCATGTGCTTCCTGGCATTTCATAATTCCACGCAATATACGAGTCGCTTGCGATTTGATAGTCGATTTTTAGAGAATTTACGAATTTACAACCTTAATTGCGTCTTTGCGCATGCGCGAACCAAAATGTTAACGAAAACACGAAAAGTTAATGAAAAGTTTCATTCACAAAAGTTAAAGAGATTTTGTTCATGAACATGCTCGAAAAGTTAATGAACATGCTATTTTGTTTATGAACAGTTAAAAAAGTTCATGAACAGTGTTCATTAACAAAGTTAACGAAAACATCTTGGCGTGGACGTACCATTACATGTATTTAAAATTTGGTCCTATCAGCAGGCTTAGAATCAAGTTTGTAGCACTGACGCATGTTAGTTACTCCAAATTAATCTAAAATGTCAGGTACTATACGTGTGCATAGTTTAAAGCTGTCGGCTTGTATATTTTCTGATATATTGGTATTTGGATAAAAGAATAGAGAGAACATTTATTGACAGTTGGCAGCCCTGCTGGCTCTTAAGAATACGCTCAGTCATATCTGTTTATGTACACATAGTACATACGAAATTTGGTTGAAATTCAATTGATAGTGTAGAAGTTATATGCATTTAAAATTGGACTTATGAGCAGGCTTAGAATCATTTTGGCAACACTGCCATGTATGGTCTCCTGGAAACTAAACTGAAATATTGTTATCTATATGTGTGCTAATTTTGGAATAGCTCCTATGCATACCTTCCAAGATATGCAACATGGAGCTCAAATTTCAAGTGCGGTTTTACAGCAGTTGGTAGCACTGACATCATTTTCAAATATGGGATTGAGACTTTCAGGCATATATCTTTACTCATGCCAAATTTGGTTTCGATTGCTGCAGCCGTTTAGGAGTTGATAGGAGGGGGGGGGGGCACACATACAGACATTTTCCCGGATCGATCTCTTAAGTCTACTTTTTCCTCATTTTTGCAAAATATGAAAAGTTGGCTATAAAGCGCAGGAAGCAGCTCACCAGACCAATCACAATGCAGGCGAGTTGCAGCACGTCCGTGTAGGTGACGCTGTACAGTCCGCCCACCATGGTGTAGACCGCGGCGAACACTGCGCTGACCGCCACTGAGGTGATGGGGTCCAGCTCCAAGATGACGACCAGCGACGAGCCTGGGACAACAAACACAACTCTCTTCCAATTGACGGCCTTTAGTTGCATTTACATAGGAATGGGTAGAGGCATGTGTAACCCTCACGTATTCGGTTTAAGTTTTGAGATTAGGAAATGGCAGGGGGCTTTGCCCAATGAAGTTTAATTGCAGGTTATTCTATATTCCTTTTCAGATAGTGTGTTGTTTTGTGTCTGCTTATTGGTTGAAGAGTTACTATGGAGAAAAGAATAATTGAGAGATTATCTGTTTGCTTAGATCATAAATCCAATAGATGGCTGATAACGTCACATTTGTGAAACCAACATCTCGATCAGCTGACTAAAGGGAACTGCCGGGAACTGCGGATAGTTTGGAGCACTGAAATACTACACGTGATGATAGAATTGGGATATTCTATTTTATTCATTGCCGTACTTAGCCAGAATGGTGTATTACTGTGCAGCGTAAGTTAATTCATTGTAAAATAACCCTAAAATTCTTGACTTCACTACTTGCATTTCTTTACGTTTCCTCTTAACTCCGAAACATGAAAGAAAAATAATTTAACATGTAAATGCTGGCATTTATTACAAATTATTAAAATTTACCCTATCCCTTACTCCACTGAACAGGCCTATGAAGCAAAATTAGGACCATCACAACATAAAAGAACCTTCCTTTTCAATCATGTTCAGTGTCAAATTGCAGGTTATGCTACTGATGTGACGATGTACGGTAGTCTTCGATAATAAATACGCTGAGGTAATATTTGTCATCTTATTAAACGTATGGACAGTGCGTTTGGTTGAGGAAATTTTCAGGATACATTGCAGCCCTAAATTAGTCAATTCTTCGTAGAATTTGAAAGTTCTGGGTTATTTTTGTGAAGGATTCTATGATTCATGGAAAATGGAAGTTAAAAGAAAACAGTTCATTGCTTGTAATGTTTTCCTTTGTAGCAAATGTAATGCATAGTTTATAAAATAGCAACGCTTACTAAATCAATAGACTTCCTTTTTTTCATTTGCCCATGTTTTGCTCACTTTCATAATATACTGAGATGGAAATTAAAGTTGTTCATAAATTTAAATATTTAGGGGAGATTATAACATGGAATTTGAATAAGAAAGCGTCAATCGAAAATAGAAGAACAAAGTTAAGACAAGCGCAACATATTACTTGGTCTAGTTACAAAAAAAAAAAAAAACACTCTCCATAAATGCCAAATTACGACATTACGAGTCAGTTATTAAACCGGAAGCAATATATGCTTGTGAAACACTTTTCAAGTTAAACACTCTATCAGTTACTGACACATTACAGAAGACTGATAGAAGAATTCTCAGAACTATAATTAATAAAAAACATCAGGTCTATTACCAAATGAAGTGGTTTATAAAGAAACTGAGTCTATAGTCGATACTATGCGAAAAAGGCGAATTGCTGTTTTGTCATATCTCACGCCTGCCGGATACCAGACAATTAAAAGTATTATTTAATTATTTTTTCAAAAGTAAAACAAAGAACTCTTGGTTTATGGAAATTCAAAATGATCTGGATGAACTCGGCTTGGCAATGTCCAAAATTGCTAACAAAGATGAGAAGAATATCTTGAAAAACAAGAACATCCGACTTCCCTTAAAAACCTTTACCCGCAAAACTTACACCATAAGTGATGCAGAGAGAGCGGCAAGGTCAACTAGAATGAAAATGTTTTGGGAAAAGAAGAAAAATAATAAGCTGAATCTTTAATATTGTTTTTGAGACATGTGTATACTTGTTTTGGTTAAGTGCTCCAATGAGGGCGTAACATATGTAAATAAATAAATAAATAAATACTGAGATGGAAGGTAAAGCTGAATAACAGCTAATCGTACGATACAATTTTGTAAAGTAATGTACTGAAATTAGCCAAAATACATTTTCTAATGCAAAACAAATTAGGAAATGATGTAGTACGGTAATAGATTGAACTTGTTGGGAGCTCTCGGGCGTACAATCAAAAATGATCAGCTACACAAACATTATTCTGTTCAAAAATCAGTAGGCCTAATTCAGAATTGGATTTGTTATTAATTATTTACAAGAGGGGATCCTGGATGTATGAGTATTACGGAACACGACAGCCTCTTTTAACACCAAATATGTTACATTCTTAACCTTGCTACCTTCCTGTACATAAAGAAACATGCGATGCTTTTCCCAATATCGTATAAATTACGAAAATGTGTGTTTAAACCCACATTAATAGTACGTTATGCAACGAGCCTATAATGGCTATAATTAAGACACGAGTATTTTTTATAAAACGAGCGTATGCGAGTTTTATAATTTCCATACGAGTGTCTTAATTACCATTATAGGCGAGTTGCATACGACTGTTTATGTTCGACGATAATTATAACTTTATTATATGTTTTAACATAAATATTCATAAATATCTGTTGAGAGTCAGCTACTGGAATTTTGTGATCGCAGAGCGAGCGTTGGGTGTTATACCTTCGTCTTTCAAGAGCTTTGAACGGCCGACGCATGCGCTATGTGGGCTTGCAATGCCATATGCAGCCATATGTTTACATCAGCCGTCCCTCAGTAATATTGTCACCGCAGTCATTTGAAGACAATGCGCTGTGTAGAAATTAGTGTTAGTGATTTTAAGGTACTGTGCTATTTCTTGTCTCATATTCGCCAGTTTATTTACGCGAACATATGGACGGTGGGTATTCCATGTCGGTAATTTATTATAGTTCGATGTTGTGTTTATGTCCGACAAGTTGGATTTTGAGCGCATGCGCGAAATTATCGTTACCTAATTGGTCAATGAACGAGCTCTGATTGGCTGGAGAAACTGTATCGTAATGAAAAACGGTGTTATAATGACCATCATTATGATACAGTTTTCAAACACATAATAGTGAGGGTCGAACATAAAACTCATTTCCCCACCTACGCCTATCACCTTCCATTACGAGTTCCTCTGCTTTCCCTTTAGTCAGCTGATCGAGATGTTGGTTTCACGTCACAGTACAGGCGCAGTGTGGTAATGCGCACTTCTGTTTGTTAAGATGGAAATAAATGTAGTAGGTTTGTGGAGAATTAAGGGCCGCGTTCACCATGGATTGTTAAAATGTTAACATACCAATTAAGGCCGTTGACGGACGATTACCGAAATGTCGTGGTTCACCAAACTACACAATCTATTAGCTTCCCTAACAAGCCGTCAAAACTAATTGCTCTGTCAACATGGAATTAACGACTTGACGGTCGATTTACCTAGCATTCAAATCCAAAATGGCGCGCGGCGAAAGCCGGAAAAGTCGTGCATTAAACTTTATTCTGAACGATGACGATGTTTTTGAAGACATGCTAGATTTTCTTCGACCACTAACTTATAAATAACGAGGGAATAACTTGAATGATTGCGACGACACAGAATTTATCATGAGATTTCGGTTGTCAAAACCTTCTATGTTGAATGTTCTAGAGATGACAGAACCTAACCTGGAATTCCCATCTGATAAGTAAGATAGCCGAGGCCTATGCACCATTCCTTATTTATATGTAATATCGTGTGATGCATTACGGTGTAGCACATGTACGATAGTTAATTTAATAAAAGACTACATAAACGTTACAGCATCAGTCCTCATATTTTCAACGAGCTCACGATGTTCATCCACCGAGTAGATAAGAGTGGATAATTATGTTTCTTTTATTCAATGAAAATTTCACAGTCCCCGGCTCCTCTTGCTTTTTTCCTCATCAGTCATGTTTGTTTTTAACCAAGGAGTATGTAACTTTTAAGGTTTTTCAGTTAACGGCCTGCTTGATTACACCAAAGAATAAACAAAAACCGCCATAATCATCATATTTCAATGAGGTTTGTACAGCCCTTAAACATAACGCTTCGTTTGCTAATGCCAATCGGCGAATGAGCTGGTGAAACGCCAACGAGCTTAATGCCGATGTTAAAGTTAACAACGCATTTAGTGACGGGCTGTTAACGCTGCGTTGGTCAACCCGGCCCTTAGTCTGCTTGTTGGAAAAATAGAGGTAATGATTGGGATGAAGATAGATGGAATGCTTAGTTTTATTGGGAGTGGGTTATATTAGGTATGGAAAATAATGAATGTATAGAAAGGTTAGGATGAAAGAAAGGAATAAGATAAAGTGTTTTGGATGTATGGTTATCTGATGTCTTGATGTATGCTGATGTATGAAACAGATGTTTTAAGAAAATACTGTACAAGAAGATAAGAATGAAGCAGAAGAATATTAAGCATTGTGAGGGCTCTCTTCCTCATGAAGGTAGTTGTGCGAGAGATGCAGGTAAAGGAAGCTTGCTTACATGTTGATAAACAAGTATTGATAGTTTTGATTGCCAGAGAACTTATAGTAATAAGGACAGAAAGAGACTTTTAAGAAAACTCAAGAAGATAAGAAATGAGCAGAGGTATGTTTTGGAGTGGAATTGATTCTAGCAGAAGTACCCGCTCTTCGAACGGTCTTCGGTATTAATAACCAGACGTTATCATTTGAGCTACTGTTGCAATGGTTAGGGGCTTGTCATTCCTTCATACGTTCATCAGAGCGAAGTTAGTTTTCTGGGAATATCACACTGTTAATTTAAGGGCCTTAAAATGGTTTTCGGAGACACTTTATAGACTACCGAATTTTGTATCTCACATTGAGAAGCGAAATATATGCTTTGGTCGTCCTCCTAGGATAATTTTTATGTATGGCCTATTTTAGCATGTATTTTGAAAGTTTTTTCCTATACCCACCCTTCTATGAGATGTACGGTGAACAGTTTTATAAATGACTAGCTGAAGTACCCGTGCTTCGCTACGCGTCATAAATAAATTAAAATGTGAAGGTGACAGTTAAAACAGGGGATAGGCGAGAGGGATATTAAGGATGGAACATTTTGTCCAACTACACCGCTCGGCGTTGACCGTGTTTTATAGCACAAATTTAGGTTTTTCTCGCTAACCGTTGGAGATACCTTTCGGATAGAAAATGTAATTTTAAACCTCGTATATGCCATCAAAAGTTTGCTATTTCTTAGCGTTCTCTTTTTATTTGAAATGGAAATATGAAAGTTTGAAACCAAAGGGTGTAGTGACGTCACTAAAATGGTCGCCATCTTTAAATAGTGCAAATTATTGAAATCAAAAGTAACCTATATGTTAACCAGGTAAATCAGCTACTTCCATGAAAAATTCATGTAAATCAGACTTGCGTGATTGAGTAATACACACACACCATCCCATTTTTAGCCTCGCTTCGCTCGCGTCATAGTCGTGTCATATTGTTATTGAATGAAATGCAGGTTTAACCCCGTTAACACCCCTTTAGAACCTGAATATCCAAAAATCCCTCCTTAGTAGACATTTTCGACACACAACAAACATATCCCCAAAATATCATTCTTCTAACTTAAATAGTTTTGGTTGGTCGATGAGAGTGAACATCCAAAAATCCTTCCTTAGTGGACGTTTTTCTTCCAGAATTTCACCCCTCCCCATAGGCCCCTTAAATTGTATTTATGAAAAAAAAACGGTCGAACACCTATTTATTTTATTTATTTATTTATTTATTTATTTATTTATTTATTTATTTTTAAGCTGATTGATTTCCTCCGAGTTTCAAACACCTCGCTTATGTCGTTTAAGAGATACACGCTCCGTTAGGAATCTTTCAAACCCCACTTTTCATCCGTTTCACCTTATAATATACACTACATCGAAAAACCATTAGACATGTGTCAGCTTATTTTAATGATTAGAATATATGCCAAGTATCACATCCCCAAATGAAACCACTCGTGAGATATTGTTATTCAATGAAATGCACATTTACCCCTTAACACCTCTTTAGAACCTGAATATCCAAAACTCTTTCCTTAGTGGACGTTTTCGACATACAACGAACATATCCCCAAAATTTCATGTTTCTAACATCAATAATTTTGGCTGGGCGATGATGAGTGAGTGAGTCAGTCAGGACATTTTCTTTCAATTATTTTTGATAATTTCACCCCTCCCCATGAACCCCTTAAATTGGATTTATGAAACAAACGGTCGAACACCTATTTACTTATTTAAAGCTGTTTTCCCCCTGAGTTTGATGAGTGAGTAAGTGAGTCAATCAGTTAGGACACTTTCTTTCCTGTTTTTTCCCCCCCCAGAATTTCACCCCTCTCCAAGGGCCCCTTAAATTGGATTTATGACAAAACGGTCGAACACCTCTTTACTTGTATTTAAAGCTGTTTTTCCCGTCGAATTTCAAACTTCTCGCCTATGTCGTTTCAGAAATACACGCTCCGTTAAGAATCCTTCAACACCCAATTTTCACCCCTTTCACCTCATAATATACACCACATCGATAAACCCTTAGACATATGTCTGATTATTTTTAATGATTAGTTTATATACCGAATAACACATCCCCAAAGAAACAACTCATGAGATATCGTTATTCAATGAAATGCACGTTTACCCCCTTAACACCTCTTTAAAACCCGAATAAACAAAAATCATTTCTTAGACGTTTTCGACATACAGCGAACATATTTCCAAAATTTCATGTATCCAACTTGAATAGTTTTCGTTAGGCGTCATGAGTGAGTGAGTCAGACAGGACATTTTCTTTCAATTATTTTTACTAGAATTTCACCCCTCCCCACGGGCCTCTTAAATTGGATTGATGAAAAAACGCTTGAACACCTATTAACTTGTTTTTTAAGCTGTCTTTTTTCCCTGAGTTTGATGAGTGAGTGAGTTAGTCAGTCAGTTAGGACACTTTCTCTCCTTCCCCCCCCCCCCCCAGAATTTCACACCACCCCATTGGCCCTTTAAATTAATTTATGAAAAAACGGTCGAACACCGATTTACTTACTTTTTAAGCTGATTTTTTCGCTGAGTTTCAAATTTCTCGCCTAGGCCGTTTAAGAGATAGGCCTACACGCTCCGTTAGGAATCCTTCAACCCCCACTTTTCACCCCTTTCACCTCATAATAATACACCACATCGAAAAACCCTTAGACACATGTCTGCTTATTTTTAATGATTAGTTTATATGCCGAGTATCACATCCACAAATGAAACCACTCGTGAGATATTGTTATTCAATGAAATGCAGGCTTAACCCCCTTAAGACCCCTTTAGAACCTGAATATCCAAAAATCCTCCCTTAGTGTACGGTTTTGACATACAACGAACATATCCCCAAACTGCCATGTTTCCAACTTCAATATTTTTGGCTGGGCGATGATGAGTGAGAGAATGAGTCAGGACATTTTCTTTAATTTTTTTTCTTCAGAATTTCACCCCTCCCGATGAACATCTTATACTGTATTTGATTGTTCAAAAAACTGTCGAAAAGCTATTTACTTACTTTAAAGCAGTTTTTCCCCCCTAAGTTTGATGAGAGAGTCAGTCAGTCAGTCAGTTAGGACACTTTCTTTTCTGCCCCCCCCCCCTCCCTCCCAGTATTTCACCCCTCCCCATGGGACCCTTAAATTGGATTTATGAAAAAACTGTCAAACACATATTTACTTATTTTTATCCTGATTTTTTTTCCGCTGAGTTTCAAACTCCTCACCTATGTCGTTTAAGAGATACACGCTCCGTTAGGAATCTTTCAATCCCCACTTTTCACCCCCTTTCACCTCATAATATACACCACATCGAAAAACCCTCAGACAGGTGTCTTCTTACTTTTTAATGATGAGTTTATATGCCGTGTATCACATCCCCCAATGAAACCAATCGGGAGATATTGTTATTCAATGAAATGCAGGTTTAACCCCCTTAAGACCCCCTTTAGAACCTGATTATCCGAAAATCCTCCCTTAGTAGACGGTTTTGACAAACAATGAATATATCCCCAAACTGTCATGTTTCTAACTTCAATAAATTTGGCTGGGCGATGATGAGTGAGGGAGTGAGTCAGGACATTTTCTTTCAATTTTCTTTTTTCAGAAATTCACCCCTCCCCATGAACCCCTTAAATTTGATTTAAGAATAAAAAACTGCCAAAAAGCTATTTACTTACTTACTTACTTAATTAATTTTCCCCTGAGTTTGATGAGTCAGTCAGTCAATCAGTTAGGTCACTTTCTTTCCTGTCCCCCCCCCCCCCCAGAATTTCACGCCTCCCCGTGGGCCCCATAAATTGGATTTATGAAAAACCGGTCAAACACATATTTACTTCATTTTTATGTTGATTTTTTTTCGCTGAGTTTCAAACTCCTCGCCTATGTCGTTTAAGAGATACACGCTCCGTTAGGAATCTCTTAATCCCCACTTTTCACCCCTTTCACCTCATAATATACACCACATCGAAAAACCCTCAGACACATGTATTCTTATTTTTAATGATTAGTTTATATGCCGAGTATCACATCCCCCAATGAAACCAATCGGGAGATATTGCTATTCAATGAAATGCAGGTCTACCCCCTTAACACTCCTTTAGAACCTGAATATGCAAAAATCCTCTCTTAGTGAGCATTTGCGTCCCTTGAGGAAGCTGCATACCAAATTTCATTCCAATCCGTTCGGTGGTTTCTGAGATTTCGTGATGAATGAGTGAGTGGGTGGTATTTCACAAATATAGTAGATAGTGTCAAGTCTTTGTTATGCTAAACTCTGTTGACAGTGCTGTGTGAGCAGTTGAGTAACTAACGTGATTTCAAGTAAAGATCCTCATTTTCTATACCGGTAGTGCTGAGCGCAATTGGCATCCAGTCGGCCGTGTCTCGACTTGAGCTATGTTGCCATGGAAACTATCTGCCTTGCCATTCCTTCATGAGTATATTTTATGATTTGATTAGCATGTGCTGGAGTGCAAAAGGGCCGAAATCAGAAGAATGAGAAAGACTATCGAAAATTCATGTAGCCAGCGGTTCCTTCTGGGTCCTAAACTATGTGTATGCAAAATTTGGTTGAGATTGGTGGAACGGTGTAGATTTGTATACGGAACAGACCCACCCACATACATACATACATACAGACTTTCACTTTTATATATAAGATTGGTGTATTGACTCTAAGCCTCCGTGGCTTAGGCGGCAGCACGCCGGCCTCTCACCGCTGGGTCCGTGGTTCAAATCCCGGTCACTCTATGTGAGATCTGTGCTGGACAAAACGGAGGCAGACAGGTTTTTCTCCGGGTACTCCGGTTTTCCCTGTCAAAATTTAATTCCAGCAACACTCTCCACTATCATTTCATTTCATCTGTCATTCATTTAATCATTGCCCCAGAGGAGTGCGTCAGGCCTCGGCAGCCGGCACAGTTCATATCCTCGCCGCTAGATGGGGGCTTCATTCATTCCATTCCTGACCCGGTCGGAGACTGGAAGCAGGCTGTGAATTTTCATTTTTCATTGGTGTATTGACTCTCATGCTTGAAAATCCACAGCCTGCTTCCAGTCTCCGACCGGGTCAGGAATGGAATGAATGAAGCCCCCCCCCCCCCCCATCTCATGCTTACCATACCTAATTCTACGATGCTCCAAACATCCAAACACGAGTTTTAGGCGAACATTAAGGTACACAGAAAGGCAGACATTGACTACAACATATCACAGCGGCCTCGGAGGCCTAGTGGGTAGCATGCTGAGCTTCTATGCCCAAGATCGCAGGTTCAAACCCAGCCGAAGTCATCGGATTTTTAAGAGCGTTGAAAATCCCACAGTATGCCTTCCTTCGGAGGGCAAGTAAAGTCGGCGGTCCCATGTCGTACAAGTATGGCATGTAAAAGAAACTTCGACTAACTACAATTGAGTGAAGCTAAATCTGTAGGTTAGCTCTGATTAACGCTCTATTAGATCCAACGTTTGGCGCCAGGTGCCGGTTGCGGTGGCATCTAGTAGTCAAGCACACAGCTAGGTGTCGTTGACGGTAGCATTTGGTCAAAAGTAAGAACTACTTGAAATTGATCGTCTGCAGTCCTTACTTGAAATACAGCTTGCAACGGTGGGTGAGTGGTTATCGTGTCGGACTACCAACCCCAAGATTGCAGGTTCGATCCTGGCCATGGTAAATGATTTTTGAAGGCGACAAAAATCACGATACTCATGTCATACGTTGTTGGCATGTTAAAGAACCCATTTGAATTCAGTAGGCCGTGTTCAATGGCAAAATTAATCACGGGAATTTCCGCCAACACAAAGTTCCTCCGGTCTCTACTAGAAAGCGCTGGAGTTTAGATATCTAACCTCCTTGACTTTCATAGCGATCAAAGGGACGACGAAATTCGACATGCAAGCTACCCTCTGGGTGTCAATTAATAAAGCTTGCACCAGGTACCCAAGGCCATACGATATTTTAATTATTATACTTGAAATACAGATAACACACACTAATATCAGACAGATTCTACACACACCCAAAGTACACGGGGCTATATGACCGCGTTGTCGCAGCCCCTAAACTGAGGAACCAACCAATCTACAACATATCACCCAGATGTCCAAATATGGAGATATCAACCACAGAGTATCACACAAAATCATACTTACGATGAACCCGTTTGTCGACAAAAGACATGATAAGTTAGAATGTGATCAAACTAAATTCACCTAACGTGTTCTTCCTGACGTGAAAATAAAATTGAAAACCTCGTAGACGAAACGCAATACACCTTACATAAAGACTGACCCTCATCGTTGTGTCAAGTCCCCATCCACAGGAAGACCCCTTTAATAAATTATAATGGTTTGTGGTGCATGAAAATTCAGTTTTTTTTGCCTCCAATGTCCTTAATTCCTAAAAGGCTGCAAAAAATACTGTTTGAATTCAGGAATGTTTGAAAATAATGTTGCTGGAGATATAATTCTTCACGACATGTCGCACGTGAAAATTGCGTGAAAAATTCTAGGGTACCCCTTGACCCCCTTAAACGCACTAAAAGTATTGATGAATTTTACAGCTAAATTTGGTTCCGTGGTATCCTTCTAGCCATTTGAAAACCTCACAGTAATGTAATAGATGGAATTGCATTGCGTCTTGCAGAAATCGATGGACTAGTGAGATTCTGTCGCCATGGTTACCGGCTTGCATTTCTAGCCTACTTTCAATTTTGAAAAAATAGACTTATGAGATTACCTTTTGTCCGTGTGTGTGTGTGTGTGTGTGTGTGCGCGCGCGCGCGTGTGTGTGTGTGTGTGTGAGGTGTGTGTGTGTGTGTCCCCCTAATAAAATCTAGACGGCAGGAGCGATTTCAATTAAACTCGGTAAGTTCATAGCACTATTCCCGGCGACCTCGACCGTGCCCTTCAAAGTTTGTTACGTCTCACCAATCCAACATGGCGGCTGTGCGAAATATTTCACTAGCATTCAATATCTCCGAACCTATTACCGATATCGCCCTGAAATTGTGCACGGTGATAAAGGGCATTACTAGAAGTTCACCTATGAGACTTTCAAAAACCTGATGACTACAAAACCAACATGGCGGCCAAGCGAAGTTGAGACTTTTAAATAGACTTTTCTCGCGATTTAACTATCCAAACGTAATGAAATTTGGTACAGCAATTGTTTATACACATTGTAATGCACTGGAGTCTAATTTAGTTCAATTGTTTACATAACCTCAAAATGGCAGCTATGCGAAATATTTCACTGACATTCTATATCTCCGAAACTATTACAGATATCACCCTGCAATTTTGTACGGTGATAAAGGGTACTGATACAAGTTTACTTATGTATATTTCATAAACCTGTAAAGTACAAAACGAACATGGCGACCAAGCGAATTTGAAATATTTTAATAGACTTTTCTCGTGATTTATCTCTCTGAGCGCAGTGAAATGAGGTACAGTAAATGATTTTTCAGATTGTAATGCACTGCCATCTAATTTAATTCAATTGTTTACATAACCTCAAGATGGCGGCTGTGCGAAATTTTAAAATTAAGTCTTTATTTCTTGTGTCGTAATCATGCGATCGAAGTGAAAGTTTGAATAATGAACCTAGGCAATAATTGTCCTTGAATGGTACATAACTCTATGGCCTATACATATAACAATCCTAAATGGCGAGCTTCCGAAATATTTAGACGGTTCTCAATATCTATGAATCTTTTACAGCAACCAAACTGAATTTTTTTATGTTCATAGAGACTATGAACATATGTTCACCTATAGGACTTTCAGTAACCTGGTGAGCACAAATCCAACATGGCGGCGACGCGAAGTATAAATATTTAAATGGACGTTTCTCGCGAATTAACTATCCGAGTGCCGTGAAACGTTGCACGTTAAATGCTTATACAAATATTGATCCACTGGTATCTAATTTATTTCAATTGTATGCATAATCACAAGATGGCTGCTGTGCGTAATTTTAAAATCTCATTTTCACTTCTTGTGTTCTAATCATGCGATTGAAGTTTGGATACCACACGTACACAATAATCTTAATGTAATAGTACAAAAATAGAAATCCAACCTGGCGACCATCTGAAATATTTAGACGGTTCTCAATTTCTTCGAATTTGTAACAGCAATTTAACTGAAATTTTGTATGTTGATAGAGACAATTAACATGAGCAGGATATATGAAAATAGGCTGTATAGTTCTTCACGGAACTACTTGTTTCAATAGTTGATTAAATGAAATTAGTTTTCTGGGAATATCTCAAAAGCAGTTGGTTTTGTGGCCTAATGTGGTTTTCGGGGTCCCTTTAGGGCCCCGAGTTTCGTTTCTCACATTGAGGGTCTGAAAATGAGCTTTGTCTCACCATTCTACGCCTATTTCAGCATGTACTTTAATGGGGTAGGCCCCCTTTTATGAGAGGTACGGAGAAGAGTTACATCAATGATTAGTGTCGTGCCTCTGATGGATATCTGTATCAAATTTTACGTTGATCCACCCAGCCGTTCTCGAGTTATAAGGGGACAAAGTTGTCCACAGACAGACAAACAAACAAACAGACATACAGACAGATAGAAATAAAATATATTTTTGCGCGCATCCGTCATAAAACAGTCTCAACGCGCAAATATCGCAAATTTCCGAGGAAATTCAGAAAAAAAACAGACAAACTTTCATTTATATATATATATTGAGATGTGCGTAACATCATCTCGACCCCGAAGATTATTAGATGGAAAGAATTTAGTTACATTGATTGCCCAACGTAGGGGGCTTGTTGTTGTTGGTTGACCCCGACCATTACTAGAGGAAAGGTTGTGCTTATGGAATAGGAATGGGGTTATGGAATACCATGATATCTACTCTGACAATTGCTACTCCCTAAACGTCAAAGTTTAAACTAATCCTCTATGGTACTATTAGAAGCCACAAGATGGCAGTTTGCCCCTCGTGTTCCTTCAGCAGCGGTAAGCGTCAATATTCTCCAACAGACCGTGCGGAAACTTCCACAGATGCGTACTCATTGCACAATTTTGAGGTATGTGTTGTGTTTTCATCCGTTAACTCCAGTCTCGCTTTAAATGGCTCTCAAATTATATAACTGAATTGAATATGGAAGATAAGATGTGACGGATAAGAACTTGTAAATGTAACTTTAAATGGGAGGGGGTTATGGACCACTTGAGTTTCAGCATTCCATAACCCCTCCCATGTTAAAAGGTAACTACAGTGACACGATTGCGCGTAACAACGATGTTTACCTTCTAACTCACATCCAGCCTATACCATATCATGTTTTGCTTTAAATATGATACGCAAACTATAAATAAATACACCATGACTAAGAACATATATCACTATACATTTTAATTTGTAGTTTTTATATTCATCCACAGCCAAAGAATTGGCAGGTTTTAGTAAACCTGCGCTGGTAGATCATCAGTAGTGGAAGAAATGGGATCCATCGACAATGACAAAAGCTCTCAAGTCAGTGCGTGAGAATAAAATGGGAAAGCTGAAGCTGCGAAGGAGTTTGGTGTCCCTAGAACTACGCTTTTCCTCCTTAGATCAACTCAAAAAAAAAAAAAAAAAAAAAAGACGAAAAAGCTACAGCTGACTCGAAATTAGGGGAAAACTGTCCTTCAAGCAAATGTAGAGGATAAATTGGTGATTCTGACTCAATAGAACTACTGGATTCGAGTGGCAGTGAAACCGTCAGCATCCGACCCCAACCAAAATATGACAATGTAGAGTGAATATGCTGTAATGCCAGATTTTCGGAGGAGTTCAGAGGTGAAACATGGGTTTAGTGCATGCAGTGTGAGATGTGGGCCCATGAGGATTTTTCTGGATGTGATAGCGATCTATATATTTGTGATTTTTGTAAGCAAGGATATCTTGCTTATATTCAGGATATACTATTCCATATCCCCAGCAGTATTCCATAACCCCTACCATTTATCTTAGTTCGACATTATAAAAACTGTAATCATGCCGTTTATCCAAAAACCTTGTAATGTGAGCGTAATAGAGATAAATAGAAAGCCAAAAACCTAGTATAATAAAAATATTCTTTTCAAAGAAATCCTTGGACTTACTTCCGTAAAACAAAATGGTATTCCATAACCACCTCCCTTCCTCTACTATTTAAATACACTACATTGACGCACCGACGTGGGTATGGACAAAGGAAGCACCAATCACGATCCCGACATTAAATACCAGTATTAAATATATTACACATGATTTTTTCCCATTAACGATACACGCGACAAAAATAATTTGAAGCGATTTTGCGATATCTTTACGAATCTGGTTAAGAAAATAAGGAAATTCAATTATTTCGCGATAAGCGCGATATTACAGCGAAATCTTTAGTGAATAACGAGCTTGACATTTTGTTTCAAGATTATGTATGGAAAGAAGAGCGAACAAATTCAGTCACTGTTAGCATTAGCAAAAACAGGATATAATAAAATAATATTGGATGCTTCGTGGTAATTTATACATCTACCATTCATATAAATAATTCAGAACCTCAATAATGATACCTTTATTGATTAATTTTAGAATTTAATTAAAGCAAAATTAAAGTGATATAGCAATAACTATTTCGCGAAATAAAGCGAAAATTAGTACGAAAATATCATGCCTCTAATAATGGGTTTCGGTTGTTCCAAGGAATATTCCTAGGTTCCTGGAGATCACGTTAGCAGATACTCACCCAGAGCGTTGAGGATGGCCCCCACCCAGAACATGTCGCCCAACACCGCGGGCAGGTAGAGGAGAGCCCCGATACGGTTCCCATACTTCCTCTGGAAGGGATCCAACATGGTGAAGTACTTCTCCTCGCGCATAGGCTTCACGAACAACAGGACCCCTGAAACATACATTGCCCATTATGCCTCGGCTCGTGCTACGGTTTGATACACTCACAAAATGAGAATTTTCACGAGCCGACATCATAACTTACTGCTCGGAATGCCGAGAGTTTTGTCGCCCTTCGAAGATCCAACTCGCGACGTTGAGACGGACACTCAGCTGTCCTACAGGGCGCCCGAGAATGTTCCCCTCAGTTGGTACGTGCAGCTGTGAGTAGTTGAGTCATAAGTTTAGTTGGCTGCACTGCACTGCACTGTGTCCTTGAAAGGGGGACTCCCGCGTGTGGGCTGTCAGTGTGTATTGCGATAAGCGAGCGAGCCTGTATGTCTTCACTGTGTATTGCAGTAAGCGAGCGTTCAGATAGATTATTGGAAGAGTGCAACAGTATACAGGCGATAATGTTTACTACTGAAGAGAGAGCTTTTTGGTGGAATACGATTTTCACGAAGGCGAACGGTTTACGGTAAATGTAAAATTAAAATTTCAGGCGTGGTTTCCTAATTCAAAGTGTCCAAACCGTGATATCGTTCGGGATTTCTTAAGTAAATTTCGTGTGACTGGCTCAGTTCACGATGTACGGGAACAGGCAGGCCTACGCTATTAACAGACGAAAATATTGATGAAATCTCCGATATAATGCTGCGTAGTCCAAGTAAATCAACACGAAAATTAGCTCAACAAACAGGAATCTCTAAGTCGACAGCACATAAAGCTGTAAGAGACAACTTACCGTGGTTCAGGAATTAAAACAAACTGATTACGGAAAAAGAGTGAAGAACTGTGAATGGTTCCAGCATCTGTTATGAATGGCTGTGGTGAGTACAAAGTTTACTGATTATTTGTTTTGATGCAAGCGGCAGCCGTGCTACCAACGTAACTGCTGTAGCTAGCTCTCGCAGACGCATGTAGGCGCACTCACTGTATTTGTAGAGGAACATTTACACTTCCATTGAATTCTGGCAAATTATTTAAATGCCGAAGAAGGGGGGGATATGAGGAAAACGACAATGGAAGTTTTGAGGGAGGGAAGAATTTATGAATTGGATAAAAACGGATGGTTGTACTCGTAATCTTGAAAAATTAAATAGTTGGTTTGTGTGCAGCAATCAGAAAGCTAGCACTATGTTACTCTGTGGGGACACCGTACTCAGGGGGGCAGCGCAAAAGGTACAAAGATGCCCTGACATATAACATGCAGAAATGTATGATCAACACCGAAAACTGGGAGACCACAGCTTCTAACCGACAAGTGTGGCGTCGGCTTGTTCACGGAGGTCCACAACACTATGCAGTGGATATGGGACAGGCAAGGAAAGGGAACAATCCTCAGTGAGTTGTGGCTGAAATATATGTTTGTGAACATTGTGGAAGAGTTTGTCTACACAGTCATCAGAGGACCCACAGTCTTATAGTCCCAAAGAAGACATCATACTCGTTAGCGAGTGATAGCCTATCATCATCATCATCACTCAGTGGGGACGTCTCGGCTATCAGCATTCAGCACTGTGCGTATATCCGTTACATCTTTGATGGTGCCGGTACTTGCTCAAGATACCTAAATATTGACGTTTATTATTATTATTGTACCGATCCTGCGGCTTGGTTCCCCCTCCCAACGTAAACTGGACTTGGCTTTGAAGGTTTTGCCCGGGGCGTTTTGTGGGCACAATTTATTTTATATCTCTATTTGCTAGAAACTGAGAGACTCGCCTTGTGTGATGTTTTAGTTGACTACTGAACAGTAGTGTTCTTGTTTCATCCGCCCATTAGCAAGAAGCAACACTTCCTACTCTACTGCTTGCCGTACAGTCTACACAGCAGGCGCCATTGACGTAGTGCGCTGCTTGGCCGAGAGAGCGCGCCAATCATTGATCGTAAATACAAGGAAGAAATCTTGAACCTCAGGTCGCGCGGTAGATTTCTGGTTTCCACTACCAGATAGCAGTGGCTGTCGTCCTGGAGGTCAGGGTTCCATTGCCGGCTGTCACGAGGTGTGAGGGCTGGACCTCAGCTGAGAAGAGCTGGGTTTGATTCCCACCTCACCTATCCTGGAAGTGGTTTTCCATTTCTATTCCACGCAAATGGCGGGATGGTGCCTAACCTAAGGCCACGGCCGCCTCCTTGCCATTCGTCACCTCAATTACAAATAACTAATACTCAGGTTATGAGACAACATTCCACACACACCCAAGTACACGGGGATAAATGACCGCGATGGCCAAGCCCCGCAAATGAAACAGCAACATACGAGTATCTATCTGTTTGTTTGTTTACTTATTTAGCCGAGTACAAGACGACACTCTGTGCAGGAGACTTCTGCTCACAAATCACACAAACTCACGGTCTCTGTTGGGGGTGATGGGACATATGAGGGAGGGAGGTTATGATGGAGACAACAATGGAAGATTTGAGGGAGGGAATATTTGATGGAGACGACAATGGAAGATTTGAGGGAGGGAAGATTTGATGGAGACGACAATGGAAGATTTGAGGGAGGGAATATTTGATGGAGACGACAATGGAAGATTTGAGAGAGGGAAGATATGATGGAGACAACAATGGAAGATTTGAGGGAGGGAATATTTGATGGAGACGACAATGGAAGATTTGAGGGAGGGAAGATTTGATGGAGACGACAATGGAAGATTTGAGGGAGGGAATATTTGATGGAGACGACAATGGAAGATTTGAGGGAGGGAAGAATTTATAAATTGAATAAAACAGATGATTATGGTGGTAATATTGAAAATTAAATAGTTTGTTTGTGTCAAGCTGAGTCAGAAAGCTAAGTTGGTGTACCGTTAAAATACAGGTAGGCCTACGCTTATTAAACAGTAACAATTATGCAGTAACCACGGAAATACATAAACAAAATAAGTTCTCGGAGGAAGAAAAACAAATGTTTGTCCCTGGAGTGCCGGCTCGGCCCTGAACGTCTTCGGCTAATGTGTGTGAACAAAGAGGATGATGGATGCCACTTCTCATCACGGGATGCATTGTATGTGCTATTTACGAGACCTTGAGACGCAAGTTCAGCTCAATTAGTTTTGCCACTCCAAGTGCACGTGGTAGGTGAGCCGACAAGGAAATCGATCGTCTCTGGGAATCCCGGTGTTTTACTTAGTAGATACGTTCAGGGCAGTAAGTTAAGTGGTTCTTGTTAAATCTTTTATGCAAGGCATCTTTTTCGATAGGACTACCGTAAACCCTCGAATTAGCGCACTAATTGGGGTGGACGGCAAATCGCGAATTTAGAACTTAAAATTCGAGATGTTATAAAATATTTTATGTTCGACCCTGACAATTATATGTCTGAAAACTGTATCATAATGATGGTCATTATAACACTATTTTTCATTATGAAACAGTTTCTCCCACCAATCAGAGCTCAAGAAACAGTTGTTTGACCAATTAGATAAGGATACCTTCGCGCATGCGCTCAAAATCCAACATGTCTATATAAATTACCGAAAGTGCACCGTCCATAATGTTCTCGTAAAAAAACTGGTGAATATGAGACACTGTACCTTAATATCCTTAAATCCAATTTCTACACAGCGGGTTGTTTTCAAACGATTTCGGTGACATTTTTACTGAATACTGATGCTCAATCTGCACATATGGCATTGAAGCTCACAGAGCGCATGCGTCCCGTCGGTCGGTCAGTGAGCTTGGACATCAGAGATATCCTACCCTGCGCAACACCCGATCACAAAATTCTAATGACAATCTCAACAAATATTTATGAATATTTATGTTAAAACATATAATAAAGTTGTAATTATCGTCGAACATAAACAGTCGTATGCAACTCGCCTATAATGGTAATTAAGACACTCGTATGGAAATTATAAAACTCGCATACGCTCGTTTTATAAAAATACTCGTGTCTTAATTATAGCCATTATAGGCTCATTGCATAATGTACTATAAAAACAACGTGATTCTTCTTACAAAATTCAGGGGCTCGCGCATTGAGATGCGCGTCCTTAAAATATCAACATTTGTGAATTATCAAACGATTGTATTGTCCGCGTAACCAGCGATTAGATGTGTTCCATAGCCGATGTTTTTGGGGAAATTATTTCATAGTTTCATTTTAACGCGGTTTGAATTATTCCTTGTACAGCAAAAGCAGCAAGGTCGTGCTTCACCATGCAAACAAGTTTTCGCAATTATTTTTCTATATATGAATAACTAAATCGCCGTGCTTTTTATTTTCTAAAAAGATTTTAAGGGGAACTCCCAGTTGTCGTCCGGTCATTGTTTGTGTTGGAATCATTAACTTTCAGCTGTTTCGATGCCTGGGTGGATGTTAAATAGTTAGTTCTTTTCTTCGTCCTGCAAAACTAACCACACGCACAAAGTAACAACCCACCCCGCCTCCAAACTGGCCTGGGTGGTACATAAACTTCAACTTTGATAAACCCCCATAAAAAGAAGCCAAGCTAGATAAAAAAAAGGGGGAAAATACGGGGATTTTAATAGGAAAATGTTATCTGGATCAGGATGTACGATGTATTTGTTTTCATCAATAAACCCGGGCCGTTAATCACGGCAGTATTAAAGGTGCCAGGACTTTCTCGAAGACCGGGTGCACTTAGTATGAATGGCTACTACTGTCGACCAAAGTATTATGTGTACTCGAGTTTGAAGGTTGTTTGTTAAGTAACCAATAGACTTACATAAAATCCAATAATATCATCATTTTCGTCGTTTTATTTTACGTTAGTTCATGTAGGTTTGGAATTTTTAATTTATATTTTAATACTTTTTATCGCAGTTGGAACACAAAAAGTGCCCGTTTTTATGCGTGTTTCAACCATGCGTCACATTTAAGAATTATTATATCAAAAACCCGTCATCAGATCGAATCCAAATTTTAACACAATATACATTGGAATGTTGTATACCTGGTTTATTAATTTCAAAAATTTGTGTGTCCAAGGAACAGAATTGTAATCATTTTTGTAAGGTAACTTTTTCTCGGCTCCGGGTGGTTGGAAAATGTAGTTCTTGGTCGCGTTGTAATCCTTATTCATAAAAAAGTTATGCTGTATGACTGTGAAATACGTAAATTAATTCACTTATTTTATATCGGTTTGTATTTGTTCTGGGAAAAAAGGCATGGTTCACCAGCTAGCCGCTCCGGGAAAAGCTGTACAGCGTTGCCGAAATGGAGCCCACGGCGCGCCTCGCTCGGAAGTGATGGCCTCCACCTCAGCAACGCTGTACAGCTTTCCCCGGGGCGGCTAGCTGGTGAACCATGTCTTTTTCCCCCCTACAAATACAAACTGATATAAAATAAGTGAATTAATTTACGTATTTCAGTCATACAG
The DNA here is from genome assembly GCA_946902985.2 of Meconema thalassinum. Lineage (NCBI taxonomy): Eukaryota > Metazoa > Arthropoda > Insecta > Orthoptera > Tettigoniidae > Meconema > Meconema thalassinum. The sequence goes on from OX336396.1 coordinate 5,124,682, forward strand.
CATAACGTTTCAATGTACAGTGGAACTTGGATAATTCGAACCTCAAGGGACCGGTAAAAAAAATCGAATTATCCAAACATTCGAATTAACAAAGTTCTTTGAAAAGGGTAGAGAAAATATATTGTATTACGTTTACATAATTATTACGTTCAACAAAGCATATTAACAGACAAGTTTCAAACGGAAAATAAAGCCAAAATGTACTATTCACCTATTTAACGACAGTAGTAATCCAGCAATCTAGTTAAGTCATAGAGAAATCTACTGTTTTTCAAAATAGTTTGAGATCTTTACCTGTTTCTTACAATTAAGAGTCTCAGCCATCACAAAAGAATCTAACAAATTTAAGGAACGGTAAACAGAACCACTTACGTCATTTATATTTTCAAAAAAATAAAACGCCTAAGTTTGTTGCTTGGGCTGCACTCGGAACAGTTTTTTTCGGGAACTAACCCAACTGTTTGGCTTCCGATCGGATTTTTACTCTAAAAACTTAGAATTATCCAAAGTATAATTCGAATTAACCACGATATTTTAGCATTGATTGTATATAAAATGCTAGGGACCAAGAGAAAAAATCGAATTAAAGAAGATTTCCAATTATAGATGTTCGAATTAGCCACGTTCCACTGTATAAGGATTACAATGCGACCAGGAACTACATTTTTCAACCACCCCGAGCTGAGAAAAAGTTACCTTACAAAAATGATAACAACTTTGTTTCTTGGACACATAAAATTGTGAAATTAATAAGCCAGTTATATAACATTCCAATGTAAACTATGTTAAAATTTGGATTCGATCAGGTGACGAGTTTTGAGATAATAATTCTTAAATGTGACGTATGGTTTAAACACGCTTATAAACGGGCACGTTTTGCGTTCTAACTGCGATAAATAATATTAAAATATAAATTAAAAATTCCAAACCTACATGAACTGGCGAAAAATAGAACGACGAAAATGATGATGTTATTGGATTTTATGTAAGTATATTGGTTACTTAACAAACAACCTTCAAACTCGAGTGCACATAATACTTTGGTCGACAGTAGTCTACGCGTGGCGAAGAATGTTCCACGGTCTTTAATAGTTGATGACCTTCCTGCATAAAGTAACATACACCATATGTCTAGTCTTGGCAAACCACCAAGTACACTTGCACTTGACACATACAACATTTAGGAAAGCGGGGAGGGGGGAAGCAGCCCTGGGAGGTACCAAACCAGTTCAGTCGCGAGTTATTATTCACCGAGTGAACAGCGCGCTGCCGAACTGCACAAGTCTCCTGACCAAATAAGTAGCCTGTATAATACTTTACATTCACAACAACCACATAGTCATTCCAGAAACAGGCAAATTCCGGAGTTCAATCACAACTTTCAGCATCTCAGAGATCGGACTGGTTGGAACAGAGAAACGGCCTGAAACAAGGAAGTGCACTGTCACCGTTACTTTTCATTGTGGTGATGGATGACATAATGACCCGAGTGGCACAAGTAATTGGGGAAGGAAAGATGAAAGCAATGTTGTTTGCAGATGATTTGATGATATGGGGAAACAAGGAGGAGGAGGTACAGGAACAGTTGGACGTATGGAAAGGAATAATACAAGGATATGGGATGAAATTTAGCATAAATAAGAGTGAGATGGTGATCACAACAAGGAAGAAGGAAAGAACCACAACGGGAATAACAATTGGTGGGGAACAGCTGAAGAAAGTGGAGAGTTTCAAGTATCTGGGAAGCCTGATACAAGATAATGGAAGACACGATAGAGAAATAAATGAGCGGGGGAGACAGGCAGAAACATTCCGGAGGAGTGTGAGAAGCATGTTATGGAGCAAGGATGTCCCTCAGAACAGCAAAAAGATCATATATCGGACGTACTATGTCCCTATCCTGAGATATGCCTCGGAGACCTGGGTTATGAAAGGAAGGGAGAAGAGCAAAATACAGGCCAGTGAGATGAGGTTCTTGAGAAACAGTATTGGAGCTACAAAGATGGGCAGAATAAGAAATGAGAGGACCAGAGAATTAATGAAGGAGGAACCATTACAGGATGGTATAGAGAAATCTAGACTTAGATGGTATGGACATGTAAAACGAATGGAGGAGAAGAGGATACCCAGGAGAGTACACGAGACGAAGTGGGAAGGAAAGAGACCGAGAGGAAGACCGAGAGACAGGTGGCTGAAGGGGGTGGAAGAAAGCGTGAAGAAGAGAGGAGAAGACTGGACAAGGGTGGAGGCTGAGAGATGGTGGGAAGACAGAAGACGTTGGAGAGGCTTGTGTCCCAAACAGACCCGGCCAGTGGCTGGAAACTGTGCAAGATGATGACTAAACATCATATAGACTACAACTAACATCACAAATACAGCAACTAAATAATTGTACATATTGTAAATATTTTCACCTGTATTTTCATACATAGATTTGTAGCCTAAGTGTAATGGAACTGATGATGATCGCTTGGCGGTCGAAACTGGTCATCCTAGTGTATTTACTAATCTGTAATTTTTTTCAGTATTAGGGCATAACCCAGCTCCTTTGGGTACATTCTTGTTGACCGACAGAAAAGCACCAAACTTTTGTTTAAACCCCTAATCAAAAGTGAAAAAGTGTGTGTTATTGTACCCAGGATACTCCCCGCACACACTTTCACATGGCTGGAGTGGCCATCCTCTTCGCCTGACATCAACCCTATTGATCATGTCTAAGATCAGTTAATACGAGCTGTTTACGGGCGTCCATCTGCAGGATCCACGCTGAAGAGCAATGGAACAAATTGGACAAACATTGTTTTGAAACCCTTGAAAATGGGCCGCGGTAGCCGAGAGCGTTAACGTGCTATCTCGCGCTTCGCAGACGTCGGGAGGGCAAGGGTTCGAATCCCACCTCAGCCGCCCTGAAAATGGTTTTCTTGGTTTCCCTTAACAATAATACATTTATTTGGAATACTTAAATGGTCCCCCACTGACATGACCAAACATGGAATACACCACTTAGCAGAGATGTTCTCGTTGTAATGTTGATAACAATACAGTATTCCTTTTGAAAGACGTGCTGTATGATGGTAACAGTGACTGCATGAACCATCTCGAGGTGCTGTGGCTAATCTATCAGGTCTCCATAGCGCAACGCTGTATTATTTAATGTTCATGAACAATGCGTGTTGCGCCATGCTCCATTCCATTGTCTTACTGTCGTTGACAAACCTACTGCTTCGTCGCTTGTAAACATCGCGGTCAAAGACAGACGAGCTTTCCGATTGGTGCGCGCTTAGATCCGCAAGAGGGCAGGCCCATAGTGTTTTGTTATATGACCTGTCTCTCGCGGATTTTGAGTGAACTATGTATATGAATACCAAAACCAAAACGCAAGATGTCAGCCAACCTGCACCTCTTGACACTGGAAGACACATCTAGAGCTAGGACGTTTTGTGTTGAAGTATCAAGGCTCTGGGCCGGAAAGGTCGTGTGTCCTGAGCTCGGCGCAGCTACGTGTCGCACCACTAAAGCTCTACCCACAATGCACAGTCGGCAGACGGCAGTTGAGGTCAGACCCGTGCTCTCTTATGGCATCATTCACAATGTGAAGTTGTATGTCGGTAGTAGATAGTTGACAATCGACAGCGTGTGGTCGGCTGTCACCAATTTTATCTTTGACAGCCAACTGCAAATTTAAGAGCCAATCATAAAAGATCACAAGCTGACGTCACTTGGTCGTTTTCCCGCTTGTCATCAGCTGTGGAGTTTACTAGTTGTATTCGCGGTATATTCTTCGCATAATTACAGTATATAAAAAGATGATGACCGAATGTACTGACCTTGGGATAGAAGATATATTCATTGATCTTGTGAGGGAACGCCGTTGGATGTATGACATGTGTGAGCCCAAGTATTTAAAAGGAAACTGTTCATTGATTATAATGTTTTCCTTTGTAGCAAATGTAATGCAGCGGAAGGTAAAGCTGAATGAGAGCTCATCCTACGATAACATTTTCTAAAGTAGAGCCTACCGGTTCTGAAATTAGCCAAAATGCATTTTCTAATGACGAAAAATAAATTAGGAAATGATGTAGTAATAGATTGAACGTGTTGGGAGCCCTCGGGCGTTCAATCACAAATGACCAGCTACACAAAAACAATTCTGTTCAAAAAACAATACCGGTAGGCCTAATTGAGAGTTGGATTTGTTATTAATTATTTACAAGAGGGGATACTGGATGTACGAGTATTTTTCCTCAATTTTAACAATGCTGTACCAGTTAGCAGCAATACAAATAAACCGTACTGCTCCAAGTCGTCCATCCTTGCAAATTTTATGTTAGGTTATCGACAATTGACAACTTTCTCAAGGAATAAATGAAAGTCAAGTTATTATTTACTCCTAGCATTTTAACGACTGCGCATTGTGGGTGGCTAGGTTGTGAACTATCGTCTTCTGACTTCATCGGCCGTTTGCCGTCTGCCGACAGCGCATTGTGAGTAGAGCTTTACCGCCCACTTAAGGTGACTTACCGAAGAGCAGACTGAGGCTGTAGCCAATGGGGACCTGGCACCACGCCAGTCCGGTGTTGAACATAGTGTGACTTGAGCTCGACGCAGCTACGTGCCGCAACACATACCACCCACTTAAGGTGACTTACCGAAGAGCAGACTGAGGCTGTAGCCAATAGGGACCTGGCACCACGCCAGTACGGTGTTGAACATGGTGTGACTTGAGCTCGACGCAGCTATGTGCCGCACCACTTAAGGTGACTTACCGAAGAGCAGACTGAGGCTGTAGCCAATAGGGACCTGGCACCACGCCAGTCCGGTGTTGAATATGGTGTGACTTGAGCTCGACGCAGCTATGTGCCGCACCACTTAAGGTAACTTACCGAAGAGCAGACTGAGGCTGTAGCCAATAGGGACCTGGCACCACGCCAGTCCCGTGTTGAACATGGTATGACTTGAGCTCGACGCAGCTATGTGCCGCACCACTTAAGGTAACTTACCGAAGAGCAGACTGAGGCTGTAGCCAATCGGGACCTGGCACCACGCCAGTCCCGTGTTGAACATGGCCTCGGCGGTGCCGTTGATGTATCCTCCTCCGACCCATGTCGCTGAAACACAGCATCAACTGTTAACATAGCAGAAAGCTGAAAGTGGATCTTCTACGAGGAGCTCTTTGCTCTACGCTGTACTGAAATATTCACATCTAATGCTGGGAAACATGTGGTGTGGACTCACCTATGAGGGTGAGCACTCCTACCACCAGCCCAATGCTGCGTCCAGCTAGCAACACCTCCTCATCGCCCTTGTTCTTCTGCTTGGTGCCTGCCCAGATCCCCACAGCCAGCACCGCACAGTAGAACACGAGGATGCCCACCGCGCCCACTACGTAGATCCCCATCTGTGGACAAACAGCTCCTTGAAGACACCAAACATAAACACTAAGCTCTCTCGGTTCGAAGATGGGTTGTGCTTACGTTATTGATGGTGCAAATACCAAGATCTCTTTGCCTGAGGCCTGTAGTGTGTTTACTGCGAAGCTCGTTGTCATCTTTGAAGCTCTGCAGTTTGCACTACAGGATGCTCGAATCCACTTTCTCGTGTGTGCCGACTCTTTGAGTTCGTTGCAGTCAATTGCTACATGTTTCCCGCAACACCCCCTAGTGCAGCGAATCCACGACCTACTAGCCGGGCTGTGCCACGCTGACACTCGAATCACCTTTCTGTGGCTTCCAAGCCACATGGGAATTGTGGGAAATGAGTTAGCAGATCAAGCTGCAAAAGAGGCGGTATCACTACCACCTCGACCAATGGAGGTACCCGCTAGAGATATTCGCTCTCAGTTACGCCTACAAGTTCTGGCTTTTTGGGAGAGTCAGTGGCTAGCTGACCCACTGCCCAGTAAACTGAGAGCGATCAAGGGAACAACTCGCGTGTGGCGGAGCTCCTTCCGGGCCCGGAGAGAGTCCGTCATTTTGTGTAGGCTAAGGATAGGTCATACAAGATCCACCCACTCGTATCTGATGAGAAGGGAAGACCCCCCACTTTGTACCTGTGGAGCCGTTTTCACCGTGGCCCACATTTTCACCCAGTGTGTGGATCTTGCTGACTTACGAAGAAACCTTGGTTTGCAGACGACACTCAAACTTATATTAGCCGATGACGCGGTGGCTGCTGATCGCGTTATCCGCTTTATAAGTGAGAGTGGGTTAGGGCCAGCAATCTAAATTTTCCAGTGAACATTGACTCAACGACTTGTTCGTTTTTGAATGATAATGTTTTGTTTTTTCCGTAATTTTTGTTTATTTTTATAATTTTCAATTTTTATTTATTTTTTGTTTTTGTTTTATTAATTTTTGGTCTTTTTAAATTTAGGCGTCCACCTCAAAATTTTAAATTCAATTCCAAATTTTTATTCTTTAATCTGTGTTAAGAGGGGCAGATGACCTCGTAGTTCCGCCCCTTAAAACAACAATAACTAATTAACTAACTAACACTAAGCAGTCACAACTGCAGCATTAATAACACTCAGTATGTTGCCGAGGAGGACAATCCAAGTGGTTCGGCAAGACTTGAAGAAAGTAGATAGTTTTAACAACTTAGGTTCAACAGTGTCCAGTGAGGGCAATAGCCCGCAGAGTGCAGGTAGGATGGAACTGGAAAGGGACGTCAGGTGTATTGTGTAATAGAAGGATAAACCTGAGGACTAGAGGAATGGTGTATAAGTCAGTAGTGAGATCTGCAATGATTCATGGAGCCGAGACATGGGCACCAACTATACTCTGTATTTCAAAAGAATGAACGTGAAGGAAATGGCGGGAGCTTGGAACAGCTGACCGCCGCGGGCTCCTATTGGCTGGATTTTGACAACTATTAATAATATATTATATAATTATATTATTATAATACCATACGTTGCCAGCTTATTGTCATTCATTCAGTCGCCTGTTAACTGTGTCAGAGTTTGTTTCATTGCCATAATTTGGTTTACTTTAAGCATCGAGTCAATAAGTTGTAAATGGTTCCGCAGGAAGAACGTGGGAAAATGCTGGAAATACAGCTGGCCGGCTATCGTTCATTTTGACATCAAACTATTTTCAAGGTTATCCTTGTTTGTTCAATTCAAATTTAAATATACTTAATTTAGAATACATGCGTGACGTACAAAATAGGCTATCTACATTTAATCTTAATGTTTACGTATCCAGTAATGTTTCATTGCATACCGTAGCGTTCAAATTAACGCTTGTCATTCAATAACCTACAAATCGACAATGTAAACTCACTGCAATAATATCGCCACAGAACAGCTTGTTTGTGTGCTTGGTGCTAAATACTTGACCTTAACATTACGTATGTGGAGGCTATTATTAACCCTACAGAGTCACGATACAGTGAGTGAGTGTGCTTGGTATTGTCATGATGTTATTTCTGCGTTCTGTGTTAACTGCTGTAAACTGTGAACCACCTTCACCCAAACTCTTGTTTCATCTTGAAGGTGAGTGTTGTGTTCGTATTTTGTATTATATTTGTGTAGCTGTCGAGCGTTTGGCCTCTTTCTTGTATTTATTGAATATCGGTGACAAAGGAAGCATAGCTTCGGTGTGTTATTTATTCATTTTATACCGTATTTCTCTATTTGAATGTCCTCGGCGTTGACTCAGGATCGACATTTGCATTATATTGCGCATAATAGTACCGAAATAATATCCGAAGTGTAGCCCTGTGTATTATTCGAATCAGCTGTTCTACATCAACAATAAAAAACTTGGCAACACTGCTCAGCTGTTCCAAGCTCCCGCCATTTCCTTCACGTTCATTCTTTTGAAATACAGAGCATATGGCACATTATAAGGCAATGGATGTGCCTGAAGTGAAAATGTTAAGAATAATTTGTGGCGGCACCAGAGCAGAGCCGATAGGATTAGAAATGAGAGACTAACTTAAGAGGCGGTGTTAAAGTGACGGAGATATCAAAGAAGGTTCAAGACAGAAGACTACAGTGGTCATGAGAAGGGACGCCACTTATGTTGGCAGTAATGGTAGTGGAAGGTGACAGAGGAAGGGGAAGATGAGGGACGAGATGACTTGAGGGAGAAACATCTAAAACGAGCGTATGCGAGTTTTATAATTTCCATACCAGTGTCTTAATTACCATTATAGGCGAGTAGCATACGACTGTTTATGTTCGACGATAATTATTATAACTATTTTATGTTCGAACATAAATATTCATAAATATCTGTCGAGATTTCGCCAGTTTTATGTACTGAACAGAACGCATAGGACGCACAGAATGCCTTGTATTTGACCATGGCCTCCTCGATTACCCCACTATGACACTAGGCCACGCAGTGAAATTCAAATTAGAAGGCCGAGGAACTCAGCACATCTAATTATCAAATTGGTCAAACAACTGTTACTTGAGCTCTGATTGGTGGGAGAAACTGTTTCATAATGAATTGAGGATGATGATAATTGTTGTTTTAAGGGGCCTAACATCTAGGTTATCGGCCCTTGATGGTTTGAGTGATCGTGAAGATGATAATGAAATGTAAACTATAACTAAAACTAACTACTAATTTATATACTAGAAGGAGAAATGGAAAACAAAAGGAGAATAAGGCAAATAAAGGACAGGAGGAAAAGAAATGCCCTCAACCCTAGAAGAATGCGGATTGAGGGACTTGGAAGGAAGGAGAGCCATGAAAGGCAGATAGGAAAGTGAAAGTGGAGAGGGTCGGCCCCACAGGTAAGGGACAAAAGGGGTAAACCGGACCCAGCTCAGGAATCCCTTAGGGTCGCCAACTCCCGAACTCACCAGCCGTGAGCCCCTGAGGGTGTAGCAATATCTAAGGTGCACCAGAAGTGGTGGGGCTACACACACCCTGCTTTCATAATGAAAAATAGTGTTATAATGACCCTCATTATAGTACAGTTTTCTGACATATTATAGTCAGGGTCGAACATAAACATTCTTAAAGAGCACTCAGAGTCCAGTTCAGCAAATTCGTCAAGTGAAGGTATTTTAACAATTGTGACAAACGTTGAAAAGATAGAAGATTGCGTGTTTTGAAAAGCTCTATCACATTTCAAAACAAATTATTTCCGGCTTAAATGATATTTTGAAAAAGCTTGCTAAAAGCACTTGTTTCCAAAATGGATCTTGTTCTACACATTTAAATTAAATTTTGATGATTTTAATCTATTCTTTATCTTCAACTAGCAGTAGTGCCCAGTTTCGCCCGGTGTATTTGTTTTATGGGTGATAATTAATCTGGTTCGAGTTTTACACCACGGAGGCCATGATGACTAGGACATGGATGAACACAAATCAAGACTTGCGACACTTTGTCAAAACGATGGCGGTACATGGGTATCACCATAAACTGTGTAATACCGAATACTTTCATGAGCCTGATGAATCCTGCGTATGTAAATTATGAGGGGTGCAATGTAGTAGATACCATGTAATTTCTTGTGCAAATCGGGGATCGTCCATTGTGAAGTTTTGTGAATGACAGTTTCTTATCATCAATATGCACAATTTGTGCGATTTATCTTGACTACTACACAACTGGAGCGCTCAAGGATGAGGATCGGAAAGCACCAACGCTTATTGCAGCTGATAACCAACACCATCGCCCTTATTGTCATGATGATAACTGTTTTAAGGGCCATAAGAAATCTTTTTGCAGTAATTACTCCCAGTGATTGCAATTAAGCAGCTCGCAATTCTCCACCAGAACACTGGTAGGGGCGACGTGAAGCAGCCCGCATTGCCAGGCAACAATAGCCTTAGGTACTATTGAAACTGTTCGGGAGCGCTTGTTCTTGCGACTTACTGAACAAAAATCAATCTTTAAGGTTACCTGAGAGTTGTAGCCTAATGCTACATAGCCTAAACTATTCCTCTTGAATCTGGCTATCATATACAAAAATAATTTTTCGAATCGGACTGGTAGTTCTAGAGATTACCGCGTTTAAACACACAAACAAACAAATTCTTCACCGTTATTATATTAGTATAGATTTGTGGGAAGCAGATTTTTGAATTTCTCAAAACGGAAGTGCATATTTCGATTTTTATTTGACTATTTATGGGGTCGACACTAGCGCTCGTAGTAATTGATTTAGTGATCTACATATGACAATGGACGTGGTCTAACGCCTGGTGTCCATGACTTGTCAGTTTAGTGTGTGTCATCGATGGAGCCATGAGACATATCAAAATCGCTCTACCGAGCATATCTTCTGCCAGTGTTGTTATTGAATTGAAGATCGAGATAAACATGGTGGCTCTTATTAATGCCTCTTTTCCAAATGACTAAACTTTCAACTCGCAGGATTATTGCTCAATTAATTATTATTCAATTATGTATTCAATAAATGATGTATTCAATTAATTATATATTCAATTATGTATTCAATTAATTATGTATTCAATTATTTATTCACTTAATTATTTATTCAATTATGTATTCAATTAAGTATGTATTCAATTATGTATTCACTTAATTATTTATTCAATTGTTTATTCAATTAATTATTTATTCAATTATTTATTCAATTAATTATTTATTCAATTACGTACTAAAGTAGTTATGTATTCAATTATTTATTCAATTCATTATTTATTCAATTAATTATGTATTCAATTGTTTATTCAATAAATTATGTATTCAATTATTTATTCAATTATTTAATCAATTAATTATGTATTCAATTAGTTATGTATTCAAATATTTATTCAATTCATTATTTATTCAATTAATTATGTATTCAATTGTTTATTCAATTAATTACGTATTCAATTATTTATTCAAATATTTAATCAATTAATTATGTATTAAATTAGTTAGGTATTCAATTATTTATTCAATTAATTATTCATTCAATTAGTTTTGTATTCAAATATTTATTCAATTCATTATGTATTCAATTTATTATTTATTCAATTAATTATGTAATCAATTAATTATGTATTAAATTATTTAATCAATTAATTATTTATTCAATTAACTATTCATTCAATTAATTATGAATTCAATTATTTAATCAATTAATTATTTATTCAATTAACTATTCATTCAATTAATTATGTATTCAATTATTTAATCAATTAATTATTTATTCAATTAACTATTCATTCAATTAATTATGATTTCAATTATTTATTCAATTAATTATTTAAACAATTAGTTATTTATTCAATTAATTATTTATTAAATTATTATTTATTCAATTATTTATTAATTTAATTATTCATTCAAGTATTTATGCATTCAATTATTTATTCAATTAATTTATTATTCAATTAATTATTTAATCAATGAATTATGTATTCAATTATTTATTCAACTAATTATTCATTCAATTATTTATTCAGTTAATTATTTAATAATTTTGCGTTCAATTATTTATTCAATTAATTATTCATTCAATTATTTATTCAATTAATTATGTATTCAATTAATTATGTATTAAATTATTTATTCAATTAATTATGTATTCAATTATTTATTCAATTAATTATTCATTCAATTATTTATTTAAATGATTATTTATAAAATTAATTATTTATTCAATTAATTATTTAATCAATTCTTTATTTATTAAATTATTTATTCAATTATTTATTCAATTAATTATTCATTCAATTATTTATTTAAATGATTATTTATAAAATTAATTATTTATAAAATTAATTATGTATTCAATTATTTATTCAATTAATTATTTAATCAGTTAATTATTTATTCAATTAATTATGTAATAAATTAATTATTTAATCAATTAATTATGTTTTCAATTATTTATTCAATTACTTATTCATTCAATTATTTATTCAATTAATTATTTATTCAATTAATTATTCTTTAAATTATTTATTCAAATAATTATTTATTCAATTAATTATTCATTCAATTATTTATTCAATTAATTATTAAATCAATTAATTATTCATTCAATTATTTATTTAAATGATATTTATACAATTAATTATTTATTCAATTAATTATTTAATCAATTATTTATTTATTAAATTATTTATTTAATTAATTATGTATTCAATTATTTATTCAATTAATTATTCATTCAATTATTTATTTAAATGATTATTTATAAAATTAATTATGTATTCAATTATTTATTCAATTAATTATTTAAACAGTTAATTATTTATTCAATTAATTATGTAATCAATTAATTATGTTTTCAATTATTTATTCAATTACTTATTCATTCAATTATTTATTCAATTATTATTTATTCAATTAATTATTCATTCAATTATTTATTCAATTAATTATTTATTCCATTAATTATTCATTCAATTATTTATTCAATTAATTATTTATTCAATTAATTATGCATTCAATTATTTATTCAATTAATTATTCATTCAATTATTTATTCAATTAATTATGTATTCAATTATTTATTCAATTAATTATTTAATCAGTTAATTATTTATTCAATTAATTATGTAATCAACGAATTATTTAATCAATTAATTATGTATTCAATTATTTATTCAATTAATTATTCATTCAATGATTTATTCAATTAATTAATTATTAATTCAATTAATTAATCATCAATTATTCATTCAATTAATTATTTATTCAATTAAATATTCAATTAATTATTTATTCAATTAATTATGTATTCAATTATTTAATCATTTATTTATTCACTTAATTATTTAATCAATTAATTATTCAATTAATTATATATTCAGTTATTTATTTAATAATTATTTATAAAATTAATTATTTATGCAATTAATTATTCATTCAATTATTTATTTAGATAATTATTTAGAAAATTAATTATTTATTCAATTATTTATTTAATCAATTACTTATGTATTCAATTAATTATTTAATCAGTTAATTATTTATTCAATTAATTATGTAATCAATTATGTATGTATTCAATTAATTATTCATTCAATTATTTATTCAATTAATTATTTATTCAAATAATTATTTTTTCAATAACTGTATTTATTCAATTAATTATTTATTCAATTACTGTTTTTATTCAATTAATTATTTATGCATTTAATTAATTATTAGTGATTTAGTTAGGCAGTTAGTTAACTATTAGTCAATCAGTCAGTGAGCGCGCTAGCGACAATCCATCACAACAAGTGTATGTTTGAAACTCCTGTCCACTGTTATCATAAGACACACAGTGAGACAATACAACTCGATAATACCGCCACAGCTTGTGTACTGTCACGAGCTAGTACGCTTGCCCACGTTGTTCGTGTGATGGACTTGACAAGTATCAAACTTGGAGGGTACTCGTCAGAATGCTCCGGAATGCTACAATAGAACCTAAAAAGGAAGGGCTAAATCGGCCTGAAGGGTCTAATTTCGCAGAAAAACACGGGTCTTAAATACATTTTCCGAGTTAATACAAAAAAATATGAATAGGGGCCTATGTGAATTTGCACATTCTAAAAAAAGACATACGCCGCACCGAAATATGTTGATTGTCTCCACTTTACAACTCGAGAGCGTGTCCACGAGCAACTAAACGCACGGACTCTGGATCATCCTGGACAGACAGAAGTCGACCTAACTCGACGGACGACTGAGCAGTTGTGATAAAGCTCCACAAAGTTCCCGTGGACTACAATGGTTGACGGAACAGAGAATTAATAGATCTTGAGCGCGAGTGCGCAATTGCTTCATCCTTACTACAAGGATGTAGTAAGGAAAGCAAAGCTTGGAGAGAGAAGCAATAAGTTATATTATTACATCTTTATTATTCATAAATTGAAAAAAAAAAAAAAAAAAAAAAACATAATTGAGTATAATTATAATATAAAACTCAGGAATTCTTCTAGGTTTGTGCCCGGTCTTGTATGGGATTACACCTAGCACACCAAGCTGGCTCATCGGTGGGCTCTTGGTGTCCCCGCCCGAACCCCCACAGGAGTAGCGAACTGCGCGCTACCTCCCTTTTATGAAGCGCAACTGCGCCTCTTCACTGGGAGAAATAAAAGCTCAAGCAGCCATAACCTGGTAGGCCTTATACTAACGGGCCCGTGCGAGAAATCTCGCATGTTCATAAGCCACACTTTCCCCATTTGAACCAAATGATTATAGAACACTATTTACGTTTCAGGCGTGTATTTAGTTCTCCCAGCGAAGAGGCGCAGGTGCGCTTCATAAAAAGGGAGGTAGCGCGCAGTTCGCTTCTCCTGTGGGGATCCGGGTGGGGACACCAAGAGCCCGCCGATGAGCCAGCTTGGTGTCCTAGGCGAAACCCCGCACAAGACACGGCACAAACCTTGATAAATTGCTGAGTTTTCATTCACTCACTCTGAAAGCCAATATACCAATATTATAATATATTCAAGTATAATAATGATTGTAATGTACAACGTAAATGCATTTAATGAAAATACAATGAACGCAAAATGTTTGATATCATGATTCATGTACGAATGTTGAAGTGGTTTTGTACAGCATCACACGATATTAGTGACTGAGAATGGATTGGTGGTGTCTTCTGCTAATAATAGCAATTCTTCTTCGTTAGAGGAACTGCTGGACATGTTGAATTAAAACAGCTATGAAGACACGACTTTACCAAAGTAAGAATTGAATTACCGTACATCGCGACAGTTTTCACACTGGTTCGCCTTGACTTGTCCGTATTCTGTTTGTCCGCGGTTTATGACCTCAATCACACAAACGAACCTATTTTTGCATGATTAATGGAGGTAGCCTATGGATTGTCCTTCTTTAGAAAACATTTGATCAATAGTCTAATTTAAGACAAGATGCCAGAAAACTAAATACAAAATGCTGCGTGCCTACTACGGTGTAAAATTGCTCTGTGAGAAAAACAACCTTCCCAAGATATACGACGTGGATAAGTTAAATACATTGTCCTATTGGGAGAAGCACTTTCTTTGTCATGATCTTAAACAATTTTCAAACATAATTTGTAGTAATTGACGAGAAAATGTGCAACATTTAGAGACGACGCTAACAACGCTGTCATCGTATCATGAATACATAAGAAATAAACACAAGTAAGCTCAAGATCATATCATTCTTGGTGCATTTTACAACTTTTATCTTTGCTAACAACAACAATTTACTCAGTTACATGCAAGGAAAATTGATGTACAGTTCCCATTGCTCTCATCACCACTGACTACGAAACCGGAAGCTGGTAATGCATGAGAAGGCGGCGGTGGCGCGTCACACGGCAAGAGAACGAACGAAGAAAAGTGGATGCTCTATAGAGCCTACTTAGTGTGTATTCCTTGTACACAAGGAATTAAGAAATGTAGTGAAGTTTCTTTGACTACGATGACGTGCAGAGGAGAGGCCATGGTCTAAACGCTTTGTTCCATGATTGAGATACATGACTTATTTTGTTTTTTCATGCTCAACACATCTCTTTGCTCGTCCCAAACACTTGCGTCTCACGAGCACAAACTCCTGTGCATGTCCGTGCACAGTCGGAATGTTTCGGAATCGCTCGGGATTCCTAGAGGAGCAAAGAGCAACAGACAAGAGACACTCCACTTTCAAGTTCTGTAACATGGATCCCGAGGAACCAAACATGGAGGAGGGTTGTTGAGGTTAAAATTTGCTAATGATTCGCATTATTAACGCAAAATGATCTTGAAACTTGCTTGAAGTAAAGTCAAAAATATACCAGGCGCAGAATGAATGCATTCCAATTGGTATTTAAGATCTAACGTAATTGAAATCATTCGACAATAACCTCGCAATTTCGTAGGTAAAGTGTACCAGTGGTATCAAGTGTGCTCTGTAACCTAACGGCTTCGAGTTCAAGATTCCTTCTTTCTTATGCCAGAAATACAAGTTACGTTCGGCGTGGAACCTCCGCAATTTTTGGCTGATATAGTATGAGCCCAAAATCCTGACCTGCCTCTTTAAATGCGCAAGTTAGTTCAAACCTCAATCTGGAGTGTACCGTGTCCATTGCTCTTTGCTGCTCTAGGAATCCCGAGCGAAGCCGAAATATTCCGACTGTGCACGAAAAATGCACAGGAATTTGTGCTCGCGAGACCAGTGTTGCCAATTTGGTGTTTTTAGCACCAGATCTGGTGTTTCTGAAGTTCATCTGCTGCTGGAAATAATCATATAGCGCCATAGCGAAATACTGGTGTTAATTCAATAATACCAGTGCCAAATTTTTTCATGAAATTGTCTCCTGTGACTAATAAGTAAATCTTGAAAGCCATGTAATAATTTTAATAAAGTTAATCAATAAAGATAGGCAAAGTCAGCCGTACACGTGTCAAGGTCAACACTCCAGCAGGGGAAGTCCCTGAAATTCTCATTCTCGTGCATAAATGCTAAGTAAGCACAACATGCAGGGCTCAGTGCTAGTGCACTTGTACAATGAATCCGCCTATCCTCTATTTTCTTCCCAGCTGCCAGGGGATTTCCCAGGCTCTTACGCAACCACAGGCAGTATTGTAAATCTATCTCAAACTCAAGGTCGCTGTTTGATCCTTGCCTAGTAGGCTGTAGGATATAGTGGCCAAAATTGGAAGTAAGCAGAGCTATAGAAGTAATACACCTTCCTGCTCTAAAGATGTAATAGCGTTAGCAGGCTCCGAAAGTGAAAAGGAAGATTTTTAAAGAAACAAAAAAAAAATCCATGTATATGTTTTTTGTGTGTGTGTTTTTCTAGTGTTTTGAATCATAGAGTCCAGCTGGTTTTAAAGCGCGGGGTCTAGTTCTTTCCCATTTCAAGATTTGGCGACACTGCGCGAGACGGAAGTGTCCCAAACAGTAACATTTGCAAGGTTGTGTCTCGACCTGCGTGTTATGTTATTGAAGCGTGATAAACAACGCTGTTACATTAGCAATGCTTCTGGTATGTTCAGTATAAGTGCAGATGTAGAGGACCGAACCCCATGTGCATGTGACTGTTTGGAAAGTACATGCGATAAACTTCTCCGGGAACTCGTGCAGTTAACGGGGCGAGCCGCCATGAAAATCGTAAAAGTTTACTATAGAAACCGGTAATATGACAGAGAAACCAAGGACATGAATTGTTTGTCGCTAGGGAGTTCGGATGTGCCAACCTTTTGGGCTACGCTATATCGCAGGTTTGAAACATGGAGTCGCTCATGTCACTGTGAGAACAGTCGGTTCCCTTTCTTTTTTTTTTTTTTGCATGTTTCAGTAATTCGATTTTTTATTATCTTTTCCATTATAGCGGCAGCATGATTGGGTGTGGTGTGACATTGTAAGTAGCTACAGGGGAGTGCGGTGAAGTGAAGTTAGAAGCACTGAGCCAACATGGCGACTGATATTTTCGTCAGTTTACTGCTCCAAAGTTAAAAACTTCGATAATTTTCTCATTAAAATGCGAATATGGTGTTCTTAAATGCAATTAGCGTCTATAACCATGGCACAGTAAGAGGGAACAACTTTCCCCGCCAACTCCGTCATATGGTATAAACCGTGAGCTCCAGAACTGGGTCTTAAAAACGAATCGACAGAATTGCTCGTGTTGACCGACTGGTTGGTTCTTAAGTTTAGGGGCTGCGACAACGCGGTCATGTAGCCCCGTGTACTTTGGGTGTGTGTATCTGTTTTTTTTAAATTCAAGTAAGGACTGTAGACTTTTGAATTTTTCAAATAATTCCTACTTTTGCCGCCAAACGCCATCATCAACGACTACTAGTTCAGAACTTAGGTTCTAGACGCCACCGCAGTCGGCTCTTGGCAAAGAACGTAGGAACCTAAGAGCGTTGTTTACATTCTAACCCTATACAATTTAGCTTCACACAGGTGTAATTAGTGGAAGGTTCTTTATATCATGCCTTAAATCTATGACATGGGACCGCCGGCTTTACTTCCCCTCCGAAGGAAGGCATACTGACGGATCTTTAACGCTCTTAAAAATCCGAAGACTTCGGCCGGATTTGAACCCGCGATCTTGGGCATAGAAGCTCAGCGTGCTACCGACTACGCCACCGAAGCCGACTAAAAATGTGAAATATAAAAAGAGACAGTCAGTCTGAAAGACTGGACTTTATATCCCTCCCTATGTTATTCTGCTAAGGTCCCATTAACACCAACCTACAGGTTCAGCATAACGCGCTCACTTACTCTTTAAATGCCTCACAGTAAAATAAATACCTTAAAACATGTATATTTACAATGAAATAATGAAAGAATGCAACACGGTAACCATGGTAACAGAATCTCACAGGTCCATCTATTTCTGTAAGACGCAATGCAATTCCAATTATTACATTACTGTGAAAGTTTCCAGACGTGTGAGTGTGGTACGAAAGGTATTTTTCACCCGACTATAAAGCGTCTCCGAAAACAACATTTAAAGGCCCTTAAATTAACAGTGTCTGTGATATTCCCAGAAAACTAACTTCGCTCTGATATACCTATGAAGGAATAACAAACCCCTAACCACTGCACCAGTAGCTGAATTGATAAAGTCTGATTATTCATACCAAGGAAAAATCAGTCATAGCATTCTTGATTGAGATTTTGCTAAGTGTGCTCTTTACAACTAGAATATTCGCGGGCGAAGCCGCGACGGGTAATGCTAGTACTATTTATTGTGTGAAATGTGTACATCACTATACTAAACATTTCCCCGTTTTGTGGTCAGGCCCTGGCTAACACTCTTCAAACAAGTTCAAAATGATTTAGAAGAGTTGATTATTACAATGAAACAAATTGCAAATAGAGAAGCAACAAGAATACATCTCTTAAGGTACAGAATACGTTACATGCAGTTAGACATTGGATCTATCAGGGCTGCCAACTGTAATGATCTATTAGGCTACATTATGCCAGGTATATATCGAACTAATTGGAAACTTCGATATTACCAACTTAATTTCGACATTATTATAGATAGGTCCATATAGATTAATCATTGGCATGAATCTTAAATTGAAGAAAAGTAGGCTCTTTAGTTCGTCACGGAATAATCAACTCTTCTAAATCATTTTGAACTTGTTTGAACCAATTATTTTTGTTTTACTTTCCCAAAAGTAGTTAGGTTAGTTGGTTGGTTCCTCAGTTTAGGGTCTGTGACAACGCGGTCATGTAGCCCCGTGTCCTTTGGGTGTGAGTAGAATCTGTCTGACCGGTGTTAATTGTGATGACTGTATTAGTGTGTGTTAACCGTTTCAATTCAAGTAAGGACTGCAGACATTGAATTTTATTAAGTTGTTCCTACTTTTGCCGCCAAACGCCACCGTCAACGACTACTAGTTCAGAACTAGGTTACGAGATGTCACCGCAGTCGGCTCCTGGCGACGAACGTTGGAACCTAAGAGCGTCTTTGAAATGTTTAACCTATCTTTTAGCTTCACACAGGTGTAATTAGTGGAAGGTTCTTTAACATGCCATAGATCTATGACATGGGACCGCCGGCTTTACTTCCCCTCCGAAGGAAGGCATACTGAGGGATTTTAACTCTCTTAAAAATCCGCAAAAGGGAAAATTCCGAGATTAATTTTTACATTATGAACACGGCCAACTGAATTCTAATGGGTTCTTTAACATGCCAACAAATGACATGCGTGCCGTGATTTTTGTCGCCTTACAAAAAAAATCACTTGCCACGGCCAGGAGCGAACCCGCAAGCTTGTGGGGTGTTGGTAGTCCGACACGATAACCACTCACCCACCTTACTAATTGGGGCGGTTGACCTCAGTGTTCCATCCTTTAAAACAATCTCCAGCACATTAGGTGCTAGGAAACTGTGCCTCTCTGTAAGTTGTTAATTCATTTTAGGGGCTTAGCCCCGTGTGCTTGGGTGTGTGTATTACGGAAAGGGATGGGGCTGGCGCCCCTGGACTTGAATAAGGTACTATCTCAGCATTTGCCTGGAGGGAAGCCATACGCGACCGAATAGAGCACTGAAATATTTGAACCCATTTTTCATTGTTGTCTGTATAATCATTCAACAGAATTGATCTCTTGCAGAGTGCAAAACGTAACTTATTCTGAACTGGATGATACCCATATTTGAGGTTAGAAAATCTGCAAAATTACACAAAATTGTAACAACAACAAAAGTAATTAAAAAAAGGAATCATATATATTATTTCAGTAGTATAGATCCCTCCTGTGGCACTCACAAGCGAACGATCGTGTAAAATGAGCATTCAAATGAAAGACATTGGACATTAGCAGTGACGAATTGCGCTCTAAAAAAACAACTTTAATAAAATGTACGAAGTGTGGGATTTGGAGATACTGTTGCTGTCGGAAAATGCGCTCCATAATTACCGTCCACTTTACATTTTGGCTGCTGTGACGATTGTTTGATATAATTTTAAAATTCTCAGGTCTTTTATTTGTCATTTTGAATGGATTTCAGAAACTGTAAATCAAAGGAATGAGCACTCAAATCGTATACTTTCATAAAACCGGTGAGTGTTATGATGATCCAATTTTCATTGATTGCCTTCTTAAGTTAGGGAACGTAGAACTTGGAATTCTAACTGAAATGTAACACAAACTGTGAACAGACAACTTCAGAATGTTAACCTCAGGAAGCTGAGAAAAAAGTTGAAATCCATTAAAAAATAAATAATTTAGTTGGGATATTTTTTCTTGGATTCTATTCTACCTCTGTACATTCATTTACATACATTGTCATTTGAGACTGTTTAGCTCATAGGTGGGCAATGAGAGAGCGCGGCCATGGACTGGAGCCAAAGAGCCGGGACCAGCTGACTGCTCGCTCATAGTTTGTGCTGGGACGACTAGATGGCAATATGCGCAGTCAAGACTGAGTAAGCCAATATTATGTGTGCGGCTGTACGCTAATAATATGAATCACGAACAAGTCGTTAGCACATTTTATGAGCAGTTTTCACAAACAGATTTCCCAAACATGCACAAAATGACTGCCAATCTTCTATCAATGTTTGGTTCAACATATCTGTGTGAGAAACTGTTCTCTCTAATGAAGATAAATAACTCTAACTGACGCACATCTCACTGCCGTTCTTCGAATTGTAAGTGCATGATCGATCGCTCCAAATGTAACCCGTCTGCTTCAGCGAAAGGATACGCACAGCTCCTCATCATCTGCAGAATGACAGTTCTGATATATAAGAACACATAGGCCTATGTTTTGTTTATGGTGAATTATATTTATTCATGTATTTATTTCTGTACTCCTAGAGCAAGTTTTCGTTCCTTGTTTTCCAAACAAGTTGTTGGGTTGGCTTATTGTAGTTTCAGGACCATCGGTAGTGGGCAAAGAAGTGTGTACTTATCAGCTGTCAAAGTAATTATTTATGTTTCCTACACAGAACCTACTAATAGGAATACAATTTAGCGTATGTACGTAGCACCATAAACTAATGCACAACAAACAGGGCACAAGTGATACGACGCTTGGAACGGCAAGCTGAGCGAGCAGCTACAAGGTTAACTTGGGTGAGAGCGCTTTCTCCTGCCGGATTGGGAGCGCTGCTCAGTGAGCCGAATTGTGCCCATCTCTGGTTTAGCCAATCAGTGCCCAGTCTAGTCTGCGAGCCTCTGTTTGTGAACAAATCGTGATCCCCTATTAGCAGTTAGCACTGCTTCTACACCTCTCACTTTGAGATCGCTGACACTGAATCTAACTATCGCCTCCTAGGTCTACCTCTACTTCTCTTACCCTCTACAGCTCCTCCCCCACATGACCCCACCATCTGAGTCGGCTCATACCAACAGCTTCACCTAGCCTTACCCTCCCATCTACCTCTAGCTTATGTATCAGCTCTCACTTCCATACAGCAAGGTTGGTCTAAATACTGAGCGATGTAGCGAGACAACATTAACTTATTCCTTGCAGAACACTGTACTATCGCGTGCATAAATAACGGTCCGCTTTGCCGTGCGGGAGTTGAGTTTTCGAGCCCTCAGGTTGCCATCACTCGGTGTGTTCTCGGCAGGGGAATGCTGAGAGCCGTGATTGGGCAGCTGTCCTTGGCGGCAAGGGGGGAGAGGAGGGGGAGTTTAGTATCACCTCTTAATCACAAGAGGGCTTCGTGACTTATTGATGTGTTACATCTTTCCACTCGGTAGCTGGACATTTTTGTGGGAGTGATTTTGGAAAAGGGACGGAAGTGCATTGGACGGAAACAATAAGCGCGCGCGGTGGCGGAGATCGGTACAACGACGTATTGTAAGCCATGTGGCTATGTGGAATGTAAATCGCATACGGTTTACCTCAAGGTTTGGAGGCCCCATTAACGAAATTACTAAAATAAATCATCTTCAAGTTGTCGTTCTTTGGTGTGAAAATATTCATTATATCATATTTGCTGAAAACAATTACGATTTATTAAATCTTCATACTTTTGCTTTATTCTTATTTAATGTAAGCACTCTAATGTAGCAACGTAGGAATTCAGTATATTAACACCGACTAATAACAATAATTCAAACTTCGTTGGTCTAGACGTATCACTGGAAGAAACACATTTAATATACCTACTGCACACTTAATTTTTAATCGCGCCTATACTGGGCAGTGCGCTATATCGGCAAAAAGAGGCCAATTTCAATAACACCGCTGGCATGGGTTCACTAACTGGCCGGTATAAAGCGCAGCTCGCATCAAGTAGGCAGTGGATTGCTCCCGCATACAGTTCCAGGTATATGTCACTACTGCAGATGCATTGGAGAATCCTTTCATGTTTGCTGGCACAAGGTGGCAGTATGAGTTCATTCTTAAAAAAATGCGAGTAAGTAATATGGAATTATTCGAATAACATGTCAGAGGTTACACATCATATGCGACTACTGTAAGGCTCGTGTTTTTTCATTGCAGAACACTGTGCATCGTAACTGAGAACTCACTGCATTGGCTTTGATACACGTGGACGCTATTTCCTTAGTACTTATGTAATGTACACAGTTTCCTTGTTGGTCCAATGCTTTATCACAACTTAGGTTGTGTGCCGAGAGCTATTTACTGCATCACATGCATCATGCGTAGTTGGTAGCGTGCTGAACTGCAGTGTCCAAGGTCGAGGTTTCAAACACGGCCGAGGTCGTCGGATTTTTGAAGGACACCACGTACTCTTGCATGATGAAAAAATCGATTTTTTGATTTTGGCGCCATGAAATTCTTCATTCCTTTCTGAATCCAAATATATATAG
This sequence comes from Meconema thalassinum, assembly GCA_946902985.2. NCBI lineage: Eukaryota > Metazoa > Arthropoda > Insecta > Orthoptera > Tettigoniidae > Meconema > Meconema thalassinum. The sequence continues at coordinate 5,147,844 of OX336396.1, forward strand.
TTTGTTGGGGTTTTGATATCTACAACTACCTTAAATTCGGCGTCCCATGCTCTGAATAATACACTTTTAACTTGGCCAGCCGTTTTCCGTTAATACTCATTTTTCATGTTTAGGTACCAATAACTAGGAAACCATTTAAGATAGAGGGCTAATTATTTTACATTAACTTGCCTAATGGAGTATTTGAATGTTAACCTATTTTCACTTCCAAAACATAGTAGGCATGGATTGGGAAGAGGAAGATTGATACATATTTTTGAATAAATTTAAAGAGAAAGAGTTCGGATTTTTTTCTTGCAATCTGTCCCAATAATAATGAAACAAAGTGGTTACTCATCTGCCATGATCCATTCCAAGTATGTGAACAAAATTTGAGAGTATTTGATTGAAAAACAACTGCGAAATATGTACCAAGAGCAACTTATACAACATTTATTTTGAAAATGCATCTGTCCAAATTTGTATTAATTTCACACATCCTATAAAAGCAAAGTAGCACTACATGGTCACAAACTGCTCAGAATATACCGCTTTTTAGATGTTACAAGAATCATAGCTGTACCTATAGCATAAACCCAGAAAATACTTAGTAAAGTGATGCCACAAATATAGACTTTTTCATCGTGTAGGAGTACGTGATGTCCTTAAGAGCGTTAAAATCCCTCAATATGCCTTCCTTTGGAGGGGAAGTAAAGCCGGCGGTCCCATGTCATAGATTTATGGCATGTTAAAGAACCTTCCACTAATTACATCTGTGTGGAACTAAATTGGATAGGTTAAGAATGTAAACAACGCTCTTAGGTTGCTACGTTCGTTGCCAAGCGCCGACTGCGCTGGCGTCCGGTAGCTAAGTTCTGAACTAGGCCTAGTAGTCGTTGACGGTGGCATTTGGTGGCAAAAGTAGGAACTATTTGAAAAATTCTAAGTTGCAGTACTTGAATTAAAAAACAGATAACACACACTAATACAGTCATCACAATTAACACCGGTTATCAGACAGATTCTACACACACCCAAAGTACACAGGGCTACATGACCGCGTTGTCGCAGCCCCTAAACTGAGGAACAAACCAACCAACCAAAATCCTTCAGTATGCCCATGTCATAGATGTATGGCATGTAAAAGAACCTTCCAGTAATTAAACTTGTGTGAAGCTAAATTTCTAGGTTAGATTTCGTTGAAACGCTCTACCAAAGTTCCAACGTTTACCACTAGGTTTCATTGACATCTGGTAGCGAAAGTTGGAACTACTTGAAATTGAACGGAAGTTGTAGCTCACCCTATGAATGTCCACTTCAAGCGGCTACAGTCTGTGGCGAGCCGAACTTGTCCTCGGACACTCCCGGCACTAAAAGCCATACGATAAGTAAATAAATAAATAAATGAATAAAATGTATTTAATAGGAATATTAGTTTCTTACAAGTTTTCAGTCGATCAACACAATATCAGTCCAATTACTGGAGCATGCCTATATACGAGGGAAGTTCAGATAATAAGTTTCGTCATTATTTCCCAGGGACCTCTCATGGCTAAACTGACATACACCATGGCATCATGAACTATAAGGTGCGTTCAAAAAAGAACGACACGGAGGCATAATTTCGGAAACCAGTACCTGTATGTTAGAAGTATTGGCCCTGGCTGTTGAGGCACTTGTCCCACTGTGACACGAGGCGGTGAATGGCTGTCTCATAAAATTCCCTGGGCTGCGATGTGAACCAGCTCCGCACGTACAGCTGGACGTCGGCGTCCGAGGTGAATCGTTGGCCCCGCAGAGCCCATTTCAGGGGACCAAACATGTCGTAATCACACGGAGAGAGGTCTGGACTGTATGGAGGGTGGCCGAGAACCTCCCATTTGAATTTCTGCAGGAGTGCCGCGACTGTGTTGGCCGTATGAGATCGTGCATTGTCGTGGAGCGACCACGGCGGCTATGGCGTTCACTGTCACTCGGCGGTCCTGGGTAATGTGTGCATCAACCAGCTGGAAATTGTCATTGGTAATGCAGAGGGGTGCCCCAGACCGGGCATCATTGGCTAATGACACCCGTCCTTCCCTGAAGCGCTTGTGCCACGCCTTGACCCTTGCAAGGGACATGCAGTGTTCGTCGTACACTTGTGACATTCGGCGATGAATGTCCGTTCCTCCTACTCCTTCCGCTGTCAGAAACCGAACAACACCTCTTTGCTCTTCGGTTGATGCCTCCATGTCACTGTTTGCAATGCGACTGGCAGTGTTGGACGATTGATGCATGCTGCTGCTCGCTTTGTATCGTCACGTGACGTGCACCCGTGCCCTCTAGCGAAGGGCTGTGACCTTCCACGCTCTGGTCAGAACCACACCTCGTTACACGCCACGATTAGCCGATGTAGTCACCGGTTTGCGCATTCCAGCCTCCGGCTCGTTACTTTTTGAACGCACCTTATATATATATAGTCGCCACCGATAATGAGACACTTGAAGAAGCCACTCACTCTGGTAAAACTCGGTGCTCTGCGATGCAAAGAATTGTCACACCGCCGGCTCCAACTCACACAGCACATCATGAGGCATGTGATGACTCCGGGCACAACCAATGTCCTTTACTCCAGCAATGTTGCTTTTATTCGTGGATGTGGAGGGACGCCCCGAACATGCAACACCAGCGACCGACCTAATGATATCGGGCACGCCGCTCTGCTGCTCCTCTCTCTGCGCATGAGTCATTCCCCCTCCACTGACGCTCCTTCCGTCGTTGAACCAGCCACGAGTGTGGATTCTTATTATGGCGATTGTTTGTGTCACCTCGTGCAATAAAATGAAACTTAGACTACTTTCGGAACTTCCCTCGTATAACTTGTAAATTTTTTCAGGTTATTTCTCGCATTCTGTTGTCCGACTAAAAAGGTGAAATATAAAAAGAGACAGTCAGTCTGAAAGACTGGACTTTATATCCCTCCCTATGTTATTCTGCTAAGGTCCCATTAACACCAACCTACAGGTTCAGCATAACGCACTCACTTACTCTTTAAATGCCTCACAATTAAATAAATACCTTAAAACATGTATATTTACAATGAAATAACGAAAGAATGCAACACGGTAACCATGGTAACAGAATCTCACAGGTCCATCTATTTCTGTAAGACGCAATGCAATTCCAATTATTACATTACTGTGAAAGTTTCCAGACGGTTATAAGGTTATCACTGAACCAAATTAAGCTGTAAAATTCATCAATACATACAGTATAATGCGCTTAAGGGGGTCAAGGGGCACTCTAGAATTTTTTCACGCAATTTTCACGTGTGAGTGTGGTACGAAAGGTCTTTTTCACCCGACTATAAAGGGTCTCCGAAAACCACATTTAAAGGCCCTTAAATTAACAGTGTCTGTGATATTCCCAGAAAATTAACTTCGCTCTGATATACCTATGAAGGAATGACAAACCCCTAACCACTGTACCAGTAGCTGAATTGATAAAGACTGATTATTCATACCAAGGATAAATCAGTCATAGCATTCATGATTGAGATTTTGCTAGGTATTGTGCCCTTTTATCAAGAAATATGCAAATCACAGTATGCCAGCAATGCTCAAATCGGGATTTTCGGGGTTTTGGTATGTTCTCCCACTCTGTGACTTACACATTTTGGATTAAATAGAGGATACACTTCCAAAATAAAAACAAAATCAACTCCTATTATAAAACATTTAATTAACCAAATATATGGCGCTACAAACACATTAAACAAATAAACTACTGACCAATCCTTCTAAACTTGTTCAAAGTGAACAAGGAATACATAAAATCAAACAAATGTTATATTAAAATATATGGTTTCCTTCAAACCAACAAACTTATAATTCTTTTCACTTCCATAAAGTATCCCTTTTAAAATTCAGTGTAATCACGAGCTCCAATGGCTCGATACATTCCAATATGAACGGTGTCATTCTTTCACACACCTCAATATTTATTTTATGAGTTTCTTATAATCAAAACAATATATAATCGTATTCAAAGTAATGGTTACTCCTTTACTTAAAATTTTGGGCATTCCACAATGTTCTCATGTTACCACCCCTCTCAAGTTAACAAATTCACTACATTGATCGGGAAAATACTTGTGTACTCCAGAGTTACAGAAGACTACTTGAACAAAGTCAACAATTATGATCACTCCCGAAATCTAATTGTCCTCATTGAACTCGTGTAATCCTACATCAATACAACATTAGATTAGGGATTTTTATTTATTTGTCTTAAAAGACCATTATCACATAAGAAAGCTACGATCTGAACTGGCAAGCGGTAACTTTTATCTACAAGAACCTCGGTTCGAATCCCGGGTCATTAATAAACTCTAAACACTCAGGGTGTATTATTACTTCCAACAGACAGTCCCAGACCTACCGCACTTTCAATAGCGAGGGATCGGACCGTAACCACTCGGCGAAATTTATTGCCTAGGAGGGAGACTCAAGCCTTGCCCACACGGGACAGCTACATTCATGCTTTTAAAACAGCTATTTCTCAAACACAGTTCTCTGAACAGACCTGGCGTTTCTTTCATACCTTTAAACGACATTATTTAGGTTCATAGACCACTTTCGTAACCTTGGCATTTATTAATTATGAAGTGTCATCATTGATGGGTAAGAATAATTCAATACAACAACAATATTTAGGGGCTTTACACAAACGAACCTTGGTTCGATTCTTCCACTGCCTCGGGAACTACATCCCATACTGGAGGACTTTAATTCGCGGCTTAGGGCGACCTCGGTCTAACCTGCGCTCATCAATACAATAAATTCACGCCCTTTATACAATGCCTCGTGATCCACATCACTTTATGGAGGACTTATCATAGCTCAATTACCGCAATCAACTGTCCCTCATTATTAATTTACCAAGTGCATTTAGATTCAACGCCTTCCTAGCGTGACAATTTACTTCAATGCGCTACAATGCGCTATACATTACTTTAAGGCCAAGCGTCTTCCAAAGTACTGATAAATTCAACATCAACAATTGATCTACATCTCAATTTTTATATTAATCCTCTCCCGTGACAATAATCGCTATACTTTAAGAACATGTATTCATACCCTGTCTTTATACTTTTACTAGAGCTCAAACGCTATTACTTTCATATAATTCAACTTAATCTTCATTTATATAGTTTTTATTATTATTATTATTATTATTATTATTATTACGCTTGCTTTTATAACATTTATCAAATACACTGATATTTTATTTCATACATTTCCTCTAAAGATTTATTCATTTCATATAATCATTTTATAATTTCTCAATTTTTATTTGTTCAGATCGCGCTCCTATTCTGTTATTTATTATTCAAAAACATCCCTAATTATCATTCTCAGGTGGATTGCACACAAATATTCCCCCAACACATAACATAATGAAAATAGCTACTTACATGCTCAGACGGTCCAATATCGTGCTTTCCAACGATGTTTCATTTTTGCCCACTATTTGTGATTACACCATCGTGCTCAAATTCATTTCATACACTGACATATCTTGACACACATATACTTTATATACTTTAAACACTGGTAACATTTTAAAATACACTTCGGTATTCTTCTATTACACACAATAAAATCACTGAAAAATTACTATTTAACACAAATTTTATATATTTACACTACACTGATTCTAATAACTAAGGCTTTGATTAGGCCTTGCACACGTGATATTTGCTTCCCGTCTCCAAGGGTGAAACTAGTAACTGTCGGCTTCCAATCTTGACCAGAATGTGAAAGTCTCGAACAATCTACCTCCTCCCTGGAATAGTACTCCTTCAATTCCGGTTTCCTGACGATCAGCTATTATTATTATTAGCTCGAACTGCTTCTTTCTAGACCCTATTGGTTGGTCTAGCGAAAGTCTGTCTTGTCCACGGTCCCCCCAGATAATCTAACGGTGACCTATTATTTCTAGCATCTAATACTCCTCGTAACTTAGTGCTTTTTATAGTTCGTTTGTTTCCTTGAAACAATGTCTAGAATTTACTTCTCCTTTCTGATTATTCTGTTCTCGAATTCCTATCTTTTCAGAATACTATGCGAACCTTATTCTGTCCGAACCTGATCGGGTTCTTTAAAGTTGATAGAATGTTTATCTCGCTGTTATGGTACTTCAAAACGTTACGATACTTTCGGTCGTTTAATTTAACTGTATTTTGAAGACCTATCGCCTGTGCTCTAAGTTCGCAGCCTGCTTTGACTATAATTATCGAACTTTTCACTGTAAGATTGATACTGGCGGAACTAGATCCTGTATTTAGGATTTTCATAATTCTCCACACGGCGATACTATAATAATACTTATCGGCCACTCCTTACGGGTGCACGTTGGTTGTCGATACAGCGACGCCCTCGGGCTGTCGGATACTGTCTATACGATGTGATACAGCGTTTCCCCTCAAGGAATGCTTGTAGACTGCATGATTGGCTTGGTTCTGCCAGGACTTTTATACTTTTGGCTACAAAAAGATAAAATCCACGCCTTTTCCAGAACCAACTTCTGAAATAATGGTCGCATATTATTTAAAATTATATCTCTGGAAAGCTCGTTTTCTAAACGTAAACTGACTTCTTTGCACATGAAAATCGATCGTGCAGTTCTGAGATATTAAATAAAATTTAGTCTTCAGCTGTGTGGGTGTTACAGTTGATTTTTAATTCCCCACTCCTCGGGTCTCGGGAAACCCTAAATGACGTATGGCCACGTTTGCACTTCTCTCCTGGGCAATTATTAAAACCTTTTTCTCCACACAAAAATCTCTATTCCGAAATGATTCACAATGCTGTATTTCTTTAGTTAATTTTATTCTTGCAAATGGGTTAAATTTAATTATTCTTCTTCTGGCACAGCTGCGCGGTTGCCGTTTTACTGCAAGGTAAGTGTGATTTCCGAAACACGCTCTTTGTCTCTCCGACGGAAAATTCCACTCGTTCTAATTATAGCTATGATAGGCTCCGAGCGGTGCGTCATGCGTCATCTCATTTCCTGGCCACCTGGCTCCAGTCTCTTACACAACGTTATGCCTGCTCTCTTGTATAAAATCTTTCTATGTTCCTCTGAAGACTGTATATTTCTTTCCTTCCTTTCACCAAAATACATGGATTCGACCCCTTGAACCAATGGTACATGGGTTCATCTCTCCCCTCCTTAGGTAAATAAATTTTCGAAAAAATTTGAGGAAATTTATTTCAATTATTCATAAAATCTTATTCTTCTTTAGTGTCGAAGCCATCCTAACGTTTATCCGTACCTTCCGATGTTTATTCCTTTAAAATCCCACGATAATTTTGGTTTTTCCACCTTTTAAGTCATATCCGGTAATAGTGTAGGTTGGGTACGCTCTGTCCCTACCCTTTCTTTCTTTCTTATTTGTCTGGACTACAAGTCTCCAGAACATAATTATTCGTTACGGGTGTGGTCTATCCCTACCCGTTTCTTTATTTCATCATTCTCTCTTCTTAAATTGAAATTTTCCTTTTCAAAAAAATCAATTATTTCTCTTATCTCACAATACAGTTTCTCCAATTCGCATTCGCTCACGAATGGTTGAGCTCTGTTTCCTTTTTCTACCTTACTATTGTTTCTATCAAAAGTGGATTCATCATCTCTAAATTGTTCCATAACCAGGGCTTGTTCATTTGCTTCATCGAAGTCTTCGGGAGGGTAATATACTTTTAAATTCGCTGAGTTCATGGTCACTTCGTGACTCGTTTCACAGTGCCGAATTCTATAGGCATTATTTCTCAAATCTCGTATTATTTGATACGGTCCGTGGTACATTTTCTGGAACTTCTTGTACACGCGGTTCCCTGGATCCGAAATGGCTGGTCTTTTCACTAACACCATTTCTCCTGCTAATAGTGGTCGATGATACCTCTTGTGCCTGTTTCGTCTTTGCCTTCTATCAGCTTGAGCTTTTAGAAGCTCAAAGGCTCTTCTAATCCATACATCTCTTCCAGGCTGAGCGTCTGCTGGCCTAGGAATGACCAGACTCCAAGGTCTCTCTGGTTGCTCATTCCGATGTAACGTTATTGGTACCTCTCCCGTAGATTCATGGATTGTGTTGTTTATACAAAATTCGATAATATCAAGGATATCTATCCATTTCCAATTCTCTTCGGCACAATACAATACTTGGCCGTTTCCCTCATAACTCTTTCCACAGGATTTGCCTCAGGATGGCGAATACTAGACAGTATCTGACGTATTCCAAGTCTCTCTAATTCCTGTCTGAATTCTACACTTGTAAAACAACTACCGTGATCCGACAACAAATTCTCGGGTCTTCCCAGAATAGGTATCACTTTTTCTTTGAGTCGTTTTAACACCTGTTTGGTACTAGTCTTCTGTATGGGAGCAAGGACAACCATTTTTGTGAAAACATCCATAGCCACCATTATGTGTCGATTTCCTCGCCTAGCCTTAGGCAAAGGTCAGAAATTGTCAATAGAAATAATTTGACATGGCCTCTCGGGCAACAATGGTATTGGCTTTTGTCTCATCAAAAACGCATTTGGTTTAATCCTTTGACATAGATCACATGTCTTGAGCGTATCCCTTACAGCCTCTCTCAGTCTCGGCCATACAAATGCTTCTTTCAGCATCGAGACTGTTTTGTCGACTCCCATGTGTCCGAACGATCTATGGGCTAACCATACCATTTTCCTCTGCAAAATCGCAGGTACAACGATACTTAATCGTGTATGGTCAGAGTCCACAAACTTATATAACAATCCATTATAGAATGTGTAATCCTGAGCTATCTTATTAGCTTCCGTGTACGCCGGTGTTCCCCTTATCAAACTCCCTTCCAAGAAAGATATGAGCATGTTCATCCATGGATCCTCACGTTGTCGTTGACCAATGCTTCTTAACTCATTCAGAGTACGCTGATCCCTGTCTTCCAAATCAATAGCCATTACTTCCTCTTCTGTGGACTGGCTGTCTACTTAAATAATCTGGAACTACATTTTCTTTTCCTGGGAAATACTCTATATTTACGTCGAACTGTTGAATGTATAAAGCCCAACGCATCAACCTTTGACTGGATAAATCAGTCTTCATCAAAAAGGTTAAGGCTTTATGATCCGTCCTTAATGTGACTTGAAACCCATATACAATCTTTCGCCAATATTGCAGCGCGTGCAATATTGCTAACAGCTCGATCTCGCTGATTGTATAATTTTTCTCGTGTGGTTTCAGTCTCCGACTTGTGAAAGCTAGATAATTTTTCTTCTCAGGGTTATCCGGGTTTTCCTGATATAGCATTGCCCCTATTCCAATCTGGGATGCATCTGTTTGTATAATAAATCTCTGATTAAAATCAGGATATCCTAGCTTCACATAGTTTAAGAGCATTTCCTTGGCCTCTATAAATGCTTTTTCTGTTTCCTCCGTCCATTTCCACTTGCCCCCCTTCTTCAGAAGGTTCTGTAGTGGTGCAACAGTTTTGGTGTACGATGGACAATGTCCTGAGAAAAATCCAATCAATCCCAAAAACTGGCGAAAGTTTTTCACCTTCAAAGGCCTGGGAAAATCTCTTATCGATTCTGATTTGCATGGATTTGGTTTAACACCATCCTTATCTATCACATGCCCCAAAAATGTAACTTGTCTCTGACAAAAATTTGATTTCTTCAAATTAATCTTAAAGTTAGCCTTTCTTAAATCTTCCAATAATTTCTTTAATTTTTCCAAATGTTCCTCCATGTTTTCTGAGGTAAGCAATTTGTCATCCACATAACGGATAGTGCAATCTTTCACTTCCTCTGACAGGTTTCGATCAAGCGCTCTTATTAAGGCAGATCCCGCGGTCTTCAAACCAAACGGACATCTCCTGAAGCAATATGTTTGTTGGTCGAACTGAAATCCAGTTAAGAGACTGGTTTTCTCTTCCAGTTCGAGATGATGATACGAAGAAGTCATGTCAATATTTGTGAATATCTTCTTGCCTTTAAATTTCCTCAGTATTTCTTTTATGGGTGGTGCCGAATCATTTTCTGGTATGATTTTTGCATTCAAATTTCTGGCATCTAGACACACCCTTACTGAGCCATCCGGTTTACTCACAATTACTAATGGACTAACATATGGTGTTGCCATCTTTTCTATAACACCTGCATCCATCATCTCCTGCAGTGTTTTCTTCGTTTGTGGGTAATGTTTTTCTGCAACCGGGTATGGATTTTGTCTGAACGGTGCCCAATCATTTACTTGAATAGCGTATTTAAAATTTTCAATCTTTCCTGGCTTGGAATCAAATACGTCCCTGAAATTTAATAGTAATTCCTTTAATTGTTCCTTATTTTCGAGGTTATCTTTAGCTTCCTCTATTTTTCCTGACAGGTTGGTTTCGAACTCAGTTTCCAAACTATCTTCAAGTTCTATATTTAGGACTTCAAATATCTTTTCTATGTCCTTACAACCTTCCTCAGTTACTTCTTCCACATGCCATACCTGTTCTTCTATTTTCGCATCCTGTTCCTGTAAATTTATATTTTGTTCATCCACATCCTCTCTTTGAATCCTAATGCAGTTTTGCGCTAGGTCTATAATGACCTTGTTCTCACGGATAAAATCAATACCTAATATGACATTATATGGCAATTGATTTACCAGCAAAAAGCATTGCGAAATTTCAGCGTTACCTATGATCAAATCAATGTATACCTGAAATTTACATGTCAAAGATTTTTCAGGAAAATTCCCTTAATCTTCACACTTGAGGTGGGAATTTTCAATACGCGGCCTCTTGTTTCCAATTCATTTAGGAGGGTTTGCGTAATTAAACTTATGGTTGATCCAGTATCAATTAATGCCCTGACCAGTAATCCTTCTATCCTTAGCATGATGATAGGTAGTTCTCTTCTAATAGGTGGGATTCCTTCCACATCCTCTTTAATTAGCTCATCTGGTCTTGCTCTCCAATTCACAATCTCTACCTCCTCCCAGCTCCTGGTATGTTTCCACTTTTGATGATTCAATTTTGAAGTTTTTTTTTATCCTGAGGGCTTCCTTTCCCCTCGTTCTTCATTTGAGCTTGTAATTCCAAGCTTTGAGCTCCTTCTAGTCGGTCGGGTGATTTTCGGTTCTTTATTGCCTCACTCCAACGGACTCTTTGCGTTTCAGGTTCGTCTGTTCGTTCATTCATGTAACGAAGACTTTCCTGATATCTTTCTTCTATTTCGGCCCGATATTCATCATTTCTGTCTTCCGGCCTCACATTCCTTCTGGGATAATTTTCCCATCTCTTTCTGTTATCCTGCCTTTGATTATTATTGTTATAGGGTCGGTTCTCTTGTTGCCTATAACCCGTATTCCTAGGATTCCTTCCTCGATATCCTCCTCGATAGTATGGCTGTATTCCCCTAGGCTCTTGATGTCCATATTCTCGACCCAGTCCCTGAGTATCAGTACTAGTGGACTGATTTCTGGGCGGTGGTTTTTCTTTGTTTTCCTGACTGCTGGCCATGTGTACCTGTTCAGTCTGTCTTGGATGCCTGGGAGTAACGTGTGAAGTCGTCATGTCTAATTGACGTAATACGCTCTCCACTTCCACAGCACTTCTGGCTTTAGATGAGATTAACAACCTCTGGATCTCATATGGAAGTTGTCTTGCAATGGCGGCACACAGGTCGTTCTCAGCAGGAGCAATATCAAGTTCCCGGAATGTACACAGCTGAGCGGTGAAAAATTCTGAGTACTTAGTTGGGGCATTTGTGCTATTCTTCCTAGAGTACAGATCTAGCCTCAAATTCTCTTGGACATCTGCTGCCCAATATCGTTTCAGAAACGCTTCTCTAAAACCTTCCACCGTGTCAAATGTGTACCTGAAACTCCTGAACCAGGTGAGACAATCACCTGCCAACAGCTTCTCAATTGCTCTCAGTCTCCGATCCTGAGGAACTTTCATTTCATTCAAGTACTCTGCGACCTCCTTCAACCAGTATTTAGGAGTAATTGACATATTATTTCCCGTAAACTTCACCGGTCTGTCTTCATTTGACTTGATGATATTTATTATTTGACCATTTGTTTGGTTCATATAAGGGGTAGACATCGCCATCGGATATCCTGGGTTCTTATGAGGGCTCTCCCCTCCTAAGTCCCTATCTTGATCTGTGCCTCGTTCATGGGGATCTACCCATCCTGTCTTTTGAAATTCATCCTGACTTTCAAATTCTAATTTCCTTTCTCTTCGGGCACTTTCCTCATTAGCCATGAGTTGAATTTCCATTTGACTGTTCTTGTGTTCAGTCCTTTCCAACCGGGATCCTAATTCATTCTGAATTCTGTCTTGATTCTTTTTGAGTTGGAATTTCTCTTCCCTGAAACTATCCCTGATTTCAGCTAATTGATCTTCTACCTCTTTCTTGATGACCATGACCTGTTCTTTTATAATTTCTGGCTTAACGTCACCTATGGTATCTAGGTCATCTCGTATCTACTTTATTTTCTTCTCCATTTCTTTTTGTCCTTTGACCATATCTACTTTAATTCCTTCCAGCTTTTCCTCAGTTTTCCCTTGATTTTTATACAATTCCGTTAAGTCATCTTTGATCAGTTTTACTTCAGTATTTGTTTTTCCTACTTGTCCCTTTAAGGTTTCCATGGTTTCCTGAACCTCATTGATACCCTTACTTATTTCCCCTATTTTCTGGGTATTCTCCTGATTTTCTTCATTTCGTTGCTTTCTTTCTTCCTGGATATGCTTTTCGTATGTACCTAATCTTTTATTTATTCCCTCCTCGTGCTTCTTTAAGTTCTCATCTATCTGCCCGGTAAAATAATCAAATTGATTTTTCCTGTTATTTGCATCTTCTTTATTTTGAGTTCTCATATCATTAACATCGTCCTGAACTTTCTCAACTTTTCCCTCGAGGTTTCCTACTTTTTCCTCAACCCCTTCAAATCTGCCTTCTAGCCTATCAAGACTATCTTTTATCTCCTTCCGGGATTTTTCACAAATATTGCTGTTGGATTTTATCTGAGCTTCTAACTTTGCCTGCACCCCTTGGATCCGGTCTACAAGTTCATTTTTACATGCATCTACATTCTCTTTACAAGTTTTTTCCATTTTACCTGTGATATATCCTTTTAACTCATCTAACTTACTCTCCAACCCCGTGTCAAAATCTTGAAATTTGGTATTCATTGTCCTTTCTATCTCAGCCTTCAGTGCCTCATTATTTGCTTTACTGTCGGCTTTTATAGACTCTAACGTCTCATCTTTTACCACTTTCAACTGTTCTTTAATGTTATCCCCATTTTCTATTTTCATTTTATCTATCTCAGCCTTCAGTTCATTGTTCATTCTTATACAGTCGGCCTCGATAGCTTCTAATTTAGTTCCCATGTTATCACTATTAGTTTTTAAAGATCCTAAATTGTGATTTAAGGATTCGAACTCTTTTTTATTTTCATCCTGTTGGAGACCCAATGTATTGTCTATTTTTTACGAATCTATTGTTCATGGCCTCCAAAAGCCTTTGCATTTCCTCACTTAATGCCATCTTATTAGAATACAGTGGGCTATCATGCCACATCGCTGGTACATGCTTGAGAGATGGTAATCTGAACTATTGTGTCCCAATTTTCAAAATTTTTACCTTGGTACGGGTGTTTACTAAAACGGACCGTTTTGATATACTCATTCAATGTCAAAACCTTTATAGAAGTATTTAAAAATTCAAAATTTCGAAAAACCATTAAAAAAATAATGAAAATTTTGATTTTTTAAGAAAACTCGTGTTTTCCCTAGGAAAACTCATCCCTGCGTACTGTGCGCCATTTAATGTGTTTTGGGGGGGTTTTATTTATATATATTTATTCAGGGCTGCTCGGTGTGAGTTTCCAGGGACCCACGCGGTCAGGTAGCATTATATGTTGTAGCTATCCCTATTATTACTTTACTTTACATAATATGACCGTCTTAAGTGTTCCTCTAATTATTAATCCAAGCACAGTACTTTTATGCCCCCCTGTGCCCTTTTATCAAGAAATATGCAAATCACAGTATGCCAGAAATGCTCAAATCGGGGTTTTGGTATGTTCTCCCACTCTGTGACTTACACATTTTGGATTAAATAGAAGATACACTTCCAAAATAAAAACAAAATCAACTCCTATTATAAACATTTAATTAACCAAATATATGGCGCTACAAACACATTAAACAAATAAACTACTGACCAATCCTTCTAAACTTGTTCAAAGTGAACAAGGAATACATAAAATCAAACAAATGTTATATTAAAATATATGGTTTCCTTCAAACCAACAAACTTATAATTCTTTTCACTTCCATAAAGTATCCCTTTTAAAATTCAGTATAATCACGAGCTCCAATGGCTCGATACATTCCAATATGAACGGTGTCATTCTTTTACACACCTCAATATTTATTTTATGAGTTTCTTATAATCAAAACAATATATAATCGTATTCAAAGTAATGGTTATCCCTTTACTTAAATTTTTGGGCATTCCACAATGTTCTCATGTTACCACCCCTCTCAAGTTAACAAATTCACTACATTGATCGGGAAAATACTTGTGTACTCCAGAGTTACAGAAGACTACTTGAACAGTCAAAAATTATGATCACTCCCGAAATCTAATTGTCCTCATTGAACTCGTGTAATCCTACATCAATACAACATTACATTAGGGATTTTTATTTATTTGTCTTAAAAGACCATTATCACATAAGAAAGCTACGATCTGAACTGGCAAGCGGTAACTTTTATCTACAAGAACCTCGGTTCGAATCCCGGGTCATTAATAAACTCTAAACACTCAGCGTGTATTATTACTTCCAACAGACAGTCCCAGACCTACCGCACTTTCAATAGCGAGGGGTCGGACCGTAACCACTCGGCGAAATTTATTGCCTAGGAGGGAGACTCAAGCCTTGCCCACACGGGACAGCTACATTCATGCTTTTAAAACAGCTATTTCTCAAACACAGTTCTCTGAACAGACCTGGCGTTTCTTTCATACCTTTAAACGACATTATTTAGGTTCATAGACCACTTTCGTAACATTGGCATTTATTAATTATGAAGTGTCATCATTGATGGGTAAGAATAATTCAATACAACAACAATATTTAGGGGCTTTACACAAACGAACCTTGGTTCGATTCTTCCACTGCCTCGGGAACTACATCCCATACTGGAGGACTTTAATTCGCGGCTTAGGGCGACCTCGGTCTAACCTGCGCTCATCAATACAATAAATTCACGCCCTTTATACAATGCCTCGTGATCCACATCACTTTATGGAGGACTTATCATAGCTCAATTACCGCAATCAACTGTCCCTCATTATTAATTTACCAAGTGCATTTAGATTCAACGCCTTCCTAGCGTGACAATTTACTTCAATGCGCTACAATGCGCTATACATTACTTTAAGGCCAAGCGACTTCCAAAGAACTGATAAATTCAACATCAACAATTGATCTACATCTCAATTTTTATATTAATCCTCTCCCGTGACAATAATCGCTATACTTTAAGAACATGTATTCATACCCTGTCTTTATACTTTTACTAGAGCTCAAACGCTATTACTTTCATATAATTCAACTTAATCTTCATTTATATAGTTTTTATTATTATTATTATTATTATTATTATTATTATTACGCTTGCTTTTATAACATTTATCAAATACACTGATATTTTATTTCATACATTTCCTCTAAAGATTTATTCATTTCATATAATCATTTTATAATTTCTCAATTTTTATTTGTTCAGATCGCGCTCCTATTCTGTTATTTATTATTCAAAAACATCCCTAATTATCATTCTCAGGTGGATTGCACACAAATATTCCCCCAACACATAACATAATGAAAATAGCTACTTACATGCTCAGACGGTCCAATATCGTGCTTTCCAACGATGTTTCATTTTTGCCCACTATTTGTGATTACACCATCGTGCTCAAATTCATTTCATACACTGACATATCTTGACACACATATACTTTATATACTTTAAACACTGGTAACATTTTAAAATACACTTCGGTATTCTTCTATTACACACAATAAAATCACTGAAAAATTACTATTTAACACAAATTTTATATATTTACACTACACTGATTCTAATAACTAAGGCTTTGATTAGGCCTTGCACACGTGATATTTGCTTCCCGTCTCCAAGGGTGAAACTAGTAACTGTCGGCTTCCAATCTTGACCAGAATGTGAAAGTCTCGAACAATCTACCTCCTCCCTGGAATAGTACTCCTTCAATTCCGGTTTCCTGACGATCAGCTATTATTATTATTAGCTCGAACTGCTTCTTTCTAGACCCTATTGGTTGGTCTAGCGAAAGTCTGTCTTGTCCACGGTCCCCCCAGATAATCTATCGGGGACCTATTATTTCTAGCATCTAATACTCCTCGTAACTTAGTGCTTTTTATAGTTCGTTTGTTTCCTTGAAACAATGTCTAGAATTTACTTCTCCTTTCTGATTATTCTGTTCTCGAATTCCTATCTTTTCAGAATGCTATGCGAACCTTATTCTGTCCGAACCTGATCGGGTTCTTTAAAGTTGATAGAATGTTTATCTCGCTGTTATGGTACTTCAAAACGTTACGATACTTTCGGTCGTTTAATTTAACTGTATTTTGAAGACCTATCGCCTGTGATCTAAGTTCGCAGCCTGCTTTGACTATAATTATCGAACTTTTCACTGTAAGATTGATACTGGCGGAACTAGATCCTGTATTTAGGATTTTCATAATTCTCCACACGGCGATACTATAATAATACTTATCGGCCACTCCTTACGGGTGCACGTTGGTTGTCGATACAGCGACGCCCTCGGGCTGTCGGATACTGTCTATACGATGTGATACAGCGTTTCCCCTCAAGGAATGCTTGTAGACTGCATGATTGGCTTGGTTCTGCCAGGACTTTTATACTCTTTGGCTACAAAAAGATAAAATCCACGCCTTTTCCAGAACCAACTTCTGAAATAATGGTCGCACATTATTTAAAATTATATCTCTGGAAAGCTCGTTTTCTAAACGTAAACTGACTTCTTTGCACATGAAAATCGATCGTGCAGTTCTGAGATATTAAATAAAATTTAGTCTTCAGCTGTGTGGGTGTTACAGTTGATATTTAATTCCCCACTCCTCGGGTCTCGGGAAACCCCCAATGACGTATGACCACGTTTGCACTTCTCTCCTGGGCAATTATTAAAACCTTTTTCTCCACACAAAAATCTCTATTCCGAAATGATTCACAATGCTGTATTTCGTTAGTTAATTTTATTCTTGCAAATGGGTTAAATTTAATTATTCTTCTTCTGGCACAGCTGCGCGGTTGCCGTTTTACTGCAAGGTAAGGGCGATTTCCGAAACACGCTCTTTGTCTCTCCGACGGAAAATTCCACTCGTTCTAATTATAGCTATGATAGGCTCCGAGCGGTGCGTCATGCGTGATCTCATTTCCTGGCCACCTGGCTCCAGTCTCTTACACAACGTTATGCCTGCTCTCTTGTATAAAATCCTTCTATGTTCCTCTGAAGACTGTATATTTCTTTCCTTCCTTTCACCAAAATACATGGATTCGACCTCTTGAACCAATGGTACATGGGTTCAGTATACTCTTTACAACTAAAATATTCGCGGGCGAAGCTGCGACGGGTAATGCTAGTCATTTTAAATGCTAGAAATGCTGACAAATGCTAGAAAGGCTGGAGGCTTCTCGCTTCGCTCGAAGCCAAAGACACTTGACATGTTAGATGATCAAGAAACAATCAGAGCACTAGAAAGTTACAAGTCATGAGGGAGCTGGAGCGCGCGGTGAAAGGAGTGAGCTGGCAGAATGACGTCACGCTCGCCGTGTTGTTGCCGTCTCGTAACTCCAGAGCTCACCAGTGAACTCAGTACACATGCACCAAGCGGTACTATGACGTCACACACCTCAGTGCCGTATCGTAACGACAGAGTCGACTAGATCATTTAAAATGATAACATGGCAACACTGGAAAATGATAATATGGCAACACTGGAAAATGGCCTCAAAGCTTGGCCTGTGTCTTCCTCAGTCGTGATGGCGCAGCGGTCAAGGTGCTTGCCTCGCCCCAAGGTCCCGTCACTCCCAGTAGCAGTGGTTACATCACGCTCAGCCTCCAGACGTAAACCTGAGAGGATATGGGTTTGAATCCCATCTCAGCAATCTTGAAACTTGCTCCCCACCCTGTCTCCTTCCCAATCCCATTGTCAATTACAACTAGTACAGACATAGCAATAACACAGGTTATGCTCACACCCAAATACACGGAGCCAAATCACCATGAAGTCTCAAGGCCCTACAAATCAATTACCTTGGCTTCTACGGACGATACCTTCGAACCAGACTTATCCTGGTCTGTTAGCTGGAGCCATCCCAGCTTTCGCCTGATGCGGCTCGCTCCGGCCCTCAAACACAAGCTACAATATTGGCACAGCTCGAAATGGAACCCGGACAGCCTAGATTGCTAACCACTGCGCCACGATCTGGTCTGACTCTGGCTGAATGAGCAAATATGCCGCTTTAATCCTCAAGGTACAAGTGCGACGGTCTGCATTCACTTCGATACAACTTGGTAATAAACAGTAATTATCTTGGTATATTGGAACCAGTCAAGTTGTTGTTTGAGTCTTCAGTCTTTTAACTGGTTTAATGCAGCTCTCCATACCTCCCTGTCCTGAGCTAATAGTTTTATCTCTACATAGCTACCACACACTGCAATCTGTTTAACATATTCTAACCTTGGTCTACCCCTATAGTTCTTCCTTCACTCCATAACTAAGCTTGCTATTCCTGGGTGTCTTAGTAGACTATGTGTACTACCAACCTATCTCTTCTCTTCATTAGCAGTCGCCAGAAACATCTCTCCTCCCCCACTCGTCTTAATACCTTTTCATTTGTAACTCTATGTACCCATCTTATCATCATTCTCCTGTAACACCACATTTCTAACGCTTCGACTCTCGTCTTTTCTACTGCACCGACAGTCCAAGTTTCACTTCCATAGAGCGCCACGCTCCAGACAAAGGCTTTCAAAAATGACTTCCTAATGCCTAAATCTATATTCGATGTCAACAGATTCCTTTTCTGTAGAAATGCTTTCCTTGCCTGAGCCAACCTACATTTTATATCCTCTTGGCTTGGTCCATCACTGGTTATTTTGCTTCATATGTAACAGAAGTCTCCTACTTCCTTTAGTTTTTCACCTGCCAATTTGATGTCCGTAGAGGTTTCTGATTTATTGCGATTGCATTCCAAAGTTTTTGTTTTACATTTATTTATTATCATTATGAATTCTTCCTCGAGACGACTCAACCAGGAGCTCTATAGATACTCTGAAAGAATTACAGGATGAGACGTTTAGCATTTTATGGACACGTCTCCCGGATGCAGATTCTCACAGACTGGCAAAGAAGGAAGACCAAGTCACCATGGCTGACAGAAGTGCACAAAGATCTGCTGGAACTGAGCGTTACGAAAAGAGACATAAACGATCGAACGTCTCTCGGGAGTAAATTAAAGCAATTGACTTACTTACTTTTACTTCTTCGGCGCTACAGCCTGGGGTAGGCTTTGGCCTCTCTCACGAATCCTCGCCATTGGTGCCTTCTCTGAGTTTTCTCCCAACATCTTCCAACCCTCATAGTTCTCAGGTCTTGTAGCCATCTAGTGCACGTCTCCTCTTCCCTTCCATAGTTCCATGTAATATCTTCGTCGGTGTTCTTTCTTCATTCATCCTCTCTACATGACCCAGCCAATCCAGACGTCGGGACATAATACATTTCACTATATCTTCACCTTGGATTATCTCTTTCTGCAAATGGTGGAATAGTTGCAACGAGAGTTAGCCACTGCAGTGTTATTTTGACTGTGTAGGTGTTCAAAGAAGGTGAAAAGTGAAGAATTAGTGGTGATCCATCTTGTACAACAACAGTTTACGTGAGTTACCCTCGAAATACGTAGATAGTTTGTGCGCCTTTAAGTTTATAGCTCGTAAAATACAAAGCATTCTACAACAACATGGGTAGGAAACAGAAACAAATGAAGGTTGCCAAGCGAAATGCAGAATCTGTCCGCAGTGCTGCCAACAAAGACAATTTATTGTTCAGATGGTGAGCATCAGTGCAGCCTGGGCGGTAAAGCAGGAACCACCCCAACTACTCGTAGTACAAGGCGTGTACGACAACTACCCTGAGCACTCAACTTGGTGCATACAATCTGGACTCGACAGTGCCGCGATCTCTAGCCAATATGCTAAGTAACAACGATCTCCTAGACGACCTTGTAGAATGTGTAGCAAACAAGGTCATTGGAAAACTGAAGGAAAGCATTGACTTTAATACGGACATCATAAGGGAACTGAAAACTGAACTCGCACAACGGGATGAGGCAATAGCTGGCCTCGAGCAGCAATTACACGAAAAAACGAATAGTATCGAAATGTACCAGAGGCGGAACAGCTTGAGGATTTTCGGGGTACCAGAAATTCCCGGAGAGGATACAGATCAATGTGTTCTAGATGTCGCCAGGAAAATTAACGTCCCACTCCAGCTTACCAAGATTGATAGGTCCCATCGTGTAGGCTTCCGAGGAAGTAATAAAAGGAGTCCTATTATTGTAAAATTCGTGTCCTACGCTGATCGGAATGCTTTCTTCAAATCGAAGAAGTTTCTGAAGAACACCGGCCTAACGGTGCGGGAAGATTTAACGAAGGCCTGCACTGACCTAAATTACATGTGGAGCATTGACGGTGTTATCATGGTAGGTGTGGGTGATACAAATCACAGACTGACAACAACTCGAGACCTCGAAGAGTTGAAGAAGCGGTACCCAACACCCTGGAAGTAAGGACCCCCTGAAGAATCGCGCAGCTGATGGTGACTCAACACTTCAACTCTTCAACATAAATATGGACCCTGGAGAGGCTACTTGGAAATAAGGAATATTACAATATTTAGATCGTAGGCTATCGCGGTTGGTGTCTAGTTTATCACCTTGACTTACAGGAATGAGGCGTCGTATATCGGTTATTATTTCCCGACGTTTCGGCTGACATTGCAGCAGCCTTAATCATGGGTAGGTACGAGTTGGTGTCCGTACTCTATCTAACGGTTATTGCCAGTCAGATGTGCTTGCTTGCCCTGCATTGACGTCACGCTGCTCGCTGATTGGTCCCCGGCCCTGGCAGTCGCGCGCTAGGAGAACTTTCCAAATGTTGCTACGTTTAAAACCATCTTCGCTGAAATTATTGGGATGCTTCACGACCTCTATTGCCTCTCTAATTAACCTGATTTTATATCCGGGAATTTTAGCACCAGTTTCCGCCTTATCAAATTCGATGGCATGTCTCGTGACGTCAGCATGTTCAGCTATTGCAGATCTGTAGTTCATCTGTTTCGTGTCTCGAATGTGCTCTGACATCCTAATGGAAACGCGTCTTTTCGTTTGCCCTATGTAAACCTGTCCACAGGAGCAAGGCACTTTGTAAACTCCTGCGTCCTGGTTTGGCAGCTTTATCTCGTTTTATTTGCACACCATTTGCGTCAGCTTGTTTATAGGATGCATCACAGTAGTCACATCGTGTTTCTTGAGCAGCCTGGCGATTCTATCTGTCAACCCCTGTACGAACGGCAGAAAGGCTTTATGGTGGGGGCTATCTTCGTTCTTTTTGCGAGTTCTTCGGCTTTTTTGTACCTTCCGTGTGGCCCTTAGTTTGAGTACGGACACCAACTCGTACCTACCCATGATTAAGGCTGCTGCAATGCTAGCCGAAACGTCAGGAAATAATAACCGATATGCGACGCGGCTCAATCCTGTAAGCCAAGATGATAAACTAGAATATTAAAATACTTTCTCTTTATTCCTTACTCAAATTTATGTTATTAGTTAATTAGAATTAGATTCATTGCTCTAGTATATAAGTAATTATTTTCTTTCTCTTCTCTCGGTATCTAACATTGTAGGTGATAATATCAAATTCAAAATTATTCTAGTACTGTATACTCGATATCTCACTAGACTTTCTTTTGTTTTTAGCTTGAATTAGGCTATTCATTATTTTTTGATTGGTCATTTTATCGTTTGTTTTATTATTTTTATTACCACAGTGATCTCAGGATTGCAAAACAGTTTATAGTATATATTGTGTCTATATGTTCTTATTCCCGTAATTAACAAGGAATTCGTTTTTATGTGTCATGATGAACATGTATTGACTGAACTACTATCAAACATTAGCTTGAGAAACGCAAACAGGCTTAAAGTGGCACACATCAACGCACAATCTCGAGTTGACTCCTCCCACATTTCTGAATTCCGTCATACTTTTGGTAACAGTTCTTTTGACATGATAGCAGTCAGTGAAACATTTCTTAAGCCCTCAATAGGGGATGCTGCAATTTATCTCAGTGGATACAACGTCTTTCGTCTTCTCAAAAGTTCAGGTGGCGTTGCCGTTTATGTCAAGGACCTATAAAATGCAACATCCTTAGCAAATCTCCGGGTGAATACAGTAAGAAACCGGAATATTTGATACTTGAAATGATCCTGCCAGACTTAAAGATACTCTTTTCTTGTGTATACCGTCCACCAAAAGCTGGCTATTTAGACTCATTCTTGAACGATATGTAGACACATTTACTGAATTACAAATATATTTTCGTTGTTGGAGACATAAATGCTAGATTTGGCAGTGGTACGTTTGAAACGGAAAGTATTCGTGAAATGTTGAATGCCTGCAACCTTGAATGCTTGCCATTCACTGAAACCTTCCACACCGCTTCCTGCGATAGCATTCTCGATATATCTTCCAACTGCAATGTTCTTGTTATAGAATATGGACAGGAGCCTGCTCCTGGATTCTCAGCTCATGACCTCTTGCACGCTATATTTTCCTTATCTGCTCCTAAAGCAAAACCCAAGACATACCTGGTGCGTGATTTCAGTAAATTTAGTTCAAGTGATTTTAGTGCGGATGCAGAATTACTCCCTTGGGAGCAGTTTTATAAAACAAACAATGTAGACGAAAATGTTAGCCTCTTTAACCAAAACATCCACTTTCTGTATGACAAACATGCCCCTCAGAAGATAGGAAACGTTAAACACCATTCAACTCCATGTTTAACAGAACAATTAAAGACTTGATAAAGATTCGCTACAGAGCCCGCAAGGAATTTTTGAACACAAAACTTCCAGACGACTTTGAAAATGTCAGAATTCTACGGAATAACACAAAACAAGCGATAAGAAATGCTAAAGTAAAGTACACATATAACCTCTTCAGACACTGTGAAAATTTTGCAGCATCCTGGAGAGCTGCAAAATCCCTTGGAATAGGTGCCAGCTCCCCACCCGATATCCAAATGCCAGTTTCCCCCACCGAGCTGAGCGATCATTACTTACACGTAGACGTAGTTCCCAACAGCAACACGACAAGAATATCCCAGACCGCAGAGCATTATAGACTTCTTCCGCCGCCAAACCATGAAAAATTCTACTTCAAGTACATATACCCAGAACAAATAGTGAAAGCGATCAGGTCTATTCGTAATAAAGCCAAAGGTCCGGACAACATTCCAATCTACCTTCTCTCAAATTGTCTCGATATATTCCTGCCTGCCATTTTACACTTGTTCAACTTCTGTTTACAAAACGGAGTACATCCGACGCTCTGGAAGTGTGCGAATATACGCCCAGTGCCTAAGAAGAGAATACCTGCGTCTTGCAGTGATTTCAGGCCCATCAGCATACTTTGTGCTCTAAGTAAAGTTCTAGAAAGAATAGTGCATGAACAAATGTGTGAATATTTGACGAAATTTCACATCCTAAATCCTCATCAATCTGGATTTAAGAAAGGTCATAGAACAACTACCACGCTCTTGAAAATAACGGACGACATACGCTCAGCAATTGACCAACGACAACTTACAACCCTATGCCTCTTTGATATCAGTAAGGCCTTTATTGCGTAAGCCATGAATTGCTGCTTGCAAAGCTGCACTCCATTGGATTATCTCGGAATGCATTGTCCTGGTTTGAATCGTACCTAGCAGGTCGGCAACAGAGGGTGGTCTTCTTCGATGGCTCCTCATCCAATTGGCAATCAGTAAGAAGTGGTGTACCCCAAAGGTCAGTTCTTGGACCACTGTGCTTCTCGCTTTATATAAATGATATGTCCCGTGTATTCAAAAACAGTCTCTGTCATATGTACGCTGATGACGTACAAGTCTACATCCATTTCAGTCCCTCTGATGCGCCTCACCATATAGAACTTTTCAACGAAGACATCGCTCACCCCCATCAGTGGTTCCTAAACCATAACCTCCAGTTAAACATTTCTAAGACTCAACTTATATGCATTGGCTATACTAAACTTCTGAACTCTGTCGATCTTAACTTACTCCCAGCGATAAAATTTCTAGACAATGATATGCCCTACAGCAACTCTGTGAACAACCTAGGAGTAATTCTCGAAAGAACCTTATCTTGGGGAGAGCATACCGCAGTTGTTATAAGGAAAGCTATAGGCCTATCGTCAATGCATATCTTGAAGCGGAATATCCCTTACACGGCGTCAAAAATGCGCAAGCTTTTAATCCAAACTTTGATACTCCCTATAATCGAATATGGATCAGTTATTTTATTTATTTAGCGTATGATGCTAACAAGACAGAAAAATAATTACAGTATATACACTATTTACAATTTTAAACACTATTGACAGCATTAGGACCATCACATCAAATTTGGACAGGAAGGTCTGTAATCCACGCAATTGCATCAGGAGTTGCTGAGTGGAGATCATCCAAGGCGCCGGGATATGAATGCAGAGGGCACTCCTGCACAATATGCTCGATAGTCTGCATTTCAGAACCACAGTCACATCGGGGGAAATCTATCCAACCCCACTGGTGTAGGGCTGCACCTGTTCGACCGGTACCACATCGGATTCTGTTGAGCCTTGACCAAACTGCCCGAGGAAGATTAAAACCAGCAAGTCTTGTGGTGGGGTCACTGATTTGAAGTAAGCCGCGAGGTGAGGAGTCTCGCCATTCATCTCTCCAGGCATTTCGGAGGTTGAACTCAGTGGACGAAAGATCAATAGCCGTTTTGCATGCTGGCTTTCGGGATTTCAATCTCTTTGTAGAGAGCCGTATGACGTCCTGATGAATAGGAAGCTCAGCATTTTCTTTGATCCTGTACCACAAGCGAACAAGAGCTTGCTGTCTCCTTAAATGGGGTGGAGCGATATTACAAAGTACAGGTAGCCACTGGGTAGGGGTGCAACGTAGAGTACCAGAGATGATGCGCATTGCCTGGCGGAGTTGTATATCTACGAGTTGTATGGATCAGTAGTGCATAACGACATATCAGAAACACTTAACATAAAATTACAGTGAGTTCAAAATGCATGCGTTCGTTACATTTTAGACGTCAGGCGTGATGTACACATTACACCTTATTATGTGCAAATGCAGTGGTTGAAACTTCGTGAACGTAGGCAGCTGTCAATTGCGATCCTAACCCAGAAAATATTGTGTACAAAAATCCCTGGTTATCTCTATAATAAGTTTAAACCAATGAACTCTGTCCACAACAGAGAAAATAGATTTACTGATTCCACTCTACAGATTCCCGTCCACCGTACAACTAATTACAATAAATCATTCCTTTGCACAGCTTCACGGCCCTTTAATACATTCCACCTTCACTCATTTACAAACTCTTTTAACACTACACAACTCAAAAAATACCTAATATCAAGATTCCTGAAGGAATACGAAACACCTCAGTTGTTGAATTTGTAAACCACGTAATATACTGTAAATACAATAGTTCATACAATATTTTTTTTGAAATATATCCGAGCCATACAGCTTTTTATAATGTTTTAAGTATCCAAGATAGAACTTCCATGGAATTGATGGTAGTTCGAGTAATCATGTCACTCATGTACTTGTTTCAATAATAGATCATATCATAATTCACTTAAAGGGGCTCTTTGGCCCCAGTGGCATTTCTTTATGAATAAATTCAAATACAATTTCTTTATTTGTTCTGATTCGCCACCCTTCATCCTCTTTTACTGGGCCATATATCCTTCTTAAAACTTTCCGTTCAATTAAAGCAGATGAAGTTCCAGGAAAGGAACCCAGGTGCCCTCTGGACAGAGGAGAGAAAGGAACAACCCAGCCAGAGAATGCGTGACTACTGGGCAAACAACTAGACCCACTCCAAGCAAAATATTTGAATATCGTGGTCCGTAGTTAGCCTATACGGAACAAGGAGAAGAATCTTGGTATTTTGGCTTTCACGCCCAATGAATTAAAACTCAGCAATTTATATAGGTTTATGCCTTAATTCCTTGGCCGTCAAAGCCAATATACCAACTTTTTGGGAGCTTTATAGGAAGGTGCGCTTCGTAAGATGGGAGGTAGGGCACAGTTCGCTACTACTGTGGACACCAAGAGCCCGCTGATGAGACTATATTGGTGTTTCTAGGCGAAACCCCATACAAGAAAAATTGCTGAGTTTTAATAATAAAGTTATATGTTTTACGTCCCTCTTAACTATCGCGGCTTTTAGAGACGACCGCCGGGGTAGCGGAATTGTTCCCTGGAGGGGATCTTTAACATGCCAGCAAATTTACTGCTAATAATATCGTATGGCCTCGGGTGCCGGGTGGAAGCTTTTCTTAATTGACGCCCAGAGGGCAGCTTGTATGTCGAGTTTTGTTCTTCCTTCAAACGCTATGAAAGTCAAGAAGGTTAGATATTTAAGCTCGTTGACACTGTAGCGCTTTCTAGTAGAGAACGGAGGAACTTTGTGTTGGCGGAAATTCCCGAGATTAGTTTTGTCATTATGAACACGGCCTACTGAATTCAAATGGGTTCTTTAACATGTCAACATCGTATGACATGCGTGTTGTGATTTTTTTCGCCTTTCGAAAATCACTTAGGTTGGTTGGTTCCTCAGTTTAGGGGCTGCGACAACGCGGTCATGTAGCCCCGTGTACTTTGGGTTTGTGTAGAATCTGTCTGATAACCGGTGTTAATTGTGATGGATGTATTAGTGTGTGTTACGGTACCTCTTTTTTAATTCAAGTAAGGACTGCAGACTTTTGAATTTTTCAAATAGTCCCTACTTTTGCCGCCCAAAGCCACCGTCAACGACTACTAGTTCAGAACTTAGCTACCAGACGCCACCGCAGTCAGCTCTTGGCAACGAACGTAGAAACCTAAGAGCGTTGTTTACATTCTTAACCTATACAATTTAGTGGAAGATTCTTTAACATGTCATAAATCTATGACATGGGACCGCCGGCTTTACTTCCCCTCCGAAGGAAGGCATACTGAGGGATTTTTAACGCTCTGAAGAATCCGACGACTTCGGCCGGATTTGAACCCGCGATCTTGGGCACAGCAGCTCAGCATGCTACCGACTACGCCACCGAAAATCACTTAGCACGGCCAGGAGCGAACCTGCAAGCTTGGGGTTGGCAGTCCGGCACGATAACCACTCAACTCCCTCGCATTTGGTGGCTCTTGTACGATGTGCTGAGTGCGAAAGGGCCGAAGGTCACCATAATTGTAATGAGCCAGCTGAAATCATCGCGGGGAACAAACAAGCCTCTAGGAATTGTTTTGGGAAGTGAGCACGGAATTTAGAGACCTTGAGTGTCGACCTCCACTGATATGCACGATAACCATCGACACAATTCCCACTTGCAAGGCCGGGACGAGCATTCGCATGATACAGTATTTTTAGTTATTATTAATTCTTTTGATGACAAATGTAAGCTTACAAACTGGAATTCTAAGACCATTGCTCTATTTCCTCAGTGGTCAGCGAGCAAAGACGTAGGGCACCCGCCATAGATTATTGTTAATCCAAATGGTTGGTTGGCTGGTTCCTCAGTTTAGGGGCAACGACAACGCGGTCATGTAGCCCCGTGAGTAGTGGAGTAGTGGCGCTTCTGCCCCACTTCAAAACCCCCCTTGCTCTACTACTAAGCCTCAGCCATGTTAAATATCTCTTGAACGCATGGTCCGATTTTGACAAATGAGGTATTGTTGGACTCGGGCTGACGTCCTCTTTGCTATGGACCACTCATTATATTTTTCAAAATTTTTTTGAAAATTTTTGTTTTCGAAAATAGGCGATAGTTTGAAAACCAAACAGGATAGAACGTTGTGCCATGGCTCAAACGAACAGTCTTTATGACCTTTATTTTTTGTAATAAAAAATTTTTATTTTTTATATTTTTTTGAAAACACTCGAATTTTGAAAATCCTATATTTTGGAAACTAGGAACTCTACAAAAAAAATTGTTTAACGTAAATCAATGGTCCCTACCCCCTCTACCCCCAAAATAAATTTCAAGTCTCTAGAATGAAAACCTGCAGTAGTGGGGTAGTGGGGGAGCTGCTTATAAAAGCAAGTGGTGAGCCCCTGCGACCTTGGAATGGAAAGAGCCATGCTAGGAGGGCGTGCTTGGATTCGTTTTTTTCGTCTCGTCGTGCTCTTTACGGGAATGTCGGTGTCGAAAATGTGAAAATCTGGAAACACAGTCTTTTTGGGGTAAAAACGTGATTTTAGACTTTTTGCTATATCTCACGAACCAATAACGCTAGAGGCGTGTTCGACAGGTCCAAGGACTCGGGGTAACGTCCTCTCTCTTATGGACCACTCGTTATAATTTTTAATAAAATTGGAAACTCGGTTTTGGGGTAAACACATGTTTTTTGTGATTTTGCCGATATCTCACGAAGCAATAACGCTAGAGGCATGTACGATGGGTCCAAGGACTCGGAGTGACGTCCTTTTTGCTATGAACTACTCGTTGTAATTTTAAAAAATTTTGGAAACGCGATTTTGGGGTAAACACGTGTTTTTTGTGATTTTTGCCGATATCTCACGAACCAATAACGCTAGAGACGTGTACGAGGTGTCCTAGGACTCGGGCTAACGCCCCCTTTCAAATGTGGTAGATATTTTTTTCCAAAAAAATAATTCACAAAGGGCCTAACGCCATACATGTTGAAAAAAAATCATTACCGTTACCTGTTTATAATGTTTATAAAGCGTGGTGGTTGAGAGAGACGATACGGCTGGGTGTGTGTGTTTCAACGAACCTGTCGCTGACCACGGTGGCTGTGTTCAATAGATCAATCGCTATTTCGACGGGTCGGTGTATGACAGAGCGAGGGTGCGTTTTCTGATATTTTACCTTTGACGTGTAAACGGTGATGAGAACTAGGTTCTATGTTGGTCGAAGCGAGTACCGAAAACAAACGAGCAGGAGGTGAAGGTCATTTGAGATTATTGGAAGGCGTTGATCTGACTTGACAACAGGTGACGCTTGAAGGTGAAATAATCTGACCATCGTGGTGGCAGGGGAGTGTGAAAGGCATGCACACACATTTGTGAAACCACATGTAGGCTAAACCAGTGACATCCTGTTTTGCTTCGTACGTGACAAAATGCAAGTTGACGTGAAATTTGATCTACCGCAGGTGTTCGCTTGGGACGTTATCTATCTACATGCGCGATAACTGTTAACAAGTTACATCCTGTCTTGCTTCGTACGTGACAAAATGCAAGTTGACGTGAAATTTGATCCGGCACAGGTGTTCGCTTGGGTGTTATCTGTCCACGTGCGCGATAACTGTTAACAAGTTACATCCTGTCTGGCTTCGTACGTGACAAAATGCATGTTCAGGTGAAATTTGATCCGGCACAGGTGTTCGCTTGGGTGTTATCTGTCCACGTGCACGATAAGAGAATGTTCAAAGCGTGGGAATCGCTGAATCAGTAAAAAGTATGATGCAACTTGTCGGAATGATGTCACAACCAATAGATAGGCAAGAGCTGCAAACAGTAGTGGTGGGAGGTGAAGGGAGGGAGAGGGGAGGGGTAATGTATGAGAGAACACAGGAGGAAAGGGAAAGACAAACATGTATGAACATGCATGAAGCGCGGGGCGCTGTACACATAGAGCTAAAGGTGGTGTACAACATGTGTGAATAAATAAAAAGTACACAGGTTCACACAACATGTAATTTATTGATCCAAGAATTAAACGTAGAGTTAAACCCTAACCATTTGACGTAGAGTTTATTTCCTTTTTGTTTCAACACTTTTTCCACAAGGTAATGCTGAGGAAATGCTGTTTTCTGAAGTTCATGGAGATAAAATCTACCTTTTATGGGTTGATGGTTGAGGTCCTCGAGTAAATAGGTGACTGGACTGTCCAAGTAGACTCGACGAATTCGAAATAGTTCAGTCCCCCACTGAGGCGTGTAGCCCTTATTGAAGGCAGACTTAAATTTGCTCACACGAACAAAATCCCCAATGTTCAGTCGGTGACGTTTAGGATCGGCTGTTTTTATGGGGTTAAACAGTTTATCCAATCGCTGAATATTTTTAGTTACGAGACGTGGCTTGGTCCCAATCGTTCTATGTTTGGTGTCATTGTAACGTGATACTAGCTCAGGTAACATGTCCAACCAGCGATACGTGCCCTGAGCGGTAAACGCTTTCCACATATGGGTTTTCAATGTTCGGTTGAACCGCTCGACCACACTGGCTTTGAGATTGCTGTACGTGGTGTAATGGTGAATATCCTTAGATTTGAGAAAACTGGAGAAATCCTTGTTGAAAAATTCTTTCCCCTGGTCAGTTTGTAGCAACTGAGGTTGACGTTGGGAGTGTTGAATAATATGTTGAAAGGCCTTGGTAACTAGTGGGCCAGACTTGCGACGCACAGGTTCAACAAAGGCCATTTTGGAATAGACATCAATGACGGTCAACATATAGCGTACACCGTCGTTAACGCCAGCATAGGGTATCATTTCAACCAAGTCAGCCTGCCAAAGTTCATCCACACCTCGTGAAATCACCTTGAGTCGCGGATAGTGACGCCTAGCTGGGCGATGCAACTCGTGAGCAATACCCATTTTAATGGGTGAGGGCTTAAACAATAATTTTGGCATTTCGAAGTTCTTGTTCAATTTCTTGAATTTCCCAATCGTGACCGGTATGGCCAGCTTGACGTGAGGCATGCAACAACTGTAGCCGCTGGACGAGCTTATTGGGATTGTGCCAGTAGGTAACATCCACAAGGGGTTTTAATGGTTTAAATGTCACTCCCGAAGCGGACACTTTACGACGAGTACTTTGACTGGTGGGAAACATTTTTGCAATGATGGTTTTATATTTTTGAGATATATTGGCATTCACTTGTTGCGTGGGATCATACTGTCTTTTGTGAGCATGGGTATCCAATAAAATGGATTTATATTTGTCAAGATCCTCTGACGTATAATCATGGGAAGAGGGGGTCCGAGAAAAGAGCAGCTTTAACAGTCCTGGCGTTAATTTATAGTTGATGTTTTTAATGACAGCTTTAGTACGAGCAAATTTAATGGATGAATCGCCAATTTTAAAACTATCATCCTCATAGCGAACACCATACGTGGTATCTGTGTTTCCAATAAATAGATCGGTGAAATAGGGTTCCAATGTTGATCCATAATATTTTATTAAAATGGTTTTCAGTTGAGCTTTATGTTGAGGGGTGGCCAAGAGTTGTGAAAACGGAGACGCCCTGGAAGGGCAAGGTGTTTCGACCATGGCCAAGGATTTCTTTTTTCTCAAAAACTCTGCAAGGGGTGCGGCCTTTTTTTGAGGCGTAAACACTTGTTCCTCCTCATCCTCAACTTCACTAACACTAGTCAAATCTTCCACTTCCTCTTCCTCAGGGTCCTCGTGCAGCGTCTGCGTGGCTTGTGAAACGGTGGGTAGCGTTTCAGATGGCTTGAAAGAGGGTTTCAACATGGCTTTTAGTGGAGGTGCTAAATGTTGCTGAATAAACAAAGCATGATTGGCACGTGATTGTTTCAATTGACGAAACTTTTGGCGAATAGTATTTTTTGCTTTAATAATATGCTTTTTCAATTGACTCTCTGCTAACGCCATGGTGTCTTGACAAATGACTTGATGGGGAATGAGACAGGGCCTTAAATAGCAATAAAATGATCAAACCCTAAGCGATACCGTCCTTGGTTGAGTTCACTTTGTTTGTCAATCACTAAACAGGCATGACGTTGAGTGTTCCAGCACTTGGCACACAATTCTGTAAACATTTGAAAGGTCATATCCGGATTCACATGTTCATTATAAATGTGACGACTGTTCCTCTCGTCCTGACGAAATAAAACAATGACATTGGCATTGTCACGAATCAACTGTTTGGACATTTTAGAATACGTTTGCCCAAGATAGAAGCAATCGATATGTTTGTGTCGACCCATGCTGAAATAGCTTTGAATGATGCCTTGACGTTCAGTGGATACATCATCGAAAATCATGAGTGAATCAGGCTTTACCTCATCCGGTGAAATCACATTTTCTTGCATGGAAAATGTAAAATAACCCATATTCTCTTTTTGTAATCCAGACATGACTTGATCCAGAAACACGTAAAGGGGTTGGTAGAGAGATTTTGCAAAAATATAAATATTTTGAAAACGCAGACCATTGGGCGCTGTGATGAGCGTTAGCAAAAGATTTGTCTTTCCACAGCCGGAAGGCCCCACAATGATGCAGCGAATGGAAGATGGAAACAGTGAACCATGGCGTTGTTCACGTGATGTGGGACAGAGATGGGAAACCATGTCCCCCACGGGGAATGACTCTTGCTGCTTAATAATCTTCATGTCAACTAAGGCTTAGACAGGCTAGCCGGCTGTCTATATACAGGACACCGAACCTTGTCATAGAAACAGTAGACTGCTACTACAGGTTGACGATGGATGTCTTTGGACGTGCGTTGATGGCCAAAGATAGGCCTGTCCTCATACATGATCCTAAACAGGAAACAGATCCTGCTAATAAACACTATGTGGATAGGTCAGTAGTGCCACGCACAAAACAGGGAGATTATGACTTTAAGGGAAAGCGGTTAACCCATGTAAAACATCCTCAAGTGTCTACAGACGTTACTACGAAAAAGTATGTGGATAACAAAGTGTATGAGTTTTATGACAAAGTGCCCCAGCTTATGGTGAATGGCTATAGCGCTAATCACCATCGGATTATTCACGTGGAAGACCCACAAGACGAAGACGATGTTTGTACCAAGCGTTACGTGACCCATGAAATGAAAAGGCTTTATAAATTTATCCCATCTGTGTTTTTAGTGTATCTGACAAATGAAAAACCTGTGAATGACAGAAACCATTTACCGCTATTCCATGATCAGCACTTGACCTATGTGCTTGCTTCGGGTTTAAGCCACTATCGATTACACTATGATGGAACCATTCACATCAAATATGCCATACCTGATGAGAACCATTTACAAATAAAGATAAATGGTCATAGGATGTTGGTCCATGACCATGAAATGGTCAATGCAGGTGACGAATTATCCTTTTATCTCATGTTGACATGGGATGAAAAGCAAGCGAGGAAAACCATAAACGATTTCCCACTTTATGTGGAATTGGAATATACAGCCATGAAATAACCATCTGACGTTAGTTGTGATTTAAACTTTCGTGTGAAAGGTTGTTGGTCATTATCATCATGGTGAAACAAAGGTATGCAGTGAGAAAGACTAAAAAAAGGACATTGTCCTTGGCAAAGCCAGGGCTTACAACATTCGAGGACAAGCCCTTGCAAAAGAAAAAAAGAAAAAATAATGTATTGACCATAAGGAAAGCCCTTCGAGCAGCACAGAGACAGGTTATTCCAAAACGTCGGCGACAGGTTTCAAACCAAGGGCGAGTGATTCCCGTTCCCAAACGAGCGGGATTTTTACCTGCATTATTTGCTGGTTTGGCTGCTCTGGGCTCACTTTTGGGCGGTGCCAGTGCAGTGGCGAAAACCATTAAAGCCGCGCAGCAGGGCAAGCAACAACTCAAAGAAAGTCAGCGACACAATGAAACGATGGAAGCGATTGCCATGGGGGCTAGAAATGCCAATTTAAAGCCAGCCTTTTATCAACAAGGATTTGGGATTACACCATTTCGAAATATTAAAAAAAAAAAAATTTAACCTCAGCCATAGCGAGACATGCCCTGACGCATCAACAAGTGGAAAGCTATGCTAAACAACTAAAGCTTTCTCATTTTCGAGGTGTGTTTATGCGAAACCAATTACCCCCACGACCCTGGAAACAGGAATGTGCTGTTGTCAATTTGGATGATCACCGAGGACCAGGAACGCATTATGTAGCTTATGTCAAAGAGGGATCCACGGTATGGTACTTTGACAGTTTTGGGAATTTGCCCCCGCCCATGGAACTAGTGACCTATTTTGGAAACAGGATCAAGATATATTATAATGTGAAACGAGAGCAAACGTTTAACAGCCAACAGTGTGGACGTTTGTGTTTAATTTTTTTATATAAGACGCAGCATAAGCAAAAACGCCACCAGTATGTCGGCAGAAAGTAAAACGTTTACAGTGCATGGACGTGGACCTGAAGTCAGCCTAGACTTTTACCCGCCTATCGAATTGAGTGAAAAACCCTATGGTTTAGGACTTGTTTCTCTTGAAACGTACAATCGAATATACAACATACGTGAAAATGTGAACAACAAGTTTTATTATGATGATTCTGTGCTCACCCTGAACTCTGGTGGATACACGATCGATGATATTTATGAACACATTTATGTGGTGTTGATCAATCAATATGGTTTAAAGTCATTTCTCGACGGAACGCACAAGTTTGAACTTGTAGGCAATACTAACACTCATCGCTGCAGTATTTTCTCTACCTTCAACATTGACTTTAAAACACACCCCGATTCCATTGGCCCATTACTCGGATTTAAACCACGTGTGTTGGAGCCCAACAAAAAACATGAATCGGACCATGAAGTGAAATTCATTGAGGACCATCATGTGTCGGTGACGTGTAATATTATTAGCCAAGTGTACACCAATCAAGAACCATCGCATTCGCTTTATGACTTTATTGCGACATCGCCCAATGGGTATATTATTCGTGAAAACCCTCCAGTGGTGCTTTTTCATGCTGTGGCTGTTGATAGTATTAGTAATATAACATTAAGACTGATCAATAGAGATCAACAACTCATTGATCTAGATTCTACCACACCAGTGACTTACAAGTTGGTGCTAAAACCACTATGAAGTTTGTGTATAAAGCAACAACACCGTCTAGGAATGGTGTTAGTTGTTTGCCACGTGAATACACGTTAACATCTCAGAACAAGCAGATTTTACAGCATTTGGGTTACCACGTCAACCCTCATGATGAATTCTATCCTAGAGATAGCAAACCGCATCGAGGAGCAACCAGGAGTGGTAAGAATTGATCTCCATTCCTATCAAGCTCAAACACCTGGACTCAATAACAATGATGAAATTCAATTTGTTATCAACAACCAAGATATTTACACCCTACCGCATGAAAGTGTCATTCAGATTGAAGGTCGGCTCACCAAAGCCGATGGCTCTACACCTACCACATCCAAGTTGGCCAACCATGGTTTGGCCTTTCTGTTTTCTGAAGTGCGGTATGTCATTAACGATATCGTGGTGGATAGCACTCGAAATGTGGGCATTTCCAGTGTCATGAAACTATACCCCTCTTATAGTGAGGAAGAAGGTAAAACACTTTGCATGGCAGGTTGGTGTCCTGACTCGACCAATGACTGGATGGTACACACCGATGGGACCTTTACTGGATATTTACCTCTTAAACTGGTTCTCGGCTTTGCCGAAGATCACCAACGCATTGTGGTTAACGCAAGGCAAGTGCTTTACCTAGTGAGAGACAGGAGTGATAATAATGCACTCAAGGGAGCCGACAATGCCCCCATCGATTCAAAAATTCAACTACAACGCTTGCTATGGAAAGTCCCCCATGTGACCCTCGAAGATAGCAAAAAACTGGACATACTCAAAATGGTAAAGAGAGATATGCCTCTACCTATGGAATTTAGAAGCTGGGCACTCCATGAGTATCCGCTATTGCCCACCACCAACACACACAGTTGGTCTGTAAAAACAGCTCGCTATACAGAGAGACCTCTCTACCTGATTGTGGGTTTTCAAACGAATCGCAAGTATCAACAAACCAAAGATGCCACGCAATTTGATCACCTGCAATTGAGAAATGCACGTCTTTTCCTCAACGGAGCTGTGTTTCCCTATGAAGGACTGGATTTGGATTTTTCAAAAAATAAGTTTGGCCCCCTGTACGACTTGTTTTCTAAATTTCGATGGTCGTATTATCAAAAAGAGAACGGCCCCATGCTACTACCCCAAGCGTTTAAGGCAAGAGCGCCACTGATTGTCTTTGACTGTTCTTACCTGGAAGAGTCTGTCAAGCCATCCAATATCGACATTCGACTAGATTTTGAAACGCATGACAATGTACCAGCCAATACGACGGCCTACTGTTTAATTATTCATCACAAACAAGTCAACTATTATCCACTGTCCAACCAAGTGACGAGTGTATAAATAATAGCTCAACCCACGTCAAGTCGCTCAGTCATGTCTTGCTTTAAAGCCTCAAGAGACGTTACATCCATGAATTTAAACTCTGAGGAACAACGTTTCAAGACTTTTGCCACGTGGCCAGTGCCTTTCATAAACCCTCAAGCCTTGGCGGCCGCTGGATTCTACTATTTAAAAACAAGAGATGAAGTGAAATGTGCCTTTTGTCCCATCATCATAGACCAATGGCAGGAGGGCGATGAACCCATGCAGGAACATCAGCGCTGGTCACCCACCTGCCCCTACCTGTGTAGAATGAAAGTGGGAAATATACCCTGTCATTCAAGCTATCCCTCACTTGTGTCTCTGGGTGATGAAAAAGAAACAAGTTACGATACATGTGGGCCGTATGGTATCCATGGTGCTTCGGTGAGCAGCTCACCATCAAAAACGCCTAGTTTAGAGACATTGGGACATCATCGGTGTTATGGACGTTACAAACACAAGAGACTATATTGTTGTATCAGTTGCTATCGTCCTTATCCTAAAATGAGAAAAGCCTGTAAGACGTGTTATGATAATAAAATGATGTAATTCTTAAATTCTTATTTTTTTGCATGCCCCCACTGTCCTACCCTAACCTTCTTTTTTGGAACTAGCATGGCAGGTAAGTCCATGCCATGATCACACCTGATCGTCTGTCAGTCGTCAGTTGAACTTGGTCCAGACAAGCGTCAACATGTTGCGCACACTCATTGTGGATTGCCAAGGGTTTAAAATTGGTGACAACAAATTTATATTTAAACAAGTGGCCATGATCGATTGTACCACGTTTTGGATATCGCAAGCTACGCATTTGCTATTTAAACCACCCCATGCTTTTGATTTATTGTGTGAAAAAGACCGTAAACAAACCCAGTGGATTGAAAATCATAGACAACTAGACTGGAATCAGGGAACCATTTCCTATAAATATTTGGACGTGGTCATGAAAGCACACTTGTCCTCGGCCAATGTGGTATTTGTGAAAGGTAATGAAAAACGTCAATGGTTGCAACCATTTTTGGCGTCTTACTGTCAATGTATCGACCTCATGGAGTTGGGCTGCCCCTCCCTGCAAACGCTCATGGATACTTGTTCCTGTGGCAACATTACCCATACAGCCCTATCGCATGCGTGGCATCTCTTTCATTGGTTAACCACTCATGCCTGCTGGGAGTTGTTGAACAAAATTATAACTCAAGATTTACCTGTGAATGACGTCAGTGAGATTTCTACAAGCGACGTGTAAACATCTACAGCACGTGATACCATGGAGAAAGGCAATGCTACGGACAAAGCCATCGGCAAGTTCTTTGTGTGCAAAAAGAAACTAGACAGTTTTACCAAAGAGGAACTCTTGGCGCTGCCCAAGTCGTTCATTTATTATGTGGCTGCCAACGCGGTCAAAGAAATCTGGCAACATGTACCAAAATCATGGACTCAAGACCCTGTGTTGAGTGAATTGCAACCCTGTACGGATTACGATCACCATAAGCAAGTGGCCATGGCAAAAATACCGTCTATGCGTCAGTGTGCGACTTGCCAGCTAGTGAAACTGTATCACGGTCATAAAAGTCCATGTAAAGACTTTGTTGAATCATTCCACGGGTGTCATGGCGAGAAAAAGCAACAACAACAACAAACACAAACATCGTCCACAGAGGAGGAGGAAGACCAAACCTTTCTACCATCAATGGAAAAGGATATGCCAGACCTGTACTGGCAATGGCGTCATTGACAAAGTGATTCAATACCTACCTTTCGAAATCCATCTTCCAGGTTATCGTTTTTGCGGCCCTGGAACTCGTCTCGAAAAACGTTTACAACGTGGTGATGTACCCATTAATCTTTTGGATCAAGCATGCAAGGAACATGACCTTTCTTATCGCCATAGTCATTCTGGTTTAAGACATGTGGCAGATAAATTGTTATTAAAGAAAGCTAAACAACGTTTCACATCCAGTGATGCCTCAGTAGGTGAAAGGATGGCAGCCCTAATTGTCATGAGTGCTATGAAAGGAAAGTTGATGATGCATGGACATAAACATTGAGGAGTGAGGAATTGGGATGTGTTTGTATTCTATTTTTCTTTTGTCAATTCACTATGACTATGAAATAAAAACAAAGGTTTGACAGAGCACGATGTTTTGTTATTTTTAATTTTAAGAAATCGTGATGTTGATGGCTGATTTTTTCATTTTACACATTTCACACATGATGAATTCCACACACTGTCATTTATCATTTTGCAATTTACAGTTTTTGAAAACGTTCGTTTCAAGTTTAACGTTTTTGATGATATGGATTTTTCCATTTTGCTGATGACACATTTTAAACAATGTCCGTTTGAAGTTTTTGAATTTTCAAATTTCACACATGGCCATTTCCAGTTTTTAAAAATGTCCGTTTTAAGTTTTGCTGTTTTGGTGATATGGAAACATGGAATTTCCATTTTGCTGTTTCATATTTTTTCCATTTGGTGTATGTCGAAAGTTGAGATTTGACAATGATGTTGATGCGAGTGCTTGACCTTGATAATACTGCAATGTGTTGATGTGTGTTTGGAGAAACGTCGAGGTCTACGACTACTGCAGGTAAGACTGTTTTTACAAAAATAATGTATATTGACTGCCACATTTCAATGAAAAAACGAAACTATTTAAAACAAAATGAGTATATAAGTGACCATTTACCCCCTCCCCACCCACCCACCCACCCTACCTCACCGTGTTTGCTCTGGTCAATCATACACACCAGTTTTCTCTCTCCAGTCATACATTCACACCTGTCTTTGGGAACAAACACAACCACTTTATTTATTCCCAAAAGCACATTCTTGACATGTACACTCATCCCAAAAGAACTTTTTTTAGTTTACCATTTTACTATTTCAAAAAATAATTAAATACTAGTTATTAAAGTTACTAAAAATCTTACTTATTTCATATTTACAAAAAAAATCAATTTTGTACAGCGTTAAAAGAATCACACTATTTACCAATCAAAAAATTTTTAAAAAATAAGGTTGCACACAACTTTTTTAAAGAGCAACAGGTTCAAGTGAATTGTCACTATTTACAAAATCTACTATTTACAATGACAGAAACCAATATTTACAAAATTCTAAATCTACAAGTTACAAAAAGCCATGTCCCATAAACGATTAAACAGTGAAATCACACCTCCTCCTCGTTGCGATCATAACCCCAGGGCAGGCTAGTGAGCAGGTCATCAGCCCACACACGCTTGTTATCCATGGAGGCGAGGGTGCGTTTTCTCTGTTCCACAAGATACAAATGATGGTTGCTGGATTGTATCCTGCACTGTGTATGAGACATAGCTTTGCCAGTGCGTAAAACCGCTAAGTAATCGTCTACACGTAGCGATTTTACCACTGCCCTACCTACACCTTTTGCTCTCTTGGCTTCCTTACAGTCGAGTGTGCGGTAAGCATACATTTTTGAAGCCAAACCTACGAATTCCGTCATAATGGAATCACCGCATTCATCTTTTAAAACGCCCATTTCCTTCTTGTTCTTTATGGGCAGCTGAAACATGTTGTCAGCACTATAGCAAGAGGTGTCGAACCAGTCACTATGTTGCCTCATGACGTCATAGGGGTTGCAGTGGAGAATGTGGTAAATGAATGAGTCCGTGTCCATATACAAAAGAGAGACGTCCTCAAAATGGCGTTTCGCAAACTCATAGTGGAATCGATACATGACCGATTTAGAAAAGTCTAAAATGACTTGACCCAAGTAAATGGGCTTATCCATGGTCACGCTGGTCTTACTCATTTCAATAGTAGCCAAATCCTCATCGATAATTTTGATCGATTTGAAATTTGGCTTGGCAATGTACCGCCGGGCACCCCACCGCCCCTCCCAGACATTCACCAATTTAATGTCACGGTATTTGCGGACATTCTCCATAGACTTGCCGTAGATGCAGTTGTTCATTAATTTAAAAAAATTAATTTCAAACTGCTGTGTTGCCATTTGTCGGTGCTCTGTGTTGAGTCGCATGTATGGCTCAAGCCATGCTTTTTGAGCAAAAGAAATACCCCTGTGGACTTTCTTCAACACCAAGCCTTGGGCGAGGCATTGCACCAACATTTGGATATGT
Organism: Meconema thalassinum; assembly: GCA_946902985.2. NCBI lineage: Eukaryota > Metazoa > Arthropoda > Insecta > Orthoptera > Tettigoniidae > Meconema > Meconema thalassinum. The sequence continues at coordinate 5,188,579 of OX336396.1, forward strand.
AGCACATACCGATTTTTGTTGTAAAGTGTGCCCATGAGTTTTTCAGTTTTCACTTTACTGTCAGGGGGAACCATTTGCTCAAGACAGAATGGGAAATCGGCATGTTCATCATACAAGGTTGAGGGATATTCAATATCCACTTCTAGCACATATCCACGGCCTGTTTCTTGGCTAGCCATGTTCACATCAAATTCTGACACTTGTTTCTCTGTCAGCCAAGCAAACTTCCCATAGGGCAAAGGCTGACTCATGGCGTAACCGTACAAATTATTCACGTCATAGTACATTAAGTACGATTCTGGTTTGTCTGGTGAATAATCAGGCATGTAGACATTGTTCGCTTCAGCATGGCGTTGGTTAAGCGACACAAAGCCGCCACGAATGCCCTTTTCAAAAAATAGAACCATGTCTACGTCAGTGAGTAAATCCAATTCCACTTGAGTGTATTTCAAAGCGGCATCGAACGAGAGTCCAGGACTCGTGTAATAGTGAGCCGGGTCAAGACCGTAAATGTGTTGACACAACTCACGGAATTTTTCAAACACATCAGTGAGCAGCAATACATCCAGTTTTAGGTAATGCAAAGCATATTCACTTAGCGTGTTCATGCCAAACACTCGCCAAACTTGACATGCATGTGCATAGTCTTCATCGGAAACGGTACTGCGTGTTAGTTTCGAGTAAAATTTCTCTTGTGGAGGGAGTTTTCTTTGCTTTAACACGTCCCAGCTGTTGCAGAAATCATACGGGAATATACCTTTCCGAATGCACAACTGAAATTGCTCAGGATCATTAAAATGCATTCTAGTATTTTTTAATTCCTCCTCATTCAAGCCATTCACAAGGCTGTCTAGCGAGGATGTCATAAACTTAAAGGAATCCAAAAATCGAATGCTAAAGTCGCCCAACCACCATGTCAGGGCTGTAAAACGCTCATGGTTTTGGGGAATAATGGTAAACGAGCCCTTGTTAACATGGCCCAATTCACGAATCAAAAACTGAATGTCATAATTTGCCAGATTGTGGAAAAAGACACTGATGAAGCGAGGAGCTGGAAAGTTCAAGTTGCATTTACTATGCGCAGCTCCACGAAACTCCCCCGTAAAGTGCGAGTGATCACGAACGGTGTCTTCAGCACTGATCAGTGGCTTTTCGCAAATATGGCATGTCATGGCATGCTCATACTGCTGCTGCTGTTCTGGAGATAGACTCATGGGTACTGGGTGGTTTAGTAATTCCTGTACATGGTCGGCCAACTTGACAAGTTCATCCAAGAACCATTTGGCACAATCTGGCCCCTCACGGTATTTGTAAACGGATTGTGTGGGGTCATGGGCACACACCACATTAAATCCTATGGCAAAGGGTTCATGTTTTTGAATGGGTGTGGTTGAGCTCATGGAGGGATCTGGTTCACATCCCGCCATGGGTGTGGTGAGAGCTTCGAAATCTGCATATACCACATAGGGAACAGTGTCACGCTTATGAATGTCCTTAAACTTTAACACAGCCTTGTCCCCTTGTGGCAATATCAGTCTCACCGCTTCCTGAGAAACGCAATCCACCCTATGACGTTCCAAAAGCGTAGGGGTTTTAAAATATTGCAAGCATCGATCACAAATATGTTTTACACCAGTGTGCTTAGACACTTGTCTGCTTAGCAATCTACTCAGGCTTTTAATGAGGCAATAGTGATTCACTTCTCCTACAGATAAATATAAAAGATGAATGTGATGTCGTTTCGGTTCTTTTGTGGCATAAAGAGGACCCACAATCTCATCACCGTCAAGGCCATACACCATGAACGAAAAGTCCTGGTTGTCTCGTTCAAACCTATGGATCTCGGTTAAGTCCATAGGGAACGACACTCGAGTTAAATTTAAAGTATGTTTCAATTCAACAAACTTGGCCTTGTACATTCCTGGTCTGTTAACATGACGATCTTGAGCTGGCTGCAAGTACGCAGCTACAGACCACAGAAAGCAATCATTGTCATGGTTCTCAATATTCACCACAGCCTTTTTCGAAGCTATGGCTGGAGGTGTTTTAATATAGCTAGACCCAGCATTCAACGGGTTGAAATGACAAATGTTGATTTGTAAATGATGAATTTTGTCTAAGGCTAGACCACTCGGTCCTTGTTGCAGTTTATCAAATTTTGACAGCAAGGCATTCACCACGTGGGTTTCATACCACTGTTCCAAATTATGGGCTATGAATAGCTCTTGCATTTTACTGCAAATATAGAATGTCTCTTTATGCTCTACATCCTTCTTTTTATATACGAAATCGCACACTAGTTCTGTATTCACCTTTAAAGCCATATGCAACCTTTGCGCTGTACAAATTTCAATTTTAAAAATTTCAAAACAAGATTCTAAAAATTCTTTGGGAATCGAACTTTTTCTAACATTGACCACACGACCAGAGCACACACGCGATTTGAAACAACTGTTTAGGGTTTCCCAAGTTAACGTATCCGCAGCAGTAAAAGACATTATTTTGAAAGAACACACTCACCTGAGTTTAGAAATGTAGACTGTCTGACAATAATCCAAAAAACACACACGTTCCTGGTTATTCACAGAGGTCAAGCGTTTTCCAACACTCTAAAAAGAAATAAAATAAACCACCATAAGTATATCCATTCCATATAGTTTATGCATTTCATAAACAAAACAAAATCAAACAGGTTATATATTTAAAAAAACAAATCTCACCTTGACGTGTAATGCTTTTCTATATTCCCGTCTCGTGGGCTAGTATGGAAATGGTTTTCTTTTCTAGTTGTCTGTCTTTCTCTTTCTTTAATATATTTCCCACAGACACACGACAGGTAGGCTATACACGTTATCTGCAAACAAATAAATAAATAAAATCATTAATTATCTAATCAATAAATAATTGCATGTATTTATATAAAATCAATAAATATATAAATGAATAAATATATACCTACCCCACAACAAGGTTAAGTATTTTCCACCAACACCAAAACTGATAAACGCAGTGTGTTCAAAGGTAGTCACCTAAGTGAGCGTGGAAATGATAACGACATGTCTTTATATATGCTACATTGCATGTATAATCTTTTTTTTTTTTCCACGCTTTGACCATTCTGTTATCAGGCACGTGGACAGCTAACGTCCCAGGCGAACACCTGCGATAGATCAAATTTCACGTCAACTTGCATTTTGTCACGTACGAAGCAAAACAGGATGTCACTGGTTTAGCCTACATGTGGTTTCACAAATGTGTGTGCATGCCTTTCACACTCCCCTGCCACCACGATGGTCAGATTATTTCACCTTCAAGCGTCACCTGTTGTCAAGTCAGATCAACGCCTTCCAATAATCTCAAATGGCATTCACCTCCTGTAAGTTTGTTTTCGGTACTCGCTTCGACCAACATAGAACCTAGTTCTCATCACCGTTTACACGTCAAAGGTAAAATATCAGAAAACGCACGCTCGCTCTGTCATACACCGACTCGTCGAAATAGCGATTGATCTATTGAACACAGCCACCGTGGTCAGCGACAGGTTCGTTGAAACACACACACCCAGCCGTATCGTCTCTCTCAACCACCACGCTTTATAAACATTATAAACAGGTAACGGTAATGATTTTTTTTCAACATGTATGGCGTTAGGCCCTTTGTGAATTATTTTTTTGGAAAAAAATATCTACCACATTTGAAAGGGGGCGTTAGCCCGAGTCCTAGGACACCTCGTACACGTCTCTAGCGTTATTGGTTCGTGAGATATCGGCAAAAATCACAAAAAACACGTGTTTACCCCAAAATCGCGTTTCCAAAATTTTTTAAAATTACAACGAGTAGTTCATAGCAAAAAGGACGTCACTCCGAGTCCTTGGACCCATCGTACATGCCTCTAGCGTTATTGCTTCGTGAGATATTGGCAAAATCACAAAAAACACGTGTTTACCCCAAAACCGAGTTTCCAATTTTATTAAAAATTATAACGAGTGGTCCATAGGAGAGAGGACGTTACCCCGAGTCCTTGGACCTGTCGAACACGCCTCTAGCGTTATTGGTTCGTGAGATATAGCAAAAAGTCTAAAATCACGTTTTTACCCCAAAAAGACTGTGTTTCCAGATTTTCACATTTTCGACACCGACATTCCCGTAAAGAGCACGACGAGACGAAAAAAACGAATCCAAGCACGCCCTCCTAGCATGGCTCTTTCCATTCCAAGGTCGCAGGGGCTCACCACTTGCTTTTATAAGCAGCTCCCCCACTACCCCACTACTGCAGGTTTTCATTCTAGAGACTTGAAATTTATTTTGGGGGTAGAGGGGGTAGGGACCATTGATTTACGTTAAACAATTTTTTTTGTAGAGTTCCTAGTTTCCAAAATATAGGATTTTCAAAATTCGAGTGTTTTCAAAAAAATATAAAAAATAAAAATTTTTTATTACAAAAAATAAAGGTCATAAAGACTGTTCGTTTGAGCCATGGCACAACGTTCTATCCTGTTTGGTTTTCAAACTATCGCCTATTTTCGAAAACAAAAATTTTCAAAAAAATTTTGAAAAATATAATGAGTGGTCCATAGCAAAGAGGACGTCAGCCCGAGTCCAACAATACCTCATTTGTCAAAATCGGACCATGCGTTCAAGAGATATTTAACATGGCTGAGGCTTAGTAGTAGAGCAAGGGGGGTTTTGAAGTGGGGCAGAAGCGCCACTACTCCACTACTCCCGTGCACTTTGGGTGTGTGTAGAATCTGTCTGATAGCCGGTGTTAATTGAGATGGCTGTATTAGTGTGTGTTATCTGTTTTTAATTCAAGTAAGGACAACAGAAAGATGGTATATTGGCTTTCACGGCCGGTGAATTAAAACTCAGCAATTCTTCTAGGTTTGTGCCGTGTCTTGTGTGGGGTTTCGCCTAGAACACCAAGCTGGCTCATCGGCGGGCTCTTGGTTTCTCCGCCCGGACCCCCACAGGAGTATCGAATTGCGCGATACCTCCCTTTATATAAGGTGCAACTGCACTCCTTGACTGAGAGAACCAAAAGCTCAAGCAGCCTAAACCTCCCTATGAAGGCTTCCAAAAAGATGGTATATTGGCTTTCACGGCCGGTGAATTAAAACTCAACAATTCTTCTAGGTTTGTGCCGTGTCTTGTGCGGGGTTTCGCCTAGGACACCAAGCTGGCTCATCGGCGGGCTCTTGGTGTCCCGCCGATGAGCCAGCTTGGTGTCTTAGGCGAAACCCCACACAAGACACGGCACAAACCTAGAAGAATTGCTGAGTTTTAAGGACAACAGACATTCGATTTGGAAGTAGTTCCAAATGTTGCTACCAAACGCCACCGTCAACGACCAACTAGTTCTGAACTTGGTTACTAGATGCCACCACAGTCGGCCCCTGGCGACGAACGTTGGAACTTAAGGGCGTTAGTCAAATCTAACCTATAATTTAACTTCACACAATTGTAGTTAGTGGAATGTTCTTTTTCATGCCATAAATGTATGACATGGGACCGCCGGCTTTACTTCCCCTCCAAAGGAAGGCATACTGAGGGATTTTAACGCTCTTAAAAATCCAACGATTTCGGCCGGGTTTGAAATAGAGGACGTACATCTATTGAATGTCATCCTGACAATAGCTAACTTCAGAATACTAACCTATAATAATAATCAGATATTAGCAATCCGAGAAAAAAATAGAATGCATAAAAATAATTAAAAAACCAAATTGGTTGGGATAAGTTTCTTTTATAGAAATGAGGTTAACATTTTCAAGTTTGCTATTCTGAGTTTGTCACAAACCCTAGAGAGTATTTTGTTGTAAAACAACTGAGAAAAGTGTTCCTGAATAAACCGACGTTCGTTTCTTTTTCTGTTGCAATTTTCTAGATCTTCTAACCTCAAAATGTGAAGATGTTGTTGAGAGTAAGTTAGGCAAGACCTGCGATAAAATGCTTAGTATAATGAACACAGGATCGCAAGACAGGCCCGAGGAGAGCGCTGTGGCCCAGGGGCCCCGATTAGCTGGGGGCAGAGGTGGTGAAAGACTTATAGTAGACAACTTTATTTAATTTAAAGTCAAAACTATTAAGACATTTTTTGATATGACTGTTCGATGTAAACACAAGTATCCAAAACATTTCAAAGTGAACCTAATTAGGCTATAATTAATTTTATGTTGTTGTTTGAGTCTTTCGACTAGTTTGATGCAGCTGTCCATGCTACCCTGTCCTGATCTAATCGTTTCATCTCTATATAGCTACCACTTTCTACATCCGAAGCGATCTGTTTAACATATTCTAACCTTGGTCTACCACTACAGTTCTTGTCCTCGACCCTTCCTTCCATAACTAAGCTTGCTATTCCTGGGTGTCTTAAGTACTGTCCTACCAACCTATCCATTTTCTTCATTAGCAGTCGCCAGAAACATCTCTCCTCTCCCACTCGTCTTAATACCTCTTCGTTCGTAACCCTATCTACCCATCTGATCTTCATCATTCTCCTGTAACACCACATTTCAAATGCTTCAATTCTCCTATTTTCTGCTGCACCATTAGTCCAAGTTTCACTTCCATAGAGCGCCTCGCTCCAGACAACGGCCTCCAAAAATGACTTCCTAATACCTAAATCTATATTCGATGTCAACAGATTGGGGATCGTGATGGTGCACTGGCTTAGCTGCTCGTCTTTCACCCGGACGGCCGGGGTTCGAATCCCGGTGACAGCGGGGTGGAATTTTCATCTGAAAAATCACGTGGCGTCAGGAAGGGCATTCGGCCTTAAATCCCCAGCCTGGTTGGCTCCGGCGACCGCAATTCATTGGGAAAATGCCGAAGAAAGTAGGCTAGTAGATGTCAACAGATTCCTTTTCTGTAGAAATACTTTCCTTGCCTGTGCTATCCTACTTTTTATATCCTCTTTGCTTCGCCCGTCACTGGTTATTTTGCTTCCTAAGTAACAGAAGTTTCCAACTTCCTTCAGCTTTTCCCCTGCTGTGACTGTGCAGCAATATGGCAATGTGCCGTGATTTAATTAGCTCATTTCACAAGTGAGTAGCCCAGATGCAAATGCCGCTAAGTGCACTTTTTGTCGATTTTTGAGTTGTGCATGCCACCACGTTCGTCTTTTAACTGGCTACACGATGGAATAAGTTTTAGGGTGCATATCCCGCTCAAACCCGTTGAAAATTGCCAATAAAAATCGCATTCGTTTGCATCAACCGCTAAATGCATGTTGGCTACGGTTGCAGAGCCAGTTTAATGTTCCACGTGTCCAAAGACCGTTAAGTTCCATAAGTATGGCGTCTGCCTTGCCACATATGGCTGCAAAACACGCTAACTGGTACATGAGATGCCAATATTCCTCCCACAAAATTTCTTTATAATAAATAATTCTATTAGACTGTGGTGTGTGAGTGTGTCTGGTGAGGGTGCATGTGAGTGTGCCTGGTGACAGACTGTTTTAGTGGTAGTATTTGTTGTTGGTGAAACTTAAGTATTTTTTTCGTTAGTAGAATTTTGGTATTTAATTGTTAGTAGAAGGTTAGTATTTTGTAGTAGAATTGCTCTTTACTTATTCTGAAAGGGAGTAGCAGCCTTTCAGAATAAATCAATTCTTTACTTGTCTTATAGACGGTTAAGATATTGATAATATAAGCCAACTAATGGCTACACTGTGTCCTGCTGCACGGCTGAAAGCAACGGGAAACTACAGCCGTAATGCTATTCCCGAGGATATGCACCTCTCTATGCATAATTACATGTGATGATGGCCTCCTCCCTAGTAAAATTTCAATCCGGAGGTAAACTAGTCCCCCGTTCGGATCTCCGGGTGGGGACTACTCGAGAGGGGGTTAACATCACAGAAGTGACAAAGAGGAAATCTGACATTCTACGGATCGGAGCGTGGAATGTTAGAAGTCTGCTAGGAAGTGGAAAGTTAGAAAACTTAGAACGGGAAATGGATAGGTTGAGGTTGGATTTGGTTGGGATTAGTGAAATGCGCTGGCAGGAAGAACAGGACGTTTGGTCAGGAGACTATAGGGTCATTAGCACTAAATCAAACAATGGCCAAGCAGGAGTTGGTCTCATATTGAGTAGGAAACTTGGACAGCGGGTGGAATATTATGAGCAATACAGTGAACGGATTATTGTAGCAAAAATCAATACTAAACCTACGTGCACCACAGTGGTACAAGTCTATATGCCTACCAGTCAAGCTGATGATGAGGATGTTGAAAAGGTCTACGAAGAAATAGATGACATTCTGAGGTATATCAAAGGTGATGAAAATGTTATAGTAATGGGAGATTGGAATGCTGTGGTAGGAAAAGGGAGAGAAGGGAAGATAGTAGGAGATTTCGGATTAGGTGAAAGGAATGATCGAGGAAGCAGGCTGATGGATTTCTGCACCGAACATGAGTTGGTCATAGCTAACACCTAATTCAATAACCACAATAGAAGAATATACACATGGATGAGACCAGGAGATACAGGGCGTTACCAAATCGACTTCATTATGGTCAAGCAGAGGTTTCGAAACCAGATTTTGGATTGTAAAACATATCCTGGTGCTGACATAAACTCTGACCACAATCTGGTTGTAATGAAATGCAGATTAAAGTTGAAGAAACTGAAGAAAAGTCAAAAGCCAAAAAGTGGGCAATAGACGGACTGAAAGTAAAGGATGTAAACGAAAGATTCAAGAAGAGTATAACGGAAGAACTAATGAAAAATCCTAAACGGACTTCAATTGCAGACGAATGGGCACTTTTGAAGAATGAAATAACAAAATCCGCAGAAGAAAACATTGGTAGGAAAGAAAGAATAGGTAGAAAACCGTGGATCACTCAGGATATACTAGAATTGATGGATGAAAGGCGGAAACACAAGAATCTAAGAGATGAAAAGGGGAAAGCAGAATACAGACGTCTGAGAAATGAGGTTAACAAGAAGTGCAAGGAAGCGAAAGAAGAATGGTTGAAAGAGAAATGTGCAGGTATAGAAAATTGTCTGAAATTAGGAAAAGTAGACACAGCTTATCGAAGGATTAAGAATACTTTTGGGGAAAAGAAGACTAAGTGCTGTAATATTAAGGACACAAATGGAAAGCCTCTAACAGATAGGGATGAAAAGGTTGAGAGATGGAAAGCTTACATAGAGTGCTTGTATAAGGGAAAGGAGATTGAGAATCATGTAATGGAAAGGGAGGAGGAAATTGATGAGGATGCAAAAGGAGATTTAATATTGAGATCAGAATTTGACAGAGCATTAGAGGACTTAGGCAGGAACAAAGCACCAGGCATAGATGATATACCGATTGAGTTGCTACGCTGCATAGGAGATGAAGGTCTGATCAGGTTATTTCACTTGGTGTGTAGGATTTATGAGACAGGTGAGGTACCCCCTGATTTCAAGAAGAATGTTATCATCCCTATACCAAAGAAAGCGGGAGCTGACAGATGTGAAGATTACCGTACAATCAGCTTGATTACTCATGCTTCAAAGATCCTGTCTAGAATAATTTACAAGAGGATTGAAAGCCAGATAGAAACGGAGTTGGGTGAAGACCAGTTTGGTTTCAGGAGAAATGTAGGAACAAGGGAAGCTGTACTAAGTCTTAGGCTGATTTTGGAAGGTAGAATAAGGAAAGGTAAGAGAACGTTCATGGCATTTGTAGACTTAGAAAAGGCTTTTGATAACGTTGATTGGACTAAATTGTTTGACATTTTGAAATCTATTGGAATAAAGTACAGGGATAGGAGGGTGATATACAATCTATACAGAAACCAGACAGCAGTCATTCGAGCTGAAGGACATGAGAGAGAAGCTGGTATTCAGAAAGGTGTAAGGCAAGGCTGCAACTTATCACCCATACTTTTCAATCTTTACATTGAACAAGAACAAGCAATGAAGGAAATTGGAGAAACATTTAAAGTGGGAGTGAAGATTCAAGGAGAAATAATTTCAACTCTGAGATTTGCTGATGACATCGTCATCTTGGCCGACACGCCTGAGGATTTGAATCAGTTTTTGAATGGTATGGACTCCGTCTTACAGAATGAATACATGATGAAAATTAATAAATGTAAAACAAAAATACTGGAATGCAGCCGAAATAAATCAGAAACCTCTATGGAGATCAAATTGGCAGGTGAAAAGCTGAAGGAAGTTGGAGACTTCTGTTACTTAGGAAGCAGAATAACCAGTGATGGACGAAGCAAAGAGGATATAAAAAGTAGGTTGGCTCAGGCAAGGAAAGCCTTCCTACAAAAAAGGAATCTGTTGACATCGAATATAGATTTAGGTATTAGGAAGTCATTTTTGAAAGCCTTTGTCTGGAGCGTGGCGCTCTATGGAAGTGAAACTTGGACTATTGGTGCAGCAGAAAAGAGGAGAATTGAAGCATTTGAAATGTGGTGTTACAGGAGAATGATGAAGATCAGATGGGTAGATAGGGTTACAAACGAAGAGGTATTAAGGCGAGTGGGGGAGGAGAGATGTTTCTGGCGACTGCTAATGAAGAGAAGAGATAGGTTGGTAGGACACATACTAAGACACCCAGGAATAGCAAGCTTAGTTATGGAAGGAAGGGTCGAGGACAAGAACTGTAGGGGTAGACCAAGGTTAGAATATTTTAAACAGATTGCCTCGGATGTAGGGTGTGGTAGCTATGTAGAGATGAAACGATTAGCTCAGGACAGGGAGGCATGGAGAGCTGCATCAAACCAGTCGAAAGACTGAAGACTCAAACACAAATAATTATTTATTTCGTTCGGGAAGGATAGTTTTGTGTTTCAGATTACAGTTGGCTGCACTATCGAGGAAGCGCACGCAACAATGGCATGCTCCCTTGTCGAAATACACCGTTTAAAAGCACATTTGAACGACAGGTTGTTTCTTGGTTGTGGGCATTTCAAGCCAGAAAAATGAGTAATCTTGTTGACTTAAGTGAAGCAGTTATTGCATTTGTGGACTGTAATACTATTGTGGATGTTCCAAATACGGAGGGAAGAACAGAAACGGCAGAAGTAGTGGGAGAAATAGTGGAAGTTGAAATATTTCAACCCGTTGATATTTTAGTTGAGAACAACTTCTTACGTCTGGTTAGAACTTCAACATGCCAAAGGATCAAACCAAATAGCGTCGGCACTTCTCCTCAAACAAATGTTTAAGATGCAAAATATTTAGGTTATTCTCTGATGGCTGTGGGGGTCAGAACAAAAACTAGACTATGATCAGCATGCTATCTCACTGGTAACTGCTAGAAGCTCCCGCATGTCTCCAATTGTGGGCCGCTCATTTATCTCACCTGACAGAGTTTTGGGAAATATTGATCGGCAACTTCGCAAAGTTAGTGTCTTTGAAAATCCTTCCGGATACATCAAGCACATTGAGCAATTTGCGACAGTAGTTCGCCTGGAACAAGATGAATGTCCTGTTAGGGATTAGAAAGCGTATATGGATGGCATGGTAAAAAAAATCCGGGTAGTAAGCATTTCCAATTCCAAAAAGCGAAGAAAATCGTGTTCAGGATTGGCATAGCAAAAAAATAACATGTCTGGTCTGAGGGGAGCAGTTCTAAAATGTTGAGGTTGGTGATGGAAAGTGGAACGAATACCGGTATTAACAAACATCCGGGTCCCTCACCAATTCAGGTAGTTGTTGCACTCAAGGAAACTTAACTACAAGACGTCTGACGGCTTTTAGAGCTGTATTTCGGTGAAAACTGGCCAGCGAATGGCAACCTAAAATTCTTGAGGTCTTCCAGGAGCAAGACGTCATTCGCAACAATATCGTCCGACCTCAAGAGGAAGAAGACGAAGAACCAGAAGATTTTGAGCTGATGGACGGTGTCGAGGATGACCTGACATAACCTAAGTGCCATTTTTCTTGTTTTGTGCACTTTCTTAATTTGTAAATATTTATGCTGTCTAAATGACGTTGCACGCTGTTTAAGATGTATTTTTTAAAAATATTTTTCTTTTTATGGCACCCGACGTGGTCTATTTTTTCAAAATATATTTTTCCTCATAAATCAAATGGAAACTAAAATAGTTCTTTATTAAAAATCTCATCCAAATGACATTCGTGAAAAAATAAAATAGCGGGTTTTGCTGCCTAAGTTTCATTAACAACTCTCGTCGTCACGGGTGCAAATGTCGTTAACTGCACAATACGTGTGCAAAAACCGGTAAGTCGATATTTTAATTTGTGTTTTAGGACAGAAGATCCAACCGTAGATTTCACAGATTTTAACTGAATAATAAATGTTTTATGTTGATTTTCAGGGGTAAGAAATATGGTATTAGCTTAAATAGTTTCGTCGTAGCAGTTTCGTCATTTACTCAGTTTCGTTTATAATGCACTTGCAAACGGACTACTCAAGTTTCAGAGCAACAATTGATAAACATAGTTGATCCTGACAATCACAACACCAATGATACCATTTCCCGCCTTTGGACAACAATAACCACTACGGCTGTCTTGAGGTTTATTATTGCTGTGGATTATCGTGCCGCGTATTTTTGTGAACATTACAATTTGCCTACAACATTCCTCATCATACAGTGCAATAGGTCGGAGGACATTACGATGGATTCCAGGTTTCGCCATATTTAAATTCGTCCTGGTGCACTGTTGTGATTATTATGGTCAACAATGTGGTAAAACTTCACAAGAGGGTTTCACAATGGTTTTGCCTAGACCAATATTTTCGTTCAGACCAATGGTGGATTGATAGCGCGGGCCGCGTTAGCTAATAGATAACACCCCTGGTTTTTGTCACGCACAGTGGGGGAGTCACGCATCAATAATCTTTATCCAGGCCAATGGTTTTGCCTTTTATTTCATGTCGTGAAACCCTCACGTAAAGAATTAATAATAATGTTTATCAATTATTGTGCTTTATTTATCGTACGGCTTTTAATGCCGGGAGTGTCCGAGGACATGTTCGGCTCGCCGGAGTCTGTAGCTGCTTCCATCGGACACCCTTAAGGTGAGCTACAAGTTCCGTTCAATTTCATACCGTAGGGTTCAGTAGTTCCCACTTTCGCTACCAGATATCAATGATACCTAGTGGTGAACGTTGAACTTTGATAGAGCGTTCTGACGAAATCTAACCTAACAATTTAGCTTCACACATGTTTAGCCTGTGGAAGGATCTTTTACATGCCATAAATCTATGACATGGGACCGCTGGCTTTACTTCCCCTCCGAAGGAAGGCATACTCAAGGATTTTTAACGCTCTTAAAAAATCCGACGACTTCAGCCGGGTTTGAACACGCTATCTTGGCCACAGCAGTTCAGCATGCTACCAACTACGCCACCGAAGAAGCAAATTATTGTGCTAATTAGGGTAATTAGCCGGCCCCGTGGTGTTGGGGTAGCGCGCCTGCCTCTCACACGGAGGCCCCGGGTTCGATCCCCGGCTCCGTCAGGGATTTTAAAACTGACGTGAGGGTTGGAACGGGGTGCACTCAGCCTCGTGAGGACAATTGAGTAGCTGTCTGACAGTGAGACAGCGCCCCGATCACGAATACCAAGATTAACGGCCGAGGGGACCCGACGCGCTGATCACGCGTCACCCCAATATCTGCAGGCCAAATGGCTGGGCAGCGGTCGCTTGGTCGGCCTTAGCCCGTCATGGGCTGGATGGTGCCAGGGGTTGACTTTTTTTGTTGTTGTTGTTATTAGGGTAATTAACTTATGATACAATGCTATATTGTTGTAATGTCAGAGTATTTGATTTGATGATCAAAATCATGAAGTGAAAGAAAAGCCAATGACAGTGACTAAAAACAAAGTAAGCTATAATCAGTCAGGCAAACTAAATTTCACGGATAATGATGTTTGAAGTCTTAAGGGGAACAGCGAGTAGGGGTTTAAAATTGCAAGCTTAATAGCGTAATTTCAAAATTATGTCCCGGGTTGAATAGCAATGGAAGCTCTTGTCCTAGGGCCCGTGGTCGCTCTCTGCGGCCCCGTTACCTCACTATTTACTTATCTCCGGGGTGGCTTCAAGATAATAGCGCACAATATTTTAATTTAAACTCAGCAATTTTTATAGGCTCATGCCGTGTCTTGTGTGGGGTTCATCAGCGGGTTCTTGGTATCCCCGCCCGGACCCTAACAGGGGTTTTAATTCACTGGCCGTGAAAGCCAATATACAATATTTTAATTGTTTGGCAACTCAACGTCTGCGTGTTTGAACCCCGCAAACTGGTGTTGACCGACTGCAGAGCTACAACTGGCTTCTCAACTTAACATTCCATGTATCACAGCGCGAGGTGGCACACCAACAAGGGAAATGCTGGGATTGTTCATCATTTCAAGTTTCGAATCACCACGTAGCCTAATGGAAGTACGCGCAGCTGATGACCAACATGATCCAAGTTGATCTGACATGTTATAGCCAACAGTTAGGCGCACCTGAGCAGGGGTTGGGTTCGAATCCCATCTCAAGTGTGCCACTTCTACTCCAGGCAAATTCCGCAATGATTCCTCGCCGACCGCCTTCTCAATCACAAGTACTCAGGCTCAAGTGTAAGGGGCTAATGACCACGATGTGTAAGAGACAACAAGTAATTCAGGTCCCATGAACGTTCCGTATGTTACTTGCGATGCGATGTATCACACACACTAGCACAGACAGTGCAATAACACAGGTTATTCACACACACAACTAGTAGACTATGTTACCTGCGAAGTGATGTATCACAGACAGTGCAATAACACAGGTTATTCACACACACAACTAGTAGACTATGTTACCTGCGAAGTGATATATCACACACACTGGGACAGACAGTGCAATAACACAGGTTATTCACAAACACACACACAAGTAGACTGAATGTTACCTGCGATGCGATATCCCCGCTGATGTATCCCTCGCTGACCTCGACATTGTAGGTCGCGCTGTTTTACGGGATCCCCTCTACAGCGACCGTGATGACGTCCGCACAAGCTCTGAACCGGTCCGTACTTAGTTCGCAAATAGTAGTAGTAGTAATAATAATAATAATAATGACGAACTGCTAACATAACCGACAGAGACTCCTTCCGTAACAAAGTGAACACATGGGAAGTCCAACCAGAGCAACCAAAACCTACACCTTACAGACCGCAATGGTCTGACGAAAGAAAATTGGCATTTTCCAACAGAATGAAACAATAGGCCTACTGGCAAAATAAGAAGAACGTCAAGAGTTGAGTCAAAGTGCTTAATATTGGGAAAATACGCTGTAAATAAATAAATAAATAAATAAATAATAATAATAATGAAAGCAAAGCAGCACATACTCGAAGTGAGTAAGGGTGTCCCCGGTAGAGAATGTATTATTATTATTATTGCCTTTATTGGTGGCGCAGTTAGGGCTCTTGGCCCTCTCTTGCACTTAACCACATTAAAACAATACAATAAACATATTATGGCGACAAAATTAAACAATAATAATTGACGTTGATAATGACTTTCACACTCGCATTCACTCATCCAGTCACACTTGTTGTCAGCAGGCTGCCCCAGCAGGCAGCCCCAGCAGGTGGTCTTGAATTTGGATAGTGAGGTGGTGCCCCTGACACTGGCTGGAAGGGTATTCCACAGCCCCCACCGCATGAAAAGAGTTGTTGTATATAGAGGAGCGATGAATAGGAATGGAGAGGGAAGAACCAGAGCGTGTATTATTACCATGGAAAGAAGACAAGTACTTGAATTTATTTGATAAGTATAGTGGTCTATCGTCTGACAATAATCGGAAAATCTGGACAAGAATGTCATATGATCGACGTAGTTCAGGTTTCAGCCAGGAAAGAGCGCAATAATAGGGAGTGATATGTATATAATAGCTCAGGTTGTAGATAAATCGTATGCAAGAGTTGAGAGCTCGTTGAAGTTTCAAAGTGAATGTTTTGGTTGCGTCTACAAGAATAACGTCACAGTAGTCAAGAATAGGAAGTATTAGTGTCTGTATGAGTAGGATTCTTACTTTAAATGGTAAAATATCTTTTTTTCTTTTGAGGGAGTTGAGCGTTGCGAAAATCTTCTTGCATACACTCTGTACATGTTCAGACCAGTTAAGAGTCTGATTTATTATCACTCCTAGATTTTTCACTGTAGGAGAGGATGGAATTCCATTGTTGTTCTGTACAATTGAGGGAATAATTTGATCTCGGAGTGACGTCAATAGTTTTTGAGAGCCAACTATGACAACTTGTGTTTTGGAGGGATTCAAAAGAAGGGAATTTTCCTGAGAATATTTTCCAAGTTGTTGAAGGTCATCGTTGATAGTTTCAACTGTCAATGGAATGTCATATGTCTTGCAGTGGGAATACCAACCACATGCCAATGATATATTTCCGATTGGTTATCTCTGAATATTCCGGCTCTGTCTGTGACCAGCAGTTGATAAGGGACGTGTCCTCGTTTGAGACGTTTACTGATAAATACAATTTTAAGGAACCAACCTTATCGTGTTTTGAGTCACACATTTTCCCTGACATATTTTTAACAATGTAGAGTTGAAACTCAGCAATGTTTCTAGGTTTATGCCGTTTCTTGTGTGGGCTTTCGCCTAGGACCACCAAGATAGTCTCATCAGCGAGTTCTTAGTGTCCGTGGTCGGAGGTAGCGCTCAGTTCGCTAATCCTGTGGGGGTCCGGGTACAGACTCCAAAAGTCTGCTGATGAGCCTATCTTGGTGGTCCTAGGCGAAACCCCACACAAGACACGGCAGGACTGGCGCAAGGGCATTTTTGACCCGAGACTTTAATAATGCTTTATATTTTCGTTTTGGTCAGCCCTTATTCCCTGTCGCTAACTGGACCTTCCTAACTAGCCTTGAACCTCACCATGCAAAAGAAACATGTCCATAGCTTTTTAAACACTCAAGTTATTTCTATATTGTTTACGGTCGGGTCAGATTTACCCATGGCGCCTGTTCTCGCGTGACACTTTTGGGCTTACGTTAGTCGGGACAATCTGTAAAAATAAGGGGGAAAATTCACCTATTTTGGTGCAGCACAATAACATAGTTCACGTTCTTGTTGATCCTTGTTTAGGGTCTAGGGACACCTTGGTCATCAGCTCCTTGAGATGACTGCTTTACAGCCACTATCAAGGCCAATTATACTATTACGAGAATTATAGTCATTTTTCTGTATGTCATTTTAAAAATTTAAATATACTTTATGTTCGACCCTGACTGTTATGTCTGAAAACTGTATCATAATGATGGTCATTATAACACTATTTTTCATTATGAAACAGTTTCTCCCACCAATCACAGCCCAAGAAACAGTTGTTTAACCAATTAGGTAAGGATACCTTCGCGCATGCGCTCAAAATCCAACATGTCTGTATAAATTACCGAAAGTGCACCGTCCAAATGTTCGCGTAAATAAACTGGTGAATATGAGACAAGAAATAGCACTGTACCTTTATATCTCCAAATCCAATTTCTACACAGCGCGTTGTTTTCAAACGCATTCGGTGACATTTTTACTGAATACTGGTGCTCAATCTGCACATATGGCATTGAAGCACACAGAGCGCATGCGTCGGTCGATCAGAGATATCCTATACTCAGCGCAGCACCCGATCACAAAATTCTAGTGACAATCTCAACAGATATTTATGAATATTTATTTTAAAACATATAATAAAGTTATAATCATCGTCGAACATAAACAGTCGTATGCAACTCGCCTATAATGGTAATTAAGACACTCGTATGGAAATTATAAAACTCGCTTACGCTCGTTTTATAAAGATACTCGTGACTTAATTATTGCCATTATAGGCTCGTTGCATAATGTACCATTATTTTATATTGTGAATAGTTCACAGGGAGACACCAGGTGTAAAATTACTAGGCCTATTTTAAAATCCGCACGACTACGACAAAAAGGGAGCGAAACACTATGGGTCAAAATGACCCGGCGCCAGTCCTCGTGTTATATTAGCTTACTTTCGATTTTTTGCAAAAAATGAAAGTAGACTAATGAGATCTACACAGGGCCAAAAATTGTGTGTGTGTACTCTGAATGTCTGCCCCCCCCTCCCCCGCTATCAATTCGAACACGGTAAAACCGAATTGAACGAAATTTGGTACAGAGGTAGAACTAGCAAAGGGCACCTCAGTGTCATGTTTTATATCGCCGCCCTCTTGACGGATACGCAATGGCGGTCACCCAAATGTTCAAAGCTTAAATCAAATTACTACTAATCTAATCATCCGATCTCTACCAAATTTTGCAACATTATACCTTTATGTTTGAAGAATCTTTTGACCAAACTACAGGGTCATCAGCCCAATACTTTGCGGATGTCGGCCATATATGTGTGCAAATCAATTCCCCCTATCTATTCAAACATGGCGAAACCGAATTGAACAAAATTTGGTACAGAGGTAGCACTAGCAAAGGGCACCTCAGTGTCATGTTTTATATTGCCGCCATCTTCACGGAAACTTAATGGCGGCCACCCATATTTTAAAAGCTTAATCAAAATACGACCAATCTAATAATCTGATCTCTACCAAATTTTGTAACAATATGCCTTCATGCGGGAAGCATATTTTGACCAAACTACAAGATCATCAGCCCAATAGTTTGCAGATGGCGGCCATGTATGTGTGCAAATCGATTCCCCCTATCAATTCAAACACGGTTAAACCGAATTGAACGAAATTTGGTACAGAGGTAGCACTAGCAAAGGGCACCTCATATTCATGTTTAATATCCGTATAGCACGTTGTATTTGAACAAGCTACTACAACCAACATTCAATTATACTTCTTGAAAAGGACAAAGATTTGTAACAATACCCATGGATTTAGGAGAAAGTAGGCTATATGTTCTTTACTGAACATCTTGTTTTTTCACGCCACTTCTCAAGGGTTAAAAGTTTCGCGCCTCTGCGCTTTTTAGAGAGCCCGGGGTCCCGCCAGTAAATCTACTAACACTATTCCAGTTCCGTCGCATTTGCGTCTTGGATAGCAAGTAGCCATCTTTTAAATCAGAAGGCCTCAAAGTCAGGGGCGTCGCCTCTGCTTGAAATATGTATATTCATATTCTGTAACAAGTATCGCTATCACAGGCAAGAAGCTCGCACGGCCATCAAGGCTATTACACTCGTACTACTTCACAAGAACTGACCAGTAGATCCTGCCAGAGTAACCTTTCCCACATGGCTCCCACAGCGATATCTCCTAACGAACACTAATGACAATAAGCCGCTTGACCATGTGACCACCACATCCTTACATGAATAGATTCTGCCATTGTTGACTCGAAATCAGACAGGCCTTTGCAGTCAGTTCAAATACATTGAGTGAGCAGGTGAATTCCAGTGCGGTTTGCCTGACTTACAATAAAATGATATCAGTGACGCCATTACCAATGGACAAGTGACTTTTTGGTGGCGGTAAAAAAGTGTGAAAGTGATAGTGCTTCGGAAATATTAGGTAATCAAGAACAAGATTGGAATTTAAACTAAGTCCGTCGTTCTTCTGCTGCCAGCATGAACATTACAAAGGTCAAGTGCGTCCTTTTTTGTGCGAGTAGCTTATGAGAAGCGTCCACGGGAAGAAGGCAGAATGTCACTCAAAATGTAAAATCAAGATATCAGCGCGATCTGGTGGACTCTTTGCGACGTATTAAAGGCACATGCCTGGCTAAGAACAATGAGCCCGTGACCACGGCCAACGAGAAATACTGGCCCTGGCGCGCTTTCGTGACGTCAGCAATGTAGTGCTGTTGCACCACTTCCGGTAGGGTTATGTATGACGGGAACATAAACCGTATTGTCTACAAGATGCTGAAATCATAGAATACTTAACCCAAATCATATCAGAAAACAGGCTGTAAAAAGCATTGACCCAACACAACCATGACTTCTTGCAAAACATACATGGTAATTACAACTCAAGTCCAATACTTAGCCACAATTCACTTATTTATTCATTACTCTAAGTAGAACCAGTAGATCACTTATCATTAATCGTTGTAGTTGATCACACGATAATACTTTTCAGGAGTATGTTATCTTTCCCTGGCGGCTGCTTGTTAATTATGTGGAATTACTTGACGGTTACAAAGCGTTCAGGGAGGTTATGAAAAGCTATGAATAGTGCCGGACAATGTATGCATGTATAACTCTTATAGTTGAACGATATACATAAATGTATCAAACGTTTTTGTAATAGAAAGTTATTCACGAACAAAATATTCTATGGGCTTCGTCTTACTGCCGGTGTGGTAGTCATCTTGGCTTAATCAT
The DNA here is from genome assembly GCA_946902985.2 of Meconema thalassinum. Taxonomy (NCBI): domain Eukaryota; kingdom Metazoa; phylum Arthropoda; class Insecta; order Orthoptera; family Tettigoniidae; genus Meconema; species Meconema thalassinum. The sequence goes on from OX336396.1 coordinate 5,208,854, forward strand.
TGAATCTGTATAAATGCTGGTATTCATTTACCACTTGTCTTCATAGAAGGTTAGCCGGTAGCGAGGGTATTCCTCAAATCTCTTCTATAAACGTATTAATATAATTATGTTCCGCCCCTTAAAAGAACAATAACTAAGTAATACCTTCACAGAGTTTCTTTGAGCTAAATACTCACGTCACTGCTCATGTCCACATTGTCTGGCTGCGTGGCTCAGGGGTAACGTTCTCGCTTGCTGAGCCCAAGGTTGCAGGTTCGAAACCTGGCGCAGTCAGCTGGCATTTGAGGGTGCGCAAATGCGAGGGAGCCGTGTCAGTACATTTACTGGCACGTTAATGATCCCCTTCGGGGCGAAATTCCGGCACCCCGGCGTCTCTAAAAGCCAGGGTAGTTAAAAGGGACGTAAAACCAATAACATTATTATTATTATCGCTCATGTCCACACATGTCACTCACAACGAAGGTCACAGGCTCTACAACTCAACTTACTGTACTCGTTGCAGCCATTAAAGACATAACGAACCCTTGAATCCTAGTTCGCGTGGATTTTTGTTACGAGTAACTTCAACATGTAAATAGGTTATCTATAGCTGGCGTAGTTCTGTAAACCTATACAGTATAATTATCGTGCTTGAAAACACACGGAACATCTAAACTGGGTCCATTTCAAGAAGACTGATATAAAATATTGCATTTCTGCTGCCTAGGAAGTGCTCTCGACTTTAAACGTACACGCACTACATTACCTACGTCACAAAAGGATTAGGTTTACGCGCCATGGCCTGTCTTTCTCGTTGGCCGTGAGCGTGACAAAATGACGTTTCACGTTCGTGTCGTCTCAAAACTCACGAGTCTCAAAATTCACGAATTTCAAGATGAGGGTTAGTAAAAGTAGGTTCTAACCGGTTTCTGTGCCTGGGCCAGTCTCAAAACTCACGAACCAAGCCATAGCCACCTACAAGGTTATAGGTAGGCTAGCCATGGCCAAGCCAGTTCATTGGGAAAGGGTCCATTGTTAGAGCCAGCCAGACCTGATTTCCCTCTTGTAATTGGCACCTCTCTCTTCAAGATGTTGTTGTTGATTCCTTTCGGGGCTTTGCGACATCGTGGTCATGTACTTGGGTGTGCATGGCATTTGTCCGATAAGCTGCGTCACTGTGACATCTCTACAACATAATAACTTAGTACATTATGCAACGAGCCTATAATGGCAATAATTAAGACACGAGTATGTTTATAAATCGAGCGTATGCGAGTTTTATAATTTCCATACGAGAGTCTTAATTACCATTATAGGCGAGTTGCATACGACTGTTTATGTTCGACGATAATTATTATAACTATTTTATGTTCGAACATAAATATTCATAAATATCTGTCGAGATTTCGCCAGTTTTATGTACTGAACAGAGCGCATGAGACGCAGAGAATGCCATGGCCTCCTCGATTACCCTACTATGACACTAGGCCAGGCAGTGAAATTTAAATTAGAAGGCCGTGGAACTCAGCGCATCCAATTATCTAATTGGTCAAACAACTGTTTCTTGAGCTCTGATTGGTGGGAGAAACTGTTTCATAATGAAAAATAGTGTTATAATGAGCTTCATTATAGTACAGTTTTTTGACATATAATAGTCAGGGTCGAACATAAACGAAATAACATTCTAAAACTGGGTGGACAAACATGGGTTGAAGGACAGTGTGCTCTCCGGAGTCGTGAGTTTTGAGAATATTGTTATAATGTCCATTCAGCTACTAGTTTATTGTCGTGAGTTTTGATAGTCTACTATTTGTTATTATTTTTAGCTCGTGAGTTTTGAGACGTAACCTTCACGTTGACGCGTACATATCTTATCTTATATGAATAAAAGAATGTTTGTTTGTTCGACTTTTATGTGTTCATAAACCATTCGTCCGATAGCGATGAAACTTGGGTGATAAGTTGTATACACGCCAGGGAAGGTTTCTGTCTTAGTGACTGTACATGCATTTCACAGTAGGTAGCGCACGAGTGGATTCAACAAATGAGTGACAGTGCAAGAATCGTTTCGTTTAAACGAAATTCTGTATGGGCTCATATGCCATTTATCCCATTGCCAGTGATGGCCGATGAGCCAGCTTGGTGTCCTAGGCGAAACCCCACACAAGACACGGCACAAACCTAGAAGAATTGCTACAAAGCCCCACTAACTTTATCCCTATTATGGGTGAACCAAAGATACAAAGTCTCACTAACCTGTACCCCTATTATGGGTGAACCAAAGATACAAAGCCTCGCTAACCTTTACCCCTATTATGGGTGAACCAAAGATACAAAGCCCCACTAACCTGTATCCCTATTATGGGTGAACCAAAGATACAAAGTCTCACTAACCTGTACCCCTATTATGGGTGAACCAAAGATACAAAGTCTCACTAACCTGTATCCCTATTATGGGTGAACCAAAGATACAAAGTCTCACTAACCTGTATCCCTATTATGGGTGAACCAAAGATACAAAGCCCCACTAACCTGTATCCCTATTATGGGTGAACCAAAGATACAAAGTCTCACTAACCTGTACCCCTATTATGGGTGAACCAAAGATACAAAGTCTCACTAACCTGTATCCCTATTATGGGTGAACCAAAGATACAAAGTCTCACTAACCTGTACCCCTATTATGGGTGCACCAAAGATACAAAGTCTCACTAACCTGTATCCCTATTATGGGTGAACCAAAGATACAAAGTCTCACTAACCTGTACCCCTATTATGGGTGCACCAAAGGTACAAAGTCTCACTAACCTTTACCCCTATTATGGGTGAACCAAAGATACAAAGCCCCACTAACCTGTATCCCTATTATGGGTGAACCAAAGATACAAAGTCTCACTAACCTGTACCCCTATTATGGGTGCACCAAAGGTACAAAGTCTCACTAACTTTATCCCTATTATGGGTGAACCAAAGATACAAAGCCCCACTAACCTGTATCCCTATTATGGGTGAACCAAAGATACAAAGCCCCACTAACCTGTATCCCTATTATGGGATAACCAAAGATACAAAGCCCCACTAACCTGTATCCCTATTATGGGTGAACCAAAGATACAAAGCCCCACTAACCTGTATCCCTATTATGGGATAACCAAAGATACAAAGCCCCACTAACCTGTATCCCTATTATGGGGGAACCAAAGATACAAAGCCTCACTAACCTTTATCCCTATTATGGGATAACCATAGATACAAAGCCCCACTAACCTGTATCCCTATTATGGGTGAACCAAAGATACAAAGCCTCACTAACCTTTATCCCTATTATGGGATAACCAAAGATACAAAGCCCCACTAACCTTTATCCCTATTATGGGATAACCAAAGATACAAAGCCCCACTAACCTGTATCCCTATTATGGGTGATCCAAAGATACAAAGCCCCACTAACCTGTATCCCTATTATGGGTGAACCAAAGATACAAAGTCTCACTAACCTGTACCCCTATTATGGGTGCACCAAAGGTACAAAGTCTCACTAACTTTATCCCTATTATGGGTGAACCAAAGATACAAATCCCCACTAACCTGTATCCCTATTATGGGTGAACCAAAGATACAAAGCCCCACTAACCTGTATCCCTATTATGGGTGAACCAAAGATACAAAGTCTCGCTAACCTGTATCCCTATTATGGGTGAACCAAAGATACAAAGCCTCGCTAACCTGAATTCCTATTATGGGTGAACCAAAGATACAAAGCCTCACTAACCTGTATCCCTATTATGGGTGAACCAAAGATACAAAGTCTCACTAACCTGTGCGCCTATTATGGGTGATCCAAAGATACAAAGCCTCGCTAACCTGTACCCCTATTATGGGTGAACCAAAGATACAAAGCCTCGCTAACCTGTATCCCTATTATGGGTGCACCAAAGGTACAAAGTCTCACTAACTTTATCCCTATTATGGGTGAACCAAAGATACAAAGCCTCACTAACCTGTACCCCTATTATGGGTGAACCAAAGATACAAAGCCCCACTAACCTGTACCCCTATTATGGGTGAACCAAAGATACAAAGCCTCACTAACCTGTGTCCCTATTATGGGTGAACCAAAGATACAAAGCCTCGCTAACCTGAATTCCTATTATGGGTGAACCAAAGATACAAAGCCTCACTAACCTGTAACCCTATTATGGGTGCACCAAAGGTACAAAGTCTCACTAACTTTATCCCTATTATGGGTGAACCAAAGATACAAAGCCCCACTAACCTGTATCCCTATTATGGGTGAACCAAAGATACAAAGCCTCGCTAACCTGTATCCCTATTATGGGTGAACCAAAGATACAAAGCCTCGCTAACCTCTATCCCTATTATGGGTGAACCAAAGATACAAAGCCTCACTAACCTGTACCCCTATTATGGGTGAACCAAAGATACAAAGTCTCACTAACCTGTACCCCTGTTATGGGTGAACCAAAGATACAAAGCCTCACTAACCTGTATCCCTATTATGGGTGAACCAAAGATACAAAGCCTCACTAACCTGTACCCCTGTTATGGGTGAACCAAAGATACAAAGCCCCACTAACCTGTATCCCTATTATGGGTGATCCAAAGATATAAAGCCCCACTAACTTTATCCCTATTATGGGTGAACCAAAGATACAAAGCCTCACTAACTTTATCCCTATTATGGGATAACCAAAGATACAAACCCTCACTAACCTTTACCCCTATTATGGGATAACCAAAGATACAAAGCCTCACTAACCTGTGTCCCTATTATGGGTGATCCAAAGATACAAAGCCTCGCTAACCTGAATTCCTATTATGGGATAACCAAAGATACAAACCCTCACTAACCTTTACCCCTATTATGGGTGAACCAAAGATACAAAGCCCCACTAACCTGTATCCCTATTGTGGGTGAACCAAAGATACAAAGCCCCACTAACCTGTACCCCTATTATGGGTGAACCAAGGATACAAAGTCTCGCTAACCTGAATTCCTATTATGGGATAACCAAAGATACAAAACCTCGCTAACCTTTACCCCTATTATGGGATAACCAAAGATACAAAGCCTCACTAACCTGTACCCCTATTATGGGTGAACCAAAGATACAAAGCCCCACTAACCTGTATCCCTATTATGGGTGAACCAAAGATACAAAGCCCCACTAACCTGTACCCCTATTATGGGTGAACCAAAGATACAAAGCCCCACTAACCTTTACCCCTATTATGGGTGAACCAAAGGTACAAAGCCCCACTAACCTGTATCCCTATTATGGGTGAACCAAGCCCCACTAACCTTTACCCCTATTATGGGTGAACCAAAGATACAAAGCCTCACTAACCTTTACCCCTATTATGGGTGAACCAAAGATACAAAGCCCCACTAACTTTATCCCTATTATGGGTGAACCAAAGATACAAAGCCCCACTAACCTGTACCCCTATTATGGGTGAACCAAAGATACAAAGCCCCACTAACCTGTATCCCTATTATGGGTGAACCAAAGGTACAAAGCCCCACTAACCTGTATCCTTATTATGGGTGAACCAAAGATACAAACCCTCACTAACCTTTACCCCTATTATGGGTGAACCAAGGATACAAAGTCTCGCTAACCTGAATTCCTATTATGGGATAACCAAAGATACAAACCCTCACTAACCTTTACCCCTATTATGGGTGAACCAAGGATACAAAGTCTCGCTAACCTGAATTCCTATTATGGGTGAACCAAAGATACAAACCCTCACTAACCTTTACCCCTATTATGGGTGAACCAAAGATACAAAGCCTCGCTAACCTTTATCCCTATTATGGGTGAACCAAAGATACAAAGCCTCACTAACCCTTACCCCTATTTTGGGATTGCCAAAGATACAAAGCCTCACTAACCTTTACCCCTATTAAGGGTGAACCAAAGATATAAAGCCTCGCTAACCTTTACCCCTATTATGGGATTGCCAAAGATACAAAGCCTCGCTAACCTTTACCCCTATTATGGGATAACCAAAGATACAAAGCCTCGCTAACCTTTACCCCTATTAAGGGTGAACCAAAGATACAAAGGCCCACTAACATTTTGGTTCTCACATGGTTTTATGGCTTTCCTTTCTTCTAAGACTTTGGTTGTCCCTCTTTCTGAACATAATTTTTCTATTTCCGGTCTGTTTCTCTGCTGTTACTCGTCCAAGACCACAATCTTGGGCCACTTTTAACGCTGATTTACCTTTGTCGAGCGTCTTAATCGCCTTCAGTTTATCGTCCATAGATACTAACACTTTTTTTTCGAAGCCATCACATAAAACAGTACGGCATAAGGCACTAGCGATAATGTATGCGGTCAGAATTTATTACGAGAAAAAGTTATCGCGGCAGAAAGTTATATTCACAGCGCATAACTCATTGTTGTTTGGCCCTCTAGAGTACAGTCTGGTGTAAATATAAATGGTACGCTGGGAAGGTAATAGATTTACACGGAATGTGCGATACGCGAAGGTCGGTTAAGCGAGACTCTACTGTACTTACCGTGTACGAGGCTAATGCAGATGTTGATATGCGAAGTTTCTCGCTTGGTTCTCATAATAAAACTTATTAGCAGACCCGTGCGAGAAATCTCTCATGTTCATAAACCACACTTTCCCCAATAGGTTTATAATGAGAGACTTAAGAAGAAAGGTTGTTATGTTTTTATTTCAACCAAATGATTTTAGAACTATTTACATTTCAGTTAGAATTTCAAGTTCTACGTTCCCTAACTTAAGAAGGCAATCACTGAAAATTGGATCATCATAACACTCACCGGTTTTTTGATATTTATGAAATTATACGATTCGGGTACTAATTCCTTTGATTTACTGTTTCTGAAATCCATGCAAAATGATAAAGGAAAGACCTCAGAATGTTAAAATGACATGAAACAGGGGTCACAGTGGCCAAAATATGAAGTGGACAGCAATTATGGAGCGTATTTTCCTACAGCAACAGTATCTGCAAATTACACATTTCGTACATTTTTAAAGTAATTTTTTAAAGAAAATATACTGTAGTTACTTATGAAATAAGAATGCAAAGTGTCACTGGTAATGTCTATTCTCTTTCATTTGAATGCTCATTTGTCACGATCGGTCGCTTTGAGCGCCGCAGGAGGGATCTATACTACTGAAATAATATATACTAGCATTACCCGTCGCGGCTTCGTCCGTGAATATACTAGTTGTAAAGAGTACACTTAGCAAAATCTCAATCATGAATGCTATGACTGATTTATCCTTGGTATGAATAATCAGACTTTATCAATTCAGCTACTGATGCAGTGGATAGGGGTTTGTCATTCCTTCATAGGTATATCAGAGCGAAGTTAATTTTCTGGGAATATCACAGACACTGTTAATTTAAGGGCCTTTAAATGTGGTTTTCGGAGACCCTTTATAGTCGGGTGAAAAAGACCTTTCGTACCACACTCACACGTGAAAATTGCGTGAAAAATTCTAGAGAGCCTCTTGACCCCCTTAAGCGCATTATACTGTATGTATTGATGAATTTACAGCTTAATTTGATTCAGTGATAACCTTATAACAGTCTGGAAACTTTCACAGCAATGTAATACTTGGATTTGCATTGCGTCTTACAGAAATAGATTCTGTTACCATGGTTACCGTGTTGCATTCTTTCATTATTTCATTGTAAATATACATTATTCAATGTCCTTACGTATGATGTTGGTGACAGAAGTCGGGAAACAACAGAAGCTAAATTATACATATATGCAGACGATGTGGCAATTGCTTCAGGGCAGATACATGATTTGGAAACGGCTATAGACATACTAAGTGATTGGGCACAGACTAATGAAGTTACAATTAATGCGGACAAGACAGAAATGATAATTTTTCGAAACGGTGGTAGGCCTTCAAGTTCTGATCAAGTGATATGCAACGGGAAAAACTAAAAGTCGTCACAAATTTCAACTACCTAGGCTTCACCCTACAGGTTACAGGAAAAGTTTTCAACTGCACATAAGATCAAAAACAGCCGCTACAATAAAAGCTATAAATGCCATCAGATATATTACCCTAATATCACTTGAGACAGCAATGGCACTTTTAGAACAAAGGTACTGCCCTTTTTGACATACGGACTTGAGTTAATATGGGAATTTCTTACCTACAGACAGTTAGATGAAATTGAAAAAGTAAAATCTCGATTTCTGAAAAGAGTTCTTGGAGTAGCAAAGACAACCAAGTCTAGACGAGCTTGCTAGAGAAACATTTTTAATAGAAGACATACGACATGTTACTACTACTGCCAATTTCAGACAATTACAGAAAACTGCTGCAAGATCTACAGAATAAAAAACAGGACATATCCAGGGAATTCTACACGTCAAATGCGATGTTGAACCGAAGATGGATGCATCCATTCTGTGAAAAGCGACATGTTGTGACTAGACTTGCGGTACATGGGTTTCACCGCAAGATCTGCTCCAGGAAGGTGTTCCAGGATCCAGATGGAAATTGCATTTGTGAACTATGTGGGAATGTATGTGAAATGTACCATATCGTTTCTTGCCCAAAACGAACCATGTCGATAGTGGCATCCAGCACAGACTAGTGTACGAAATGTATACGTCAACAACATGGCCACAGGCTGCAATAAAGGTTATTATTGTTATTATTGTAAATATACATGTTTTAAGGATTTTTTAATTGTGAGGCATTTAAAGAGTAAGTGAGTGCGTTATGCTGAACCTGTAGGTACCCCTTATGTGTAGGTTGGTGTTAATGGGACCTTATTTCCGGTACAAAACTGGAATGGGACCTTAGCAGAATAATATAGGAAGGGATTATTATTATCACATTCTGAGTAAGATGAAGCTTGCAGCTGACAGGCAGCGTAATATGTCCAAAGATGTAAAAAATGGCATAGTAGAACTAGAAGAGGCCATTGATACCTTAGCCTATTGTGGACGTACTTCACATGCGGTACAAGACGAAGCTCACAAGGTTGTAATGAACGCCCTGCCGAAGGACATGCCCCATATTCCTAACAGCCGGAAAGAAGCCAATTCGGGCAATGCCCCTGCTCTGGAGGTGGACAAGAGGAATGAGACGGAAATATGGACTCCTGTTACATCGAGAACAGACAGAAGAATGGTAAAACTTCAAAAAAAGGATGAGAAGATGCAGGAGGATTTAGCTGATAAAGTTGGCATATCTCCCCATCAAGCAGCCCAAAACAGACAGAAAAGAACTAGTAGGCAACGACGAGCAGCCTTACTGATCAGACCAGCTGAAGATAAATCATATGCCGATATTCTGAAGGAGATTCGCCATAATGCAAACCCTAATGATACAGGAACTGAAGTCAGGTCCATTCGATAAACTAAAGCGGGAGACGTCCTTGTCGAGATGGGAGAAATTCCAGGGACAAAGCAGCTTTTAGTCATTCTCTGCGAAATGTTTTGGGTCTAATGCTACAGTCCGTAGGCTCGAAGCGAACGCAACTGTTGAACTCAGAGACCTTGAAGCACTAACTACTTCCGAAGAGGTCATGTAAGCTATCCAGAGAACTATTCCAGAGCTCTCTCCGGATACCAAGGTGCTGGTGACGAGGACGAATCCGAGGGAAGTGAAGATGGCTGTTGTCACATTAACAACTAGTGATACAGATGTAATCTTGAAGCAAGATCATATTCAATTGCAGGATTAGACGGAGGATCATGTTATTACGCTATTACAGATGTCTGGAGTATGGACATGTCGCTAGCAAGTGCAAAGGCACTGATCGGAGGGACTGATCACAAAGCTAGAGGATGTACGGCCTCGAAGAAATGTGTCCTTTGAAGAACGAGGTTTTGACAAAGAATATTTAGCACATGCTGTGGGATCTGGCCAGTGTAAGAGAGAACCTTTAGACAAAGAAAAGACTCTGAGGTTCAAATGATTCGTGTACTTGAATCCAATCTATATAGAAGTAAAACAGCCGATGATCTGCTGTATCAGCTGGTTACAGAGAAGCAAAGTGATCTCTTGTTAATCAGTGAACAGTGTAAAGAAAAAGTTAGTTGAGGTCAAGTGTCCTTGCATAATATGGTCCAGAAGTAACACGGGGAGTTTTAGTCGGTAGTCAGGAGCCCGACACTATGTGGACCTATCAGCGCGCGTAAAATCATGTTGGCAACAATGTCATGCATGTGTTGGTCAGAAATAATCTGAACTATTATGATCTATTTTGAAGCCAATTTTGGATGAAATCCATTTATTTGCATAGACGTTACAATGTATTTTAAAATTGGACCAATCAGCAGGCTTAGAATCATGTTGGAAGCACTGACGTATATTAGTTACTCCAAATTAGTCTAGAATGTAAGGTACTATACGTGTGCAAAGTTTAGAGCTGTTGGCTTGAATACTTTCTGATATATTGATATTAGGGTAAAAAGAAATAGAGACCGCATTTATTTACAGTTGGCTGCCCTGGTTGCTCTTAAGAATACGCATAGTCATATCTGTTATAGTACAAATAGCACATACGAAATTTGGTTGAAATCCAATTGAAAGTATAGGAGTTACATGTATTTACAATTCGTCATATCAGCGGGCTTAGAATCATGTTGGTAGTACTGAGGTCCATTAGTTACTCCAAATAATATAGAATGTCAGGTACTATACGTGTGCATAGTTTAAAGCTGTCGGCTTGCATTCTTTCTGATATATCGATATTTGGATAAAAACAATAGAGAGTGAATTTATTAGCAGTTGGCTGCCCTGGTGGCTCTTAAGATTACGCTCAGTCATATCTCTTTATGTGCACATAGTATATACGAAATTTTGTTGAATTCCAATTCTTCTTGCATCGTTATGCCCGACTCAGGAGCACGGTTGAACCTGTTTAGCTGATGTGTTGGCCTTCTTTTCCTTCCAAAATCTCTTCATCCTCTCGCTGAGCGCCTTTCTTCGGTCTTCTGTCCAAGTTATAGTGGCCCTGGTGTTGGGTTTGTCTTCAAATTGGTGATTGTCGATTAGGGTTCTGAATTTGCATCTGTCCTGTATAATATTGTCTGAAATGTTGATTTCCTGGAGATCTGTTTCAATTTCACGTAGCCAGCTGTTCTTGGTTTTTAGTGAGAGGGCCAAGTTGAGAATTCTTTTAGTCACTCTGCCATTGTTCATTCTGATAATGTGCCCGTAAAATTTCAATCGTCTTTTCCGAAAAGTATGAGACATTTTTTCACATTGGCGATATATTTCCTGGGATGACTTTTTCCTCCAGATTCCCTCTATAAAAACTGGGCCAAAAATTTTTCGTAAAAGTTTCCTTTCTTGTTTTTCAATCTCTTTGGTTAAAGATTTGCCACCAATGATTAAGGTTTCTGATGCATATAACGCCTCCGGTTTGATTACTGTATTATAATGTCTAAGTTTTGCTTTCCGAGATATTGATTTTTTGTTATACCTATTCCAAGTGATTCTGTAAGCTTTCTGTAATTTGGAAATTCTCTCTTTATTTGCTTCACGGTTTAAACCAGAGGGCTGAATAATTTCTCCCAGATATTTGAATTCGTTCACTTGAAAGATTTTGCCGAATTTAGTTCTCATAGGTTGTCCGTCTAAGTATCGTGAGGCTCCTTCCATGTACTGAGTTTTCTCATAAGAAATTTGAAGTCCCGTTTTGATGGCAATTTCATGTAATTTCTCAAAGGAATGAATTGCTTCTTACCTGTTATTAGAAAGGTTTGCTATGTCATCAGCAAAGGCCAAACAATGTACATGAATTCTATCTTTGAGTAGTCTACCAAGGGCTATTCCCTTAGTTTCCTTTTCCCAGGTCCTGATAATCTTCTCAAGTACGAGGTTGAACAGTAACGGAGATAATCCGTCTCCTTGGCGGACCCCAGTGTTAATTGCAAAAGGCTCAGATATTTCGCCGAGGAATTTAACTTTTGAAGTAGTGCCTGTTAATGTTTGTCTGATTAATTCTCTTGTTTTTCTATCCACTTGAAATTCTTCTAGAGTATTGAAAAGTGTTTGACGATCTATGCTTTTCTGAAATCTACAAAGGTAATGGTTGAATTCCAATTGATAATGTAGAAGTTATATGCATTTAAAAATTGGACCTATCAGCAGGCTTAGAATCATTTTGGCAACACTGTCATGTATGGCCTCCTGGAAATTAAACTGAAATATTAATATCTATATGTGTGCCAATTTTGGTATAGTTCCCATGCATACCTTCCAAGATATAGGCTACAACATGGAGCTGAAATTACGATTGCGATTTTTCAGCAGTTGGTTGCACTGACATCATTTTCAAATGCGGCATTGAGATATTCAGATAGAGATCTTTACTCATAGCAAATTTGGGTTCGATTGCTACAGCCGTTTAGGAGTTGTTAGGGGGGGGGGGGGACGACACACACACACAGCCAGACAGACACACATTTTCCCGGATCGATCTCATAAGTCTACTTTTTCCTCATTTTTACAAAATGCGAAAAGTAGGCTAAAAATTATTACTTTCGAGTTGAGCCACTATGGAGTACGAGTTAACAGTCAGTATCTCTTGAGCCCATCACTTCCCCTGTTTTTAGGCTATTTTCATCTATGAAACAAGAAGTTCCGTGACGAACTAAAGAGCCTACTTTTCTTAAAATTTAAGATTCATGCCAATGGTTAATCTATATGGACCTATATAGAATAATGACGAATTAAGTTGGTAATATTGAAATTTCTAATTAGTTCGAAATACTGTATACCTGGCATAATGTAGCCTAATAGAGAACTACAGTTGGCAGCCCCGGTGACTGAATATATTCTTAGTTCTATCTCTACAGAATACAAAATTTGGTTGAAGTCCAATGGATAGCATGGACGTTACATGCAGTTAAACATTGGATCTAACAGTGCGCGTAAAATCATGTTGGCAACAATGACATACATGTATTGGTCAGAAATAATCTGAAATGATATGATCTATTGTTGTGTAAATTTTGAATGAAATCCATTAGTTAGTATAGAAGTTACATGCATTTTAAAACTGGACCTATCAGCAGGCTTAGAATCATGTTGGCAGCACTGGCGTAGGCCTATATTAGTTACTCCAAATTAATCTAGAATGCCAGGTGCTATACGTGTGCAAAGTATAGAGCTGTTTTCTTGCATACTTTCTGATATATTGATATTAGGGTAAAAAATATACACAGCATTTATTAACAGTTGGCAGCCCTGATTGCTGTTAAGAATACTTATAGTCATATCTGTTATGTTACACATAGCAAATACGAAATGTGGTTGAAATCCAACTGATAGTATAGGAGTTACATGTATTTAAAAATTGGTCCTATCAGCAGGCTTAGAATCATGTTGGTAGAACTGAAGTATATAAGTTACTCCAAATTAATCTAAAATGTCAGGTACTATACGTGTGCATAGTTTAAAGCTGTTACTCCAAATTAATCTAAAATGTCAGGTACTATACGTGTGCATAGTTTAAAGCTGTCGGGTTGCATACTTTCAGATATATTGGTATTTGGATGAAGAAAATAGAGAGAGCAATTATTAACAGTTGGCAGCCGTGGTGGCTCTTAAGAATACACTCAATCATATCTGTTTATGTGCACATATTACATACAAAATTTGGTTGAAATCCAATTAATAGTGTAGAAGTTATATGCATTTAAACATCGGACCTATCAGAAGGCTTAAAATTATTTTGGCAACACTGTCATGAATGGCCTCCTGGAAATTAAACTGAAATAGTATTATCTACATGTGTGCCAATTTTGGAATAGCTCCCATGCATACCTTCCTTGACATCCATCATGGAGCTCAAATTTCTATTTTTTTTTCAGCAGTTGGTAGCACTGACATCATTTTTAATATGGGCTTGAGATATTCCGGTATACATCTTTACTCATACTAAATTTTTGTTTCGATTGCTGCAGCCGTTTAGGAGTTGATAGGGACACACACACACACACACACACACACACACACACACACACACACACACACACACACACACACACAGACAGACACACGTTTTCCCGGATCAATCTCATAAGTCGTTTTCCTCATTTTTGCAAAATGTGAAAAGTAGGCTAATAAAAATATTACTTTCGAGTTGCGACTTTCAAAAACCTGTTAACTACAAAACGAGCATGACGGCCAAGCCAAGTTAAACTTTTGCGATTTAACCATCCAAACGCAATGAAACTTGGTACACCAATGTTTATATACATTGTAATGTACTGCCATCTAATTTAGTTCAATTGTTTACACTACCTCAAGATGGCGGCTGTGCGAAATGTTCAAATTAAGATTTTATTTGTTGAGTCCTAATCATGCGATCGAACTGAACGTTTGAATAATTAACGCACTCAATAATAACTCAAACAATCCAACATGGCGACCATCTGAAATACTCAGACGGTTCTCAGTATCTAAGAATCTATTACAGCAATCAAACTGACAATTTGTATGTTGACAGAGGCAATTAATATTAGTAGGATATATGAAAATAGGCTGTAGTTCTTCTTGTTTTTCTCCTGTTCATTAGTTGCCTCATTCTTTATTTGTTTACCATTTCTTCTTCTAGTATGTAAGTTATAGTTTTCATTCTCATCTCATCTCTCACCATCACCCAAACCATTAGGGGCCGATTACCTAGATGTTAGGCACCTTAGAACAACAATCATCTTCATCATCTTGACAGTAAGAATAAGCCGCACTTTTCTTGATTACAGTAAATAACCAAGTATCCTATCTCTCAAAACATATGGACTCAAGATTCAAATATACCACGATAAATGGAACAAAATTGCTATTAGGTATTTTTAGGTGCTCGCATATCATGAATCATTTTAGCGTGATTCGGACAAGTATTAACGTTTTTTTTTTGTATTTAGAAGTGAGGAAAGAAATAGGTAAAAACCTAAGAATCCAACCCCTAGTGATAACAAATTACAGTATCTAACTTATAGTACATTACGCAACGATCCTATAATGGCAATAATTAAGACACGAGTATGTTTATAAAACGAGCGTATGCGAGTTTTTAATTTCCATACGAGGGTCTTAATTACCATTATAGGCGAGTTGCATACGACTGTTTATGTTTATGTTCGTACATAAATATTCATAAATATCTGTCGACATTTCGCCAGGTTTTGGGTACTGTATAGATCGCATGGGACGCAGAGAATACCTTGTTTTTGACCATGGCCTCCTCAAATACCCCAATATGACACTAACCCCGTAGTGAAATTTAAAATAGTAGGCCGTGGAAGTCAGAACAGGTGCGATGCTATCCTTACCTAATTGGTCACACAACTGTTCCTTGAGCTCTGATTCGTAATTCCTGGGGGTTGTAGAGGGGACTAAGTAGATCACGGTTTGAATAGGAACCCTTGTCCGGATATTTATCGTTTCGATACCAAATCGGTTTGATGATCACTTTCATTTTACATTCCCCATTTCACGGAACGCAAATAACATTGGCTGAGGGCAACCTCTGCAGTCCCCTGATGTCATACAGTACGTAGCCTATGTATTCTGTTTACAAACCGTAATGACTGTGAGACCGCTTTGACAGGTCGAGGTAATCCAATTTTGAGACCACCACGATCGCCAGATTTATCTCCCCTGTGGGGCCACATGAAGAACCTTGTTTGTGAGACGTCTGTCGAGTCGGAACAAGATCTTGTTGCTCACGTTCTGGCGGCAGCGCACATAATTGAACATACAACAGGTCTCGTGGGACGACATACACAGCAGGGTCGCCACGTGGAACAACTCTTGTAGTGTCTGTAGTGAAGTGGGAGATGTGCAATCGAGTCAAACTAATTTGGTATCGAAACGATACATGTCCGGACATGGGTTCCTAATCAAAATGTGTCCTACGTAGTCCGCTCGACAACCCCCACAAGTTTGTAATAGGAATTATAAATCACCCTGTATAAGTCGTATCAATCATTGTAGTGTCTAAAACTTACTAAAATCGTATCACCTTGTGACATATCGCAGTGGTTGCGCCCTCACCTGTGTTTCTTAAATACAAGCTCATTGCCTATAGTGGTTGATTCTTAACATCACATTTTGCTGTTATGGGATAAAACCACAAACAACGTTCGAGTGGGCACCTTCCGTGGCGTAGTGGGTAGCATGCTGAGCTTCTATGCCCAAGGTCGCGGGTTCAATTCCGGCCGAAGTCGTTGGATTTTTTAAGAACGTTAAAAATCCCTCAGAATGCCTTCCTTCGGAGGGGAAGTAAAGCCGGCGGTCCCATGTTAAAGATTTATGGCATGTTAAAGAACCTTCCTCTAATTGCACCTGTGTGAAGCTAAATTGTATAGGTTAAGAATGTAAACAACGCTCCTAGGTTGGTACGTTCGTTGCCAAGAGCCGACTGCGGTGGCGTCTAGTAGCTAAGTTCTGCACTAGTAGTCGTCGACGGTGGCGTTTGGCGGCAAAAGTAGGAACTATTTTAAAAATTCTAAGTTGCACTCCTTACTTGAATTAAAAGAAAACAGATAACACACACTAATACAGTCATCACAATTAACACCGGTTATCAGACAGATTCTATACACACCCAAAGTACACGGGACTACATGACCGCGTTGTCGCAGTCCCTAAACTTAAGAACCAACCAATCAACATTCGATTGCAGGATTTCCACATGTTTAGATTCGGCGAAGAATATGTCCCCTGTATCCCTGTCCCTATGTTCGCCACTGTCAGGAGGAACTGCCTGGTTCTTGCGACGGGCTCTTAGAATTTTGGACAAAACTAGCTGGTTGGTTGGTTGGTTGGTTGGTTGGTTCCTCAGGTTAGGGGCTGCGAGAACGCGGTCATGTAGCCCCGTGTACTTTGGGTGTGTGTAGAATGTGTCTGATAACCGGTGTTAATTGTGATGACTGTAATAGTGTGTGTTATGTATTTTTTAATTCAAGTAAGGACTGCAGACGATCAATTATGAAATAGATCCTACTTTTGCTACCAAATGTTACCCTCCACGACTCCTAGCTGCGGACTTAGCTACTAGATGGCATCGCAACACTAACGGCGAACGTTGGAACTAATAAAGCGTTAATAATAATAATAATAATAATAATAATAATAATAATAATAATAATAATAATATCGTATGGCCTCGGGTGCCGGGTGCAAGCTTTGTAATTTGACACCCAGAGGGTAGCTTGCATGTCGAATTTCGTTGTTCCTTGAAGCACTATGGAAAACAAGGAGGTTAGATATCTAAGTTCCTTGAACACTATAGCGCTTTCTAGTAGAGAAATGAGGAACTTTGTTTTGGCGGAAACTCCCGAGATTAATTTTGCCATTATGAACACGGCCTACTGAATTCAAAAGGGTTCTTTGACATGCCAACATCGTATGACATGCGTGTCGTATTTTTACCGCCTTTCAAAAAATCACTTACCACGCCCAGGAGCGAAGCTGCAATCTTGGGGTTACTAGACCCACACGCTAACCACTCACCCACCGTGGCAAGCTAATATAGCGTTAATCAAATCTAACCTACAAATTTCAGCATCACACAATAGTTTTTTACATGCCATAAATCTGTGGCATGGGACTGCCAACTTTACTTCTCCTCCGAAGGAAGGCATACTGAGGGATTTTTAACGCTCTTAAAAATTCCGACGACTTCGGCTGGGTTTGACCCCGCGATCTTGGGCATAGAAGCTCAGCATGCTACCAACTACGCCACCGAAGCGTGTTCGTGGATATTTCGCTGTTGGCAGCACTGAGATCACAACAGTCTATTGTCAAGAGTAAGTTATGGTTTTTGAATCACGATCTGTTTGTGTTGAAGGCAAAACAGAAGCTGTTTGCGATGTAGACCTCTAGCCTGTCCATTGCTCTATTTGAGAAACCACGCGTGTTTTAGCCTCAGTCTAATTCTAAAAGATTGCACGAGGTACATTTACGTCACAAAAATCCAATTAATGTATTGATTGCGCATGCAGTGATTCACAATTATTTGATTAGTGAAATGTGTATCGATAACATTCCTCATAGACTAGGTCATGATGTGTACTAACCTGAGTGTCAGGAAGGCGGCCTCATGACGCCACACCACCGTCTGTCTCGCGACTAAAACACCCCATGGCGCCATTATTGATCAGACAGCCAGGGCGCGGAATTACCCCTTGCGCAGAGCCATACTACCCTTCTCCACAGGTGTTTGAGGGGAGGAACATCTGCCCTAATACCATGGATATAGAGGACCAAGAATTACCCTTACCCCTACAAAATTAAGCGACTTAAGGGGAGGTTGTAAGCCCTATCTCCGCCATGTTAAATTTGTCAAATTCATGTTCCTTTTTCTCATTAAGTATTTAACCTATTGAAACAAAACCTTACAGATATTTAGATCTATATTTTATCTTTAAAGGATTGTTTTTGAAAATGTGTATGTTTGTAATTTTTTTTCAGAGGTTAAATTTTTCAACTTTTTTTCTCTACGAAAACATAAAATATTACTTTTTCTATTTCTGATAATTCATAGGAAAACACACAATCCTTGAGTTGATCATATTGAGAGCGCTATTGTTAATACTTCCTGAGAAAAAGGAACATTTGCCTCGAGAAAATCAAAAGTGAAGAAAAATGCTCTTCAAGATAAGTGTTACCGTAATGTGCACCTGGCCCATCTTCATCTTCTCTGTCCCTCTTCTGGTTTCTTTTGAACTTCCTAGTTTATTTAGAGAGAGAAAAGAAGGAGAAAGAGAATAAGGAGGAGGAAAGGGAGGAGCAGGAGAAGGGGAAAGAGAGGAAGGAGCAGAAGAATAAAGAGAGGAAGGAGCAGAAGAATAAAGAGAAGAAGGAGCAGAAGAAGAATGAGGATGAGAAAGAGGGGAAGGAGCTGGAGACGAAGGAGGAGTAGAAGGAGAAAGGGAAGAAGGAGCAGGAGGAGGAAGATTGGGAGGAGAGGAAAAGGAGGAGAAGGATAAAGAGAAGAAGGAGCAGGAGGAGGAGAAGGAGCAGGAGGAGGAGAAGAAGAATGAGGAGGCGAGAATATGCCAGTTCTCTCGAACAGATCTACAGGGGGGCGTGGCTTAAATGACCTATAAACGGCGTTTAGTTAACATTTTCAGCCAATATATAAAAACAAGTGTCCTGACTGACTGACTCATCATCGCCCAGCCAAAACTATTGAAGTTAGAATCATGAAATTTTGGGGATATGTTCGTGGTAAGTCGAAAACGCGCACCAAGGAAGGATTTTTGGATATTCAGGTTCTAAAGGGGTAAGGGGATAGGCCTGCATTTCATTGAATAACAATATCTCCCGATTGGTTTCATTGGGAGATGTAATTCTCGGCATATAAACACATAAAACTTAAGAAGACATGTGTCTGAGGGTTTTTTGATGTGAAGTATATTATGAGGTGAAAGGGGTGAAAAGTGGGGGTTGAATGATTCCTAACGGAGCGTGTATCTCTTAAACGACATAGGCGAGGAGTTTGAAACTCAGTGGAAAAAAATCAGCTTAAAAAGTAAGTAAATAGGTGTTTGACCGTTTTTTCATAAATCCAATTTAAGGGCCCAATAGGGAGGGGTGAAATTCTGGGGGGGGGGGGAAACAGGAAAGAAAGTGTCCTAACTGATTGACTGACAGACTCACTCATCAAACTCAGGGGAAAAACTGCTTAAAAATAAGTAAATAGGTGTTTGACAGTCTTTTTCATAAACCCAATTTAAGGGGGTCTTGGGGAGGGGTGAAATTCTGAAAAAAGGAAATTGAGAGAAAAAGTCCTGACTCACTCACCATCGCCCAGCCAAAATTATTGAAGTTAGACACATGACATTTCGGGGAATATGATCATTGTATATCGGAACCGTCCACTAAGGGAGGATTTTCGGATATTCAGGGGGTCTTAAGGGGGTTAAACCTGCATTTCATTGAATAACAATAACTCCCGATTGGTTTCATTGGGGGATGTGTTACTCGGCATATGAACACATAAAACATAAGAAGACATGTGTCTGAGGGTTTTTCGATGTGGTGTATATTATGAGGGTGAAAGGGGTGAAAAGTGGGGGTTGAAGGATTCCTAACGGAGCGTGTATCTCTTAAACGACATAGGCGAGGAGTTTGAAACTCAGCGGAAAAAATCAGCTTAAAAGATAAGTAAATAGATGTTCAATCGTTTTTCTTCTTAGATTCAATTTACGGGGCTCATGGGGAGGGGTGAAATTCTGGGGGCGGGGGCGGAAAGAAAGTGTCCTAACTGATTGACTCACTCACTCTTCAAACTCAGGGAGAGAAAACTGCTTAAATATAAGTAAATAAGTGTTTGACATGACTTTTTATTACACAAAAACATTTTCCTTTTTGCCAGCCTCCCACCGCCATTCATCTGTGACGTCATAGCCAGTCTCAAAGCAAGTCTATACTTGTAGAACATGTCATGTGACAAGGTTAGGTTTACTGAGCTGAGGTTACCTTAGGTTCTAGCTCTATCTCACTCCCAGCCAATCATTAACCTTGAAAGCACGCTAGAGTTCTTGGAATCTGTTCATGTAATTATTATTCTTGACAGTACTTTGGAAATTACACCCTGAAAAATATCAATCCCTTTATTTTTTTTTAACTGTTAATATTATTATTATTATTAGCCAAGTCACTTTACTAAAATTTAATTTATGTGTATTAGTTGATATGAAAGTCTCTACAACCAGCCATGCTTGCACCCACTTTTTTGCTTTCACTTTTGCTCCCATATTAATGCCAACTCTTATAACTATAAGCAACAGCAAAATGTAAATGGAATAATATTTCTGATAATGTTCAAAACAAAAGTCCTGAGGTCTTGGGTTTGAATTCTCAACTATGGTTGTCAGCCAATGAGTTATACTACAGAAAACTTTTTATTTTTGTGTTGTGTTGCATGATAATTTGCCCATTTCGCGGTGTAGTGGCTAGTACACTTGGGTGTTATCCCAGAGGTTTTGGGTTCCAACTCGACTATGGCCAGAATTTAATTTTTGATCTGAGAGTTGGAAGGTTAGGTTAGGTGAAGTTAGGTTAGGTGAAATTAGGTTGGGAGAAGTTAGGTTAGGTTAGGTTAGGGGAGATTGTTTTAGTAAAACACCACATTTGACCCCACTTTTTACTCACACATTTTGCTCCCACTTTGGGCACTCACTTTTGCTCGCTCTTTTTGCTCCCACTTTTGCTTTCACATTTTCTCCCACTTTCTGCTCCCATATTTTCTCACACTTGTTTGCTCCCACTTCTGCTTACACGTTTTGCTCCCACTTTTCTTTGCTCTCATATTTGCTCCCACTTTTGCTTACACTTTTTGGTCCCACTTTTTCTCTCTCACTTTTTGCTCCCCCTTTTGCTTTCACATTTGCTCCCATACTTGCTCCTACTTTTTTTTTTGCTCTCATATTTGCTCCCACTTTTTGCTCTCACTTTTTTCTCTCACTTTTTGCTTCCACTTTTGCTTTCACATTTGCTCCCATACTTGCTCCCACTTTTGCTTTCACATTTACTCTCATTATTGCTTCTACTTTCTTCAGATCCCACTTTTTGCTCCCAATTTTTGCTCCCACTTTTTGCTTCCAATTTTTTGCTCCCACTTTTACATTCACTTTTGCACTCACTTTTGAACCCACTTTTGCACTCACTTTTACACTCACTTTTGCTCCCACTTTTTGCTCCCACTTTTAGCTCCCACTTTTTGCCCCCACTTTTTGCTCCCACATTTTGCTCCCACTTTTTGCTCCCACTTTTTTTTGCTCCCACATTTGCACCCATATAGGCTCGCACATTAAACTATTGTTCTTATTGCCAAGTTGTCTTTACTAGAGCTTAGTCTAAGCTTGACAGTTGATATGGAAGTATCTGTGACTAGGTATGGTAAGCCTCATGCATTCTATAAAGGATATTCATATATTGTGAAACGAACCAATAAAAATGGAACTGTTATTTGGCGTTGTACAAAACAACGTTCAAAACAAAGTCGCAGTGAGCTAAAAAGCAAAAATAGTGAGGTTTTAAGTGTCAGTGATCATCAATGTAGTGTACTGCATGAAACACTGTTGCTGTCAACAGAAAATCATGAAAATGTTAAAATGCAAGTGCTACAAAACAATACTACTATTGAAAATAATTCAATGTTCAAAAAACCCTTAACATTATCAAAAGCCACGCAGACTCTACATGAGGACACTGTAGAGGAAGAGGAAGAGGATCAGGAAGAGGACCAGGAATATTTAACTGGTTTTAGTAATGTTGAGGATAATGTTGAGGATAATGTTGAGGATAATTATAGTGATTATAATAATAGTGATATAGATCATGCTGCTTATGATTATGATAGTGATAATGATCCAAAACAAGACAATAACGTTTTCATGCCTATTGTTCATCGTGGAAGAAAAAAGATCTACAACAAGCTTTGTTTTTAAAACTATAACACACTATCGTAAAGGCAAAGACTTGTATTAAGTGTGATTTTTATTGTCATAATCATGTATACTCTGCAATGTTAAATATTCTGACTTCTATAGAAAATAAAACAGCATTGTACCATTATTTTCATTTATTTACAAACTTTATATAATTTTTTATGATAATATTTTTTAAGACAATACTAAACACTAAAACATTATTATCTATACACATATTTTTCTTTCAGTTCATTGTCATGACTTATATCTTCCATTATTATTTGACATTTGTTTTTTATATTTAATTAAAACGAACCATGCACCTATTGTTTTTAAAACCTTCATAAATTAAGTGTACAGGTTGTACAGCATTATTGACTTCATCAAAAACACTCTCCGACATATCATTAAACCGTGTAGGCAGAAATGTCTCAAAGTTTTCACATACACAAAGTACACGATCACCATATGCTGTTTTCAATTTCCGAATCTTGATAATGCGGAATGGAATATGCATTGGCAATTCGCTGAGCTTCTTTGTCTCTAAGCCACATGCTTGACCCACAGCATTCAAAACATTCATTGTAATAGTCTATAAACAAAAGAAAAAGCATATCTATTACACTCTAAAACAGCTTTAATAATATTGTGCAATTAGGGATTTTGCACTACGCATGGCTGATAAATTTTACTATTTTTGCAAGAAATGCCCTAACTGTAGCAGATACTGCTTTTCTGCATATAGCACAAGTGTTGAGTTCTAATGCACACTTGACACAGGCTATCATGTGTCCACAAGGCAAAAATACAACACCTAGTTCATCTTGATAACAAATTTTACATAATTGTTGGTCACATTTTTGTATCTGTTCGTGAGACAAGTCTTTTCTTTGAGCCTCGTGTATTTGCTCTGCATGTTCTAACTCTAAAGACACTTTTAAGTCTTGTACTGCAATCATGTTTTCTTTACGAATAGTGTTCACAAATTCCTGACCTTTAAGCAACACCGTGTATTTGCAGTTAGGTAACCAACGAGCGTGTTGCACAAAACGGTCATCAGTCATTTGCCAATCCTTTAAAGCAAATCCACAATAAAAAACATATTGTTTTATCCCCTTCACCAGTATAAAAAAAATCCAGCTTCACTTAGTTGTTTGGTAAGGTGTTTTAATATTAATGGTCAAATAATTTTATAAGATTCTAAACGTTTTTCAACAGAGCTGTACTCTGGGTGTGCTAGTGCTTTAGTCTTGCAAACTCCCAATTTTTCAAAAGCACATGCCAATTCAACACTGTCTATGGCATATGGACCACATATATCGACACTACTGTTGTTGACTGGCAATACATCATTATTATTTATTTGTGATTCAGCAACGTAAGTAGCGGCCAATGGTCTTGTGGTTCGGTAAAATGAATGCACGGGTAGGTTACCCACTTGCTTTCCAAGCATGTAAGGACAACAAGGAGACCATCGCAAATGGTCTCTAAAGGGATCATCCCCTTTTTCCCAGTGTGAAAGTTCAATACGACAAAACACACAGCGCACCACATCTTCTCGGTTCAAGTAAAAAACCCCGGCTTTTGCAAGTTCATGTGTCGACAAAAAGCCTACAGGCTAGGATTCAAATGTTAACCAACGGTCAAGTTCTGATTTTAAATTTAACCCACGTGGTAAACCAACTTGCTCACTTGTTGTATTTGGTACTAACGCCATGTGTTATAATAAAACTTTTTCTTATTGTAAGTTATTAACGTTGCACAGAGTACTTTAAAGCACAATGTATGCTTGTTCACTGTCTGTTCATTACGTTAATGGCGCATGACGACACCTAAAAGCAAACAAAATAACCCATCACTCAATCAATCAATCAATCAATACTTGTAAATAAAACGTTAACATTAATTGGCATTAATAAATCCAAACACCATTAAAAATAAAAAGTCCTCTCGGCACGCCGGAAGGCGGTGGTAGATTTCACCGGACAAACTTGGGGATAGTCGAAAATAGGCAGAATATGCAGGTTTTCGTAGAAGGATCAGACCACATTTATTGCGTGAAAGTATTTTATAATTGGAGATTAATTAACTTTGTTTTTCGTCATTTTATGCATATTTTAAACATTCTATTGTCTTATGATGACGGTAACCTTCTTGTCATTCGGAGTCCATTTTTATACTTGTGGTCACACTGTCCTTATGCAAAGTTTCGACACTGATGTGTAACTATGTAACGGTCTATTACTTCTTCACGCAAAATTATATCTCCCGCAGAGATGTTGGTTGGTTCCTCAGTTTAGGGGCTGCGACAACGTGGTCATGTAATCCCGTGTACTTTGGGTGAGTGTAGAATCTGTCTGATAAACGGTGTGAATTGTGATAGCTGTATTAGTCTGTAATTCAGGTAAGGAATGCAGACGCTCAATTTCAAGCAGTAGTTCCTAATGTTGCTACCAGATACTACCGTCAACGACACCTAGCTGTGAACTTGGCTACTAGATGCCACCGCAATCAGCAACGAACGTTGGAACTTCCCCTCCAAAGGAAAGCATACTGAGGGATTTTTAGCGCTCTTAGAAAATCTGACGACTTTGGCCGGCTTTGAACCCGCGACCTTGGGCATAGGAGTTCAGCATGCTACCAGTTAAGTCACCGAAGCCGCATCACACTTAGTCAGATGGAAATCTGAATCTGATCTCGCGCAAGTGCGTTGTCATGGCAACGTCTGATGGCTCATCCCTCATCAATTTAGTAGTGTTGCCATGTCAACCACTGATAGCTCTTGGCATTTTCTTACAATTCCGAAATCATTTTTCTCATCCCTTGGCGTAATGGTGGCTCATATCAAAAATTCTTTCAGACAAAAGTTTTAGGTAATTATTAGGGGAATATTGTCCATTTTGTACGGTTTTGATATTGTGCCTATTAACAGAGATATGATTAATGTTTCCCGAAAAAAACACTTTTTCCCACCCCTTTGGTCAATGGTTGGTGCTATCAAAAAAACGTTTCAAACATAAATTTCTGAGCTTTATCCGACACATAGTATGAACTTTGAACGGATTCGATATTTCACATATTAAGAGAGTTATAGCAATATTTCATTTTTTCGAAAAAAAAAGTCCCCCATTTTCATCCCCTTCGACCGATTTAGCCCAGTAACGAACTCGTCCGAGATTTTATGGGTATACATATTCGGTAAAAAATTCAAAGTGATTGGTGCAAAATTACGGCAGTTATCGTGTCCACAAGAAACTGATATACATATATATACATATATTACATAAATTATATATAAACTTTTGAACTGACGGAGGTTTTGGGATTTGGTGGATGTGAAACGCGAAGATATGTCGACATTTTCCGGAAATCGAAACATGGTACCCATTGCAATAGTTAGCTTTCTAATGAAATCTACCTAAAATACTGCCGTCAACGACACCTAGCTGTGAACTTGGCTACTAGATGCCACCTCAATCAGCAACTCGCAACGAACGTTGGAACTTCCCCTCCGAAGGAAAG
This sequence comes from Meconema thalassinum, assembly GCA_946902985.2. Taxonomy (NCBI): domain Eukaryota; kingdom Metazoa; phylum Arthropoda; class Insecta; order Orthoptera; family Tettigoniidae; genus Meconema; species Meconema thalassinum. The sequence goes on from OX336396.1 coordinate 5,234,809, forward strand.
CAAACTCAGGTTTTTAGCGCTCTTAGTAAATCCGACGACTTCAGCCGGGTTTGAACCCGCGACCTTGGGCATAGAAGTTCAGCATGCTACCAGTTCCGATACCGAAGTCGCTTCCCATTGACATATGAAAACTGAATGTGATCTCGTGCAGTGGCGTTGTCATAGCAACTGCTGATGGTCATCCCTTATCAATTAAAAGTAAAGTTGTCATGGCAACCTCTCTTGGCACTTGGCATTTTCTTATAATTTAAATCATTTTGTTCACCCCGTGGCGTAATGGTGGGTCATATCAAAAATTCTTTCAGACAAAAGTTTTAGGTAATTATTGGAGGAATATTGTTCAGTTTGTGCGGTTTTGATATTGTGCCTATTAACAGAGATATGATTAATGTTTCCCGAAAAACCCACTTTTTCCCACCCCTTTGGTCAATGGTTGGTACTATCAAAAAACTTATTTGACATAAATTTTTGGCACTTATCCGACACATATTATGAACTTTGAAGGGATTCGATATTTCATGTATTAAGAGAGTTATAGCGATATTTCACATTTTCGAAAAAAAGCCCCCCATTTTTACCCCCTTTGACCGATTTTGCCCATTAACGAACTCGACCGAGATTTTATAGGGATACATATTATGTAAAAAATTCAAAGTGATTGGTGCAAAATTACGGCAGTTATCGTGTCCACAAGAAACTGATATATATATATATATATACATAAATTATATATAAACTTTTGAACTGACGGTGGTTTTGGGGTCTGGGGGATGTGAAACGCGAAGATATGTCGAAATTTTCCGGAAGTTGAAACATGGGACCCATTGCAATAGTTAGCTTTCTAAAGAAATCTACCTAATAAACTATATGTTGGCACTAACAGTAACACATGTACTTATTTTCTTTCTATAAAGCTACAGTCATTTACATCCCCCCTTTAACCAATATATAAACAAAAATGAATGTCATGTCATTTTGTTCACATTATCATGTTCAAACCTGTGGATATTCGTTGAGTCCATAGGGAACCACCCATAAATTAAATTTAAATTTTTGTTTGTAGAAAATCCAACATGGCCTTGTACTTTTCCCAGTCAACAACAACATAGCCATTAATCAAGAAAGCAATCATCGTCCTAGTCATGTACAGGTAATGAATTTTTTTGTCTACCAGTTTTCAGTAGTGGTAAAATGGAATAGCATTTTATGTTAGTCTTACCTGAGTTTTAAATAGTTCACTGCCTGGAAACAATGGTTGCACTTTACTGCGTCTCAGGTTTTCAGCGACTGCTACGGCGGTAAGGCTTTTCTTTCCAAGTTTCTAAAAATAAATAAAATAAACCGTTATAAATACCGAAATTCAGGTTAGTACATGCATTTTATAAAGCAAAATATGAAACAAGAAAATGAAACAAGTTAGTTTAAAAAAATAATCCCACCTTCACTTGCAGTGGCTTCTTGCTGTTTCCTTCTAGTGGGCTCAAAAGTGCATTGGTATCTTCTCTCTCAGACATGTAAGGTAAACCAATTATCTGCAAACAAATAAATTAAAAAATCAATAATTACCTAATCAATAAATAATTGCTTGTAAATATATATAAATCAATAAATGTATAAATGAATAAATATATACCTACCTCACAATAAGAATAAGTATTTTCCACCAACACCAAAACTGTTAAACAAGACCAGGGGTTTCACGCAACGCAATGTGTTCAAAGGCTAAGTGAGAGAGGAAATGATAACGACATGTCTTTATATATGTTATGTTGCATGTATAATCATTTTTTCCCACGCTTTGAACATTCTGTTATCATGCACGTGGACAGATAACGTCCAAGGTGAACACCTGTGGCAGAAAAAATTTCACATGAACTTGCATTTTGTCACGTATGAAGCAAACAGGATGTAACTTGTTTAGCGTACATGTGGTTTCATATGTGTTCACATGCATTTCACATTCCCCTGCCACCACAATGGTCAAATTATTTCACCTTCAAGCGTCATTGTCATTTTCCATTGCACCTGTTGTCAAGTCAGATCAGCGCCATCCAATAAGCTCATATGACATTCACCTCCTGTTCCTCTGCAAGTTTGTTTTCTGTACTCGCTTTGACCAACATAGAACCAAGTTCTCATCACCGTTTACACGTTAAAGGTAAAATATCAGAAAAACGCCCGCTCGCTCTGTCGTACACTGACCCGCCGAAATAGTGATTGTTATATTAAGCATGGTCCTTGTGGTTAGCGACAGGTTCGTTGAAACACACACACACACAGCAGTATCGTCTCTCTCAACCACCACGCTTCATGGACATTATAAACAGGTAAAGAAAAAGAAAACGTTTTTTCAACATGTATGGCGTTAGGCCCTTTTTGAATTATTTTTTGGAAAACATATCTACCACATTTAAAAGGGGGCGTTAGCCCGACTCCTAGGACACCTTGTACATGTCTCTAGCGTTATTTGTTCGTGAGATATCGGCAAAATCACAAAAAACACGTGTTTACCCCAAAATCGAGTTTCCAATATTTTTTTTTAAATTATAACGGGTGGTCCATAGCAAAGAGGACGCCACCCCGAGTCCTTGGACCCGTCGTACACGCCTCTAGCATAATTGGTTCGCGAGATAGAGCAAAAAGTCTAAAATCACAGTTTTACCCCAAAACATTCTGTTTCCCTCATTCTCAAAAACTTTAACCAATTACCAAAATAAAGAGGGTTTCGAGACAAGCCATTTGACACGTCATAGGACCAAATCCCACCATGCATTCGTGAGATATCGGAAAAAGTCTAAAATCATGGTTTTATCCCCAAAAAGCCTGTTTCCCTCATTCTCAAAACTTTAACCTATTAATAACATATATAGGGTTTCGAGACAAGCGATTTGACTCGTCACACGTCCAAATCTGACCTTGCGGTCGAGAGATATCGGCAAACTTCGTAGGAAAGTAGGCGACAATCTGGCTCTCTCCTCACCACCAGAACCCATTCTTATCAATCATTTTTTTTTTCAAAGAGCTCGCCCTCTTATAAAAATCCCAAGTGCGCATGCGTAAAAAACAAGAACAAAAATGTTAATCCATAGCGGCAGCCAGAAAAACGCATGCGCTATATGAGCAACAACGTTTAAGTTCATTTTAGCAGCGCACCTTATACATATCGCATTTGAAAAGAGACTTTCACTAAAAAAATAAAATTTCACCCCCTAAAAGGGGTAGGTTTTATTTAGGGGTTGAATTGAGTGGTTCATTGGAAAGAGGGCGTCAACCCGAGTCCAACGACACCTCATTCGTGAATCTCCGACCACGGGTTCGAGAGTTATTAATTATTTTAACTTGTACAGTCTGGTACAAATAAAATGGGTGGCCTAGAAACCGCCTCACCCCCCTACTAGCGCTATCCAAAGTGGACTACACACAGGCTGCCCCTTTAGGGCCATTCACAATAGGCATAGATATAATGTTATAATACTTGTCCGAGCGCAAGGGCTCATGGGCAATGCTCGTAGATCATATTGCTACATTGTAGAACTTGTCCTGAGTTTAGAAGGCTGTGCCACACACTAATACGATCAGCTGTTGAGAGACAGAGCGCAAGGGCTCATGGGTAATGCTCGTACATCATATTGCTACATTGTAGAACTTGTCCTGAGTTTAGAAGGCTGTGCCACACACTAATACGATCAGCTGTTGAGTGACAGAGCGCAAGGGCTCATGGGTAATGCTCGTTGATCATATTGCTACATTGTAGAACTTGTCCTGAGTTTAGAAGGCTGTGCCACACACTAATACGATCAGCTGTTGAGTGATAGAGTGCAAGGGCTCGTGGGTAATGCTCGTAGATCATATTGCTACATTGTAGAACTTGTCCTGAGTTTAGAAGGCTGTGCCATGCACTAATACGATCAGCTGTTGAGAGACAGAGCGCAAGGGCTCTTGGGTAATGCTCGTAGATCATATTGCTACATTGTAGAACTTGTCCTGAGATTAGGAGGCTGTGCCATACACTAATACGATCAGCTGTTGAGTGACAGAGCGCAAGGGCTCATGGGTAATGCTCGTAGATCATATTGCTACATTGTAGAATTGTCCTGAGTTTAGAAGGCTGTGCCACACACTAATACGATCAGCTGTTGAGTGACAGAGCGCAAGGGCTCATGGGTAATGCTCGTAGATCATATTGCTACATTGTAGAACTTGTCCTGAGTTTAGAAGGCTGTGCCACACACTAATACGATCAGCTGTTGAGAGACAGAGCGCAAGGGCTCATGGGTAATGCTCGTACATCATATTGCTACATTGTAGAACTTGTCCTGAGTTTAGAAGGCTGTGCCACACACTAATACGATCAGCTGTTGAGTGACAGAGCGCAAGGGCTCATGGGTAATGCTCGTTGATCATATTGCTACATTGTAGAACTTGTCCTGAGTTTAGAAGGCTGTGCCACACACTAATACGATCAGCTGTTGAGTGACAGAGCGCAAGGGCTCATGGGTAATGCTCGTAGATCATATTGCTACATTGTAGAACTTGTCCTGAGTTTAGTAGGCTGTGCCAGACACTAATACGATCAGCTGTTGAGTGACAGAGTGTAAGGGCTCATGGGTAATGCTCGTAGATCATATTGCTACATTGTAGAACTTGTCCTGAGTTTAGGAGGCTGTGCCATACACTAATACGATCAGCTGTTGAGTGACAGAGCGCAAGGGCTCATGGGTAATGCTCGTAGATCATATTGCTACATTGTAGAATTGTCCTGAGTTTAGAAGGCTGTGCCACACACTAATACGATCAGCTGTTGAGTGACAGAGCGCAAGGGCTGATGGGTAATGCTCGTAGATCATATTCCTACATTGTAGAATTGTCCTGAGTTTAGAAGGCTGTGCTCCACACTAATACGATCAGCTATTGAGTGACAGAGCGCAAGGGCTCATGGGTAATGCTTGTAGATCATATTCCTACATTGTAGAATTGTCCTGAGTTTAGAAGGCTGTGCCACACACTAATGCGATCAGCTGTTGAGTGACGGAGCGCAAGGGCTCATGGGTAATGCTCGTAGATCATATTGCTACATTGTAGAACTTGTCCTGAGTTTAGGAGGCTGTGCCATACACTAATACGATCAGCTGTTGAGTGACAGAGCGCAAGGGCTCATGGGTCATGCTCGTAGATCATATTGCTACATTGTAGAACTTGTCCTGAGTTTAGAAGGCTGTGCCACACACTAATACGATCAGCTGTTGAGTGATAGAGCGCAAGGGCTCATGGGTAATGCTCGTAGATCATATTGCTACATTGTAGAACTTGTCCTGAGTTTAGAAGGCTGTGCCACACACTAATACGATCAGCTGTTGAGTGACAGAGCGCAAGGGCTCATGGGTAATGCTCGTTGATCATATTGCTACATTGTAGAACTTGTCCTGAGTTTAGAAGGCTGTGCCACACACTAATACGATCAGCTGTTGAGTGATAGAGTGCAAGGGCTCGTGGGTAATGCTCGTAGATCATATTGCTACATTGTAGTACTTGTCCTGAGTTTAGAAGGCTGTGCCACACACTAATACGATCAGCTGTTGAGTGACAGAGTGTAAGGGCTCATGGGTAATGCTCGTAGATCATATTGCTACATTGTAGAACTTGTCCTGAGTTTAGGAGGCTGTGCCATACACTAATACGATCAGCTGTTGAGTGACAGAGCGCAAGGGCTCATGGGTAATGCTCGTAGATCATATTGCTACATTGTAGAATTGTCCTGAGTTTAGAAGGCTGTGCCACACACTAATACGATCAGCTGTTGAGTGACAGAGCGCAAGGGCTGATGGGTAATGCTCGTAGATCATATTCCTACATTGTAGAATTGTCCTGAGTTTAGAAGGCTGTGCTCCACACTAATACGATCAGCTATTGAGTGACAGAGCGCAAGGGCTCATGGGTAATGCTCGTAGATCATATTCCTACATTGTAGAATTGTCCTGAGTTTAGAAGGCTGTGCCACACACTAATGCGATCAGCTGTTGAGTGACGGAGCGCAAGGGCTCATGGGTAATGCTCGTAGATCATATTGCTACATTGTAGAACTTGTCCTGAGTTTAGGAGGCTGTGCCATACACTAATACGATCAGCTGTTGAGTGACAGAGCGCAAGGGCTCATGGGTAATGCTCGTAGATCATATTGCTACATTGTAGAACTTGTCCTGAGTTTAGAAGGCTGTGCCACACACTAATACGATCAACTGTTGAGTGATAGAGCGCAAGGGCTCATGGGTAATGCTCGTAGATCATATTGCTACATTGTAGAACTTGTCCTGAGTTTAGAAGGCTGTGCCACACACTAATACGATCAGCTGTTGAGTGATAGAGCGCAAGGACTCATGGGTAATGCTCGTAGATCATATTGCTACATTGTAGAACTTGTCCTGAGTTTAGAAGGCTGTGCCACACACTAATACGATCAGCTGTTGAGTGACAGAGCACAAGGGATCATGGGTAATGCTCGTAGATCATATTGCTACATTGTAGAACTTGTCCTGAGTTTAGAAGGCTGTGCCACTCACTAATACGATCAGCTGTTGAGTGACGGAGCGCAAGGGCTCATGGGTAATGCGCGTAGATCATATTGCTACATTGTAGAACTTGTCCTGAGTTTAGAAGGCTGTGCCACACACTAATACGATCAGCTGTTGAGTGATAGAGCGCAAGGGCTCATGGGTAATGCTCGTAGATCATATTGCTACATTGTAGAACTTGTCCTGAGTTTAGAAGGCAGTGCCACACACTAATACGATCAGCTGTTGAGTGACAGAGCGCAAGGGTTCATGGGTAATGCTCGTGGATCATATTGCTACATTGTAGAACTTGTCCTGAGTTTAGAAGGCAGTGCCACACACTAATACGATCAGCTGTTGAGTGACAAAGCGCAAGGGCTCATGGGTAATGCTCGTAGATCATATTGCTACATTGTAGAACTTGTCCTCAGTTTAGAAGGCTGTGCCACTCACTAATACGATCAGCTGTTGAGTGATAGAGCGCAAGGGCTCATGGGTAATGCTCGTAGATCATATTGCTACATTGTAGAACTTGTCCTGAGTTTAGAAGGCTGTGCCACTCACTAATACGATCAGCTGTTGAGTGACGGAGCGCAAGGGCTCATGGGTAATGCTCGTAGATCATATTGCTACATTGTAGAACTTGTCCCTGAGTTTAGAAGGCTGTGCCACACTCTAATACGATCAGCTGTTGAGTGTCAGAGCGCAAGGGCTCATGGGTAATGCTCGTAGATCATATTGCTACATTGTAGAACTTGTCCTGAGTTTAGAAGGCTGTGCCACACACTAATACGATCAGCTGATGAGTGACAGAGCGCAAGGGCTCATGGGTAATGCTCGTAGATCATATTGCTACATTGTGGAACTTGTCCTGAGTTTAGAAGGCTGTGCCACACACTATTACGATCAGCTGTTGAGTGTCAGAGCGCAAGGGCCCATGGGTAATGCTCGTAGATCATATTGCTACATTGTAGAACTTGTCCTGAGTTTAGAAGGCTGTGCCTCACACTAATATGATCAGCTGTTGAGTGACAGAGTGTAAGGGTTCATGGGTAATGCTCGTAGATCATATTGCTACATTGTAGAACTTGTCCAGAGTTTAGAAGGCTGTGCCACACACTAATACGATCAGCTGTTGAGTGACAGAGTGCAAGGGCTCATGGGTAATGCTCGCAGATCATATTGCTACATTGAAGAACTTGTTCTGAGGTTAGAAGGCTGTGCCGTACACTAATACGATCAGCTGTTGAGTGACGGAGCGCAAGGGCTCATGGGTAATGCTCGTAGATCATATTGCTACATTGTAGAACTTGTCCTGAGTTTAGAAGGCTGTGCCACACACTAATACGATCAGCTGTTGAGTGACAGAGTGCAAGGGCTCATGGGTAATGCTCGCAGATCATATTGTTACATTGTAGAACTTGTCCTGAGTTTAGAAGGCTGCGCCACACACTAATACGATCAGCTGTTGAGTGACAGAGCGCAAGGGCTCATGGGTAATGCTCGTAGATCATATTGCTACATTGTAGAACTTGTCCTGAGTTTAGAAGGCTGTGCCACTCACTAATACGATCAGCTGTTGAGTGACGGAGCGCAAGGGCTCATGGGTAATGCTCGTAGATCATATTGTTACATTGTAGAACTTGTCCCTGAGTTTAGAAGGCTGTGCCACTCACTAATACGATCAGCTGTTGAGTGACGGAGCGCAAGGGCTCATGGGTAATGCTCGTAGATCATATTGCTACATTGTAGAACTTGTCCCTGAGTTTAGAAGGCTGTGCCACTCACTAATACGGTCTGGGTGGTGGCTCTGCTAGTTCGAAAACGAATTAAGGGACTGTATCTGTTTCTACAGTGTCGGGGAAAAGTACTCTTCGCTAGCTAGTAATTGCCATGTGTTATTATGTACCGCAAGAGTATTGGCGGTAGGTGTTATTGGTCCGCTGCCAGAACAAGTCTCTAGCTAGTTCCCTGACCTCACTCAGTCACGCGAGCTGGCTTCATTGAAACCACCAGTAGTTTGGGTCACCAGCGCAGTGGTCAAGCTCCATGAACGTGAGAGGAATGTGGATCGCGGACGATGACGATATATCCTATGATGACAGGTGTGCTGGGTTCCCGGCCCGTGCCTAGTAACAGAAGCAAATACAATGGTCGGTGACTCACTCACTCATTCGCAACACCACAGTGGTTTGAGCAACAGCCCTATGTTAGCAGTATTGGAATAGGAATACCACATAACACGGCGGGCTGTTGATAGGCCCTTCCCTTCTCGCTTGCCCCCGTCAAATATTATCAAACTAAGGTGATTGGCTACTTTTAACCGAGGTCTTATAAGATTTCCTTGCATACGACAGCAGTGAACACGAACAGATTTCGTTTTGATGTAACACTCGATAGAGCCACATGAAACACAAATCCCTCTTCCGTCCAATCTTAACTTGACTGTGTATTTTGCGAAACGAAAAGTTCACAGGCGAAATTGAGAAAAGCCGAGTTCCACTTCCTGGGAAACTCCAAACACAACCACTCTTCTCTGAAGTCTTAGCTCAACACGACTCGACAGTTTGCTGCTGGCTGTATCTGGGGTAATAGGCTCGCCCATAGCTAGCTCGTAAACTATCGCCTCAGTAATTGAATGGAGATTGTTGGAAGAAATATAACCGTAAAAACACTTATTTATTTATTTACTTATTTATCGTATGGCTTTTAGTGCCGAGAGTGTCCGAGGACATGTTCGGCTCTCCTGCTTCCAGGGGACTGCGTTAGGGTTAGCTACAAGTTCCGTTCAATTTCAAGTAGTTCCAACCTTCGCCACCAGATATCAATGATACCTAGTCGTGAACGTTGGAACTTTGATAGAGCGTTCCGACGAAATCTAACCGAACAATTTAGTTTCACACAAGCTTAGTGTGTGGAAGTATCTTTTACATGCCATAAATCTATGACATGGGACCGCCGGCTTTACTTCCCCTCTGAAGGAAGGCATACTGAAGGATTTTTAACACTCTTAAAAAATCCGACGATTTTGACCGGGTTTGAACCCGCGATCTTCCGAACAGAAGTTCAGCATGCTACCAACTACGCCACCGAAGCCGCTTAGAGTGGGCGATGTGTTGAAGATAGAGATATGCTCTCTTTTGTAGAACTTTTCATGCTGAACAATTCTTACTCTCATAGTATATTGATATTTTTAACGGTTTGCCCAGCGTAAACTTAAAAAGCTTAAAAATTTCAGTCAGCATGTTGACTTAGTGCTGCCAACTTCACGTCAGGCTTTCCTTTTCCGACTTTGTCACTGAAATCGTTACTGTCTGACTTCCTTCGATCATAAATACATTATTTTTTACAGAAATCTTCCTCGAGATATCCTTTACAGAATTGTGAAAACCGCATCAAAATCCATCCAGTGGTTTTCGAGATTTACTCGTGTCATCCAAGAATCGGGGACTTTGTTTTATACTAAGTAGAGATTAATCATGTAAAACAAGTCGGCACAAACAGGCACGTCCACCATGACTCAAGCTGTGACTTATTAGAAGGACAAGGAGGGAATAGGAACGCCTGGATGTCCGATGGTGGGACATGGCATGTTCAAAAACGGCTGACCGTTACCATGACAACAAGTGAGCAGCACCACAGCCTTCTCAATGGTGGTGGCAAGCGTACCGGCGAGTCTTGTCAGCTGGCTGTGCGCCGTTACCATGACAACAAGTGAGCATAAGCACAGCCTTCTCAATGGTGGTGGCAAGCGTACCGGTGAGTCTTGTCAGCAGGCTGTGCACTGTTACAATGACAATAAGTGAGCAGAAGCACAGCCTTCTCAATGGTGGTGGCAAGCGTACCGGCGAGTCTTGTCAGCAGGCTGTGCACTGTTACCATGAAAACAAGTGAGCAGGACCACATCCTTCTCAATGGTGGTGGCAAGCGTACCGGCGAGTCTTGTCAGCTGGCTGTGCACTGTTACCATGAAAACAAGTGAGCAGGACCACAGCCTTCTCAATGGTGGTGGCAAGCGTACCGGCGAGTCTTGTCAGCTGGCTGTGCACTGTTACCATGACAACAAGTGAGCAGGACCACAGCCTTCTCAATGGTGGTGGCAAGCGTACCGGCGAGTCTTGTCAGCTGGCTGTGCACTGTTAACATGACAACAAGTGAGCAGGACCACAGCCTTCTCAATGGTGGTGGCAAGCGTACCGGCGAGTCTTGTCAGCAGGCTGTGCACTGTTACCATGACAACAAGTGAGCAGCACCACAGCCTTCTCAATAGTGGTGGCAAGCGTACTGGCGAGTCTTGTCAGCTGGCTGTGCACTGTTACCATGACAACAAGTGAGCAGCACCACAGCCTTCTCAATGGTGGTGGCAAGCGTACCGGCGAGTCTTGTCAGCTGGCTGTGCACTGTTACCATGACAACAAGTGAGCAGGACCACAGCCTTCTCAATGGTGGTGGCAAGCGTACCGGCGAGTCTTGTCAGCTGGCTGTGCACTGTTACCATGACAACAAGTGAGCAGGACCACAGCCTTCTCAATGGTGGTGGCAAGCGTACCGGCGAGTCTTGTCAGCTGGCTGTGCACTGTTACCATGACAACAAGTGAGCAGGACCACAGCCTTCTCAATGGTGGTGGCAAGCGTACCGGCGAGTCTTGTCAGCAGGCTGTGCACTGTTACCATGACAACAAGTGAGCAGCACCACAGCCTTCTCAATGGTGGTGGCAAGCGTACTGGCGAGTCTTGTCAGCTGGGTGTGCACTGTTACCATGACAACAAGTGAGCAGCACCACAGCCTTCTCAATGGTGGTGGCAAGCGTACTGGCGAGTCTTGTCAGCTGGCTGTGCACTGTTACCATGACAACAAGTGAGCAGAAGCACAGCCTTCTCAATGGTGGTGGCAAGCATACCGGCGAGTCTTGTCAGCTGGCTGTGCACTGTTACCATGACAACAAGTGAGCAGAACGACAGCCTTCTCAATGGTGGTGGCAAGCGTACCGGCGAGTCTTGTCAGCAGGCTGTGCACTGTTACCATGACAACAAGTGAGCAGGACCACAGCCTTCTCAATGGTGGTGGCAAGCGTACCGGCGAGTCTTGTCAGCTGGCTGTGCACTGTTACCATGACAACAAGTGAGCAGCACCACAGCCTTCTCAATTGTGGTGGCAAGCGTACTGGCGAGTCTTGTCAGCTGGCTGTGCACTGTTACCATGACAACAAGTGAGCAGCACCACAGCCTTCTCAATGGTGGTGGCAAGCGTACTGGCGAGTCTTGTCAGCTGGCTGTGCACTGTTACCATGACAACAAGTGAGCAGAAGCACAGCCTTCTCAATGGTGGTGGCAAGCATACCGGCGAGTCTTGTCAGCTGGCTGTGCACTGTTACCATGACAACAAGTGAGCATAAGCACAGCCTTCTCAATGGTGGTGGCAAGCGTACCGGCGAGTCTTGTCATCAGGCTGTGCACTGTTACCATGACAACAAGTGAGCAGGACCACAGCCTTCTCAATGGTGGTGGCAAGCGTACCGGCGAGTCTTGTCAGCTGGCTGTGCACTGTTACCATGACAACAAGTGAGCATAAGCACAGCCTTCTCAATGGTGGTGGCAAGCGTACCGGCGAGTCTTGTCAGCTGGTTGTGCACTGTTACCATGACAACAAGTGAGCAGAAGCACAGCCTTCTCAATGGTGGTGGCAAGCGTACCGGTGAGTCTTGTCAGCAGGCTGTGCACTGTTACCATGACAACAAGTGAGCATAAGCACAGCCTTCTCAATGGTGGTGGCAAGCGTACCGGCGAGTCTTGTCAGCTGGTTGTGCACTGTTACCATGACAACAAGTGAGCATAAGCACAGCCTTCTCAATGGTGGTGGCAAGCGTACCAGCGAGTCTTGTCAGCAGGCTGTGCACTGTTACCATGACAACAAGTGAGCAGGACCACAGCCTTCTCAATGGTGGTGGCAGGCGTACCGGCGAGTCTTGTCAGCTGGCTGTGCACTGTTACCATGACAACTAGTGAGCATAAGCACAGCCTTCTCAATGGTGGTGGCAAGCGTACCGGCGAGTCTTGTCAGCTGGCTGTGCGCCGTTACCATGACAACAAGTGAGCAACACCACAGCCTTCTCAATGGTGGTGGCAAGCGTACCGGCGAGTCTTGTCAGCTGGCTGTGCACTGTTACCATGACAACAAGTGAGCAGGACCACAGCCTTCTCAATGGTGGTGGCAAGCGTATCGGCGAGTCTTGTCAGCTGGCTGTGCGCCGTTACCATGACAACAAGTGAGCTGGACCACAGCCTTCTCAATGGTGGTGGCAAGCGTACCGGCGAGTCTTGTCAGCTGGCTGTGCACTGTTACCATGACAACAAGAGAGCAGCACCACAGCCTTCTCAATGGTGGTGGCAAGCGTACCGGCGAGTCTTGTCAGCTGGCTGTGCACTGTTACCATGACAACAAGTGAGCAGGACCACAGCCTTCTCAATGGTGGTGGCAAGCGTACCGGCGAGTCTTGTCAGCTGGCTGTGCACTGTTACCATGACAACAAGTGAGCAGCACCACAGCCTTCTCAATGGTGGTGGCAAGCGTACCGGCGAGTCTTGTCAGCTGGCTGTGCACCGTTACCATGACAACAAGTGAGCAGGACCACAGCCTTCTCAATGGTGGTGGCAAGCGTACCGGCGGGTCTTGTCAGCAGGCTGTGCACTGTTACCATGACAACAAGTGAGCAGGACCACAGCCTTCTCAATGGTGGTGGCAAGCGTACCGGCGAGTCTTGTCAGCTGGCTGTGCACTGATACCATGACAACAAGTGAGCAGGACCACAGCCTTCTCAATGGTGGTGGTAAGCGTACCGGCGAGTCTTGTCAGCTGGTTGTGCACTGTTACCATGACAACAAGTGAGCATAAGCACAGCCTTCTCAATGGTGGTGGCAAGCGTACCGGCGAGTCTTGTCAGCTGGCTGTGCACTGTTACCATGACAACAAGTGAGCTGCACCACAGCCTCCTCAATGGTGGTGGCAAGCGTACCGGCGAGTCTTGTCAGCTGGCTGTGCACTGTTACCATGACAACAAGTGAGCAACACCACAGCCTTCTCAATGGTGGTGGCAAGCGTACCGGCGAGTCTTGTCAGCTGGCTGTGCACTGTTACCATGACAACAAGTGAGCAGGACCACAGCCTTCTCAATGGTGGTGGCAAGCGTACTGGCGAGTCTTGTCAGCTGGTTGTGCACTGTTACCATGACAACAAGTGAGCAGGACCACAACCTTCTCAATGGTGGTGGCAAGCGTACTGGCGAGTCTTGTCAGCAGGCTGTGCACTGTTACAATGACAACAAGTGAGCAGGACCACAGCCTTCTCAATGGTGGTGGCAAGCGTACTGGTGAGTCTTGTCAGCTGGTTGTGCACTGTTACCATGACAACAAGTGAGCAGGACCACAACCTTCTCAATGGTGGTGGCAAGCGTACTGGCGAGTCTTGTCAGCAGGCTGTCCACTGTTACCATGACAACAAGTGAGCAGCACCACAGCCTTCTCAATGGTGGTGGCAAGCGTACCGGCGAGTCTTGTCAGCTGGCTGTGCACTGTTACCATGACAACTAGTGAGCAGCACCACAGCCTTCTCAATGATGGTGGCAAGCGTACCGGCGAGTCTTGTCAGCAGGCTGTGCGCCGTTACCATGACAACAAGTGAGCATAGGCACAGCCTTCTCAATGGTGGTGGCAAGCGTACCGGCGAGTCCTGTCAGCAGGCTGTGCACTGTTACCATGACAACAAGTGAGCAACACCACAGCCTTCTCAATGGTTGTGGCAAGCGTACCGGCGAGTCTTGTCAGCTGGCTGTGCACTGTTACCATGACAACAAGTGAGCAGGACCACAGCCTTCTCAATGGTGGTGGCAAGCGTACCGGCGAGTCTTGTCAGCTGGCTGTGCACTGTTACCATGACAACAAGTGAGCAGGACCACAGCCTTCTCAATGGTGTTGGCAAGCGTACCGGCGAGTCTTGTCAGCTGGCTGTGCACTGTTACCATGACAACAAGTGAGCATAAGCACAGCCTTCTCAATGGTGGTGGCAAGCGTATTGGCGAGTCTTGTCAGCTGGCTGTGCACTGTTACCATGACAACAAGTGAGCATAGGCACAGCCTTCTCAATGGTGGTGGCAAGCGTACCGGCGAGTCTTGTCAGCTGGCTGTGCACTGTTACCATGACAACAAGTGAGCAGCACCACAGCCTTCTCAATGGTGGTGGCAAGCGTACTGGCGACTCTTGTCAGCTGGCTGTGCACTGTTACCATGACAACAAGTGAGCAGCACCACAGCCTTCTCAATGGTGGTGGCAAGCGTACTGGCGAGTCTTGTCAGCTGGTTGTGCACTGTTACAATGACAACAAGTGAGCAGGACCACAGCCTTCTCAATGGTGGTGGCAAGCGTACCGGCGAGTCTTGTCAGCTGGCTGTGCACTGTTACCATGACAACAAGTGAGCAGGACCACAGCCTTCTCAATGGTGTTGGCAAGCGTACCGGCGAGTCTTGTCAGCTGGCTGTGCACTGTTACCATGACAACAAGTGAGCAGGACCACAGCCTTCTCAATGGTGGTGGCAAGCGTACCGGCGAGTCTTGTCAGCTGGCTGTGCGCCGTTACCATGACAACAAGTGAGCAGGACCACAGCCTTCTCAATGGTGGTGGCAAGCGTACCGGCGAGTCTTGTAAGCTGGCTGTGCACTGTTACAATGACAACAAGTGAGCAGGACCACAGCCTTCTCAATGGTGGTGGCAAGCGTACCGGCGAGTCTTGTCAGCTGGCTGTGCACTGTTACCATGACAACACGTGAGCAGGACCACAGCCTTCTCAATGGTGGTGGCAAGCGTACCGGCGAGTCTTGTCAGTTGGCTGTGCACTGTTACCATGACAACAAGTGAGCATAAGCACAGCCTTCTCAATGGTGGTGGCAAGCGTACCGGCGAGTCTTGTCAGCTGGTTGTGCACTGTTACCATGACAACAAGTGAGCAGGACCACAGCCTTCTCAATGGTGGTGGCAAGCGTACCGGCGAGTCTTGTCAGCTGGCTGTGCACTGTTACCATGACAACAAGTGAGCATAGGCACAGCCTTCTCAATGATGGTGACAAGCGTACCGGCGAGTCTTGTCAGCAGGCTGTGCACTGTTACCATGACAACAAGTGAGCATAGGCACAGCCTTCTCAATGATGGTGGCAAGCGTACCGGCGAGTCTTGTCAGCTGGTTGTGCACTGTTACAATGACAATAAGTGAGCAGAAGCACAGCCTTCTCAATGGTGGTGACAAGCGTACCGGCGAGTCTTGTCAGCTGGCTGTGCACTGTTACCATGACAACAAGTGAGCAACACCACAGCCTTCTCAATGGTGGTGGCAAGCGTACCGGCGAGTCTTGTCAGCAGGCTGTGCACTGTTACCATGACAACAAGTGAGCATAGGCACAGCCTTCTCAATGGTGGTGACAAGCGTACCGGCGAGTCTTGTCAGCAGGCTGTGCACTGTTACCATGACAACAAGTGAGCATAGGTACAGCCTTCTCAATGGTGGTGGCAAGCGTACCGGCGAGTCTTGTCAGCAGGCTGTGCACTGTTACCATGACAACAAGTGAGCATAGGCACAGCCTTCTCAATGGTGGTGATAAGCGTACCGGCGAGTCTTGTCAGCTGGCTGTGCACTGTTACCATGACAACAAGTGAGCAGCACCACAGCCTTCTCAATTGTGGTGGCAAGCGTACCGGCGATTCTTGTCAGCTGGCTGTCCACTGTTACCATGACAACAAGTGAGCAGCACCACAGCCTTCTCAATGGTGGTAGCAAGCGTACTGGCGAGTCTTGTCAGCTGGCTGTCCACTGTTACCATGACAACAAGTGAGCAGCACCACAGCCTTCTCAATGGTGGTGGCAAGCGTACCGGCGAGTCTTGTCAGCTGGCTGTGCACTGTTACCATGACAACAAGTGAGCAGGACCACAGCCTTCTCAATGGTGTTGGCAAGCGTACCGGCGAGTCTTGTCAGCTGGCTGTGCACTGTTACCATGACAACAAGTGAGCAGGACCACAGCCTTCTCAATGGTGGTGGCAAGCGTACCGGCGAGTCTTGTCAGCTGGCTGTGCGCCGTTACCATGACAACAAGTGAGCAGGACCACAGCCTTCTCAATGGTGGTGGCAAGCGTACCGGCGAGTCTTGTAAGCTGGCTGTGCACTGTTACAATGACAACAAGTGAGCAGGACCACAGCCTTCTCAATGGTGGTGGCAAGCGTACCGGCGAGTCTTGTCAGCTGGCTGTGCACTGTTACCATGACAACACGTGAGCAGGACCACAGCCTTCTCAATGGTGGTGGCAAGCGTACCGGCGAGTCTTGTCAGTTGGCTGTGCACTGTTACCATGACAACAAGTGAGCATAAGCACAGCCTTCTCAATGGTGGTGGCAAGCGTACCGGCGAGTCTTGTCAGCTGGTTGTGCACTGTTACCATGACAACAAGTGAGCAGGACCACAGCCTTCTCAATGGTGGTGGCAAGCGTACCGGCGAGTCTTGTCAGCTGGCTGTGCACTGTTACCATGACAACAAGTGAGCATAGGCACAGCCTTCTCAATGATGGTGACAAGCGTACCGGCGAGTCTTGTCAGCAGGCTGTGCACTGTTACCATGACAACAAGTGAGCATAGGCACAGCCTTCTCAATGATGGTGGCAAGCGTACCGGCGAGTCTTGTCAGCTGGTTGTGCACTGTTACAATGACAATAAGTGAGCAGAAGCACAGCCTTCTCAATGGTGGTGACAAGCGTACCGGCGAGTCTTGTCAGCTGGCTGTGCACTGTTACCATGACAACAAGTGAGCAACACCACAGCCTTCTCAATGGTGGTGGCAAGCGTACCGGCGAGTCTTGTCAGCAGGCTGTGCACTGTTACCATGACAACAAGTGAGCATAGGCACAGCCTTCTCAATGGTGGTGACAAGCGTACCGGCGAGTCTTGTCAGCAGGCTGTGCACTGTTACCATGACAACAAGTGAGCATAGGTACAGCCTTCTCAATGGTGGTGGCAAGCGTACCGGCGAGTCTTGTCAGCAGGCTGTGCACTGTTACCATGACAACAAGTGAGCATAGGCACAGCCTTCTCAATGGTGGTGATAAGCGTACCGGCGAGTCTTGTCAGCTGGCTGTGCACTGTTACCATGACAACAAGTGAGCAGCACCACAGCCTTCTCAATTGTGGTGGCAAGCGTACCGGCGATTCTTGTCAGCTGGCTGTCCACTGTTACCATGACAACAAGTGAGCAGCACCACAGCCTTCTCAATGGTGGTAGCAAGCGTACTGGCGAGTCTTGTCAGCTGGCTGTCCACTGTTACCATGACAACAAGTGAGCAGCACCACAGCCTTCTCAATGGTGGTGGCAAGCGTACCGGCGAGTCTTGTCAGCTGGCTGTGCGCCGTTACCATGACAACAAGTGAGCAGAAGCACAGCCTTCTCAATGGTGGTGGCAAGCGTAGTGGCGAGTCTTGTCAGCTGGCTGTGCACTGTTACCATGACAACAAGTGAGCAGAACGACAGCCTTCTCAATGGTGGTGGCAAGCGTACCGGCGAGTCTTGTCAGCTGGCAGTGCACTGTTACAATGACAACAAGTGAGCAGGACCACAGCCTTCTCAATGGTGGTGGCAAGCGTACCGGCGAGTCTTGTCAGCTGGCTGTGCACTGTTACCATGACAACAAGTGAGCAGCACCACAGCCTTCTCAATGGTGTTGGCAAGCGTACCGGCGAGTCTTGTCAGCTGGCTGTGCACTGTTACCATGACAACAAGTGAGCAGGACCACAGCCTTCTCAATGGTGGTGGCTGGCGTACCGGCGAGACTTGTCAGCTGGCTGTGCACTGTTACCATGACAACAAGTGAGCAGGACCACAGCCTTCTCAATGGTGGTGGCAAGCGTACCGGCGAGTCTTGTCAGCTGGCTGTGCACTGTTACCATGACAACAAGTGAGCAGAACGACAGCCTTCTCAATGGTGGTGGCAAGCGTACCGGCGAGTCTTGTCAGCTGGCTGTGCACTGTTACCATGACAACAAGTGAGCAGCACCACAGCCTTCTCAATGGTGGTGGCAAGCGTACTGGCGAGTCTTGTCAGCTGGCTGTGCACTGTTACCATGACAACAAGTGAGCAACACCACAGCCTTCTCAATGGTGGTGGCAAGCGTACCGGCGAGTCTTGTCAGCTGGCTGTGCACTGTTACCATGACAACAAGTGAGCAGCACCACAGCCTTCTCAATTGTGGTGGCAAGCGTACTGGCGAGTCTTGTCAGCTGGCTGTGCACTGTTACCATGACAACAAGTGAGCAGCACCACAGCCTTCTCAATTGTGGTGGCAAGCGTACCGGCGAGTCTTGTCAGCTGGCTGTGCGCCGTTACCATGACAACAAGTGAGCAGAAGCACAGCCTTCTCAATGGTGGTGGCAAGCGTACCGGCGAGTCTTGTCAGCTGGCTGTGCACTGTTACCATGACAACAAGTGAGCAGAACGACAGCCTTCTCAATGGTGGTGGCAAGCGTACCGGCGAGTCTTGTCAGCTGGCTGTGCACTGTTACCATGACAACAAGTGAGCAGGACGACAGCCTTCTCAATGGTGGTGGCAAGCGTACCGGTGAGTCTTGTCAGCTGGCTGTGCACTGTTACCATGACAACAAGTGAGCAGAAGCACAGCCTTCTCAATGGTGGTGGCAAGCGTACCGGCGAGTCTTGTCAGCTGGCTGTGCGCCGTTACCATGACAACAAGTGAGCAGGACCACAACCTTCTCAATGGTGGTGGCAAGCGTACCGGCGAGTCTTGTAAGCTGGCTGTGCACTGTTACAATGACAACAAGTGAGCAGGACCACAGCCTTCTCAATGGTGGTGGCAAGCGTACCGGCGAGTCTTGTCAGCTGGCTGTGCACTGTTACCATGACAACACGTGAGCAGGACCACAGCCTTCTCAATGGTTGTGGCAAGCGTACCGGCGAGTCTTGTCAGCTGGCTGTGCACCGTTACCATGACAACAAGTGAGCAGCACCACAACCTTCTCAATGGTGGTGGCAAGCGTACCGGTGAGTCTTGTCAGCTGGCAGTGCACTGTTACCATGACAACATGTGAGCAGAAGCACAGCCTTCTCAATGGTGATTGAAAGCGTACCGGCAAGTCTTGTCACTAGGTGCGTCTCCACGTGGTTCGAGGCTAAAGAACGACAGCAACTAAAAATTATATTCCTAAATGCATAATAAAGAAGTACATCATTGTTACCCGGCCACGGTGGCCGAGTCTAGCGCGTTACCTCGTGCCTCGCCGGCATCGGGAGATCGTGGTTTCGAACTCAACCTCGGCCGTCCCATTTTCACCACCAGACAAATGCCGGGATGGTTTCTTTCAAATGATCCTTGGCCAGTTCCTTCCAAAATCCCTTCCCTGGGAATTCCTTAATTAGACCAAATTAGCGGTAGGTCTGTCACCATCCCCAGTTGTATCTCCTCATTTCCCAGACACCTTGCGACGGTAGAGGAACGTGTCCTCGCAGAGTCCGTTGGTGAAGCTGAGCTGGGATAAGCGATAAGGAAATGTAGATTAAACCTTATCCAGGCAAAGATATGACAATTTGTCATAAATATGTCCTTCAAATAAATATGCTTTGCTAGGCAATCTTGCTGGTAGAGTCTGACTGACCACATCCTTTGCCGCTTAATTAGTCGCAGGACTCAGTTGTTGCCCCACAAACTCTGGGAAGCTACGGTGCCCACAAGGCTGAGTGCCCCTCAAGTATTTTTGTAAACTCCCTGATGGAGCCGGAGATCGAATCCGGGACCTCCGGTTGAGAGGCTGGCGATACCACAGGGCCTGCACATCTTTGGGTATCATGATATGTATTATACATTGTGAAACTTATCATATTTTGTGGTTTTGGTCAATAATACAAGTACCGGTAAGTCCTTTGAATGTTTTGCTTCGTGGAAATGATGATGATGATAACTGTTGTTTTAAGGGGCCTAATATCTAGGTTATCGGCCTCTAATTATCTGGGTGAGAGCGAAAATGACAATGAATTAGAGACCAGAACGCAAATTAAGCTGGACTGAAAATGCTTACAAAATGGAACTCATATTGAAATGACTCACGAAATGTAGAATGGAAATACTTACAAAAGGAATTTAGATTGAAAATTACGCACAAATTGTAATTTATGTTCAAAATGCTTACAAAATGCAATGTAGATTCGAAATACTCACAAAATGCAATTTAGAAACACGGGGGGCCAATTATTCAGAAAAACAGGGCGGGAATGTTAGAGAGAAAAGGAGATATAATGAAAAGAAAAAGAGGTCTGATCCCACGAAGAAGGAGGGATCTGGAAAGATGAGAGAAGGGCCAATTAAGGCGGGAAAGGAAGAGACTCCCTAGGCCTCGGATACCCTAATACTGTCGGGGTCGGAAGAGAACAATAGTTGATCAAGAGAGGACGACAGGAAAGAAGACGGAGAGGAGCCCTGCACAAGTAAGTGGAAGCAATGTCGGACTCAGCTGGGGTCCCGTGGTCGCCAACCCACGTCCCACTAGATGTGAGCCCCTGGGGGGGGGTCGTGGGAATGTTGTAACAAGCTTATCTCTGCCGCCAGAAGTTGTGTCATCGAGGTCAGCAGATCCGAGCACTGTGTACTAGTGCATTAGGGGTTGCGATGTCCACAGTGTTTGCGATACGTTACAAATATTTTATAACGCGATTGCAGTATTTATATTTATTTAATCGATTGTTCCCCTTTAGGAGAGCGATTGAACTTGAATACATGATTTCATCTTCTGGCATTTTCCCGCTTCTCTTCCCGAAATCTCTTCATCCTCTCAGAATGCTCCTTCTTCCGCTCAGCTGTCCATTTTCTTTCAGGCTGTCGTGACGGTCTCTGATCAAACTTAACATTTTTGATTTTATTCCTGCACTCGGTGCGGGCCGCACGATTTCCTATGATGACCTGTTTTAGATCCCTCTGAACCTCTGTCAGAACTTAACTCTGTGCCACACCTACTCCGTGTTATAACGTTGAGCAATTTCTTCGCCGTTCTGAAATTTTCCATCCTGTAAATGTGTGTAGAAAACTGTACTCGGCGTTTTCTGATTACTTCCGTTATCGTGTAGATCTTTTGGTAGAGTTCGCTTTGAGGTCTCTTCATCCAAATACCGTTATTATTAACTGCCCCGTAAATCTTTCTGAGAAATTTTCTTTCCTGTTTTTCTATATCCTTAATTTTGGATTGACCGTCGATCACCATTGTTTCGGCTGCGTAAGTTGCTTCCGGAAGAATCGCTATCGTTTTACCCTCCAGGGTTGGCTTGTAGGCCTTCTGTAGTTTGGTGATTCTTTGTTCATTGGCAATTGGGTTTAGTCCCGAGGACTGTATGATTTCACGAAGGTATTTAAAATGGGGGACTTGTGTTATTTTACCGTATTGTGTGATTAAGTCGCCTCCGTAGCGTAGCGGTCAGCATGGTTAGCTGCCGCCCCGGAGGTCCTGGGTTCGATTCCCGGCTCTGCCACGAAATTTGAAAAAGTGGTATGAGGACTGGAACGGGGTCTACTCAGCCTCGGGTGATCCAAATGAGTAGAGGGGGTTCGATTCCCACCTCAGCCATCCTCAAAGTGGTTTTCCGTGGTTTCCCACTTCGTCTTCGGGCAAATGCCGGGATGCCGGGATGGCACCTTCTTCAAGGCCACGGCCGCCTCCTTCCCTCTTCCTTGCCTATCCATCCTGACCTTCCATTACCTTCCCTGATGAGGCCCCTGTTCGCTTTGCTGGTGAGGCCGCCTGGGCGAGGTGCCAATCACACCTCACCAGTTGTATCCCCTCCGATTAGATGTTCCCAGCTCTAGGACACTGCCCGTAGAGGCGGTAGTGGTGAGTTCCCTCGCTGAGTCCGTGGGTTCCACCAACCTGGAGGGTAAACGACTAAGAAAAGAAAAATTGTGTGATTAAAAATGAGTTATTTTCTGTCCGTCTTTCCATATAGTGTTTTTTTTTCATAAGAAATTTGTAGTCCGGTTCTTTGCGCAATTTCATGTAATTTTTCCACTGCGTGTATGGCTTCATGTCTGGTAACTTTGAAGGCAATATCGTCCACAAAAGCGAGGCACTTGACTGTAAGACGGTTCTCTTTTTTTTATACCAATTTGAATGCCTTTCACATGAGGTTCCCATTCACTAATGATCTTTTCTAGAACAATATTAAAGAGCATTGGGGATAATTCGTCCCCCTGTCGAACGCCAGTTTTGATGACAAAGGGCTCCGATATTTCACCTATGAATTTCCCTTTGGACATAGTTCCTGTAAGCGTCTGTTCAATGAATTGCAGTATTTATTCTTTACGTAACTATTAATTTATTCATGCCTTTATTTTTCTTTTGCGCATGGTCGGATGCAAGTATTTTTCCAAGAGCCTCCGAGATGGGTTGAAAAACCGCCGGAAAGCGACTCCACAGATTACGCTCCTGTTCATTTCACTCGTATTTGTATGGTGGCGGTCTCCAGTAGCAGAACTTTCAAACAACCTCTATAGTCCAATAATGTGGCGGAGAGATGGCAGCAGCGTATGAACGCTTCTCTCTGCTCGTTGACTTTCATTTGTTCATTTACCGTGCGAGTGCCATCTAGTAGCTAGGATTCAGACTATCCACGCTTGGAAACAAATATAATTAATTGGTTCGGATATCAGGTTTTATTATTAGCTGCATAAATAAGACTTTCCTTTGATGTAAATTAATTTGAAGACTTGCTGTGGTAAAGCTTTTTGCATGATACACACTCAATAACCTACAATTTGTTGTCATATCTTAACACTCGTATGCGATGTAGTTCCATCTTACTAACTATATAAACACTATTGAAATCTACAACGATTGGGGGGTCCGGTGCCTTGAAGTTTCTTCATGTTATTTACTGACCGTTCAATGATCCTGGAACTCTTATCTGATGACGAATCCGTTAAGACTTGACTCTCAAGGTGACTTCGACTCTCTTTTGTAATTTTTCTCCTCAGATTTCTCAATTCGAATGACGAATCTATTTCGTGTAGGGGCGTGTTAGGGGGCATGGTATAGGCCCAAAGAATAGGGGGACCGGGAAACTTTTGTATAATTTGGTGCAAAATGATGAGTTTTAAGGCTACCTGGCATCACTTTTTCAACGAATTTGTTATGATTTATGTTTGGTTAATGTCAAACACAACTAAGACCATTTTATGATACCTTTTTTTTATTAATATAATCATCTTTTGCTCACTTGATAGTGTTTACATGGAAGGAATTAATGTTACTGTTTTAATTTACAAGTCACACTATGATATAAAGTCAAGGTTTCTTGAAACATTGCCAAATCGGTTCATTACTTGATCGTCAGTGATGTCTCAGTGAATAGATGACAATACTAGACCGTTTATAATTAAATACAAGTTTTTCGGTCTTGTTGGCCGTGGTCCAATTATGAACGCCGGCCGTGAAAGCCTAAGCTGTTACAGTGGCGCCGAATCTTTTTTTTTTCAGGTCT
The DNA here is from genome assembly GCA_946902985.2 of Meconema thalassinum. NCBI lineage: Eukaryota > Metazoa > Arthropoda > Insecta > Orthoptera > Tettigoniidae > Meconema > Meconema thalassinum. The sequence goes on from OX336396.1 coordinate 5,258,920, forward strand.
AGCAGTCACCCACCCCTCTCATTCTGTGGGACCCCCCCCCCCCCCCCCTTGTTAAACCGGACCCGTTGTTGTTGTTTGAGTCTTCAGTCTTTTGACTGGTTTGATGCAGATCTCCATGCCTCCCTGTCCTGAGCTAATCGTTTCATCTCTACATAGCTACCACACCCTACATCCGAGGCAATCTGTTTAACATATTCTAACCTTGGTCTACCCCTACAGTTCTTGTCCTCGACCCTTCCTTCCATAACTAAGCTTGCTATTCCTGGGTGTCTTAGTATGTGTCCTACCAACCTATCTCTTCTCTTCATTAGCAGTCGCCAGAAACATCTCTCCTCTCCCACTCGTCTTAATACCTCTTTGTTTGTAACCCTATCTACCCATCTGACCTTCATCATTCTCCTGTAACACCACATTTCAAATGCTTCAATTCTCCTCTTTTCTGCTGCACCAATAGTCCAAGTTTCACTTCCATAGAGCGCCACGCTCCAGACAAAGGCTTTCAAAAATGACTTCCTAATACCTAAATCTATATTCGATGTCAGCAGATTCCTTTTTTGTAGAAATGCTTTTCTTGCCTGAGCCAACCTACTTTTTATATCCTCTTTGCTTCGTCCATCACTGGTTATTCTGCTTCCTAAGTAACAGACCCCTACCCCAATAATTACGTTTTTACAGCTTATTTCGCACAGTTCTCCCCTTCTCTTCTCTCTCCCTTCTTTCATTTCCTCTTTTCCTTCTCCTTCCCTTTCCTCCTCTATCCGTAACCCCCCAACGGAACCCACCCCCGAAGGGGACAGGGAGACCCACCCCCTCGTCAGGTCTAGCAGTCGCTAGACCTCGACCATGGATTCGGCGCCCCTGAGCTGTTATACTAGACCGTTTAGTCTGTTTTCAGAAGTAGAATTTCTTAAGTATGTTTTCAATCAACTCAAACTCCGTTCGGCAGTACCAGTAGCTACAGAGGGAGGCAAATTTGCCAAAAGTTTGATAAGTGTATAAAAGTTAGAGAGAAAACTTTTGTCACACGCTTCAAGGGCCCTTGTTGCTGTTCTTGGTTCGTTCATAAGAGCGAAGGCACTGGAGAGTAATAAGAGGTTATGTTGTTACACATAAGATCAGAGCAAACTGATTGCCACACTGTTTACATCGCTCTACCTTCGCCTTGCTTTGCAACGTTGCCATACGTCACTTAGTAACAATAGTACCTTCGCCTTGCTTTGCAACGTTGCCACACGTCACTTAGTAACAATAGTACCTTCGCCTTGCTTTGCAACGTTGCCACACGTCACTTAGTAACAATAGTACCTTCGCCTTGCTTTGCAACGTTGCCACACGTCACTTAGTAACAATAGTACATGATTATATTGGTTTTTATTGTTTTAATTCATAAACAAATAATATATGTGACAATTTGTTTTTTTTTGGGGGGGGGGGGGAGCTTATATATGCCGGTGTTTACGTGCGCTAGGGTGGCAATTTTGCTTCCACTCCTTACGGCAAATTCCAATTCTTGTTCTGAGTTGGCAGCCATGCTTGCCACTGCGCCATGGTTCACCCTCCAGGGTTGGCTTTTCCCTCGGACTCAGCGAGGGTTCCCACCTTTACCGCCTCCAGGGCTGTGTCCTGGAGCTTTACTTCGGGCCGGAGGATACAACTGGGGAGGCGGGACCAGCACCTCGCCCAGGTGGCCTCACCTGCAAAGCGAACAGGGGCCTAATGAGGTATGGGAAGGGACGGGAAGATTGGGAGGGATAGGCAAGGAAGATGGAAGGAGGCGGCCGTGGCCTGACGGTAGGTACCATCCTGGCATTTGCCTGGAGACGAAATGGGGAAACCACGGAAAGCCACCACTTCGAGGATGGCTGAGGTGGGAATCGATCCCCCTCTACTCATTTGGTCCACCCGAGGCTGAGTAGACCGCGTTCCAGTCCTCAAATTTCGTGGCAGAGTCGGTGGCTGCTGATCTCATCCGCTTTATAAGTGAGAGTGGGTTGGGGCCAGCAGTGTACATTGACTCAACGACTTGTTCGTTTTTGAATGATGAATTTTTGTTTTTACCGTAAATTTTGTTTATTTTTAAATTTATTGTTTTAACTTATTTAATTTTTGGTTTTATTAATTTTCCGTCTTTTCAAATTTAGGTGTCCACCTCTAAATTTTTAAATTCAATTCCAAATTTGTATACTTTAATCTGTATTAAGAGGGCCAGATGACCTCGTAGTTCCGCCCCTTAGAACAACAATAACTAACTAGAGCCGGGAATCGAACCTCGGATTTACGGTGTGGCAGCTAAGCACGCTAATCACTACACCACGGAGGCGACTAAATAAATACGTAAATAAATAAGTGAATGGCCCCTTGTGACTTGCACAATACCCAGTATCACGAGATGTGAACGATAACTAAAGCACAGCATTACGAAGAGAAGACACCAATGCTCATTGGTTTCTTATTCTTTATTCTTCAGACATTGCTCATTTCTGTTTTCAGGCTTATTCATTCTGTCCACAAATTCCCGTAGCTTTCTAGATATATTGAATCCGTTTGTCATTAACTCCTCTGATGAGGTTCGCACCAGGAAGGGCATCGGGCTATAGAAGCATTCGGTACGTAAGTAAGATACCCTCCATTTCGACTTCGGTCAAAGTAACCGTCTGGATGGTGGCGGTCCCTGGTAGTGGAGCCTTGAAACTTGGATAGTACTGAATGAGGTCGGCACTGGGCAGGCACTGGGTCGGCAGATGGCAACATCGCCTGCTCCCGCCATCTGGTAGCGCGTTGACGTATTGCCAGCAGCAACATTTGTTGTTATTGGAATAATCAATAAGCCTACTTTTTTTTTTTTTTGATTTGCCGTTAATCAAGTTCATGTTTCGACCAAAACTGCTCCCCCCGCGTCTTATAGGCGACATGAGTCTTGAAATGAGAATATATGCACACACAACGTCTTTCAATTGTCTCTGCCGTGGCGGTACCTGTTGGCCACACCAGTTAACAATAACCACGCATTGTTAGGCACAGAAAATGAGATATTTACGTTTTCCGGGCAATTTTTCCAATTTTTCTCTTCATAAAAACCTTCTTCTGACTTCAACGAATATTTGAAAAAGAAAATAGCCAATTGGTCCAACCGTTCTCGAGTTTAACGCTTAGCGATTCATTTTTAGCCTATTTTCATTTATGAAAAATAAAAAAATATAAAAAAAGGCTTATGAGATCACCTTTTGTCCGTGTGTGTGTGTGAGGAATGTGTGTGCGTGTGCCCCCCTAATAACTTCTAAACGGCTGGAGCTATTTCAATGCAACTCGGTAAGTTCATAGCACTATTCCGGGCGACCCCGACCTTGCCCTTCAAACTATTACAGATATCACCCTGGAATTTTGTACGGTGATAAAGGGCACTACTAAAAGTTCACCTATGTGATCTTTGAAAACCTGGTAACTACAAAACCAACATGGCGGCCAAGCAAATTTGAGACTTTTAAATAGACGTTTATCGCGATTTAACCAACCAAACGCAATGACACTTGGTACAGTATATGTTTATACACATTGTAATGCACCGACATCTAACTTCGTTCAATTGTTTACATAACCTCAAGATGGCGGCTGTGCGAAATATTTCACCGGCATTCTATATCTCTGAAACTATTACCGGTATCACCATGAAATTTTGTACGGAGATAAAGGGCACTACTGGAAGTTCATTTATGAGACTTTCAAAAACCGGTTAAATACAAAACGAACATGGCGGCCAAGCGAAGTTGAAAGTTTTAAATAGACTTTTCTCGCGATTTAATGATCCAAACGCAATGAAACTTGGTACAGTAAATGCTTATACACATTGTAATGCACTGGTATCTAATTTATTTCAATTGTTTACGTAACCTCAAGATGGCGGCTGTGTGAATTTCGAAAATTAAGTTTTTATTTCTTGTGTTCTAATCATGCGGTCGAATTCAACATTTGCATAATGAACATACACAATAATCATCATCTAATAGTATATAACTCTATGGTCTACATATATTAAAATCCAACATGGCGACCATCCGAAATATTTAGACGGTTCTCTATATCTATTAATCTACTACAGCAATCAAACTGAAATTTTGTAAGTGTATAGAAGCTATAAGCATAATTTCACCTATGGGACGTTCAATAACCTGGTGAACACAAATCCAACATGGCGGCGACGCGAAATTTAAATATTCAAATGGACGTTTCTTGCGTTTTAACCATCCGAGCGCAGTGAAACTTGATACGGTATATGCTTATACACAGCACCGATAGAGCGCACTGCTGTTGTACTGGGTAAGCGCAAGGCGCTCTTCGGGTGTCTCCTGTGTTCTCTTTTGCTAATATCCACGAATTAAAGTTGTTTAATTTGTTATTTTCATGACTATGCCGAGCTATTGAGTGTTCCTTTTTGCAAAAATCAGGGAAGCCCGTTTTCGTTTGACCAATTTCCACAAAATAAAGAAATGGGGAAGAAATAGTTACATGCAGGCCCGACGAGAGGGGGGGTCAGGCAGGGCTGGTGCCCCGGGGCCCGGCCCTCTCAGGGGGGCCCGGCGTCCTAGGAGAATGGGCCCATCGGGCATTGCTTTATTATTGCCTTTATGTGACTTGAATTTGCTGCTGGCAATCATTTAGTGAATGCAATGAACTGTATGTGGACAATGCTACAAGGATTGAAAAACGTATTCAGTCAAGTGGACAATATTTTCCTTTACAAAGCGCTTGTGGGAAGAATAACTGTCTTAAAGTGGTCAACTTAGCGATGGGGCTTCGCTATGTATTGTTCTGAGAATATACCTGAAGACTGAGAGAGCCTGCCATTATTCTAAATTTAGCTTATTCGACTTATGCACCAATCCTTCAAATATTTTGCTCATCTCTCCACTTATTTCGCCTAGGCAACAAGAGCCTGTGCTGCCCTCGTGTGTTTGGTCAGCTAGCTGAAGAATTTCAAGTTTGGTGCGTCTCGTCGAGCATAGATATTTAGAGGTGTTAGTGTCTGACATGAATATATTGTCTAGCCAGACGTATTGTATGCCGTGCAGACAGGTAAGTAAAATGCATTTTAAAGTAGCGTCCACACAGTAATTCACTTTATAGTTATTGTTGATTTAAGGGGAGGAACAGTGAGGTCATAAGCCCCTAGTAATTCACTTTCGCACTATGTGAAAACTTATCATTGCTGGCTAAATATCTTGCGAAAGGGTGAGATGATTCCCTTGTCAAACGTAGATAGAAGAAATGCATGCGAAATTGTTCAGCTTCTCGTATACTGAATTTAGAAAACAATGCTAACATTTAAATAATCTGTATGTTTAGGTGCAGTATAATTAATTATTATTGCTGGTTCATTCAATACGATCAACAATCCCAGGTACTTGGGTTCGTGCGCAAATCATTTATGATTAAGGGATTTATAGAAAACCTATATTACTATTGGTACTAGAGTTGGGAAATGCATCCAAAGACTGAAACTAAGGTAACATTACAGTATTTTTCTGGACTGAGTGTTAACCAGGAGAAGAATGACAATTAAGCTAGGGCACTGAACCACTCAACTTTGTTTTCCAATTCTTCTCATGGAACGTCAGTGGTAGGGACAAATGACCTACCGTAGCTGTTCCCCCCATAAAATAATAAGTAAACGAAAAGCAGAGTATACACTGTGCTGTGCTATTGCCTCTGTGACATGATTAATCGCATGCCGTATTCTTAGTTGCCGACCGGGAAAAGTGGGAAGACGTTGCCCGTCGCGACTACACGGTGAGCTACACCGCGGGGTCTTACTTGAAGGTGCGAGAGATTTTACTTCAATATCGGAGAGTCTTTTCTATAGCCACTCATGTCAATGGACACCAAATTTTTACTCCAAAATATCACCAAAATGGCCTATAACTCAATAATTTGTACCTAATTTTTGCAAAATGTTCCGGAGGAGGACCTCTGGACCCCACTCTGAGCTTAGTGATATTCCATACTCCCAGATCCCCTGTGTGTCTAATCGCCCATAATCTTGGCTTAAATCCGCCTCTGATGGTCACCAGTCATAGATAGGGTTGGAGATTTTTATTAGAACCTGGCTCTAGGTTTGCTTACTGCAAAGCAATATTAAATTATAAGAAGTCCACTGACTGAAAAGTACAAAATATAGTTCAAATTCACATTTTCTTCTTTTGTGAAAACAATCACTGATCAGCTGCAATCTACTGATAGCACATAATAACTTGAGTTATGTATGAGTACTCTACACCTGTGGTTAATTATGTAAATATATTTTGCTTTGTTTAATGTACAATGATGTGCGATCGCCGTTCAACCAAAACAGTGTTTAGGCTTAGACCCATGGGCGTGACTCTTGAAAGGCAGCAAGTTTTGAGAATTTCAACATAAAAACCCTATATGTAAAGCGTATTTTAAAATACATCTTGACTTAGTCTAAAATTCATATTTTCATTTTGAGAAGAGATTACGTCATATGTCACAGAGGCCTTAGTACTGCACAGTGTACAGTGTACCCCTTCCACCTCTTTTAACATGCAGTTCAGTGAACTGACCTACCTGTTGATTAATTTTTGTGTCTTAGGACGTCGTGGTCATCAGTCCTTTCTACTTACTGTGCGTGTAGAACTCTGTCCGACAATCTATATCTGAAGTTAATCATATATTTTAAATTAATTTGGGATATGATTGAGGAGGAAATGAGTGTACGATGGTGCAACTACAACCTTTGGCTAGAGTCTAGGGTTAAAATAATGAATCATGGAAAATAAGCTTAGTATCACCGACGGTCTAATTCGATCCCACCTGTTTCCGAGTTCATGGACAACAGCTTTTTTCTATGTGAATTTTCTCCCCAAGTTAAAAACGGTACCGGTACTGTAAAGGCGATGAAATTACGGTCCGATAAATGCACTTTTTTTTTCAAATTTGTGTATGACTAACGAGCATATTGCTTTTACAAGCATCACTGAAGTTCTAAAATTATCAAAGAGGATCTGCAGATCTTTAAATCTGAACACTGTGCATGCTTACAGTGTTACCTCATCGTGACAGATTGAGTTCTGTCAATCGCCAAAACTAAACAGTATAGTGAATTTAATGAAAATTATTACCTAGTTTTCGATGGCTTTACTCGTGATAATTATATTTGTTAATTGAAAATAATGCACTGATACGCGCTTGTCAGGTATAAACATTGAATTTGCAAATAATTCTTCATGCATTCCTCAAGTTTCACTGTTGTAAATTTTACATACTAGCATTAACTTATTTATATTGATAGTAATTCACGGTCTGCTTATGATAATAAATATAGCCTGGATTTACTGGAATATGTAATTGAAATTTTATTAATACAGTATTTATTGCAGCCAATGGTCATATCAGGACATATCAATTGAACGCCCGTAGGCTCCTCAACAAGTTCAAATTCAAGTAGTTCCAACTTTGGCTACCAGACGCCACAGTCAATGACACCCAGTGGTGAAAGTTGGAACTTGATAGAGTGTTTCTAACGAAATAACCTACAAAATTTGGCTACACACTACCAATTGTAGTGGAAATGACTGTACGATGGTGCAACTACAGCCTTTGGATGAGACAAAAATGTGTCCGGACTGTCGCAACAGCTGGCGTGATTTTTGTCGCGGGACCGTCGGTCTCCTGTGCTATTGCATTCAAGTGCGCACACTGAGAACAAAAGTGTCACTCACCACTCATATCGACGGCCTTCTAAACCACAGGCCCACCGGCTTTACTTCCCCTCCAAATAAAGGCATACTGAAGGATTTTAACGCTCTTATCAATCCGACGACTTCGGCCGGACTTAAACTCTCGAACTTGGGCATAGCAGTTCAGCGTGCTACAATTATTATTATTATTATTATTATTATTATTGCTTGCTGTTAGGTAGATTTCATTAGAAAGCTAACTATTGCAATGGGTCCCATGTTTCGACTTCCGGAAAATTTCGACATATCTTCGCGTTTCACATCCCCCAGACCCCAAAACCACCGTCAGTTCAAAAGTTTATACATAATTTATGTATATATATATATGTATGTATATCAGTTTCTTGTGGACACGATAACTGCCGTAATTTTGCACCAATCACTTTGAATTTTTTACATAATATGTATCCATATAAAATCTCGCTCGAGTTCGTTAATGGGCAAAATCGGTCGAAGGGGGTGAAAATGGGGGGCTTTTTACGAAAAATTGAAATTTCGCTATAACTCTCTTAATACGTGAAATATCGAATCCATTCAAAGTTCATAATATGTGTCGGATAAGTGCCAACAATTTATGTCAAATAAGTTTTTTGATAGCACCAACCATTGACCAAAGGGGTGGAAAAAAGTGGGTTTTTCGGGAAACATTAATCATATCTCTCTTAATAGGCACAATATCAAAACCGTACAAAATGGACAATATTTCCCTAATAATTACCTAAAACTTTTGTCTGAAAGAATTTTTGATATGAACCACCATTACGCCAAGGGATGAGAAAAATGATTTCGGAATTATAAGAAAATGCCAAGAGCTATCAGAGGTTGCCATGGCAACACTACTAAATTGATGAGGGATGAGCCGTTGCCATGACAACGCACTTGTACGAGATCAGATTCAGTATTTCCATCTGACTAAGCCGGCCCCGTGGTGTTGGGGTAGCGCGCCTGCCTCTCACCCGGAGGCCCCGGGTTCGATCCCCGGCTCCGTCTGGGATTTTAAAACTGACGTGAGGGTTGGAACGGGGTGCACTCAGCCTCGTGAGGACAATTGAGTAGCTGTCTGACAGTGAGACAGCACCCCGATCACGAATACCAATATTAACGGCCGAGGGGACCCGACGCGCTGATCACGCGTCACCCCAATATCTGCAGGCCAAATGGCTGGGCAGCGGTCGCTTGGTCGGCCTTAGCCCGTCATGGGTGGATGGTGCCAGGGGTTGACTTTGACATCTGACTAAGTGGGAAGCGGCTTCGGTGACGTAACTGGTAGCATGCAGAATGTCTATGCCCAAGGTCGCGGTTTCAAAGCCGGCCGAAGTCGTCGGATTTTCTAAGAGCGCTAAAATCCCTCAGTATGCTTTCCTTTGGAGGGGAAGTTCCAACGTTCGTTACGAGTTGCTTGTTGGGATGGCATCTAGTAGCCAAGTTCACAGCTAGGTGTCATTGACGGTAGTACCTGATAGCAACATTAGGAACTACTGCTTGAAATTGACCGTCTGCAGTCCTTACCTGAATTACAGACTAATACATCCATTACAATTCACACCGTTTATCAGACAGATTCTACACTCACCCAAAGTACACGGGGTTAGATGACCGCGTTGTCGCAGCCCCTAAACTGAGGAACCAACCAGAGGTAGATTTCATTAGAAATCTAACTATTGCAATGGGTAGGCTACCATGTTTCGACTTCCGGAAAATTTCGACACATCTTCGCGTTTCACATCCCCCAGACCCCAAAACCACCGTCAGTTCAAAAGTGTATATATATATATATATATCAGTTTCTTGTGGTCACGATAACTGCCGTAATTTTTCACCAATCACTTCTTACCGAATATGTATACCTATAAAATCTCGGTCGAGTTCGTTACTGGGCTAAATCGGTAGGAGGGGGTGAAAATGGGGGGCTTTTTTCGAAAAAGTGAAATATTGCTATAACTCTCTTAATATGTGAAATATCGAATCCGTTCAACGTTCATACTATGTGTCGGATAAAGCCCAAAAATTTATGTTTGAAGAGTTTTTTTATATCACCAACCATTGACCAAAGGGGTGGGAAAAAGTTTTTTTTTTTGGGAAACATTAATCATATCTCTCTTAATAGGCACAATATCAAAACCGTACGAAATGGACAATATTCCCCTAATAATTACCTAAAACTTTTGTCTGAAAGAATTTCTGATATGACCCACCATTATGCCAAGGGATGAGAAAAATGATTTCGGAATTATAAGAAAATGCCAAGAGCTATCAGAGGTTGCCATGGCAACACTACTAAATTGATGAGGGATGAGCCATCAGACGTTGCCATGACAACGCACTTGCACAAGATCAGATTCAGTATTTTCATCTAAGTGGGAAGCGGCTTCGGTGACGTAACTGGTAGCATGCAGAATGTCTATGTCCAAGGTCGCGGTTTCAAAGCCGGCCAAAGTCGTCGGATTTTCTAAGAGAGTTAAAATCCCTCAGTATGCTTTCCTTTGGAGGGGAAGTTCCAACGTTCGTTGCGAGTTGCTGGTTGGGGTGGCATCTAGTAGCCAAGTTCACAGCTAGGTGTCGTTGACGGTAGTACCTGGTAGCAACATTAGGAACTACTGCTTGAAATTGACCGTCTGCAGTCCTTACTTGAATTAAGACTACTACAGCCATTACAATTCACACCGTTTATCAGACAGATTCTACACTCACCCAAAGTACACGGGGTTAGATGACCGCGTTGTCGCAGCCCCTAAACTGAGGAACCAACTAGAGGTAGATTTCATTAGAAAGCTAACTATTGCAATGGGTACCATGTTTCGACTTCCGAAAAATTTCGACATATCTTCGCGTTTCACATCCCCCAGACCCCAAAACCACCGTCAGTTCAAAAGTTTATATATAATTTATGTATGTATATGTGTATATATATATATATGCATATCAGTTTCTTGTGGACACGATAACTGCCGTAATTTTGCACCAATCACTTTGAATATTTTACCGAATACGTATACCTATAAAATCTCGGTCGAGTTCGTTACTGGGCTAAATCGGTCGAAGGGGGTGAAAATGGGGGGCTTTTTTTTCGAAAAAGTGAAATATTGCTATAATTCTCCTAATATGTGAAATATCGAATCCGTTCAACGTTCATACTATGTGTCGGATAAAGCCCAAACATTTATGTTTGAAGAGTTTTTATAGCACCAACCATTGACCAAAGGGGTGGGAAAAAGTGGTTTTTTTTTCGGGAAACATTAATCATATCTCTCTTAATAGGCACAATATCAAAACCGTACAAAATGGACAATATTCCCCTAATAATTACCTAAAATTTTGTCTGAAAGAATTTTTGATATGACCCACCATTATGCCAAGGGATGAGAAAAATGATTTCGGAATTATAAGAAAATGCCAAGAGCTATCAGTGGTTGCCATGGCAACACTACTAAATTGATGAGGGATGAGCGATCAGACGTTGCCAAGATAACGCACTTGCACGAGATCATATTCAGAATTCCATCTGACTAAGTGTGAAGCGGCTTCGGCGACGTAACTGGTAGCAAGCATGCTGAATGTCTATGCCCAAGGTCGCGAGTTCAAAGCCGGCCGAAGTCGTCGGATTTTCTAAGAGCGCTAAAAATCCCTCAGTATGCTTTCCTTTGGAGGGGAAGTTCCAACGTTCGTTGCGAGTTGCTGGCTGCGGTGGCATCTAGTAGCCAAGTTCACAGGTAGGTGTCGTTGACGGTAGTACCTGGTAGCAACATTAGGAACTACTGCTTGAAATTGACCGACTGCAGTCCTTACCTGAATTACAGACTAATACAGCCATCCCTAAGTACACGGGGTTACATGACCGCGTTGTCGCAGCCTCTAAACTGAGGAACCAACCAAAATCTCTACGGGAGATATAATTTTGCGTGAAGAAGTAACAGACCGTTACATAGTTACAAATCAGTGTCGAAACCTTGCATAAGGACAGTGTGACCACAGGTATAAAAATGGACCCCAAATGACAAGAAGGTTACCGTTCCCATAAGACAATAAAATGTTTAAAATATGCATAAAATGACGAAAAACAAAGTTAATTAAGCTCCAATTATAAAACACCTTCTCGCAATAAATGAGGTCTGATCCTTCTACGAAAACCTGCATATTCTGTCTATTTTCGCCTATCATCAAGTTTGTCCGGTGAAATCTACCTCCGCCTTCCGGCGTGCCGAGAGGACTTTTTTTTTATGTTCTTGTAATTTATTTCGTGATGAACATTTTGTGCTAAAAGAAATTCGTACAAATTTACGCGGATTATAAATTAATTTTACATAGTTTGGTTAGAGAGGGGGCCCGGGAGATTCCAGCCCCAGGGCCCGTCGCCGCTCTCCACGGCCCTGGTTACATGCTATTAGAAGGAAAAAATTCGGTTAGAAAAATCAGACCGAAAATATTGAAGTGTGTTCCCATCATTTTCAACGCGATGACTTCACGAAAACTGTGTTGGGTAAGTGTGATGAACAAATAAGGGAAATAATTCGTATAAACTGATTAGACATTTCGATAACAACCACTGAATGTATGCGTTTGTATTGGAAGGTTAAACCGAGCGCAAGCTTTTTCCTTGGACCACGAACACAAACACGGAAGAGGCCAAACACAAGAAAATTGCCGGATTTCCACGATAATCTCCATTGAAATGTGGGAAGAAGTGAATATAACATTTGTGACTCCCATTTTCAAAGACATCAATACTTCAAGAATAATTCTCGCAACATTAAGTCACACACGTATTATGGTTGGTTTCTTGAAATCGGAATTAATCGTCAACTTCCATCTGCCCGACGGAGAATGTGGTAGCGACTGACTTCTACATTCTTGAGACATAGTCAGAATGGAAACGGTTCGTGGCCCTAAAGCAGGGATTCTCAAACTTTTTAAAAATTGTACCCCTAAGTCGTTTCCAAGGGGTACGGGTACGATTCTTATTGAGAAATTGACAAAATGACATATGAACCAAACGTTGCAATGAATTTTCGAGGTATACATTACCAGTATCAACTTTCTTTGATTATGTTTACTTTGAAACGCGACAGTTTCATGTGAGCTATCAACCTAAAAAAAAGACATGAATCGAAGTCTATAAGCGAGGGGAGCAAGTGAATATTTAAATCTCTATTTATGATTTAAGTCTTATGGAGATATATTCATCAATATAGGCCTACAATACTCAAGTAATTGTAATCTTTAGAAGAAAGCATGCTGAATAATAAAGCATGTTAAAAGTTAGTTATTACCGCTGTATTAATTCTTCCTTCCTCCCGCTAGTTTTAGCGCCTCTGGTCCGTGGCTCATTTTGCAGATGGTTAACGCTTAAACGCTGAATATCGTCCATAATATATTAGGGTATATAACTATAGAATTAATTAATATAGTCTTGGAGTAAAATTAGAGAATATATAATTTACTTAAGCTTAGAAATCTCGGTCACAATCTATACATTCCTCGCAGCTGACTGGGAGAAACATAAGACGATCGCCTTGCGCTTACCCAGTACTACACGCGCGCTATCTGGCGCGAACTTTCTCCAGCTACATCCCTATTCATTTAAATTATTTTCATAACCACAAGATGGCAGCTGAGCGTAATTTTAAAATCCCGTTTTTATTTCTTGTTTTTATAGCTTGCGACGGTGGGTGAGTGGTTATCGTGTCGGTCTACCAACCCCAATATTTCAGGTTCGCTCCTGGCCGTGGTAAGTGATTTTTGAAAGGCGACAAAAATACGATACGCATGTCATACGATGTTGGCATTACAAAGAACCCATTTGAATTCAGTAGGCCGTGTTCATAATGGCAAAATTAATCTCCGGAGTTTCCGCCAACACAAAGTTCCTCATTTCTCTACTAGAAAGCGCTATAGTGTTTAAGGAGGTTAGCTATCTAACATCTATCCTCCTTGACTTTCATAGTCATGGAACAACGAAATTCGACATGCAAGCTACCCCCAGGGTGTCAAATAACAAAGCTTGCACCCAGCACCCGAGGCCATACGATATTATTATTATTATTATTAACTGTGGCCCTGAAAAGGACTCGGTTGATGTTTCTGGTGTGAAAGCTGTGCATGGGGTTACGATCATGAAGATGAGAATGGAATAGCAGTGCAAGAATGGGCAGAAATAAATCACTTTACCCTGATCCATGATGGAAAACAGCCTGCATCATTCAATAGTGGTAGATGGAAACGAGGTTACAACCCTGACCTCATTTTCAGTAGCAATAAAATCAGCGAACTTTGTGTAAAATCTGTCTGCTCTCCAATACCTAATACACAGCATCGGCCAATAATGTGCCAAATATTTGCTGCCGTCAGACCTCAGAAAATACCTTTCCGCAGGAGGTACAACTTCAGGAAAGCTGACTGGTCAAAATTTGCAGATTTGTTGGACAACAAAGTGTCTTATATTGAACCTACACCAGCATCCTACGACATCTTCACCACAACTGTAAAGAAGTGCACCAGAAGGTATATACCTCGCGGCTGCAGGACTTCATTCATCCCTGGTCTCACATCAGACGAAGTTACCCTACTAACAGAATACAGGAAGGAATTCGAAGAAAACCCTTTCGGCGAATCAACAGTAGAAGCTGGGAACAGACTCATCTCCCACATTAGAGAAACAAAACGGGATTATTGGGTTAGAACTGTAGAAGACCTCGATCTGAGAAGAGACAGCCATAAGGCATGGAGAATTTTAAGATGTTTAAGCAATGATCCGACAAAAACCTCTGTTGGCCTACATTGCAACATCACTGCTAACAAAATAGCTCATCAGCTTTTGATGAACGGGAAACCCATCTATAAGCACAAAGTGCCCAGACATCAAAGAGAATTTCAAGAGGAAAGTAACGATCTTACAATACTATTCAGTATGGCAGAATTGGAGAGGGCTATCAAACAGACTAAAATGGAAAATCAGCCGGCTTGGATGACATTCGGACAGAACTTATTAAGCATTTCGGCTTAAAAACAGAGGAATGGACACTCCAGCTCTTCAATAACTGCATGAAGAATTATCAAGTTCCAAAGATATGGCGGAAGAGCCGTGTGATAGCTTTGTTGAAACCTGGCAAAGAAGGGGACAGTCCAAAGAACTTCAGACCAGTTGCACTACTCTGTCACCTCTACAAACTACTAGAACGAATGATTTTGAATCGCCTTTTACCCGTAATTGATCCTCTGCTCATACCTGAACAAGCTGTATTTCGTCCCGGCAAAAGCTGTACTGGGCAGTTGCTGAACCTTACGCAATTCATAGAGGATGGTTTCGAAGCAGCTAAGGTAACTGGAGTGGCATTTGTCGATTTATCGGCAGCCTACGACACTGTTAATCATCAGCTTCTATTTACTAAGGTCTACACGCTGACTAAGAACTCCAGCCTAACCAGGTTCATTGCTACTCTCCTGCAGAATCGGAGATATTTTGTGGACTTCCAGGGGCAACGCAGCCGTTGGAGACTACAGAAGAATGGCCTACCCCAAGGAAGTGTTCTCGCTCCATTTCTGTTCAACGTGTATACAAATGACCAGCCGATAGCTCCCAACACCAGGAGTTTCTTGTACGCTGACGATCTCGCTCTTGCTACACAGTGTAAGGATTTTGAATCAGTGGAGAACAACCTTACGAGTGCCCTTAAGGACCTGTCCAAATATTATATCGTAAATCAACTGAAACCAAATCCCTCCAAGACACAAGTATGTGCCTTTCACTTGAGAAACAGGGAAGCCTTTCGTAAACTGAAGGTAATATGGTCAGGAGTTGAACTGGAACACTGTTACACCCCAAAATTTCTAGGAGTGACACTGGACAGAGCTCTTATCTACAAGAAACACTGTTTGAACACCAAGTCAAAAGATCACACCAGGAATAATCTTCTGAGGATACTGGCCGGATCACAATGGGGTAGCCAACCTGACACTATTCGAACATCTGCAATGGCATTGTGTTATTCCGCTGCAGAGTACGCCTGCCCGGTTTGGTATAACTCAACTCATGCTAAACAGGTAGACGTAGCTCTCAATGAAACGTGTAGAACTATAACTGGATGCTTAAGATCAACACCAACAGAATGCCTCTACCAGCTTGCAGGAATAGCACCACCCTCTATTCGATGAGAAGTAGCTGCAAACAAGGAAAGGAAGAAAGTTGTTCAGGAAGCAACCCATCCTCTACATGGGCAGGAACTACATGCTCTGAGGCTGAAGTCTAGGAAGAGTTTCCTAAGAACATCCAAAGAATTGAAGACTACATGTGAAAAAGCCCGGCTAGAATTATGGAAAGCAAAGGAATCTCCTCTCCTGGGCTGGAAAAGGATAGGCGAAACTTTACCTCCTGGTCATGATCAAGATTGGGTAACCGGGAAATCCTTGAATAGATTAAGATCAGGAGTGGGCAGATCTAAGATCAATCTTGCAAAGTGGGGCTACATTAAGGAAGATGGCATACAGTGGCTGTGGAGAAGATCAGACTGTGAAACATATGCTTCAGTGTAGACTGTGCCCGACCTCCTGCACAGAAGATGAACTTTATGAAGCATCACAGAATGCAGTGGAAGTGGCCAAGTTTTGGTCAAATACTATATAATATTTGTAGTCATAGTATTTGTATCTGTGTTTATTTGATGTTTTCTGACTCGAGAATAATAATAATAATAATAATTATTATTATTATTATTATTATTTCTTGTGTCCTAATCATGCGATTGAAGTTTGAATAAAACACCTACACAATAATCTTCTTGTAATAGTACATAACTCTAAGGCCTATATATGAAAATCCAACATGGTGACCATCCAAACTGACAATTTGTATGTTGTTAGAGGCAATTGTCATGAGTAGGATATATGAAAATAGGCTTCACGGAACTGCTTGTTATTATACAGATTTATTTATTTATTTATTTATTTATTTATTTAATCGCTTATCCTTCCATCTCGGCTTCACCCACGAACTCTGCGGGGGATCATTCCTCTACCGTCACAAGGACGCTGTCTGGGAGCTGAAGAGATACAACTGGGGATGGTGGCAGGCGACCGCTATCTTGGGTCTAATTAAGAAAGCGTCAGGGAAGGAATTTTGGTAGGAAGTCGATCGTGGAACTGTTTAATGGAACCGTCACAGCATTCGCCTGGTGGTGAAAATCGGAGACCACGAAAACTATTTTCAGGTGCATCTGAACCCACGACTGCGCTGTCGGTCACCGTGGCCGGTGCAGTAATTTAAAGAACAGCTATCGTCTGCCTTCAAGTAACGTAGTAGGTAGCGGCAGATGACCTCGCTGTTTGGCCCTATGAATAGGGTTACCATAATATTTTTAGGCCAAATCCGGACGTCGGATCTTCCGGGGGGTCTGGGGGGTATGGACGAACAAAGTGAAATGAACTGAACTTGATTTTATAGGTTTACAATCCCTTTATAATTACATAACATGAATACATAAGAATATACAAAATCATCAATCAGTAATAATAATATCGTATGGCCTCGGGTGCCTGGTACAAGCTTTGCTATTTGACACCCAGAGGGTAGCTTGCATGTCGAATTTCGTAGTTCCTTGACTATGAAAGTCAAGGAGGTTAGATGTTAGATATCTAATCTCCTTGAACACAATAGCGCTTTCTAGTAGAGAAATGAGGAACTTTGTGCTGGCGGAAACTCCCGAGATTAATTTTGCCATTATGAACTCGGCCTACTGAATTCAAATGGGTTCTTTGACATGCCAACATCGTATGACATGCGTATCGTATTTTTGCCGCCTTTCAGAAATCACTTACCACGGTCAGGGGCGAACCTGCAATCTTGGGGTTAGTAGACCGACACGCTATCCACTCACCCACCGTGGCAAGCTCATCAATCAGTGTTCATCATATATCATACTGATCCCTTGAACAATTTTTTCTCGTCTTACAGATTAATCTGTGCTGGGTCCAGGGGCAGGCCCCTCAATTTTCCTTGCATCGTATTTTTCATTAGAGCTGACTTTCTTCAGAAATGGCTTGTTATTTTTTATTTGGTCGTGGAACTCTGAGCATGTCATATCACTATTTGCCTTGATAACTAGCAGGTCCCTGACAACTGCAAGAGATAATCGTCCTCGTTGAGCTGTCCATATTGCTCCCACCATTGAAAAAATTCGCTCAGCTGGAGCTGAAGTTCCAGGTAGACACATGGCGAATTCTACAAGTTTGTAAATATTGTAAAGTTTGTCGTTAAAAATACACTTCCGCTTCGGCATTTTCCCAATTTATAACACTACTTTGTTGTTATGTACTTAAAAACTACTGATACTGAAAACTAATATCATAAAACGTCTAGAAATGGACGCAGTCCAGCAAACAAAACAGTAGCACTAAACTGACTGAACGCACTCCTTCCAAATAAAATGGCGACAGGAGTGGCACACAGAACAGGTGCAGCCGCCTGAGCAGTCCTGGTGCTCAATGTGACCAACCTATATGCGGTGTGAAGTAAAATTTCCCCAAGTATTTGCCACGTATTCGGTTCCCGGACAATTTTTAAATCCGGACGCCAAACCGGACACATGTTTAAAATCCGGACTGTCCGGACGAAATCCGGACGGATGGTAACCCTACCTATGAACCATGTGCAATCTGAATATTGGAGGAATTGTGTGAATGAATTGTCTTCAATTGGTTATAGCCTAATCGTGAAATGAGAGTACTTGACATGTTTTGCACAACAAACATTCGTAAAGATGAAGACTTGTAAATGTCAGACATGCCGCAGTTTACAGAACAAGGCTGCTAACCAATCATGATGAAAATAAAACTCGTCCAAACCTTGATACTCCCCATATTTAACTACTGCGATGTGGTATTAGTAGATGCTACCGGAGAACAAAACAAGAAACTTCAGAGAGCTTTAAATTCCTGCATTAGGTTTATTTCCTCCTTGAAATTTTCCTCACACATGTCTCCTTTTTATGATCTACTTTCCTGACTAAAAGTAGAACAACAAAGAAACCTGTACATATGTATCCTCAACTATCAACTTCTCATTGAAAGTACTCCTCACTATCTCTCTTGTAATTTTCGTTTTCTTTATTCCTTTCATGATCGTCACACGCGATCTGGATATATAATTGCAATTCCTCTACATCATTCATCTGCCTTCAGTAAATCTTTCCTCGTGTCTGGAACTAGAATTTGGAATAATTGTCCTCGTGACATCAGAAATTGTACATCCCTAACAACTTTCAAACGTGCATGTAAAGATTTCCTCTTGAATTCGTAGGCCAACTGGAACAATTTGTGTATGAATGTGTGAGTGAATGACCATAGTATAATTTTGTTAAAAATGTATGTCATTTAAATTGTATAGCTTAGTTAATATCACGCAGTCGCCAATTTAATTTAATTTTATTTAATTCTAGTTTTCCTAGTATTTAAGTTTGGTAGGTTAAGTATATCATATTTGAGTATTCATGTAAGTTGCACTGTGTGTGGTTAAGTGTAAGAGAGGGCCTAACTTCGTCACAATAAAGGCACCAATAAATAAATAAATACATAATTTTGTTGTTTAAAGGGGCCTAACATCTAGGTTATCGGTCCCTAATGGTCTGGGTGATGGTGAAAATGACAATGAAGTGGAAACCAGAACGAAAATTAAGTGAGACTGAAAATACTCACAAAAGGAAGAGATTGAAAAATACGCACAAAATGTAGTTTAAGTTCAAAGTACTAACAAAATGCAATTGAAATTCAAAATACTCACAAAATGTAATTTTAAGACTCGGGGAGCCAATTCATAAAAAAGGGCGGGAATCTTAAAGAGGAAAGGAACTGTAATGGAAAGAAAAAGAAGGGATCAGCAAAGATGAGACAAGGGCCAATTAAGGCGGGAAAGGAAGAGAACAAGAGTTGACCAAGGGAGGCCAACAGGAAGGATAGCAGAGGCATAAGCCGGACTCAGCTGGGGTCCCGTGGTCGCCAACCCAGGCAAGCGCTGAGTGGAATTCGACCAATGAAATGCTCTCATTTAGATGGCTGAATTGGTGTAGGCACGCCAAGTCACATGTTGACTGTAGCCATCTTGTATCCAATAGACAGGAACTACTAGGCTATATCTCACAGATGAATCTTGTACCCGGCTCAAGTTACAAGAAGTACATTCTCGTTGACTTTTCCTTTATTTATTTCTCCAGAACCGTTGCACATAGAGCTTTGATTCAACCCTCGTAGCGACAAGTTTCCTGACGTAGTGAAACATCACCGTGGTTGTGTATGAGGTTCGACAAGGCAATCGTTCGGGGAACTCGGATACAGTAGGCTATTCATGCCCAGAGACCTCTTGGATACAAGATGGAGACCTGTTCTAGCGCTGGGATCAGCTCTGAGGATGTATAGTGCTTAGTGTGTGGTGGGCTACACACACCCTGCCCTTTTAGACACCTCGTACAGCAGAGAGGAGCTGAAAAGTTCACAAGAACTTGAGGGTTGCCCCTCATAATCTGAGAAAATACAATGACCAGAGAGTTGGGGGAAATGAAAATCACCGTAGACATCGGGTAACCTAATACAGCCAGAGAGTAATTAGATTCACAAAGGGGCTGGGTTTGTGTCCTGGTCGGTACGGGGCTATTGCTAACTGAGTGATCTCTTGGGTAGATGTAGACATACTAAGGGGCTGGGTTTGTGTCCTGACCGTAACGGGGCTATTGCTAACTGAGTGATCTCTTGTGTAGATGTAGACACACTAAGGGACTGGGTTTGTGTCCTGATCGGTTCGGGGCTATTGCCAACTTACTGATCTCTTGGGTAGATGTAGACTCACTAAGGGACAGGGTTTGTGTCCTGACCGATTCGGGGCTATTGCCAACTAAGTGATGTCTTGGGTAGATGTAGACACAATAAGGGACTGGGTTTGTGTCCTGACCGGTACGGGGCTATTGCCAACTTACTGATCTCTTGGGTAGATGTAGACTCACTAAGGGACAGGGTTTGTGTCCTGACCGATTCGGGGCTATTGCCAACTAAGTGATGTCTTGGGTAGATGTAGACACACTAAGGGACTGGGTTTGTGTCCTGACCGGTACGGGGCTATTGCCAACTTACTGATCTCTTGGGTAGATGTTGACACACTAAGGGACTGGGTTTGTGTCCTGACCAGTACGGGGCTATTGCTAACTGAGTGATCTCTTGGGTAGATGTAGACTCACTAAGGGGCTGGGTTTGTGTCCTGACCAGTACGGGGCTATTGACAAATGAGTGATCTCTTGGGTAGATGTAGACTCACTAAGGGACTGGGTTTGTGTCCTGACTGGTTCGGGGCCATTGCCAACGGACTGATCTCACAACCTCGGGCAAGTTAAGATGAAAGGGCGGGCCTAGTTGCGACTACGTCGTCCCATAGCTGTGACGTCACACTCGAGATGTCAGAAGGAGGGGAAATGCATGGTAATAAAACGAAATTGCAATCATGAAAACCCATTTAGCAATGGGTTGTCCAGCACCCTCTTCCGCGTAATTTGACTCAACGCGAAGAGCCATAAAGCAAGGGGGTAACTTCGCTCTGCGGGAGTCAATTAGCAGAGCTGTCTTGTTTATGAGCGCTGAGCCACCTGGTCTTCACGTCACTGACAGCTGTATTCCGCAGTCCACTCTTCTCACCGCTATTCTTACAAATCATTCGATATCATTCGTTTCTTGTTTTCGTTTGATAGAAGATATCTGTAGGTCCCTTTCCTCAACGTTGCATTCTCCATTGGGAAGATCGGCCTAATAATAATGATAACTAGCATTACCCGTTGCGGCTTCGCCCGCGAATATTCTAGTTGTAAAGAGTACACTTAGCAAAATCTCAATCATGAATGCTATGACTGATTTATCCTTGGTATGAATGATCAGACTTTATCAATTCAGCTCCTGGTGCAGTGGTTAGGGGTTTGTCATTCCTTCGTAGGTATATCAGAGCGAAGTTAGTTTCCTGGGAATATCACAGACACTGTTAATTTAAGGGCCTTTAAATGTGGTTTTCGGAGACCCTTTATAGTCGGGTGAAAATGACCTTTCGTACCACACCCAGCCCTGAAAATTGCGTGAAAAAATTATCCAGTGCCCCTTGACCCCCTTAAGCGCATTATACTGTATGTATTGATGAATTTTACAGCTTAATTTGGTTCAGTGATAACCTTATAACCGTCTGGAAACTTTCACAGTAATGTAATAATTGGAATTGCATTGCGTCTTACATAAATAGATTATGTTACCATGGTTACCGTGTTGCATTCTTTCATTATTTCATTGTAAATATACATGTTTTAAGGTATTTATTTAATTGTGAGGCATTTAAAGAGTAAGTGAGTGCGTTTCGCTTACGCATTGGGTTATGCTGAACCTGTAGGTACCCCATATGTGTAGGTTGGTGTTAATGGGACCTTATTTTCGGTACAAAACTGGAATGGGACCTTAGCAGAATAATATAGGGAGGGATATCGTATGACCTCGGATGCCGGGTGCAAACTTTGTTATTTGACGCCCAGAGGGGAGCTTGTATGTCGATTTTTGTTGTTCCTTGGAACACTATGAAAGTCAAGGAGGTTAGATATTTAAGCTCATTGACACTATAATGCTTTCTAGTAGATAAAGGAGGAACTTTGTGTTGGCGGAAAATCCCGAAATTAATTTTGCCACTATGAGCACAGCCTACTGAATTAAAATGGGTTCTTTAACATGCCAACAATGATTTTTGTCGCCTTTCAAAAATCACCTACCACGGCCAGGAGCGAACCTGCAAGCTTGGGATTAGTAGTCTGACACGGTAACCACTCACCCACCGTGGCAAGCCAATCGGCCGTATCAAGGGGGGGGGGGGGGGGTGTTATGCTTAAAATAAACCAAAGACATTAGCTTACTTGAGCCCATATATTGTCCGATCTGTGACCTGGTGAATGTTTTACACTAGCGCCATTGAGGCTGCTTTATGTTGGGTGTTAATTCGTCACTTGGTAAATGTCCTGAACTCTATTCGCAGCGAGCTCCTCCTTCTGCGTTGGAGTTAGCGATGGATCAGTTTTGTTGTTAAAGTGTGCGATCGGTAACTTTCTTCAGGGCACTTCGGGCTGCATTAAATGTGCATATTTGTCATCCTGTGTCTGTTTCGCTAAAGATAATCTGGAGCATGAGGACTTTGTGTGATTAATTTCTCTCAATGATACAGATAAAGCCATTGGGATAGGCACATTTTCAGAGTCAATAGTAAGAACATGGACAGCTAAACATTATTTTTCTCTCGATGTTTAGTGATATGATGTTCAGTTTTGGTCTTAATAAATACCGTTTTGTATCATAAGACCTTAAGTGATTCATTGTGTTGGTACTTCTGGAATGCTGACGTTCAGTTCAGTACTGGGGATTCTAATCCACGCACTATTTGGATATTCCCCCGCCCGAACTCGCCTTAAATCTAAGAAAAGCTTCCTTCGGACTACAGTCAGCCATGAAGTCAATGCTGACACTGTTAGGGCAAGAATGTGGAAGGAAAGAACTGGTCATCTGTCCGGCTGGATGACCCGAAAAGAAAGCCTTCCTCCGGGCCATGTGGAAGGCGCTCAACAGACTACGGAATGGAGTTGGAAGAACCAAGATGAACCTGCAGAAATGGTTTTTTTCGAGTGACTCTCTCCTCTGTGATTGTGGGGAACCACAGACAATCCAACATCTTTACCAGTGCCCACTATGTCCAGCAACATGCACAATGGAAGATTTAACATTTGCCAACCCGAATGCTATTGACAGTAATTTGGTTGCGGGCTATCTGGCAGTCAGATGTTTGTGTATGTATGTTGATGTCCTCACTTAATATTAGATTTAGAATAGTTTGCCGAGTACTTTGTGTCTTTATTAACCTTATTATTATTATTTGTATTTGATTCTCACTGTTTACCATTTGTGACATATATTTGTGATTGGTGCTCCTGATATGAATAAAGAAAGATTTTTCCCTCACATGTTAAGTTATCTTTTCACGTTCAATTACCTTATCACCAACATAAACAATGTTAACTCCATCCCATAACTCTTTCCTTATAATGAATTCGACGCATCACATAGTATTGAAAAATTATCAGTATTTTTTACCTTATCATAATCAAATCGCTGTATCATTGTTAACTAACCTGACTTTATTTCACTATGCCATTATTTTATCATGTCCATGATCCAGTCTCAAAAATCAACTGTTTTAAAATATCTCAAAGTTCCATGAGAAACATAAAATTCTCAATCGTAAGAAAATCTAAATACTGTAAACCCTCGGATTTAACGGACAGAATTAGACCAACCGATATTTTTACTTTTTATCATTTTCAATGATCTTGTCGACTTCGTCGTTACGCTGGGGTCTGGCGTTACGTTACGGTGAGGTCTGGCGTTACGTTACGGTGAGGTCTGGCGTTACG
Source organism: Meconema thalassinum (assembly GCA_946902985.2). NCBI lineage: Eukaryota > Metazoa > Arthropoda > Insecta > Orthoptera > Tettigoniidae > Meconema > Meconema thalassinum. The sequence continues at coordinate 5,283,122 of OX336396.1, forward strand.
TTACGGTGAGGTCTGGCGTTACGTTACGGTGGGGTCTGGCGTTACGTTACGGTGAGGTCTGGCGTTACGTTACGGTGAGGTCTGGCGTTACGTTACGGTGAGGTCTGGCGTCACGTTACGGTGGGGTCTGGCGTTACGTTACGGTGGGGTCTGGCGTTACGTTACGGCGACGGGACGAAATGTACCTAGATGCACTGTGGTGTGTGACGTCATAGTACTGCTTGGTGCATGTGTTCCCCGACAATCTCTACTTCGTTAGTATAAGACAAAAATCCCCGATTCTTCGATGTCACGGGTAATTTCGAGAACCACTGGATGGATTTTGATGTGGTTTTCACCATTCTGTAAAGGATATCTCGAGGAAAGATTCTATAGAAATTAATTTATGTATGAACAAAGGAAGCCAAGCAGTAACGATTTCAGTGAAAAAGTCGAAAACAAACTTGGCGTCCGTGCGCTTCTTAAGCTTACGCTGGGCAAACCGTTAAACATATCAATATATTATGAGCGTAAGAATTGGTCAGCATGAAAGGTTCTACAAAAATGTCCGTGAGAGCATATCTCTATCTTCAATACATCGCCCACTATAAGTGTTTTTAGACTGGATGGAAGTGGCACGTCATCCAGCCATCTCCCTCCACGCGCTTGACCTTGCTTTGCCCTTGGTTTGCACTTGCCGTTCGCTAGTAATTTGAAACAAGGTAAAGTATTATAAAGCGAGATAAGTATTATGCAGATAAATTTCTAACATGTCAAGAGTCTTTGCCTTCGAGCGAAGCGAGAAGCCTCCAACCTTTCTAGCATTTTTCAGCATTTGTAGCATTTAAAATGATACAAAGTCTGGTCTTTCAGACTGACTATCACTTTTATTTTCTATTTTCGTTTAAAGTTTAGCGCGCCCACGTTCACAACGAAATGGAAGTGTTATCTATTGCGCGTGCGTCGCAAATTCTTCTTATTTAGAAAGTACAGTAAATACTAATCACAGTAAAACGTCGTTAATTAGTGGCCAACATAACCTCACTGCTCTCGCTGTGGAAGGAATACATAAAAACCGCGTAGAACATTCCTGTTTATTAGCGCAACCAAATGAAACCATGCAATACTTTTCCCCAAAACATCTTTTTTTTGTGGCCATAATCATGGATGGAAGAACAACAGACCGCCATTTTTGAAACAGAACACATCTAATCGATCGTTCCGCGGACAATACAATCGTTCGATAAATCACAAATATCGATTATTGGTTAGTACAACGTCGATATTTTTAATCGCTCGAGAGCTGTGCATCTGAAAACGTGAGACAATGAATTTTGTAAAATAAATCGCGTCGTATTAAATAGTAGGCTACGTTATGCAACGAACCTATAATGGCAATAATTAAGACACGAGTTTGTTTATAAAACGAGCGAATGCGAGTTTTATAATTTTCATACGAGTGTCTTAATTACCATTATAGGCGAGTTGTATACGACTGTTTATGTTCTACGATAATTATTATAACTATTTTATGTTTGAACGTAAATATTCATAAATATCTGTCGAGATTTCGCCAGTTTTATGTACTGAACAGAGCGCATGGGACGCAGAGAATGCCTTGTATTTGACCATGGCCTCCTCGATTACCCTATTATGACATTAGGCCACGCAGTGAAATTTAAATTAGAAGGCCTTGGAACTCAGCGCAGGTGCGATGTTATCCTTATCTAATTGGTCAAACAACTGTTTCTTGAGCTCTGATTGGTGGGAGAAAATGTTTCATAATGAAAAATATTGTTATAATGACCATCATTATGATCCAGTTTTCTGAGAAAATATTTACATTTCGACATCGTCGAACATAAAGAAATTATTTTTATATTTGTAATTTCTAAATTAGTCCGCTTAATCAAGGGTTCACTGTAATCCTAAAAATGATCCTACGATTTGATCTATGAATCTGTCATAACTGGCGTGTTTAATAAGAGTAGGCTAATGTCGCACATCAAGGAGAATCATAGCGTGATGACGTTTGTAGTCTTTTGTGCGCATTGTAAAGTAGTTTCCCACAACATATGGCACATAACGGCGAGTCCATCATCTGTTCTGTGACCAAACCGTTGCTTGCGTTATGAGCGGGTCGTTACTGGGTCATTGTAATGGGTGCTCCCGTTCATAGACTATACCATGGGTGCTCGCAGGAATTGTTCAGGGGGGAGGCAAGTAATAATTGGCATTTCATTACCTTCCTGTTAATTAAATTACCTAAGGACACCTGTAATATTATAAATAAGGCCCGGAAATTCATGCAAAATCATATTTTTGCATATTTGTACATATTTTAGATATTTTGACACAATGCATCATATTAGCCTACTTTTGATTTTTGAAAAGAATGAAAGTAGTCTTATGAGATCAACACAGGGTGAAAAATTGTGTGTCTGTGTGTGTACTCTGAATGTCTGTCCCCCCCCCCCCCCCCCATCAATTCGAACACGGTGAAACCGAATTGAACGAAATTTGGTACAGAGGTAGCACAGGCAAAGGGCACCTCAGTGTCATATTTTATATCGCCGCCATCTTGACGAAAACGTAATGGCGGCCACGCAAATGTTAAAAGCTTAAATCAAATTACGACCAACCTAATCATCTGATCTGTACCAAATTTTGCAACAACATTCCTTTATGTGAGAAGCGTTCTTTGACCAAGCTACAAGATCATCAGTCCTATCATATGGCGGCCATGTATGTGTGCAAATCGATACCCCCTATCAATTCAAACACGGTGAAACCGAATTGAATGAAATTTGGTACAGAGGTAGCACTAGGAAAGGGCATCTCACCGTCATGTTTTATATCGCCGCCATCTTGACGGAAACAGAATGGCGGCCACCCAAATGTTAAAAGCTTAAATCAAATTACGACCAACCTAATCATTTGATCTATACCAAATTTTGCAACAACATACCTTTTTGTGGGAAACATCTTTTGACTGAACTACAAGGTCATCAGCCCAATAGTTTGCAGATGGCGGCCATGTATGTGTGCAAATCGATTCACCATATCAATTCAAACACGGTGAAACCGTATTGAATGAATTTTTGTACAGAGTTAGCACTAGCAAAGGGCACCTCATATGCATGTTTAATATCCGTATAACACGTTGTATTTCAACAAGCTACTACAACCAACATTCAATTATACTCCTTGAAAAGGACAAAGAGTTATAACAATATCCTTGCATTTAGGAGAAAGTAGGCTATATGTTCTTTACTGAACATCTTCTTTTCAGCCTTTGTCTGTTTAAGGGAATATCTCTGCTTGAGAAGGGCGTATATTCTAATTTCCTATTGTTTTGAAGCGCGTTATGTCTCTTCACGTTCTTTAAGTCGTGTATTTCGTATATTATTGTAAAACCTAGTACGGTACGTTTCCAAGTTAATATCAATTATTCCTACTCAGCATGTAGCCTAGCTTGCCACGGTGGGCGAGTGGTTATCGTGTGGGACTACCAACCCCAAGCTTGCCACGGTGGGTGAGTGGTTATCGTGTGGGACTACCAACCCCAAGCTTGCAGGTTCGGTCCTGGCCATGGTAACGGATTTTTGAAAGGCGACAAAAATCAGTGCACGCATGTCATACGATGTTGGCATGTTAAAGAACCCATTTGAATTCAGTAGGCCGTGTTCATAATGTCAAAATTAATCTCAGGATTTTCGGCCAACACAAAAGTTCCTCATTTCTCCACTAGAAAGCGCTATAGTGTCAAGGAGCTTAGATATCTAACCTCATTGACTTTCATATCACTCCAAGGAGCGATAAAATTCGACATGCAAGTTGCCCTCTGGGCGTCAATTAACACAGCTTGCACAAGGCAACCGAGGCCATATGATATTAGTATTACTATGTAGCCTAAATATTTAAAATTATTTTAAGTAAAAAAAAATTCAATGGCAATTCAAATTGCAAATCAGTTATACTTAAACATTAACATAATCAAGTAATTATTGATGGTCAACACCGCTTTGTTTCTTAGTTGAGATATTTTACAAAAGGTGTAGTTAAAATATCAGTGTAGTTATTTGTCCGTCTGTTTTTTATATTTAGAATGGAAACGCTAACGAAATCGGAGAGATCGTAATTGCCGTAGTTATTTCATAGTGCATATTTTATGAAACGTGATTGCATATTTATTCATTGAATAGTGCATCTGATTCCGGTGTTAGTTGTAATGTTTCTTGTTGTAACATATTTTCAACCCTTCAATGGGACGATTTGCTCTAACTTACTGTACCCTAAATAGGGGCACCATTTTACATTATAGTAAATACAACTTAATTTCATATCGACATATTCTGCATTAATTTATGGGCTACATAAACAGAAGTCACCAAAATACAACATGGAATTTATGAATTTATAGTAGTGGCATCAAAGAGCCTAGTTCGTGGCTAGGTGTCGTGGACAGTAGCATTTGGTTGCAAAAGTAGCAACTACTTGGAATTGACCGTCTGCAGTCCTTACCTGAATTACAGAGTAATACAGCCATCACAATTAACACCAGTTATCAGACAGATTCTACACACACCCAAAGTACACGGGGCTACATGACCGCGTTGTCGCAGCCCCTAAACTGAGGAACCAACTAACATGAGCCAAGAGCAAGTGATAATAATCGACAACTCGAACTTGACTTCATAAATCACTGACTTTATACCAAGGCCTAATATAGCCTATCAGTTGCGGAAGTTCAAGATATAATATTTATATAACAGTTTCATTCAAATTGGCTTCTTTGAGTTCAATACCTGAATGACAACTTTCATAAATACTTTTTTAAGGTCGTCCATTTTATTGGAATTGTACATTCAAAATTGTTATTCTTAGAGTGAAGTTCTATTTGCTATAATGTTGAATGCCCTTCTTTAGTGTACGGTATAGTATAGCGGCCCCATTGGCAACATGTTACAACAAGAAACATAACAGGTGTCTTTAATACGAAGTTAACACGTACAATAAACACATTATCAATTACGGTTAAGTTGTGTTTCTGCTTACCTACCTGTCACATCCAATTTTCGTTTCATTTCTTACTTGCTTCGTGAGATTCGTTATTTGGCTGCTCTGAAACCGTTGGATACTTTATGGCAAGGTTGGGAGGAGTATTTTGTTTTTAGTTTGTGTCCAAACAAGTTCGCTTTTTTTTCGTGATTCGTCGTCATACTGTCGAGTTCGTAAAACAGTGCTATGGCCTTGTTTAACGGACATTAGTTATGGAGTTCATGGCTTTAGTAAAAATTCGTTTTGTCAACAAAATATTTCATTTGATCATTATTATTAACCACTAAGTGAAATGGATAAAAACGACCAAAATCACGCACGCCTTAATACCGGTATTCGCATTCTTAAGTGACGGTGCTGCCGCTCGAGGAATGGTAAACAAACCACTGTGTAATTGAGCGTTATGACAACGATAAATGTCGAGCAGTTCATTAGAAGGCAATGTGCTGGCCGACACAGACATGGCCTAATATCTTGAAAAGTCAACGGAAATGCGGAATTGTTTGTTTCTGATGTGCGTTTAAACAAGATGATAGTCCCTGTCAGAACTGTATCGCGCCTAGCCCGCATAACAGTAGAGCCAGGCGGGTGGTTGAACATACGCGAGACTTCTCCCACAGGCCCTCTAGTAATATACGAGGCACGTCCAGAAAGTAAGTTCCGTTTGGTAATAAAATTAAATTGTGTACAGATACAGAAAAATTATTTATTGCACAACATTCTACACCTCTTAAACTACTTTTCCACATAATTGCCGAACTTTTGCAGGCATTTGTCAAAGCGTGGCGCAAGTTTTTGGATACCTTCTTCATAGAAGTTTGCCGCCGACCGTAAACGAGAGTGAAGACTCCCCTGTAAGATATCCTACCGTTTGGCCACTACTGTTAGGCAAATTGCGTGCTTACCAGGAGAACTGCGTATGTTTAGGAGTTTTCCTGACCACATACGCAATATGCCTAACAGTAGTGGCCAAACGGTAGGATATCTTACAGGGGAGTCTTCACTCTCGTTTACGGTCGGCGGCAAACTTCTATGAAGAAGGTATCCAAAAACTTGCGCCACGCTTTGACAAATGCCTGCAAAAGTTCGGCAATTATGTGGAAAAGTAGTTTAAGAGGTGTAGAATGTTGTGCAATAAATAATTTTTCTGTATCTGTACACAATTCAATTTTATTACCAAACGGAACTTACTTTCTGGACGTGCCTCGTATATATATACTGTATATATATATATATATATATATATATATATATATATATATATATATATTAGCAGTAGTGCCCGGCTTCGCCCGGCGGATTTATTTGTTTAATGGATCTAAATGAATGCTATTACACAACTGGCACAGAAAAAAATATCTTAAATAGCCTATACCTTTTTGTGGTGGTGATAAGTAGTAGGGCCTACAGTATAATGGACGTAACATTCAGGTCATTTTCCCCTAGTGATAATAATGATAATAATGAATAGGGAAACAGCTATTTACTAACCACAGTACTGACACATGTAATTTACAAGCAAATTTTAAAACAAGTAGTTCCGTGAAGAGCTATACAGCCTATTTTCATATATCCTACTCATGTTAATTGGCTCTATCAACATACAAAATTTCAGTTTGAAGGTTGTGATAGATTCGTAGATATTGAGAACCGTCTAAATATTTCAGATGGTCGCCAGGTTGGATTTTTATTTATGTACTATTATATGAAGATTATTGTATACCTGTGGTATTCAGGACACAAGAAGTAAACACCAGATTTTAAAATTTCGCACAGCTGCCATGTTGTGGCTATGAAAACAATTGAAATAAATTAGATGCCAGTGGATTAACATTTGTATACGCATTTAACGCGCAAAGTTTCACTCCACTCGGATGGTTAAATCACGAGAAACGTCCATTTAAATATTTATACTTCGTCGCCGCCATGTTGGATTTGTGCTCACCAGGTTACTGAATGTCATAGACGCGAACTTATGTTCATAGCCTCTATGAACATTTAAAAAATTCAGTTTGATTGCTGTAAAAGATTCGTAGATATTGAGAACCGTCAAAATATTTCGGATGCTCGCCATTTTGGATTGTTATACTGTATGTATAGGCCATAGAGTTATGTATGTATCATTAAATGAAAATTATTGCGTAGCTTCATTATTCAAACTTTCACTTCGATCCCATGATTACGACACAAGAAATAAAAAAAAAAATTAAAATATGGCACAGACGCCATCTTGAGGTTATGTAAACAATTGAACTAAATTAGATGCCAGTGCATTACAATGTGTATAATAATTTACTGTACCACATTTCACTGCGCTCAGATGGTAAATCACGAGAAAAGTCTATTAAAATGTTTCAACTTTCCTTGGTCCCCATGTTCGTTTTGTACTTTACATATTTTTTAAAAGTTACATAGATAATTTTGTAGCAGTCCCCTTTATCACCGTACAAAATTTCATGGTGATATCGTAAATAGTTTCGGAGATATTGAATGCCAGTTAAATATTTCGCACAGCCGCCATGTTGGATTGGTGAGACACAATAAAATTTGAAGGGCACGGTCGGGGTCGGCCTGAATGGTGCTATGATCTTACCGAGTTTCATTGAAATCGTTCCAGCCGTTTGGAATGTATTAGGACACACACACACACACACACACACACACACACAGAGACACACACACACAGAGACACACACACACAGACAGACACACGGACAAAAGGTGATCTCATAAGCCTATTTTTTCATAAAATGAAAATAGGCTAAAAAGATTAGAAAGAGGAGAAAGTGAAATAAAAGACACTGTCTAGGGCCTGTATCTCATTGTCTGTTAGAATTGTAGAGAACAATAGTGTCGTCATTTGTCGCATAGCGCCGAAGGAAAATAATCAGAACACTTTGGAAAACTTCGGCTGTCCCAAGCTACTGAGGCAGCAATAGTATCATTTATTGTCACATAGCGCTCAACGATAAGGTTCGGAATAAATTACGGTAAATTTGAAAGCACCAACGCTTATTGTAGCTGATAACCTCAATGTATTGCACCAATACCATTACACTTATACAGAGGCATAATATTTTCATGATAACTGTTTAAAGGGGCCTAAGAAATCTTTTTGCACTAATTACTCACCGTGACTGCAATTTACAAGCATCGCAAGACTTAACTATGTTCGCAATTCTGCACCAGTACACTGGTAGGGGCGACGTGATGCAGCCCGAATTGCCAGTCAACAATGGACTTATTAAAATACTCTTACAGTTACACTATACTACGGACAGGAATGGTTCTAGGGCCTTAATGCGTGGTTTTCAAGTTCATTTTGTTTGTTATTCTAATAAATGTAGGGAATGGAGAGCGTTGTCCAACATATCAAGTGGACAGTGCAATTAGGAGGAACGGTGTAGATTTGTGATATAGGACCTAAATGCGGGGAATGGACTGATATATCATAAATTTCATGCAGGCAGTGTTACTCGTCGGGTTCCAAAGGGTAAGTATGATAAATTTGGTTCAGATCGGTGAAACGGTGTACGTATCACGAACCATAACGCCAGCGCTTGTTCTTCCGATTTACTGAAGAAAAATCAGTCTTTAAGGTTACCTGAGAGTTGTAGCCTAAACCGTTCCTCTTGAATCTGGTTATCATATTCAGAAATAAGTTTTCGAATCCGACTGGTAGTTCCAGAGATTAGCGCGTTTAAACACACAATCACACAAACTCTTCAGCTGTATTATATTATACCGTATGGCCTCGGGTGCCGAGTTCAAGCTTTGTTATTTGACACCCAGAGGGCAGCTTGCATGTGGAATTTTGTTGTTCCTTGCAACGCTATGAAAGTTAAGGAGGTTAGATATCTATGCTCCTTGAACACTACAGCGCTTTCTAGTAGAGAAATGAGGAACTTTGTGTTGGCGGAAACTCCCGAGATTAATTTTGCCACTATGAACACGGCCTACTGAATTCAAATGGGTTCTTTAACATGCCAACATCGTCTGACATGCGTGCCATGATTCTTGTCGGCTTAAAAAAAAAAAAAAACACTTACCACGGCCAGGAGCGAACCTGCAAGCCTGGGGTTGGTAGTCCTTCACGATAACCACTCACCCACTGTGGCAAGCCCTCTAGTAATAATAATAATAATAATAATAATAATAATAATAATAATAATAATAATAATAATAATAATAATAATAATAATAATGAAAATCCACAGCCTGCTTCCAGTCTCCGACCGGGTCAGGAATGGAATGAATGAAGCCCCCAACTAGCGGCGAGGATAGGAATTGTGCCGGCTGCCGAGGCCTGACGCACTCCTCTGGGGCAATGATTAAATGAATGACAGATGAAATGAAATGATAGTGGAGAGTGTTGCTGGAATGAAATTTTGACAGGGAAAACCGGAGTACCCGGAGAAAAACCTGTCTGCCTCCGTTTTGTCCAGCACAGATCTCACTTGGAGTGACCGGGATTTGAACCACGGACCCAGCGGTGAGAGGCCGGCGTGCTGCCGCCTAAGCCACGGAGGCTTCAATAATAATAATAATAATAATAATAATAATAATAATAATAATAATAATGGTGTGATCTACAGTAGGCGACAATTTATGCACCTACTTGGACGTTCAGGTTTCCACTGCCCCTCGTAGCCTAATCACCAAAGGGAATGTTTCCCCCTTCATTGAAAACTCGATGGAGCTCATCCGTTACCACAAAGAAATGTGGTGTCGTGTGCCGGGGTAACGTTTCTGTATCCGGGTTCAAATAACAATAAAACAGTCAGTGAACATAATGAAGTGGGCGGAGCGTGACATCTGGCTCAGGTTGGGGGGAGTAGAAGAGCTTCCCTTCATAACTTGTGTTATTGTGTGTGTCCCGGCATTTGTCTGGAACAGACTCAGCATGGAGAATCGAACCTTCGATCTCCGGATCTTCCGCACCTCCCCATTGCAGTCACCCTGCGCGACAAATACGAACCTGCCAAGAGCCGTAACGTTCAAGCCTGCTGTTTCCAAGGAGAGGGAGAGCAGATGCGAGGGAGCCGTGTCCATAGATTTACTGGCACGTTAAAGATCCCCTTTGGAGTAAAAGCGGGCATCTCGGCGTCTCTAAAAGCCGCAGTAGTTAGGGTGATGATGATGATCATAACTGTAGTTATAAGGGGCCTAACATCAAGGTTATCGGCTCCTAATGGTTTGGGTGAGTGAAAGATGAGATGAGAATGAAAACTATAACTAACACTAACTGCAGACTAGAAGAGGAGATGGTAAACAAATGACCGCAACCGCCGAAGAAAGAGGATTGAGGGACTTGGAAGGAAGGAGAGCCATGAAAGGCAGATAGGATAGGGAATGAGGAGACGGCCGGCTCTAAGATCAGAGGAAAAAGGGGACCAAACGGACCCAGCTCAGAAATCCCTCGGGGTCGCCAACTCCCAAACTCCCCAGTCGGGAGCCCTTGAGGGTGTAGCACTATCCAGGGTGCACCAGAAGTAGTGGGGCTTCATACACCCTGCCTCCTTGAGGGCCTTGAGCAGAAGGCAGGAGATACTGTGAGCCCCTGAGGGTGTAGCACTATCCAGGGTGCACCAGAAGTGGTGGGGCTACACACACCCTGCCTCCTTGAGGGCCTTGAGCAGAAGGCAGGAGATACTGTGAGCCCCTGAGGGTGTAGCACTATCCAGGGTGCACCAGAAGTAGTGGGGCTTCATACACCCTGCCTCCTTGAGGGCCTTGAGCAGAAGGCAGGAGATACTGTGAGCCCCTGAGGGTGTAGCACTATCCAGGGTGCACCAGAAGTAGTGGGGCTTCATACACCCTGCCTCCTTGAGGGCCTTGAGCAGAAGGCAGGAGATACTGTGAGCCCCTGAGGGTGTAGCACTATCCAGGGTGCACCAGAAGTGGTGGGGCTACACACACCCTGCCTCCTTGAGGGCCTTGAGCAGAAGGCAGGAGATACTGTGAGCCCTTGAGGGTGTAGCACTATCCAGGGTGCACCAGAAGTGGTGGGGCTACACACATCCTGCCTCCTTGAGGGCCTTGAGCAGAAGGCAGGAGATACTGTGAGCCCTTGAGGGTGTAGCACTATCCAGGGTGCACCAGAAGTGGTGGGGCTACACACATCCTGCCTCCTTGAGGGCCTTGAGCAGAAGACAGGAGATACTGTGAGCCCTTGAGGGTGTAGCACTATCCAGGGTGCACCAGAAGTGGTGGGGCTACACACAGCTGCCTCCTTGAGGGCCTTGAGCAGAAGACAGGAGATACTGTGAGCCCTTGAGGGTGTAGCACTATCCAGAGTGCACCAGAAGTGGTGGGGCTACACACACCCTGCCTCCTTGAGGGCCTTGAGCAGAAGGCAGGATATACTGTGAGCCCCTGAGGGTGTAGCACTATCCAGAGTGCACCAGAAGTGGTGGGGCTACATACACCCTGCCTCCTTGAGGGCTTTGAGCAGAAGGCAGGAGATACTGTGAGCCCCTGAGGGAGTAGCACTAATCAGGGTGCAACATAATTGGTGGGGCTACACACACCCTGCCTCCTTGAGGGCCTTGAGCAGAAGGCAGGAGATACTGTGAGCCCCTGAGGGTGTAGCACTATCCAGGGTGCACCAGAAGTGGTGGGGCTACATACACCCTGCCTCCTTGAGGGCTTTGAGCAGAAGGCAGGAGATAATGTGAGCCCCTGAGGGAGTAGCACTAATCAGGGTGCACCAGAAGTGGTGGGGCTACACACACCCTGCCTCCTTGAGGGCCTTGAGCAGAAGGCAGGAGATACTGTGAGCCCTTGAGGGTGTAGCACTACCCAGGGTGCACCAAAAGTGGTGGGGCTACACACATCCTGCCTCCTTGAGGGCCTTCAGCAGAAGACAGGAGATACTGTGAGCCCTTGAGGGTGTAGCACTATCCAGAGTGCACCAGAAGTGGTGGGGCTACACACACCCTGCCTCCTTGAGGGCCTTGAGCAGAAGGCAGGAGATACTGTGAACCCCTGAGGGTGTAGCATTATCCAGGGTGCACCAGAAGTGGTGGGGCTACATACACCCTGCCTCCTTGAGGGCCTTGAGCAGAAGGCAGGAGATACTGTGAGCCCTTGAGGGTGTAGCACTATCCAGGGTGCACCAGAAGTGGTGGGGCTACACACACCCGGCCTCCTTGAGGGCCTTGAGCAGAAGGCAGGAGATACTGTGAGCCCCTGAGGGTGTAGCATTATCCAGAGTGCACCAGAAGTGGTGGGGCTACATATACCCTGCCTCCTTGAGGGCCTTGAGCAGAAGGCAGGAGATACTGTGAGCCCTTGAGGGTGTAGCACTATCCAGGGTGCACCAGAAGTGGTGGGGCTACACACACCCTGCCTCCTTGAGGGCCTTGAGCAGAAGGCAGGAGATACTGTGAGCCCCTGAGGGTGTAGCACTATCCAGGGTGCACCATAAGTGGTGGGGCTACACATACCCTGCCTCCTTGAGAGCCTTGAGCAGAAGGCAGGAGATACTGTGAGCCCCTGAGGGTGTAGCACTACCCAGGGTGCACCAGAAGTGGTGGGGCAACACCACCCTGCCTCGTTGAGGGCCTTGAGCAGAAGGCAGGAGATACTGTGAGCTCTGAGGGAGTAGCATTATCCAGAGTGCACCAGAAGTGGTGGGGCTACTTACACCCTGCATCCTTGAGGGCCTTGTGCAGAAGGCAGGATATACTGTGAGCCCCTGAGGGTGTAGCACTATGCAGAGTGCACCAGAAGTGGTGGGGCTACATACACCCTGCCTCCTTGAGGGCCTTGAGCAGAAGGCAGGAGATACTGTGAGCCCCTGATGATTGTCTGTCTGTGCGCCCACCAGATGAAGATTAGTTCTGGAGTTTGAGTCTCTGAGTGCGCTGTCAACTGTTTGCATGTGTTGGTCGGCTCGTCAGGGCGAGTGAGGGATAAGAGGGAAAAAATGTACATTCCACATGTTTTGTTACTGACATAGGAGATTGCGTGCTGTTCTGATGATCGTGCTAATGCAATACTCTTTCGTTAACGGCTTCGGTGAGGTAGTTGGTACATGCTAAGCCCAAGATCGCGGGTTCAAACCTGGCTGAAGTCGTCGGATTTTTTTAAGAGCGCTAGAAATACCATAGCATGCCTTCCTTCGGAGGGGAAGTAAAGCCGGCGGGCATGTAAAGGAACCTTCTACTAACTACAATTGTGTGAAGCTAAATTTGTTGGTTAGATTCGTTTAACGCTATATTAAATTCCAGGCAACGGCAGAAACTCGATACTGACGATTATTGTAGCCGGACTTGTAGGGAATGGGACAGGGGATGTGGGGGAAGCTAGTCAGCTCATTATGCTACTGATTAGCGTACATATAGCAACAGATGCGCATGCCCCGTTCTGCACCAGTCGTCATGAAAGGCCACACCGGAAGACAATAACACGCCATGCTGGTCGGCACACGCCGGTAATCTACCGGTTGTTAGCACAAATTAATGACTCCTCAGATCAATGGCGAGCAAGTCAGGCGTGCGTAATGGACCGCACTTTCAATTACACACATATCTACTGCGAATAACGGAACTCACCACCTACCTTCTGCTTTATCTAGCGGCATTGTTATCTACTGGACTGCATTTTAGAATATTACTAGCTGTACCCGGCATGCGTTGCAATGTCAATCAAAGAAAGTGTTGGCCTTGTAACTTTGTTGAAGTGCTTTTAGATACACAATATTTTTGTCTTTTTCCGTTAACTGTCTCTAAACTATTGTAAAATGGATTTACTATCTCAGAAACGTTGGTGGGAGCGTGCTCAACAACTCACCAAAGTTTCATCGCAATCAGAGACGAACAAACAAACATTTATTTTTATATATAGTAGATAATGTTTAAATGTTTACTTGTTTGTAATGTGGTTCTAAAACCATCTACAGTGTTCTAACAATTATCCTCAATGGGAGCCGTCGGTGTTCTCCACGGTAAATGCTATCACAATAACACAGGTTACCATACAAATCCAACATACAAAGAGCTGATGAAAAAAGATCAACCAACCAACTGAGGTTAGCTGCTGTAAATCACACAGTAGGTATTCTCTAATTAACCTTCACTATTAAGTATCGAATGTAAAATATACCTTAACTACAATCACCAACTATAACTGTTATGGAACTGGAAGTGGAGTTTGTGGGACTGCGCCAGTCTTCGTGCAGCACATGTACTATGTTTCCTACAATATATAGAGGGTGAAACTCTCTCAATGGCTCTGAATGTGTCCAGAGAACGGCACTTACGGTAAGAAAGACCTGCCTTTCTCGTCCATGTTAAATCTTCAAGATTTTGGTGCACTTTGCTCAAAATCTGTTTGGGTTAGCCAATTGAAACTTTAAACAAATAATTAAGTAAATAAAACACAATAAATAAATAAATAAATAAATAAGTAAATAAATAAATAAATGAATAAGTAAATAAATAAATAAATAAATAAATAAATAAGTAAATAAATAAATAAATAAATGCATAAATAAATAAATAAATAAATAAATAAATTAATGAATAAGTAAATAAATAAATAAATGAATAAGTAAATAAATAAATAAATAAATAAATAAATAAGTAAATAAATAAATAAATAAATGAATAAATAAATAAATAAATAAATGAATAAATAAATAAATAAATGAATAAGTAAATAAATAAATAAATAAGTAAATAAATAAATAAGTAAATAAATAAATAAATAAATAAATGAATAAATAAATAAATACATAAATAAATAAATGAATAAGTAAATAAATAAATAAATAAATGAACAAATAAATAAATGCGTATTTCACTTATCTTTCTGCAATTAAGTGGACTTGTTTACTTCTACAAAACACCGATTCAATTAATAAATAATAATTAGAACAGATGACCTCGTTGTTCCGCCCCTTAAAGCAACAATATTTCTTCAATAGGTCAGTGCAAAATCACAGTGATAATAATATTATGACGATGTTGGTTGGTTCCTCAGTTTAGGGGCTGCGTGTAGCCCCGTGTACTTTGGGTGTGTGTAGAATCTGTCTGATAACCGGTGTTAATTGTGATGACTGTATTAGTGTGTGTTATCTGTTTTTTAATTCAAGTATGGACTGAAACTTAGAATTTTTCAAATAGTTCCTACTTTTCCCGCCAAGCGCCACCGTCAACGACTACTAGTTCAGAACTTAGCTACCAGACGCCACCGCACTTGGCTCTTGGCAACGAACGTAGACACCTAGGAGCGTTGTTTTCATTCTTAACGTATCCAATTTAGCTTAACACCGGTGTAATTAGTGGAAGGTTCTTTAACATGCCATAAATCTATGACATGGGACCGCCGGCTTTACTTCCCCTCCGAAGGAAGGCATACTGAGGGATTTTTAACGCTCTTAAAAAATCCCGCGGCTTCGGCCGGGTTTGAACCCGCGATCTTGGGCATAGAAGCTCAGCATGCTACCCACTACGCCACCGAAGCCGCCATTGACGATGTTCAGTAGCCACTCGTAACATAAACAATGCAGGAAGTTGTCATTGTTACCAACACAAAGTCTGCGCTCAACAGAGCAAACAAGAAGTGAGTTCAGAAATCTATCTCTAATAGTTCAGAAGTTACACGCAAAGCCGGCGGTCCCATGTCATAGAATTATGGCATGTTAAAGAACCTTCCACTAATTACACCTGTGTGAAGGTAAATTGTATAGGTTAAGAATGTAAACAAAGCTCTTAGGTTCCTACGTTCGTTGCCAAGAGCCGACTGCGGTGGCGTCTGGTAGCTAAGTTCTGAACTAGGCTTAGTAGTCGTTGACGGTGGCGTTTGGCGGCAGAAGTAGGAACTATTTGAAAAATTCAAAAGTCTGCAGTCCTTACTTGAATTAAAAAACAGATAACACACACTAATACAGCCATCACAATTAACACCGGTTATTAGACAGATTCTACACACACCCAAAGTACACGGGGCTACATGACCGAGTTGTCGCAGCCCCTAAACTGAGGAACCAACCGACCAACAGTTACACGCACAAACATAAATCTCTGTAAAATTGGGCGT
The DNA here is from genome assembly GCA_946902985.2 of Meconema thalassinum. Lineage (NCBI taxonomy): Eukaryota > Metazoa > Arthropoda > Insecta > Orthoptera > Tettigoniidae > Meconema > Meconema thalassinum. Next base: position 5,299,208 of record OX336396.1, read on the forward strand.
TGTCTTTCATTGTGCAGCATAGTCATTTATATCTTATAAAATGACTATTTTTCATATTGTTTACAGTTTTTTTTTTGGCAAATTCCTGTTCTCTACATTGTAAATAACTAAAAACACACACACACAAAAAAATCATTTCTTTCCCGCTAGAAGGGCTTTTCTTAACTCAAGACCTTCACTGTATAATGAATATTAGACATTGATTTTCATATTCATTTTAGGATGACTCGCGAGACTTTGCACGGTCACAATAGTGTACTCATGAGGGGGAGAAATGGCAGGTTAGAAAAAGCTAGAATTGGAATTTGGTACTTGGCAAAAGAAGGCTCAATGGTGACCATAGCCGATCGCTTCAACTGATGGTGTAGCGGGTAGCGTTCTTGGCTATCGGCCCGGAAGTACGGGTTCGATTCCAGGCTTTGCCAAGACATTTTAATTGTGGTGTGGGGGCTGAAACGGGGTACATTCAGCCTCGTCAGGCTAAATTGAGGAGAATAGTGTTCGATTCCTAGTGTGCCTTAGCCATCTTGGAAGTGGGTTTTACGTGGTTTCCCTCTTCTACTCCAGGCAAATGCTGGGATAGCCAAGGCCGCCTCCTTCCCAATCCTAACCCCAATTTACAAATACATACGCTAGTATAGCCATTACAATATCACACAAATTCCACACACACCCAGAAAAACACGGGGCTATATGACCGCGATGTTGCAGCCCCTAAAATAAATCAACAGCAACAACTGATGAGCTTCGTAGCACGCTACGCTCTTAAAAGAACGTAAGAAACAGAATTTGAATGAATTTCACAACCGCAAGACAGAGTGAAAGAATCCTCACGGAGGCAGAGAATAGTAGAAACGAGGTTCGTAGAATGTCCCCTTAATTGAGCGAGATGCAGGGTCTGTTCACATTGCGATGTTCGGTGCTTGGCAGGGACTCGCTTTGAATTCATTAAATGGGCAACACGTGGCTACATACAGAGTTTTTAGCCTGTTTACATTTATGACAAAATAGGCTTATGAGATCACCTTTTGTCCGCGCGTGTGTGTGTGTGTGTGTCCCCTTCATAACTTCTAAACGGCTGGAGCGATTTTAATGAAACTCGGTAAGGTCATAGTACTAGTTTGGCCGATTCCGACCGTGCTCTTCTAATTTTATTGCGTCACACCAATCCAACCTGGCGGCTGTGCGAAATATTTCACTGGCATTCTATATCTCGGAAACCATTACTGATATCACACTGAAATGTTGTACGGTGATAAAGGACACTACTAGACGTTCAGCTACGAGACTTCCAAAAACATGTAAAATACAAAACCAACATGGCGGCCAAGCGATGGTGAAACATTTTATTAGACTTATCTCGCAATTTAACCATCTGAGCGCAGTGAAATGTGGTACAGGAAATGTTTATACACATTGTAATGCACTGGCATCTAATTTAGTTCAATTGTTTACATAACCTAAAGATGGCGGATGTGCGCAATTTGAAAATTAAGTTTTTATCTCTTGTGTACTAATCATGCGATTGAAGTTAACGTTTGGATAATGAATCTACGCAGTAATCGTCACGTAATATTACTTATCTCTATGGATTACATATATAAGAATCCAACATGGCGACCATCCGAAATATTTAGACGGTTTTCAATATCTACGAATCTATTACAGCAATCAAACTTTAATTTTGTATGTTGATAGAGGCAATTGTCTTAAGTAGGATATATGAAAATACGATGTAGTTCTTCACGGAACTACTTGTTCTTACCCAGATGGAAGTTGGAATATGATGCATTATGTTCAGAATTAAAATGAACATTGGGATAAGTTTGGGGGGCGTGGTGGCGCAGCGGTCAAGCTGTTGGCCTCTCACCATGGTGGACCGGGTTCGATTCCCGGTGAATGCATGTGAGATTTTCGAAGTGAAATGACATGTCCTGTGGTTCGGATTCCACATATGGAGAAGGTCCCGTGGCTCATGATCGCATGATTAACGTCCACGTAAAACTAAAAACTACCTTCCTTCCTTCCTTGGGATAAGTTGTGTGTTAGAGCGATCGAACTGCCACTAACAGAAGGAATGTTGTTTTTGTTTCGTGGTCCTGTCTGATGACCGGTGCTATTGTGGTGTCTGCAGTAGTGTGTGTATTAGAAAGGAACCATCGCGCCATTTGTCTGGAGTAGAAGTAGAAAACCACTGAAAACCACTTCCAAGATGGCAGAGGTGGGAATCGAAACAACTTCTTCTCTAAAAGATGGTATATTGGGGTTTCACGGCCAGTGAATTAAAACTCAGCAATTCTTCTAGGTTTGTGCCGTGTCTTGTGTTGGTTTTTCCCAGGGACACTAAGCTGGCTCATCAGCGGGGTCTTGGTGTCCCCACCCGGACCCCCACAGGAGTAGCGAACTGCGCGCTACCTCCCTTTTTATGAAGCGCACCTGCGCCACTTTACTGCGAGAACCAAAAGCTCAAGCAGCCATTCACCTCCATATAAAGGCTTCCAAAAAGAGATGTTGGAATTAGGTTCTTAAAATCATAGGTTATTATACAATTGTTTATTCAAGAACATACATCAACAAAAGATTTTGGCAATTGTCGCACACACCGTTAGAACAAAATATATTCGAACTTGGTTTGCCAACCTAAAGAAATTAGGCTACATTACTGCAAGGACAATCCTAACATAATGGTATATACTGTATACCACATTTTCGGAAGCCTTTATAGGGAGGTGAATGGCTGCTTGAGCTTTGAGCTCAAGCAGTTAAGAGATGCACGTGCGCTTCGCAAGAAGGGAGGCAGTGCACTGTTCGCTACTCCTGGGGGGCAGTGGTGGATCCAGAGGGGGGCACCGGGGGCAAGTGCCCCCCCCCCCCCCGAAAAATCAGTTGTCTGCTACATTGTTATTGCCGATAAAAATGATTGTTCCTCCAAACTGCACTGCAAGTAAAATCTTTGCTGTATTGCCTGCATTCATGAATGTGGTCAATGTTGTTATCATATAGTATGTAATGGCAACACTGTTAATATAATCGCTGCATCGACAGTGTTGCAAGTGCAGAGAGATCTTTTAGCAGCCTGCAACTTGGTAAATCATGGCTACGAACGCGAATGACAGAGGAAAGTTTGAATGGCTCGTGTCTGTTATTTGTTCGCCGTGATATAAATGTTGACGTTGAAAAAGTTCTAGAACGTTTCTCAGAAGGGGGTAAACGAATGATCGCCTGGATTTTATTTTGTAATAGGCATGTGTTTTGCCTAGGATAGTCACCAAATAGAATCCCAATCAGTATTCAATACAATTGTTTTTTTGTATTTATATTTATGTGACTAGTAGGCCTAATGATTCAGTGACTGACAATGTTGGTACTATGTACCGGTACATATCTTGTAACATTTGTGTAGTAGACTTGTATATTGTCTTCAGATAGTCACTATGATTGCAAATGTTTTTAATACATATTTGACTGTGTAATGTGCATTAAAATATGGAAATGTACATAGTCTGTAGATTTTTGTTTTTACATAATGACAATGACTTGAAACTGAAACCAATAAACCATTTTAATATAATGAATTTCTCGTAGAATTACACAATCTGGTGGTTGGATGTTATGTGCAGTGTGTGTAGATTAAATACCCTACAAATTTAGTAATTTTATTACATATTTTCTGTAGCTATTCTGAAATTCTAGAGTGCCCCCTCCGAGGTGATCCGCCACTGATGGCCAGGTTGGTGTTCCTAGGCGAAGACACGGCATGAACCTAGAAAAATTGCTTAGTTTTGACTTCTTCTCAGTTGTACCTCACAAGGCTGAGTGTCTAGAGGGGAGAGCCTGGTATCCAACCCGGACCTGCTATGCGGTACAACAGAGCGTTATGGAAGATGGACAGGCTATTTATTAACGCCCTCATGAGCCTTGACTCTTCAGTTGGCGAATAGTCTCCTCTGCACAAGGAAGGACTGCTATAACAATGGTTGCGGTGCCATCTGCCCGTCCGGCTGGCTGATAACATCAGCTGATGTGATGGTATCTACAGAGCACGCGCCTCCCTTCTTCCTTCCGGCAGAGCCGCGGGGCGAAACATCGAGGACATCTGCCCTCAGACGCGACAAGAAATGGAAACTGCAATGAAACATGAAAGGACAAAGAAAACATCCTGAGGTCTTAGGGACTTGGAAAGAAGGAGAATTACGGAAGACAGAACGCAGGGTGTCTACTACTCTGAAAAACAGGGAATACTCAGGGAGTTTTTAAATCCTGGTAAACTCAGGGAATTATCAGGGTATTTTAATGTTACTCAGGGAATTTTAATTTTACAAAATGCAACCCTGAATAATTGGAAATTAAGCATTTTTATTTTGATGGGGGGGGGGGGGGGGGGGGAGTATATTGTGGTGATGATTGTTACGTTCCTACTGACGTTAAATCAGTACTTAATAATTTGCAAACTGTTCCGTCTTTTCAATACTAGTTAACAACGGTACATGTTTCGGACACTTATGTGTCCTTCTACAGCCAGAGATACATATTAAAACACTTATAAGTAACAAAACACACATTTAAATACATTATAAACCACTGAGTAGTCATGAGATTTAAAATCAAGGTGTCCCATAGTTCATGCATCTGGAGGAAGGTGTCCCTTGCATGTCAACTCTGCTAGCTGACAGTAGTCATTTAGTTCTTATTGGCTCCTTCCTGTGCCAATACTTATTATGTTAAACTTTTAAAAAACTTGCTGAAGGTCTTGTCAGTTGTATGTTGATGAAGTTCTATATGTTGAAATATTAAAAGTGGAATTGACATATATTCGCAATTTTCCCTTGGTCTCTGGTATTTGGTTGTAATTATGCACCGACCGTGTTTTTGGTAGTTTGGAACTTTTGGGGTTCCTTATGTGTTACTACTGAAGACGGAAAAAGTCTGTTATTGAGTGGATTCTTTGAGGTCCGAGTTAAATTAGTAAGCTCTCATTTCTTGTGAGATACAGTAGAGCACACACATTACTGTGTAACTGTATGAGAGCATCACTATTGACGAGCTACTTTCAATACTCGCAAGTTCAATAGTTTTCAAGAGTTTAGTGCTTTTCAGTCGGTCAACACGAATGTACCCGAAAGAGATGGGTTATGCCCTAATCCTGAAATAAATTACATGAGATTAATAAAACACTAGGATGACCAGTTTCGATCGTCAAGCGATCATCATCAGATCCATTACACTTAGGCTACAAAATCTATGTTTGAAATACAGGTGAAAATATTTACAATATGTACAATTATTTAGTTGCAGTATTGGTACTGCAACTGTCAGTGTATGCAAAATGCAGTATATATGTTAGGTGAAATGCTAAATGGTGATAGCTATCCGGAGATTGTACTTTAGAGAGATTATATGGTTGTAAACTATGGTTAAACTATAAAATTTTGGCTAACTACTTATCTGATTGTCTTCCGTATTACAGCTACTCGCAGTTTTCATGCTCACTGGAATTCGCTGTGCGGTCGACTGCGGTGGTTATCTTAACGACTGGTTTTTCCCCTTCCTCCTCCCCCCTGTCCCTACGTGCTGTGGGGAGTGATAGCGATGTGTTTATGTGAGGTGTTGCCAACCTAAATAAGATGTATGTTATTGAATGAGGTGGGTCCACAACTATTAAAGACCGAGGATTGGCCCTCGCCACGCGTGGAGCATAACCCATTCGAACTAAGCGTTGACGGTCTTATGAGGACGTCCCGGCATCTTTAATACTGCCGCGAATATGGGCCTTGGTTTATTGCAGAAGCAAAGTACATCGTACACCTGATCCAGATAACATTTACCTATTAAAAAAACCCTAATTTCCCCCCTTTTTTATCTAGCTTGGCTGTGTCGCTAAATTGTGTTTTGTTTCCGACAGGGTGTGTTTTTTAGTAGCGTGAAGCGGGGTGAGCTCTCCATGAACGTGTGTTCATTTAGATTGTTGGGATTGTTTCGTTTGGCTAGGTGTATTGTGCCCAAATCTAGGAATGGGTATTCCAAGTTTCAGACACCTAGATATCAAGGGAAAGGCTGTAGCAGCTTTTGAAAGTTCAGATATTTGAATATCGCGCTACATTGCTTCTCGAAGCCTTTCGAAGGAAATTACCGATAGTTGGATGGTAAATGACGTAGCAAGTAACAGCAGAGGTGGAGACTATTTATTGATTAAATAGTTAACTATGGAGCAGAGACTTGAGACTGGGATCAGATTACTGGCACGGCCAAATAAAAGAGAATGCAATTAGTATCAAGTAAATCGGACCAGGGATTCAAGAGATATGAGGATTTCTAGATATCAGGCGATGACGCGTGACCCTGACCGTTTTTGTATAAAAGCAAGCTGGAGCAGGCTTAGTTAGCTCACTTCATCACAAGCACTTGGCGAACAAGTTGCGTCTACGCTGAGCCAAGGCACATGGTTGCCGCCTCTACGAAGAAGTACTTTTCAAATCGTGATAGTCACGAGAAGTGCTGCGCAAACGAGTTGGAACTTAGTAAGTTTCTGGTGAGGAGAATCACTGAGGTGATTGTATTTCTACAGACATTGGTGGAAATATTTATATTTCCTAAAGGACATATGCTAGACTTGGTCTAGAAAATAGTATTTGTCACAGTCCAATAGTAAATTAATACTTGGATGTTTAAATCCATTTAAAGTCAGTTTTCATATTTTGTAACTATTTAACCACTTCGATCCGTCAGTACATTGAAGACTAGTCTATAACGGTAGCGTTCATTAGTCTACGCAAGGGAAACTGCAAGTTGTCTAGCGCATGGCAGATGGTGATATAATAAACCATGCCCAGGGAACGATCTTCAGAACAGCCGTTAACTGCTTAGACTGTCAACGTTTTTCTTGTACTGATGAGATTACAGTGAGTTATGTTACAACTGACACATTTAAGAAGAGATCGCTTAGATCTGACCCTTTTCAAACAAACTGTTATGGCTTTTTTAGAAGCCCATATTAAAATGGAACCACAGTCATTTAAAACGTCGAAAGATACTACCACTATGTCTGACTAGACGATTTGTGGGTCTACAATGGCGGCCGATACAAGGATTATACGTGCTTGTCCGCTAGGGCATGTCTACGGATAAATCTGGTATAGACCAGGTTTACTACACTTCAAGACCATCAAGAAATGTAAACCACATTTGAATTATTTTATGCCTAGCTAATTGGAACAAACTATTTTTTCTGCAGATGACCAACACATTTTTTTCGTCGTATTTAAAGCTTGTAATGATTTACGCAAGACTTATTAGATTTATTCTGAGCATTTTCAGCACTCAGAACAGTTTAGGATCGATGACCGAGTATTTTGAGCATTTATTTAAATTTTTCATATTTTTGGGAAATCACGGTAATCAGCCGATGTAACTGTAAAAGTTAAATTTATTTTTGTTGAGGAATGGATATTTTTTCCATATTCGAAGGTTCGAACATGTGGATTCTCACATAATGAGATGATAATTAAACATATTTGAAATAATAATAATAATAATAATCCACTAATAATAATAATAATAATTTTCATAATTTTTCTAAATAATTCTTGGATATTATATTTTATAATAATCATATGTATTGAGAGAAAGAGCCTATGAAGTAGTTGAAACATTTCTAGTTTGGAACAGGAGATTTTACGAAGGAGAGTGGTTAGCGCAAGCCCGCATTCAACCAACATTGCAGTTCTGGTTGAACAGTTGATATTTGCTATGAGCAAAGTATATGTTTCATATAACACGGAGAGGCATGAAACGGGAAGCAATTGATATTTGTATCAAATAGGATATTTTGTATTTATATAAAATCATGACGTAAATACACTTCGAAAGTGAAATAAGCTTTTCATAAGTATGGTAAATTCACGGGTTGAACTGAAAGGTAAAATAAAATAAACTTGTACGTTTATTAATCTTCCAGTGTTGATAACAAGCAGAGGCTTGATGTATTGTATAAATTTTGGGAAGATAATTTATGTGTGTGGAGTAGTTGAAATGCCATTCCCAGGTGCGCATGTTAAGTCGCAGGAATGAAGGTTTTTTCGAGCATCAATCAAATAGCAGGTTCGATGGCTCAGGTTTATAGGAGGAGTATTGGAGCCACACATTTCGTCGTATGAATAACCCGAAGGTTATTTCTTTGAAACCATCAGTTCTTATTTCAACCTTGTTTACGAATTCCATTTAGACTTTGATTTTGCTAGAACCCGGATTTGTCATGATAATAGTTTATTCTTCTTCAGAGGAAGACCTTTGCCGTTGTTGTTGTTGTTATAATATTGTGTTCTTACACAAATAGTAGAATGGGCCACTGCCAATTTAAAATAATTCTTTAACCACGAATAATTTGAAGGATATTTTCAATCCTAGTGCCATGAACTAAATGAATTCATTATAAGACTACAATTCTAATTTTCGCATTCTGTCGAAGAATTGCAAGTTGTGAAAGTTGCTAGAAATGGCCATAAATATAAATATTTTTATAATATTATTCCCAAGTGGAAAATCTAATAGTTGAATGGTTCAACCATTTGTTGATCAAGTTGATGATTCAGAAATCATATATTTTGTTTGGAACTTGAAGTTCATAATCGAGTCACTTCTCGAATATTTAATGTCAGAAGAACAATTAATTGTTGTTGTGCTTCGCACAGTTCTTCGATGCTATGCTCAATGGTCAAATATTTTTCAGATGTTGTTAATATGTGTTAATAATTTGTGTTGCTACGATGATAATAATAGTTTCAACGATATATTTTTGAAAACTGGAAAACAAATGAAAGTCTAAGAAATTCTATAAACATTTATTCTACGAGTGTTAATACCATGTAAATAGTCAAACAGTGATCTACGTTATTTCCAGTATGAACAATTAATTTTGAGCTGGAATAATGTTAATAATTTTGGAACACAGTCCACAGGACTAACAATCGGACTTGTGTTTTCAAAAAGATTGTCAAATGTGTTTGGAAGATTTCTGTATATTGTGTGTAAATAAGAGTGTGGATCGCCACACGTGGATGATGCTGCTTTGAGCATTATTCTTGCAGTCAGATTTTAACTTTAAATAAACTGAGATAATTTTACCAGATGTGTTTCACCCAATTAAATCTCCTTCTATCCTTATTGTTGCATTGAGCCAAAAATCAGCAAAGCATTTTTATAAATTTGATGTCGTTTATGCGATTTGCTTTAACCCATCTGGCGCTCCGGGATATTTTGATTCTCGTGCTGACTGATTATTGGTAAAATGCATATGTGGTCGTGCGGACTCCGGTCTAAACGGGCACATAAAATAAGATAGAGAGAGAAATGGCTTCGAACGTGGGTCCCGATTTAGACATGGTCAATCGCATGCCGATTTGAAATTGTGATAATTTTTATAGAAATATTTTGGGAGTTGAGAGATGTCTGGTTTGGATGAATAAATTAATAGGAAACCCAATTAGTGGGAAAATTAAAAAAAAATTAACTTGGTTAATAATTAAAATGGGTTTGATATTTTTGATAATGGCTTAACCATTAGGGCGTCAAGTAAATTCAGTAGTAAACGTTCGATGACTGGAGATACACATTATTAGAATCCAGGTGGAGGATATTTGAGAACTTGCATATTTTTCTTGTGATATTATGGTAAATGTAATTCGTAAAAGTAGAGAATTTTGTTTTTCCATCACGTCGATATTAGGACAAATCTCATTTTATTATAGTGTTCCAATTAGCTATTCATATTTCTTGTTCTAGTTATAAGCTTTTGTTTGCCACTGTTGTATACCCCTAAGTTTTGAATATTAATTGAAAGTATGGAAGAAATGATGAGGATGATGAGGAGTTTGGAGGAGAGTTCGAAAGAGGCTGGACGGCGTGTAGCCGCTATTATGAAAGAAAATACAGAGGCTTTAGAAAAGAAACTTAAAGAAAATTCTGATTCTTTAGAAAGTAAACTTAAAGAAAATTCTGATAATTTGAAAGAAAGTTTAGATGATAAACTTAAAGAAAATTCTGATTCTTTAGAGAATAAACTTAAAGAAAATTTGAATGATAAACTTAAAGAAAATTCTGATTCTTTAGAAAATAAACTTAAAGAAAATTCTGAGTCTTTGGAAAATAAACTTAAAGAAAGTTCTGATAAACTCAAAGAAAATTCCGACTTGTTAGAAAGCAGGTTAAAAGATAACTTAAAGGAAAATTTAAACAGTAAATTTAATTCAATGGAAAGTAAATTTAAAGAGAATTCTGAAATTTTGAAAATGACACTTGAAAGTAAAATGAATAAATTATGCGAAAAAACACATGAGCTCGAAACTTCATTAGCTACTAACGCTAGTTTAATGGACGATAAATTTCGCGATGCCGATCTTCGATCCCAAAGCTTAGCTGATAGGATAGAACATGGTCTTAGGAAAGTTGGTGAAGACATGGTCAACCTGGAAGTCAGAGTGAAGAAGGAGAGTAACGAGATGGGAATTCTGGTTGTTCAACGTTTAACGGAACAATTCAAGGAACTTGTCATGGGAGAAATAAGAGAAGGTGTGATTAGTGAATTGCAAACTGAGATTAAAACCACAGTTGTCAATGAAATTAAAGACACACTCAAGCTGGAGAATCAAGAGGGAATCAAGGAGATTAGGGAATCTTTGTCATCCCACATTGAAGTAATTGCCAAGGATATTCAAGCAACTCAGAAGGACATATCAGATATGACAGGGTCATTGAAAAGTCATGAGGCTGTTATGAACCAGATATCCATTGATGTTAAAGACAATTGTAAAGAGACTGAAGCAATCAAGAAGATGGCAGAAGAAAACCAGAAGGAACTTGAGGCTATGAAAACTCAAATAAAGGATGAGAAACAGTCTGATCATCTTTTGAAAATGCCGAATGTAAAAGGAAAGGAACAGATACAGATAAATCTAGGAGGAGCTAGAGAGACTGAAAGACAGGATGAGGTTAGGACAGTATTTCAATCCAACCCCATAACTGTATTTAAGAATATAGAAGACAAGCCTTCTAAATTTTCAGGGCGAGATTCTGTAACACCCGTGGAATTTCTGAGAGAAGCAGGTGATTATCTGAAAGATTCTAAGATCCCTAAAGAAAGACAGATCAGGGTAATAGGGAAGTTCTTGGAAGGTCCCGCACTTTTGTGGTTTAGAGCATTTAGATCCACTCTAAATACTTTTGAGGAGTTTTCTCGTGGGCTATTGAAGAAGTTTTGGTCCCCTGAAACCCAACAGCAAGTTAGAGCAGAGTTGTATTCGAAGAGATTCTCGACGTCACAACCTACTCGATACTCTACATACTTTTCTGGACAGCTGTCTAAACTCCAACATTTAGATCCGCCAATGCCAGATAACGAGTTGATTACTGCATTGATACGTCAATTTCCAGCAGACGTCCAGAGGACTTTGATCGCTGCTGATATCTACAATATGGAACAGTTTGATGAAGTATTGCAAAAGCTGGATCATACAAACGCTCAATTCTTTCATCAGAAGGGAGTAAAGAGTAATAACGCTGTGTATGCTGTTATGGCTGACAGTTATTCTCAGACACCTCGAGAGATTCGAGAGGAGCGAGAAGAGAAATCGCCGAGGGAAGATTCCAATACGAGAGGATGGAACCAATACCGTAACAGATACAGTTACAAACCATATGCAAGACCAGATGGTGGTAATCGATACGACACTCGATGGAGAAGACCACGTGATACTCAAGGAAGGTACCAGGAAAGAAGATCCTATGGTAATAACTATAATAACAGAGGGAATGTAGATACTCGTCAGTCCAACGAAGAATTTAACAAGGAAACGAGGAAAAACTTGGAAGCAAGACACCAAGATAACTTGCAATTTGTGGAGCAGAGGCCCAATGATCCAGGTCCATCGGGAACACAACAATCCCGGGGGAATGGTAAAATTAAAGATTTTGAATATTGTGGAAGTAAACAATAATGGAAGCTATGAAGTAGCGAATACACGAACTGGTAACATCGTGGGAACTTATAATGCTTCGAATTTGAAGATCTATTATTCAAGAACCAGATAATTTAATGTGTAGATAAGAAAAATAAAAATTTTTCAATTTTTATTTTTTGCTAGGTGTGGGGTGGATGTGCCCAAATCTAGGAATGGGTATTCCAAGTTTCAGACACCTAGATATCAAGGGAAAGGCTGTAGCAGCTTTTGAAAGTTCAGATATTTGAATATCGCGCTACATTGCTTCTCGAAGCCTTTCGAAGGAAATTACCGATAGTTGGATGGTAAATGACGTAGCAAGTAACAGCAGAGGTGGAGACTATTTATTGATTAAATAGTTAACTATGGAGCAGAGACTTGAGACTGGGATCAGATTACTGGCACGGCCAAATAAAAGAGAATGCAATTAGTATCAAGTAAATCGGACCAGGGATTCAAGAGATATGAGGATTTCTAGATATCAGGCGATGACGCGTGACCCTGACCGTTTTTGTATAAAAGCAAGCTGGAGCAGGCTTAGTTAGCTCACTTCATCACAAGCACTTGGCGAACAAGTTGCGTCTACGCTGAGCCAAGGCACATGGTTGCCGCCTCTACGAAGAAGTACTTTTCAAATCGTGATAGTCACGAGAAGTGCTGCGCAAACGAGTTGGAACTTAGTAAGTTTCTGGTGAGGAGAATCACTGAGGTGATTGTATTTCTACAGACATTGGTGGAAATATTTATATTTCCTAAAGGACATATGCTAGACTTGGTCTAGAAAATAGTATTTGTCACAGTCCAATAGTAAATTAATACTTGGATGTTTAAATCCATTTAAAGTCAGTTTTCATATTTTGTAACTATTTAACCACTTCGATCCGTCAGTACATTGAAGAATAGTCTATAACGGTGGCGTTCATTAGTCTACGCAAGGGAAACTGCAGGTTGTCTAGCGCATGGCAGATGGTGATATAATAAACCATGCCCAGGGAACGATCTTCAGAACAGCCGTTAACTGCTTAGACTGTCAACGTTTTTCTTGTACTGATGAGATTACAGTGATTTAAGTTACAACTGACATATTTAAGAAGAGATCGCTTAGATCTGACCCTTTTCAAACAAACTGTTATGGCTTTGTTAGAAGCCCATATTAAAATGGAACCACAGTCATTTAAAACGTCGAAGAATACTACCACTATGTCTGACTAGACGATTTGTGGGTCTACAATGGCGGCCGATACAAGGATTATACGTGCTTGTCCGTTAGGGCATGTCTACGGATAAATCTGGTATAGACCAGGTTTACGACACTTCAAGAACATCAAGAAATGTAAGCCACATTTGAATTATTTTATGCCTAGCTAATTGGAACAAACTATTTTTTCTGCAGATGACCAACACATTTTTTTCGTCGTATTTAAAGCTTGTAATGATTTACGCAAGACTTATTAGATTTATTCTGAGCATTTTCAGCACTCAGAACAGTTTAGGATCGATGACCGAGTATTTTGAGCATTTATTTAAATTTTTCATATTTTTGGGAAATCACGGTAATCAGCCGATGTAACTGTAAAAGTTAAATTTATTTTTGTTGAGGAATGGATATTTTTTCCATATTCGAAGGTTCGAACATGTGGATTCTCACATAATGGGATGATAATTAAACATATTTGAAATAATAATAATAATAATAATCCACTAATAATAATAATAATAATTTTCATAATTTTTCTAAATAATTCTTGGATATTATATTTTATAATAATCATATGTATTGAGAGATAGAGCCTATGAAGTAGTTGAAACATTTCTAGTTTGGAACAGGAGATTTTATGAAGGAGAGTGGTTAGCGCAAGCCCGCATTCAACCAACATTGCAGTTCTGGTTGAACAGTTGATATTTGCTATGAGCAAAGTATATGTTTCATATAACACGGAGAGGCATGAAACGGGAAGCAATTGATATTTGTATCAAATAGGATATTTTGTATTTATATAAAATCATGACGTAAATACACTTCGAAAGTGAAATAAGCTTTACATAATTATGGTAAATTCACGGGTTGAACTGAAAGGTAAAATAAAATAAACTTGTAAGTTTATTAATCTTCCAGTGTTGATAACAAGCAGAGGCTTGATGTATTGTATAAATTTTGGGAAGATAATTTATGTGTGTGGAGTAGTTGAAATGCCATTCCCAGGTGCGCATGTTAAGTCGCAGGAATGAAGGTTTTTTCGAGCATCAATCAAATAGCAGGTTCGATGGCTCAGGTTTATAGGAGGAGTATTGGAGCCACCCATTTCGTCGTATGAATAACCCGAAGGTTATTTCTTTGAAACCATCAGTTCTTATTTCAACCTTGTTTACGAATTCCATTTAGACTTTGATTTTGCTAGAACCCGGATTTGTCATGATAATAGTTTATTCTTCTTCAGAGGAAGACCTTTGCCGTTGTTGTTGTTGTTATAATATTGTGTTCTTACACAAATAGTAGAATGGGCCACTGCCAATTTAAAATAATTCTTTAACCACGAATAATTTGAAGGATATTTTCAATCCTAGTGCCATGAACTAAATGAATTCATTATAAGACTACAATTCTAATTTTCGCATTCTGTCGAAGAATTGCAAGTTGTGAAAGTTGCTAGAAATGACCATAAATATAAATATTTTTATAATATTATTCCCAAGTGGAAAATCTAATAGTTGAATGGTTCAACCATTTGTTGATCAAGTTGATGATTCAGAAATCATATATTTTGTTTGGAACTTGAAGTTCATAATCGAGTCACTTCTCGAATATTTAATGTCAGAAGAACAATTAATTGTTGTTGTGCTTCGCACAGTTCTTCGATGCTATGCTCAATGGTCAAATATTTTTCAGATGTTGTTAATATGTGTTAATAATTTGTGTTGCTACGATGATAATAATAGTTTCAACGATATATTTTTGAAAACTGGAAAACAAATGAAAGTCTAAGAAATTCTATAAACATTTATTCTACGAGTGTTAATACCATGTAAATAGTCAAACAGTGATCTACGTTATTTCCAGTATGAACAATTAATTTTGAGCTGGAATAATGTTAATAATTTTGGAACACAGTCCACAGGACTAACAATCGGACTTGTGTTTTCAAAAAGATTGTCAAATGTGTTTGGAAGATTTCTGTATATTGTGTGTAAATAAGAGTGTGGATCGCCACACGTGGATGCTGCTGCTTTGAGCATTATTCTTGCAGTCAGATTTTAACTTTAAATAAACTGAGATAATTTTACCAGATGTGTTTCACCCAATTAAATCTCCTTCTATCCTTATTGTTGCATTGAGCCAAAAATCAGCAAAGCATTTTTATAAATTTGATGTCGTTTATGCGATTTGCTTTAACCCATCTGGCGCTCCGGGATATTTTGATTCTCGTGCTGACTGATTATTGGTAAAATGCATATGTGGTCGTGCGGACTCCGGTCTAAACGGGCACAGTATCTCGATTGCTTCCTTTATGTCAAGAGCTCTGCCTTTCGATTCGTGATTCTATAACGTGCCAAGACACCGATTGTCAAGCTAATTACATCGGGCAGAGTGGAAGGCGAGTAGACACACGTTATAATGAACATAGGAATGCGATAAGATACGGAACACATTCAGCCGTGTGCGAACATATGTGTGACGCAGGGCACAGCTTTACCAACATAGAGTCGGACCTTAAAATAATCCATCACGAATCGAAAGGCAGAGCTCTTGACATAAAGGAAGCAATCGAGATACACCTAGCCAAACGAAACAATCCCAACAATCTAAATGAACACACGTTCATGGAGAGCTCACCCCTCTTCACGCTTCTAAAAAACACACCCTGTCGGAAACAAAACACAATTTAGCGACACAGCCAAGCTAGATAAAAAAGGGGGGAAATTAGGGGTTTATTAATAGGTAAATGTTATCTGGATCAGGTGTACGATGTACTTTGCTTCTGCAATAAACCAAGGCCCATATTCGCGGCAGTATTAAAGATGCCGGGACGTCCTCATAAGACCGTCAACGCTTAGTTCGAATGGGTTATGCTCCACGCGTGGCGAGGGCCAATCCACGGTCTTTAATAGTTGTGGACCCACCTCATTCAATAACATACATCTTATCTAGGTTGGCAACACCTCACATAAACACATCGCTATCACTCCCCACAGCACGTAGGGACAGGGGGGAGGAGGCAGTGGAAAAACCAGTCGTTAAGATAACCACCGCAGTCGACCGCACAGCGAATTCCAGTGAGCATGAAAACTGCGAGTAGCTGTAATACGGAAGACAATCAGATAAGTAGTTAGCCAAAATTTTATAGTTTAACCATAGTTTACAACCATATAATCTCTCTAAAGTACAATCTCCGGATAGCTATCACCATTTAGCATTTCACCTAACATATATACTGCATTTAGCATACACTGACAGTTGCAGTACCAATACTGCAACTAAATAATTGTACATATTGTAAATATTTTCACCTGTATTTCAAACATAGATTTTGTAGCCTAAGTGTGATGGATCTGATGATGATCGCTTGACGATCGAAACTGGTCATCCTAGTGTTTTATTAATCTCATGTAATTTATTTCAGGATTAGGGCATAACCCATCTCTTTCGGGTACATTCGTGTTGACCGACTGAAAAGCACTAAACTCTTGTTTACTAAGGCAACACTGAAAATATGGCTTCAAACACCACAATGTTCAATAGTTTTTCTGGGTTAAACATTGAGAAATTGGCAAAATGTTTTTTTTTTGTGTTTTCAAGTTTGTCATGTTACTCTTTATTGTTCAAGCACTTTTTGAAATGCTCTTTAAGTACAAACTCTGTTTTATGTATTTATTAAGGTCGCTACCGTTACTCAGGGAATTGTCGGGGGTTGGTAGACATCCTGGTTGATACAAATACATCAAGAGCTAAAGGTGTTGTATTGACGCTCACGCCCCGCCCCCTCCCCCCAAGGGGCTCACATCTAGTGGGACGTGCGCTGGCGACCACGGGACCCCAGCTGAGTCCGGCATTGCTTCCACTTACTTATACCGGGCTCCTCCTGAAACTGTCGCAAAGTCATTGGTAGCTACTGTTGACGTGAGGACCTCCTACAGTAGGGACCAGACATCCCCTAATATCTAGGGGCTCGGCTCTGCTCTCTGGTCTGAGGGCTGGAACAGGTGCACTCAGCCTCGTGAGGTAAATCTGAGAAGAGATGGGTTCGATTGAAATCGCTCCGGCCGTTCAGAAGTTATTAGGTGGGGTGGGGGGACACACACATACGCACACACATAGACAAAACGTGATCTCATAAGGCTATTTTTGTCATAAAAGGGAATAGGTTAAAAATGAAGTTTACATCCCCTAATATCTACATTCATCCTTCCAATCTCAAGCTTTAGGTTTTCCAGCTTTCCATGTTGAAGAAGTGATAGAACATTCCATGTTGCAATGCGTCTCCTACATTGAGCACTTGTACAAGCACACCTCGCCCGGAGATCCGATCGCGGGGCTAATCCGGAACATTTTACGAGTACAGGTTTCATGACATGAGCCGCTATTCCTTGGGATATCCAGAGGATCCTTAATGCGGTGGTTTCCCGTTGCCTTCTGCATTCTATGCCGTGTTCGTTCATCCGCCTTTAGGGGGGATTTCTCATCCCAAGGACAAGAGAGTGCCCTTTACCTCCTCCACGCTTGAAAGAGGGAGACCACTAATAACAGTGCTCACTCGGTCGGACGCAGTTTAAATCTTAAATCTTATTATAATTACATCGTCAATACGGCCAATATCGTAATTTTCTTGTCCTTTCATACTAAGGATCTATAATGTTATTGGTTTTGCGTACCTTTTAACTACTGCGGCCTTTAGAAACGCCGGGGTGCCGAAATTTTGCCCCGAAGGGGATCTTTAACATAAATCTACAGGCACGACTCCCTCGCATTTGTGCACCCTCAAATGCCAACTGACTGCGCCAGGGTTCCATCCCGCTACGTTGGGTTCAGCAGGCGAGAACGTTACCACTGAGCCACGCAGCCAGCCTCTAAGGATCTGAGCCCTTGGATTCGCCCCTGCTTGTCCACTGGACATATTTCTGTACACAAATTGCTGTAATTTTTGGGTACTTATTAAGGCTCGGAAGTTCATGCAAAATCATATTTTTGCATATTTGTGCCCAATGCATCATATTATTCTCCTTTGTCTGTTTAAGTGCACATCTCTGCTTGAGAAGGGCGTATTATTCTAATTAGCTGTTGTTTTGAAGCGCTTTTTGTTACTTGATGTTCTTAAAGCCGTATAGCCTATTTCAATTCGGACTCCGAGAGTTTATCACAGAATAACACTGAGATTATTGTAATACCTAGCGCTGTGCGTTTCAGTACGTTTTGCAACTTAATATCAAATATTTTTATTCAGCATTCGCTATGTTAATGTTGTAAATTATTTTCATTTAAAAAACTTCCATGGCTAAAAAACGCGGAGTGACCGTAATTACCGTAGTTATTTCACAGTTCATATTTTATGATACGTGACGCATATTGGACCAATCATTAGTGCATGCATATTTATTCATTTAATAGTGCAGCAACTTCCGGGCCTTAGGATTATCTTCGAATAATGTAATTATTTGAACTTACTGATCGATTTATTTTAATAATCTACTGTTCGATATATTCGAATACTTGGAATGTTCGAACGATATGTACTGCACTGCCGTATGGGGCCTGTAATCATCACTTACAGGGTCTTCCATATAAAGTAAGAACGGCGAGCGGCGGTTTTGTCATTCGCTGCTGCAGCCGGCTTGGCCGAGCTTGTGGCGCGCCACGGCCCCCTGCTCTAGTATTGAAAGCGCGCGCGTAGTACCAACTTGACCTTGCCATTAGCATGCAGGTGTTGTCAGTCGCCAGTCTGAACATCAACTGCTAACATGGTGAGACAGTTATCATTGCAACATCGTATTTTTGTATGTAACATTTTTAAAATTACGAGTTGGCCCAGTGGGTTCGTGATGCATTTGTTCAGCAATTTCCTGATGAAGTGCCTCCTTCACCAGCACAGATTGTAAATAACTTCGACACTACTGGCTCAGTGCTCAATAAAAAACAAAACAAAAATCAACAAAAGTCAGAAACATTACAGTGGCAGAACTTACTCGCGCCAGCCAGAATGTGGTTACCAGATACAATGCCTGTATAACCCAGGAAGGACGACATCCAGCAACTTTTATAAGGTAATATTTCATACAGGATTGCACACACGCTTAAAGCAGGGGGCCGTGGCGCGCCACAAGCTCGGCCAAGGCCACCGCACCAACTGTTAACAAAACCGCCCCTCGCCGTTCTTAGTTTATATGAAAGACCCTGTACTCCTCTGTGGCGCGACTCGAATAATGATACACAGTCTTAATTAGCGGTAGATTGCGAACAGAGTGTGCGGTGACCGCGTGACGTCATACACCACCACAAACGCTCTGAGCCCTACAGCGGTAGCTGCCTTAATGGTTCATGGCGAAATTCGTGTTTCGCCTTAATTTCTTAGACAGCTCCTTTGAAGGGAGAATTTGTGCGAGCTGAAAGGTTGATGAGCCTGCTCGCTCCGGTCCATGGAGTTTACAACATCAGATACTGTTCACAAGGAAGTGTGTTCCGTGCGACTTTTATTGCGTCAGTGATTAATGGACGTTGAGTGCTGCTTCACGAATCTATAATAGTCTGCGTCAATTGGCGGCACTCACTGTCCGAGCGATGTGATTCCTCCTCAAAACATTTCGCCAATCAAAACTGCTCACAAACTACTGCACCAAACATGATGATCATGCTAATTGTTTTAAGGGGCCTAACATCGAGGTTATCGGCCCCTAATGGTCTGGGTGATGGCGAAAATGACAATGAAATGGGACCAAAACGAAAATCAAGGGAGATCGGAAATACTTACAAAAATAAAACGCAATTTAAAACAAGAAGTTCCATGACGAACTAAAGAGCCTACTTTTCTTAAAATTAAGATTCATGCCAATGATTAATCTACAGTATATGAACCTATCGAGATTATTAGGGTAAAAAAATATAGACAGCATTTATTAACAGTTGTCAGTCCTGATGGCTCTTAAGAATACTTATAGTCGTATCTGCTATGTTACACATAGCACATACGAAATTTGGATGAAATCCCACTGATAGTATAAAAGTTACATGTATTTTAAAATTGGTCCTATCAGCAAGCTTAGAATCATGTTGGTAGAACTGACGTATATATGTTACTCCAAATTAATCTAAAATGCCAGGTACTATACGTTTGCATAGTTTAAAGCTGTCGGCTTGCATACTTTCTGATATATTGGTATTTGGATTAAAAAGAGAGAGAGAGCAATTATCAACAGTTGGCAGCCCTGGTGGCTCTTAAGAATACGCTCAGTCATATCTGTTTATGTACACATATTACATGCACAATTTGGTTGAAATCCAATTGTTAGTGTCGAAGTTATATGCATTTAAAATTGGACCTATCAGAAGTCTTAAAATTATTTTGGCAACACTGTCATGTATGTTCTCCTGGAAATTAAACTGAAATAGTATTATCTACATGTGTGCCAATTTTGGAATACCTCCCATGCATATCTTCCAAGATATCCAACTTGGAGCTCAAATTTCTAGTGCATTTTTTCAGCAGTTGGTATTACTGACATCATTTTCAAATATGGGCTTGAGATATTCCGGTATACATCTTAACTCATACTAAATTTGGTTTCGATTGCTGCAGCCGTTTAGGAGTTGATAGGGGGGGACACACACAGCCAGACAGACAGACAGACAGAAGGACAGACAGACAGACAGACATTTTCCCGGATCGATCTCATAAGTCTACTTTTTCCTCACTTTAGCAAATTGTCAAAAGTAGGCTAAACACTCACAAAATGTACAGTGTTATACTTAAAAAGGTAAGTTAAATGGAAAATAATCAAAAAAGCAAGTTATATTGTCAAAATACAATTGAGGTTCAAGATACTTACAAACCGGAATTTAGATCAAAAATACTACAAAATACAATGTGGATTGAAAATACTCACTAAAGGTAATTTGAAAGAGAGAAAAAAAAACCTTTCAAAATGTAATTTAGAGACACGAGGAGCCAATTCACAAAACAGAGCGGCAATCTTAAAGAGAAGTAGGAAATGTAATGAAAAGAGAAAGAAGGCTGATCCCTCAAAGAATGAGGGCCAATTAAGGTGGGAGAGTGAAAGACTCCCTAGGCCTCGGATACCCTAATACCGTCGTGGTCGGAAGAGAACAAGAGTTGACCAAGAGAGGTCGACAGGAAAGAAGTCGGAGAGGAGCCCGGTACACGTAAGAGGAAGCAATGCCGGACTCAGCTGGGCCCCCGTGGTCGCCAACCCACGTCCCAAACACTTCTAAGTCCCACAATGCCAATCACGAGCACTGGCCGACTTCGAAGCTTAGTATACCGTACTCTAAAACAGATATTTACAAGGGGCATCTCGCTTTCGTCGCTCCTAGGAGATTTAGGACGGGCGCGAGAAGTCGTGCTCCTCGGCGACTGAGGGTCTCATAGCACTGGCCACACCACACCCGTAATCCGTAGACTATGAACTGGGCGGCAGGCAGACATGTGGCCCCTGGGCCCAATCACTGGGTTCGTTTTGTTACACTTGGGAATAATGAAGCAACAATCCAAACGACTAGCTCTTCCTTACTGAGAAATTCTCCTGGGGAATCCCCAGTAATATTACAGGGGGCTCTATAATTTGAGGGGGCAGTGACAGAGCCTCCCCCCATTTTGAAATGAGAACTTATCCCGGAATAAACAGGGGAACCTTCAGTAATATTACAGGGAGCTTTATAATTTAAAGCCCTGTGTAGTCAGCGCCTATGATGTTTACAAACGAATGATTACAACTTATTTCTACTGGTAGTTTATCAACACGTTAACGGTAGCCCATGTAGAGTTGGAATTCGGACTTACTAACAATGGAACGTATCCTCTCTGATTAGTCAAGCCAAGAGACCTCTGAATTTAACGTTCCTTTCTACAGTTGTGACTGAATTCATCTCGAGACCGTCATGGCCGGCGTGTTGCCCTCAAGGGGGTCTTTAACATGCCAGTAATTCTACAGACACGAGCCTCTCGTACTCAAATTTCCACAAATGCCAACGGACTGCATCGGGGTTCGATCCCACAACCCTCGACACAACAGGCGAGTTCTCACATCTGTGCCTCAATGTTTACAGTTGGAGATCCCAGGTTCATATCCCTACACTGATAATGGCCTAACTCTCTGCAGGCAAATGCTGTGATGGTACTGTACCCGTAACACGTACCAATACCTGGTGAAATCCCTCGATGGTCACTGGATCGTAGAACCTGAAAAATGCCCGGCGAAAAACCCTCCCAGGTCCTATCACCATGTAGAGGAATGAATGGCGTACTAGTCATCCTATCTGGCTGTTTTAAGAATGACCATGGCTACAACGAACGAAAAAAAACCTAGCTCAAGAACACGAAATACAACTCTCAAAAGAACTATCTCAAGGGTGGAAAACCCTGGAAAAAGAAAATCCAAGCGGTGGCCATCTTAAAACGACCTCCAATCTCTTCGTTAAAATATCACACCATGATTTAAAATTGGGAAAACAATTTATTCCAAGAGAACAAGGTAACAGGCAAGAAAATAAAATATTGCTACTCTGTCGCCTAGAAAACAAAATCACAGCTAAACACAACTGTAGAAAGAAAAACCTAAATGATTCCAGAGACGGATTACGATCATGACCTACACGCTGGGGTGATTCTAAAATAATATCACATATTATGAAACAAGGATGTTAGGCAACAATCTCCTAATGATATTAGGAGGACTGGATGAAATATTAGACGATGAATAAAGAAGAATTATCAAAATTTTTACACGTGTATCGTCTTAAACGATATTCCAAAAGTGTAGCAATATCAAGATTATATACAAGTATTTATAAGAATATATACAGAAATGTCCTCAGACATTCACATGATTCAGCCTAAACAGCTGATCTTGGCCATAACATTCGCATCGTGATGTGTAATTAACATTCAATACATCGGGTTTCCAATTTTTATCAAGCAATTAAGCTAAGTAGTGTATCCATCGACTATGTTCATGATTCAAATTTCAAGTAAACTTGTACAAAATTGTAGAGGTTTTAATGGTTATATGCTGTGGAAATGTCTTAAGTTGCTCGAACAGATTATCCAAGCGTTGCCTTTGATTAGGTGAAGAAAAAGCATGTAGGATCGCTCTATAAGAATGACGACGCCAATGTCTCCAACAGACATTAAAATACCAGTAAAACTCATCTATATTAACGTAACACCAAACACGGGTGTGGACTACTCGAAGTCACAAACAGATTGGCACTTACCGGCTGAAAAGCACTTACCGGCTCAATCTAAAATAGGCCTAATGCTTCAACAAGCATAAAATCTCACAAATATGCATCATCCCAGATGTGCATCCAAAACACAACACAACAAGGTTATACGAACCTTCAAAACACTACTATTATTTAATCTCAAAACTCACACAAGAGCTACAAACATGCTATACTCACACACTAACCTTAAGCACGTTGTTCAAAGTCGAGACACTGAAACATTCCACTAGCAAATTGACCTATCTTGCCTCCCGATAATGTATATTAATAATACTTGTTCGTTTTTTCTTGACTCCAAGTCAAGCTTTCCTGGAATAATTTAATCAACTTTGTAAATGGTGTTCATAACTGCTATACTATATCTCACTCACACAATTGCATTAAATGCAGTTATTTACGTTAATACTGTGGAAATTACATGTCTCAAAATGACATCCTAAATTAAGTTAATCTCAAATCAATACCTAATAGAAGGTAAAACTGATCTTTTCCTGAACCAGGATAGCCTCCAACTTCGGTGGGCTTTGAAGTATCAGTGGATAAAACTTACACCATGAAAGCAAGTTAACTAATCAGGTTAATCCAATGACAATCATTAAGTAAATCCACTAATAAATCTGCACTCACAAAAGCGAAGTGCTTTCCATAAAAATAATCCAACAGGTGGATTAGAACTATAAATGCAACGAACACCAAGATAAACTTTCCAAGATTCAAATCGCTGCGAGAAAACGAAGTTCCTGACAGAACAGTAGTACATGAAAAACATGTACTGGCCTCAAAGAAATCAGTGTTCCATACACTGAGAAACAAACGCGATTAAGACCAAGCTTGGACAAAATATTGGAGATCTTCCCCTAAATTCTCTTCTCGGTAAAAAAAAATACGCACTACTAAGAAATTACTGATTATACTGATTAAATGATCCAAACTAATAATACACAAGGGATGAATTCGTTAAGCGAATACAAAATCCCGGGAACACAGCAAGTCAGATTCGACAGGAACATCTAACCTAAACTTGTGAATACCCATTTAATCTACAAAAATGAAATGACAATTGCAATTGCTAACAAGTGCCTCCACTAAGCTACGTTAAAGAGTCTGCTGGTCCAGTACCTTTTGTTGCATCTTGAAGCGTCTTAAGCGGGATAATAAATATCTGATGAATATCCAGGGTATCACCAGATAATACACTCTTCTTCTTCTCTGGATCTGGGAATCGAACCTGGGCCTGCAACGCACACGCATACTGGTCAGACGACCATACGAGCCTACTCCCTTCATGCCAGAAAAACTATAATCCGCCTGAGAAAAAACACTGTCCTGCATGTCGCAGCTCATGAAAGCACTCGCAAACCACTGGAGTGCGGTGAAAATATACTCCTCTCCAACAAGGAGAATGCAGTTGTGGCTGGCAGTCATTTCGCTTATGCATTTCTCATGAAGCTACCCCATTTAATCTAGCCTGCCATTCTGGAAGTCATAACTATAACGTTAAACTTCCCCACTGACATCTCAGACGATAATATGCGTTCTAGTGTCAGCATAATGTACAGCTTAACAAGTCCTGAAGTTAGCATGTATCAGCACAATCATACACGTTACTATTACTCGTGATGAAGACCTCACAAGGTTTCGAAATGGCTGCCTTGATAATGGACACCACTGGACAGAGACATACAGTGAGTCCGCGTTCCGTTTCGACACAATTCTTCTTGACCAAGATGGCAGTATACATTTACAACTGTTCTGAGAATATCTCAGATCCATTATAAAATGGTAGCTTTAATAAGTACTTGAGCACGGTACACGTCCGCTTGTCGAGACACGAAATACTCTGCACATTTATAACGCACTTTGAAAAAGACTGTTCGGCTTAGCTGAGTATAAACGCGAGCCGTCTCCACACGGAGTTATCACAGCCTGCCTTGCACCTGCGATATCGCTTACTAGCCGAGTTGCGTAACCACACATATGACACTCCGAATATAAAAGTCCAAATCCAAGTGAAGTCGCCTTGCTTGCAGCCAAACGCCACAGCAAGCAACCCCCACTACTGCCTTCCTTCATCGATATCTCGATGTGTCAATAACTCGCTTATGGCTTGATCATTATAGATGTTATTCTTGCACGTCGCTTGTTATATTATATTCCTCATATAAAATAGCTTTCTGCTATGGTAATCTGCGTTCTATGTCCTTTGAAAAGTCTTCTAATACTCTGATTCGCTTCAAAACAATAAAGATAATCCTGTAGACTGGATCGATATATGACATGACGTCACATATATGTTTATTGATCGGTTTATCTGTGAGTCCACCCACTCGGGAATGCTCGTTACTTTCCGATCTAGAACCGAATGAAACTTCTTATATTAACGGCGTGATAGATCATGACTTGACTCACGAGCTCAACAGCATCGCGTCTCTCGTCGTCTCCACTACAGTATCTGGGCATAACCTTATGAAAATATACGGTACATTTCCCCACTGATATCTTATATATAAAAGTGAAAGTCTGTATGTATGTATGTATGTGGGTGGGTCTGTTCCGTATACAAATCTACACCGTTCCACCAATCTCAACCAAATTTTGCACACACATAGTTTATGACCCAGAAGGAACCGCTGGCTACATGAATTTTCGATAGTCTTTCTCATTCTTCTGATTTCGGCCCTTTTTCACTCAAGCACAGGCTAATCAAATCATAAAATATACTCATGAAGGAATGGCATGGCAGATAGTTTCCATGGCAACATAGCTCAAGTCGAGACACGGCCGACTGGATTCGAGTTGTGCTCTGCACTACCGGTATAGAAAATGAGGATCTTTACTTGAAATCCCGTTAGTTACTCAACTGCTCACACAGCACTGTCAACCGAGTTTAGCATAACAAAGACTTAACACTATCTATCTACTACATATTTGTCTAATACCACTCACTCGCTCACTCACTCATTCATTCATTCATCACGAAATCTCAAAAACCACCTAACGGATTGGAATGAAATTTGGTATGCGGCTTCCTCAAGGGCCGCAAATGCCCGCTAAGAGAGGATTTTTGGATATTCATGTTCTAAAGGGGTGTTAAGGGGGTAGACCTGCATTTCATTGAATAGCAATATCTCCCGATTGGTTTCATTGGGGGATGTGATACACGGCATATAAACTCATCATTAAAAAGTAAGAAGACACGTGTCTGAGGGTTTTTCGATGTGGTGTATATTATGAGGTGAAAGGGGTGAAAAGCGGGGATTGAAAGATTCCTAACGGAGCGTGTATCTCTTAAACGACATAGGCGAGGAGTTTGAAACTCAGCGGAAAAAATCAGCATAAAAACTAAATAAATATGTATTTCACAGTTTTTTCATAAATCCAATTTAAGGGGCCCATGGGGAGGGGTGAAATTCTGGAGGGAAGGAGAAAACAGGATAGAAAGTGTCCTAACTGATTGACTGACTGACTCACTCATCAAACTCAGGGGGAAAACTGCTTTAAATAAGTAAATAGCTTTTCGACAGTTTTTTTGATCAATCAAATTGAAGGGGTTCATCGGGAGGGGTGAAACTCTGAAGAAAAAAAAAATGAAAGAAAATGTCCTGACTCATTCACTCACTCATCATCGCCCAGCCAAAATATTGAAGTTAGAAACATGGCATTTCGGGGATATGTTCGTTGTATGTCAAAACCGTACACTAAGGGAGGATTTTTGGATATTCAAGTTCTAAAGGGATCTTAAGGGGGTTAAACCTGCATTTCATTGAATAACAATATCTCACGAGTGGTTTCATTTGTGGATGTGATACTCGGCATATAAACTAATCATTAAAAATAAGCAGACATGTGTCTAAGGGTTTTTCGATGTGGTGTATTATTATGAGGTGAAAGGGGTGAAAATTTGGGGTTGAAGGATTCCAATCGGAGCGTGTAGGCCTATCTCTTAAACGACATAGGCGAGAAATTTGAAACTCAGCGAAACAAAAATCAGCTTAAAAAGTAAGTAAATCGGTGTTCGACCGTTTTTTATAAATTAATTTAAGCGGCCAATGGGGTGGGGTGAATTTCTGGGGGGGGGGGAGGAGGGAAAGTGTCCTAACTGACTGACTAACTCACTCATCAAACTCAGGGGGAAAAGACAGCTTAAAAATAAGTTAATAGGTGTTCAAGCGTTTTTTCATCAATCCAATTCAAGGGGCCCTTGGGGAGGGGTGAAATTCTGGTAAAAATAATTGAAAGAAAATGTCCTGTCTGACTCACCCACTCTTCACGCCCAGTGAAAATTATTAAAGTTGGAAACATGAAATTTTGGGAATATGTTCACTGTATGTCGAAAACGTCAACTAAGGAATGATTTTTGTTTATTCGGGTTTTAAAGAGGTGTTAAGGGGGTAAACGTGCATTTGATTGAATAACGATATCTCATGAGTTGTTTCTTTGGGGATGTGATATTCGGTATATAAACTTATCATTAAAAATAATCAGACATATATCTAAGGGTTTATCGATGTGGTGTATATTATGAGGTGAAAGGGGTGAAAATTGGGGGTTGAGGGATTCTTAACGGAGCGTGTATCTCTGAAACGACAAAGGCGAGAAGTTTGAAATTCGGCGGAAAAAACCAGCTTAAAATAAAAGTAAATAGGTGTTCGACCCTTTTTTCATAAATCCAATTTAAGGGGTCCTTGGAGAGGAGTGAAATTCTGGGGGAGAAAAACAGGAAAGAAAGTGTCCTAACTGATTGACTCACTTACTCACTCATCAAACTCAGGGGGAAAACAGCTTTAAATAAGTAAATGTGTGTTCGACCGTTTGTTTCATAAATCCAATATAAGGGATTCATGGGGAGGGGTGAAATTATCAAAAATAAATGAAAGAAAATGTCCTGACTGACTCACTCACTCATCATCGCCCAGCCAAAATTATTGAAGTTAGAAACATGAAATTTTGGGGATATGTTCGTTGTATGTCGAAAACGTCCACTAAGGAAAGAGTTTTGGATATTCAGGTTCTAAAGAGGTGTTAAGGGGGTAAACGTGCATTTCATTGAATAACAATATCTCACGAGTGGTTTCATTTGGGGATGTGATACTTGGCATATATACTAATCATTAAAAATAAGCTGACACATGTCTAATGGTTTTTCGATGTAGTGTAAATTATGAGGTGAAAGGGATGAAAAGTGGGGGTTGAAAGATTCCTAACGGAGCGTGTATCTCTTAAACGACATAGGCGAGGAGTTTGAATCTCGGAGGAAATCAATCAGCTTAAAAATAAAAAAAATAAAAATAGGTGTTCGACCGTTTTTTCTTAAATGCATTTAAGGGTCCTATGGGGAGGGGTGAAATTCTGGAAGAAAAACGTCCACTAAGGAAGGATTTTTGGATGTTCACTCTCATCGACCAACCAAAACTACTAAAGTTAGAAGAATGATATTTTGGGGATATGTTTGTTGTGTGTCGAAATCGTCTACTAAGGAGGGATTTTTGGATATTCAGGTTCTAAAGGAGTGTTAACGGGGTTAAACCGGCATTTCATTGAATAACAATATCACACTTCTATGACGCGAGCGAAGCGAGGCTAAAAATGAGATGGTGTGTGTCTGTGTATTACTCAATCACGCAAGTACCACTGGTCCGATTTACATGAATTTTACATGGAAGTAGCTGATTTACCTGGTTAACATATAGGTTACTTTTGATTTCAATACTTTGCACCATTTAAATTGCGACCATTTTAGTGACATCACTGCACCCTTTGGTTTCAAACTTTCATATTTCCATTTCAAATAAAAAGAAAACGCTAAGAAATAGCAAACTTTTGATGGCATATACGAGGTTTAAAATTACATTTTCTATCCGAAAGGTATCTCCAACGGTTAGCGAGTAAAACCTAAATTTGTGCCATAAAACACGGTCAACGCCGAGCGGTGTAGTTGGACAAAATGTTCCATCCTTAATCTCCCTCTGCACAGCACCTCGCCTATCCCCTGTTTTAACTGTCACCTTCACATTTTAATATATTCATGACACGTAGCGAAGCACGGGTACTTCAGTTAGTCTCAAATAAAAGTCATTTTGCTTTTATTTGCACCAATCTAGGTAATTTCGATATATGTATCGTTATTTTCATACAGATCTTAAACAATCTTCTCCACAAATCTCTTGAGGTTTTTAGCATTAAAACGTCCTATAACTTCTCTACCATTTGTGCTTACAATCTCGTAGCAGTTATTTCCAAATGCTCTTGCTATCATATAACTTCTGTCCAAGCTCTCTCTGGCCTTCTATTTAAATGGACTCTTTATGCGAATGCTATGCCTGCGTCAGTCTTCAATTTCTTCGTATAAGCTTTTCCTTTTCTCTGTCAGGGGTTCTCTCCTGACTCCTATCCTTTCTGCTGGTGCTGGCTTGAGCCTGATCTCTTACTCCCTCCTTTCTCTCTTTTGACCTTCTTCGTCCTTCTTCTGGGGACCTATCTCGCCCTCTCTTGAGCCTATCCTGCTGTCTCTTTCCTTCATATTCCTCTGTTCTGTAATTTTTATATCTGGAGTAACCTTGATTCTGTCGGTTATCGCCTTGATTCCGGTTGTACTGAGCTTGTCTCCTATTTCTGTCGTATGGAGCTTCTCTCCGATCCCTGTCATATGGAGCTTCTCTCCGGTTCCTGTCGTATGGAACTTCTCTCCGATCCCTGTCACTCTGACTATATCGACTGTTATAATAGTTTCTGTCATCATATCGACGTTGCCAATGTCTACTATTTTCATCTCTCTGTTGGTCGTTTCATCTCCTATCATTCTGATAGCTATTCCTGATTGGACCTGTTCTATTTTCATTTCGAGGTTGGAAACGCTCAGTTTGTTGAGTCCTATTCATCATGACTGCGTTTACAGTCTGAGGTTCCTGTCTAGAACTCTTGGTGACTGTCGGTTGCGTCATTAAAATAATATGATCGAGGCGACGCAATAGATCATCCATCGATGCTAAAGTCGAGATACCAGAGGTTATGAGTGACTTCCTAACTTCAGCTGGAAGCTGTCGCGATATGGCTTCTACTAATTCAACCTGCGACAAGGGTGGATCAAGAAATCTCAGTTTAGCCAACTGACAAGCGAAATATTCTGCATAACTAGTCGGTCCTGTAGTAGCATACTTCCTTGAATAAATCTCGGATCTTATGTTCTGTTGGACCTCAATTGACCAAAAACGCTGAACAAACGCTTGTGTGAACTGGTCGAAATTCTCAAAGGTGTACCTGAACGCTTTGAACCACTGAAGAGGAGCGTCCGATAAAAATCTCTCTACTACCCGCAATTTCCGTTCATGTGGTACATGAGATTCCACAAAATAATCTTGGATGCCTCTAATAAATTCTAAAGGAGTGGTTCCATCTAGATTGTTAAATTTACTTGGTTTATCTTCAAAGTTCCTAATGATGGTTATATTAGATGCCCTATCTGACGTTCTTGTGACATTACTATTTGCACCTACATTGGGAGTTGACGAAGTAAATTCTTCCGCTTGGGTTTGGAGTTCTGATGTGCGAGGTATATCCCTATTCGACTGTTCCATCGGACTAAACTGAACAGACGTTGGAGCCTTAAAAGATTCCTGAATGTCAATTCCTTTGTTCTGTACTGGGTTAACTGGCTCATCAACAACGACTCTAAAAGCACTATTTATTTGCAATCGCAATTGTTCTTTAAGAGTATCCAAGTTGATACTACCCCCAAATTAATGCTTTCGAGGCCTTTCCTTAGATCATTGATCTCGGAAGTTTTCTTTTCCCTTATCTCGTTTAAATCAATCTGTCCCTGATCAATCTTAAGTTCTACGGCTTTAATTCGAGTTTCTAGCCCTGTAAAATTATCTATCTGTTTTTCTTGAACAGCATCCACTCTTTTGTTTAAATCAGTCCTTACATCAATGATTTCCCTAGTGGCATTGGAAAGTTTAGTGGCAAGACTCTTTTCTATATTAGATTTAGCATTTTGAAAACTATCCTCATTGACCTTATTCAGTTATTGTTTTAAAAGAGCAAGATTTTCATTAATAATAGTTTTGAGGTCGATGTCGAAGTCTGCCTTAATTAATTTAGTATGATCAGTCACTTGAGTCTGCAACGTGCTCATTTCACCTTTCAAATGCTCCAAACTATTTTGCGTTTGACTGGTGTCGTGAGTAAATTGCGACTGTAGTGCATCAATAAGGTCCTTACTTTCCTTTTTACCCCTTTCGAAATCCCATTTGATTTCACTACGGAAATTGATATTTGACTGTTCCATTTCATTAAGTTTTATTTCAGTATAGGATTGATTTGACTCGATCTTATTTACTTGCGATTGGATCTTGGTTTGTTTCGACTCAATCTGATTGACGTCATTTTGAATGTTCTTAACCTGAGATTGTATTTCTTTCTGTGTGGTTTCTACTAAACCCATATCTGTTTTCAGATCGTTAACCTGTGCTTGCATCATTCTAACATTAGTGCTAACATCTTTAACAGTTTTTTCAACCTCTTTTCGACTTTCCTGTACTTGATCGAGATTAGTTTTGACATTAGTAATTTCTTTATTAAGATTAGCCTGGGCATTCCAAACTTCTACTTTAACATTGGCAATATCTGTTTGAAGACTAGTTGTAACACTGGTTTGGACATTTTGAATGTCAATTTTTAACATTGCTAATTTCAGTTTGAAGACTAGTTTTAACATTGCTAATACTGGTTTCCATGGATTGTTGATTCGACCTAACATGACAAACATTAGCCTGAATTTTTTTGAACTGCCTTTAATTTCTTTCATGGATGACCTTAGGTTACCTAATTCACCCCGGATGCCCTCAGTCACTGCATCCTTGAGAATTTCATTATTATGTGTTGCATTTTCATATATATTTTCAAATGTAGTCTTGGTTTGAGATTTGATATTCTCAATGTCATTATTGAGATGCTGTAGCTTGTCTTCTATCATCTCAAACATTTTTTAAAGTCTGCAACAGTGACTGCCTGGTTATCAGCCTTAATTCAACACAAATACACTTGTCACTAGAAAACATGGGAACACTTCATGAGAAATCATAGCGAAAACATTTGCACACAACCACAAATTGCCATAAGAGTGCGTATTTTTATTGCCTTGCATTAACTTATATTTAAACTTAAATTAAATTCATGTCATCCAGTATCATTCTGAGATTGCCCAAAATCCCAATATGTGTGATATTTTAAATCAGAGATGGTCCTAGATTCTATCATAAAACAGAATTAAACTTACACGAAGCATCCTAACTTAAAGATGATGTCAGCAAAAATCATCAGCCGGAGTTAAATAGGACAAATCACGTATGTGCAACTCACACGTGTGCTACAATAAGTGTCGCACTCGACTGAACACGTCAAAGGAGATTACTGTGAATAACTCTTATTGAACAAGTTCTAGTCGTTCATAACCAAATAAAAAGTGTGGCACCACTTCAATATATTTAAATCAAGAATCTGATAACGGTTGCAATACTACCAAAATCAAGTAGTTCGAGTAACATCGTAATTGCTTTTATTCCACAGGAATTTCAATAATTTGTGCCAAAATATTGATTACCATTATCCATGTGCCTTCATCACTACCACAACGAAACACGATCTCCCAATTCGCGCTCGGTATAGCATGATAATAAGATTGGTCTCCATTCTCTGGTGTTTCAATTTTATTTTAGGCCTACAACTGTGGCTATAAATCTGGTAAACCAGGTCTATTCGAACCCATAACGTTGGCCTCCACAAAACTATGGGTATAAACCTGGTAATCCAAGTTTATTCGGGCCCAAACGTTCGGCGCCACATAACTATGTACCCGTAACACTTACCAATACCTGGTGAAATCCCTCGATGGTCACTGGATCGTAGAACCTGAAAAATGCCCGGCGAAAAACCCTCCCAGGTCCTACCACCAAGTAGAGGAATGAATGGGGTACTAGTCATCCTATCAGGCTGTTTTAAGAATGACCATGGCTACAACGAACGGAAAAAAACCTAGCTCAAGAACACGAAAAGCAACTCTCAAAAGAACTATCTCAAGGGTGGAAAACCCTGGAAAAAGAAAATCCAAGCGATGGCCATCTTAAAACGACCTCCAATCTCTTCGTTAAAATATCACACCCTGATTTAAAATTGGGAAAACAATTTATTCCAAGAGAACAAGGTAACAGGCAAGAAAATAAAATATTGCTACCCTGTCGTCAAGAAAACAAAATCACAGCTAAACACAACTGTAGAAAGAAAAACCTAAATGATTCCAGAAACGGATTACGATCATGACCTACACGCTGGGGTGATTCTAAAATAATATCACATATTATGAAACAAGGATGTTAGGCAACAATCTCCTAATGATATTAGGAGGACTGGATGAAATATTAGACGATGAATAAAGAAGAATTATCAAAATTTTTACACGTGTATCGTCTTAAACGATATTCCAAAAGTGTAGCAATATCATGATTATATACAAGTATTTATAAGAATATATACAGAAATGTCCTCAGACATTCACATGATTCAGCCTAAACAGCTGATCTTGGCCATAACATTCGCATCGTGATGTGTAATTAACATTCACTACATCGGGTTTCCAATTTTTATCAAGCAATTAAGCTAAGTAGTGTATCCATCAACTATGTTCATGATTCAAATTTCAAGTAAACTTGTACAAAATTGTAGAGGTTTTAATGGTTATATGCTGTGGAAATGTCTTAAGTAGCTCGAACAGATTATCCAAGCGTTGCCTTTGATTAGGTGAAGAAAAAGCATGTAGGATCGCTCTATAAGAATGACGACGCCAATGTCTCCAACAGACATTAAAATACCAGTAAAACTCATCTATATTAACGTAACACCAAACACGGGTGTGGACTACTCGAAGTCACAAACAGATTGGCACTTACCGGCTGAAAAGCACTTACCGGCTCAATCTAAAATAGGCCTAATGCTTCAACAAGCATAAAATCTCACAAATATGCATCATCCCAGATGTGCATCCAAAACACAACACAACAAGGTTATACGAACCTTCAAAACACTACTATTATTTAATCTCAATACTCACACAAGAGCTACAAACATGCTAAACTCACACACTAACCTTAAGCACGTTGTTCAAAGTCGAGACTCTGAAACATTCCACTAACAAATTAACCTATCTTGCCTCCCGATAATGTATATTAATAATACTTGTTCATTTTTCTTGACTCCAAGTCCAGCTTTCCTGGAATAATTTAATCAACTTTGTAAATGGTGTTCAAAACTGCTATACTATATCTCACTCACACAATTGCATTAAATGCAATTATTTACGTTAATACTGTGGAAATTACATGTCTCAAAATGACATCCTAAATTAAGTTAATCTCAAATCAATACCTAATAGAAGGTAAAACTGATCTTTTCCTGAACCAGGATAGCCTCCAACTTCGGTGGGCTTTGAAGTATCAGTGGATAAAACTTACACCATGAAAGCAAGTTAACTAATCAGGTTAATCCAATGACAATCATTAAGTAAATCCACTAATAAATCTGCACTCACAAAAGCGAAGTGCTTTCCATAAAAATAATCCAATAGGTGGATTAGAACTATAAATGCAACGAACACCAAGATAAACTTTCCAAGATTCAAATCGCTGCGAGAAAACGAAGTTCCTGACAGAACAGTAGTACATGAAAAACATGTACTGGCCTCAAAGAAATCAGTGTTCCAAACACTGAGAAACAAACGCGATTAAGACTATGCTTGGACAAAATATTGGAGATCTTTCCCTAAATTCTCTTCTCGGCAAATAAAAAAACACACTACTAAGAAATTACTGATTCTACTGATTAAATGATCCAAACTAATAATACACAAGGGATGAATTCGTTAAGCGAATACAAAATCCCGGGAACATAGCAAGTCAGATTCCACAGGAACATCTAACCTAAACTTGTGAATACCCATTTAATCTACAAATATGAAATGACAACACGTTTATAACGCACTTTGAAAAAGACTGTTCGGCTTAGCTGAGTATAAACGCGAGCCGTCTCCACACGGAGTTATCACAGCCTGCCTTGCACCTGCGATCTCGCTTACTAGCCGAGTTGCCTAACCACACATATGACACTCCGAATACAAAAGTCCAAGTCCAAGTGAAGTCGCCTTGCTTGCAGCCAAACGCCACAGCAAGCAACCCCCACTACTGCCTTCCTTCATCGATATCTCGATGTGTCAATAACTCGCTTATGGCTTGATCATTATAGATGTTATTCTTGCACGTCGCTTGTTATATTATATTCCTCACATAAAATAGCTTTCTGCTATGGTAATCTGCGTTCTATGTCCTTTGAAAAGTCTTCTAATACTCTAATTCGCTTCAAAACAATAAAGATAATCCTGTAGCCTGGATCGATATATGACATGATGTCACATATATGTTTATTGATCGGTCTATCTGTGAGTCCACCACTCGGGAATGCTCGTTACTTTCCGATCTAGAACCGAATGACACTTCTTATATTAACGGCGTGATAGATCATGACTTGACTCACGAGCTCAACAGCATCGCGTCTCTCGTCGTCTCCACTACAGTATCTGGGCATAACCTTATGAAAATATACGGTACAGTACGTTACCTCAATTCCCAATTCTAGACCCTGCACACCACACTAACACAGGTTATTAGACCCAAGAGGCTGATGGCCAACATGCTCCAAACACTTCTAATCAAGAGAGGGAGAGTTGTTGTTGTAGTTGTTGTTTGAGTCTTCAGTCTTTTGTCTGGTTTGATGCAGTCTCCATGCCTCCCTGTCCTGAGCTAATCGTTTCATCTCTACATAGCTACCACACCCTACATCCGAGGCAATCTGTGTAACATATTCTAACCTTGGTCTACCCCTACAGTTCTTGTCCTCAACCCTTCCTTCCATAACTATGCTTGCTATTCCTGGGTGTCTTAATAAGTGTCCTACCAACCTATCTCTTCTCTTCATTAGCAGTTGCCAGAAACATCTCTCCTCTTCCACTTGTCTTAATACCTCTTCGTTTGTCACCCTATCTACTCATCTGATCTTCATCATTCTCCTGTAACACCAGATTTCAAACGCTTCAATTCTCCTCTTTTCTGCTGCACCAACAGTCCAAGTTTCACTTCCATAGAGCAGCACGCTCCAGACAAAGGCTTTCAAAAATGACTTCCTAATACCCAAATCTTTATTCGATGTCAACAGATTCCTTTTCTGTAGAAATGCTTTCCTTGCCTGAGCCAACCGATAGGTGCTTTTTATATCCTCTTTGCTTCGTCCATCACTGGTTATTTTGCTTCCTAAGAATCAGAAGTCTTCTACTTTCTTTAGCTTTCACCTGCCAATTTGATGTCCATAGCAGTTTTTGATTTATTTATGCTGCATTCCAATATTTTTGTTTTACTCCTATTGATTTTCATCATGAATTATTTCCTAAAGGCGGAGTTCATACCATTCAAAATCTCATTCTTATAGAGGGAGAGTATTGGCTAAATATTGCGAACGTGGTACCAGGCTATCTCCGTACTGTAGGTTTGAACCCCACCGTCGGGAGTCCTTTGAATGGTTTCACCAGGTCTCCCGTTTTGAGCGCTAGGCAAATGCAGGGATAGTACCAGGCCACGGTCACTTCCTTCGATCTCATTGAGGAAGATAGATCTCAGGTCACGTAGCGAGTTACTTATTGTTGTTTTAAGGGGCGGCACAACAGCGAGGTCATCTGCTCCCTAATGAGATGAAGGTCTTACTTCGACAATCTCATGTCGGCTATTCTAATAATACTCCTGCTCCGGTTTTACGACAACCCCCTCCCCTTTTTTATTGGCGCCAATAAAAGACGTGGCCACATTCTGAGCACCGTAGCCTTCGGTCAACACGCGTATGGGAGCCCTATACAGTGGTTCGGCTCCCGGACGACGTCACAGGGGGCTGAGGATGCCTGTAGTTATTCTTTGAAGCAATCGGTTCAGAATGAACGTCATCGGGTATTGAACTATGGACATCTGTAGCCAATAAATGACCTAAAAATTCGAAAAATGCTCATACAATGGAGAAAATGATCTTATAATAATAAACTCGCCAATATTTCAAAAATGAAATTTTAAGTTCAAACTGAAAAGTCAATCAAAATAGATTTCTAGCACTTAACAAAAGGTTTATGTTCACTTTAGTCTGAGTTGCACTGCACTACGAATGTCATTCTGATGTTGTCAAATGTAAATGATCTGCGGTTATCACTGCTAAATCCTCCTCAATCCCATCCATGCAGTAGTTTTCACCAGAAAGAATGTCTGAGATTTTGCGGAATGTTTTATACCCTGTGTTTTTGTCCAGCACTTTTTTCAGTTCTGATGCAATACCCGCAGCTTTTTCGCCACGATTGTTGTTAAGACTAGTTTCCACTCGGTTGATTAAGGAAATGGAATCAATATTTCAATATTTTAAATTATCTTGTATCAGCTACTAGCTTCTTCTTAACTCTGAGAGACGTAACTCCCTCATATAAAGCTGTGACAGGACTGAATTGGAAAAAATGTCCTCAAAAGTCCGATTTCTCTAAAATAAGACCAAAAAATCTACAAAACTTTAATGCTCTTAAAATGGAAAAATAGGAAAAATGCAAAAAGATGCAAAATAAAAATGACATATTCGAAGACGGGGGGGGGGGGGGGGGGGGGGGCGTCCGGAGTTTCTATGTACTTCAGCATTGTTTTAGACAGCTCAGTAAAGAGATGACATGTCATCAACATCCGGACCCTGGTCATCATACTCTTCACTCCTTTAATCCTTTAAAGGTTAGTGGTTCCTATATTAACCACCCACTATAAGGACAATTTACATTGTCAATGACGCTGATGGTTGAATCTCTCAGCCATTTAACAACACATTTTACTCTGGAAGTGTTACCAAGTCGATGGCTTCTCCGTCCGGCTAATTGACCAACTTTCACAGCACGTGCGGTATATAACGACTTAGGAGTAACAATTTCTTACAATCCCTCTTTTAGGCAACCTGTTGATAGAATAGTGCTACAATCGTATGCAAACCTAGGCTTCCTATTTAGAAATTCTAGAAACTTCCGAAATATAACATCACGGTCAGTATTGTATCAATCCTTTGTTAGAAGAAAAAAACTTGAATATGCATCTTCTGTCTGGCTTCCAAGTTATTTTACTTATAAGAATCTTATTGAAAACATTCATAAGAAGTTCATTAGGTATCTCTATTATAGAAAACATGGAACGTTTGCAATATCTTACACTGAAATACTTCATGAGTTTAATTGTCGAATAGAAGAGTAATATCCCAACAGATATTTCTTTATAAGCTTATACATTTCTAAATTGCATCAGTTTTAATACCCGGTGAATACATCTCAGACAACGTGCTTTGCTAGTCGTCCCCAAAACAAGAACTTGCTCTCAACAAAACTCTCCACTTCATACAATGCGCAGGACAGCTAATCTCATCAGAGTGCATATCGAAATGTTTGATTTCACTTTATCTTTGCAACAGTTTAAAAAATACTAAGTGAGTACCTACATACATGAATAACACAAATACATCTTGGAAAATGTCTCATAAAATGTCGAAATCTATGCATCATACTTTATACAACTGTAGAATGAACCCTGTTGTTAGTCAAATCTCCACCGTCTGCACAAGTGATAATCACCAGGTATTAATACATTTAATAATTTGTTGTTTTCATCCATTACTAATCTGTAATATTCTTAATTTAATTAAAGTTTACTTTCACTTTATCAAGTTAGCAATGTGAACTGCATTATTATTGTTTGTGTTTTTTTGTTTTATTTAACATGTGATTGGTCAGTCTCCAATAATTGGACTTTTATTCTGTTGGAGACAATAAATAAATAAATTACTGCAAACCCAATATTATCTCCTTGACCCAAAATACACGAAACAATTTTTTAATAAAAACAATAAAAATTAAAGAGTTTTAAAAATGGAAGGCCTATTTAAATTAAATAAAAAATAACCAAGCTCATAAAAATTAAAATTATAATTCTTTTATATCCTTAATTTTTAGTACATTAAAATGTTAAAGAAAATAAAAATAACAAGTAGTTCCCTGAAGAAACTATACAGCCTATTTTCATATATCCTACTCATGGTAATTGCCTCTATCAACATACAAAATTTCAGTTGATTGCTGTAATATATTCGTAGATATTGAGAACCGACTTAATATTTCGGATGGTCGCCATATTGGATTGTTATATGTATAGGCCATAGAGTCAAGTACCATTAAAAGAAAATTATTGCGTAGGTTCGTTATTCAAACTTTCACTTCCATCGCATGATTACGACACAAGAAATAAAAACTTAATTTTAAAATTCGGACAGCCGCCATCTTGAGATTATGTAAACAATTGAACTAAATTAGATACCAGTGCATTAAAATGTGTATAAACATTTTCTGTACCAAGTTTTATTTTGTTTGGATCATTAAATCGCGAGAAAGGTCTATTTAAAATTTTCAACTTCGCTTGGCCGCCATATTAGTTTTTTAGTTAACCAGTTTTTGAAAGTCTCTAAGGTGAACTTCCAGTAGTGCCCTTTATCTCCGTACAAAATTTCAGGGTGATACCGCTAACAATTTCAGAGATCAAATATTTCGCACAGCCGCCAACTTGTGGTTATCTAAACAATTGAACGAAGTTAGATGTCGCTGCATTACAATGTGTATAAACAGATACTGTACCAAATTTTATTGCGTTTGGTTGGATAAATCGCGAGAAACGTCTATTTAAAATTCGCGTGGCCGCCATGTTGCTTTTGTAGTTACTAGTTTTTCAAAAGTCACATAGGTGAACTTCTAGTAGTTCCCTTTATCACCGTCAAAAATCCAGGGTGATATCGGGAATAGTTTCGGAGATATTGAATGGTGGTGAAATATTTCGCACAGCCGACATGTTAGATTGGTAAGACGTAACAAAATTTGAAGGGCACGGTCGGGGTCGTCCGGAATAGTGCTAAGAATTTACCGAGTTTCATTGAAATAGCTCCAGCCGTTTAGAAGTTATTAGGAGGACACACACACACACGCACACACACACGGACAAAAGGTGATCTCATAAGCCAATTTTTTTCAAATTTGAAAATAGGCTTAAAATGGAGTTTAGATCGAAAATTCTTACAAAAGGCAATGTAGATTGAAAATACTCACAAAAGCTAATTTGAAAGAAAAATAGAAAACTTTTCAAAATGTAATTTAGATACACGGGGAGCCAATTCACCAAACAGGGCGGGAATCTTAAAGAGAGAAAGAACTATAATGAAAAGAAAAAAGAAGGGATCAGGAAAGATGAGACAAGGACCAATTAAGGCGGGAAAGGAAGAGACTCCCTAGGCCTCGGATACCCTAATACCGTCGGGGTCGGAAGAGAACAAGAGTTCACCAAGGGAGATCGACAGGACAGAAGACGGAGAGGAGCCCAGCACAAGTAAGTGGAAGCAATGCCGGAATCAGTTGGGGTCCCGTGGTCGCCAAGGCACGTCCCACTAGATGTAAGCCCCTGGGGGATGGACGTGAAAACTTACTGATCCTCAAACCTGATATGAGGTCCGGGTTGGATTCTTGGTGTGAGGGTTGAAACGGAGTACACTCAGCTTCGTGAGGCAATACTTCTATTCCAAGCGAATGCTAGAATGGTTCCTAACTTAAGGCCACGAACGCCTCCTTCCCAACCCTAACCGGAATGACAAACACACACACCCAAGTACACGGGGACAAATGAGCACCATGTCCAAGCCCCTCAAATGAAAACACGGTGTCCTGTCACACAAAGCTGCACTATATTGCAGATTCCACCATGAGAACAGGAAACTTACCATCAGAGCAATTTCAAACAATTTCTACATTTTTGGTTAGGTTCCATTTCAAGCGTGGACTTTCCCGAGAATTGTTCGTTGGTTCCTCAATTTAGGGGCTGCGACAACGCGGTCATGTAGCCCCGTGTACTTTGGTGTGTGTAGAATTTGTCTGATAACCGGTGTTATTTGTGATGACTGTATTAGTATGTGTTATCTGTAATTCAGGTAAGGACTGCAGACGATCTATTTCAAGTAGTTCCTACTTTTGCTACCAACTGCTACCGTCTACGACACCTAGCTTGAGGACTAGGCTACTAGATGCTCTAGCAGTCAGCACCTAGTGGCGAACGTTGGAACTTTAAGACCATTAATCAAATCTAACCTACACATTTTAGCTTCATACAAGTGTCAGAGCGGGCTACGAGCAAAGGGCGGCAGTCTATAGCAACGGAGCCAGTGAAGGCTTATCACAGCAATAGTGGAGGGTGTCTCAGTCTTGCAACATTGTACTATCCCTCCCTATATTATTCTGCTAAGGTCCCATTCCAGTTTTGTACCGAAAATAAGGTCCCATTAACACCAACCTACACATATGGGGTACCTACAGGTTCAGCATAACGCACTCACTTACTCTTTAAATGCCTCACAATTAAATAAATACCTTAAAACATGTATATTTACAATGAAATAATGAAAGAATGCAACACGGTAACCATGGTAACAGAATCTCACAGGTTCATCTATTTCTGTAAGACGCAATGCAATTCCAATTATTACATTACTGTGGAAGTTTCCAGACGGTTATACGGTTATCACTGAACCAAATTAAGCTGTAAAATTCATTAATACATTCAGTATAATGCGCTTAATGGGGTCAAGGGGCACTCTAGAATTTTTTCACGCAATTTTCACGTTTGAGTGTGGTACGAATGTCTTTTTCACCCGACTATAAAGAGTCTCCGAAAACCACATTTAAAGGCCCTTAAATTAACAGTGTCTGTGATATTCCCAGAAAACTAGCTTCGCTCTGATATACCTATGAAGGAATGACAAACCCCTAACCACTGCACCAGTAGCTGAATTGATAAAGTCTGATTATTCATACCAAGGATAAATCAGTCATAGCATTCATGATTGAGATTTTGCTAAGTGTACTCTTTACAACTAGAATATTCGCGGGCGAAGCCGCGACGGGTAATGCCAGTCTTATTAGAACCGCCTCGTCAAACACTAAGGAATGTGGTTTAATTACAGTATTAAACCTACATGTTTCGGAATACCAATGATTCCATCATCAGCGTGATAAAATAGTAGACCTTAAAACCTAATTAACAGTATCAAGAAAATGAATATCCTTACAAACAGTTTTAAATTTAAAATCATGGAAACATTCAAATATAACAATTGATATGCAAATGTAAAAGCACCTTAAAATGCTATTTTGATATTCTATTAATATAGACTTCACTTTACGTAAAAAGCAAATATGTAAAAAGGATACGTAAATCGTAGTTTCAATTTGAAAATTGTTATCGAGAAATAGAACGTAATTACTTGTAAATACTGTTAAAATCAGTCAAAAACTTCAAAAAGATACTTCACTAAGTAGATTATCTGATTCGCATGTGAACATAATGTGTAGAAAAAACATATACATATGTACGTAAACTTCAAAATGAATTGAAGATATTTCTTACTTGTTGGTATCGCCTTCTATGTGAAATGATTATCAAATGACTTGCCAAGAATATCTTCTTATGGAATGTCACCTTCTAGTTGGTGTATGAGACAAGTAAATAGTCCAGGTATAGTTTCTTTTAACCTTCATCTCGGCTTTTTAGATCGTATTTTCAATCGCTTCTTGTATTGACTTTGATTGCTTGTTATTGCCACATTTTACCAAATCTTCATTTCATTTGAAGAGACGTACGAGATGGGGTTCATTACAGACCCAAGAAGAAGTTCCGTGACGAACTAAAGAGCCTACTTTTCATGCCAATGATTATTCTACAGTATATGAACCTATCTAGAATAATGACGAAATTAAGTTGGTAATATCGAAATGTCCAATTAGTTCGAAATATTCCTGGTATAATGTAGCCTAATCACTACTGTTGGCAGCCCTGGTGACTAAATATATTCTTGGTTCCATCTCTTATGGTATAGAATACAAAATTTTGTTGAAGTCCAATGGACGTTACATGCAGTTAGACATTGGATCTATCAGCACGCGTAAAAGCATGTTGGCAACAATGGCATGCGTGTGCTGATTAGAAATAATCGGAAATATTATGATATCTTGTTGTGCCAATTTTGGACGAAATCCATTTGTTAGTATAGAAGGTACATGTATTTTAAAATTGGACCTATCAGCAGGCATAGAATCATGTTGGCAGCACTGGCTTATATTAATTATTCCAAGTTAATCTAGAATGTCAGCTGCTATACGTGTGCAAAGTATAGAGCTGTTGGCTTGCATACTTCCTGATATATTGATATTAGGTTAAACAACTATAGACAGCATTTATTAACAGTTGGCAGCCCTGATTGCTCGTAACAATATTTATAGTTATATCTGTTATGTTGCACATTGCACATACGAAATTTGGTTGAAAGCCAACTGATAGTATAGAAGTTACATGTATTTAAAAATTGGCCCTATCAGCAGGCTTAGAATCATGTTGGTAGAACTGAAGTATATAACTTACTCCAAAATTAATCTAAAGTGTCAGGTACTATACGTGTGCATAGTTTAAAGCTGTCGGCTTGCATACTTTCTGATATATTGGTATTTGGATAAAAGAATAGAGAGAGCAATTATTAACAGTTGGCAGCCCTGGTGGCTCTTATGAATACGCTCAGTCATATCTATTTATGTACGCATATTACATACAAAATTTGGTTGAAATCCAATTTATAGTGTAGATGTTATAGGCATTTAAAAAGTACACCTATCAGAAGGCTTAACATTATTTTGGCAACACTGTCATGTATGGCCTCCTGGAAATTAAACTGAAATAGTGTTATCTACATGTGTGCCAATTTTGGAATAGCCCCATGCATGCCTTCCATGATATCCAACATGGAACTCAAATTTCTAGTGCGTTTTTTCAGCAGTTGGTAGCACTGACATCATGTTCAAATATGGACGTGAGATATTCCGGTATACATATTTACTCATACTAAATTTGGTTTCGATTGATGCAGCCGTTTAGGAGTTGATAGGGGGGGATGCACACACAGACAGACAGACACACACACATTTTCCCGGATCGATCTCATAAGTCTACTTTTTCCTCAT
The DNA here is from genome assembly GCA_946902985.2 of Meconema thalassinum. Classification (NCBI taxonomy): domain Eukaryota; kingdom Metazoa; phylum Arthropoda; class Insecta; order Orthoptera; family Tettigoniidae; genus Meconema; species Meconema thalassinum. The sequence goes on from OX336396.1 coordinate 5,343,840, forward strand.
TTTTGCAAAATGTGAAAAGTAGGCTAACAATTAGTCTTGAAACACCTCCTAGGACCTCACGGGGCAAAAGGTCTTCGAATCTTTCCGGAAACAATTTCGACTGCCCAAGTAGGCTATTTATCGTGCACAAAAATTCTAATCCGCCATCTTCATTAACGAATTTAGAGAGATCGAGTCCTTTGAGAGGTACTGAAGTTATTAATAGAAAATAAATGAAACGGAGAACCTCCATGAAGCAGGCATACCTTGTATTCCCGTACTGCCCGGAGTAATTCCGTATGCCTTGGCTTTAAAATGACAAACGAAACGCGAGAAGTGAAGATATTCATGTTGAGAGACGGAGAGTATATTGTGGCTCAGTCGTAAACTGGGTTGCGTGATGAAGTCCCGCTAAGTCAACAGACAAGCAGCCAGGCCTCATAAACCAACAAATAAGCCGAAAGCTTTATTTTAAATAACTCAATGTGCGCAACAAGTAGCTTTTTGTTCGTCGCTTCGGAGAAACTTTTACTACAACCTCGTGGAGTGACCGTAGCCGAAACAGATGACACACGTTATTACCCAAATTAAAAGGAACCAAGGAATTGGAAGTCGTTGAGGAGTTAACGAAGCATGACGGCTGAGGTATCTGTAAGTGTATTTGAAGGTATTACCAATTATTTACTCATAAATAACGTTCTTAAGTGTGGCGTTTTTAACCTCCCCTACAGTTTTACGTCCAGCGTCTTGATGCACGCACAATAAAGAGGCCCATGTTCGTCATATTCAATACTTCACAAGACTTGTCCATTTTTTTATATTATTTAGCGTATGATTCATACAAAAGAGTAATGAATATATATATATTAGCGTATGGCAAGGAAATTATATACATAATATATAAAATATATACACAATAACAAAAAAACATTGATTCAGTTGAGGCATTAGTGTTATCCGTTATAGCTGAATGTCCAACTTTTGAACCCACTGCAGTGCCTCCGCTGTTGGTGATAGAAAGTCTTCCAATCTACCTGGATAAGCCCGTAATTGACACTCGCTTAAAATGTGGGGAATGGTCTGGCGAGGGGCTCCACAATTACATTCTGGAGATGGTACAAAGTTCCACTTATAGAGAGAATCCCTGCACCTTCCATGACCTGTTCAGTCTTGACCAAGTTGCACGCGGTAGTTGGAATCCGTTAGCAATTTTTTCCCCTCTGAAGATGTTATGTAGGGGCAAGTCAGTGGAGTTATTCCAGCGGTCTTTCCATTCCTCCAAAGCATCGAAGTTGGTGGATGTCTTCAGAGCAGCATCACAAAGAGGTGGATGTCGTGATTTCAATCTTTGGAGACTAAGAGCTGGTATGTCGCCTAGAATCGGTAGCAGAGGATTCTTGCATATCTTGTAGTCTCGAAAAAGAGCACTGGATCTTCCTAAGTCAGGTGGCATTATACCAGACAACAGTGGGAGCCAGTGGACTGGAGTTTGTCTGATGGTGCCAGATATAAGACGCATGCTGGTATTCAATTGTGGGTCAATATACTTCGTATACGGGCTATTAAGCCACACTAAAGCACAATAGTCGGCAGTAGAGAAAACCAGTGCTAAGTCTGAAGAGCGCATGATGTTCGCAGCAGATCCCCAAGTAGTACCAGTTAGCTTCTGAATAATATATATATGTAAATTTAAAAATATACAATTTTCAGCATTAGGACCCTTCATATATGCGCTGCCAGGTCTTTAATCCATTCACGTGCTTGTGGAGTGGCTGCATGGAGCTCTTCTAAGGTCCCAGAGTACATATAGAGGGCATTCCTGCTCAATGTGCTTGATGGTTTGCACTTCATATCCACATTCACAACGAGGCGAGCCATCCAACCCCACTGATGTAAGGCTGCTCTAGTTCGAGCAGTGCCACATCGAATTCTGTTGAGAGGGACCAGACAGCTCGAGGGAGATGGAATCCAGGTGTTTCGATGGTAGGATCAAGTACTTCGATTAGGCCACGAGGTGGACAGGTAGACCATTCAACTTTCCATGTATTTCGGGGGTCGAACGGAGCTGAAGTAAGTTCCATAGCCGTCTTGTAGGCTTGTTTCCGTGATTTCAACCTGGATGTAGAAGGTTGATTGAGTCTTGGTGGATTGGGAGAACTCCATTATCCGTAATTCTGTGCTACAGGCGACTAAGAGCTTGCTGTCTCCTGATGTGAGGACAGTACAGGAAGCCACTGTGAGCGAGTGCAATACAGAGTGACAGAGATAATCCGCATTGTCTGGCGGAGTTGAATATCAACCAGTTGGCAATGGGAGCTGTTCAACCATACGCCTGCACAGTATTCAGCTGGAGAGTATACGACAGCCAAAGCAGTAGTCCTGAATGTGTTGGCATCAGCGCCATATGATGTTCCAGCTAACCTACTTAGTAAGTTATTACGGCTTTTTAATTTTGCTGCTGTTTTTGCAATATGCTGTCTGAAAGTTAATGCCCTGTCCAATATCACTCCTAAATACTTAGGGGAGCTGTTGTACTTCAGATATTGGTTCCCGAACTTCACTCTAGGTTGGTAGTTTGCTGTAGGATATTAAGGTGAAATCTGGTTACCTCAGATTTAGAAGAACTTGGTTGAAGCCGAAACTTTCTGAAATAAACATTCATCTTCTTAAAGTTTTCACTCAGCAAATCCTCTGCTTCATCAAATGTGGCGCACTGAACTGTAAGATTTACATCGTTCGCATAGATGAATTTACGGGATACCGTTTCTGGCAGATCATGACTGTTCTATGTGTGACTCCTTTGATTTGCCTTCCATTGGCATTCTATACTCATTGAATTTGAAAAATGACAAGTCGATAATACGATACACTGTGCGTTATTTGCAAATGTTATTTGAATTACAGTGCATAACAAAAAGTGCCTGTGAGCTTGGTGATAGTTCAGGATATCAGTGGACTTCTGGAAAACTAGTAGTTATAGTCAGTTATTGTTGTTTTAAGGCGGGAACTAAGAGGTCATCTGCCCCAAATTGTTGAAAGCTCTGAGAGGGCCTTGGTAAAGTTACGAACAAGCTATCCAAGTACCGTGAACTGCGAGGATTTTGCGCCCTGTGGCTCCCCTGGGGGATGAAAGGGAAAATTCGGAAACTTATTTTATTTAAGCCGATAACACATGTATAAATCATTTTGAATCTTTCAAAGTTTACTCATAGGCATTCGAAATATTAACTATCCATAATACAATTAGTAATACTACAGAGTTAACTGATCTGATTTTATTATGTTTTAGCCTTTTTTATTTATGAAAAAAAAATAGGGTTATGAGATCACCTTTTGTCCGTGTGTGTGTGTGTGTGTGTGTGTGTCCCTCTAATAACTTCTAAACGGCTCGAGCAATTTCAATGAAACTCGGTAAGATCATAACAGTATTTTGGCCGACCCCGACTGTGCCCTTCAAATTTTATTACGTCTGACCAATCCAAAATAGCGGCTGTGTGAATTATTTCAGAGTTCGCCAGAAAAATGTATACACTCTTTGTCAGACGATATCGGGATATGGACATTGTCAACTGTTATCATTGTTTTAAAATGTAGTATGGTCTTTCGCTCAACAGTTGTCGGTACTTACATCACGATAGTGGGAAAACGAAATTGCTGAGCACGCTTGACTTTCGAGCAGCGAAAGTACATTCTGAAGTGGTTTATCAGGTTTGGTAATGCCGTTGAAGTGCAACGTCATTGGAGGAGGGAGTTTGAAACAGAACCCCCAACACGCCTAATAATTGAACGCATTACTGGAAAGTTTGAGACGCATGGAACGATATTCACAAAGGAAGATCGGGAAGAACGCGTACAGCTACTAGTCCTGCTTTGTCGGCTAACGTGTTGGAAAGGTTTGCTAATTTTCCACAGAAGTCTGCTACGCAATGTGCGCGGGAAGTGGGGATTAGCAGTACTAGTGTACGACGGATTTTGAAAACAGCTAAGTGGAAAGTTTACATCCCACGATTACTGCATGCGCTTAATGAGGATGATCCCGATCGTCGAATGCAATTTTGCGAATGGTATCAGCAAATGGTCACCCAAGATAACAATTTCTGACGAAGTTAGTGTGGTCTGATGAAGCCCAGTTTAAACTTAAAGTTAATCGACATAACTGTTTCTACTGGGCTTCGGAAAATCAGCATGTTCATGTGGACAAGGCGGTCAATCTACCAGGGGTTGTCTGGTGTGGACTGTCGTCGAGGGGCTTACTAAGACCCACTTTCTTTGATGGTACTGTCACTGGAGCAGTGTACTAGGGAATGTTACGCACATTAATTTTACCAGCTGTACGTGGAGCCGATGATGAAGTCTTCTACCAATAGGAAGACCCTATACCACGTAGCAGTATGAGCTTTCCCGGATGACAATCTGCCGGGACATTGGATTGGACGAAGAGGGCCAATTGAGTTCCCCCCACGGTCGCCAGATCTTACCCTTATGGACTTTTACTTGTGTGGAACTGTGAAAAATCAAGTCTATCGACGTAAGCCGCGCACGCTGGAGGCCCTTCGCCAGGAGATTACCGCTTGTCGTTCTGGTCTGTGTCTGGCAGCCAACGGTGAACATTTTGAACTTCTTATGTAACCATATGTTTAACTGAAGACAGTACTACATGTGTAATCTAAATTTAAATGTAAAAGAAACACAAAATAAATAGTTTTTGTTCCGTAAAGAGTGTATACATTTTTCTGGCGGACTCTGTATATCTCCGAAACTACTGTGTTACCCATATCACACTGACATTTTGTGCGGTGATAAAAGGCGCTACTAGACGATCAGCTATGTGACTCTCAAAAACCTGCTAACTACAAAACGAACATGGCGGCCAAGCGAAGTTGAAACTTTGAAATAGACTTTTCTCGGGATTTTACCATCCGAATGGAGTGAAACTTGGTACAGCAAATGATTATACACATTGTAATGCACTAGCATGTAATTTAGATCAATTGTTTACATAAACTCAAGATGGCGGCTGTGCGAAATATTAAAATTACGTTTTAATTTCTTGTGTCCTAATCATGCGATCGAAGTCAACGTTTGAATAATGAACCTACGCAATAATCGTCATCTAATATTGGATAACCCAATGTCGTAAATACTGTATACAAAAATCGAACATGGCGACCATCCGAAATATTTAGACGGTTCTTGATATCTAGTATACTAATATATTACAGCAATCAAACTGAAATTTGGTATATTGAAAAAGCTAATTAACATAAGTAGGATATATGAAAATAGGCTGTATCGTTCTTCACGGAACTACTTGTTTAAATATATTTTTCTATGTTATTAGAATTTTAATTTTTATAAAAACAAATCTTTAATGTTTTTTTAAGTTATAATATTTTCATTAGCATTCCTAATTTTCGGTAGACGATATTACAACTTATAGAAACATATTTATTTAAAAATATTATCATCATCATCTTGGACAGTTTCCAGCCACTGGCCGGGTCTGTTTGGAACACAAGCCTCTCCAACGTCTTCTGTCTTCCCACTATCTCTCAGCCTCCACCCTTGTCCAGTCTTCTCCTCTCTTCTTCACGCTTTCTTCCACCCACTTCAGCCAGCTGTCTCTCGGTCTTCCTCTCGGTCTCTTTCCTTCCCACTTCGTCTCGTGTACTCTCCTGGGTATCCTCTTCTCCTCCATTCGTTTTACATGTCCACACCATGTAAGTCTAGATTTCTCTATACCATCCTGTAATGGGTCCTCCTTCATTAATTCTCTGGTCCTCTCATTTCTTATTCTGTCCATCTTTGTAGCTCCAATACTGCTTCTCAAGAACCTCATCTCACTGGCCTGTATTTTGCTCTTCTCCCTTCCTTTCATAACCCAGGTCTCCGAGGCATACGTCAGGATAGGGACATAGTACGTCCGACATATCTTTTTGCTGTTCTGAGGGACATCCTTGCTCCATAACATACTTCTCACACTCCTCCGAAATGCTTCTGTCTGCCTCCCCCGCTCATTTATTTCTCTATCGTTTCTTCCATTATCTTGTATCAGGCTTCCAAGATATTTAAAAATATACTGCTAATTAATATTAATTTCACACAGGTTTTAGAACAATTCGAACGAATTGTATTATACATAGTCGCAGTTATAGGGGCAGATGACCTCGTAGTTCCGCCCCTTAAAACAACAATAACTAACTAATAGTCGCATTTAGTTTAATTTGTTACGATCCACGCAAAGGTGAAGAACAGTGGCGTAACTAAGAAGGGAAAGGGGGGGGGGGGGGTTGATAAATGGGCATCAACACCCCTCCCTAGAGCCAAATAATGAAAATATGAAATTTGAAGATGTTTTTGATGTTGAATAAAACCAATCTTTGGACTGATGATTGAATTGTGTTTGAAAGCATTTAGTGTTACTCAAACTGAACACTTACTGGGTGGCTGTGAGATCTTTCCTCATCTCTTCCCAAAAACACACCACTTGCTGTTTGACATCCTCTTAGCATCCGAGTGAAACTACAATATTTTATTGAGTTTTATTGCTGTTTTAAGTTAAATTTTAGTTGTGAGCTGTAGTTCGTTTGATATATGATTTTTATCAGAAATACTTTAAATATCGGCGATAAAAATTCCAAAAAACAATTAATCTGAGGATTATCCTGTTGTTTCTACGAGGGCTATTCCAAAACTAAGGTCCGGTTAGAAAAACATCCAAAATAAAAATTGTTTCCAAAACAATTGTTTTATTGACATTCCTTACGTCTTTCTCTATTTTTCTACATAATTTCCATACTTATTTACACATTTGTCACATCGTTCCACAAGCTTTTGAATGCCTAAGTCGTAGAACTCGGCCGCCTGAGAAGCTAACCAGTCTTTAACGGCTTCTTTCACTTCATCATCTGTGTCGAAGCGCTTGCCACCAAGAAACTCCTTTAGGTAGCGGAACAGGTGGAAATCACTTGGCGCCAAGTCCGGACTGTACGGTGGGTGGTCCATCTGTTCCCATCCAAATTTCTTGATAGAGTTTGCGTGTCATTCGCAGTATGGGGTCTGGCATTGTCATGCAACAACAACACTCCAGACGACAAAAGACCACGTCTCTTATTCTGGATTGCACGTCGAAGTTTAGTCAGGGTAGCGCAGTAGGCGGCTTTATTGATCGTTGTCCCTGAAATAGTGAATCGACGATCTTCACGAATTTTGTCTTCAACCGCATGAACCAACTCGTCTGAAATCACCGATGGTCTGCCAGAGCGGGGTTCATCGTGCACATTTTCCCGTCCTTCATTAAAGGCTCGCACCCACTTGCGCCCTTTACTGTCACTCATTATGTTAGGACTGTACACTTCAGTAATCTGTCGATGAATTTCTGCCGCAGAAATGTTTCTTGCAGACAGAAACCGTATCACTGCCCTTACTTCACAATCGGCGGTTGTCTTAAACATTGTGAACTGACACTATCAACAGCACACAGCGACAGTAACAACGCTACTGGCGGTTTTTGCCGCGCAAGGCATGCCAGGAGTCGGCGCGCATGCGTGTTTTGCCCTTGGCGCCGCTTTCAAATATTTACGGCGAATCGGACCTTTCTTTTGGAATTACCCTCGTATATATACACCGCGGACAGGCCAACAAGGACCACGCAAATATCACTTCTTTATAGGTCTAGTTTCCTTCTTTGTCTTCCAGAAGTCTTTCATCCTGGTCGACTGCGCAGCTCTTCTTTCAGCAGTCCATTCTCCTCTGTTGAGATTCTTCTTCTCCCCGACAAGAAATTTGAGGCCAAATTATTTTTTTCTGTACTCTGTTCGATTTAGACAATCTTCTTCAGTAATTTTGAATTTTTGAAGTTCTTCTTTCATTTGTTTTACATAGCCTCCTTGCCCTTTATAGTTCCAGATATTATCAAAAATTTGTTTGTTTAACCTTGAGCAATCCGTAGAACTGAAGTCGCCGTTTTGTGATCATCACTACAAGGTTATCGATTTTACTATAAATTTCTGCATTCGATCTCGGTCAATAACCTTCCTGTGTTTTCCTAGGACCATAAATCCTTCTTAAAATTCTTCTTTCTATCTTGAGCAAATTCTCCATTCCGGTTATATTTGTAGTTTCCATGCCGTACAAGATGACTGGTCTAACAACTGTATTAAAATGTCGTAATTTTGCATTGATAGACAGGTTCTTTTTATTGTATATAATTTTTTTTGTACAAAAATTTAATCTTTCCAATTTCCCTTTTTTGTTCTCAAATGTCAATTTATCCGTCCCATTGCTACTAATTATTTCTCCAAGATATTTAAATCGGTCAGTGACCCTGATCCTGTTATCTTCTAGTAATAATAATAATAATAATAATAATAATAATAATAATAATAATAATAATAATATCGTATGACCTCGGGTTCGGGGTGCAAGCTTTGTTATTTGCGCCCAGAGGGCAGCTTGCATATCGAATTTTGTCTTGTTGTTCCTTGAAACGCTATGAATGTCAAGGAAATTAGATATCTAATCTCCTTGACACTATAGTGCGTCCTAGTAGAAAATGGAGGAACTTTGTGTTGGCAGAAAATCCCGAGATTAATTTTGCCATTATGAGCACGGCCTACTGTATTCAAATGGATTCTTTAACATGCCAACAACATATGACATGCGTGTCCTTGAGTTATGTATTCCGTCTAGGGTCGAACTCCAGACCCCATTCTAAACTAAGACTTATGATTATTATTACTGCAGATGTGTATCTGTCATTCTGTATCTCGACATGTTCACCCCACTATCTATGAGTGTGCACTTCATGGAATTCCTGTTATCGGAACCATGAATCAATATCCTGTATGACACACATGACTCTCTCCCTTGTGAAGGGAGGATTTGTATAAAAGCCCCTATTCAGAGAATTCTTATTCTCGGAACCAAGGAAATGACACACTGCATATGAGTGTTCGTTTGTATTCAATTCAGAGAATTCTTATTCTCGGAACCAAAGAAATGACACACTGCTTATGAGTGTTCACTTCATAGAATTCCTGTTATCGGAACCATGAGTCCATATGCTGTATGACGCACATTGTCCTCCCCCTTGTGAAGGGTGAGTCCATATTCTGTATGACGCACATTGTTCCCCCCCTTGTGCGCTGAGGAGCACACTGACTCTCCCAGTTACAGCAGCGACCGAACAGGTTGACTGTCTGGTGTTAACTTGTATATATTGGATTGTCAAAGATTAATAAATACATCTACAAAACTAACCAACGAGTTCTCATTCATAGAAAGCAGATACTACTCATCAGAAGTAAGAACCACGAGACCTACTGACTTAGCAGTAGCGACAACTTCTTAGTACATCACTAAAGAAGACTGTTAAGCGACAAACTTAACTGGGGGCCCGTCCGGGATAGGTAACGATTATCCTTGCCAGATAATCTACGAGTAAGTTAGTACAGTGTTCTGACAAACCTCACAAGGAGGCCTTTCGTCACTATACTAGCGACACCAAGGTACCTATCTTCAGTACTAGATGCAGTCATCGTTTCTATGAATCAGCCAGCAAGCCAGGAGTGGTACTGACAACCTCAGGGAGGCCTTTCGTCCACAAACGACTTCGCCAGCTTGAAGGAAGCAAGTTAGAAATGGAACTGACAATGTACCAAGAGAGACGCCTTTCGTCCACAACCAACTTTGCTAACTTAACGGAAGGAAGGAAGTTCGCCGACAAACGTTCCAAGAAGCTCACGCTCCAAGAAAACGCCTTTCGCAACAACCGACCGCCATCGCCGTACGTGCCGACAACGCTCCAGAAGCGCTTTCCGACCACACGACGACACAAGAGAACCAACCGACTCCGCAGTTCCAAGAGGATGCAGCCAGCACTGATCATCTTTTCTTGTCTGTAAGTCAAACTCCAAATAATACCTTATTTGTGAACTAGAGTATTATTAGTAAAGCATGGTTCAATATTTCAAGTAACAAATTGGGAGAGCAACAATAATAATAATAAAACCTAAATAATACATTCTTTCCCTTTCAAACGAAAACAAATTACAGTAAACTTTAACTAGTAGAGTTTGCCTTGTCATTTCGATTTGAATTAAACTTAATAAACTTAAAACAAATAATAAATACATAATAATAAATATTTGTACTTTCAAGAGGAAATAATTTAGTGGGTTCTAATTAGCAGACCTTACACTCTTTATTTACTTTTGAATTAATATTGAAACTAAACAATTAAAACAAAAAAATAATAATAAAGTTATATCATTTCCTAGCAAGAGTGAGTTAGTGCAGCCCATACTGGTCTTTCGCTTGTCACTATTAAAGGAATTAATAAAATAATTAAATATTTATTATCATCATCAATCATCATCCTCATTTCAGAAGACATATAATTAATTTTATCATTTAACTAGTTCATATTGTGGAGAATCTAAACGAGATATCCACATATCATTAATTTTAGATTAATAATAATAATAAGTTATTTCTTTTATTGTGAAAACCTAACCGGGGCTCCTTCACATATATTTTGATTAATAATAATAATAATAATAATAATAATAATAATAATAATAATAAGTTATTTCTTTTATTGTGAAAACCTAACCGGGGCTCTTTCACATATATTTTGATTATTATTAATAATAAGTTATTTACTTTATTGTGAAAACCTAACCGGGGCTCTTTCACATGTATTTTGATTAATATTAACATAAGTAAGTAATTGACTTTTAAAAGTAACCACTGTTACAAAATTTAATCTAGCAAATTAAATATTTATTATAAACAATTTTGAAAACCGTCTTTATAAATTCAAACAAAATGCCTGAAACCGAGTTACTTTCAAAATTCGAATATGCTCAGATACAGCTTTTGCATGAATTTAACGGCAATAATTCTTGCAGTCTTGACTATTTCTTAGCAAGAACAGAATCGTTTCTAAACACTCATAAGAGAATAGCGTCAGCTACAAACTCAGTATTAACAAGTAGTTCCGTGAAGAACTACACAGCCTATTTTCATATATCCTACTTATGTTAATTGCCACTATCAACATACACAATTTCAGTTTGATTGCAGTAATAGATTCGTAGATATTGAGAACCGACTAAATATTTCGGATGGTCGCCATGTTGGATTTTATATATGTAGGTCCTAGAGTTAAGTACTGTTACATGCAGATTATTGTGAACGTGTAGTATTCAAACTTCAATCGCATAATTAGGACACAAGAAAAAACAAGGAGATTTAAAAATTTTTCACAGCTGCCATCTTGAGGTTATGGAAACAATTGAAATAAATTAGATGCCAGTGGATTACCATTCGGATAAAGATTTACTGTACCAAGTTTCACTGAACGCGGATGGTTAAATTACGAGAAACGTCCATGTGAATATTTATAATTCGCGTCACCGCCATGTTGGATTTGTGTTCACCAGGTTATTTAAAGTCCTATAGGTGAACTTAAGTTCATAGCCCCTATGAACATTAAAAAATGCAGTTTGCTAAAATAGATTCGTAGATATTCAGTATCGTCTAAATATTTCGGATGGTCGCCATGTTGGATTGTTAAATGTATAGGCCATAGAGTCATGTACCATTAAAGGAAAAGTATTGCGTAGGTTCATTATACAAACTTTCACTTCGATCGCATGAATACATCACAAGAAATAAAAACTTGATTTTAAAATTCGCACTGCCGCCATCTTGAGGTTATGTAAACAATTGAACTAAATTAGATACCAGTGGATTACAATGTGTATAAATATTTCCTGTACCAGGTTTCAGTGCGCTTGGAACATTAAATCGCGAGAAAGGTCTATTTAAAATGTTCAAATTCGCTTGGCCGCCATGTTCGTTTTGTAGTAAACCAGTTTTTGAAAATCTTATAGATGGACTTCCAGTAGTGCCCTTTATCTCCGTACAAAATTTTAGGGAGATACCGCTAATAGTTTCAGAGATATAGAATGCCGGTGAAATATTTCGCACATCCGCCATCTTGTGATTATGTAAACAATTGAACGAAGTTAGTTGTCGGTGCATTACAATGTATATAAACATATACTGTACCATGTTTCATTGCGTTTGGTTGGTCAAATCGCGAGAAACGACTATTTAAAAGTCGCAAATTCGCTTGGCCGCCATGTTGGTTTTGTAGTTACCAGGTTTTCAAAAGTCACATAAGTGAACTTATAGTAGTTCCCTCTATCACCATAGAAAATGTCAGGGTAATATCGGTAATAGTTTCGGAGATATTGAATGCTGGTGAAATATTTCGCACAGCCGCCATGTTGGATTGGTGAGTCGTAACAAAATTTGAAGGGCACGCTCGAGGTCGCCGGGAATAGTGCTATGAACTTTCCGAGTTTCATTGAAATCGCTCCTGCCGTTTAGATTTTATTAGGGGGGGACACACACACGAATCACACACACACACACACACACACACACACACACACGGACAAAAGGTGATCTCATAAGCCTATTTTTTTCAAAATTGAAAATAGGCTAATAAATGACTTCCTATTTAACGTCATAAAGTCAAAACTAAAAGGTGAAGCATGTAGCATTCTTGACTTAGAAGCCAACAGTACTTATGAAAAATTTAAAGATAAACTCATAAGAAAATACGGTAACGTCAAAGACGAGAGACTTCTCATCCAGGAGATCTCTAATTGCTACCAGAAAAGAAACGAATCATACAATGACTATCATGATAAATTAGGATTGACTTTGCAATGCAAAAGCTTATGCAAACTCAATTACCAAAATCAAATTTTGGAATTGAAATTAAGAGAACTCGAAGAGTTAAGCCTAAACACGTTTAAAGCAGGAGTTTTGGAACCCTACCGTTCATACTTAAGATATGCACAGATTACAGACCTGAATCATTGCCTCAGGTTATGCAGGTCTTATGATAACGATCGCGCCCATGAAGATTACATGGACCAACTAAGAGGAAAACTACCTCCTAGCAAGTTTCCAACAGCTCGACCACTAGGCCACTCAGCACACAATCCATTCTCGAATTCTAACCCCGCTCCACCAAGGAACCCATTTAACCAACCTTTCATGCAAAATCAAACCCACAGACCCTTCTTTAAAGATAAACCACAACCAATTTTCGGACATGCTTAAGCTCCGAACACTCAGCCTTTCAAGCCACCTAACTCCATGAATCGTCCTTACCCAACTCCAAATAATATTGGCCGACGTTTCACACCCACTAACCAGCAAAGATTTCCACAGCCGATGTCAGGTGTTTCAACCATTAGAGGTAATCTGAATGCTCACTTAGAACCTTCAGAAGACATCGAACAGGAAGCTTTACGTCCCATACAGCAATCACTCGAGTATGTAGATGAGTACAACATACAGAACTACCCACAAGAGTACGACACTCAGTACTATGAATATGAGTACGATACAGAGGAACAGTCTCAGGATTTTCGCTTGGCCCAGCCATCAAAATCGAAGACTTAAATAATTTAGGTAGCGCAGATTTCGCTCAATTAGACGCAAAGATTGACTACGCCTCGAACCTAGTCACTCTCAACAGCACAGACATACCGTTTCACTTTCATTCTTCACATAATCAAGTGAATCATTTTCAACCCACGGTAGATACAGCTAACACTGCGATTCCCGTCAATATCGAAAAAGAAGAAGAGTATGTTCTGAAGTTTAAATATGGTGAAATGTATCTCTTAGATGCCAAAACTCACCCAGCCATACAGCCCACAGAGAGACAACTAAAACACGAGTTTAAGGAACCAATTTTAGTTGAGCCAATGGAAATAAATTCCATTACATACGGTAACATTCAAGAATATCCCCACACAAAACCAGGAGAGTCTGATTACGTCAAAGACAAAACTAACTATGTCGCAGACGCACTCTCTAGAGTAGAGATTAACATGGCTGATGAAGCAGCTTCAATCATTGCCATCCCCGGAGATGACACCTACCAAAATGATATGGATAATGAAACTGTCCATTCAAACCAAGCAGACCCCATATTCACATTGAAAATATCTCAACGGAACTTAAACCAAAACCGCAATCAGATTATTGTAAAATATGGTAATTATCCCAAGGTACTTAAACAAAACCTGTTTAAAAAATGTACCAGACACATAATGATTGTCACAAAGAAGAATCTTCAGGAAGATTTAGCAAATCACCTCCTCAAAATAATAGTAACTTCAAACAAGTACGCTACTTATTTTGACGATATCACTCTCGAGATCCCATTCATCAGGGCATGCCAGAAGCTGTTTACTTCTGAACTAATCATTATCAGGTCATCCAAATTCTTGGAAGACATTGAAAGCCCCGAAACTCAGAGACAGCTGATTTCACACTATCATTCTGAAAACCACAATGGTATAGTAGAAACTTACGAACATCTTAAGACCAAATACTACTGGCCTCATTTAAGAGAACAAATTAGGACAATCATCAATCAATGTAACCTCTGTCAAAGAAACAAATACGAGAGACACTCTAACGAGGTATCAAACCAAGGTCCCATTACCGCCGATCACCCTTTCTCTCAAATTCACATCGACACGTTTCACATCGAGCAAAGTCGCATATTAACTATAATTGACATTTTCTCAAAGTATGGACAAGCCTACATTTTACCAAATGGTACAGGTCTGGCCACACTAAGCCAATTACAGGTTTACTTTTCCCACCATGGATTCCCAAGGAAAATCACACATGACCAAGGAGGAGAGTTCGAAAACAATGTCATAAAAGAATATTGTAAAGCCACGAACATCGAATATCACGCTACTACCCCTTTGAATTCTTCATCTAATTCTCCAGTAGAAAGACTGAGTTCGACCCTTCTAGAGAAACTTCGTATCTCCAGAGATCACGATAAGTTCACTCCGCTCTCAGAGCTCGCGACCACCATAATCACGAATTACAATTCTTCAATCCACTACTAAACAACCTCCTTTCAACGTTCTATATGGACCATACTATAAGGCTTTAGACCACGTCTTCTCGCCATGTCCCAAAATCAATGAATACATTGAAATACAAGGAAATCAGTTGAAAATTGTAAAAGAGAGTCATACTAAACCAAACACCGACACTTTCAATCATAATTACCAAATTAATGAAACTGTCTACGTATTAGATCCCCTCACCAGAAACAAGAAATCAAAAAACCTGTACAACGAAGGTATCATTACCAAAATTGAAGAAAACAGGATATACT
This sequence comes from Meconema thalassinum, assembly GCA_946902985.2. Taxonomy (NCBI): domain Eukaryota; kingdom Metazoa; phylum Arthropoda; class Insecta; order Orthoptera; family Tettigoniidae; genus Meconema; species Meconema thalassinum. The sequence goes on from OX336396.1 coordinate 5,359,060, forward strand.
GTAAAATGAGAAACGGTAAAACACATGTAAGGAATTTTCGGGACATTAAACCAAAAGAAAATTTCTTATTCTAGATTCCTCCCCGGATATGGCACCATCATCACACAGCCCATCCCGACATAAGGATTCTATGCCGACTCATTAGGACCAGCCTTAATAATTAACGATTATCACCGGTTCATGTTTCATTTCAATTTAACGAGTTTAAAAGAATCTTATAATAATATTCAAGACACTATCTCAAGTCTCGTATCACGAAGCAATAATACTTTTCCTGATCTAATATCAGAATTAAGAGAATCAATTAAAGAAACAAAAAAGGAATTAAATAAGTTGCTGCCTGCTACACCTAGAAGTAAGAGAGGTCTTATAAATGGTTTAGGTAGTATAATTAAATTCATATCAGGTAATCTAGACCAAGATGATCTAGACAATCTACAGGAACAATTAAAAGCATTAAAACAAAGTAACGCCAAAGAAATTAAACATATTAATAAATTAGTATCATTCAGTAACTCCATTGCTCAAAAGTTCTATAATGAAATGAACCATGTAAATTATAATATGAAGGTAATTAAAGGTATTTTACAAGAAGAAGACTTCAAGATTAACCTTCTGGAACATCAACAATATGTGCTCTTGTGTACGAACAAATTAGATAAAATCATACAAGTGATGCAAGATACTATTAGCTTGTCATTTAATGAAATGACAAATATCAAGATGTTCTCTCAAAAGGATTAACAAATGTTCTAAAACATTTACAACTAATCTACCCAACAAAAACTATAATTCATACTGACCAGTATCATCAATTTGAGAACCTTAAACTGTCAAAAACGCAAGTTCTCATGATGAACGAAGAAATGGTTGTAATATTATATATGCCAATCACTGATGCTAAAACTTATACATTGTATAAAATTTCTCCTGTACCTAGCAATAATCTAATATTAATCTCTCCGGAAAAATATTACTTGCAAGGACCTACCTTAAGATGGTCTAACGCACCTTGTATAAAAATTACTCAATATTACGCATGTATACTCTTTAATACTAAAATGAAGACTTTTGTGTCTGTGAACACAAGTATTATAATACTTATTTTCTGTGTTATCCTGTTAATATATAGAACAAGGATAAATCAATGTATTAAATCTGTAAAAAATAGATTTAAGAAAATTGTTATCGAGGACGATAACGATCAACAAAGGGTGGAGGAGTTATGTATTCCGTCTAGGGTCGAACTCCAGACCCCATTCTAAACTAAGACTTATGATTATTATTACTGCAGATGTGTATCTGTCATTCTGTATATCTCGACATGTTCACCCCACTATCTATGAGTGTGCACTTCATGGAATTCCTGTTATCGGAACCATGAATCAATATCCTGTATGACACACATGGCTCTCTCCCTTGTGAAGGGAGGATTTGTATAAAAGCCCCTATTCAGAGAATTCTTATTCTCGGAACCAAGGAAATGACACACTGCATATGAGTGTTCGTTTGTATTCAATTCAGAGAATTCTTATTCTCGGAACCAAAGAAATGACACACTGCTTATGAGTGTTCACTTCATAGAATTCCTGTTATCGGAACCATGAGTCCATATGCTGTATGACGCACATTGTCCTCCCCCTTGTGAAGGGTGAGTCCATATTCTGTATGACGCACATTGTTCCCCCCCCTGTGAAGGAACTGTATAAAAGCCCTGCGCTGAGGAGCACACTGACTCTCCCAGTTACAGCAGCGACCGAACAGGTTGACTGTCTGGTGTTAACTTGTATATATTGGATTGTCAAAGATTAATAAATACATCTACAAAACTAACCAACGAGTTCTCATTCATAGAAAGCAGATACTACTCATCAGAAGTAAGAACCACGAGACCTACTGACTTAGCAGTAGCGACAACTTCTTAGTACATCACTAAAGAAGACTGTTAAGCGACAAACTTAACTCTTGTACTCTAGTGAAGGACATATAAAGAAAGAAAATCAAACTAATAACTACCGGTAACTGAAATTCTTCTCGTCACCGAAGTAATGTCATTTACTCTGTAAACACAAAATAACATTGTCACTTCCTGTAACCCCCCCCCCAGGGGCTCACATCTAGTGGGACGTGGGTTGGCGACCACGGGGCCCCAGCTGAGTCCGGCATTGCTTCCACTTACTTGTGCCGGCCTCCTCTCCGTCTTCTTTCCTGTCGACCTCACTTGGTCAACTCTTGTTCTCTTCCGACACCGACGGTATTAGGGTATCCGAGACATAGGGAGTCTCTTCCTTTCCCGCCTTAATTGGCCCTTGTCTCATCTTTTCTGATACCCTCCTTCTGCGAGGGGTCAGTCTTCTTTTTCTTTTCCTTTTACCTCCTGCCTTCTGCTCAAGGCCCTCAAGGAGGCAGGGTGTATGTAGCCTCACCACTTCTGGTGCACCCTGGATATTGCTACAATCTCAGGGGCTCATGGCTGGTGAGTTCGGGAGTTGGCGATCCCGAGGGATTCCTGAGCTGGGTCCGTTTTCCCCTTTTGTCCCTTATTTTTGGGACGGACCCTCTCCCCTCTCCTCTCCTCTTTTCCTTATATTTCCCTTTCTCTTTAAGATTCCCGCAATGTTTTTGTTACTTGGTTCCCCGTGTATCTAAATTCCCTTTTAGCGATTTTTTGTAGGTATTTTTAATCTACGTTGCATTTTGTAAGTTTTTAGCCTATTTTCAATTTTGAAAAAATAGGCTTATGAGATCACCTTTTGTCCGTATGTGTGTGCGTGTGTGTGTGTGTGTGTGTGTGTGTGTGTGTGTGTGGATGTCCCCCTAATAAAATCTAAACGGCTGGAGCGATTTCAATGAAACTCGGTATGTTCATAGCACTATTCCCGGCGACCTCGACTGTGCCCTTCAAATTTTGTTACGTCTCACCAATGCAAAATGGCGGCTGTGCGAAATATTTCACTAGCATTCAATATCTCCGAAACTATTACCGATATCGCCCTGAAATTGTGTACGGTGATAAAGGGTACAACTAGAAGTTCACCTATGAGACTTTCAAAAACCTGGTGACTACAAAACCAACATGGCGGTCAAGCGAAGTTGAGACTTTTAAATAGACTTTTCTCGCGATTTAACTATCCACACGTAATGAAAATTGGTACAGCAAATGTTTATACACATTGTAATGCACTGGAGTCTAATTTAGTTCAATTGTTTACATAACTTCAAAATGGCGGCTGTGCGAAATATTTCACTGACATTCTATATCTCCGAAACTATTAAAGATATTACCCTGCAATTTTGTACGGTGATAAAGGGTACTGGTACAAGTTTATCTATGTATACTTCATAAACTTGTAAAGTAAAAAACGAACATGGCGACCAAGCGAATTTGAAATATTTTAATAGACTTTTCTCGTGATTTAACTCTCTGAGCGCAGTGAAATGTGGTACAGTAAATGATTTTGCAGATTGTAATGCACTGCCATCTAATTTAAATCAATTGTTTACATAACCTCAATATGGCGGATGTGCGAAATTTTTAAATTAAGTTTTTATTTCTTGTGTCGTAATCGTGCGATCGAAGTGAAAGTTTGAATAATGAACCTAGGCAATAATTGTCCTTGAATGGTACATAACTCTATGGCCTATACATATAACAATCCTAAATGGCGAGCTTCCGAAATATTTAGACGGTTCTCAATATCTATGAATCTTTTACAGCAACCAAACTGAATTTTTTTTATGTTCTTAGAGACTATGAACATATGTTCACCTATAGGACTTTCATTAACCTGGTGAGCACAAATCCAACATGGCGGTGACGCGAAGTATAAATATTTAAATGGACGATTCTCGCGAATTAACTATCCGAGTGCTGTGAAACGTTGCACGTTAAATGCTTATACAAATGTTGATCCACTGGCATCCAATTTATTTCAATTGTTTGCATAATCACAAGATGGCTGCTGTGCGTAATTTTAAAATCTCGTTTTTACTTCTTGTGTTCTAATCATGCGATTGAAGTTTGAATACCACACGTACACAATAATCTTAATGTAATAGTACAAAAATAAAAATCCAACCTGGCGACCATCTGAAATATTTAGACGGTTCTCAATATCTACGAATCTGTTACAGCAATTAAACTGAAATTTTGTATGTTGATAGAGGCAATTAACATGAGCAGGATATATGAAAATAGGCTGGATAATTCTTCACGGAACTACTTGTTTCGATCTAAATTGCCTCTCGCGATTGTTTCCAACCTCTATTGCATTGACAATCTAAATTGCTTTTTAGTAAGTCTTTCAATGTATGTTTCAGGGCATTTGGCAAATATATTTATTCTCAATTGCATTTTGTGGGTATTTTGAATCTAAATTACATTTTGTCAAGTATTTTCAATCTAAATTGCATTTTGTAAGTATTGTCAATCCACATGAGTCGTCTGAATCTACCGTACATTTCGTACGCATTTTCAATTTCAATTACCTTTTGTAAGTATTTTGAATTTAAATTGCACTTTGTGAATAATTTGGATTGGAACTGGTATCTTTCAATCTGAATTGCATTGCGTATTTTCAATTTCAATTGCATTTTGTACGTATCTTGAACCTAGCCTACATTTTGTGAGTTTTTTTCAATCTATTCTTTTTGTGATTCTTTTCGTTCAAACTTCCCTTTTGTTAGAACATTTTGAGAGTGGTTTCAATCTGAGTTCCTTTTTGAAAGTATTTTTTGTCTCAATTAATTTTCGTTCTAGTTTCTATTTCATTATCATTTTCGCTATCACCCAGATCATTAGGGGCTGATAAACTAGATGTTAGCCCCCTTAAAACAACAATTATCATCATCATCATCAAATTCCTGTAAAATTTTTTCTGATGACTAACCTCCGTTGGTAAAGGAAGTGTTCCAAACCGTGTGCAATTCTCAGTGAAGAATACGGGAGAATATTATTATATTTTCGTCCCAAAACACAGAAGATATGTGGGCATTGTTAGGTTAGGAGCTATTGTGAGAGCAGAAGGTAGTCTACGGGAAGACAGAACGCGTGCCAGTATAATTGTAGCTCTCTGCTATCTGATTCAGTGATGATGTATGCGTGTGTTTTAAATTCTAAATGAGCCACCAGTTGGTCGTAGCTTGGCCCGGGGCAGCACGCCGTCGCTATGGTAACCGCCATTCAGCTGCTTCTGTTCGCCTGCGACTAGGAGAGTCGGGATCATGGCCTTGTGGATCCATATCACGGCCTCCTAGAGTCAATATAATACAGAATAAGCCAATTCAGATCATGGCCTTCTAGAGTCACTTTAATACAGAATATGCCAATTCAGATCATGGCCTTCTAGAGTCAGTTTAATACAGAATATGCCAATTCAGATCATGGTCTTCTAGAGTCAGTATAATACAGAATATGCCAATTCAGATCATGGCCTTCTAGAGTCACTTTAATACAGAATATGCCAATTCAGATCATGGCCTTCTAGAGTCAGTATAATACTGAATATGCTAATTAAGATCATGGCCTTCTAGAGTCAGTATAATACAGAATATGCTAATTAAGATCATGGTCTTCTAGAGTCAGTAAAATACAGAATATGCCAATTGAGTTCATGGTCTTCTAGAGTCAGTATAATACAGAATATGCTAATTAAGATCATGGCCTTCTAGAGTCAGTATATTACAGAATATGCTAATTAAGATCATGGCCTTCTAGAGTCAGTATAATACAGAATATGCTAATTAAGATCATGGCCTTCTAGAGTCAGTATAATACAGAATATGCCAATTCAGATCATGGCCTTCTAGAGTCAGTATAATACAGAATATGCCAATTCAGATCATGGCCTTCTAGAGTCAGTATAATACAGAATATGCCAATTCAGATCATGGCCTTCTAGAGTCAGTATAATACAGAATATGCTAATTAAGATCATGGTCTTCTAGAGTCAGTATAATACAGAATATGCCAATTCAGATCATGGCCTTCTAGAGTCAGTATAATACAGAATATGCCAATTAAGATCATGGCCTTCTAGAGTCAGTATAATACAGAATATGCCAATTCAGATCATGGCCCTCTAGAGTCAGTATAATACAGAATATGCCAATTAAGATCATGGCCTTCTAGAGTCACTATAATACAGAATATGCCAATTCAGATCATGGCCATCTAAAGTCAGTATAATACATAATATGCCAATTAAGATCATGGCCTTCTAGAGTCAGTATAATACAAAGTATGCCAATTAAGATCATGGCCTTCTAGAGTCAGTATAATACAGAATATTATGCTAATTCAGATCATGGCCTTCTAGAGTCAGTTTAATACACAATATGCCAATTCAGATCATGGCCTTCTAGAGTCAGTTTAATACAGAATATGCCAATTCAGATCATGGCCTCCTAGTGTCAATATAATACAGAAACAGGGCATATGGTTCCAGATCAAGGCCTCTTAGAGTCATTGTAATACAATATCAGGACATGTGGATCCATATCACTGCCTCCTCGAGTGGAGGCCTACTTTTAAACTATCTACCATATCGTTGCGTACCCTTTCTTATTCTCTGAGTTGAGCATAATTGCGATGTGGTTTGAATGCAGCGGCCTTGGCTTATTATAAGGTACCATCCTGGCATTTTCCTGGAGGGAGTGGGGAAAAACACACTCTGAATGGCCACCGTGGCACGATATGCCACGGGATGTGACACGATTTGGAATGAAGAGATGGTATATTGGCTTTCACGGCCAGTGAATTAAAACTCAGCAATCTTTCTAGGTTTGTGCCGTGTCTTGTGTGGGGTTTCGCCTAGGACACCAAGCTGGCTCATCAGCGGACTCTTGGTGTCCCCGCTTGGACCCCTACAGGAGTAGTGAACTGCGCGCTAACTCCCTTTTTATGAAGCGCACCCGAGCCTCTTCACTGCGAGAAGTAAAAGATCTAGCAGCCATAACCTCCCTATGAAGGCTTCCATAAAGATGGTATATTGGCTTTCACGGCACAAACCTAGAATGATTGCTGAGTTTTGGAATGAATATTTCGCGAACATTTTGTGAAAACATTAGATTGGACTGTATTACGGCATTCTGAAATCAAAGACCTATGAGGACCCATATTCAAGTTACTAACGGAGCCACTGTACGAATTATAACCATTTATAAGACTGATTTATCAACGAGAGGTTAGGCTATATTTCACTTCCCCAGACCTTTCATTACCCTATCGGTAGTTATTTGAGTGTAAACATCGCAGTTGAACCTTTGAGCATTTGACATGAGGAGGAAAATTAATGAAGTCGTTTCGCTTCCATTATTGTCTAAATTACAATGATTTAATTTCCAAGGAGCAAGGGGCGGTTCCTCTAGGATTTATGTAAGCGCCTCTGGACGGCCAAGCCTGCAATTACAGCTGGCTCTAATTATAGGTGACGTCACATTTCGCTAACAACTCAATCCCAAAGCAGGCTGAGGCCAGCGAACACGATAAGTTATAATTAAAACGAATGTGATGAGTTATAGCGACTGACTGGTTCATTTCGCCAAGAGGATGCGGCCATCCTGCAGCACCTGCCGTACAAGAACACAGGTTAACAGCACCATAGGGAGGATTAAGGGGGCTCGCTCCGAACATGATTGTGATATGGCCGAATTAGTTTAAATGAAAAGAATTCTGCTGTAGACTCATTACATGTTACAGTATTATTGGTTGTTTGCAAGACAATTCACAACACTAATACGGGTAATGTTTCAGAAGGTCTGTGTTAAGGGGGAGTAGGCTATAGGAAGGCGCGATTTACTTTCAATCTTAAAAGAGTCTTTCAGTTATAAGCTGAACTCGTGAAGTTCCCTAGCCTACTTCACGTTTCATGGCCTAAAAATGCGGATAGCAACTTATTGGTTGTGGAATTTTAGCCTACTATCATTTATGAAAAAAAAAAAAAAAAAAAACGCTTATGAGATCACCTTTTGTCCGTGTGTGTGTATGTGTGTGCGTATGTGTGTCCCCCTCTAATAACTTCTAAATGGCTGGAGCGATTTCAATGAAACTCAGTGAGGTCATAGTAGGCTACCATTTTGGCCGACCTCGACCGTGCCCTTCAAATTTTATTACGTCTCACCAATCCAACGTGGCGGCTGTGCGAAATATTTCACTGGCATTCAATATCTCCGAAGCTATTACCGATATCACCCTGAAATTTTGTACGGTGATAAAGGGAACTACTAGAGGTTCACCTATGAAACTTTCAATAAACTGTTAACTACAAAACGAACATGGCGGCGAAGGGAAGTTGAAACATTTTAATAGACTTTTCTGAGGACCAGGGCCACCGAAAGAATTTAATGGTATCTATGATTTTTTTCTTTTCAGGCCCTTCATTGAAATACTTTAAACTATTTCTATCCAATGCCAGCTATTCCAAATGCCATTTTGAGAAAAGCCCCGGATGCAAATCTTATTCCATAGAAAACATTTTAGTAATAATTTTATGAAATATATTTTAAAAGTGCACAAAACAATTTGGAATTTTTGAGTAATTTTGGTTGGTTCCTTAGTTTAGGGGCTACGACAACGTGGTCATGTAGCCTCGTGTACTTTGGTGTGTGTAGAATCTGTCTGATATCCTGTGTTAGCGTGATGACAGTATTAGTGTGTGTTATCTGTTTTTAATTCAAGTAAGGGCTGCATACATTCATTTTTTCAAGTAGTTCCTCCTTTTGATACAAAACGCCACCGTCAACGACAACTAGTTATAAACTTGGTTACTAGATGCCACCGCAGTCGGTTGGAACCTAAGAGCGTTAGTCAAATCTAACCTATAATTTAGGTTCACACAGGTGTAATTAGTGGAAGGTTCTTTTACATGCCATAAATCTATGACATGGAACCACTTTAGGGTTTCTGTTTAGCTGAGTAGGTCAGGTTCAAGTACTTGAGTGTGTTGACCAACTCTCGACCTAACGCCATCATCGGCGCGTCGCGCTTTGAATGCATCTGGCTAGAATTTGCACTGTAGTTCGCGTCAGATAATTTGAACTGCTGGTTCGTACTTCAGTGGCGCTCCCATTGGTGACCAGAACACACTCTGATCAATAAACCATTATGTTGGTGCTCTATAGCATTTAATATGGTCAAGTCAACCCAGTGGTGCCAACTGTGCTCTTTAGATACGATTATATGGCCTTAAAGGGTCCAACCAGCGAGTTGAAGCTACACAACCCCTGGAAATGTTATTATCACTGAATCACTAGGACAGGTGATGACCAACTTATCAAGGAGTGAAACTCGTGACACACAGGCCCGCTTTCTCACACTCATCTTAGTGGATCATAGTCGTGACTCGCCAGGGTAACACGTACTCTATTTGTGGAGTCTTCGTGTGCATTTTAGTTTTTGCGTTAATATTCTACACTGTAGACCTATATATAGGCCTAATAATAATAATAATAAGCTTCAGGACGGTATCTGGATCAGGAAAAGTTCAGAAGAACTGTATTCACTGACTGAACGATTCACCTCACTTGCACAGAAAAGACGCATACAATTCTACGGACATATACAGCAGCTTGAATGGACAACTCTCGACTGAAAAATAAAACCTTCCTCATAGTCAAAGGAACCAAAGCAGATACCCTAAAGCAGCGTTTCCCAAACCGTGGTACGCGTACCACTGGTGGTACTGCTGCAGTGGTTCGCGGCGACGTTACGAAAAATATAAAGTAAAAAATTTAAAAATATAAAAATATTAGTTACCGTATCTTCAATCTTTTGAACTGTTAAGATATCAGCTACTCCCAGGCAGAGACAAGCATATCACCTTTGACAAGGTGAATGCAGGAAGAAAAAGAGTCTGGTGCTCGTGAACCAGGCTCCTTTTACTCTAGAGTGAGAGGAAAAATGTTTCTAGGGTAAATAGAATAGTAATGAATTACGTACGTTACCTCTGGCTATAGTTTAATGAGTAACTGATAGCCAGAGTATTTGCAGTGCAATGGCTTTTAATTGTGCAAGGATAGTAAATAATTAGTTTAATTAATTAATTGCGGGAGCAATCAAGTAATTAATTTGGGGCAGTGCAAAATGAGAAAGAGAGTAGCAGAACTGTTTCAGCTTGAGGTCGGGTCAGGATGTGACTATTGGCCATTGTTGACCTGTGCATGCTCCTGCCGATGCTGTAGTTGTTATTAATATCGCTTCGCTCACCATGGTTTAGCTGTGTGTGATTTTGCAGTGTGTGTAAATGCTTTAATTTAAGCAGCAGCTTCGTAATTTAATATGAAAATATAGAAGACCTAGTAGTTTTTTTTAATTTCTTTATTTAGTCAATTTACCCTCTAGGTTGGTGGTTCCCACGGACTCAGCGAGGGAACTCACCACTACCGCCTCTATGGGCAGTGTCCTGGAGCTTGGAACATCTGGTCGGGATGGATACAACTGGGGAGGTGTGATCAGCACTTCGTCCAGGCGGCCTCACCTGCAATCACAGTTTTATACCTATTGTCTTAGAAAGAGTTAATACTAAAACATTTATCAACTGTAAATAATTACAAATAGTATTGATAAAGGAAGTTATAACTGGTTTAGTAAGTGCATTGATCTTAATTGTAGGGGTTTTACTTGGAGTGGCGTTTTTAACTTTATTGGAGCGTAAGGTGTTAGGATAAAGCGAACAGGGGCCTCATGAGGGATGGGAACGGATGGAAGATTGGATGGAAGATTGGGATGGATAGGCTAGGAAGAGGAAAGGAGGCGGCCGTGGCCTAACAGTAGGTACTGCCCCCGTAAATTGAATTATATAGAGACCACGGTGGCTATTTTGGAAAATTATAAAGAAAGTTATGGCTGTCATAGTTATGACGTGGGTAGTCATGACGTAAGCACGGATGACGCAGACGTTATGCCAGCAGGCTACTTGAGCTGAGATTCTCAGTGACGTCAGCATTTATTCGAGAAAGATCCGAGATTTACGACGCAGTCGCAGGAAACGTGGAATTCTGCTGAGGAAGAAATTATGCTATTGGAGGGGAGGCTCGAACCAATGAACGATAGTCTGAAGGAAGACGGAGATTGCTGAAACTATGATATTTTTATTACTTTTTGGAATGCAGAATTGTGGAAATCCATTTGCAGTAGAGGCATTGATCTGGAATTTTGGTGAAATTTATTTTTGGTTTTTGAATTTTGAAAATCCGTCATGTATTGACGAAGTTGGAACTTCTAGTGATGACGCAGTAACACGCTATGGAAGGGATGGATACGCCCCTCATGAAGTTTATAAAAGGCCTTGCGCAGAAGAGAGGAGTCTCTAATCGTCAAAGCTCAATCGTCTGATAGCTCAAATCGTCAGATCTTCAGTCTCAGTTCTTATATAGTCATTTCGGTGAGACGTCGAGTGAGATTAGTAGAAAGAGTCGTCTTTATAACGCGTGGTGAAGTCACCGCAGTGAACGAGATTCGAGCATACAAGCAGTGCAAGTTTACAGTGAGTAAAACTAGGTGAAGTTAAAACGCACATTATAACGCGTCTACAAGATTAGCTATGAACAGTTAGCGGTCGCCTATAAGCTAATTCTATTGTGCATTGCTACATTAAGGAGTGTAGAAAAGTTGAACAATTTCGAGGAGTTATTTTGGAAGATATTGGCAATTTTAGACGACTGACAAAAGTGATTTTCTCGCCATCTGAGAAGCACTTTGTATCGTCAGATTCTACGCCACGGCTGACACGGCTAGTGAAATAGGGAGACTTCAGATTGCTTTTGTGACACAACGCTACAGTATTATGGAGCAGTTTAATATGGCAGTTTGTTCTTCTATTACCATAACCGAAGAGAAGATGGAAGGCTAAAGGACTTTAATGCAATTGGGACATATATTAACGGAGTAAGATAGCAGCATGGAACTTCGCTAATTGCCATTCCACACAAGCGAACATGTGGTGAATAACCATCTACACCCATGTTTCGTGGTTCAACGCTGAATACTATCAAACAGCAATGGAAACGATTTCATACTCACTGAATATGAATATTTCTTCGGAAATTACTACAAAAACTTCATGGCGATTTTCTACTGGAACTTCAGGGATTTTTCAAGAGAGGTCAGGGTTGTCCCGACTCACAAAGAAGAATTTTGCCGGAAGGATGTCTTTCGTCTTCACGGAGCAGTGCAATTTCCGGAGGAGGAAGCAGTTCGATTCTCCGAGGGTGCTGTTTCCTGTTTCGAGGATGGAGCTCATCTTCAAGTTGGTAAAATGGATCCATCAGCAGTCTTCTTTGGGGAATTTTCCTCTGGAACTTCAACCAGCAGATAAGGTAGTCGTGAACGTTTATTGTTGTATTTGAGTTTCTTAGCGATATTTGAGCAACCATTTTCCCATATTTTTGTCCTCATGTATTTTGCCCTATATTCTTGTTTGAGATTCCTATTCTCAGTACACCTTGATGTGTTATGCCTTTTTCGACGATTTATTAAGACATTGTTATGTCATGGGCATAGTTAAATGATTTTGGATCAGTTGAGACTGATATTTAGATTTTTCAGTAATTTGCTTATTTTTTTGTAGTCACGATTTGACTGTAAGTTAATGATCTTTATGGCAGATTTAAATTCAGACAGCGTGTCACTTTATTAAAGTAATTCTACCCCAGTTTAATTACTTTGACCAATTTTCTGTCATCATCAAGAAGGAAGAACATTTAAATGATTTTAGAGCGTTAAAATCCATTACGTTGTCGACGATCTTGGAAATACTAGTCGTTATTTGAATTGATTGCAACACAGACATTTATCGTCAGTTATGAACGATCATTGCATCATAGACCATTTTGTGAAAGATGAACTTTAATTATGAATTATTGAATGCATTAAAGTCATGAACTTTTTTTAGGAGTTTTTTCTCAATTAGAGATTTATATAATGATGTTTGCATTCCCCAGTCTAATTGGATTCTATTCGACTATTTTGCAGTTTAGTCGCACTTTATTTGATGATAGTATTTTTATACTACAATTCTTTGAAGATGTTAATCTTAAATTTTGATAGACCAGACAGGCGTATATAAGCGTATTCACTATTAAATTTGTTTGTGATTGGCAAATTTTTACTTCATTTCGATTCATGAATGAAATCCACGAAGGTTAAATGACAACAGTTTTGAAACAATTAATGATTATAAGAATTTTTGAAGTGGAACTATGAATGTATAATCGCTAGTGCAGCGGACGTGTTGAAAGTCGCTGATGTATAATGCCCTTGAATAAATGAAGGAGGTTCCCACAGTAATTAATGATGTTAAAGAATTTGTTAGTGGAGGTTTTTGTAAGTTCTGTGGAAGATTTTGATGCCATATATATTAATATATGATGAATTTTGGGCCTATTTTAATGCAGTTTGTGCATTATTTTGTAAGCGAATTATTTTCCGATGGAGTGTATTGTCATAGTCCGTTGAAAATTAATCAAGTGAATTTACTGTTATAATTAACAAGAGTATTGAAAGAATTTGAGATAAGATTTTGAATGAAGATTACCGTCACAAAGAATTATAATAATTATTACAACCTTTATTAAACCAGATTGTGACATTAACATGTATAACTAACCTTCATTGGTCGATTATATTGACACGATTATGAAATTACCAACCGGATGAACATGTGGTTAAATGTATTTTTTAAATTAATAATTTGAATAATTTAAATGTTGATATTGTAAATAATGATGTAAATATCTTTGACAATAATGTGGAACGAAAGTAATGTTAGAGGCGTGTTTAAAAATTTTTGTAATTATCTTCGTCAATATTATAAACAATTTCTAATTGTTATAAATTATTTATGAGTTTTTGTTATAAACATTTAAGAGTGTGTTTTATACTCTAAACTATGCTTATTAAACATTTGGATGATAATTTAACAAGCTTAGGGATTGTCAGAATAATCCAGTGGTATGTGAGTAAAGCATTTGAAAGACTTGCGTCAATATATATGAGTTGTCTTGCGGACATTTAAAGCTTTTGAGAGGGAGCTGGATTCTTACGCAGTGTGGCATGATAAGTGAGCCCCATTTGACAGGTGTGCGTCAGGTTGAAGGGTAGACCGCAGCCGGCCAGACAACTGGTTATCAGCGGGTAAGGTCGTCTACATTCTGGCCTTGTGCCTATAAATACAAGTGTCATGTTTATTAAAAGAAACAAATGCTCTATATATGTGTCTCGTCCTGACTTCCTTATCCAGTCCAATTGTGCTATGAATGTTACGTTATTTTGAGCTCGTGGGAGCCATCATATTGTTTGATAACTTTGCAAGTCCTTCAGGAGGACATAGTCAGATTGACATGGGCTACTGATAGCCACATTTATTTTGTTGAGTTGTTAAAATCATACCCTTTATCTGAAATAAAAGCTTTTGTACAGTTCAAAGTTCTTGTCTTCGTTCTGGTTCATTTTTAAATGTCATGGTGGAGGTTATTGTGGGAGCATACTTTAGAGATCCTGTTGTCAACCCAATCCCCGAGATAATTTTTAAGAGATAAGTAGAGGTAAGTATGAACCCCCATCTATTTTGGTGTGTTCCACAATAATTTCTTGGTAACTTCTGTGCTCAAACCTCGGTAGTATCTGTCAGTGCCATTTTCATTGGTGTAGCTGAGCCGGTGCGATTGATTGTTGGCAATTCGATTGAGGGGGCGGATATCTGACAGCCTACTATCCGGGTAAACGGGGACAGTACCATCCCGGCATTTGCCCGAAGACGAAGTGGGAAACCACGGAAAACCACTTCGAGGATGGCTGAGGTGGGAATCGAACCCCCTCTACTCATTTGGACCACCCGAGGCTGAGTAGACCCCGTTCCAGTCCTCATACCACTTTTCAAAAGACCTAGTAGGTTGAAGTTAAATAGTGCTTTAGGAGAGATGAAATAATATAGACCTGTAGTAGGTTTGGCATTGTTTTGTAAAGGCCTCAGCTACCACCTCATATGGTTAATATTTGTGAGAAATAATTGTGTCTAGTGTTATTGTGGTGTAAAGTCTGTCACTGGAGCAGTGAGTTTGAATTTAGTACTGCTGTGCGCTGATTGGCTGGAGAAGTGCTCTGATTGGCTGATGTCTGGATGGAGTTTAAATGTACTTGTATGTAAAAATAATGCGGTATTATGAATAATTATTGTTAATTTAGTCTGTAGATGGTGTAATTTGATAGTTTATGGATTTTTCGATGCTTGGAAGCCAGTGTAGCGTTGGTAAATCGTCGGGATAGGCCCAGCCAGACTGGGCCTCCTAGTGTGTACTTAGTTCGAGTCCTGAAATACGCTCCAGTGCAGTTGGGTGTGTTTGCTGCTCCGGCGACCGCGGTTCATCACCCCGGGCGGACTGGCAGGGCCTTACCCCCCAGGCAGACATCGCCACGGATCCCAGGTGTTTGTTGTTGTTTGATGGGCAGAAATGTGATGTTTATATAGGTGTTGTGGCCAAGTGCTGAATTAATTGTAGGATTTGGGTTAGGGCTGAGTTCTTGTGAATTGTAGGCGGTGGGACTGTGAGGGACATGAGTGGGGGAATGTTGTCCGTTCTTCAACTGCCGGTGTTTAATGGCGGACTTGATGAAAGTACACCCAGAATAGGAGGCTGCATGATTACCCCCACAATTGCAGCACTTAGGGCTGTCAAAGGGAGCTGGACAGTCTTTGTGGATCACCACATCTGTTGCACCGGGCCTCGTGGGGACAATTAGCAGCATTATGAAACAATTTTTGGCAGTTGAAGCATTGGTAGACTAGTGTAGAGCGTTGTAAGGGAGGTGAGCGATTTTTCGGCCGTGTTTTTGTTTTGGGGGAAGAATTTACAGTGTTAGAGGGAGGGGAAGGTGGAGATTCAGTGGCGTGTGAGAGTCTGGTTGTGTCGCTTTGTGTATCTGAGTTAGTGTTTTTTTGTTTTTGATTTTCTGTTTTTTCTCTTGCCCGTTTGGGTCCAGACCTGTGACCATCTTTCTCCTGTTTCTGTGTGAGTTTGTGTTTGTTCGTGTAGCATTTCTATCCTGTCTGTTTGAGCGTTTTTCTTGCTGGTGAATGTTGGCATGAGAGGGGGAATAGGAATGGTCTGAGAGGCTTTGGGGCGTGTTTCTATTGCGTAGTCGGTTGGCAGAGGGGGCTGGTCTGTTTGTGTTTGCGCCGAGAGAGTTTCGGTATGTATGTAGGGAATGAGAATGTGTTGGGGAATGTAGGGATGGCTCCGGAGAGCCCTGGTGATAGCGTTGATGCGGTAGTCCCTGGTAGGTGTTATAACGATTTGATGGTTTACCAGTTCCTCAATGTTGGCGATGTAGTGTGCTATGGGTGTAAGCACGCTGATTATTGCATCGCGAGTAGCGGGCAATTGTTTGTAGCTCGGTTGACGGACTACAATCAGCGAGCTTTGGGGAGAATGGCGTGTAGGAGACTCGTACCATAGCCTCTCTCCGCAGTCAAATTGCGGAAAGGTGCCATGGCGCGGTGTAGGTGGAGGCGATGAGCCCCTGAGTTACTCAGAGTGTTGTGTAGAGGCCCATGACTGATTGCTTTCCTCGGAAAGCGATGCTGCCAAATCGGCAAAAGCTGTCATGTGGTCCATGTGTGAAACTGTGTGAATGAGTGTGTTTGAGTGAAAAAAGGGGTCAAGTACCGTGGTAGACCCTAGTATTTAATTAGGCTCGCCCAAGAAGAGTTGCCGGTCGTAGTCTATAAGGTTATCCAGTTTTTAAGCAGAGGGGTTGCGACAATATACGAGCTGGCTTCGAAGAATGGCTGATTAATTAATTAATTAATTAGGCTGCTGAAAGTGAGAAGGTAATAAGTAAAGCTTGGCGGCAACTCGGTTGATGGGAATTTCTTGATTGGGACGGTTTGGTAGGTAGAGCAGTTTAGCTTGGCGTGATGGCGGGTGGATCATCAGTTCCTCGGTAGACGATGGTCTTGGCTGGTCTTGGCGGAGAGCTCGATATCGTAGCATGCGACTTGCTCGGCTGCTTGCTAGCGAATGACACCTAAGATATCAGCAATGACTGGTTCACGGACCAGTCAATGCGACGGACGCAGCAGTGAACGTGTGTTCGGAATCTGTTTAGTTGTGCTGCTAAAATACAGTTCAACTTTGTGTGCATTGTGCTTTGACATGGATATCTGGTTAAAACGTTCTCAATCTTGACCTTCAACCAGTGCTGAGAAAGTTTTCAAAACTAGTGAAGGAGACGTGAAAACGGTTGAAAGTGACTATGTGTGTACCGGGACCGGCACGCCTACTGAATCAAGTGCTACCATTAACGCTCAGCTTTCTGGTGATAGTTCTACCATAGCGTATAGATCTCTACTAAAAAAAGTGGCAAAACGCAAGTACGATCCTAGTTATTTGGCTTTTGGATTCACATATACTGGACATGTAAATGAGCCTATTTCACAATGCGTTATTTGTACGGAAATTTTATCCAAACACACTATGAAACCTTCGCTTCAAATGAGGCATTTCAACACGAAACATGGTAATTTGAAGGAGAAACCTTTGGCCTATTTTAAAAATAAAGAAAAAGACATCAAAGTAAGCAAAACCACGATGAGCTCATTTTCATCTCTAAACGTAAGGGAAGTTGAAGCCTCTTGTAAGGTTAGTTAAAGAATAGCTCGAGAAGCAATGACACATGCAATTGGTGAGAGTTTAATCTATCTGGCTGCCAAAGATATGGTGTCTTCCATTTTAGGAGAAAAGGAAGCCAAGCAGCTTGATGTTGTTTCATTATCAAACACTGTGTCACGGAGAATTGTAGACATGGCTTTGGATATAAAGCTACAGTAACTTTGGCTGAAAAGATCAAAGAGTCCATATTTTTCACTACATATTGACTAGTCGATTGATGTAACCAATATGCCAAATTTACGGGTTGTATGGAACTGCGCCCAAACTTCACTAATGACCCTGGTCATTAGCGTCAGCCTTCGAAAAATGGCAGTGGAACTGCGCCCATTGAGAGCGGACAGGTAGGTTCCCTCCCTCCACCCCTCTACCGAATTATGTTGTGTCGAGTGGTGTGAATTTGAAGTGACTCATTTCAAATCGGTTGTGTCTTGATTGCGAACAAGTCAAAAACCGTCCAGATTGCGAACAACTAAATATACCCTGTCCAGATTGCGCACAAGAGATTAGTGTTGGCCTGGGATACATAAAACAGGTACAGTTTGCAAAACAGACTAATATTTAATTTTTGTTCTAGCAATATTAGCATTAACTGGTACATTGGGATGTTTTCGACATTTTTCGACATATTTTAAAAATAGTTTTGTTATTGCAAATGTTGAAACATCTAGTTTGAGGTAATCTTACCATTTAGAAGATTATTATATTTTTTTATCGTATAACAAAACTAGAGGGGTAGTTATTTATGGTGGATTAGAGAGAGTTGTATTATTATTATTATTATTATTAGTGCAGCCTCCGTGGCTTAGGCAGCAACGCGCCGGCCTCTCACCGCTGGGTTCCGTGCTTCAAATCCTTGTCACTCCATGTGAGATTTGTGCTGGGCAAAGCGGAGGCGGGACAGGTTTTTTCTCCGGGTACTCCGGTTTTCCCTGTCATCTTTCATTCCAGAAAAACTCTCTATTATCATTTCATTTCATCTGTCATTCATTAATCATTGTCCCAGAGGAGTGCGACAGGCTTCGGAAGCCGGCACAATGCCTATCCTCGCCTCTAGATGGGGACTTCATTCATTCCAACCCTGACCCAGTCCATTGACTGGAAAAAGGCTGTGGATTTTCATTATTATAATTATTATTATCATTATTATTATTATTATTCGCCTCTGTGGTGTAGTGGTTAGTGTGATTAGCTGCCACCCCCGGAGGCCCGTAGTACAGCTGATTATCGGGACGGGGAACTACCTCTTATTCTCAGCAGTGCAGAAGCTAGTGGTGGGAGACAGTCCGTCACTTCCCCTTAAACCGACCTTGGGCTAAGAGCCGACTTGACTATGGGCACAGTTCAATCGGCCTAATTAAAAGGATCTGGAAATACGACTGATTATAGGCGCAGTTCCATATCTGCCAAATTTACTGTGCTACGTTAGGTATGAGGACAGCAATGAAATAAAAGAAGACATGCCCTTTTGTGAGGTGTTACAGGTTCAAACAAAACATGAAGATATATTTGGAAAACTAAATAGTTTTATGAATAAGCATGAACTAGATTGGAAGAAATGTGTAGGACTTTGTACGGATGGAGCGGCCGCAATGGTGGGGAGTCATGCTGGCGTAGTGGTCAAAGTAAAAGTAGTAGCTCCTCAAGCGAAGATTATTCACTGCTG
The DNA here is from genome assembly GCA_946902985.2 of Meconema thalassinum. Classification (NCBI taxonomy): domain Eukaryota; kingdom Metazoa; phylum Arthropoda; class Insecta; order Orthoptera; family Tettigoniidae; genus Meconema; species Meconema thalassinum. Next base: position 5,378,390 of record OX336396.1, read on the forward strand.
TTTGCATAGAGAAGCTTTGGTGAGCAAAATATGTCCTGACAGCTTGAAGGAGGTATTGAGCCAAGCCGCTAAAATGGTAAATTTTATCAAGGCACGTGCCTTGAACTCTCGCTTGTTTTCAATAATGTGCGATGAAATGGGTGGTTTGCAGCTTTGCACAGACAACTGTTGCTACATACGGAAGTTAGGTGGCTTTCAAGGGGAAAGTAATCACACGTTTATTTGAGCTCCGTCATGAAGTTCTAATTTGTTTATCCGACACTAACTTTGAATTCCAAAACTGTTTCACCAATGAACTGTGGATCTGCAAGCTGGCATATCTGTCAGATATATTTTCAAAGCTCAATGACCTCAACCAAAGTTTACAAGGAGATTACGACACTCCTTTTCGTGTACAAGATAAAATATGTGCTATGAAGAAAAATCTTAATCAAGCAGCAAAAGAAGCAGATGAGGAAAACGTGTCCTTGTTTACAACACTCGAGAATTTTGTAGGGAGGTTATGGCTGCTTAAGCTTATAGTTCTGGCAATAAAGAGGAGCAGGCACGCTTCATGAAATGGGAGGTAGCGCGCAGTTCGCTACTCCTGTGGTGGTCCTGGCGGGGACACCAAGAGCCCGCTGATGAGCCACTTTGGTGTCCTAGGTGAAACCCCACATAAGACATGGCACATTCCTAGAAAATTTGCTGAGTTTTAGAAAATAATCTTCAGCTGAATCCTGGACTTCTGAAAGACATTAAAACCCACTGCTTTGGTTTGATTCAAACTTACGAAACATATTTTCCCGAAGACTTGAGCAAATATACCTCGATCCAAAACCCGTTTGCTGACACTGCTGTGTTACCGGAGGACTTTGAAGCAAAAGATAAGGAGCAGTTTTATGAATTGAATTGTGATTCAGAACTAAAGCAAACTTTTTCAAAAATGGCTCTTGTGAACTTTTGGGTTGAGAGGCGTGCAGACTATGCAGACATAGCTGACAAAGTAGTTTGATTTTTACTGCCTTTCACTACTTCGTACTTGTGTGAGACTGCATTTCCTTCACTTGTTTATCTCAAGAATAAATACCGGAATAGGCTCCTTACAGTGGAAAACAATCTTAAACCAGATATTCCTGAGTTGGCTTCTAATTTTCAAACTCACCCTTCAACATTGAAGTTGTTAGTTGAACTTAAGTTTTTAAGGTGGACCGGGTTCGATTCCCGGTCAATGCATGTGAGATTTTCGAAGTGAAATGCCATGTCCCGTGGTTCGGATTCCACGTAAAATGGAGGTCCCGTGGCTCATGATCGCATGTTTAACGGTCACGTAAAACTAAGAGCTTTCTCCCTTTCCTTATGTTTAATTATTAAGAGTTGTTTTATTAATATTATTTGTACAATGTCATTTCTGAATGTTTGAATTGAATACTAATTGTAATAAATAATAAAACAACTGGACACACTTTTTATTATTTGACCTTTACCTCTAACAAACACAGTTTACAATCCATCGTTTGGTGGTGGGGGTTATAGTTACTGTATCTCCCAACCATTAGGTGGTACGCGAAAGATTCTCATCTCTTAAAGTGGTACAAACACAAAAAAGTTTGGGAAACACTGCCCTAAAGGACCTCACGGAAATCAACCCTGGCCCGCTAACAACGACACGGACTGCATACAGACAGAAAGTAAATTCATATAAATTTCCACATGACGGAATTTGAAACTCAAAGCTGCATGGACACAAGAAAGATGACATGCTCATAGCGAAATAATGAGGAAGTTTTGGGAAGATAAGAAGTCCAATACTAAAAAATGGTTCTACGTGGTCCTTAGAGCGACAAACGCATAAGCCTAATAACTAGAGACGAGAATTATAGGCACTAAAAACAGTTAAAATAGGCAGGCATATAGGCTCTTAAAATAGCCAAAATAGGCATGTAAATAGGCACTACCGTGTAAAATAGGCAACAAAATAGGCATGAAAAATTTCTTATAATTTAATAATGTATTTAATTACTATAATAAGAATTAACAACAAGCAACTTTTCAATGTTTTCTGGTAATATGTTTGTTCTCCTGTAATGAAGAATGTTTTTATATTGGGAGAAAGATCTCTCAACATCACATGAAGTGATTGGGCAAAACTTTAACGAAGCCACTGCATCTGGTTTTAGGTCAATTGCTTCATCTATCTCACCTCGAAGCACACTGGCTACCTTTACCACTGCTTCCCATCCTGGATTCCTCTGCAGGACCCTATCAAACTTTTCCCTGACAGCAGCTATCTTCCCAGAGGTTCCTTCCAAACTTCCCCTGACTACTTCAACAATCCTACATGACTCCACCAGGGGTATTCCACTCTTCTCTATTTTCTGTTGCCTGCAATAAGTCCTGCATGATGTGTACCCACAAGCCTGCAATCCTCGTTGAAAATTAGAAAACCACATAATTTGAAATTGTGGCATTCGCCCATAACCTTACCTTTTCCCACAATTTAGCAAGGCTCTAGAGGGGATGCTAGAGGCTTGTTGGCAGCTTCGCGGCTCTAACCTGGCAGCTTAACTCTCCCCCAGACTAGAGCCACACATAGCGTTGGTGAAAGTTACTCGCGACTTTTTCAAAAAAATTGCATTTAAGTTGTAAATCTCTATTTTCACAGGAAATGAGTCAGAGTTCAAAATACCGATTTTTAATTTTCATCCACTCTGGGACAAGAGACCACCAGCGTTCTAACTCCTCGTTCAGTAATTAAATGATTATTTACATTGTATATATAAATTATTGAGAGTTCATGTCTAACAAAGCATTGCAACAAAACAACTTGCCACAATACATAAATTAATAGGCCTATAAATGCTTCAAAGAAATGCGATCGTACTTCTCAATCACAAAAACATAAAAGAAACAAACGAATTAACTGTTTACAGCAAGCTTGGCAGAAGACTACTCTTCCATCGGTAGTGAAATTGGTATCCCCTGTGATCCACTGCTTCAGCCAGTAAGACTTCGATAATTTATATTTCGGCATTGCCACGGACACACTTCTTCTTCACAATAAATCACACCAAGTTCTGAATCTGAAGTGAAGATAAAGCGTACGCTTACACAGTTCGCATCGAGAGGGAGGTAGGGGATACGGGTTGTGCAACATAATTCGACGTTGATTGGTTCTCGCATGTGTCTTGCGAGGTTGGAGGGGTTGAAGGCTTCTAGATCAAATTGTTCCTTGTTTCTTCTGATGGAGATTTCCCAAGTGCTATATCTGGTGACTTCCGAGAATTCCCATTCTTGTTCGTGAAGTAAACACATATTGAGAAATGAGAATATAATTCTGTAGAGCGCACCAGCTGCAATATAATGCAATTTAAAATACAGTCAATAGGCATCAAATAGGCAATTATACTCCAAATAGGCACAACCCCTTGAAATAGGCATTTATAGGCACAATAAAACCAACGAAATATAGCCTAATAGACCCTAAAACGGATTTATATCTCAAAAGCCTACGTTTCTAAACACAGGAATAAAATAGGCAAATAGGCAAATTCCCGTCTCTACTAATAACAAACGGTCAATATCCTTCAACGCAAAGCTAAATCATTACTGCACGGTCATTCGTCCGGAGGTCTTGTACGCTTCCGAATGCCTCACGATGAACAAAAGAGGCTTGGTCGAATAACTAAAGTCTATTCGCCGAGTCGAGACAGTGCCTCTGGCTACCCGGACAGGGAAACACGCCCAGTTCACGTCATCGACTCTGCCGGGCAGGGGTAGCCAAGAAGCTCCGAGATCATTAGTCATGCCGCAGCCAACACTTGCTGCACTGTATACTGTTGCCTGTCATAAGCAGTTAAGAACTAAATAATTAATTAAATACATACATAAACGAACAATGAATAAACCGCGCTGTAGCAAGTCAGCCCGCTTCACATGTAGCTAGGCTATAACAGGCACAGATCCCCTTGCGGACAGTCCTGCAATCACGTGTACAACTGTGTTTACTTCGACTATCTCGACTCGGCGAATAGACTTTAGAGGCCAAAGATAGGAAAATATCGAGAAAGATCTTGTATCTTGTCAAAGAAAATGGGGAATATAGAAGACAGCATAACCACGAACTGTACTCATGTGGAGAAGATATCCGACACCATCCGGAAAAGAAGGATTAACTTTTATGGGCATGTGAAGCGAGACAGACCAAACAACTTTCAGGAGAGGAGAAACAAATGGGGATTACATTGAGGAGCGCATCCCATGTCAAGGTTTCCCAGACAATGATTTGGACACAGGAAAGGAAGGAGACCCACCGGGCGCACTGGGCAAGCATCAAACTCCGAAGAAAGAGGCAGTCAGGATGACACGGCCACATAAATGGCCGATACGAAATAATTATATTTTAACTACTGCGCGTTAGAGACGCCCGTCTTTGCCCTGTAGGGGATGTTTAATGAATCTACAGTCTGAGGTCTCAGCCACCCGCCTGGGCCGGGACTAGAACCTACGCTGTGCCGAACACGCACTCTCCCGCTGCTGAACAGATGACAGCCAAGATCAGAGATGTGCTCTGATGTGCAATTCCTAATAAAATAATTGGGTAAATCTTGTATCATATCGAGAAGAAAAATAAGAGCTTGATAAATATTGTATCAATGCAATAATTTAAAATACCTATTAATAGGTAAATTAGTTTTATCTCACGTAAGTGAACACTACAATGAAAGAATGTTTACCTCCATACCCACTTCTCAATTGGTCTTTTGTTTTCCAACGGAGGCTCATGGGCATAGATTCCCATAATCAACATTGACAATTTGAATTGGATGAACACAAACGAATGATTTCAATTTGAAAACCTCTCTCCGTTTCAGTTTGGTGCAGCATGATTGAACCTGTGACGGATCTCACGTCCGTCTCTCATCATAATCACGGCATTTTTAGTTTATATTCAATTATTATTATTATTATTATTATTATTCATTATGCCCGTTCAAAGAGCGCGTTTGAACTTGTTAGTTACCGGGAGAGTTAGCCATGGTCGTTACGGCGTGGCTGCAGGCATTCCCTCACATCCGGGAAGTGAGGGGGTTCGAATCCTACCGCCGGCAACCTTGAGGATGGTCTTTTGTGGTTTCCCATCTTCCTTCCAGGCAAATTCCGGGGTTGTTCCCTAATTATAGGCCACAGCCACTACCTTCCAACTCCTCGTCCTTACATTCACACTCCACACGCGACGGTACTTGTAGCTCACCCAATGGGTGTCCGTATAGAAGCAGCTACAAACTCTGGCGAGCCGAACATGTCCTCGAAAAACAACAACAAAATGTTAGTTGTCCTGATGGTTTTCGCGTTCTTGTGCTCCCAAAATCTCTTTATGAATGCACTGTGTGGACCACTTCCTATCATTTTAGTTTTTAGATTTCTCCACGTGTGCTGTTGTATTTAAGGTTCCACGATTCAATATGATATTTATATCGTGGAGTCCGCCTTAGTTTCTTCTATCCAGTTTATTTTGAGCTTCTTTGAGTTGATTACTTTAGGTGAGTCTGTCGCTGTCCATTCTATATATATGGCCATGGAATTGCACACGTCTCTTGCGAACGGCATCAGTGAACCTGACAGTTAAGGTGCGCTGTTCCCCTCTTAATACACATTCCATTTTCTTTCGTTGGACCATACATTTTCCGGAGAATTTTACGTTCTTGATTTTCAATTTCTATAATTTTACAGTGACCACCGAGAGATGAGACGCATAGAGCTTCCGGCATAACAACTGTCTTGCAGTGTCGTAGTTTCGTATTACGCGATATGACTGTTTTGTAGTCTGTACGCCTTATGGAGATTCGTTTCTCTTTCTATGTTGTCCCTACTGTCTAGTAGGATTTCTCAAAGGTATTTCAAGGAGGATACCTGTGAAATTTCCAATCACTAGCGGAGATTTTTTGCTATTTTGATGTAGATTTTCCATTAGATTTTCTCGTACGATATATGGAGACCTGCTTTTGATGTTATATCTCTGTACGCCGTCTTATTATTATTATTATTATTATTATTATGTAAGATTCTATCGTCTCTGTCCCAGAGCATCCGACTGATTTAATTTTATATTTGAATTTTATTCTTATACTCGCTATTGTACCCGGCGTTATCAGGTATGTGTCTTTATATGTTATAGAAAGATGCATCCCCATATATTTCGCATATTAGGCTATATTCATTTTTCCCCTAAGTGAGTTTAGTTCTCCTCGACTCTGATGTTACTCAAGTGCAACATTAACTCACTGTATACCTAGTCGAAAAGTACAGTGGAATACAATAACGTAGTAGAACTTTCGCAGGGTTAGCCAATGTATTTATTAATTCTCTGCAACGACCCCTCTTAATAACATTAAAAAATACGTATTCAGACTTTTATGGCGTTCGGTAGCTAAGTTCTGAACTTGGCCTAGTAGTCGTTGACGGTGGCGCGTGGCGGCAAAAGTAGGAACTATTTGAAAAATTCTAAGTTGCAGTACTTAAATTTAAAAAAAGATAACACACACTAATCCAGTCATCACAATTAACACCGGTTATCAGACAGATTCTACACATACCCAAAGTACACGGAGCTACATGACCGCGTTGTCGCAGCCCCTAAACTTAAGAACCAACACCAACCAACCAGATTCCTAATGTTCTTTTCGTGGTTTGGATTGAAAATGGATTGCCATGGTCTCTTATAGAGATCGATGGAAACCTGGTGGTCATGTCTTCAACTACTGTTGCCGTGGCGAAAATGGAGTGGCGATGTGCCCAACTCTAGGAATGGGTATTCCAAGATTCAGACACCTAGATATCAAGGGAAAGGCTGTAGCCACTTTTGAAAGTTGAGATATTTGAATATCGCGCTACATTGCTTCTCGAAGCAATTGGAAAGGATATACCGATACTTGCATGTCAAGTGACGTAGCGAGTAATAGCAGAGGTCGAGGCTATTTATTGATTAAATAGTTAACCATGGAGTAGAGACTTGAGACTGGGATCAGATTACTGGCACGGCCAAATGAAAGAGAATGCAATTAGTATCAAGTAAATCGGACCAGGGATACCAGAGATATGAGGATTTCCAGATATCAGCTGATGCCGCGTGACCCTGACAGTTTTGAATAAAAGCCGGCTGGCCGAAGCATCGATAGCTCATTCCAACACAAGCACTTGCCGAGTAATTTGCTGCTACGCTGAGCCAAGGCACATGGTTGCCGGATCTACGCAGAAGTTCTTTTCAAAGTCGTGATAGTCACGAAAGTGCTGCGCTACGAGGTGGAACTTAGTAAGTTTCCGGCGAGGAGAATCACTGAGGTGATTGATTTTTCTACAGACATTGGTGGAAATATTTATATTTCTACATGGACATATGCTAGACTTAGTCTAGAATTAGTACTTTGTCACAGTCCAGTAATAACCTAATACTTGGATATTTAAATCCATTTCAGTCAGTTTTCATTATTTGTAACTAGTTAACCACTTCGATCTATCAGTACACTGAAGACTAGTCTATAACGGTGGTGTTCATTAGTCTACGCAAGGGAAACTACAAGTTGCTTAGCGCATGGTAGATGGTGATATAATAAACCATGCCCAGGGAACGATCTTCAGAACAGCCGTTGATTGCTTAGACTGTCAGTGTTTTTCGTGTACTGATAAGATTACCGTGAGTTATGTTACAACTGACATATCTAAGAAGAGATCGCTTAGATCTGACCCTATTTAAACAAACTGTTATGGCTTTGATAGAAGCCCATATTAAAATGGAACAACAGTTAATTCAAACGTCAAAAAATACTACCACTATGTCTGACTAGACGAATTGTGGGTATATAATGGCGGCCGATACAAGGATTATACGTACTTGTCCGATAGGGCATGTCTATGGATAAATCTGGTACAGACCAGGTTTACTACACTTCAAGACCATCAAGAAATGTAAGCCACATTTGAATTATATTATGCCTAGCTAATTGGAACAAACTATTTTTCTGCAGATGACCAACACATTTTTTTTTCTTCGTATTTAAATCTTGCAATGATTTACGCAAGACTTGTTAGAGTTATTCTGAGCATTTTCAACACTCAGAACAGTTTAGGATCGATGACCGAGCATAACGAAGGTTTATTTGAATATTTCATATTTTTGGGAAATCACGGTAATCAGCCGATGTAACTGTAAAAGTTAATAATTATTTTTGTTGAGGAATGGATATTTTTTTCCATATTCGAAGGTTCGAACATGTGGATTCTCACATAATGAGATGATAATTAAATATATTTAAAATGATATATAATAATAATAATAATAATAATAATAATAATAATAATAATCCACTAATAATAATAATAATAATTTTCATAATTTTTCTAAATAATTCTTGGATATTATATTTTGTAATAATCATATGTATTGAGAAAGAGCCTATGAAGTAGTTTAATCATTTCTAGTTTGGAACAGGAGATTTTCCAAAGGAGAGTAGTTAGCGCAAGCCCGCATTCAACCAACATTTCAGTTCTGGTTGAACAGTTGATATTTGCATTGAGCAAAGTATATTTTTCAGATAACACGGAGAGGCATGAAACGGGAAGCAATTGATAATTGTATCAAATAGGATATTTTTGTATTTATATAAAGTCATGACGTAAATACACTCGAAAGTGAAATAAAGATTTTCATAAGTATGGTAAATTCACGGGTTGAACTGAATGGTAAAATAAAATAAACTTGTAAGTTTATTAATCTTCCAGTGTTGATAACAAGCAGAGGCTTGATTTATTGTATACATTTTGGGAAGAAAATTTATATGTGTGGAGTAGTTGAAATGCCATTCCCAGGTGCGCATGTTAAGTCGCAGGAATGAAGAGGTTTTTTCGAGCATCAATCAAATAGCAGGTTCGATGGCTCAGGTTTATAGTAGGAGTATTGGAACTACACATTTCGTCGTATGAATGACCCGAAGGTTATTTCTTAGAAACCATCAGTTCTTATTTCAACCTTGTTTACGAATTCCATTTAGACTTTGATTTTGCTAGAACCCGGATTTGTCATGATAGTAGTTTAATCTTCTTCAGAGGAAGACCTTTGCCGTTGTTGTTGTTGTAATATTGTGTTCTTACACAAATAATAGAATGGGCCACTGCCAATTAAAAATAAATCTATAACCACGAATAATTTGAAGGATATTTTCAATCCTAGTGCCATGAACTAAATGAATTTACTATGAAGCTACAATTCTTATTTCCGCATTCTGTCGAAGAATTGCAAGTTGTAAAAGTTACTAAAATGGCCATAAATATAAATATTTTTTTATAATAATGATTCCAAGTGGAAAATCTAATAGTTGAATGGTTCAACAATTTATTGATCAAGTTGATGATTCAGAAATCATGTATTTTGTTAGGAACTTGAAGTTCATAATCGAGTCACTTCTCGAATGTTTAATGTCAGAAGAACAATTAATTGTTGTTGTGCTTCGCACAGTTATTCGATGCTATGCTCAAGGTCAAATACTTTTCAGATGTTATTGATATGTGTAAATAATTTGTGTTGATTCAATGATAATAATATTTTTCGACGATATATTTTTGAAACTGGAAAATAAGTGAAAGTTTAAAATTCTATGAACATTTATTCTACGAGTGTTAATATAATGTAAATTCAAACAGTGATCTACGATATTTCCAGTAGAGACAATTAAATTTGAACTGGAATTAATCATAAATAATTTTGGAACACAGTCTACAGGACTATTAATCGGACTTGTGTTTCCAAAAAATAATTGTCAAATGTGTTTGGAAAATTTCTGTATATTGTGTAAATAAGAGTGTGGATCGCCACACGTGGATGATGCTGCTTTGAGCATCTTTGCAGTCAATTTTAACTTCAAAATAAACTGAGATAATTTTACTAGATGTGTTATACCCAATTGAATCTCCTTCTATCCTTATTGTTGCATTGAGCCAAAAATCAGTAAAGCATTTTCTTTATTCGATGTCGTTTTTGCGATTTGCTTTAACCCATCTGGCGCTCCGGGATATTTTGACTCTCGTGCTGACTGATTATTGGTAAAATGCATATGTGGTCGTGCGGACTCCGGTCTAAACGGGCACATAAAATAAGATAGAGAGAGAAATGGCTTCGAACGTGGGTCTCGATTTAGACATGGTCAATCGCATGCCGATTTAAATTGTGATAATTTTTATAGAAATATTTTGGGAGTTGAGAGATGTCTGGTTTGGATGAATAAATTAGTAGGAAACCAAATTAGTGGGAAAATTAAAAAAATTAACTTGGTTAATAATTAGAATGGGTTTGATTATTTTTGAGAATGGCTTAACCATTAGGGCGTCAAGTAAATTCAGTAGTAAACGTTCGATGACTGGACATACACATTATTAGAATCCAGGTGGAGGATATTTGAGAACTTGCATATTTTTCTTGTGATATTGTGGTAAATGTAATTCGTAAAAGTAGAGAATTTTGTTTTTCCATCACGTCGACATAGGACAAATCTCATTTTATTAGAGTGTTCCAATTAGCTATTCATATTTCTTGTTCTAGTTATAAGCGTGTGTTTGCCAATATTGTATACCCCTAAGTTTTGAATAATAATTGGAAATTATGGAAGAAATGATGAGGATGATGAGGAGTTTGGAGGAGAGTTCAAAAGAGGCTGGACTGCGTGTAACAGCTATTATGAAAGAAAATACTGAGGCTTTGGAAAGGAAACTTAAAGAAAATTCTGATTCTTTAGAAAGCATGTTAAAAGATAACTTGAAAGAAAGTTTAGATGAAAAACTTAAAGAAAATTTTGAGTCTTTAGAAAATAAACTTAAAGAAAATTCTGATTCTTTAGAAAGCAGGTTAAAAGGGAACTTGAAAGAAAATTTAAACAGTAAATTTAATTCAATGGAAAGTAAATTTAAAGAGAATTCTGAAATTTTGAAAATGTCACTTGAGAGTAAAATGAATAAATTATGCGAAAAAACACATGGGGTTGAAACTTCATTAGCTACTAACGCAAGTTTAATGGACGAAAAATTTCGCGATGCCGATCTTCGATCCCAAAGCTTAGCTGATAGGATAGAACATGGTCTTAGGAAAGTTGGTGAAGACATGATCGACCTAGAAGTCAGAGTGAAGAAGGAGAGTAATGAGATGGGAATTCTAGTTGTTCAACGGTTGACAGAACAATTCAAGGAACTTGTAATGGGAGAAATAAGAGAAGGTGTGATTAGTGAGTTGCAAACTGAAATCAAGACCACAGTTGTCAATGAAATTAAAGACACACTCAAGCTGGAGAATCAAGAGGGAATCAAGGAGATTAGGGAATCTTTGTCATCCCATATCGAAGTAATTTCCAAAGATATCCAAGCAACTCAGAAGGACATATCAGATATGACAGGGTCATTGAAAAGTCATGAGGCTGTTATGAACCAGATATCCATTGATGTTAAGGAGAATTGTAAAGAAACTGAAGCAATTAAGAAAATGGCAGAAGAAAACCAGAAGGAACTTGAGGCTATGAAAACTCAAATCAAGGATGAGAAACAGTCTGATCATCTGTTGAAAATGCCAAATGTAAGGGGAAAGGAACAGATACGGATAAATCTAGGAGCAGCTAGAGAAACGGATAGTCAAAGACAGGATGAGGTCAGGACAGTATTTCAATCCAACCCCATAACTGTATTCAAGAATGTAGAGGATAAGCCTTCTAAATTTTCAGGGCGTGATTCTGTGACATCCGTGGAATTTTTGAGAGAAGCAGGGGATTACCTGAAAGATTCCAAGATCCCTAAAGAAAGACAGATCCGAGTGATAGGGAAATTTTTGGAAGGTCCTGCACTTCTTTGGTTTAGAGCTTTAAGATCCACTCTAACCACTTTTGAGGAGTTTTCTCGTGGGTTATTGAAAAAGTTTTGGTCCCCGGAAACCCAACAGCAAGTCAGAGCAGAGTTATATTCGAAGAGATTCTCGACGTCACAACCTACTCGATACTCTACGTACTTTTCTGGACAGCTGTCTAAACTTCAACATTTAGATCCGCCGATGCCAGATAACGAATTGATTACTGCATTGATACGTCAGTTTCCAGCAGACATCCAGAGGACTTTGATCGCTGCTGATATCTATAATATGGAACAAATTGATGAAGTATTACAGAAGCTGGATCATACGAACGCTCAATTCTTCCATCAGAAGGGAGGAAAGAATAACAACGCTGTGTATGCTGTTATGGCTGATAGTTATTCTCAAACACCTCGAGAGATTCGAGAGGGGCGAGAAGAGAAAACGCCGAGGGAAGATTCAAATAAGAGAGGATGGAATCAGTACAGTAACAGATACAGTTACAAGCCTTATGCGAGACCGGATGGTGGAAATCGATACAATACTCGATGGAGAAGACCACGGGATACTCAAGGAAGGTACCAGGAAAGAAGATACTATGGTAGAAACAACTACAATAACAGAGGGAATGTGGATACTCGTCAGTCCAATGAAGAGTTCAACAAGGAGACGAGGAAAAACTTGGAAGCAAGACACCAAGACAACGTGCAATTTTTGGAGCAGAGGCCCAATGAACCAGGTCCATCGGGAACACAACAATCCCGGGGGAATGGTAACGAAAAAAAAAAACAACTTCGAATTCACAGTAGAAGATAGAATTTTGAACACTTTCACTTCCAGAATTATTAAATGGCAAGCAGAGGTTGATGGCTTAATTCAACAGAATGACGAACGAAAAGAAATGGGTACAAGAATTAGAATGCCAATCATATCATGCGAAGTATTCGGTATGCCTGTCGATACTTTGATTGATACTGGGGCTATGCTTTGTCTTGTGAGTGAGAAACTTTATATTCTGTGGAAGCTCAAAGAGAATTTAGAGGAGATTCCAGTATCAGGAATTAAGATCCAAGGAATAATACCCAATAAAATATCTCTGTGTAAAACACAATTATACTTATGTATTACGATTGGAGGACATGATTTCCGACATGTATTTGTTGTAATGAAGGACATGGCTTTTGACATGATATTGGGAGCAGATTTCATTCAGAAATATCAAGCAGTGATAGACATGAAGACAGAGACGATCAGATTCAAGAATACCGAAGAGATTAACTTCGAGGGAAAAGAAGAGGAAGACATCGAGGGAGATGCTCAATGGTCTCTGATTTTTCATGAAGCTGAAGGAAGAGAAGTCTACACTGAGAAGGAGGCCCCAGAGCTAGGGAAAATTTTGGAAGAGTATCACGATATTTTTGATATTAAACCTGGTGAAATTGAAGATTTTGAATATTGTGGAAGTAAACAACAATGGAAGCTATGAAGTAGCCAATACACGAACTGGTAACATCGTGGGAACTTACAATGCATCGAATTTGAAGATTTATTATTCAAGAACCAGATGATTTAATGTGTAGATAGGAAAAATAACATTTTTTCAATTTTTATTTTTTGCTAGGTGTGGGGTGGATGTGCCCAACGCTAGGAATGGGCATTCCAAGTTTCAGACACCTAGATATCAAGGGAGAGGCTGTAGCCGCTTTTGAAAGTTGAGATATTTGAATATCGCGCTACATTGCTTCTCGAAGCAATTGGAAAGAATATACCGATACTTGCATGTCAAGTGACGTAGCGAGTAATAGCAGAGGTCGAGGCTATTTATTGATTAAATAGTTAACCATGGAGTAGAGACTTGACACTTGGATCAGATTACTGGCACGGCCAAATGAAAGAGAATGCAATTAGTATCAAGTAAATCGGACCAGGGATAACAGAGATATGAGGATTTCCAGATATCAGCTGATGCCGCGTGACCCTGACAGTTTTGAATAAAAGCCGGCTGGCCGAAGCATCGATAGCTCATTCCAACACAAGCACTTGCCGAGCAAGTTGCTGCTACGCTGAGCCAAGGCACATGGTTGCCGGATCTACGCAGAAGTTCTTTTCAAAGTCGTGATAGTCACGAAAGTGCTGCGCTACGAGGTGGAACTTAGTAAGTTTCCGGCGAGGAGAATCACTGAGGTGATTGATTTTTCTACAGACATTGGTGGAAATATTTATATTTCTACATGGACATATGCTAGACTTTGTCTAGAATTAGTACTTTGTCACAGTCCAGTAATAACCTAATACTTGGATATTTAAATCCATTTCAGTCAGTTTTCATTATTTGTAACTAGTTAACCACTTCGATCTATCAGTACACTGAAGACTAGTCTATAACGGTGGTGTTCATTAGTCTACGCAAGGGAAACTACAGGTTCCTTAGCGCATGGTAGATGGTGTTAAACCATGCCCAGGGAACGATCTTCAGAACAGCCGTTGATTGCTTAGACTGTCAGTGTTTTTCTTGTACTGATAAGATTACCGTGAGTTATGTTACAACTGACATATCTAAGAAGAGATCACTTAGATCTGACCCTATTTAAACAAACTGTTATGGCTTTGATAGAAGCCCATATTAAAATGGAACAACAGTTAATTCAAACGTCAAAAGATACTACCACTATGTCTGACTAGACGAATTGTGGGTATATAATGGCGGCCGATACAAGGATTATACGTACTTGTCCGATAGGGCATGTCTATGGATAAATCTGGTACAGACCAGGTTTACTACACTTCAAGACCATCAAGAAATGTAAGCCACATTTGAATTATATTATGCCTAGCTAATTGGAACAAACTATTTTTCTGCAGATGACCAACACATTTTTTTTTCTTCGTATTTAAATCTTGCAATGATTTACGCAAGACTTGTTAGAGTTATTCTGAGCATTTTCAACACTCAGAACAGTTTAGGATCGATGACCGAGCATAACGAAGATTTATTTGAATATTTCATATTTTTGGGAAATCACGGTAATCAGCCGATGTAACTGTAAAAGTTAATAATTATTTTTGTTGAGGAATGGATATTTTTTTCCATATTCGAAGGTTCGAACATGTGGATTCCCACATAATGAGATGATAATTAAATATATTTAAAATGATATAAATAATAATAATAATAATAATCCACTAATAATAATAATAATAATTTTCATAATTTTTCTAAATAATTCTTGGATATTATATTTTGTAATAATCATATGTATTGAGAAAGAGCCTATGAAGTAGTTTAATCATTTCTAGTTTGGAACAGGAGATTTTCCAAAGGAGAGTGGTTAGCGCAAGCCCGCATTCAACCAACATTTCAGTTCTGGTTGAACAGTTGATATTTGCATTGAGCAAAGTATATTTTTCAGATAACACGGAGAGGCATGAAACGGGAAGCAATTGATAATTGTATCAAATAGGATATTTTTGTATTTATATAAAATCATGACGTAAATACACTCGAAAGTGAAATAAAGATTTTCATAAGTATGGTAAATTCACGGGTTGAACTGAATGGTAAAATAAAATAAACTTGTAAGTTTATTAATCTTCCAGTGTTGATAACAAGCAGAGGCTTGATTTATTGTATAAATTTTGGGAAGAAAATTTATATGTGTGGAGTAGTTGAAATGCCATTCCCAGGTGCGCATGTTAAGTCACAGGAATGAAGAGGTTTTTTCGAGCATCAATCAAATAGCAGGTTCGATGGCTCAGGTTTATAGTAGGAGTATTGGAACTACACATTTCGTCGTACGAATGACCCGAAGGTTATTTCTTAGAAACCATCAGTTCTTATTTCAACCTTGTTTACGAATTCCATTTAGACTTTGATTTTGCTAGAACCCGGATTTGTCATGATAGTAGTTTATTCTTCTTCAGAGGAAGACCTTTGCCGTTGTTGTTGTAATATTGTGTTCTTACACAAATAATAGAATGGGCCACTGCCAATTAAAAATAAATCTATAACCACGAATAATTTGAAGGATATTTTCAATCCTAGTGCCATGAACTAAATGAATTTACTATGAAGCTACAATTCTTATTTCCGCATTCTGTCGAAGAATTGCAAGTTGTAAAAGTTACTAAAATGGCCATAAATATAAATATTTTTTTATAATAATGATTCCAAGTGGAAAATCTAATAGTTGAATGGTTCAACAATTTATTGATCAAGTTGATGATTCAGAAATCATGTATTTTGTTAGGAACTTGAAGTTCATAATCGAGTCACTTCTCGAATGTTTAATGTCAGAAGAACAATTAATTGTTGTTGTGCTTCGCACAGTTCTTCGATGCTATGCTCAAGGTCAAATACTTTTCAGATGTTATTGATATGTGTAAATAATTTGTGTTGATTCAATGATAATAATATTTTTCGACGATATATTTTTGAAACTGGAAAATAAGTGAAAGTTTAAAATTCTATGAACATTTATTCTACGAGTGTTAATATAATGTAAATTCAAACAGTGATCTACGATATTTCCAGTAGTACAATTAAATTTGAACTGGAATTAATCATAAATAATTTTGGAACACAGTCTACAGGACTATTAATCGGACTTGTGTTTCCAAAAAATAATTGTCAAATGTGTTTGGAAAATTTCTGTATATTGTGTAAATAAGAGTGTGGATCGCCACACGTGGATGATGCTGCTTTGAGCATCTTTGCAGTCAATTTTAACTTCAAAATAAACTGAGATAATTTTACCAGATGTGTTATACCCAATTGAATCTCCTTCTATCCTTATGGTTGCATTGAGCCAAAAATCAGTAAAGCATTTTTTATTCGATGTCGTTTTTGCGATTTGCTTTAACCCATCTGGCGCCCCGGGATATTTTGACTCTCGTGCTGACTGATTATTGGTAAAATGCATATGTGGTCGTGCGGACTCCGGTCTAAACGGGCACAGCATGGCCTCTTACAGAGATAGATGGAGACATGGTGGTCACGTCTTGAGGTACTGTTGCCATGGAAACGACCGACCTTGCCATTCCATCATCAGTTTATTTTCTGACTAGATTACCCTATGTTTATTTGATTAAACGCACTTTTTAAATACATTGCCGATGCAATTCGTCACTGCTGCCGGTAATTTTGTTTGAATGTTCTTTTCAATGCAAAATGGATTGTGTGCAGACTACCCGCCCGGCACTAGTGTTATGCGGGCAGGACTCGACACAGTTCTGCCAAGGGTTATCGTCTTGTTTATTTGTTTAAAAACACTATTTAAACAAATAAATTAATATATTTCCGAATGTGACTGTCGGAAATTCACGTAGCCTGCGGTTTATTCAGGGTCCTGAACTATGTGTATGCAACGTTTGGTTGAGATTGGTGGAACGGTGTAGATTTGTATAGAGAACAAACCCACCCACAAACAGTACAGACATCTCCTCCTCGGTCAATTATCAATTTGTTCAATAATTTTTCTAAAGTTAAGGTCAGCACTGTTCAAAAGCAAAAGCAGCGTAGACACTTCAGTTTCTATGTTTGTTTCTCCTTGCGAAATTAATTTGGAAGTCAGTTGTTTTATGTGAAGGGGTTGGGCATTAAGCCCCGTGTTTTATCGTTTCAAATGATCTTGTCGATTTCATCGTTATGCTTGAGTCTAACGTTATGCGTTACGGAGACGGCGACCGCGTGACGTCATGCAGCCACGCGGGAAGCCTAAGTTAATGGGTAATGGACAGCGAGTGCGTGACGTCATGCAGCCACGCGGGAAGCCTAAGTAAATGGGTAATGGAGTCTGTTGAAAGAGTCCTGGGGCGTCGAGCGACCTGGGGCTTCGAGCGAAGCGAGAAGGCAGTTGTAGCATGCGTCATTTGAAATGATATAAAGTCTAGTCTTTCAGACTGACTGTAACTTTTTGGGTGTGTGTAGAACTCGTTTGATAACCTGTGTTATTGTGTAGCAGTGTTTGCTGTGTGTAATTCAGGTGAGGATTGGGAAGGAAGCGGCCGTGGCCTTAAGTTAGGAACCATCCCAGCATTTCCCTCGTGCAGAAGTAGGGAAACCTCACGAGGTTGAGTGTACCTTGATTCAGCCCTCAAAGCAGAATTACATTTCTTGGCAGAGCCGGGAATCGAACCCGGACCCCGGGGCGACTGCCAAGAATGCTAGTCACTACATCACGAAATGGTTTTCTTATTGTTTGCTGTGACAAACATCAGGGATGCCAACTATTTGCCCTCAATTCCAGGGACGCCGATCTACTCGGGCCACAGTCGGTCAAGGCAGATCGCAGATATTCGCCAAGTGATCGGAGTGGTGACACCTGCTCAGGATGGCCACACCGTGTAGCTCGTCAGTCGCGCGCTATGGCAGTGTTGATGTGGATGACAGCCGTGAGAACAGACCGGACTCGAGGATGTGTGTAGGTGTTCTGCTCAGGTTGGCCACACCGTGTGGCTCGTCAGTGCAGTGTTGTTGTGGATGACAGTCGTGAGAACAGACCAGACTCGAGGAAGTGTGTAGGTGTTCTGCTCAGGATGGCCACACCGTGCAGTGTTGATGTGGATGGCAGTCGTGAGAACAGACCAGACTCGAGGAAGTGTGTAGGTGTTCTGCTCAGGATGGCCACATCGTGCTGTGTTGATGAGGTTGACAGCCGTGAGAACAGACCAGACTCGAGGAGGTGTGTAGGTGTTCTGCTCAGGATGGCCACACCGTGTAGCTCGTCAGTCGCGCGCTATGGCAGTGTTGATGCGGATGACAGCCGTGAGAACAGACCAGACTCGAGGAAGTGTGTAGGTGTTCTGCTCAGGATGGCCACACCGTGCAGTGTTGATGTGGATGACAGTCGTGAGAACAGACCAGACTCGAGGAAGTGTGTAGGTGTTCTGCTCAGGATGGCCACACCGTGCTGTGTTGATGAGGTTGACAGCCGTGAGAACAGACCAGACTCGAGGAGGTGTGTAGGTGTTCTGCTCAGGATGGCCACCCCGTGTGGCTCGTCAGGGCAGTGTTGAAGTGGATGACAGCCGTGAGTACAGACCAGACTCGAGGAAGTGTGTAGGTGTTCTGCTCAGGATGGCCACACCGTGTGGCTCGTCAGGGCAGTGTTGAAGTGGATGGCAGCCGTGAGAACAGAGCAGACTCGAGGAGGTGTGTAGGTGTTCTGCTCAGGATGGCCACACCGTGTGGCTCGTCAGTGCAGTGTTGATGTGGATGACAGCCGTGAGAACAGACCAGACTCGAGGAAGTGTGTAGGTGTTCTGCTCAGGATGGCCACACTGTGTGGCTCGTCAGGGCAGTGTTGAAGTGGATGGCAGCCGTGAGAACAGAGCAGACTCGAGGAGGTGTGTAGGTGTTCTGCTCAGGATGGCCACACCGTGTGGCTCGTCAGGGCAGTGTTGATGTGGATGACAGCCGTGAGAACACACCAGACTCGAGGAAGTGTGTAGGTGTTCTGCTCAGGATGGCCACACCGTGTGGCTCGTCAGTGCAGTGTTGATGTGGATGACAGCCGTGAGAACACACCAGACTCGAGGAAGTGTGTAGGTGTTCTGCTCAGGATGGCCACACCGTGTGGCTCGTCAGTGCAGTGTTGATGTGGATGACAGCCGTGAGAACAGAGCAGACTAAGGGAAGTGTGTAGGTGTTCTGCTCAGGATGGCCACCCCGTGCAGTGTTGATGTGGATGACAGCCGTGAGAACACACCAGACTCTAGCAAGTGTGTAGGTGTTCTGCTCAGGATGGACACACCGTGTGGCTCGTCAGTGCAGTGTTGACGAGGATGACAACCGTGAGAACAGAGCAGACTCGAGGAAGTGTGTAGGTATACTCAAATGAACTGATAATGTTTCACGCTGTATACACAGTGACACGTGGTTCCTGTTCTGCTCAGGATGGCCACACCGTGTAGCTCGTCAGTCGCGCGCTACGGCAGTGTTGACGAGGATGACAGCCGTGAGAACAGAGCAGACTCGAGGAAGTGTGTAGGTATACTCAAATGAACTGATAATGTTTCACGCTGTATACACAGAGGCGGTAAAAGGTGCAATTTTCGATATTGCGGGTAATTTGGAGATAAAAAATGGGTAATGGTGAGCATTATAGCGAAAATCAGCGGAATGACAAATGCATTCTGAGGCCAATTTCAATAATGGGAAAGAGGAGACAGCACGACACTGCGCAGTCGTGATGGATGTTGACTCGCGCGCCACTAGGGATACCAACCTTGAGAAGTAACTGAATCTGGAGATTTTAAGAGGATAAAGAGATTAGTGTCCTTTTCATTATTATTATTATTGTACGACAATTGTAGTGACATTGAGCGGCCTACATTTTCCCTTGTGGAATTCAGATTCTCCTTCAGAATAATCAAAAGGAGTAGGATTAGTTTCGGCTAAACAAGATGCAATATTAAAGGAAAGGATAAAAACATAAGACAGAAGTTACATTCTTCTATTAAAATAAATACACTAAAATAAATGGAAAATATAATATTTTTATATCCCAAATAAAAAAATAAAAAATACATATATATTATTATGTATTTATTTATTTATTCATTTCTTTCTTTATTTGTTTATTTATTAATTAATTAATTAATTTATTTGTTTGTTTATTTATTCATTTGTTTATTTATTTATTCATTTGTTTATTTATTTATTTGTTCATTTATTCATTTGTTTATTTATTTATTCATTCATTTGTATACATAACGCATAACGTTATTTATTCATTTGTTTATTTATTTATTCATTTGTTTATTTATTCATTTGTTTATTTATTCATTTGTTTATTTATTTGTTTATTTATTTATTCATTCATTCGTTTATTTATTCATTTGTTTATTTATTTATTCATTTGTATACATAACGCATAACGTTATTTATTTGTTTATTTATTTATTTATTCATTTGTTTATTTATTTAATCATTTGTTTAATTATCTATTCATTTGTATATTTATTCATTTGTTTATTTATATGTTTATTTATTTATTCATTTGTTTGTTTATTTATTTATCTGTTTATTTATTTATTCATTCCTGTATCTATTTATTCCCAAAGCCCTGTTAGCACATGCAGAGCGTCCAACAGAAGAATTTGAGAAATTCGAACATTTTGCACCGGCACCTGAACTCCAAAAGGGATGTTGTTGTTCTTGTTTCATTTAAGGGGCTTGGGCATCGTAGTCATTTAGCCCCGTGTGCTTCAAGGAGTGTAGATATTGTATCTGATAACCTGTATTATTGTGAGTTCTGTATTAGTGAGTCGATTTGTAATTCACGTCAAGAATGGGAAGGAGCTGTTGTGACCTTATGTTAGGAACCATCCCGGCATTTTCCTGGAGTAGAATTGGGAAACCACTTCCAGGATGGCTGAGGTGGGAATCGAACCCACCTCTCCTCAATTTTGCCTCACGAGGCTGAGCCAACCCTGTTCCAGTCCTCAGACCACTTTTCATATTTCTTGGCAGAGTCGGGAATCGAACCGTGGACCTCTGGGGTGGCAACTAAGGATGTTGAACACTATACCATGGAGGCGACATAATTATTATTATTAGAATTAGCAATATTACACCCAGCAATACAAAAAAAAATACATACATAGATTTTTAGCCTACTTTTCACATTTTGCAAAAATGAGGAAAAAGTAGACATATGAGATCGATCCGGGCAAATGTCTCTTCTAAACGCTATGGTATGAGTAGAGATCTCTACCTGAATATCTCAAGCCCATATTTGAAAATGATGTCAGTGCTACCAACTGCTGAAAAACCGCAATTGAAATTTGAGCTCCATGTTGGATATCTTGGAAGGTATGAATGGGACCTCTACCAAAATTGGCACACGTATAGATAATAATACTTCAGTTTAATTTCCAGGAGACCATACTTGGCAGTGTTGCCAAAATAATTATAAGCCTGTTGATAGGTCTAATTTTTAAATGCATATAACATCTACACTATCAATTGGATTTCAGCCAAATTTCGTAAGTGCTATGTGTACATAAACAGGTATGTCTGAGTGTATTCATAAGAGCCATCAGGGCTGCCAACTGTTAATGAATGCTCTCAATTTTTTTAAATCAAAATACCAATATATCAGAAAGTATGCAAGCCGACAGCTTTAAACTATGCACACATATAATACCTGGCATTCTAGATTAATTTGGAGTAACTGACTGTATATTCAGTGCTACCAACATTATTCTAAGCCTGCTGATAGGATCAATTTTTAAATACATGTAACATCTACACTAACAAATGGATTTCGTCTAAAATTGGCACAACAAAAAACCAGAATATTTCAGATTATTTCTGACCAACACATGCATAACATTGTTGCCAACATGATTTTACGCGCGCTGATAGATCCAATGTCTAATTGCATGTAACGTCCATGCTATCCATTGGACTTCAACCAAATTTTGTATTCTGTACCTTAAGAGATGGAACTAACAATATATTCAGTCACCAGGGCTGCCAACTCTAGTGCTCTATTAGGCTACATTATACCAGGTATATTTCAAACTAATTACAAATTTCGATATTACCAACTTAATTTCGTAATTATTCTAGATATGTCCATAAAGATTGGCATAAATCTTAAATTTTAAGAAAAGTAGGCTCCTTAGTTCGTCATTGTTAAGTATTAGAACATACCTGTACGTAACGAATGGTTTATAGACATTGTCCTTGTTACTATAACACTGCATTATTTCACTTGTTTTCTTGATCACCGAAAGTCCCATTATATAAAATATCACACAGTAACTTGAATCTATTTATCCTTATTATCCAAGTAAACAAGGGAAAAACGGAAGAGGAAGACCACCACTTGCATACATCACACAGATAATGACAGACACAAACACAAAATCATATCGTGAATTGAAGAGAATGTCGGAGAATAGAGAAGATTGGCGAGTTGCTGCAAACCACCCCAGGGCTGCTAACTTAAGAGAGAGAGAGAGAAAGATCTAAGTAAACGTATTAGTGTAACAAGTAGTTGCGTGAAGAACTATACAGCCTATTTTCATATATCCTACTTATGTTAATTGCCTCTATCAACATACAAAATTTCAGTTTGATTGCTGTAATAGATTCGTAGATATTGAGATCCATCTAAATATTCGGATGGACGCCATTTCGGATTGTTATATGTATGGGCCATAGAGTCATGCACCATTAAAGAAAAATTATTGCGTAGGTTCATTATTCAAACTTTCACTTCGATCGCATGATTACGATACAAGAAATAAAAAAAATAAAAATAAAATTCACACAGCCGCCATCTTGAGGTTATGTAAACAATTGAACTAAATTAGATACCAGTGCATTACAACGTGTATAAACATTTCCTCTACCAATTTTCATTGCGTTTGGATAATTAAATCGCGAGAAAGGTCTATTTAAATTTTTCAAATTCTCTTGGCCGCCATATTCGCTTTGTAGTTAAATGATTTTTGACCGTCTTATAGAGGAACTACTTCCAGTAGTTCCCTTTATCTTCGTACAAAATTTCAGGGTGATACCGCTAATAGTTTCAGAGATATAGAATGCCGGTGAAATATTTCGCTCAGCCGCCATCTTGAGGTTATTGTAAACAATTGAATGAAGTTAGATGTCGGTGCATTACAATGTGTATGAACATATACTGTAGCAAGTTTTATTGCGTTTGGTTGGTTTAATCGCGAGAAACGTCTATTTAAAAGTCGCAACATCGCTTGGCCGCCATGTTGGTTTTGTAGTTATCGGGTTTTCAAAAGTCACATAGGTGAACTTCTAGTAGTTCTCTTTCTCTTCCTACAGGGTGTCCAGTTAACACCCGGGTTCAGTCGACCACAACTGGTGCTAGAGTGAACACGAAACTGCTCAAGTTCCAGCCAGGAAGACAAACCCGGTAAGTATCAGCCTGTATTATTACAGTATAACCATAGTTGATTTTTTACAACCATATAACCACCCCAAATAGACAAACTCCGGATTTCTATCACCATTTTAGTATTTCACCCAACATTAGATATACTACATTTAGCATACACCGACAGTTGCATTACCAACACTGCAACTAAATAATTGTACATATTGTATATATTTATCACCTGTATTCTCAAACATAGATGTTATAGCCTAAGTGTAATGGATCTGATGATGATCGCTTGACGATCGAAACTGGTCATCCTAGTGTATTTATTAATCTCATGTAATTTATTTCAGGATTAGGGCACAACCCAGCTCTTTTGGGTACATTCGTGTTGACCGACTGAAAAGCACCAAACTTTTGTTTAAATTGTAATTTTGCCATTGGGCCTGATAACCTTGATGTTTTGTCTGTAAAAGCAAAAACAACATTTAGATTGACAACAGTTTACTTAGTGACTTTTGGTGATTTTGAGAAATAACTGTTGGCACCACTGCGCACGACAGTAGAATTCGGCGAACGGGACGACCATTATGACGTCAGAAAAACCACCGGTATGGTTCACCAATCTTGACAACAGATGGTGCTAGTACAATTCCCATTCAAAGAGTTTCTTACTTATCTTTTTATGTAACACATTCTGTCTTCCAATTTAGCGCTATGACTGTCCGAGCTTGGAGTCAGCACAGAAACCTTGGGTACTGTTATTAAGGTTAGCGTCTCTGTCCTACCTCGCTTGGCCACTTCTTGCTCTTGCTTGGTGCGACTTTGTGGCGTTAGCCGTGTGTCATGGCCGGGAATATCTGGTTTCAGCCAATGCGATTGAATGGTATTGTATTTTTAATAATAATGATTTTATGTTCGACCATGTCGAAATGTAAACATTATATGTCAGAAAACTGTATCATAATGAGGCTCATTATAACACTATTTTACATTATGAAACAGTTTCTCCAGCCAATCAGAGCTCAAGAAACAGTTGTTTGACCAATTAGGTAAGGATACCTTCGTGCATGCGCTCAAAATCCAACATGTCTATATAAATTACCGAAAGTGCACCTTGCATATGAGGCTAGAAATAGCACTGTATATACCTTAATTTCCCCAACTCCAATTTCAACACAGCGCATTGCTTTCAAACGACTTTAGTGACAGTTTGACTGAATGCAGATGCACATTGCCAAGCACACAGAGCGCATGCGTCGGTCGGTCAGAGCACTTGGAAAACAGAGATATCCTACCCAGCGCTTGCACTCTGATCACAAAATTCTAGTGACTGAATATCAACAGATATTTATGAATATTTATGTTAAACATATCATAATAATATATTTAATGCAGCCAAATAACCAAAACTGAAAATATAGGTTACATTGATGGGTAACATATTTGCGTAATCACTTATAGACATTGTTCTTCTTGTACAGAATTCTATGTGGTACCGCTCACACATTTTTCCACATAATGTGCACTCGCAGTCTATACTTGTGTCATGGAAGTGTCTTGATTTGCAGAGTAGATGGTGGAAACCGTGACTGCCAATCTTGTAATGACATGTCTTAGTTCGAAATTAGCTTTGGTCCACGAGCGGTCTATCATGGCCCCTGTGCCAAAGAAGTCTGGTTGTAATTCTACTCTCTTCAGGCTTTCTATATCCTTTATGATCTAGCCTAGAAGAGTCTTTATGTTCGACCATGTCGAAATGTAAACATTATATGTCAGAAAACTGTATCATAATGAGGCTCATTATAACACGGTTTTTCATTACGATACAGTTTCTCCAGCCAATCGGAGCTCATTCATTGACCAATTAGGTAAGGATACCTTCGCGCATGCGCTCAAAATCCAACATGTCGGACATAAAGACAACATATTTCTATATAAATTACCGACATGGAATACGGCACCGTCCATGTGTTCGCGTAAATAAACTGGCGAATATGAGACAAGAAATAGCACTGTACCTTAATATCACCAACCCCAATTTCTACACAGCGAATCGCTTTCAAACGACTTTGTTGACAATATTAGTGAATGCTAAAGAGCTGGACGGCAGATGTAAACATATAGCCTGCATATGGCATTGCAAGCAAACAGAGCGCATGCATCGGTCGGTCAGAGAGCTTGAAAGACAGAGATATCATACCCAGCGCAAAGAATTCATGTGGCTGACTCTCAACAGATATTTATGAATATTTATGTTAAAACATATAATAAAGTTATAATTATCGTCGGACATAAACAGTCGTATGCAACTCGCCTATAATGGTAATTAAGACACTCGTATGGAAATTATAAAACTCGCATACGCTCGTTTTATAAACATACTCGTGACTTAATTATTGCCATTATAGGCTCGTTGCATAATGTACTATTATCTCATTTACCGTAAGGAGATCCCATACGTTATTGTTGTTACTATATTCGCTTCATTCAGGTTTAAGAGCTAAGATCAATCTCTCTTTGATGTGTAGTGCAAACGATTTTCCCGTTACCCGCAACACCCAAATATTTAAAAGAGCCTCTGATCTTGATTTATTTTCCATCTTTCCTTGTTCCGTAGCTTTTCCCTCAATTTCTGAAGATAACCAATTCTGTTTTCCGTTCATTTGCTGATGCTCAGGACGAGAGATGATTGACAGCTTCTTGTAGCTAGTCTATACATCCGCATAGATGTCCATTCTTGAATTCGTTTTTCCTTGATGTCCAATCCGACATCATAAGTCAAGGTGTTGAAGAGGACTGGTCTCATGGGGTCTCCTTGTAGGACCCTGTTGTGTGCCTGATCCAGTGAGACAGGCCCACTCCGTCTTCAAGTTGAATGTAATTCTCCTCCAAAATTTTTCGTATTAGTCGGGTAATCCGTGTCTTACCCAGCAGGGACTCTGGTTGGTTGGTTGGTTCCTTAGTTTAGGGGCTGCGACAACGTGGGCATGTAGCCCCGTGTACTTTGGGTGTGTGTAGAATCTGTCTGATAATCGGTGTTATTTGTGATGGCTGTATTAGTGTGTGTATTTGGTTTTTAAATTCAAGTAAGGACTGCAACTTTGAATTTTTCAAACAGTTCCTACTTTTGCCGCCAAACGCCACCGTCAACGACTACTAGGTCTAGTTCAGAACTTAGCTACTAGACGCCATCGCAGTCGGCTCTGGGCAACGAACGTAGCAACCCAAGAGCGTTGTTTACATTCTTAACCTATACAATTTAGTTTCACACAGGTGTAATTAGTGGAAAGTTCTTTAACATGCCATAAATCTATGATATGGGACCGCCGGCTTTACTTCCCCTCCGAAGGTAGGCATACTGAGGGATTTTTAACGCTCTTAAAAAATCCGACGGCTTCGGTCGGGTTTGAACCCGCTATCTTGCAGCAGGGACTCTATTTTACTCACAAGTATTTGTCTATTCACTTGGTCAAACACAACATATAATTGAGAAGCTTCGTATCAACGTTGGACAGCTCCATTTTTGTCAGTTCACTCTTATGCGACTTTTTATGCTGAATGCGAACCTACGAAGTACAACTGATCTTCTTCAAAATATACAGAACATAGGAGAATAGCATGCATTTGCTCAGTTCAGAATCAAAACATGGACAATTCCACCATAGTTTCGTTTCAAGAAATGACAACTCCTTCAGTAGCCAATGAGAAGCTTGCATTCATGCAATCTGCCCCCAACATGAACTACAAATGCATCATGGCTGAATGTTTAACCTGTAATGACGCTGGTAATATTCTAAACAGTGGACATTGTGAGTGAGATGAGTTGGAGATGAACTAGTTATTCCTAAGGTGTAAGAAATACTCGAGGATTTCAGTTTTGTCAAAATGCGTCTCAGTGCAATTTGTTCATATCACTTTTAACTACAATATAAGACCGATTTTAAATGATTTTGTTTTAATACATTAGACATAATTACATTATTTTAAAACACCTTCAGTCAGTAGAAGTGTAGATGAAGAAAATAACATTCATTCATAGATATAGATTTCATAATCATTTGGTGTCAAAAGAGAACAGATTCAATTTCAAAATGGCTCCCTTTGGCTTCATAAGCAGACAACTCCACTGTTTAAATTATAATTACGCTTAAATATTAATTTAATTTCTATAATGAGTATGAAAAATGTTTATGTGGCCTACAGTATAAGAATGAATTTAAAAAAATATCATGATATCGACATTCATATTGTGTAGGCGGCTTCGGTGGCGTAGTGGGTAGCATGCTGAGCTTCTATACCCAAGATCACGGGTTAAAATCCGGCCGAAGTCGTCGGATTTTTAAGAGCGTTAAAAATCCCTCAGTATACCTTCCTTCGGAGGAGAAGTAAAGCCGGCGGTCCCATGTCAGAGATTTATGGCATTTTAAAGAACCTTCCACTAATTACACCTGTGTGAAGCTAAATGTTACAGGTTAAGAATGTAAACAACGCTCTTAGTTTCCTACGTTCGTTGCCAAGAGCCGACTGCGGTGGCGTCTGGTAGCTAAGTTCTGAACTAGTAGTCGTTGACGGTGGCGTTTGGCGGCAAAAGTAGGAACTATTTAAAAAATTCAGAAGTGTGCCGTCCTTACTTGAATTAAAAAACAGATAACACACACTAATACAGCCATCACAATTAACACCGGTTATCAGACAGATTCTACACACACCCAAAGTACACGGGGCTACATGACCGTGTTGTCGCAGCCCCTAAACTTAAGAACCAACCAACCAAAGTAGAATAATTCGCTTATCAAGTCTGATGTCTCGCATTTCCAGTCATTATATTATTCAATCACCGGTAGACGTCATGCGTGTTTTTTTTTAAGTAGTACGGAAATTGTTGAAAACCTTCAAATTATTATCCACCTTAATATTCACAGAATAATAAAATAAACAAAAAGTGATAATGGCTGACGGAGCTTTGAACCCGAGCCTACAAACTCGCAAGTCATCTCGTTACTGTGAAACTATTAACATAGCTTTAAGAGCTTCTCCATAAGTCCCCTGACGTGTGTGATATTCAAAACTAGTTGATTACTTGCATCTGAAACTCAAACTGTCTTGTATCGGAATTATATCGTGTGTCCTCAGCTGTCTGGTGGCTTGGGCATGCTGGTCATTTAGCCTTGGGTGAGTGAGGGATTTCTTTCTGATGGCAGTGGTCCTGTCTGGCGAAGTTGGAGCCATTCAGACGATCTAACAGTGGCACCAAACTCTGAGTGATACGAGCCGACACCGTATGACTCCGAGGGCATTGCATTTTGACTTCCTTGGTTGGGGATCGTGGGAGAGCTACTCAGTGTTCCCAAATGTCAATGAAAAATATTCCGTTAAGACTCCAATATTCCATTAGATTAAATTATTAATATTATAGCTTGCCACGGTGGGTGAGTGATTATCGTGCCGGATTACTAACCCCCAAGCCTTGCAGGTTCGCTCCTGGCCATGGTAAGTTTTTTTTTGAATGGCGACAAAAATCACGACACGTATGTCTTACGTTGTTGGCATGTTAAATGACCCATTTGAATTCACTTAGCCGTGTTCATAATGGCAAAATTAATCTCGGGATTTTCCGCCAACGCAAAGCTCCTACTTTGTCCACTAGAAAGCGCTATAGTGCCAAGGAGCTTAGTTATCTGACCTCCTTGACTTTCATAGTCAAATAACAAAGCTTGCACCCAGCACACGAGGCCATACGATATTATTATTATTGTTAGTATGGCAACACTGAAAATGGCTTCAAAGCTATCTTCACTTAAATAATTTGAAATGTAATTGTAGTTCTATAAAATAACGCTCTCATCAGGGAGATGCTGCTGCTGATAATTGTTGTTTTAAGGGGCCTAACATCTAGGTTATCGGCCCCTAATGGTTTGGGTGATAGCGAAAGATGAGATGAGAATGAAAACTATAACTAATAGAAGAAGAAATGGTAAACAGATAAAGGATAAGGCAAATAAAGGACAGGAAGAAAATAAATGCCCTCGAAGAATGAGGATTGAGAGACTTGGAAGGAAGGAAGGAGAGCCATGAAAGGTAGATAGGAAAGAGGAGAAGGTCGTCCTCAAATACAGTGGAAAAGGAGAAAAAAACGGACCCAGCTCAGGAATCACTCGGGATCGTCAACTCCCAAACTCACAAGCCGTGGACCCCTGAGGGTGTAGCACAATCAAGAGTGCACCAGAAGTGGTGGGGCTACACACACCCTGCCTCCTTGAGGGCCTTGAGCAGAAGGCAGGAGATACTGTGAGCCCCTGAGGGTGTAGCACAATCCAGGGTGCACCAGAAGTGGTGGGGCTACACACACCCTGCCTCCTTGAGGGCCTTGAGCAGAAGGCAGGAGATACTGTGAGCCCCTGAGGGTGTAGCACTATCCAGGGTGCACCAGAAGTGGTGGGGCTACACACACCCTGCCTCCTTGAGGGCCTTGAGCAGAAGGCAGGAGATACTGTGAGCCCCTGAGGGTGTAGCACAATCCAGGGTGCACCAGAAGTGGTGGGGCTACACACACCCTGCCTCCTTGAGGGCCTTGAGCAGAAGGCAGGAGTTACTGTGAGCCCCTGATGGTGTAGCACTATCCAGGGTGCACCAGAAGTGGTGGGGCTACATACACCCTGCCTCCTTGAGGGCCTTGAGCAGAAGGCAAGAGATACTGTGAGCCCCTGAGGGTGTAGCACTATCCAGGGTGCACCAGAAGTGGTGGGGCTACACACACCCTGCCTCCTTGAGGGCCTTGAGCAGAAGGCAGGAGATAACGTGAAAGGAAAAAAATCCTCTCGGCACGCCGGAAGGCGGAGGTAGATTTCACCGGGCAAACTAGGGGATAGGCTATAATAGGCAAAATATGCAGGTTTTTGTAGGAGGATCAGACCTCATTGATTGCAAGAAAGTATTTTACATTTGGAGGTTAATTAACTTTTTTTTGTTTTTGTATGCATATTTTTATCATTTTATTGTCTTATGGGGATGGTAACCTTCTTGTCATTTGGGGTTCATTTTTATACTTGTAATCACACTGTCCTTATGCAAGGTTTTGAACTGATGTGTAACTATCTGACAGTCTGTTACTTCTTCACGCAAAATTTTATCTCCCGCAGAGATTTTTGTTGGTTCCTCAGTTTAGGGGCTGCGACAACGTGGTCATGTAACCCCGTGTACACTGGGTGTGTGTAGAATCTGATAAACGGTGTTAATTGTGATGACTGTATTAGTCTGTAATTCAGGTAAGGTCTGCAGACGGTCAATTTTAAGTAGTAGTTCCTAATTTTGTACCATATACTAACGTCAACGACACCTAGTTGTGAACCCGGCTACTAGATGTCATCGCAACCAGCAACTTGCAACGAACGTTGGAACTTCCCCTCCAAAGGAAAGCATGCTGAGGGATTTTAGCGCTCTTAGAAAATCCGACGTCTTTGGCCGGCTTTGAACCAGCGACCTTGGGCATATAAGTTCAGTATGCTACCAGTTAGCCGCTTTCCACAGAGTCAGATGGAAAAATGAATGTGATCTCGTGCAATGGCGTTGTCATAGCAACGTCTGATGGCTCATCCCTTATCAATTTAGAAGCGTTGTCATGACAACCTCTGATAGCACTTGGCATTTTCTTTAATTCCGAAATCATTTTTCTCATCCCTTGGCGTAATGATGGGTCAGATCAAAAATCTTTCAGACTAAGTTTTAGGCAATTATTAGGGGAATATTTTACATTTTGTACGGTTTTGATATTGTGCCTATTAAGAGAGATATGATTAATGTTTCCCGAAAAAAAAACCACTTTTTTCCATCCCTTTGGTCAATGTTTGGTGCTATCAACAACTTTTCAAACAAATTTTTGGCACTTATCCGACACATAGTATGAACTTTGAATGGATTCAATATTTCACGTATTAAGAGAGTTATAGCGATATTTCACTTTTTCGAAAAAAAAAAAAAGACCCCCATTTTCACCCCCTTCTACCGATTTTGCCCATTAACGAACTCGACCGAGATTTTAAGGGGATACATATTATGTAAAACATTCAAAGTGATTGGTGCAAAATTACGGCAGTTATTGTGTCCACAAGAAACTGATACATATGCATATATTTACACACACATATATATATATATATATATATATATATATATATATATATATATATATATATATATATATAACTTTTGAACTGACGGTGGTTTGGGGGTCTGGGGGATGTGAAACGCGAAGATATGTCGAAATTTTCCGGAAGTCGAAACATGGCACCCATTGCAATCGTCAGCTTTCTGACGAAATCTACCTAAAATAGGCTACATAATTAAAAATACTACCATCGACGACACCTAGCTGTGAACTTGGCTACTAGATGCCACCGGAACCATCAACTCGCAACGAACGTTGGAACTTCCCCTCCGAAGGAAAGCATACTCAGTTTTTTTAGCGCTCTTAGTAAATCCGACGACTTCAGCCGGGTTTGAACCCGCGACCTTGGGCTTAGAAGTTCAGCATGCTACCAGTTCCGATACCGAAGTCGCTTCCCACAGACATACGGAAAACTGAATGTGATCTCGTGCAGTGGCGTTGTCATAGCAACTGCTGATGGCTCATCCCTTATCAATTAAAAGTAAAGTTGTCATGGCAACCACTCTTGGCACTTGGCATTTTCTTATAATTTAAATCATTTTGCTCACCCCTTGGCGTAATGGTGGGTTATATCAAAAATTCTTTCAGACAAAAGTTGTAGGTAATTATTGGAGGAATATTGTCCATTTTGTACGGTTTTGATATTGTGCCCATTAACAGAGATTTGATTAATGTTTCCCGAAAAAAAAAAAAAACCACTTTTTCCCACCCCTTTGGTCAATGGTTGGTGCTATCAAAAAACTTTTCAAACATAAATTTTAGGGCCTTATCCGACACATAGTATGAACTTTGAATGGATTCAATAATTCAGATATTAAGAGAGTTATAGCAATATTTCAATTTTTCGAAAAAAGCCTCCCATTTTCACCCCCTTTGACCGATTTTGCCCATTAACGATCTCGACCGAGCTTTTAAGGGGATACATATTATGTAAAAAATTCGAAGTGATTGGTGAAAAATTACGGCAGTTATCGTGTCCACAAAAAACTGATATCTATACATATATACATATATACGTACATAAATTATATATAAACTTTTGAACTGACGGTGGTTTTGGGGTCTGGGGGATGTGAAACGCGAAGATATGTCGACATTTTGCGGAAGTCGAAACATGGGACCCATTGCAATAGTTAGCTTTTTGATGAAAACTACCTAAAAGACGTCTGACCCCTCGAAGAATGGAGGGTATCAGGAAAGATGAGACAAAGGCCAATTGGCGGGAAAGTAAAAGACTCCCTAGGCCTCGGATACCCAAATACCATCGGGGTCGGAAGAGAACAAGAGTTCACGACGGGAGATCGACGGGAAAAGTAACTGAAAGGAGCCTGGCAATGACGGACTCAGCTCGGGTCCCGTGGTCGCCAACCCACATCCCACAAGTTGTGAGCCCCTGGGGGAGAATCATCAGGAAGAGCATCGAGACATAGAAACGACCTCACACAGGGAAGTTCATTGCCTCTTACCCCGACCTTGTGAGAACACCCGGTTTTAGGATAGTTTATCGAACTCGCACTAATATGTCCCAGCCCTGGCGAGCGCTGTCACGCTGTCTTCACTTGTCGGCAGGTTATCGCCCGCGTGTATTCCAATGTCATCTCCAATAACAGCCTTGTCCATTAGGGGAATGTTTTCTGCAATTTTACGCTTTGGTTGATGCTCGCGGGATATTAGAATATTTGGAATGTCATGCAGCAAGTGGAAGGTTTCTAATTGCTGTCATGCAAGAGCAGTTCAGCTGCTTACTCTCGTGGTGGGATGCGATTCAGCACAATACTGAACCTGTTTCTGGTACTGCAGCAAATGTGCCCGTTCATCTCGCGATTACGTGGAATCCGAACCACAGGACATGGCATTCCACTTCGAAAATCTCACATGTATTGACCAATCTTTCTTTATTCGTATCAGGAGCACCAATCACAAATATATGTCACAAATGGTAAACAGTGAAAATCAAATACAAATAATAATAATAAGGTTAATAAAGACACAAAGTACTCGGCAAACTATTCTAAATCCAATATTAAGTAAGGACACCGACATACAAGTCAATTGAAGAACTCACAAACATCTGACTGCCAGGTAACCCGCAACCAAATTAAACGTTCTTTGTCCAGTAACGGGCGACGTCAATAGCATTCGGATTGGCAAGTGTTAAATCTTCCATTGTGCATGTTGCTGGACATAGTGGGCACTGGTAAAGATGTTGGACTGTCTGTAGTTCCCCACAATCACAGAAGAGAGAGCCACTCGAAAAAACCCATTTCTGCAGGTTCATCTTGGTTTTTCCAACTCCAGTCCGTAGTCTGTTGAGCGCCTTCCATACGGCCCGGAGGAAGGCTTTCTTTTGGGGTCATCCAGCCGGACAGATGACCTGTTCTTTCCTTCTACCTTGGTGACAGGCAAACAGCTAGACCTGTAAGCCACCACGCCCCGAAAGCATAGGCCTATGTTGATAAGCTAGATTATGCAGTTGGGACAGCTTCGGTGGCGCAGTTGGTAGCATGCTGAGCTTCCATGCCCAAGATCGCGGGTTCAAACCCGGCTGAAGTCGTCAGATTTTTAAGAGCGTCAAGAATCGCTCAGTATGCCTTCCTTCGGAGGGGAAGATGAGCCGACGGTCCATGTCATAGATTTACGGCATGTAAAAACCTCCCACTAACTTCAATTGTGTGAGCTAAATTTGTAGGTTAGATTTGATTAACGCTCTATTAAGTTCCAACGTTCGTCGCCAGGTGCCGGTTGCGGTGGTATATAGTAGACAAGTTCCCTGCTAAGTGTCGTTGACGGTAGCATTTGGTAGCAAATGTAGGAACTACTTGAAATTGATAGTCAGCAGTCCTTACCTGAATTACAGATAACACACACTAATACAGCCATCACAATTAACACCGGTTATCAGACAGATTCTACACACACCCAAAGTACACGGGGCTACACGACCGCGTTGTCGCAGCCCCTAAACTGAGGAACCAACCATCCAGAATCTGCATTTCACAAATGCTCTGAAACTTAAAGCTGGATGTACAACTTTAGCGCTCAGCTGAGCCTACGAGTCTGTACAGTCTCAGCCAAGACCAGACTTGGTAGCTGCTCGTTCAAAGATTGATAAGTGATAAGTTTTATAGAAAAAATGAAATACTATTAAACTCACAACATGGATTCAGAACGGAAAGATCTACACAGACAGCAATTTATGAATGTATTAATAGTATACTGAAATTAATTGACTATAAGGATTATGTAACTGGCATATTCTTGGATTTATCGAAAGCATTTGATGTTGTTGACCATAAAATTCTCCTTACAAAACTAAATCAATATGGTATTAGAGGTCGAGCTAATAAATGGATAGAGTCCTACTTAACAAGGCGTAAGCAAATAGTAAGCTTGAGACACAAGGATGATGGAACCAAATTACTCAATGAAACATTGTCCAATGAGGGAATTATTAAATTTGGAGTACCCCAGGGATCGGTTTTGGGCCCACTACTCTTTCTTCTTTATATCAATGATATAACGATACAACACTCGTAATAAAAGGTGAGACTAAGCAGGTCTTACAGCAGTCTGCTGACTCCGTTACAGAAGAGTTAACCAAAGAGTCACAAGATAATCGCCTTATAATAAACTACACACATCAAAAAAAGTTTTGCATCACCTCGGTTCCAAGAGTTCCGGAACCTTTAAATACAAAGGGAATAGAGATCAACACAAACAACATTTCAGCTCGTTTTATTGCTCATGAGACCCACACATTGCATGTTGTACCATCATACAGCTAGACTTTCAGCATTTGTGGTCCAGATTGCAGTACACACCACTACCTCTAATACCCAGTAGCACGTCCTCTTGCATTGATGCATGCCTGTATTCGTCGTGGCATACTATCCACAAGTTCATCAAGACACTGTTGGTCCAAATTGTCCCACTCCTCAACGACAATTCGGCGTAAATCTCTCAGAGTGGTTGGTGGGTCAAGACGTCCATAAACAGCCCTTTTCAACATATCCCAGGCATGTTCGATAGGGTTCATGTCTGGCGAACATGCTGGCCACTGTAGTCGAGCGATGTCGTTATCTTGAAGGAACGCATTCACAAGATGTGCACGATGAGGTCGAGAATTGTCGTCCATGAAGACAAATGCCTCTCCAATATTCTGCCGATATGGTTGCACTATGGGTCGGAGGATGTCATTCAGGTATCGTAAAGCCGTTTCGGAGCCTTCCATGACCACCAGTGGCGTACGTCGGCCCCACATAATGCCACCCCAAAACATCAGGGAACCACCACCTTGCTGCACTCGCTGGACAGTGTGTTTAAGACGTTCAGCCTGACCAGGGTGCCTCCAAACACGTCTCCGACGATTGTCTGGTTGAAGGCATATGCGACACTCATCGGTGAAGAGAACGTGATGCCAATTCCGTGGGGTCCATTCAGCATGTTGTTGGGCCCATCTGTACCGCGCTGCATGGTGTCGGGGTTGCAAAGCTGGACCTCGCCATGGACGTCGGGAGTGAAGTTGCGCATCATGCAGCCTATTGCGCACAGTTTGAGTTGAAACACGACGTCCTGTGGCTGAACGAAACGCATTATTCAACATGGTGGCATTGCTGTCAGGGTTCCTCCGAGCGGCAATCCGTAAGTAGCGGTCATCCACTACAGTAGTAGCCCTTGGGCGGCCTGAGCGAGGCCTGTCATCGACAGTTCCTGTATCTCTGTACCTCCTCCATGTCCGAACAACATCGCTTTGGTTCACTCTGAGACGCCTGGAAACTTCCCTTGTTGAGAGCCCTTCTTGACACAAAGTAACAATGCGGACGCGATCGAACTGCGGTATTGACCTTCTAGGCATGGTAGAACTACAGACAACATGAGCAGCGTACCTTCGTCCTGGTGGAATGACTGGAACTGATCGGCTGTCGTACCCCCTCCGTCTAATAGGCCCTGCTCATGCATGGTTGTTTACACCTTTGAGCAGTTTTAGTGACATCTGTGAACAGTCAAAGGGACTGTATCTTGGATACAATATACACAGCCAACGTCTATATGCCGGAGATCTGGGAACCGAGGTGATGCAAAACTTTTTTTGATGTGTGTATAAAAAATCAGTATGTCTAAATGTCCACACTATACCGAATAGGAATCCTGCGAAGCCCAATATAACATTAAATGGTCATCAAATAGATAATAAATCAGAAACAAAGTTTTTAGGACTATGGATACAACATGACTTTAAATGGAATAAACATATACAATATCTCAATACTAAACTGAACTCGATGTGCTTTGCGTTACGTATTTTGAAAACCTGCACTAGCATGTACACATTAAGAAATACTTATTTTGCTTATTTCCATTCATACTTATGATATGGGGTCATATTTTGGGGTATGTCGCCAGATGTACTAAGCACGTTTAGGATACAAAAGAGGGCGATTAGAATTATGGCAAATGTAAACTCTAGAGAATCATGCAGTCCTCTGTTTAAAGAGTTAAACATTCTCCCACTGCCCTGCATTCATATCTTTGAAAGTATTATGTTTTTTAAAAAGAATTTAACGAATAAAGACATTTTTCTTAAAACAAACAATGAAGTTCATAGGCATAACACAAGACAAAATCAAAACATTCATATTTCACACACACACACACACACACACACACACACACACAAGCATATATCAAAAAGGAACTTTTCACACAGGAGTTAAATTACCGTATACAATAAACTACCCCAATATATAAAACTACCCCCAAAAATAAAAACCTTCGGTAGAATGTTGAATGCTTATCTGCATTGCCATTGTTTTTACTCAGTAGTTGAATATCTTAGCGTATAGGAGCGATGAAATCTATAATTATATTTTACTTTTCTATTTTAATTGTAATACCTAGCTGTAAGTTGTTGTATTTATAGAATTAAGTTTTCATAATAGATTGAGGTGTAAATAGTTGTCCAATAAGATTGTATCTCTTAAGATCTGTTAGTATAATAAG
Source organism: Meconema thalassinum (assembly GCA_946902985.2). Lineage (NCBI taxonomy): Eukaryota > Metazoa > Arthropoda > Insecta > Orthoptera > Tettigoniidae > Meconema > Meconema thalassinum. The sequence goes on from OX336396.1 coordinate 5,416,278, forward strand.
TTATAAATAGCTATTGTATTTGTAATATATACCTGTAAGTTCTTTTATTTAATAGATGTAATTACTGACGTGTCCTATATCAAAAATGTATTGTATACATGTAATTGATCAAATGGATTAATACAAATCTAATCTAATCTAATCTAACTTTTCTTTCCTTTCTGATTTCTGCGATGATACCTTGGTTCAAGTCCCAGTTAGACTTGTGTTCAGATGAACTCGCTGTTCCGCTCCAAGGTTGCAGGATCGAATCCAGGCGCTGTCAGTTGGCATTTGAGGGTGCGCAAATGCTAGAGGAAACTTCAGCCGCAGCCCCGTGGTCGCCGCGGTCTCGTGTTACGGAATCCGTTGCGGGCAGCTGAATCCTCCTCCCTCGAGTCATTAATGATAATTACTCTGTAATAAGCGGGTCTAAGCGGAACTTGAGGGCCCCTCAATCTGATGAGCCGGGGCCACTTCCGGACACGTGCCCTCTACAAACAGGTGCGACAAACTTATTAGCAAAATTAACTTTTACAAGTATTCGAGCAAATCTCGCCATCTTGGCTCGTGCCACGTCGCACGCGAACTATTGTTCTACACAACGGCAGTGCAGACAACTTACCGATCCTGGGGTATTTTAGTTCAAATTGCTAGGTTTATCCTCATTTAAGTTTACTCTAGTCCGGCGATGAAATATGACGTGCGTTATAGCTTTCACATTAGCAAAATAACCAACGATGGACGAAGCAAAGAGGAAATACAAAATAAGTTGGCTCAGGCAAGGAAACCATTTCTACGGAAAAGGAATCTGTTGACATCGAATATAGATTTTGGCATTAATAATAATAATAATAATAATAATAATATCGTATGGCCACGGGTGGCGGGTGCAAGCTTTGTAATTTGACATCCAGAGGGCAGCTTGCGTGTCGAATTTCGTTGTTCCTTTAAACACTATGAAAGTCAAGGAGGTTAGATACCTAAGCTCCTTGAACACTATAGCGCTTTCTAGTAAAGAAATGAGGAACTTGGTGTTGGCGGAAACTCCCGAGTTTAATTTTGCCATTATGAACACGGCCTACTGAATTCAAATGGGTTCTCTGACATGCCAACATCGTATGACATGCGTGTCGTATTTTTGTCGCCTTAAAAAAAACACTTACCACGGCCAGGAGCGAACCTGCAATCTTGGGGTTAGTAGACCGATACGCTATCCACTCACCCACCGTGGTATTAGGAAGTAATTTTTTAGAGCCTTTGTCTGGAGCGCGGTGCTCTATGGAAGTGAAACTTGGACTATTGAAGCAGCAGAAAGGAGGATAATTGAAGCGTTTGAAATGTGGTGTTACAGGAGAATGATGAAGATCAGATGGGTAGATGGTGTTACAAATGAAGAGGTATTAAGATGAGTGGGAGAGGAGAGATGTTTCTGGCGACTGGAGATAGATTTGTAGGACTCATACTAAGACACCTCGGAATAGCAAGCTCAGTTATGGAAGGAAGGGTCGAGGACAAGAATTGTAGGGGTAGACCAAGGTTAGAATATTGTAGCTATGTAGAGATGAAACGATTAGCTCAGGACAGGGAGGCATGGAGCGCTGCATGAGACCAGTCAAAAGACTCAAACAAGAACAATCCCAGCCAAGCTTCACACACTCACGGTATTGTTGGACACGGCGCAGCTGAATTGTTGATTCTACTGCTAAAGAACGGCGGTGATCGCTGATACAGTTTTGAGTGCAACATGTTCAATTTACGGAGTCATTATCTCATATTGAGCAAAACATTGAGCCAAGGAAATACATAAATGTGGACGAACGATAAAAACCAAATAGACTGATAACGGAGCCAACTAAAAACTTCAAATAACTGTTGGCGTTTTTAGTTCAGTGGAGCGTGGCTAATTCGAACTTCTATCATTCGAAGTTTTCTCTTGGTCCCTAGCATTTTATACACAATCAATGCTAACAAATCGTGGTTAATTCGAATTATATTTTGGATAAACAGTTGGGTGAGGAATTCCCGAAAATCGACGTTGTATCATTGGCATGCGACCCATTCTCGATTGTTTTGTCTACGTGACTCCGAAAAACAAGATCTGGCGATGAACTCGTGGAGGAAGTTCCCGGAAAAACTGTTCCGAGTGCAGCCCTAACAACAAACAAAATTACATATCTTAGGCGTTTAAAAAAATAGAAATGACGTAAGTGATTCTATTTTCCGTTCCTCAAATTTGTTCGATTCTTTTGTGATGGCCGAGAGACTTATCTGTAGGAAACAGGTACACATCTCTTTTTTTTTTTGAAAAACAGTAGATTTCTCTAAGACTTAACTACATTGCTGGATTACTACTGTCGTTAAATAGGTGAATAGTACATTTTGGTTTTATTTTATCAAATGAAACTTTTGAGGTAATTCACGATACAGTCATTGTACCGTGCCGTTGTCTGTTAATCTGCTTGTTGAACGTTAATCATTATGTAAGCGTAATACATATTACATAAGCACTTTACTTGTTAAAAAACTATGTAATATTATGTTTAATAAAGGTTCTTGGATGGAAACCTAAAATTTGATTGTTTTCTCCACCCTTTTCAAAGAACTTTCTTAATTCGAATTTTGGATACTTCGAATTTTTTTACTGATCTCTTGAGGTTCGAATTATCCAAGTTCCACTGTAATATAATCCTAGCAATTAATAGACATTCGTGGTGTTGATTGGATCTATAGACGTGGGGCGAACTCTCTACATGAAGGATAACGATAAGATGCCTCAACCCACGAGAACTAGCGCAAGGCTATTTTTCACCCGAGGCGTAAATAATGCTCTATATTTTCGTTTTGGTCAGCCCTTATTTCCTGTCGCTTACTGTACCTCCCTTCCTGGCCTTGAACTTCACCCTGTAAAACAACCATGTCCATAGCTTTTCGAACACTCAAGTTATTTCTATATTATTTACGGTCGGGTCAGATTTACCCATGGCGCCAGTCCTCGCGTGACGATTTTCGGCTTACGTTAGTCGGGACAATCTGTAAAATATAAGGGGGAAAATCCACCTATTTTGGTGCAGCACAATAACATAGCTCACGGTTTTGTTCGCCTGGGCGTAGTGCTGGTCACACACCCTAGTTGTATCCCCGACCCGTATGCTCAAGCTCCAGGACACTGCCCTTAGTGGCGGTAGAGGTGGAATCCCTCGCCTAGTCCGTGGGAAAAGCCGATCCTGGAGGATAAAATGGTAGCTATTCTATTCTATTCTTTATGTCGACGATGTCGAAATGTAAATATTATGTCAGAAAAGTGTATCATAATGAGGGTCGTTATAGTACTATTCTTCATTATGAAGCAGTTTCTCCAGCCAATCAGAGCTCATTCATTGACCAATTAGGTAAGGATAGCTTCGCACATGCGCTCAAAATCCAACATGTCGGACATGAAATACATGATTTGAAAGTTCAAATTGGATATCGGATCAACCATTACGGTAACAAGAAAATACTATGACATGCAAGAAATTTATGAATCTACGTCCAGAAGTTAGCAACACAGCATCCTTCTACATAAATAACCGTCCCATATATTCGCGTAAATAAACTGGCGAATATGAGACAAGAAATAGCACTGTTCATTAATATCCCAAACTCCAATTTCTACACAGCGCATTGCTTTCAAATTACTTCGGTGACGATATTACTGAATGCTAGAGCTGGGCGGCACTAGACACCATGCAGGCTGTAAACAATAATATTGCCAAGCAAAGTAAATGGTCTCTGCTTTCGAAGTGCTTTGACCCACGCATGCGCTCTGTTCAGTCAGCACAGCCAGCGCACTCTGTTCACTAACTGAAGTAACTGAATGCCACAGATATTTATGAATATTTATGTTAAAACATATAATAAAGTTATAATTATCGTCGAACATAAACTACTCGCCTATAATGGTAATGAACACACTCGTATGGAAATTATAAAACTCGCTTTTGCTTGAAATCTTATTTTTATGTATTTCAGTTCATTAATTTCTTTTTGTTTTGGAAGTCATCCAAGGCTATTTCTAATTCCTTCATATCTTCTATAATTTCCTTAATCCATTCTACTTGTTGTTTCATATTCCAAAGTTTCTCAACAATATTTCTAGATAATCTGGTTTCCAGTGTCCTCATAATGTGACCAAAAATAACAATAAGTTCCGTGACGAACTAAAGAGCCTACTTTTCTTAAAATTTAAGATTCATGCCAATGATTAATCTATATGGATCTATCTAGAATAATGACGAAATTAAGTTGGTAATATCAAATTTCTAATTAGTTCGAAATACTGTATACCTGGTATAATGTAGCCTAATTGAGCACTACAGTTGGCAGGCCTGGTGACTGAATATATTCTTAGTTCCATCACTTAAGATACAGAATACAAAATTTGGTTGAAGTCCAATGGATAGCATAGATGTTACATGCAGTTAAACATTGGATTTAACAGCGCGCGTAAAATTTTGTTGGCAACAATGTCATGCATGTATTGGTCAGAAATAATCTGAAATAATATGATTTATTGTTGTGCCAATTCTGAATGAAATCCATTAATTAGTATAGAAGTTACATGCATTTTGAAATTGGACCTATCAGCAGGCTTAGAATCATGTTGGCAGCACTGACGTATATTAGTTACTCCAAATATTAATCTAGAACGCCAGGTACTATACGTGTGCAAAGTTTAGAGCTATTGGCTTGCATACTTCCTGATATATTGATATTAGGGTAACAAAAATAGAGACAACATTTATTAACAGTTGGCAGCCCTGGTTGCTCTTAAGAATACGCAGTCATATCTGTTTATGTACACATAGCACATACGAAATTTGGTTGAAATCCAAATGATAGTATAGAAGTTACATGTATTTAAAGTTGGACCTCTCAGCAGGCTTAGAATCATGTTGGTAGCACTAACGTATATAAGTCACTCCAAATTAATATATAATGGCAGGTACTATACGTGTGTATAGTTTAAAGCTGTTGGCTTGCATACTTTCTGATATATGGGTATTTGGATATTTAAAAAAATGAGAGGATTTATTAACAGTTGGCAGCCCTGGTGGCAATTAATTATACGTTCAGTCATATGTGCTTATGTACACATAGCACATACGAAATTTGGTTGATATCCAATTGATAATGTAGAAGTTATATGCATTTACAATTTAGACCTATCAGCAGGCTTATAATCATTTTGGCAGCACTGCCATGTATGGTCTCCTGAAAATTAAACTGCAATATTATTAACTATACGTGTGCCAATTTTGAAATAGCTCCCATTTATAGCTTCTAAGATATCCAAAATGGAGCTAAAATTTCAATTGCGATTCAGAAGTTGGTAGAACTGACATCATTTTCAAATATGGCCGTGAGATAGTCAGGTATAGATCTTTACTCATACCAAATTTTGTTTCGATTGCTGCAGCCGTTTAGGAGTTGATAGGGGGGTGGGGGGGGGGGGGGGGGGCAGAGACAGACAGACAGACAGACACACATTTGCCCGATCTCATAAGTCTACTTTTTCCTCATTTTTGCAAAATGTGAAAAGTAGGCTAATACATAAAGCTGATCCCTAGAAGAAGGAGGGCACAGGAAAGATGAGACAAGGGCCAATTAAGGCGGGAAAGTGAAGGACTCCCGAGGCCTCGGATATCCTAATACCTGCGGGATCGGAAGAGAACCTGAGTTGGCCTAGGGAGGCCTATAGGAAAGAAGACGGAGAGGAGCCCGGCACAAGTAAGTGGAAGCAATGCCGGACTCAGCTGGGGTCCCGTGGTCGCTAACCCACGTCGCACTAGATGTGAGCCCCGGGAGGGAAAATTAAAATTAACAATAATTAATATTAGAGTAAAACAATTGAAATTAAATTAAAATAAATATAAATAAAAGATCTCCAATAATATTCTGCCCTGTAAAGGGTTAATGTAGACCAAGGGGAACACATTATCTAGCGTCCGTATCCCTCCCTATATTATTGTGCTAAGGTCCCATTAACACCAACCTACAGGTTCAGCATAACCCAATGCGTAAGCGAAACGCACTCACTTACCCTTTAAATGCCTCACAATTAAATAAATACTTAAAAACATGTATATTTACAATGAAATAATGAAAGAATGCAACACGGTAACCATGGTAATAGAATCTATTTCTGTGAGACGCAATGCAATTCCAATTATTACATTACTGTGAAATTTTCCAGACGGTTATACGGTTATCACTGAACCAAATTAAGCTGTAAAATTCATCAATACATACAGTATAATGCGCTTAAGGGGGTCAAGGGGCACTCTAGAATTTTTTCACGCAATTTTCACGGGTGAGTGTGGTACGAAAGGTCTTTTTCACTCGACTATAAAGGGTCCCCGAAAACCACATTTAAAGGCTCTTAAATTAACAGTGTCTGTGATATTCCCAGAAAACTAACTTCGCTCTGATATACCTATGAAGGAATGACAAACCCCTAACCACTGCACCAGTAGCTGAACTGATAAAGTCTGATTATTCATTACCAATGGGAACACATTATCTAGCGTTCAAATACTGCACCGTATGACTATTAGAGATAGAAATAGCTACCAATTAATTGTGCTCAACAAAGGGAGATGTGCTGCGACCTGACGACGTTGAGTCGACACATTCCAAGCAGACAACAGATGCAAAATCCGTGAGGAAGAAGAAGCAGATAGCGGAGGAGCAATTTGACAGCCATATGGTGTTAACTCTAAATCTAGCGTCAGACGACACAAACTGCAATAACGGTACGGTACAGCAGCTGGGGCCTTTACTGTATATACCTTACTAACTACACACCCGGAAGCTTTGCTAAACCTTCAAATTTTCACACAACCTTAGATAGAGGGTGTTAGTTTCTTCACTCTTCGCATATGCGCCGTCTATTGTTAACCCACACTAATTACGACCCAAAACGACTAATGGATCGTTTTTAACCGAAGAACACACCAAGACCGACTACAATGTAATATTGTAGTCGTTAGTTAGTTATTATTGTTTTAAGGGGCGGAACTACGAGGTCATCTGCATCTCTTAACACAGATTGAAGAATACAAAGTGGAGAGCGGTAATACTTACAAAAGGGAATTCAGAACGAAAATGCTCACAAAAGGAATAAATTGAAAGATACCCACAACTTGTAGGTTAGGTTCAAAATACCTACAAAATGCAATGCAGAGTCGAAATACTTACAAAATGCAACTGATATTCAAAATACTTACAAAATGCAAATGAGATTGGAAATACGTACAAAATGCAATTGAGGTTCAAAATACTTACAAAATGTAATTGAAATTGAAAATACACAATGCAATTCAGATTGAAATAACTCCCATTTCAGATCCAAAATACTCACAAAGTGCAATTGAAATTCAAAATGCTTACAAAATGCAATTTAGATTCAAGATATTCAAAAGATGCAATTGAGAATCAAAATACTTGCAAAATGCTCATCCCTACAAAGTGCAATTTAGATTGAAAATACTTGCAAAACGGGGTTTAGGTTGAAAATTCTTACAAATTGCAATTGAAATTAAAAATACAGTATTCACAATCGGATCTCCGGACTCCCGACATTATTGAAAGACTTACTAAAAAGCAATTTAGATTGTCAATCGTTACAAAATGCAATTGAGGTTGAAATTTCTCGCAACTTAGATCGAAAAAACTTACAAAATGCAACGTAGAAAATACCTACAAAATAAAGTGTAGATGAAAAAAAATCGCTAAAGGGAATGTAGATACACGAGGAGCCAATAAACAAAAACAGTGCGGGAATCTTAAAGAGCAAAGGAAATATAATGAAAAGAAAACAAGAGGTCTGACCCCTCGAACAATGAGGGATCAGGAAAGATGAGACAAGAGCCAATTAAAGCGGGAAAGTGAAAGACACCCTAGGCCTCGGATATCCTAATACCGTCGGGGTCGGAAGAGAATAAGAGTTGACCAAGGGAGGTCGACAGGAAAGAAGACGGAGAGGAGCCCGGCATAGGTAAGTGGAAGCAATGCCGGACTCAGCTGGGGTCCCGTGGTCGCTAACCCACGTCCCACTAGATGTGAGCCCCTGGTGGGATATTGTAGTCGGTCTTGACCAAACGATTCAATGCCAACCTCACTGAAGTCGATTGGCCAACGGCATAAATCGTGTAAACTCGCGCAGGATGAAAGTAGTGCTAAGCAGTCGCCATGTTATCCTACATCATTAGACAGACTCAGTGTCAAATTAACATATAAATTGTTTATTGTTTTAAGGGACGGAACAACCAGGTCATCTTCCCCAATTAACATGTAGGCTAAGTCAGTTATGATGAAGTCAAAATATGATGTTTTATGTCCAAATTTGCACTCGCAAAATTATTTTCTTTTCCTTTCCTGAAAATGTTGTTTTAGATGTGAAATTCTAGTTTTACATGCTGAGTCTCTATGCCCAAGATCGCGGGTTCAAACCCGGCCGAAGTCGTCGGATTTTGCAAGAGCGTTAGAATCCCTCAGTATGCCTTCCTTCGGAGGGGAAGTAAAGCCAGCGGTCCCATGTCATAGATTTATGGCATGAAAAAAGACTTTCCACTAACTACATTTGTGCAAGCTAAAATTTGTAGGTTAGTTTGATAACGTTATATTAGTTACAACGTTCGCCGCCAGGTGCTGACTGCGATGGCATTTAGTAGCCACGTCCGCAGCTAAGTGTCATGGATGGTAGCATTTGGTAGCAAAAGTAGGAACTACATGGAAAAAATGGATCGTCTGCGGTCATGTAGCCCCGTGTACTTTGGGTGTGTATAGAATTTGTCTGATAACCGGTGTTAAGGCGACACTCCTGAGATAAACAGATATTTTTACCTAATGCATGGATTTTCACGAAACTTTGTGGGAATGTCACCCAAACAAAAGTAGAGATATCACAAACATTTGTTTCATATACAATTAATAGTTTTTCCAAAATATTTTATTTATTTTTTTGGAATTTTTAATTCCATTTTTTTCATAGATTTCAAATGACATATTAATGGAAATGTGGAATTAGGTAGATAATACTTCTTTAAAACACTACGTATCGATTTTTCTGTAAATAATATATATAATGAGATATTATAGTACTAAATTTGTGTACTTTTTTGTTCAAAAATTTTGGACTTTTAAATCCCTACTACTGGGAAGAATTCTGCAATCAAGGATTCCATACGCAGGTTTCCTAATATAGCTGTGATACATATACCATACAAATTTTGTTACATTTGGCAGAATATTATGGGAGAAAAATGGGAGAAAAATGTAAAATTACAATTGGCGGGTAAATTAAAGCAAAGTTGAAGTGACGTTATCTTCCTGATCCATTACCTAGAAGTCACCAGAACCGTATGTTTTTCCTTCCTTTTGTTTCTTAGCAGCTTCTGTACGAATATTGGTAATTCTGGAAGCTTGTCTAGTATCTTGATACACAACTACAAGCGGTTACTTTTATTGATTTGATTGAAAGGAACATGACAATACAATCAGTTCAGCAGATGCCACGCCCATTTCTGCTGTGTGCAGACTGACAAACAAAGCACTATTAAGGTGATAAATTGTTTGAATTCAACGGAATAACTTTGTGACAAGAAAAAATAAATTCAATCCTTTCAATTTCAGTCATTAAAAAAAATTCACCAAAATGAACAAAATATCGACTTTTATCTCCGGTTTGTCGCCTTAATTGTGATGGCCGTATTAATGTTATCTGTACTATACTATTCAGGTAGAAGGACTGCAGACCTCAGCCATCCTCTAAGTGGTATTCTGTGGTTTCCCACTTCGTCTTCGGGCAAATGCCGGGATGGTAGCTAGTTTCAGGCCACGGCCACCTCCTTCCCTCTTCCTTTCCCCTCCCTCATGAGGCCCTGCTCGCTTTGCAGGTGAGGCCGCCTGGGCGAGGTGCTGATCCCACCTCAGCAGTTGTATCCACTCCGACCAGATGTTCCCAGCTCTAGGACACTGCCTGAAAGGTGGTAGGGGTGAGTTCCCTCGCTGAGTCCTTGGAAGCCACCCCGCTGGGGGGTAAACTCGATTTCTAAAAAAAGAATAGTTTCACTCTAAGATAATTTAATAATTTTAATGTTCTAAAAGTTTGATAATAATTATCATTCATTATGAGCTTATTTACATTTGTTTATAATGTTCTTAGGCCTACCATTTTTAAAACGTGAAACTCTTAAATGTTTGTGTTAAAGAAATTGTTTGATGCACTTTATGTCGAGGAGATAATATCTGGTGTTCAGTAATATTAACACTTTTATTTTTTCGCAGCAGGGCAGCTTGCATGTCCAATTTTGTTGTTCCTTGGAACGCTATGAAAGTCAAGGAGGTTAGATACCTAAGCTTCTTGACACTATAGCGCTTTCTAGTAGGTAAATGAGGAATTTTGTGTTGGCGAAAAATCCCGAGATTAATTTTGCCATTATGTACACGGCCTACTGAATTCAAATGGGTTCTTTAACATGCCAAGAACGTATGACATGCACGGTGAGATTTTAATCGCCTTAAAAAAAAAACTTACAACGGCCAGGAGCGAACCTGCAAGTTTGGGGTTGGTAGTCTGACACGATAACCACTCACCCACCGTGGCAAGCTAATTTTCTAGTGTTTCTTCCCTAACGACATAATTTTCGTTTTTAGCCTACTTTCGATTTTTGCAAAAAATGAAAGTAGACTTATGAGATCAACACAAGGCGAAAAATTGTGTGCCTGTGTGCGTGTGTGTGTGTGTGTACTCTGAATGTCTGTCCCCCCCCCCCCCCCCCCCCCCCTATCAATTCGAACACGGTGAAACCGAATTAAAGAAATTTGGTATAGAGGTAGCACTAGCAAAGGGCACCTCAGTGTCATGTTTTATATCGCCGCCATCTTGACGGAAACGTAATGGCGGCCACCCTAATGTTAAAAGCTTAAATCATATTACGACCAACCTAGTCATCTGATCTGTACCAAATTTTGCAACATTATGCCTTTATGTACGAAGAATCTTTTGACCAAACTACAAGGTCATCAGCCCAATAATTTGCGGATGGCTGCCATGTATGTGTGCAAATCGATTCCCCCTATCTATTCAAATTCGGTAAAACCGAATTAAATGAAATTTGGTACAGAGGTAGCACTAGCAAAGTGCACCTCATATTCATGTTTAATATCCCTATAGCACGTTGTATTTCAACAAGCTACTACAACCAACATTCAATATTTTTTTTAGCGTATGGCTTTTAGTGCCGGGAGTGTCCGAGGACATGTTCGGCTCGCCAGTTTTGTAGCTGCTTCGAGGCGGACACCCAATGGGTGAGCTACACGTACCGTCGCGTGTGGAGTGTTGTCTGGGGAGGAAGGTGTGAATGTAAGGACGGGGAATTGGAAGGTAGCGGCTGTGGCCTATAGTTAGGGACCTACCCCGGCATTTGCCTGGAAGGAAGATGGGAAACCACAGAAGACCATCTTCAAGGTTGCCGGCGGGGGGATTCGAACCTCTTCGCCTTCCGGATGTGAGCGACTGCCAGCAGTCATGCCGTAACGACCACGGCTAACTCACCCGGTGAACATTCAATTATACTCCTTGAAAAGGACAAAGAGTTATAACAATACCCATGCATTTAGGAGAAAGTAGGCTATATGTTCTTTACTGAACATCTTGTTGAAATGGTGATTTTCACACAATGTTCCCAAGTTGGCTTGTGCTAAGGATAAGCTGAGTTGTGCCATCAATGACGGAGTGTTATACTGTCTCCAATAAGTGTTCATGAGCCCCAGGTTCGGAACCAGTGCCACTATGTGCTGGTTTTGGTTTCTGTTCGCGACATCTGGTTGGCTTGGCGACGGGATGTTGCATCACAACTCGCAGGTGAACTGATAAACCTGCACCAGGTCTTTGCGAGGGTCACACGACAATAGTTGTTACAGTGCCAATCAAAATGCAGGCAAGTTATCCAATACAGAGTGAACATCAAGATGCAAATTTAATGTATTTATTTATCGTATGGCATTTAGTGCCGGGAGTGTCCGAGGACATGTTCGGCTCGCCAGAGGCTGTAGCTGCTTCAATGCTACAAGTTCCAACTTTCACTACCAGATGTCACTGAGCGTTGTTACTATGATAGAGCGTTTCAACGAAATCTAACCTAGAAATTTTGCTTCTCACAAGTTTAGTTAGTGGAAGGATCTTTTACATGCCATAAATCTATGACATGAGACCGCCGGCTTTACTTCCCCTCGGATGGAAAGCACACTGAGGAATTTTTAACGCTCTTAAAAAATCCGAATACTTCGGCCGGGTTTGAACCCCTGATCTTGGGCACAACAGTTCAGCATGATAGCAACTACCCCACCCAAGCCGCAAATAACGATAGGAGTGATCCCTGTTGCTTTATGAATATTCCAATTTTACTTTTACTCATTCGAGGGCTGCCACAAGTGTAAACGTAGTGGCTGTGGTAATGTCCCTAACAAGAAGAGTTATTAAACATTTAATGCAGCCAAGTGGACATAGGTTTACAAAAATACTATTTATATAATCTTAATTTCTATTGATTCGCATAATCACTGATTGTCCTTGTTCTTTTTGTACAGATTTCCAAGAGGTCTTAGTGATCGCATGTTATGTCCACACAGTGGATCAATATGGAACAGTTGACACTTGCATGTAATTGAAGGCTCACGATACGTCTTGTGACAAATGATGTGATGGAAGCCGTGTACTGCCATTCTTGTATAGACGTGACGCATTTAAAAGTTTGCTTTCGTCCATGATCCATCAATCATGGCGCCAGATGCAAAACAACTCTTCTCGCTTTTGTATGAGTGTTGCCAATAAGTTCTCTGATGCATTTGTGTTGGGCAGATGTATTTGTGTCTTAAGATCTTCTATGAGGAAGGATTCCCTTGCCAGAATCTTGTTGTCTTTGAAACTCCAATTGCTTTCTTAATGTATACTGCTTTTACTCTTTCTAATGTGGAGAGGTTTTTCATTGAGAGATACGGCCGGATTATTTCGATGTCATACGTCAATATTGTCAGTATTTTTGCTTTGAATAGAGACATTGCTGTGTCTAATCCGAGGGATCTTATATAACTTATTCCATGCATAGCCTTTATTGCATGTGTAGCTTTTTCTAATAGCCTACATGTTTTGTGAAACACTTAGCGCTTGTTTGAAATGTGATTCCTAGATACTTGAAATCTGGAGTGATCTTTAGTTGCTGTCCTTGTAAGTAGATTTTTGCTGTTGCAGGAACTTTTTCTCCATTCCGGAATACCATCATTTCTGTTTTTGGAACCTTTATTTCAAACCCATGCATGTAGCACCATTCTTCTACATCACTTATTGTTTTTGTAATATTTCCACGTCTTTTGATGCTATTTCTATGTCATCAGCATAGACGCAAAAAATTATGCATTCTCTTTGGATTATTGTTGATACTTCTTCCGCAGCAAGAATGAAAAGCAAAGGACTTAGCGGGTCGCCCTGTAGAACTCCGTTTGTTTGAAGTATTGGCTCTGAAATTGAGAGACTGTCTGAGACTCGAATTGTATTCCATTGCAGTATTGATCCTATGATTTGTGTCGATTTGCTATTTTCGTTTAAGACTTCTTTCAATTTGTTCATTATTAAGCAAGAAGAAGGTTTATACAAGTGCATAAATTCACGAGAAATATTAGAATTGTTCTTCTTGTCTGGTCCAATAGGTACGTTTCCCTCGAGTTATTGCACAGTATCTACATCTTCGGGTTGGTCGCTCTCGGACTCAAATCGATAATCATTTCGTTTCCGACTGTGCCTTGAACGTGATGAAGTCAACGTGTCTGATTCTTCCTCAGCAGTCAGGACAATGTTTGGGCATGTGAGATAATGACTCTGAGGGGATAGTGTTTACCGTGCTGCGGAAAGCTCGCGAAATTCATAGAAAAATTAGACTTTTAAAACAGTGGTAATTTATGGTTTCCAACTTTGATTTTGTCCCACTGCATCACGGAGATCGAAGGTTCGAGTCAGAGCTCACACTCCAGGTACCGAGTTAATTAATACATTATACGTATTCAAATGATAAACAGGTTTGTCAAATCACAGGTTGGCAGCATTGCTAGGGTACAGCTTAACACATTGAAAAGTCCTGTTTTTCAAATTATGCTTTTAGATATTCCCTTCCTCTTGTAGTCAATTGGTGAAAGAATTGTGTAATCATCTGCATAGTTTACGAGTTATGATTGTAAAAGCTAAGCATTGCACGGACTGTTTGAGAAGCGTTCATTTACTCTAAACTGTATTTTTCTAATCCGTCTCTCTTGTAACATCTATATAATCACGTGTTCTTACGCAGGGGCGTTTATAAGGAGGTGCTGAAGGGGCTCCAGTTCCCCTCCCCCCCCCCCTGCCCCGAAAATAAGCCAATAAAAATTAAGAAAATGTTGCTTTGGTAAGAGCATAATATAATTGTAAATTTGGTTGTACCCTAATCTTAATTTATTGGCTAAGTTATAAACAATATTAAGATTGAAATTAGCCTACCTCGTGGTGTAGTGGCTAGCATTCTTGGCTGCCGCCCCGGAGGTCCGAATTCGATTCCCGGCTCCCCCAAGAAATTTTAATTCTAGTCTGAGCTGCAACGGGGTACACTCAGCCTTGTGAGGCAAAACTTAGAATTCTGCAGTACGGTTCTTTTGAGAAATAAATTATCACCTTATATATACACCGCGAACAGGCCAACAAGGACCACACAAATATCACTTCTTTATAGGTCTAGTTTCCTTCTTTCTCTTCCAGAAGTCTTTCATCCTGGTCGACTGCGCAGCTCTTCTTTCAGCAGTCCATTCTCCTCTGTTGAGATTCTTCTTCTCCCCGACAAGAAATTTGAGGCAAAAAATTTTCTTTCTGTACTCTATTCGATTTAGACAATCTTCTTCAGTAATTTTGAATTTTTGAAGTTCTTCTTTGATTTGTTTTACATAGCCTCCTTGCCCTTTATAATTCCAGATTTTATAAAAAAAATTGTTTGTTTAAACTTGAGCAATCCATGCGGACCATTATGTCCGTAGAAGTGAAGTCGCCGTTTTCTGATCACTTCCAGGTTGTCGATTTTATTATAAATTTCTGCATTGGATCTCAGTCTATAACCTTCCTGTGTTTTCCTAGGACCATAAATCCTTCTTAAAATTCTTCTTTCTATCTTGAGCAAATTCTCCATTCCGGTTATATTTGTAGTTTCCATGCCGTACAAGATGACTGGTCTAACAACTGTATTAAAATGTCGTAATTTTGCATTGATAGACAGGTTCTTTTTACTGTATATTTTTTTTGTACAAAAATTTAATCTTTCCAATTTCCCTTTTTTGTCCTCAATTGCCAATTTATCCGTCCCATTGCTACTAATTATTTCTCCAAGATATTTAAATCAGTCAGTGACCCTGATCTCCCATAATTATCACCTTGTAAAAAACAAGAAGTTCCGTAACGAACTAAAGAGCCTACTTTTCTTAAAATTTAAGATCTATGCCAATGATTAATCTATATGGATATATCTAGAATAATGACGAAATTAAGTTGGTAATATCGAAATTTCTAATTAGTTCGAAATTCTGTAGGCTATACCTGGCATAATATAGCCTAATAGAGAACTACAGTTGGCAGCCCTGGTGACTGAATATATTCTTAGTTCCATCTCTTAAGGTACAGAATACAAAATTTGGTTGAAGTCCAATGGATAGCATGGACGTTACTTGCAGTTAAACATTGGATCTAACAGCGCGAGTAAAATCATGTTGGCAACAATGACATACATGTATTGGTCAGAAATAATCTGAAATAATATGATCTATTGTTGTGTCAATTTTGAATAAAATCCATTAGATAGTATAGAAGTTACATGCATTTTAAAATTGGATCTATCAGCAGTCTTAGAATAATGTTGGCAGCACTGACGTATATTGGTTACTCCAAATTAATCTAGAATGCCAGGCACTATATGTGTGCAAAGTTTAGAGCTATTGGCTTGCATACTTTCTGATATATTGATATTAGGGTAACAAAAATAGAGACAGTATTTACTAACAGTTGGCAGCCCTGGTTACACTTAAGAATCGGCATATTCATATCTGTTATGGTACACATAGCACACACGAAATTTGGTTGAAATCCAAATGATAGTATAGAAGTTACATGTATTTAAAGTTGGACTTCTCAGCAGGCTTAGAATCATGTTGGTAGCACTGACGTATATAAGTTTCTCCAAATTAATATAGAATGTCAGGTACTATACGTGTGCGTAGTTTAAAGCTGTCGGCTTGCATACTTTCTGATATATGGGTATTTGGATAAAATAAATTGAGAGCATTTATTAACAGTTGGCAGCCCTGGTGGATCTTAATAATACGTTCAGTCATGTCCGTTTATGTACACATAGCACATACGAAATTTGGTTGAAATTCAATTGATAGTGTAGAAGTTATATGCATTTAAAATTTGGACCTATCAGAAGGCGTCTATTCATTTTGGCAACACTGCGATGTATGGCCTCCTGGAAATTAAACTGCAATATTATTATATATACGTGTGCCAATTTTGAAATAGCTCCTATTCATACCTTCCAAGATATCCAACATGGAGCTCAAATTTCAATTGCGATTTTTCAGCAGTTGGAAGCACTGACACCATTTTCAAATATGGGCTTGAGATATTCAGGTATAGATCTTTACTCCTACCAAATTTTGTTTCGATTGCTGCAGCCGTTTAGTAGTTGATGGGGGGGGGGGGGGGGTACACACACAGCCAGACAGACAGACAGACACACATTTGCCCGATCTCATAAGTCTACTTTTTCCTCCTTTTTGCAAAATGTGAAAAGTAGGCTAAACACTGTTTACCTTTCTGCTTAATACATTGACAAATATTTAGATATTTGCGATTCATACTCCACAGGCCACGATAGAACATTCATTTATAAGATTGTATTTTTGTGTTGTATTTTACAACTATTTTGTTTTGCCAGTAATTGTGGGCTATATAAACTCTTATCTAAAATAGTTACACAAAGTTATATGCTCTAAGATATTGGTTGATATTTCCGCGGTGACAATCCCCTGAGAATACTCACAATTTTCCAGGATAGCCAGCCCCTCCCCCGAAAAAATTGTATATACGCCCCTTAGTGATAAGTTCTACAA
The DNA here is from genome assembly GCA_946902985.2 of Meconema thalassinum. Taxonomy (NCBI): domain Eukaryota; kingdom Metazoa; phylum Arthropoda; class Insecta; order Orthoptera; family Tettigoniidae; genus Meconema; species Meconema thalassinum. The sequence continues at coordinate 5,433,480 of OX336396.1, forward strand.
AACAGCCTTGGTTGGTTGGTTGTCCCTAGAAAACATTTTTTCCACGAAACAAATATGCAAATGCAAATCTAAGTTAAGTTAATTTATCACATGATTAAAAACTTTTTTATTATTTTTGGTTTCCGACTTGGGCCAACTGTGGACCGCATGGAACCTAAGGCTTTCTGGTCAATGTTTTCTTCTTTTCTTCCCAGGAACTCTTTATTCTTTCACTTCTAATCTTTTTCGGCTCCTCCGTTATAACCAAATTTGGCCTGTGTTGTGGTGGTTTTTATTTGAACTTGGCTTCGAAATGTTTTCCTATCGTGAATGACAAGTTCAGTTAGTCCAACCATTTCTACCATTTTGTAGCAGCTTTCAACGCTGTGATGTATTCAGCCTGTTCCCGTCCATTCTCGTCAAATGCCCGTAACATTTTAGCCTTATTTTACGCATTGTGACCACAATGGTTTCGGTCTTCAAATACAGATCTTCATTTTCCTTTTTTTTCCACGTTCCGTCATCATCTTTCCGTGGTCCGAGAATTTTCCTCAGGATCCTCCATTCCTTTATATCAAGTTCCTTCAGCTCCCCTTTTTTGTTCAGTGTTAGACACTCGGAGGCATACAGTCCCTCCGGCTTTACCACTCTGAGTTTTGCTTATTTATTTATTTATTTCATTTTTTTTATACATTTATTTTTAGCCTACTTTTCACATTTTGCAACAAGAAGTTCCGTGAAGAACTATACAGCCTTCTTTTCATGCCAATGATTATTCTACAGTATATGAACCTATCTAGAATAATGACGAAATTAAGTTGGTAATATCGAAATATCTAGTTAGTTCAAAATATACGCGCTATAATGTAGCCTAATAGAGCACTACAGTTGGCAGCCCTGGTGACTGAATATATTCTTAGTTCCATCTCTTAAGGTACAGAATACAACATTTGGTTGAAGTCCAATGGACGTTACATGCAGTTAGACACTGGATCTATCAGCACGCGTAAAAGCATGTTGCCAACAATACCATGCGTGTGCTGGTCAGAAATAATCTGAAATATTATGTATGATATCTTGTTGTGCCAATTTTGGATGATATCCATTTGTTAGTATAGAAGTTACATGTATTTTAAAATAAGACATATCAGCAGGCATATAATCATGTTGGTAGAACTGACGTATATACGTTACTCCAAATTAATCTAAAATGTCAGAATATACGTGTGCATAGTTTAAAGCTGTTGGCTTGCATACTTTCTGATATATTGGTATTTGGATTTAAAAAAATAGAGAGAACAATTATTAACAGTTGGCAGCCCTGGTGGCTCTTAAGAATACGCTGAGTCATATCTGTTTATGTACAGATAATACATATAAAATTTGGTTGAAATCCAGTTGATAGTGTAGAAGTTATATGCATTTAAACATTTGACCTATCAGAAGGCTTAAAATTATTTTGGCAACACTGTCATGGTGGGCCTCCTGTAAATTAAACTGAAATAGTATTATCTACTTGTGTGCCAATTTTGGAATAGCTCCCATGCATACCTTGCAAGATATCCAGCATGGAGCTCAAATTTCTAGTGCGTTTTTTCAGCAGTTGGTAGCTCTGACATCATTTTCAAATATGGACGTGAGCTATTCCGGTGCACATCTTTACTCATACTAAATTTGGTTTTGATTGCTGCAGCCGTTTAGGAGTTGATAGGGGGGGGGGGGGGACACACACACACACAGCCAGCCAGACAGACAGACAGACAGAAGGACAGACAGACAGACAGACACACATTTGCCCCATCTCATAAGACTACTTTTTCCTCATTTTTAGCCTACTTTTCACATTTTGCAAAAATGAGGAAAAAGTAGACTTATGAGATCGGGCAAATGTGTGTCTGTCTGTCTGTCTGTCTGTCTGTCTGTCTGTCCTTCTGTCTGTCTGTCTGGCTGTGTGTGTGTCCCCCCCTATCAACTCCTAAACGGCTGCAGCAATCGAAACAAAATTTGGTAGGAGTAAAGATCTATACCTGAATATCTCACGGCCATATTTGAAAATGATGTCAGTGCTACCAACTGCTAAAAAATCGCAATTGAAATTTGAGCTCCATGTTGGATATCTTGGAAAGTATGAATGGGAGCTATTTCAAATTTGGTACACGTACAGACCATAATATTTCAGTTTAATTTCCCGGAGGCTAAACATGGCAGTGTTGCCAAAATGATTATAAGCCTCCTGATAGGTCCAATTTTTAAATGCATATAACTTCTATACTATCAATTGGAATTCAACCAAATTTTGTATGTTGTATGTGTACATAACCAGATATGACTGAGCGTATTCTTCAGACCTACCAGGGCTGCCAACTGTTAATAAATGCTCCTAATTTATTTTATCCAAATACCAATATATCAGAAAGTATGCAAGCCGACAGCTTTAAACTATGCACACGTCTAGTTCCTGACATTCTATATTAATTTGGAGTAACTTATATACGTCAGTGCTACCAACATGATTCTAAGCCTGCTGACAGGTCCAACTTTAAATACATGTAACTTCCATACTAGCATTTGGATTTCAACCAAATTTCGTATGTGCTATGTGTACCATAACAGATATGACTATGCGTATTCTAAGGAGCAACCAGTGCTGCCAACTGTTAATATGTGCTGTCCCTATTTTTGTTACCCTAATATCAATATATCAGAAAGTATGCAAGCCAATAGCTCTAAACTTTGCACACGTATAGTACCTGGCATTCTAGACGAATTTGGAGTAACTAATATACGTCAGTGCTGCCAACATGATTCTAAGCCTGCTGATAGGTCCAATTTTAAAATGCATGTAACTTCTATACTAACTAATGGATTTCATTCAAAATTGGCACAACAATAGATCATATTATTTCAGATTATTTCTGACCAATACATGCATGACATTGTTGCCAACATGATTTTACGCGCGCTGTTAGATCCAATGTTTAACTGCATGTAACGTCCATGCTATTCATTGGACTTCAAACCAAATTTTGTATTTTGTACCTTAAGAGACGGAACTAAGAATATATTCAGTCATCAGGGCTGCCAACTGTAGTGCTCTATTAGGATACATTATGCCATGTATACAGTATTTCGTACTAATTGGAAATTTCGATATTAGCAACTTAATTTCGTCATTATTCTAGATAGGTTCATATTCTGTAGAATAATCATTGGCATGAAAAGTAGGCTGTATAGTTCTTCACGGAACTTCTTGTTGCAAAATGTGAAAAGTAGGCTAAAAATGAGGAAAAAGTAGTCTTATTAGATGGGGCAAATGTGTGTCTGTCTGTCTGTCTGCCTGGCTGTGTGTGTGTCCCCCCCTATCAACTCCTAAACGGCTGGAGCAATCGAAACAAAATTTGGTAGGAGTAAAGATCTATACCTGAATATCTCACGGCCATATTTGAAAATGATGTCAGTGCTACCAACTGCTAAAAAATCGCAATTGAAATTTGAGCTCCATGTTGGATATCTTGGAAGGTATGAATGGGAGCTATTTCAAAATTGGCACTCGTATAGATAATAGTATTGCAGTTTAATTTCCAGGAGGTCATACATGGCAGTGTTGCCAAAATGATTACAAGCCTGCTGATAGGTCCAATTTTTAAATGCATATAACTTCTTCACTATCAATTGGAATTCAACCAAATTTCGTATATTGTATGTGTACATAACCAGATATGACTGAGCGTATTCTAACGACCCACCAGGGCTGCCAATTGTTAATAACTGCTCTTAATTTATTTAATCCAAAATACCAATATATCAGAAAGTATGCAAGCCGATAGCTTTAAACTATGCACACGTATAGTACCTGACATTCTATATTAATGTGGAGTAACATATATACGTCAGTGCTACCAACATGATCCTAAGCCTGCTGAGAGGTCAAACTTTAAATACATGTAACTTCCATACTATCATTTGGATTTCAGCCAAATTTCGTATGTGCTATGTGTACGATAACAGATATGACTATGCGTTTTCTTAAGAGCAACCAGGGCTGCCAACTGTTAATATGTGCTGCCTCTATTTTTGTTACCCTAACATCAATATATCAGAAAGTATGCAAGCCAATAGCTCTAAACTTTGCACACGTATACTACCTGGCATTCTAGATGAATTTGGAGTAACTAATATACGTCAGTGCTGCCAACATGATTCTAAGCCTGCTGATAGGTCCAATTTTAAAATGCATGTAACTTCTATACTAACTAATGTATTTCATTCAAAATTGGCACAACAATAGATCATATTATTTCAGATTATTTCTGACCATTACTTGCATGACATTGTTGCCAACATGATTTTACGCGCGCTGTTAGATCCAATGTTTAACTGTATGTAACGTCCATGCTATTCATTGGACTTCAACCAAATTTTGTATTCTGTACCTTAAGAGATGGAACTAAGAATATATTCAGCCACCAGGGCCTACTTTTCTTAAAATTTAAGATTCATGCCAATGAATAATCTGTATAGACCTATCTAGAATAATGACGAAATTAAGTTGGTAATATCGAAATTTCTAATTAGTTCGAAATATAACTGGCAAACTGTAGCCTAATAGAGCACTACAGTTGCCAGCCCTGGTGGCTGAATATATTCTTAGTTCCATCTCTTAAGGTACAGAATACAATTTTTTTTTTTAAATTTTATACTTTTTAATTTTTTAAATGTTAAATTTGTATTTCCAAACTTAATTAAACAGCAGAGTTCTAAACGAGGTCAGCATTGTAGCTGTTATCTTACAACAAACAGAGCAACAATAGCTTATTAAATGTTCCACTTTTCAGGGAAATCCGACAAATCAACAACAATCGCCGTTTTGCATTTTTAATAATTGTTTAACTGTGCTTAAAACAGTTTCACAAAATTGCACATGTTCTCTGTAAATGAGGTAGTTTACACGTAAACAGTTTCAATAGTTTATATTAGTTAGAATCGGAGTTACAGATTGTTAAAAATTGATAACTTTGGAAGGTACCGACCCCCTTAAGGGGGCACATACAGCTCAAGGAGCCACAACAATAATATTATAACTGTGCCTGCCACAAATCTTGTACAACAACGATATACATTTCCATGGAAACACACCTTGCTATTAGAAGCAAAGTTAAAATTTTCAAAATTCAAATGGTAATTATTTTTATCAATTTTTTTCAAAATTGGTTCTTTTTTTGTGCTGACCTTCACCGTTTCCCTGATATCTCCCGTGTTTATGGGAATTTTTAGAGTTTTTTTAATGTGGGTGTTAAACCCTCTGCTACAAAACTAATCTCACTCAAAACCGCTGTAGCTTTAATTAGTCTTTCTATGAAACGTTATCATTTTTTTAAGTTTGCTCAGAATAAAAATGGAAATAATGAAGCTTAATTAATTAATTAATTAATTAATCATGTGAAAATATGCGAGATTCATTTTTTAGCAGAAAACAGGCACAGTTATAATATTAAAATCGTTCTTGTTGTGGCTCCTTGAGCTGTATGTGCCCCCAAGCCAAGCATTTACTATCAGGTTATTGTGAGCTGCATGGAGCTCATAATTTTATATTTTAAGATTCTGAAATGTCCATCTTGATGTATAAATAGAACGGAAGGTGCCACACTGGAATTGATAAGCCAAGAAATTTGCCATCCGATTCCTCTCATACGTGATACTGGAATTTATTTACGATGTGGCGATTGATTCAGGGGCGTATTTAGAGTTTTATTTTGGGGAGGGTGGGAGGGAGGGGGGCTATCCGGGGGTTTGGGGGCATAGAATAGGCCTCAAAGGAAAGGGGGTCCAAGGTTTCTCCTCGGGAAACGTTTGTATAATTCGGTACAAGGAAAATGTGGCGAGTTGTAGGTTTGTAAGTCAAGTAGGCCGAAGACTGCGACAACCTGCGCTGTTTACTTCCTGGCCAACAGCTGATCCCACCGCACCGGCAGCTTGCGTGGTGTGGCGTGCTGTGAGGAGTCTTCAGTTTTTTGTGTGTTCTATTTAAATGAGGATGATCGGGGGGTGAGGGCACCGTCTGTCGTGTGCCAGTGTAGGAGTGGGGGAATGGGGGGCTCCTCCCACCGGCAGTGTCGTGTCCAGTATATCCACGTGTGTCCGCTGCGAGTGTCTTTTCGAGTGTCTCAACCTCTACCAGTCCTGGAGTCGTATCCACAAGTGCCTATAAGTGCTCAACTTCTTCGACTCGCTTCGGGCTCAACTTATTTGGGTGCCTGAATCTCTACCAGTCCTGGCGTCGTATCCACGAGTGCCTATAAGTGCTCAACTTCTTGGAGTGCCTTCAGGCAGAAGTGTCTGAACTTCTACCAGTCTGTGAGTCTTAACCACGAGTGCCTGTAAGTGCTGAACTTCTCTGAGTGCCTCCAAGCTTAGCTTCTACCAGACCTTGAGTCGAATCCTGAGCAGTGCAGAAATCCCACGTGTGTCTGCGATGTTGTGAACTTCTTGGAGACTGAAGTTGTTTGAGTGTTGCTATGGACAGTGATCGGTACCTGTTACTAGACGCCGTGACGTCAGGCGAGGGGCAGCGTCGTGTCCCCATAGCGACGCCTTCCCAGACCTTCGCCCCTCATTACGTCCAGTACGACCCGGCGCCTGTGCAGCACGTGTCTTGTTCCAGTTCTTCCAGAAGGTTCTCGCTGTCGGACGTTGAGACTAGGAGGTACTGCCCCATTAAGAGGGAGTCAGACGATGCAGGGTCAGTCCCCGAGTTCGATCCGTCTGTGTACAGCTACCCTCAGGACAAGTACTACTGCTACGATGTGCCAGCCAGTGTACCCAGCAGGGAGAGCAACAACAACAACCCTGGGTTCAGATCCCAGCACGGGTCGTGGGAGGCCGAGGACTTGTCTGTGCCCATGAGCAGTGGCGGCTCGGGCAAGGAGATGTACGTGCCGCTACAGAGACTACGACGCGGGGGTGGGCGAGTAACGCCCGGTAGACGCCGGTCTAGTGGGGAGCGGGCCCCGTCTCCAACCATCGTGAAGAAGCGACGCCTAGCGGCCAACGCCAGGGAACGGCGCCGCATGAACGGGCTCAATGAGGCGTTCGACAGACTACGAGAGGTGATACCTTCGCTGGGTGAAGACCACAAGCTGTCCAAGTTCGAGACCCTGCAGATGGCACAGACATACATCGCTGCGCTCTGTGACCTTCTGGAACGCGGCAACAGGTGACTGGAGTAGTGTGCTTGTTCTAGGGATCGAATCCACGGCTTCTCAGTTCGTACCGCGAGACCGGTGGAGTCTTGTTGTTGGTTCGCTGCTAACTGCGCCATGCACCTCAGCGGCCGTTCCAGAGGAACATGTGGGCAATTTGTGTTCTTATGAGCGCAACAACATTATTTGAAAACTCGCCAACACGGAGTCAAAATCAGTGGCAGGTTTCTCAGTGCTAGCAGATGCCGTAACATTAATTCATTAAGTCCTGAAGATTAGAAACCTTCAGTTAATATTAATTTTTACATTGGGGCCTTTCTCAGCGCAAATAGAAAAGCTAGACTTACAGGACCAGAAAACATTTTACCACAAACGAAGGTGGTTTTCAAAACTATTTCTGAAACATTAATCGTCTAAAAGCTAAAAACGCATACACCAAATTAAAAAGATAAAAACAGATCTATTACAAAAAATATGTTAAATGCGAAAGAAATAATTATTGATATAAAACCAGCTTGAAGAAAGAACAGAGATGTGTTTTTTTTTTATATCTTAGTGTATGTGTTTTTTTTACCTTTTAAACGATTAATATTTTAGAAAGAGTTGTGAGAACAACCTTCTTTTGTGGTAAAATATTTAATGTAGCCTACTGGAAGTCTTGCTTCTCTATTGATATTATTATTTGCGATGAGGAAGCCCACAATGTGTACAATATTGATTGAAGGTTCATAATCTTGCTCAACGAGGAACAGAGCTAACGTGGGCATTTTCATGTCACTAATTAAATAATTAAAGATTACATTTCACTAATTGACCTCGGTCATATTCGCCGTCAAAGTTCCCTTGGGAGACGAAGAGCTGAGACAAAACAAGGATTTAATTATTTATTTATTATTTATTTATTTATTTACTTATTTATTGTCGAGTGGCGAAGTTGGGAGGGCTTACACTTAATCAAATATTGCGTTATTAATTTAACATTAAAACATTGACAAGTAAATTACACTACATTAGAAATTGCTTGTTTCCTTGAAATACAAAGTACATCAGACACACAACAACAAATGATTTACTGCATTCTTTAAATATTATATTATTATGTCCACCGCTTATTATTCCCGTTTTCCAACGGGGTCGGGGTTGAGGTGCGATGGAAGCCTTTGTGTTGGAAGGAAGCGGCCGTGGCATGTCAGAAGGTACCGTCCCAGCATTTGCCTGGGAAACCACGGAAAACCATTTCAAGGTGGGGCTCGAACCCAGCGTCTACCGAGTCAGCAGAGAGCTTGACCCCATAGCCTAGCACTGCACTTTAGCGAGCTTTGCCACCGCTGTCGGTCTTAAAATATGATTATAATAATAATAATTGGTTGGTTCCTCAGTTTAGGGCCTGCAACAACGCGGTCATGTAGCCCCGTGTACTTTGGGTGTGTGTAGAATCTCTCTGATAACCGGTGTTAATTGTGATGACTGTATTAGTGTGTTATCTGTTTTTCTTAAATTTAAGTACAGACTGCAACTTAGAATTTTTCAAATAGTTCCTAGTTTTGCCGCCAAACGCCACCGTCAACGACTACTGGGCCTAGTTCAGAACTTAGCTACTAGACGCCACCGCAGTCGGCTCTTGGCAACGAACGTAGAAACCTAAGAGCGTTGTTTACATTCTTAACCTATCCAATTTAGCTTCACACAGGTGTAATTAGTGGAAGGTTCTTTAACATGCCATAAATCTATGACATGGGACCGCCGGCTTTACTTCCCCTCCGAAGAAAGGCATACTGAGGGATTTTTAACGCTCTTAAAAAATCCGACGGCTTCGGCCGGGTTTGAACCCGCGATCTTGGGCATAGAAGCTCAGCATGCTACCGACTACGCCACCGAAGGAAATAATAAATAATAGTCTGATAATAATAATAATATTTTGATTTAGCTGTGGTAGAGAATGAAGCTTGTAGTTGAATGTGACCGTTAATCTCGTGATCATAAGCCATGGGACCTCCTTTCTGTGTGCAATCCGAACCACAGAACGTGAAAGTCTCACATGCATTGACCGGGAATCGAGCCCGAATCACCTTGGTAAGAGGCAAGCACTTCAGATACTACGCCATCGCGCAATTCGAGGTTGCGCATTTAATTAATCTTATCTTGCAATCAATAAATGATCCGACATTGTAAGACTCGGAGTGCCTCGTCTTGGAACCGAATCCGCGATATTGGCACACTACAAATGATCCGTACGTTGATATATGTATTTTGATAACTTCGCTTATTTCATTTTTGCTATCCCTTGTAACCGCGACGCCTCTCAGCCCAGGAGCGTCGGGACGCCCCGTTTGGGTGGTCTCAAGAAGGCTCTGGCTGAATGTCCGCTCAAACTGGGAGATGCACCTTCAGTATTACAGCAACAATATCTCAATAATTCAGGAGCTGTGTTTTATTGATCAGACTTGCCAAGGCTTGTGGATTGCTCACAGTAACTCCACTGTCTAAACCAGGGGTGGACAACCTTAGAGGGGGGCCGCACATAGGCACTTGCCAAACTCTACCGCTAAAGCTAATTCTACTATTACGGTAACTGAATACCAGCAGACAAAATATGTGTCTCAATACCATTTTTGTGTCCTCTAAATTGCGTTATTAAGCTATCAAATTACTGATTGACAATCAACTTTCTCCTAATTCGAAAAGGTTTATATAAAATAAAATAATACTATCACTAGGTTGTAAAATTTATATTTTTACAACAACAAAAAATCTCAACATCAAAGTATATAAAAAAAGGAAATTAATATATCGTCAAACTGACCATAAAATCAAGTAGTGGCCTGATGTTCCTAATGTGAGGCTTGGCATTGTCTGTCAATATCAGGTTCGATGTTAGAGATGGCAAAGCGCAAGTTTCCCTCCAATAGTGTATCACTTAAACGGGAACAACACTTTGACTTTATTTGTTTCATCAAAGGAAACGATTGCTCGCATAGGTGGGTAATTCCAAACAAGGTTGCCATAGTAATTGCTTACTTTTTAAGTTATTTTTAACGAAACATTTATATAATTTATATAATTTATAATAATTTACTTATATAATTTACTTATTTCAACTAGGGCCTACAATAATGGGAAAAATCTCGTCATTCGCAATATATATATATTGACGTTTTCAATGGTTTAAAATATGTATCCGCGGGCCGCGGGTTTTGCACCCCTGGTCTAAACCTAACACGGACTCAAGTCTTGTCTATTGAATACAACGAATATTACGAGTATATTATAGCAAGTCGATAATCAAAAGAAAGTCCACCATTCCGAGTCCTCGACAGGAAGGGAGAGACTGCGTGCGAAGTATCGATAACGATCGAATTATAATGAGTGCAGTTACTTGGCGAGTGTCAGGGCTTTCTTATCCCGGCTGTGGTCAGAACTGAGAGCTCACAGCAGTAATATATCATCAACCACGTCAATCAACAGAGAATGTAAGAGTAATTTTACAAATTTGCTTCTACACTAGAAACCACTTTTGAATATTCATTTACTGGCACGTTAATGATCCCCTTCGGGGCAAAATTCCGGCACCCCGGCGTCTCTAAAAGCCAGTGTAGTTAAAAGGGACGTAAAACCAATAACATTATTATTATTGAATATTCATCTTAACTCAAGAAACCAACTGTTATACACGTGAAATATCACGTCCTGTAGTTCAGATTCCACGTTGCAATGGAGGTCCCATGCCTCCTGATCGCAAGATTAACAATTACGTTAAACTATAAGCTTCCTTTTGATCAGTTCTGCCCTGTGTGAAACGCAAACAGTAGCTAACTATTATTATTATTATTATTATTAGTCTATTACCGACAGCGGTAGCCACGCTCACTAACTCGCAGTGATAGGCCTTGGGACCAAGCTCTCTCTGGACTCGGTAGTCGTGGGTTCGAGCCTCACCGTCGGCCATCCTGGAAATGCTTTTCCGTAGTTTCCACATTTTCAACGGTACCTTCTGACAGGCCACGGCCGCTCCCTTGCACATCCTCGTCCAGTTTCATTTCATCTCTCATTAACTCCTCTCATAAGGTTGGCGTCAGGAGGGGAATCTGGCCGTAAAAACCATACGCCACATAGGCTTTCACCGCATCTCAACCCCCACCCCGTTGGGAACGGAAGTAATAAGGGATGGACATACTACATTATTATTATTATTATAGCTTGCCACGGTGGGTGAGTGGATATCATGTCGGTCTACTAACCTCAAGATTGCAGGTTCGCTCCTGGCCGTGGTAAGTGATTTTTTGAAAGGCGGCAAAAATACGACACGCATGTCATACGATGTTGGCATGTAAAAGAACCCATTTGAATTCAGTAGGCCGAGTTCATAATGGCAAAATTAATCTCGGGAGTTTCCGCCAACACAAAGTTCCTCATTTCTCTACTAGAAAGCGCTATAGTGTTCAAGGAGCTTATATATCTAACCTCCTTGACCTTCATAGTGATTCAAGGAACAACGAAATTCGACATGCAAGCTACCCTCTGGGTGTCAAATTACAAAGCTTGCACCCGGCAACCGAGGCCATACGATATTATTATTACGAATTTGCGTATACTGTCTGGAAGAAGGGAGAGGAAGTAGTATCCGTCTAATAATGAAGGCGGTGATGAAAGCAGGTTGATGTTCCGTGTTGGCTTCTTCAAATATTCACACATTTTAGTGTAATCGATTGTCTTTGTTAGCAAGACGCACAACTGTCATGTTATTTCCACCATTATAGAATACTTGTTCCAATCATTCATTCCTTATTTATATTTTATCAATAATTTTTGTTTCTTATTCTCCGGTTGGTTCGGGGGCACCAAACCTTATTCTCATTGGAGTAAGCACACTACCACAGTCATCACCATATTGATAAATGTGGCAACGATGCCCATTCCCGTAGTGATACCTCCGTGTCTTAATGTGCCTGTGATGCTACAAGAAAGTGCGCGATGTATCAGTGTTACAATGTTTTCCACTCAAAATGTGCAGAGTTCAGTGATTCTGGAGATGAACTCCGTCCCCTTTCATTCCGCCGCTCAAGCAAGTGTGATCGTTATTGAAGATAAAATAGTAATAATAATACGTATAGCCAAAATATAAGCATGTCTTGAAAATGACCCTTATTGACAATGTTTGAGTCATAATGATAATATACCTTCAGTGAATAGAAATTACTGTTAGTGTTGTCGTACAGAACCGGTTTTGGTCACATTATGGCCTTCAACAGCAATGTATAATGAAGTTATTGTTGTTTTAAGGGGAAGAACTACGAGGTCATCTGCCCCTCTTAAATCAAATTAAAGTATATAAATTGGAATGGAATTCAAAATTTAGAGGTGGTTATCAAATTTGAAAAGACGAAAAATTATTAAAACAAAGAATTAAATACAACTAATAATTATAAAAATAAACAAAAAAATCAGAATTCGAAAAAGGAACAAGTCTTTGAGTCAATATACACTGGAAAACGTGCTCTCAAGACAAATGGTTCAACAATAAACGAGGTGAGATTCAATAACATTTATAAAATGATTTTCTATATTTAAAAATTAGATCTGTTACAAACTTTGATTAATTAATGTGAAAAAAAAAAAGTTTCTACAAAAGCAGCTCTTTGTGAAATAGTTTTGTTCTACAAAGTTAAGAGGTTTTTCTGCACTGCATTAATCGAACATTTGAAAGTTGGAAGAACGTATATTTTATTGTGTATCTACTTGCGATTTTCACTTTAATTAATCAAAATGTGTAAGAGATCTGATTTTATTATTATTTAAATATTTTAGACAGCCATTTTATAAATATTATTGAATCTCACCTCCTTTATTGTTGAACTCCAGTGTACATTGACTCAAAGACTTGTTCTTTTTCGAATTCTGAATTTTTTGTTTATTCCGTAAATTTTTCTTTCTCTTATAATTATTAGTTTTATTTATTTATTTATTTTGTTTTATTAATTTTCGGTCTTTTCAAATTTAGGTGTCAACCTCTAAATTTTAAATCCCATTCCAAATTTGTATACTTTAATCTGTGCTAAAAGGGGCAGATGACCTCGTATATCCGCCCCTTAAAACAACAATAACTAAATAACTAACCAACTGATTGTTGAACTATTTGTCTCAACAGCTTTAAAGTATCGTCAATTTCACTGACTTGCAAGTTCAATGTACATTACTGATGAAACCGGTTCTTTAGAACAACAATAATAGTAATATTTACTGACTGAAGGTGTTTTATCATTATTACTCAATATTTTGTGATATTGTTGGCAAGTAATCTCTTGACTTTCAAAATAATTACATGTAAAATATTTGATTTTGAGATGAAGCATGTCTTATGAGGTTGTGAATGCCAGGAGCTTCAAGGGAGGGACTGTGAGGGTGGGAGATAGCCTGGCCCTATCGTGTGTGTCAAGTACTATGTCCAGGATAGTTTATAAGTTGAAGTTTATTTCTGTGGATGATCATGAAACTTTGGTGAGTTTAATAAGTGAAAACATTAACCATGATGGTTAACGGTATCCATATTGACTTCCAGTAATAACATTGATCTTAGTCAATATGTAATTGTAGTTGTTGCGATCCAACAATGGGACGTTCTTCAGAAAAATGAGAATATTCTGTTATATAAGTATTCTGCAGAGATACCCCAGCGCAAGAGACGGGTTCATCACAAAAGTTGTGTAGAGGCAACTATTTAGGTTCCCTTCGCTATTAATATCCAAAGCACAAATGCTGCCACCGGGCGCTAAAATCATGAAACTTGTGTTATCAGTTTGTGAAATTTTCGTGATGCATGTAGTGGTAATTATTATTCTTACGAGGGCTCTTTTTTTTCTGAACTTCCGATGGACTGTATAGAAATAACAGATTGACAAACCAAACTGATTTTACTACTAAATGCTTGTTTGTTTTATTCTTATGTCTCAACATAATCGCCAAAACGATTGAAACATTTGTCGTATCGTTACATCTGCCGCCACTGAGCGGGGTACGTCTAGACAGTCTCGTGAAGTGTTTCCTTTTTGGCGAGGCGTTGCCGCCCAACCATACCTTCAATTCTCGAAAAAGGTATGGTATGGTATGGTTGGGCCTCGCCAAAAAGGAAACACTTCACGAGACTCTCCACACGTACCCATCTCAGTGGCGGCAGAATTCTTTGCCGAGGGCATTGGAAAGTTGGTGTAACGATACGACAAATGTTTCAATCGTTTTGGCGATTTTGTTGAGACATAAGAATAAAACAAGCAAACGGCTCTCGTATTACCACTAGTATCAAGCAAAACTCCCTTAAAATTGCGGATTTAGCAGAGTCTTCCCTATATATTTGAGTTAATTTTATTTCTCAACAATTACTGTTATTAACTTTAGGTTCTCAGAAGGTTCCATTGTTGGATCGCGACATGTGCAGTGACTAGCATTGTTGAGATAAAACAATGTCACTGTGCTTATGTTGTTCCTAATGACGTCACCCTTCTAGTCAATAAGTTGCACTTTATTTTTGTACTAGACTGTACTGAGAATGAAATTCTTTTCACAAGTGTTTGGAGTTGGTAGCGAACTGCACCTTAATGTTGTGTGACATAGCCGTGCGTGTTGAAGCGCACACCCCGACTGCTGCATCAAGTCCGGAGATAGCTGAATGAAGCTTTCCACACTCCCTCCAGGCAAATAGTAGCTTGTTTCGTGTCCCGCAGCATCCATCGCTCTCTCGACCCGAGAAACACACAAGTACACAAGGGTGCCGGAAGCTTACCCTGAAGGGGTTCTTTACCGTGCCAGTAGAGCTTGGAATAAGCGATGATCGGTTTATCGATAAAAAACCGATTAATAGAATATTTGAAAATAAATCTGAAACGATTATTTGACGAGATAAGAAAACCAGTGCAATTTATCACAATGAAAAAAAAAAAAAAATCGTTCACAATGTTGTATTCAAAATCAATTTATTGACCATTTGCTGACATATTTTAACACCCAACTTAGTGATGATTTATCCCCCGTAGACTTATATTTGGTTGGTTCCTTAGTTTAGGGGCTGCGACAACGCGGTCATGTAGCCCCGTGTACTTTGTGTCTGTGTAGAATCTGTCTGATAACCGGTGTTAATTGTGATGACTGTATTAGTGTGTGTTATCTGTTTTAATTCAAGTAAGGACTGCAGACTTTTAATTTCAAGTAGTCGCTACTTTTGCCGCCAAACGCCACCGTCAACGACTAGTAGTTCAGAACTTAGCTACCAGACGCCACCGCAGTCGGCTCTTGACAACGAACGTAGGAACGTAAGAGCGTTGTTTACATTCTTAATCTATACAATTTAGCTTCACACAGGTGTAATTAGTCGAAGGTTCTTTAACATGCCATAAATCTATGACATGGGACCGCCGGCTTTACTTCCCCTCCGAAGGAAGGCATCAAAATCATTTTATAGGTCATTTGCTGACATATTTAAACACTCAACTTAGTGATGTTTTATCCCCCGTAGACTTATAGATTTTTCCATAAGAAATTGCGTCTGGAAATCTTCGGAATTGGTGATCTTGAGCTGGGTCCACTTTCTCTTTATCCACTGGTTTTAGAATGTACCTTCTGAATCCATCGTCTACGGGTCTTTGAATAGCTGAAGGGCGGACCTCAGCACACACAAACAGAAATACAGCAATTCTAACAAAACGTGTGACCTTTTGCATTAGGAAGACAACTCTTCAATTGGAAATTCTAAACAATCATTCTACTGTATTTGTGTTAATAGAAAATGTAAATAAGACTATTGTTTAAACACTTGGAATAAATTCAGCGTTTTGCAAACATTTTTACTCCAGTAGGCCATGAAAAGTAAAAAAGAAAAAAGATACGAGCCTTTCAGTAGTCGCATATGATGTGTAACATCTGCCATATTATCCTACCTGAAGTTGTTACCTCCTTGACATTCATCAACACACAAAATATCTTTTTATTTTTTACACTCTCATAATACATAACAATTCCAAGACTCTCTTTTTTTTCTTCACTGCCTACTTGATATTTCTACTCTCGCACTGCCTTCTTGATACTCTCCAGTTACAAAGTAATCCGTATGTGATAAACATTCCTCAAAATCACTCCCACAAACATATCCAGCAACCGAGTGGAATGATGTTACACATCAAATAGAAGTTATAAAACTGACCTCGAGACTAATAATGTTCACACCTCTGTGTGAGTTGCGCTTATGTTGTATAAACGTTACTTTTTGCCTAAATATACAAAGTGTGCTTCCTTGTTTATGTTAACAATAAGAGTCAGTGACCAACATCAATCACATTGGGAAGGGTTTTGAATAAAGAAAACGAGGAGTGTTCGCCAAAGATTTTGAATTCTTGTTCAATGTTTACCATTTAGAACAGGTACATTTTTGTTTTAGCCCAGTTTTCAAAAAGAGGCACATTATTGAAAAATATGTGCTACATTATATTTTAATTACTTAAATGTCTGTTTTTGCAACCCGGCCGAAGTCGTTGGATGTTTTAAGAGCGTAAATAAGTTTAATAATAATAATAATATCGTATGGCCTCGGATGTAATTTGGAACCCAGAGGGTAGCTTGCATGTCAAATTTCGTTGTTCCTTGAATCACTAAGCTCCTTGAACACTATAGCGCTTTCTAGAAGAGAAATGAGGAACGTTTTGTTGGCGAAAACTACCGAGATTAATTTTTCCATCATGAACACGGCCTACTGAATTCAAAAGGGTTGTTTAACATGCCACGTCGTATGACATGCGTGTCGTACTTTTGCCGCCTTTCAAAAATCACTTACCACGGCCAGGAGCGAACCTGCAAGCGTGAGGTTAGTAGACAGACACGCTATCCACTCACCCACCGTGGCAAGCTTTAAGAGCGTTAATATCCCTCAGTATGCCTTCCTTCGGAGGGGAAGTGAAGCCGGCGGTGGCATGTTAAAGAACCTTCCACTAACTACACTTGTGTGAAGCTAAATTATAGGTTATATTTGACTAACGCTCCTAGGTTCCAACGTTCATCGCCAGGAGCCGACTGCAGTGACATCTAGTAACCAAGTTCAAAACTAGTTGGTCGTTGACGGTGGTGTTTGGCGTCAAAAGTAGGAACTACTTGAAAATCGAATGTCTGCAGTCCTTGCTTGAATTAAAAACAGATAACACACACTAATGCAGTCATCACTATTAACAGATTCTACACTCACCCAAAGTACACGGGGCTACATGACCGCGTTGTCGCAGCCCCTAAACTGAGGAACCAACCAACCTTGGTTATAGGCTAGTTTTCACAAAGAAGGTTCGTTATTTAAAATGTAGGATACAATACATTTCAATTAATTAACTGTCTGTTATGCTTCCGTGAGAGCGAACTGAAAGAATCGATATTTCTAGCGATAAATCGATTTTTCTACTTCGATTTTCTACTTCGTGCCGGTGACACGCCTCCTGTCAATTGCCAACGGACTGTACACAGCAGTGAAACTGTCGAGCAGCTTCAATATTACGATCATAGCTTGTTTCCAATGGTCTCTCTTTTTGACAATTGTTGCCATGTATTCCAAGTTGATAATTGCAACCAATGCGAGATACAAAAAGTGAAATGGACACAAAATTCTGTGTGCGATATTAGATTCGAGACGGGACGAGGTTTGCTCAAATTTGGAAATGTGTGCTAGATTGGTCGAGATTTTGGAAAACTGCTTAAGATCAAAATATAGGCTATCGTCATTTTTCTTTAAAACAAATTTATTCATAAAGCGAACTTTAATTCACTACGTTTAGCACTTACATAGAACAACAAATTAATAATACACAAAACTGATTTCTCTAAACAAAGTTTAACTTAGGAGTAGTTCTCTTAGTTTTAAAGGGTGGAACCAAGGTTACCAGATTCCTGTAAACAAAATAAGGGAAAGGTGTGTTGTCGGTGCGTTACAAGTAGTGAGGTTCCTTTAAGAATGATATATTGTCATCAGTATATAAATAATAATAGTACATTATGCAACGAGCCTATAATGGCAATAATTAACACACGAGTATGTTTATAAAACGAGCATAGCGAGTTTTATAATATCCATACGAGTGTCTTAATTACCATTATAGGCGAGTTGCATACGACTGTTTATGTTCGACGAAAATTATTATAAATTTTATGTTTGAACATAAATATTCATAAATATCTGTCGAGATTTCGCCAGTTTTATGTACTCAACAGTGCGCATGAGACGCACAGAATACCTTGTATTTGTCCATGGCCTCCTCGATTACCCCATTAAGACACTAGGCCACGCAGTGAAATTTAAATTAGAAGGCCTTGGAACTCAGCGCAGGTGCGGTGCTATCCTTATCTAATTGGTCACACAACTGTTTCTTGAGCTCTGATTGGTGGGAGAAACTGTTTTATAATGAAAAATAGTGTTATAATGACCATCATTATGATACAGTTTTTTGACATATAATAGTCAGGGTCGAACATAAATAATAATAATAATAATAATAATAATAAACTAACATTTTCCTTCCTTGCCGAAACTACAGTACTAGGTCATTCAGCATATTTTTCGTTACTGTGAACAGATTTCAATAGTTTTTCGTCTTTCTTAACAATTTCATAAAAGTCACTGCAGAAAGCTGAAAATACGTTCACAGAAATAAACAATAAATAAACAATATATAAAAAGGTTTCTTCAGTCTTTACGACCGAATATACCAAAGGTGTAACACACAGACGCATTTTTCTAGAGTTTCAAAACGCTCGTAAATACGGGACGTCATTTAGTTGCCCCAGTTATGCACTATGTTGGCTTGTTGCTAAGTAATAACAATTCTAAATAATCAAGGTAAACCTGTCTTGAAAATGGTAGGCTACTACTTCTTGAGGTATTTCTTGTGTTCAGGTATGAAAACATAGTCTTCCTCTATGGTGGCCGCCATGGCACGAGTCAGAACTCGCAACAATGCAACACCACACACGACCGAACTAATAGGCTTGACTGCAAAACTTACAAGTAAATGATACGAATTGGGAGAAAGGAAAATGTCAAATAATGTTTTATCAAAGACTTATGGTCGGATACAAATGCATTTGGGGTTTCTAAGTCTTTAATAATTTTAGCAAACCAAATCTCGATGAAAAGTCGATATTACGGCAATCGTTCGATGAATATGTAGAACCTAGTCTCGATCTCGATGTATCGCACAGCCGTACAAAATATATTGGATGCTCCACCCCTTGAAACAACAGTCGCCAACACACAGAATAACCGCTATGACAACAAGACGCTGCAGTTGGCTACAAACTCCACAGCCTGTCCACAACGGACGCTAAAGTATTATCCTGATATGCCAAAGATAATAAAGTCTTGTCTCAAGTACGCTGTGTCTTTGTTCCTTGATGACGTGTTTAATGCCAGGATGTCGCTCGGCAGATGTTTGTTGTGTTCACTCAACTTGTGTTGTTTTCAGAATGCAGTCCGAGGTTCGATGTGTCCTGACCAGTGTTGCCAAATGTACGTTACCATTCCATGTACCACAACAAATAAAATACATAGACAGTAACCATTATGAAGATAGTATGAAATATTAACCGTGTTCACTGATATTAATCTCCTTGTCAATCAGTAAAAAACGTTTAATATTTAAATTAAAACGTACATGTTTCGCTACACAATGATACCCTCGTCAGCGTAGATTGAAATAATAAAAGAATCTTAAAAACTAGGGGCGGATGACCTCGTAGTTCTGCCCCTTAAAACAACAATAACTAACTAATCTTAGAAAATATGTTAACAAATAGCAGAGTGAAAATGGATATCCTTTCAAAGAACACATTACAATTTAAATAAAATGAATGGTCACGAAAACAAGAAAGATACATAAAAGAAACAAGACTAGAGTTCATATAAATCTACCTCAATAGATTGTCTATATCATACGTCTTCAATATGGTTCAATACTATAATGAACAGGGCCTCCTGTTGATTGCAAAAATGGCCTCGGTCACGTTAAACTACAAGCTTCCTTCCTTTTTGATTGCAAAAAGATGTTGTTTCCACGTATGAAGATATCTATCTGAATATCTCAATGCCGTATTTGAAAATGATGTCAATGCAACCAATTGCTGAATAATCGCAATTGAAATTTTAGCTCCATGTTGTATATCTTGGAAGGTATGCATAGGAGCTATACCAAAATTAGCACACATATAGACAATAATATTTCAGTTTAATTTATGGGAGGCCATACATGACAGTGTTGCCAAAATGATTCTAAGCCTGCTGATAGGTCCTATTTTTAAATGCATATGACTTCTACACTATCAATTGGATTTCAACCAAATTTCGTATGTACTATGTGTACTACAACAGATGTGACTGAGCGTAATCTTAAGAGCCACCAGGGAGACCAACTGTTAATAAATGCTCTCTCTATTGTTTTTATCCAAATACCAATAATTCAGAAAGTATGCAAACCGACAGCTTTAAACTATGCACACGTATAGTACCTGACATTATAGATTAATTTGGAGTAACTAATGGACCTCAGTACTACCAACATGATTCTAAGCCTGCTGATAGGACGAATTGTAAATACATGTAACTTCTATACTATCAATTGGATTTCAATCAAATTTCGTATGTGCTATGTGTACTATAACTGATAATACTATACGTATTCTTAAAAGCAACCAGGCTGCCAACTGTTAATAAATGCTGTCTCTATTCTTTTACCCTAATATCAATATATCAGAAAGTATTCAAGCCAACAGCTCTAAACTTTGCATACGCATAGTACCTTGCATTCTAGATTAATTTGGAGTAACTAATATACGTCAGTGCTTCCAACATGATTCTAAGCCTGCTGATTGGTCCAATTTTAAAATGCAGGTAACTTCTGTACAAATGAATGGATTTCATCCCAAATTGGCACTACAATAGATCATAATAGTTCAGATTATTTCTGACCAACACATGCATGACATTGTTGCCAACATGATTTTACGCGCGCTGATATGTCTAATGTTTAACTATATGCAACGTCTATGCTATCAACTGGACTTCAACCAAATTTTGTATTCTGTACCTTTAAAAATGGAACTAAGAATATATATTCAGTCACCAGAACGGCCAACTGTAGTGCTCTATTAGGCTACATTATGTCAGTTATATTTCGAACTAATTAGAAATTTCGATATTACCAACTCAACTTCGTCATTATTCTAATTAGGTCCATATAGATTAATCATTGGAATGAATCTTACATTTCGAGAAAAGTAGGCTCTTTAGCACGTCACGGAACTTCTTGTTGATTGATAACGTCCTCTAACCTTGAAAAACGTTCTAGTTGAACCCAAATTTTCTGTTACGGGGCAGCCTATATTATATTTCTTCAATACGGCCCAATAATATATATAAACTGATGTCGCTGTTGAGTGATATGGGATGTTGTTTCCAGCCAGGTATAAGTTACTGATATGGAACAATTCGTACGGAAGTCATCTAACCTTGTAAAGAGTCCTGTTGAGATATATTTGTGGTTACGATATGTTGTTTCCAGATTTTCGAACACGGTAAAAATGTTTTATAAATGGCAAAACCAACTAACCTCGAATAAAACCAGAGGATCCTACTTCTAGGTTGGCTCTGTAGAACTAGCTGCCCAAACGGGTGATTTATTTCATATCACAATTCAATTTGCCAAGTATAATTATATGTTGTATGAAATACTTGGACATTGATGGACCAAAATATATGGATAAGTCGAGAATAAACTCAACTTAAAGGCTATGTCCCAAAGCTACATTTTCAGCCGTAGTGAAGTAGATAGTCGACTAATATTCCGGAAGTGACGTCACAGTCATGATCCCACGGCCAACGAGAAATACTGGCCCTGGTGCGCCTTCGTGACGTCAGTAAAGTACTGCTGTTGCACCACTTCCGTTAGGGTTGTGTATGACGGGAACATAAACCGTATCGTGTACAAGATGCTGAAATCACAGAATTCTTAACCAATACCATATCAGGAAACACGCTGTAAGAAGCATTGACCAACACAACCATGGCTTCTGGCAAAACATACATGATAATTACAACTCAAGTCTTACACTGATCAATTTTATGAAGTCCAATACTTAGCCACAATTCACTGATTTATTCATTATTCTAAGTAGAACCAGTAGATCACTTATCTTTAATCGTTGTAGGTAAAACTTTTCAGGAGTATGTTAACTTTCCCTGGTGGTTGCTTTTTAATTATGTGGAATTACTTGACGGTTACAAAGTGTTCAGGAAAGTTATGACAAGCAATAAATAGTGCCGGACAATGTATGCATGCTTTCTTATAGTTCAACGATATACATAAATGTTATAGAAAGATATTCACGAACATAATATTCTATGGCCTTCGTCTTACTGCCGGTGTGGTAGTCATCTTGTCTTCATCATTGAATCTGTATGAATGCTCGTATTCATTTACCACTTGTCTTCATTGAAGGTATTGATATGAGCCGTTAGTCGGTGGCGAGGGTATTCCTCAGATCTCTTCTATAAACGTATTAATTTCTGTTCCGCCCCTTCAAACAACAATAACTAAGTAATACTTTCACTGCAAGTACCTTTGATCTAATTATACTCATGTCACTTCTCATGTCCACATAAGTTAGTCACAACGAAGGTCACAGGCTCTACAACTCAACTTACTGTACTCGTTGCTGCTATTAAAGACACAACGAATCCTTTAATCCTAGTTCGGGTGGATTTTTGTTACGAGTAACTTCAACATGTAAATAGGTTATCTATAGCTGGCGTAGTTTTGTAAACCTATACAGTATAATTTACCGTGCTTGAAAACACACGGAACATCTAAACTGGGTCCATTTCAAGAAGACTGATATAAAATATCGCATTTCTGCTGCCTAGGAATTGCTCTCGACTTAAACGCACCAGCATCATCAAGCACTACATTGCCTACGTCACAAAAGAATTAGGTTTACGCGCCACGGCCTGTCTTTCTCGTTGGCCGTGTCATGATCCAAAACTGCTTAGCACATAGCAATCAAGTCTGTAGTAGCCATTGAACTCTAGGTAATACTGGAATGCCGACTGTATGGGAGCCACTGCCAGCTGGATCGCATCCCTCCTGGCTGCTTTCTGCCTGCCCAGTCAACACTTGGATGCGTACAAGATAGGTTGCAGCACCAACCTACTGTGATCACCGCGGCTTTTTCACTGCCAGCTTCATCCCGTCCCTCCTGGCTGCTTTAAACTGCCTGCCCATTCAACACTTGGAGGCGTACAAGATATATATTAATAGCAGTTTTCATTTCTGATTTACTAAAGAGCACGCAGCAGTACGGCATTCTAAAATACAAAACACAACTTCGCGGAAAACAAACAACAAACTGTTGAACATCGTAATTCAGCGAGGCTCCAAAGCCTTTCACACTCAAAGTAATGGCTTCTTACCAAGGAAGTCAGACCGTACCTAACCTTACCGACATTTCTGCCCACAATGTGCCCAAGAAATCCCAGAAAAGTTATGATTCGGCAATACAGTTAACACCGAACAAAGAACAGGCTATTATTATTGACGCCATTAACATCAATACAAAACAAATGTCTGCAACAGTGACTTGAAAAAGTGGCGATCACAGCGGGTTGGTGCTGTTCTTAGCGTCTATATTTGGAAACGAGGTTGTACGCATAAACCAATGCTGTAATCGTTGAATGGGCAGGCAGTCTAAAGCAGCCAGGAGGGCTGCGATCCAGCTGGCAGTGATGGGAGCAAAGTGCGGTTTTTGGTGCGAATAGTTACGCCCGGTGGTAGACGTCAAGGAGGCGATGACCAGGAAGCAGTTTCCAGCGAGGGTTTCCATGGAAGGACTAGTACCTACAGTTCAATGGTAGTAGCTAGTGAACGAAAGTGGTCAAGGAAGTTATGGAAATTGTAGGTTATAGAAAATGTAGGTTGTCTTTGACTTTAATCCAGTCTATGAAGAAGGCCATGAATCAAGCTGACATGTCCCAAATCTCCACGTAGTGAAGTGAGTAGTGGCTAGCAGCTAGTCAATAGTTATCAACTTGAGTATTAGAACACAGCCTTTAAGTATCTTCAAGAATCAGTCTGTACAACAATGAATATGGAAATATAATGTAATGCAATGCGACAAGAACGAGATGCAAAGGGAAAATGTGATGGGATTGAAAGATCGATCCAACATTCAGAGCGGAAGCAAAGTTATAAGGAGTAAAACCGCATATGGTTAGTTGTCTTGGTGATCGTTGTTGCGCTGTTATAGGTTGTTTTAGCACCTACATTAAATGGTTGACGTACATTTCTATTTTACAACTATGCCTCATATCTTATCTATTAAATGAAGTATCGTTAAATCTGTGATTATTGAAGTGATAGAATGGAGTGGCTTATTGACGTGCTCACCCATACTAAGAATGTTTTCTGTATATAATTGCGTTTACATGTTCATAATATCTTTGTTGGAAACTACGACCAGTAAGCCATTCTATTACAGTGTTGCCTATACAAATTAACTACAGCATCAACAACAACTACCACAAGCCATTGGACAACAGAATAAATCTGTATCTGGCATTAGTTTTGATAAGTATGATGGCAATTTTGATGTCTCTCAGCTTTTTTCGAAGTCGAAGGTGTACCAGAGGATAAGAAGGTACCTTGTTGATCCCAAACTATTTAGTCTACAAGAGTGAGTACAGAAACACAGGTTATCAGATAGATTCAAGTTGCCCCAATGTACAACACGGTGCTTGCTGGTTGGTCGCTAGCTGTACGTGAGGAGTGAGTAGGCTGACTGCCGGAACACCGGGCAAGAAGAATGTGCCGGCACCTTTATATTTTCTCATTTACGTCGGACGACATTCTTGATGCTCGCGGCGAACTGAGCGAGCGACCTTGTGGGAGTTTATATCCGGTGTCGCTGCCGTCACACGATTATTATTATTATCGCTATAGCGCCTTCGATGACGTAGTTGGTAGCACGCTGTACTGCTGTGCCCAAGATCGCAGGTTCAAACCAGGCTGAAGTCGTTAGAATTTTTAAGAGCGTTAAAATCCCTCAGTATGCCTTCCTTAGGAGGGGAAGTAAAGCCGGCGGTCCCGTGTCATAGATTTATGGCATGTTAAAGAACCTTCCACTAATTACAATTATTGTGTAAAGGTGAATTATAGGTTAGATTTTACTACGCTCTTAAGATCCAACGTTCGTTGCCAGGAGCCGACTGCGGTGGCATCCAGTAACTAAGTTCTCAACTAGTTGTCGTTGACGGTAGCATTGGGTAGCAAAAGTAGGAATTACTTGAAAATTGAATGTCTGCTTTCATTACTTGAATTAAAAACAGATAACACACACTAATACAGCCATCACAATTAACACCGGTTATCAGACATATTCTACACACACCCAAAGTACACGGGGCTACATGACCGCGTTGTCATAGCCCATAAACTGAGGAACCAACCAACTATCTGCTGAAACAGATTATAATATAACCGAAACCGGTACAGTGTACTCAAACATTACATTTTACTGACTCAATGTATCTTTTCCTCTTCCAATAAACTGTCAGTAGGGATTTGGGCAGACGTGGTCCTTTTCATGTCATCTCGCACATTATCGCTCTTAATTCTTTTCAGTTTGCGATTCTCAGTTCCCACTAATTGCGTTAATAATAATAATAAAAACTTTACGAGCCTTACAGTAGTCGCATATGATGTGTAACATCTGTCATAGAAGAAACCTCACGTGAAATTGTTGATACATCGGTATTTTATAATATTATTGGCACAAATATTAATCTATTGTAAAAGGGAGTGTTTTACAGATATTGTAGTTTATAATACGGAACGCATTTTATTAGATGATTTGTAGCTTCCACCAGCCCTAGCCTAAATAAAGAATACGATATGGATCAACTAGATTAATAGACGCGACACCGCTCATAACCTTAAATTCCTTATAAGCAGGTCCTCTTGATTCACAGACCAACACGTAATTTCATATGGATTCTGTTAAAATGAGTCATATTGATATGATTAGCAGCAGAGTATCAAGAAGGCAGTGCCAGAACAATCAAGAAGGCAGTGCGAGAGTAGAAATATCAAGTAGGCAGTGAAGAAAAAAAGACGTCTTGGAATTGTTATGTATTATTAGTGTGTAAATAAAAAAACATTTTTCTGTGTTGATGAATGACCAGGAGGGATACGATCCAGCTGGCAGTGCGTCTTACACACTTCCGTCCCATTTTTCAAAATCACTCCCACAAAAATATCCAGCAACCGACTGGAAAGATGTTAAACATCAATAATAATATCGTATGGCCTCGGGTGCCGGGTGCAAGCTTTGTTATTTGACACCCAAAGGTTAGCTAGCATGTTGAATTTCGTTGTTCCTTGAAGCACTATGAAAGTCAAGGAGGTTAGATATCCAAGCTCCTAGACACTATAGAGCTTTCTAGTAGAGAAATGAGGAACTTGGTGTTGGCGGAAACTCGCAAGATTAATTTTGCCATTATGAACACGGCCTACTGAATTCAAATGGGTTCATTGACATGCCAACATCGTATGACATAGTGTCGCAATTTTTTCCGCCTTTCAAAAAAAATCACTTACCACGGCCAGGAGCGAACCTGCAAGCTTGGGGGTTGGTAGTCCGACACATTGATCAATCACCCACCGTGGCAAGCTACTAATTGTGTTGATTGTCAATAACGGAACAATGCTTCAACGCTTTATATGTTAACACTTGGAAAATCTCACATGCATTGACCGGGAATCGAACCCGGTCCACCATGGTGAGCAAATAGCTTGATCACTTGAGGAACCAGCGAATTGGATGAGTGTTGGCTTGCGTGGTTGGGTCATTTGAATCATACAGAGAGGTGAGAGAAGACTCTAATGCGAACTGCCAATAGGGGACTGCTGCCTCATTCCCTCAACCCAGCGCATTTTATGACTTTCCCTCACCTGGTCGTATTCCTCACCTTGGCGCCTTTCAGGCAAATGCAGGGATGGAACCTAATTTATGTCCCAAAGCACGTAGAACCACTACAAAATCACAGGTTTGCAGATGCTAGCTTGGCACGGTGGGTGAGTGGTTATCGTGTCGGACTACCAATCCCAAGCTTGCAGGTTCGCTCCTGGCCATGGTAAGTGATTTTTTTGAAAGGCGGCAAAAATCTGACACGCATGTCATACGATGTTGGCATGTTAAAGAACCCATTTGAATTCAGTAGGCCGTGTTCTTAATGGCAAAATTAATCTCGGGAGTTTCCGCCAACACAAAGTTCCTCATTTCTCTACTAGAAAGCGCTATAGTGTCCAGGAGCTTGGATATCTAACCTCCTTGACTATCATTGCGCTCCAATGAACAAGAACAATATTCCACAAGCAAGCTGCCCTCTGGGCGTCAACTAAAAAAGCTTGCACCCGGCACCCGAGGCCATACGATATTATTATTATTATTATTATTATTATTATTATTATTATTATTATTATTATTATTATTAACTCTTGAAGAGTCAACTTTACCTTTCCTGGAATTTCAGAGTAGCGTCGTCACCTGCTGGTGGAAAAGGGAACTCTACACCACCAGGGCCCACACATTCCAGTTGATGGTCTCCTAGTTTCATTGTAGCCGATATATTTCTCATGATATTGATTTGTTTCTGTTTAACCCTGACTATTATATGTCAGAAAACTGTACTATAATGAGGCTCATTATAACACTATTTTTCATTATGAAACAGTTTCTCCCACCAATCAGAGCTCAAGAAACAGTTGTTTGACCAATTAGATAAGGATACCTTCGCGCATGCGCTCTAAATCCAACATGTCTATATAAATTACCGAAAGTGCACCGTCCATATGTTCGCGTAAATAAACTGTGAATATGAGACAAGAAATATCACTGTACCTTAATATCCCCAATTCCAATGTCTACACAGCGCGTTGTTTTCAAACGACGACTTCGGTGACAGTTTTACTGAATACTGGTGCACAATCTGAACATATGGCATTGAAGCACACAGAGCGCTTGCGTCGGTTGTCCAGAGAGCTTGGAGAATAGATATATCCTACCCAGCGCAGCACCCGATCACAACATTCTAGTGACAATCTCAAGAGATATTTATGAATATTTATGTTAAAACATATAATAAAGTTATAATTATCGTGGAACATAAACAGTCGTATGCAACTCGCCTATAATGGTAACTAAGACACTCGTATGGAAATTATAAAACTCGCATACGCTCTTTTTATAAACATACTCGTGTCTTAATTATTGGCATTATAGGCTCGTTGCTTAATGTACTATTATCGTATGGCTTTTAGTGCCGGGAGTGTCCAAGGACATGTTTGGCTCGCCAGTGGCTGTAGCTGCTTGAATGCGGACACCCATGGGGTGAGCTACAAGTAACGTTCAATTTCAAGTAGTTGCACCTTTCACTTCCAGATGTCACTGAACGTTGGAACTTTGATAGAGCGTTTCATCGAAATCTAACCTACAATTTAGCTTCACAAAATTTTACTTAGTAAATGATTCTTTTACATGCCATAAATCTATGACCTGGGGCCACTGGCTTTACTTCCCCTACGAAGGAAGGCGTACTGAGGGATTTTTAACGCTCTTAAAAAATTCGACGACTTCGGCCGGGTGTGAACCCACGATCTTGGGCTTTGAAGCTCAGCATGCTACCCACTATGCCATCTAACAAGGAAACCACACTGTCATGTCGGATGGAATTACCTGGTTTTGTTACACACCATAACTGTGCTACTGCGGCCATCTGCCCCGTGTGCTTTGGTGTGTGCTGTGTTGTAACTGTGGGATCCCCACTGTCTTCAGTTAGCCTCGAGGAGGAATTGCATCTAATTGGAGGCATCACGTTGTACCTCCGTTTGAGCGATCACACAGACCTTGAGGAAGTTCCCTTGAGAACTCCGAGTGAACCTCAAAGTGACCAACAAGATGCAACAAGGTTGGTGACCCCTGGACCACATCTGTATTCCCGCCGTGCGATGGTGTTCAAAGTGAGGTCTATACGTCAGGCGACAGCTCAATCTGGAAAACGTCTTGCTGGACACTTAACATTTAATTTCGAGACTCGCAACCGCAGGCCTCCTTTTTACGCGGAATCCAAATCACCAAACGTGACGTTTCTGTTCGAAAACATCTCATGCATTAACCATGAATCGAATACGGTCTTGTTTAATGTAAGGAAAGTAGCTTAACGAATGCGCCATCACAGCAACAATATGCACGATAAGCACGTATAACTGCCAGCTTCCTCACTTCCCCACA
Organism: Meconema thalassinum; assembly: GCA_946902985.2. NCBI lineage: Eukaryota > Metazoa > Arthropoda > Insecta > Orthoptera > Tettigoniidae > Meconema > Meconema thalassinum. Next base: position 5,463,008 of record OX336396.1, read on the forward strand.
TACATCCTCCCTCGAACTTTGAACAGCTGAAATTCTATGGTCCAGTGAACCTTATACTGAACTAGCAGAAGTACCCATTCGCCAGACATAATCAATTGAGCTACTGTTGCAATGATTGGGGGCTTGGAACCTGTTTTGTCAACAAAGAAAAATGATTAGTAGAAATATGCTCTGAAACTAAATTTACCTAGCGTGTACTTCCTGTCGTGAAAATAAAATTGAAAAGCTCGTAGATGAAACGCAATACACGTCACATAAAAACTGACCCTCACTTTTGTGGAAAGTCCTCATCCAGAGGAAGACCCCCTTAATAAATTATAAAGGCTTGGGGTGCATGAAAATTCAGTTTCTTTAGCCTCCAATGGCCCAAATTCCTAAAACCAAGAAAAAAATACTAGCCTAATTCACGAAATTTTGAAAATAATGTTGCTGTTTGAAGATATAATAGACCTTCTGTACGACATATCGCACGTTTAAGTCGTGTGAAAAAATCTATGGTACCCATTGACCCCCTTAAGCGCATTGATGAATTTTACAGTTTTAGTTGGTTCCGTGATAACCTTACAGCCATTTGCAAACTTTCACAGAAATTTAATAAATGGAGTGGCATTACTTCTTGCAGAAATAGATGAAGAGTTGGATGTCACCTTTAGAGATGCTGTTGTCATGTTTACTGGCTTGCAGTCCTTTATTAGTTTATTAAATGAAATTAGTTTTCTGAGAATATATCAGAAACTCTTGATTTTAGAGCCTTAAAATATAGTTTTCGGGGAACCTTTACGGCTATTTAGGGTCCCTGAGATTTGTTTCTGACACCAAGGGGCTGAAAATAAGCTTTGTCTCGTCGTTGTAGGCCGTAGTATAATAATAATTATTATGGCCTAATATTAACATAACAATATAGGGATAGGGACGTAATAGACCTTCCATAACACACCAGCACGTGTAGATCGCGTGAAAAAATTCTAGAATACCCCTTGATCCCCTTAAGCGCAATATATGCATTGATGAATTTTACAGCTTAATTTGGTTCCGTTATAACCTTATAGCCGTTTGCAAACTATCCCAGTAATGTAATAAATGGAATTGTATTGCGTCTTACGGCAATAGATGGACCTGTGAGATTCTGTTGCCATGGTTACTGGCTTGCATTCTTTCGTTATTGTATTAAATGAATTTAGTTTTCTAGGAATATCTCAAAAACTGTTGGTTTTAGGGCCTAAAAAGGTGGTTTTCGTGTTTCTCACAGGGACTGAAAATGAGCTTTGTCCCGCCCTTCTACGCCTATTTCAGCAAGAATTTTAAGGGGGTAGGCCCCCTTTTATAAGAGGTACAGAGAAGAGTTGCATCAATGATTAGTGTCGTGCCTCTGGAGGATATCTGTACCAAATTTTACGTTGATCCACCCATCCGTTCTCGAGTTATAAGGGAACAAATTTGTCCACAGACAGACAGACATACAGACATACATACAGACAGACAAACAAACAGACATACAGACAGACAACAATTTTATTTTCGCGCGCATCCGTCATTAAACAGTCTGAAACGCGTAAATAACGCAAATTTCCGTAGAAATTCAGAAAAAAACAGACACATTTTAATTTTTATATATAGAGAGATGGCTGGCTGCTTTGCTCAGCGGTAACGTTCTCGCTTGCTGAGCCCAAGGTTGCAGGTTCGTATCCTGGCACAGTCAGCTGGCATTTGAGGGTGCGCAAATGCGAGGGAGCCGTGTCAGTAGATTTACTGGCACGTTAAAGATTCCCTTCGGGGCAAACTTCCGGCACCCCGACGTCTCTAAAAGCCAGAGTAGTTGAAAGGGACGTATTGGTATTATTAGTCTACTTATACTGTATTACAGTAATCGGAGTTGATGACCTCGTTGTCCCAGGCCTCTGACAGAACTCGTAAGATGATTGATGGAAGAACTTTCACAGGGGGTTCAACTTTCCATAGCGCACATTGCTAATGGCCAAGGAGACTTTCACTCCAGCATAGCCTCACGCGATAAGGGGAGAGAGCACACGGGACTGATGACCAACATGCTCCTTAACATTGCACTGATTCGCTCACTTCACAAAGAGTTGTAAACATACACAATACTCTCGTGCTGTGTGACTTGTTGGTGTTGGCCAGACTGTTGGTTTCTCAATTTAGTGCTTTAGGGTTGGCTGCACTGACTGCTCCGTTATTCAAGTTACCAACCCGACCGACGCCATGTTGTTTGTGTATTACGGCGATGAAAAGACTGTGAAATAAAATGCTAAAAATATACACTATCATCACCTCAAATAGTCAGAAAAATACAAGACAATTGACACCCCTGTCATCTAACAGTTGCAGTGTTTGTACACCCTTCAAGTTATGACAATAATACTTGTCGAAGGGAAGAGATCTTGTGAACATTTCGTTCAGAAATTATTAACAAACTCCAAACTCTTTAAAACTCAGCAATTCTTCTAGGTTTGTGCCGTGTCTTGTGTGGGGTTTCGCCTAGGACACCAAGCCGGCTCATCAGCGGGAACTAGAAGCTCAGGCAGCCATAACCTCCCTATGAAGGCTTCCAAAAATATGTTATATTGGTTTTCACGGCCAGTGAATTAAAACTCAACAATATACCTTCTATTTCCAAACTCGTTATCAGTCTCCACTGTTAATGATCAAAACTTGAACAGGACCGAACCTAAAAGAAGACATTTCCCTTGTGGTTGCGTCGTTCCGCGAGCCATTTGAGTCTTATCAGATAAAGTTAGTTCATGTTTCTGATATTGTCTACAGGTGACCTGTGTACCATATTGTGCAGATGACCTGTGTATCATATTTTGCAGATGACATGTGTACCATATTGCGCAGATGATCTGTGTACCATATTGTATAGATGACCTGTGTACCATATTGTACAGATGACCTGTGTACCATATTGTACAGATGACGTGTGTACCATATTGTACAGATGACCTGTGTGCCATATTGTACAGATGACCTGTGTGCCATATTGTACAGATGATCTGTGTACCATATTGTGCAGATGACCTGTGTACCATATTGTGCAGATGACCTGTGTACCATATTGTGCAGATGACCTGTGTGCCATATTGTACAGATGACCTGTGTACCATATTGTGCAGATGATCTGTGTACCATATTGTGCAGATGACCTGTGTACCATATTGTACAGATGACCTGTGTACCATATTGTACAGATGACGTGTGTACCATATTGTACAGATGACATGTGTGCCATATTGTACAGATGACCTGTGTGCCATATTGTACAGATGACCTGTGTACCATATTGTGCAGATGACCTGTGTACCATATTGTGCAGATGACCTGTGTACCATATTGTACAGATGACCTGTGTACCATATTGTACAGATGACCTGTGTACCATATTGTGCAGATGACCTGTGTATCATATTGTGCAGATGACCTGTGTACCATATTGTACAGATGACCTGTGTACCATATTGTACAGATGACCTGTGTACCATATTGTGCAGATGACCTGTGTACCATATTGAGCATATGACGTGTGTACCATATTGTACAGATGACCTGTGTACCATATTGTGCAGATGACCTGTGTACCATATTGTGCAGATGACCTGTGTACCATATTGTACAGATGACTGTTCCTACTCAAACACTAGTTAGCTAAGCCCTCGCAAAACGTGTCGTCCTTTTTCAAACAAATCACTTGCCGCTCTCGTTAAGTACAGTATTCTGCCGCGTCATGGCGCTGATGTGACAGCTACAGGGAGTTTGTTAGCAGAGTAAATGAGTCTAGTGAAAGTGCCAGCGCTCTCCTGAGTGCGCCTGTGTATCCACGCTCCCACGACGAAAAATGCTGGGATAGTTCCTTATTTCAAGTGATGGAGCACCTACCTTCATTTGAGGTTATTTCCCGAGCCTAATGACTCAAGACTCTATGTTTGTACAGCACAGGAGATGGTGGCGCTGCCAAGTGCTTCTGATAGGTACGAAGTAGTAAAATAACTAGTGATGGACGAAGCAAAGAGTCGAGAGTGGCTCAGTCAATGAAAGTATTTCTACAGAGAAGAAATCTGTTGACATCAGACTGATACAGATTTAGGTACAGTAACACCTATCTTAGTGGAACTTCAAGGGACCGAGACGAATTTCCGTTACAGACAGGATTCCGGTTAATACAGGTGAGCATAGAAAATATGTAAATACAACACTGTGGTTTGGTACAAATTTGTTGGTTGCACCAATTACACCCAAACAGCAAACTGCACACATTGTGATCGCCGGCGTCATCCTCCGGTTTCTTTTCTTGACGGGAATGCTCGACAAATTGCGCGATGGTCCTACCGCTCACTCATAAGGGGATACGATGATGTAGACTTAAGGGGCCTAACATCCAGGTTATCAGCCCCTAATGGTTTGGGTGATAGTGAAAGATGGGATGAGAATGTAAACTATAACTAATACTAACTACAGACTTACAAACTAGAAGAAGAAATGGTAAACAAATAAAGGATAAGGCAAATAAAGGACAGGAAGAAAAGAAATGCCCTCAACCCTCGAAGAATGAGGATTGAGGGACTTTGAAGGAAGGAGAGCCATGAAAGGCAGATAGAAAAGGGAAAGAGGAGAGGGCCCGCCCCAAAGTCAGTGGAAAAAGGGGACAAAACTGACCCAGCTCAAGAATCCCTCGGGATCGCCAACTATCGAACTCACCAGTTGTGAGCCCCTGAGGGTGTAGCACTATCCAGGGTGCACCAGAAGTGGTGGGGCTACACACACCCTGCCTCCTTGAGGGCCTTGAGCAGAAGGCAGGAGATAACATGAAAAGATAAAGAAGGCTGACCCCTCGCAGAAGGAGGGTATCAGGAAAGATGAGTCAAGGGCCAATTAAAGCGGGAAAGGAAGAGAATCCCTTAGACTCAGATACCCTACCTAATACCATCGGGGTCGGAAGAGAACACGAGTTGACCAAGGGAGGTCGACAGGAAAGAAGACGGAGAGGAGACAGCAAGAGTAAGTGCAAGCAATGCCGGACTCAGCTAGGGTCCCGTGGTCGCCAACCCATGTCCCACTAGAAGTGAGCCCCTGGGGGGTAATGATAATAAAGAAAACGGCTCATTACTTGGGTGTGAATCTGTCTGATAACGTGTGTCATTGAGATGTCTCTCAGAAAGTGTGTATTCACACTCACTCTGAAGGCTTCTATGGGACACGAAGATCCCGCGCTGATCTCACTGAACTCTGTTTAGGGCGAGCTCTACAAAGTTTGGAGTTATTTCTCCAGAAACATCGTGGTCTTCCCAGTGGCCTTTTTCCTCTTGGCTCTTCTTTAATGATTTGTAAGACCAACCTATCACCTCCCATCCTTAGTAAATTACCAGCCCATTGAAGTCTTCTGGAGTTAATGATTAGAAAGTAATTTTTGAAAGCCTTTGTCTGGAGCGTGGCGCTCTATGGCAGTGAAACTTGGACTATTGGTGCAGCAGAAAAGAGGAGAATTGAAGCGTTTGAAATGTGGTGTTACAGGAGAATGATGAAGATCATATGGGTAGATAGGGTGACAAACGAAGAGGTATTAAGACGAGTGGGAGAGGAGAGATGTTTCAGACGACTGCTAATGAAGAGAAGAGATAGGTTGGTAGGACACTTACTAAGACATCCAGGATTAGGAAGGGTCGAGGACAAGAACTGTAGGGGTAGACCAAGGTTAGAATATGTTAAACAGATTGCCTCGGATGAAAGGCTATGTAGAGATGAAACTATTAGCTCTGGGCAGGGAGGTATGGAGGGCTGCATCAAACCTGTCAAAAGACTGAAGCCTCAAGCGCACAACACTGTGTAGGTTGGCAACCCTGTCGCTCGCAGGTGGGTTCACTCAACAGCTCATAAGCGCTCAAAAAGTGACAGTCACGTAGACTTTCGTTCCGAACTATTATCTGAGGTTCCGCATACCGCTGTCCAGTCGTGTCGCGGGATCGAGTCCGGTTCGGCTCCTCCATCCATCATCTCGTGGGAACACACAGCGTTTTATCAAGAAACACGGTAATTTGCTTTTTATGTGCTTAAGGTGTGATGGGAAGCTTCTGCACTTAGCGCGCGGAGCCAAGCTGCAACACACACATCCGAGTGCACGTCGTCCAACCCCCGACATCATAAAACACGAACAGAGTTAATTTGTATAAAAGTGATTGAGATCCGATAACCTAGATGTTAGGCCCCTTAAAACAACAATTGTCATCATCATCATCATCATCATCATCATCATAATCTCTCTCTATATAAAAGACACGGATAGTCTCAAAGACTGGACTTTATATCATTTTAAACGCTAGCAGCCGAGTACCAAGAAGGCAGTGCGAGAACAGAGTTTCAAGATTCTATTTTGTTTCTTCACTGCCTACTTGATTGCTCTCGCACTGCCTTCTTGAAACTCTGTTCACGCACTGCCTTCTTGGTACTCGGCTGTTACATCGTACTATGACGTCACACACCTCAGTGCATTCTCGGTACATTTCGTCCCGTCACCGTAACGTAACGCCAGACCTCAGCGTAACGACGAAGTCGACAAGATCAATTAAAATGATAAAAATGAAGTTTACGTGATACTTTGTCTTTGTGTGTATGTCTCCTATGCGCTCAAATACCATTCATCCGATTGCGATGAAACTTGGGTGAGTTGTTGTGCACACTACCACGAATGTTTCTAAATTAGTTAATTCATTTTTCGATAGTTTAGAGACAGTTAATGGAATTTGAAAAGGAATATTGTGTATCCAAAAGCACTTCAAGGAACAAAATTACAACGCCAACACTTTATTTGACTGGCATTGCATCGCATAGTGTCTCCTAGTACCTGACACAGAGAACAGGTAGATGTGTAAATTATAATACCTTTTTCTGGCAATTGTTTATAAAGATGCAACGAAATATTTCATCAATATTTATATCGGTTGGTTGGTTCCTTAGTTTAGGGGCTGCGACAACGCGGTCATTTAGCCCCGTGTACTCTGGGTGTGTGTAGAATCTGTCTGATAACTGGTGTTAATTGTGATGGCTGTATTAGGGTTTTAATTCAGGTAAGGACTGCAGACGATCAATTTTCAAGTAGTTCCTACTTTTGCTACTAAATGCTACCGTCCACGACACCTAGATGCGAACTTGGCTACTAGATGCCATCACAACCATCACCTGGCAGCAAACGTTGAAACTAATAGAGCGTTAATCAAATCTAACCTGCAAATTTTAGCTTCACACCATTGTAGTTAGTGGAAGGTCCTTTAACATGCCATAAATCTATGACATGGGACCGCCGGCTTTACTTCCTCTCCGAAGGAAGGCATACTGAGGGATTTTTAACGCTCCTTAGAAATACGACGATTTCGGCCGGGTTGAACCCGCGATGTTGGGGATAGAAACTCAGCATGCTACCAACTACGCCACCGAAGCCGCCTAATATTTATATCAACACAAATAACTCTTAAATAATGGTGAAAACAAAGATAATCTCAATGTCTGACACTAGTCTACTATTTTAGCTTCAGAAAGGTGACACATCTATCTTACTTGGTTCCTGAGATCATGTTTTAAGTTTAGTAAATAAGAACAATTTCTTTTTATAAACATTTAACAACCACCATTCTCATTATCAGGATTTCTCAATTAAGCCTTTCTAATGAGAGTTTCAAACTAGACTTACTAATAAATTTCAAAAAAAAAAAGTTTTTGCAACTACGATGCGCGACGATATTTGAGCGTGACAACTTCTTCTCGGACTGATTTGATTAAACTGTCGCTCTTGGGAAATTTCAGCTTCGTATATTTTTTAATTATGTATTTTGCGGAACAGAAAGTTCACAGGCGAAATGAAGAAAAGCCGAGTTGCCCTTCCAGGGAAACTCCAAACTCAACCACTCTTCTCTGAAGTTTTAACTCAACACGACTCGACAGTTTGCTGCTGGCTGTATCTGGGGTAATAGGCTCGCCCGCTAGCTAGGCTTTAACTGGGGTGATAGACCCGCTCCCAGCCAGCTCGTAAACTGTCTCCTCAGTATTTGAATGGAGATTATTGGAAGAAATGAAAACGTAAAAACAATTGCAGTGGGCGATGTATTGAAGAGAGAGATATGCTCTCGCGGACTTTCTGTAGAACTTTCCATGATGAACAATTCTTACGCTCATAGTATATTGATAGTTTTAACGGTTTGCCCAGCGTAAGGTTAAAAAGCGTACGGACGTCAAGTGTTGTTTATTTCGACTTTTTCACTGAAATCAAACTGCTCGGTTTCCTTTGATCATAAATAAATTATTTTCTCCAAAAACCTTCCTCGAGATATCCTTTACAGAATGGTGAAAACCGCATCACAATCCATCCAGAGGTTCACCCGTGACATCCACAAACGACAGTAGCGACACTCGAGCGCAGCGACAGAAGAGAGACATACGATATCATCATCTTTCACTGTAACACTTTCTCACGAACATTCCAACAATTTATTTAACGTTGTCAAAAAACTTTCTTCATAAAGTGCTTCCTTGTACTGTCTGGGGGGTGTCATCCCCTAGGAGACGATTCTTCGTGGCTTGACCAGAGAGAGGACACAAGACCTCTTAAATTACCAACCGTGGCCTAATTACGGGTCGTGATCAGGAGAATCAACACCCCACCCCTGATTGTGTTTGAAAGCTTTTCTTTTCACTCGTGTAACATTGTTAGTGTCGCTGAAGGAGCAAAATGGGCAGCTGTTTAATGAGCCACAGTGCATGTCAGTTGTTAGTATCCGAGTTTAAACCTTTATAGGATTTATATATATTAACCACCTACTATAAAAGAGTTTGTAGACTATTATCAAAGGTGCTAATAGTTGAAACTTTCAGCCTAATTACAACAACATTTCTTGTAGATATAATATTTCTGATAAGCAAATGTTATATCTGTCTAGCTTTATGGTGCTGGATAACATTTCAACTAGTAAATATAATCAAAAATATTAATATTTAACAATAAAATAAAACATAAACATTTTTTATTTAGTCGATTTACCCTCTAGGTTGGTGTTCCCCACGGACTCAGCGAGGGAACGCACCACTACCGCCACTACGGGCAGTGTCCTGGAGCTTGGAACATCTGGTCGGGATGGATACAACTGGGGAGGTGTGATCAGCACTTCGCCCAGGCGGCCTCACCTGCAAAGCGAACAGGGGCCTCATGAGGGATGGGAAGGGATGGAAGATTGGGATGGATAGGCAAGGAAGAGGAAAGGAGGCGGCCGTGGCCTTACAGGAGGTACCATCCCGGCATTTGCTCGAAGACGAAGTGGGAAACCACGGAAAACCACTTCGAGGATGGCTGAGGTGGAATCGAACCCCTCTACTCATTTGGACCACCCGAGGCTGAGTAGACCCCGTTCCAGTCCTCATACCACTTTTCAAATTTCGTGGCAGAGCCGGGAGTCGAACCCAAGACCTCCGGGGCGGCAGCTAACCACGCTGACCGCTACGCTACGGAGGCGACAAAACATAAACATACAAATTAAAATAAAATTAAGATTATAAAAAAGTTTATGTTCGACCCTGACTATTATATGTCAGAAAACTGTATCATAATGATGGTCATTATAACACTATTTTTCATTATGAAACAGTTTCTGCCACCAATCAGAACTCAAGAAACAGTTTTGTGGCCAATTAGATAAGGGTACCTTCGCGCATGCGCTCAAAATCCAACATATTTTTGTGTTGTCAAGCAAAGTGAATGGTCTCTGCTTCCGGAGTGCCTTGACCACGCATGCGCTCTGTTCGGTCACCAAAGCCAGCGCGCCCTGTTCACTAATAACGGAATTAACTGAATCCCACAGATATTTATGAATATTTATGTTAACACATATAAAAAATTATAATTATCGTCGAACATAAACAGTCGTATGCAACTCGCCTATAATGGTAATTAAGACACTCGTATGGAAATTATAAAACTCGCGTACGCTCGTTTTATAAAGATACTCGTGTCTTAATTATAGCCATTATAGGCTAGTTGCATAATGTACTATTGTAACTTATATAATTATAAATAAAGAATTTTTTAAAATTTATTTAAATAAAATTAATAATATTGAATAATAATTAAAATCAAAATTTTAATAAGCGAAAACAATTGAAATGAAAATTAGCGTGGTTAGCTGCCACCCCCCGGAGGTCCTGGGTTCGATTCCCGGCTCTGCCACGAAATTTGAAAAGTGGTATGAGGACTGGAAAGGGGTCTACTCATCCTCGGGTGGCCCAAATGAGTAGAGGGGGTTCGATTCCCACCTCAGCCATCCTCGAAGTGGTTTTTCGTACTTTCCCACTTCGTCTTCGGGCAAATGCCGGGATGGTGGGTAGGATTTTTCTAGGAATTAACCTTACCCACAAGGGAAGATGAAGAGAGAAGTTAAGGGCAGTGGGTTTCGGACTAAGGAACAAGTGTGGATAATAGGACGAGAGTCCAACAGCAAACAAAGACAATGTATAGAGACGAGTGTCACCGCAAAGCCCGTGAAACACCTAAAGTTGGTATGGACCTGGCCGTAGCTAACGGGAAATGTGGCTGAAGCTTGGGCTATTTGCTGGCAAGATTGGATAGTACCTTCCCTTCCAAGCCAAGATTCGGCTACTATGTGGGAGGGTGGTGGTCTGGTAAAGAAAGAAATGATGAGTTTACTATGTATCCCTTCAAAGGAGTTTGTTTTAAACAAATATTTTGAAGAATGCAAACAATTTGAATTAGCCGTGATGTTTTAGTTCTTGAAATTGTAGAATTTCTAAGGAGCGACCGAATGTCTCCAGGAAGAGTAGCAATGAGGCAATTATACCTTTGGAATAATTTGGTAAGAGCACCAATAGTTGCATTTAAGAATGGCTAAGCTTTTACCCAGCATGCGCCGACTAAAAGTTTAAACAATGAGAAAAACTTAAATTTGGGAAACCAACCATAAGTTGTAGAGAAAAACTCAACAAGGAGGAAGCTGGCGGAGCGAGCTTTGCTTGCCTTACTAGCCAGTTAGAATTAGCTATCAAAGCTAAGAGAGGCTTTAATAAGTTTGTGACTAAGAGTTCTTGCTCAAATGCAACAAATAGTGGAACCGTTATTAATTTGGTTTGTGAGCTTTTTAAATGTAAGCCTATAGGAAGAGTCGGGGAAGACAGGATCTTGCCTAATCGTTATTTTATAGAAAATGATAAAGCAAAAAGATATAGTTTGATTTATTTAACAATGCGTAGAATATGATCAATTTTAACAAATATATAATTTGATTTTTTAAGCAATTGAGGTCTCAGACCTTCTAAATTATTTAAAGTTTGCACTAAGCAATTGCCAATTTTTGGTTTGGAACCTTTTATAAGCACTAAAATCTGCAAAAGATTTTAAAATGGTGCTAAGATAAAAAAAATGAAAAATTTAAAGATAATTAACGTAAGCAAAGTTAAACAAGTATTTTAAGAATTCCTATAGGGGCATCTTAAAATAAAAAAATGGCCAAGCAGGGATTGGTCTCATATTGAGTAGGAAACTTGGACAGCGGGTGGAATATTATGACAATATAGTGAACGGATTATTGTAGCAAAAATCAATACTAAACCTACGTGCACCACAGTGGTACAAGTCTATATGCCTACCAGTCAAGCTGATGATGAGGATGTTGAAAAGGTCTACGAAGAAATAGACGAAATTCTGAGGTATATCAAGGGTGATGAAAATGTTATAGTAATGGGAGATTGGAATGCTGTGGTAGGAAAAGGGAGAGAAGGGAAGATAGTAGGAGATTTCGGATTAGGTGAAAGGAATGATCGAGGAAGCAGGATGATGGAATTCTGCACCGAGCATGAGTTGGTCATAGCTAACACCTTATTCAATAACCACAATAGAAGAATATACTCTTGGATGAGACCAGGAGATACAGGGCGTTACCAAATCGACTTCATTATGGTCAAGCAGAGGTTTCGAAACCAGATTTTGGATTGTAAAACATATCCTGGTGCTGACATAAACTCTGACCACAATCTGGTTGTAATGAAATGCAGATTAAAGTTGAAGAAACTGAAGAAAAGTCAAAAGCCAAAAAGGTGGGCAATAGACAGACTGAAAGTAAAGGATGTAAACGAAAGATTCAAGAAGAGTATAAGGGAAGGACTAATGAAAAACCCTAAACAAACTTCAAATACAGACGAATGGGCACTTTTGAAGAATGAAATAACAAAATCCGCAGAAGAAAACATTGGTAGGAAAGAAAGAATTGGTAGAAAACCGCGGATCACTCAGGATATACTAGAATTGATGGATGAAAGGCGGAAACACAAGAATGTTGTTGTTTCTTATGGCTAGCCCGGATTCCAATCCATCAGCTTTCTTGCGTTCCAAAAGAGTTGTGTGAGGTTTCCAGAAGTTCTATCAGTCACATCAAGTTTGTTGCAATGTAGCAGGTGCCCCTTATCCATTTTACTTCCAGGTTCGTGACAAAGTGTCCATTCTTCAGATCTCAGGATGTTGATTCGTTTCAGATGAGCTGCAAGGCAGTCGTGGCCAGTGTTAAGTCTGAAGAAGGCTACAGCTTCTCTTCTTGGTGCTAATTTATATTGATCCCATTTAGCATCAATGTCTTTCCATAATTTGGTTTCTGCTGTTTTCTTTGCCATTTCTTCATACCTGTTTTTGATAGTATTTTTCAAGATCCTTTTTGCTGACATAAAATCAGTCTGACTGACAGGTTGTTGTAGTGTGGCACCTTTTTTTGCTAATCTGTCTGCCTCTTCAACTTGCTATTCCAACATGAGAAGGGATCCACTGAAATGAGATATGTTTGTGGAGTCTTTGAAGGGTTTTTATCATACAAAAAAATTCTTTCAGTTCTTTATTTTGGGGCTTATAATTTGACGAGATGGCTTGGATGGCTGCTTTTGAATCTGTAATGATAACGCATTTTTGATAATCAATGTTTCTGCCTAATAACTGATGGAGTGCATGTGAAATTGCTCTTATCTCAGCATCAAAGTTTGTTTTGTTTTGGCCTACTGGGAAGTAGAGTGAGAAGAGAGATGAATGTATTCCTGCTCCAGTTCTATTTTCTTTGTCTTGTGAGCCATCTGTAAATATTTTTAGCCATTGATTAGATGGATATCATTCTTCTATTGTACAGAGGGCCAGTTGTTTTAGATCTTGTGGCGAAGAGCCTTTCTTGCAGACCTCTTCTAGCAAAGTAAGATCTGTAGTCACTTGTATATAGTCAATGGGATTGACTGGCATACATAGTGGTTCAAGTTTTATTTGCAGATTGCTCTTATTGATGTATTCTTTGGCGAGACTTAAGGGATCTTTTTGAGTTTTAAGATTGGGGCTAGAGACTGGTTTTTTGATCCATGTCATTTGAGGTAGTCTTTGTATACTGAGATATGCATTGGCTGTTTGATGTTTCATCTCTTCTTCTATAGGTAAGTTGTGGGTATATAATTGCAAGGCGGTTATATGTGTGGTTTTTATTGCACCTGTTATGATTCGTAGGGCATTATTCTGACACCTCTCGAGGCGATCAATGTTTGACTGGGGTGCTGTAGAGAGTACTTCACTGCCATATTTTATGATAGGTTTGATGTAAGTATTGTAGGTTTTGTTGAGTGTGTCTTGAGTGCTCCCCCAAGTAGCTCCTGCTAGTCTCTTCAGTAATTTCATCCATTTGCTTACCTTATCCTCCACATGTTTTATGTGTTTGGTCCAGTTCAGCTTCTTGTCCATGAGGATACCTAGGTTCTTAGTACTTTCACTTTTTGGAAGGTCTTGATTACTAAATTTGAGACTAAAAGTTGGATTGTGGTGTCTCAGGGAGAAAAACTGGTATACTGTTTTGGAAGTATTGATTTCCATATTATTGTTTTCAGTCCAGTTTTTGAGTTTTTTAAGTGCCTGGTTCATTCTGTGTTCAAGAAGCATTTGCTGATTTGGGCTGTTACGTGCTGTGGTCCAAATGATAACATCGTCTGCAAACATGCTGATATTCACATTACCTACTTTCTTTATTGTTTTTGGAAGATCGTTGATGTACACATTGAATAAAGTTGTGCTTGATACAGCTCCTTGTGGGAGGCCTAGTTTTGATTGCTTGCAACCTGAAGTTTTGTTGTTGTAACGAACATTGATCATTCTTTGTGAAAGGAATCTTGAAAACCAGTTTAGCATACATCCATTTACTTTGAAGTTGATAAGTTTCTTTAGCAGCATGTTTCGCCATACAGTATCATAGGCTCCTTTAAAATCGATGAAAACTGCAAGATCACTTTCCCTTTTGTTAAAGGCTTCTTTAACAGCTTGTGTAAATCTCATTATTTGGTGGGAGGAGGACCTGTTTTGTCTAAACCCTGCTTGTTCTTCAGATAGAAGAGATTTTGTTTCCAAGTACCAATTGAGTCTATTTGTAATCATCCTTTCTAGAATTTTTACCAGAATGGAGGTAAGTGCTATAGGTTGGTACGAGGGGACTTGGTTTCTTGGCTTGCCTGGTTTTAAGATTGGAATGATGGTTGCTTTGGTCCAGTCTTTAGGTAGGTTATAATTTGATGTCCAAAATTTGTTGAATATGTGTAGCAGTATGTTTAGAGCAGATGGACCTAGATTTTTTATGAATTCTAGGAATATTCCATCTGGTCCTGGTTGTTTTCGGACTTGTGTGTTCTTTATTGCTAACATTAACTCTTCCATTGAAAATTTATTGTTAAAGATATCATCTGCATTATTATTCATGAATTTTTTGACTATTTTTTTGAGAGTCTTGTCTTCTTTCTTTTTCTGTTTTGATAGTCTAATTGAAGTGAAATGTTTACAGAAGTGGTTTGCTATTTTATGACAGTCTGTAACGTCCTTATCATTCATCATAATAGGATTCAAAGGAGTGACTACGTGCTTGTTGTTTAGAGAATTGATAAGTTTGTGAGCTTTATTGCTGTCTGTCCTATAGTCAACTGTTGTTAAAAATGTGTTCCAAGATTCTCTTTTAGATATTGTTATTGCTTGTTTTAATTTTGCTGTTGCTTGTCGCCATTTCCGTACATCATTTTGATCCTGAGTAAGTTCAGCTGTTCTTCTTGCTTTGTCTCTGGCGGACTTAAGATTGTTCAATTCATCTGACCAGAAAGGTTTATATTTTGTTTGGGCACCTCTGGGTATGCACAGTTTGGCTATGTCTTTTATGGCTGTAGTAAATTTATTCAGGATGATGTCAGGAGGTGCATCAAGATCAATTTCCGACATTTTTGTTTCAAGTTTGTTTCTGAAATTTTCCCAGTCTGCCTTTTTAAAGTTCCACCGAATCTTCTGGTCTGCACTTTGAGCAGATTCACTGTATGATGTAATAGTAAGAAGGGACATTCTATGTCCACTGCCTGGATCTTCGAGTACTGATCGATGACTGTGGTTTGTAAGATCTGTTGAGACTAATATGAGATCTGGGTTAGTTGTGGAACCAGAGTGGTGAATGAATGTTAATGGGTCTTTGTTACTATATAATAGCTCGTGAGCTACTCTCTATAAGGGCTTTTATTGTTTTACCAGCTGAATTTGTGTAGTTGTAGCCCCAGACTGGAGAAGCTGCATTGAAGTCTCCTATAAAAATAGTAGCTGTTTTGATTTCTAAAAGGTGAAGATTCAGATTTTTATTGTTTGGAGGACTGTAAACACAGAATATTGTTATTTTCTTGTTGTTGATCCATATGGATAATTCGATAATTTCTGATGTATCTGTTGCGTCCATTTCTTTTACAATTCTGAAATTTGACATGATGTTGTTCTTCACTGCTGCAAATATTCCGCTTGCTATTTGTCTTGTTTTGAAGAGAGTGTAGATGGTATAAATATTGTATGTTTTCAGGTGTAGTGTTGGCTTCATTGATTAGAAGGATGTCTATATCTCTGTCTATCATGATTTTCTTTACTTCCAAAAGTTTCTTTGTTGATAGACCACCTGGATTCCATTGCAGTATTCTTACTTCGTGTTGTTTTGCTCTGAAAAGAGCAGTTTTATTTGTTTGCATTTGTTTGCTCATGTTTCTCTATTCTGGAACGTTTTTGCCAAAATTGGTACTCGTTTAGCACCACCCAGGGGACACGTACTAAGACACCCAGGAATAACAAGCTTAGTTATGGAAGGAAGGGTCGAGGACAAGAACTGTAGGGGTAGACCAAGGTTAGAATATGTTAAACAGATTGCCTCGGATGTAGGGTGTGGTAGCTATGTAGAGATGAAGCGATTAGCTCAGGACAGGGAGGCATGGAGGGCTGTATCAAACCAGTCAAAAGACTGAAGACTCGAACAACAACATCTTAAAAGTATGAACAAATAACAGCTTCGAAATTATAACAACAGAAAAAAGAGAGAGAAATTAAATAGAAGTTTCTATAACTTCTTATATTGATGCAGAAATTACTATTAGAATTTATACAAATAGAGCAGGTCACTTATTGTGAAACCTGAAGAGAAAAAATTGAGAAGAAGTTTCTAGAACTTCTCTGTTTAAACAGGATCTCGAGGAGAAATAGGGCAAGTTACCCTTTCGTGAAACCTGGATCAACGAGATTAATGAAAAGTTAAGTACTTAGAACATAAGCAATTCCTGTACTAGCAGGAAAAGAACATAGATTAATATGCAGTTTCTAACTGCTGATATTTAAACAGAGTGAATAAGTTATAAATGGAGAAAAGTTGGGAGGGCGCCTATGGTTTGGCGAGGCCTCATTGAAAAATATATAAATTTAAAGATTAACCTAATTTGTTAGTAAAGAGTGGTTGAGGAAGAGGAAATAGGAACTTTGTGGAGAAAGTTCTTGGCCTTATTTATTATTCTCGGACGAGCGCGGCGCGGATGAGAAGTTGAACGAGCACTGGTTTCACTATAGTCTATTGACGGGGTTGAAAAGTTTACTATTGTAGCACACAAAGTTTATAGAAAGGAAAGTTATTGCGGTGGTGTAAAATAATTAGTTGCATTTTGGTTTGAGAGAGTCTACTGCGTTGAAGAATTTGTAGGTTATAGTTGAATGCAGCAGACGAATTCCCATGAAGGAAGATAAATTAGGTGTTGATTAGCTGTTCATTTAGAAAATTCCTTGGTTAGAAAAAGTATTCCCATATGTGAGTGGAAAATACTAGAATGTTTAGCTTGTAGATGAATTGTTTGGCGTGGAACATTCGAGAACAATCATAAGTGTTGAATTGGGTAAATAAAGTCCAGCGGTGGAACGAGCTAAGTTTTCTATAGACAGTATTTAGTTTAATAAGAATCCCACGGTGTGAGAGTTCATTCTCAGTTAACATGTACAAGAAATGCTGCTTCGTTTTGCACGATTAGTTGTCTTAGATAGACTAAGCCTGACATCGAAAATCCCGCGAAGATTTCAATTGCAGAGCAGTTAGCAATTTCTCACTGTCTATAGAACGGTATTAAAAGCATATAGTTAATTAAAAGCGATTAATATATGAAGAACAGAGTACTTAGCTCATTTCTGGTAGTCGATCCAGGCGACCGTTAGTTAAGATCTGGACATGGCGTCCGATTCAAAATTTTGTCTCTCGAGGAGAGGAGACGAGCCCTGTTTAGGCTCCAACTGGAGGTCTTGACGACTGAAGCACAAGTGAGGCCAGCTCAACGAAGCTCGGAGGGACCAAGGAAGGAAAAAAGTGGGGCTAGGAGACAAAGGAATATACATAAGAATGACAAACATTACAAAAATTAATTGTCTTGATGAAATGGTCTTCAAAGGGTTGATAGCAGGCGTCACTAGCGAAGCCTGGTGGATGGGAATGTAGACGAAGTCATCTTGATCACAGAGAAGATAGCTGGCGATAGCGACGAGATCTGGTGGCTAAATTGGTAAAGAAGTCCTCTTGTACATGGACAAATTGAGGAACTTCAGAGATTCGCTGCTAGATGACGCTAGGTTGGTCATGGGAGATATATATCTAGAACAGACTTACAGGTAATATAAGCAAAGTGCATAAACAAAGAAAAACCAGGAAATCACTGTTGGTGTTTGCGTAAAAGGAAGGAATGAAATAAAGCAAAGAGCAGCAAAAGCTTACTCTGTCTTACCGTGTATTCCAAGGAATACACCAGATGGTCCCTACTGTAAGTCCACGGCCGCCTCCTTTCCGCTTCCTTGCCTAACCGTCCCAATTTTCCCCCTCCCTTCCAATCCCTCATAAGGCCCCTGTTCGCTTTGAAGGTGCTGATCACACCTCCCCATGTATCCACTTCAGAACACTGCCCGTAGCGGCGGTAGTGGTGAGTTCCCTCACTGAGTCAGAGGGTTCCACCAACCTGGAGAGTAAACACGATTTAAAAAAAGTAATGAGCAGAAATGAAATTTTAAATAAAAACACGAGCCTCCACAGTGACAGCCAAATTTGCTAGCCACTACGCAACGAGTCGGTAGCAAGTGCTCTAACCTTTTAGAGACTAGAACCAAGTGCACGAGCACCAGTAATAATAATAATCTTGTGAGTTTAATGCACTACTTTATGTTTCACATACCTTCACTATTAGTGACTGACAGACCTACATTATCGTCTTTTTTTCTGTCACAGGATGATATTTTCTTATTCCGGTGATGGGCATATGACTTACTAGTTGTCGACCACGGGTAAGGGAAGAGTCAACCATGGTTAAGATGGCGAACTAAGAGAGTTCTTCTTTACCAACACCAGCCAGACATCAGAACGGTTTGCACGAAGAATGGAACCGAGGGAATTATGCCAAACCATTTGAGGGATCTAGTTTTTTAGCGTATTTTAATTTAAGAAACATGAAAAAATAGGTCTATGAGATTACCTCTTGTCCGTGTGTGTGTGTGTTTGTCCCCCTAATAACTTCTAAATGGCTGGAGCGATTTCAATGAAATTCGGTAAGGTCATAGTAGGCCTAGTATTCTGTCCGATCCCGACCTAGCCCTTCAAATTGTATTACGTCTCACCAATCCAACAGGCGGGTGTGTGAAATATTTCACCGGCATTCTATAGCCTGAAATTTTTACGGTTATAAAGGGCACTACTAAAAGTTCACCTATGCGACTTCCAAAAATCTTTTAACTACAAAACGAATATGACTCACACACAGACAGACACACAATTTTTCGCCCGGAGTAGATCTCATAAATCTTCTTTCATTTTTTGCAAAAATAGAATCCGAGCCGAACGGGTGACAGTTCGTCACTGGAATGATACGGGGAGTGAAGCACTGAAAGAGCAAAGCTTTCCTCCTTTCCTTATTTTTGTGAGGAATGGCTAAAACTCACTGCTGTTTTCTCCACAATTCATTAATTACGTTACAAAACATTGCGTATTTGTGTGCATACTCTTCACTGGAACAGATAGTTCATCCCCAGTCTATAAGCAACACATCGCATCCAATAATAATAATAATAATCGAATGGCTGGTGCTCCTAACAGCGAGACCCGAACTCTAGTGGACCAAGGCTTAATTAGTTTTGGCTTGCATCCTATCACCAAGTGTGACAAGATATATCTCTTACGAGCCGACGACTCCAACTGTCGTGGATTTTCCCCTTCACCTGGGCCAGAAATCGAACCCGGGTCAGGAGGTGGGCAGGGCCCTCCACGGCTCGCACCACCCAAGAAGCCTTCATTAAAAGAGCATTTGGCGCCGACAAAAAGGGGGTGTTTATTACGCCACCCGCGTGGCAACTGTCTCTGCAATCAACGGTCATCAATGGAGGTTCGCTGTCTGGAAGATGGGTTCAGATAGTGAACAGTTATTAGTTATGAGTGATAAATGGAGTCTGAGTCGCGATAACATCAACTGTCACAGTGCATTTGTGTGGTTGCGTTGCCAGCCTTGCCAATGTTGCAGGTTTCGAACCATTAACCCATTGTATCGTGCATAAATAACAAGTAGTTCCTTGACGAACTAAAGAACCTACTTTTCTTAAAATTTAAGATTCATGCCAATCTATATAGACCTATGTAGAATAATGACGTAATCAAGTTGGTAATACTAACATTTCTAAGTACTGCAGTTTGAAATACATCTGAAAGAGTGTAGTCTAATAGAGGAACTTACTACAGTTGGCAGCCCTGGTGACTTTGAATATATTCTTAGTTCCATCTCTTAAGGTATAGAATGGACATACAAGGCCAATGGATAGTATAGAAGTTACATGCAGTTAGAAATCGGACCTATCGGCAGGCAGGCAACACTGGCATGCATGGATTTATGATATTTAATCTGGAATGTTATTATCTATATGTGTGCCAATTTTGGAATAGTTTGCATGCATAACTTCTGAGATATCCAACATAGAACTCAAACTTCAATCGCGATTTTTCAGCAGTTGGTAGCACTGACGTCAATTTCAAATATGGCCGTGAGATATTGAGGTGTAGATCTTTACTGTTACCAAATTTGGTTTTGATAGCTGCAGCCGTTTAGGCGTTGATAGGGGGATAGACGGACAGACAGACACACATTGACCCAGATCGATTTCATAAGTCTACTTTTTCCTGATTTTTGCAAAATGAGAAAAGTAGGCTAACAAGATACAGTCAGTCTGAGAGACTATACTTTATATAATTTCAAATGACGCATGCTACAACTGCTACACATATTAGAAAGGCCCAGGACTCTTTCAACAGACTCCATTACCCATTAACTTAGGCTTCCCGCGGGAGGTGCACTCTGCTGCATGACGTCACACACTCGCCGTCTCCGTATCGCATAACGCCAGACCCCAGGAGTAAACTCAGACTCGGTTCATATGCACTGAACAACATGATGACGTCATACACGCCGTAACCGTAACGCATAACGTTAGACCAAAACATAACGATGAAGTGGACAAGATCATTTGAAATGATAAAAGACAATTTAACGGTAGAAGCGTGGCAAGCCTGATATATTCAAGATGTAATGTCTCTTCACGCCCTTTATAGGTGTGTTTTCATTATGAAATCGTATTTCAAATAGTCCAGGTTTCTCCAGTGATTTGCTTCGGTGCACCTTCGGGATCAGCCTCCTGCATCTACCAAGACACCTCGTGGTTCATAACAGAACTGGTAAAAAGCGATTTCGATTAATCAATTAATGAATCGTTCATTCCATTAATCGATTAGCCGAAAATACGACTCAAGATAAGAAGTTTATATGAGAGTCATCCCTTAAGTTGAGTTTCGCTGATGTTGTGTAGAAGTGTATAAAAGTTACTTTTAGCCTAAATATAACAAGTGTCCTTCCTTGTTTATGTTAACAATAAGAGTAATTGTCAGTGGTAGAACAAACAGCAATCAAATTGCGAAGGGTTTCGAAAAAAGAAAACGAAGAGTTTTCAGCAAAGATTTTAAATTCTTGTTCAATGTTGACAGTTTAGGACAGGAACATGTTTGTGTTACTTTGTTTTAACCGAGTTTTCACAAACAAGAACTAAATAGCCTATTTTCATATAACCTACTCATGTTAATTGCCACTATCAACATACAAAATTTCAGTTTGATTGCTGTCATAGATTAATTGATATTGAGAACCGTCTAAATATATTTCGGATGGTCGCCATGTTGGATTATAATATATGTAGCCCATATAATTATGTACTATTAGACGAGGATTATTGTGTACGTACATTATTCAAACGTTGATTTCGATCGCATGTTTAGGACACAAGAAATAAAAACTTAATTTGAAAATTTCGCACAGTCGCCATATTGTGGTTATGTAAACAATTTAACTAAATTAGATGTCCGTGCATTGCGATTTGTATAGTAATTTGCTGTACCAAGTTTCACTGCGTTTGGATGGTTAAATCGCGAGAAATTCTATTTAAATGTTTCAACTTCGCTTGGCAGGTTTTTGAAAGTCTCACAGGTGAACTTCTGGCAGTGCCCTTTATCACCGTACAAAATTTCAGGGTGATTTCAGTAACAGTTTAGGAGATATTGAATGGCGGTGAAATATTTCGCACAGCCGTTACGTTGAATTGGTGAGACTTGATAAAATTTGAAAGGCACATTCGGGGTCGGCGAAAATAGTGCTATGACCTTACCGAGTTTCATTGAAATCGGTCCAGCCGTTTAGAAGTTATTAGGGACACACACACACACACACACACACACACACACGGACAAAAGGGGATCTCATGAGCCAACCATACCAACATAAGAGCGCTGTTGCACACCGGGGTGGGACGTTGGCAATACTGATTGAGATATCTGGATAGGGTGAATTTCTTTGTAACCAGAATAGATATTGATGAGCTCAATTGAGGCTTTTGATAACGTTGATTGGACTAAATTGTTTGACATTTTGAAATCGATTGGAATAAAGTACAGGGATAGGAGGGTGATATACAATCTGTACAGAAACCAGACAGCAGTCATTCGAGTTGAAGGACATGAGAGAGAAGCTGGTATTCAGAAAGGTGTAAGGCAAGGCTGCAACTTATCACCCATACTTTTCAATCTTTACATTGAACAAGCAATGAAGGAAATTAGAGAAACATTTAAAGTGGGAGTGAAGATTCAAGGAGAAATAATTTCAACTCTGCGATTTGCTGATGACATCGTCATCTTGGCCAACAAGCCTGAGTATTTGAATGAGTTTTTGAATGGTATGGACTCCGTCTTACGGAAAGAATTCATGATGAAAATTAATAAATGTAAAACAAAAATACTGGAATGCAGCCGAAATAAATCAGAAACCTCTATGGAGATCAAATTGGCAGGTGAAAAGCTGAAGGAAGTAGGAGACTTCTGTTACTTAGGAAGCAGAATAACCAGTGATGGACGAAGCAAAGAGGATATTAAAAGTAGGCTGGCTCAGGCAAAGAAAGCATTTCTACAAAAAAGGAATCTGCTGACATCGAATATAGATTTAGGTATAAAGAAGTCATTTTTGAAAGCCTTTGTCTGGAGCGTGGCGCTCTATGGAAGTGAAACTTGGACTATTGGTGCAGCAGAAAAGAGGAGAATTGAAGCATTTGAAATGTGGTGTTACAGGAGAATGATGAAGATCAGATGGGTAGATAGGGTTACAAACAAAGAGGTATTAAGACGAGTGGGAGAGGAGAGATGTTTCTGGTGACTGCTAATGAAGAGAAGAGATAGGTTGGTAGGACACATACTAAGACACCCAGCTTAGTTATGGAAGGAAGGGTCGAGGACAAAAACTGTAGGGGTAGACCAAGGTTAGAATATGT
Source organism: Meconema thalassinum (assembly GCA_946902985.2). Taxonomy (NCBI): domain Eukaryota; kingdom Metazoa; phylum Arthropoda; class Insecta; order Orthoptera; family Tettigoniidae; genus Meconema; species Meconema thalassinum. The sequence goes on from OX336396.1 coordinate 5,486,220, forward strand.
TAAACAGATTGCCTCGGATGTAGGGTGTCGGAGCTATGCAGAGATGAAACGATTAGCTCTGGATAGGGAGGCATGTAGAGCTGCATCAAACCAGTCAAAAGACTGAAGACTCAAACAACAACAACAACAATTGGAGTGTAACATATCCAAGATAGATCGTCAGAAAGGACGAATGAAGTGCTGGCAGTTATTTTTCATTTAAAACGTGAAACATCGGCTATACAAATATTGGGAACCCTCTGGACATCGCATGAGGAATGAAAGAGAGGAGCCCGCTTGCTGTAGGCCTCAAGAAAGAGAGAAAGAAAAGAGGAAATATGCCAGAGGAGAAAATGGTGAGTTTCGCTTTGAAGGCTTTTAACTTTGTGGTCGATATAATTTGTGTTGGGAGGGCGCTCGTGAGGCGGAACAGCGAAATGACAGAGCGAGTTAGCGAAAGTGTGCCACTGTGCTAATGGTGGCCATCAAAATCAGTTTAGCAGCGCAGCGCCGCTTGGCTGAGTCTCCCCTTCAGCCCTTTATTACTAGCGAACATTCCCTTTTAAGAGAACAACCCAATCTTGCGGTGACGTTCTTCCCAAATCCTCTTCATTCGTGCACTATGTTCTTTCTTCCGTTCGTCCGTCCACTTTTTCCTGGCATCTTTGGTAGCAGTTCTTCATCAAATTTAGGCCTATGTTTCATTGTGTTTTTTCTAAATTTAACCCGATCATTCATGTGATGTTTGGATGTTTGAGGTCTTCGGTTTCCTGTATCCATTTGGACTTGTTTTTCTGTTAAGGGTGATGTTGAAAATTTGTTTTGTAATTCTGTGCTGGTCCATTGTGTATAAAATGTGACCAAACAATTTAGCTCGTCTATTTCTGAAAGTGTCGGTGATAGTTTCTATGGTTTTATAACATGGTGGCGACAGAACCTGGGAAATGTCAGGAAAATTAGTCTCTCTGGAAATATCAGGGAAATGTCGGGGAATTTCTCAAAGGTGTAGAAAAATAAGGGAAATTTGAAGATACTTAAAAACAACTAAAATACAACAGATTTTGCGTCGAGCGAGTGAGAATTATTTTGGAGCCGTAACCTGACTACCAGCTTCGTACCTGCGTGTGTGTATCGTTCGCGCCCTGCAACTAATTGATTACTAATCAACACATTATCCGCTAAATTAATATCAGGAAATTTTGTCGGCACCCTTTCTTCTTCTTCTTTCCTCGAATTTGGCAATCTTTGGAGCGCGTAAAATAACCCATTGCATTCACTGTCTCTATTTCCTTTATCCTTTCTTCCCTTCCAGTAGTTCTCCATTACTTCACTTTGTCTCCTTCTCTCTTCCGTCCAGATGTTAACCAGCTTCTTCTCTTCCATCTCCTGGAAACCCTAGAAATGTTTTATCATATTTCTGAAAAGTGGTCTGTCCTGAATAATATATATTGTGACTTCCGTTTCTTCCATATCCCTTTTTATACTTTGTACCCATTGATTACCATTCTTGTTTTTGTATACAGGACTGAAAATTTGTTTTGTTAGTCTGGTGGTATTCATCCTCATTACGTGTCCAAAGAAACTAACCCTCCCTTTCTTGACCGAAACGTAGATTTTTTCAGTTTCTTTATTTCTGTAGAGGTCGTCATTTTCTCTGTATCTGAACTCTCCTCTTTCTGCTTTTAATGGTCCCAATATTTTCTAAGTATCCTTCTTTCCTTTTTCTCTAGCTCTTCTATTTCGCCTTTTTAATGGAAAACATACATTCTGAAGCATGGAGACTTTCCGTATTGTAATGACGGATTTTAGTTGCAATAGAAACATGTTCTTATTGTAGGAATCCTTCGTCAGTGGAAAAGCTTTTTCCAATTTTGCTTCTTTGTCTAGTCCATTAATTTGAATCATTTCTCCCAAACACTTCAACTTTTCTACCTTGTCAATTGTCAGGAGTCTGATATTAAAACTGTAGGAGAATTTCTAATATTAGTCATAATTTGGTCTTCTCAAAAGATATCTGAAGTTCAAATTTTATTTGCTATCTTTCTCAATAAAGTTTATTTGGACGCAAGCTGTTTGTATATTTGCTGAAATAATGGCAATGTCATCAGCAAAGGCCATTAAATTTCGATCCAAGTCTTATTTCATGGTAGAATCCTCTCTCCTTGAGCCTTTCTTCCCATTCCTTTATTGCCTTTTCTAGAACACAGTTGAAAAGAATTGGAGACTGTCTCACACCGGTATTATTTAAAAATTCCTTTGAGACCTCTCCCATAAATTTCACTTTGGGTTTTGTATCAGTAAGTGTATCTTTGATGATGTTGATGGACTTCGAGTCTCCTCCAGATTCCTCTAACACATTGAATAATGAAGTTCTATCTATTGAATCATAGGCCTTCTGGAAGTCCACAAATATTATGACGTAGTTCTTGTTCCTGATCATTTTATCTCTTATAATTGTTTTCAAATTAAATATCTGTTCCATACACGACCTACCTTTTCTAAACCCACCTTGGTATTCTCCTATTTGTTTATCAAGTATAGGCTTAATCCGGTTTTGAAGAGCTTTGGAAAGGATCTTGTATGTAACGGTACCAGGGAGATGCCTCTGTAATTGTTCACATCTTTTTTATCACCTGTTTTAAGTAATGGGTGTATCAATGCAATTTTTCAATCTTCTGGAATTTTTTCCATCTGCCAAATTTCTCTTAGTGTGTCTCTCAGTTCTTCTCTTGTTAGACTTCCATATTCCTTCAACAGTTCCGCCACATACATATTCTCTCCTGCAGCCTTATTACTTTTTAGATGCTGAATGATGGCTTCCATTTCCATCTCATCAGTTCGGTCCGAATCTCTGCTTTTTATTTGTGCTTGACCGAATGTTAATCTTTCTTCAGGCTCTTTGCATTTCAAGAGTTTTTCAAAATATTTTGCCAAAATATCACAATTGTCATTATATCGGATTTCCCCCTTCCCATCCCTAAATCCAAGATTGGGACGTTGATATTTTGTAATTTCCTTTTTAAAGGTTTTATAAAAGTTGCTTGTATTATTTTGGCAAAATCTTCCGCAATCTGGGTAAGTCGGCTTTCTTCGTACTTCCTCTTGACAGATCTTATAGTGTTAGAAGCCTGCTTCCGGGTTATTTTTATGTGTTTGTGTCCTTCAGCAAATGGCCCATATATAAAATAAACAGTAGTGGTGAGAAGTTATAGCCTTGCCTCACTCCAGTAACAACCTTGAACCAAGAACTCATCCTACCATCAACTCTTACTGCAGCCTGATTATCAACATAAATACCTATACTTTTGATTTCATTCCCTCGATACCATTATTCCTCTGTTGTACTCAGATGCTCAGCATCTTCTCTCTGGATATTCTGTCGTACGCCTTCTCTAGATCTACACAACTGTCTATTCCTCCAGTGGCGGTTCTCAATAACTTGGCGCATATTAAAAATTTGATCTTGACATTCTCGTTGTGGTCTAAAACTTCATTAGTTTTCTTCCATCTTACTCTCGGCCAAAGATCGAACTCTCCTTTCTGCACTGCCTGAGTGCATTTTGCCCGGGACACTTATCCAATAAATGGCTCTATACATTCCGAAATAAATCACTGTCCCCTTCGTATTGTACTGTAATAATAGTTAGTGTAAAATGACCTTTTCATGGTTGTATCTAATAATTGTTAAATAAATAAATAAATAAAAAAGTAATAGCATGCGTTGTTGTGCTATCTGTAGTAGTGTGCATACCCAACACTTCTCTATTCGCCAAACGAAGCAGACGAGTGTAAATAACTGCTACCATGGAAGTAGGTAAGAATGAACATCACAAATATCTTAGGGCTAAATCAGTTCGTAGTCCTATTTCTTTCATGACGTTTGAATATTCTGAATATCTTCTTCCGAATCTTGCCTAAACAAAACCTTCTCCATTTAATGTACGGTAAAACTTGGTCCATAATTGTAGGTCTACTTTTATGCACAATCTCCATGCGTGTGAACATAATTGTCTTGTCCACTGTTCTTGAGGAAATGTTTTGGAGTTTCACTGCCTCTTTGTTGATAGAACACTTCGCCGCATCTTAGTTCCTATGCTTTGATTCAGACCATTCGTAGGAAGACAGCATGAAGGTATAATCCAAATGAAAGAGCAATAACACCCTACTACTCCCCTGTCAATAAAAAGAAACACATTAATATAAAAAAATCCAGTCCAGTTTTCAGCTCGTATGAAAATAAAAAATGAAGTCAGAACTGCATGTTCAGATATTAAAGCAGCAACAACAACAACACTATAAGCACACGTTGGAGTTGGAATATTAATTAATATTTTCAAACTTCTATGGTAAATTGTAATTATATATTTTATTGTAAACGCGATATTTGACCTGGCGGACTAACACGGTAATCCGATCGTGCCGCGAACACGTGGCTCTTCAGTGTGTAAATCTTTGAAGAGTTGGCAACAGCAGCTGTCAAATAACAGCCAAGTTACAGTGGACCCCATTCCAATGATCAAAACCACAATTGCATTACATCCATTCACAGTGGAACATGTTGGTTACAAGGGGTTGAACCAATCAACTCCAGCTCACTAGTGTCATTTGTTTTCATCTATTTCATGTGTCTTCATTCATCTTATTTCACGTAGTATAAGATTTTATTTGTTAATAGTGTATTTTGCAAGGGTTCATTAGGCTATGTTAAATTCTTGTTCATATAAGACTGTGGATAAGTTGACACAAGCTAGCTCAGTCGATAGTGTAGTAGGCATGTGGCAGCGCTATGGTGTGCAGAGTGGGAACCTAGTTGTCTAGACCACGGCCGACTGAATGCGCTATAGAGCGCAGCTCGTATTCAGTCGGCCGTGTCTAGACAATACATGGTGTCTAGTGGTCATAGTTCACTAGATTCTTTGTAGATAATCAACAAAGGAAGAGAGAATAGAAGGCTTTGGACGATGATGAGGTTATGAAAATAAAGAAGTGGATGGTTTATGATGTGTTGAGGAAGAGAAAAGGAGGCATTTTAGATTATGTTTGGTGAAAGGCGAAGCAGAGCATTATTAAATATTGTGATTTGGATGAATGACCAACGAACCAGCGAACGTTAAGAGGATGATAGAGGTTAGAAAAGTTTCAGAGTTTTCGCTAAGTGTGTTCAAACACTTCACTACCCCAAGATAAAGATTTGCGTGAGGGTACCGTTACAACAGGCTTGGGAATCGAACTGGAACCTTTGGGACCGGAGTCTCAGTACGTGCACACAAGGTGGGACGCTAATAATAATAATAATAATAGTGTTAGACGAAGGATGATGATGGGCAGAGCGGTCGGATCACAAAAAGTGTTGGGACAATTTGTAACTCTTTAACAAGCACAAACAACAAACATGAATTATTACAGCAAACAAAAAGTTGATGGAGGCGTGAAGTAGGTCAGCTGTGTCGGGCGGTGCGGCGAGCTGTTGAGGGTGTCCTATGGTAATCGCAATTAATGAGGCGCATCGCGTGGCTTCAGTGCTAGCGCCTATTGCTTGTCAATTTAAGGTAAAATGAAGCCCATCAAAACTCGAGTGGCTCACAACCACATCGTCGCGTTGGCCGTACCATCCTGGCATTTGCTTGGTGACAGAATCTAGGTCAGTTGAAATCTGGTTGGTTGCTTGGTTCCGCAGTTTAGGGGCTGCGATAAAGCGGTCATGTAGCCCCGTGTACTCTGGGTGTGTGTAGAATCTGTCTAATAACTGGTGTTAATTGTGATGGCTGTATTAATCTGTAATTCAGTTAAGGATGTCAGATGGTCAATGATTTCAAGTATAAGGTGCGTTCAAAAAGTAACGAGCCGGAGGCATAATTACAGAAACCAGTACCTGTATGTTAGAAGTATTGGCCCTGGCTGTTGAGGCACTTGTCCCACTGTGACACGAGGCAGTGAATGGCTGTCTCATAAAATTCCCTGGGCTGCGATGTGAACCAGTTCCGTACGTACTGCTGGATATCGACGTCCGAGGTGAATCGTTGGCCCCGCAGAGCCCTTTTCAGGGGACCAAACATGGCGCAATCACAAGGAGAGAGGTCTGGACTGTATGGAGGGTGGCCGAGAACCTCCAATTTGAATTTCTGCAGGAGTGCCGCGTCTGTGTTGGCCGTATGAGGTCGTGCATTGTCGTGGAGCGACCACGGCGGCTATGGCGTTCACTGTCACTGAGTGCATCAACCAACTGGACGTTGTCATCGGCAATGCAGTGGGTTGCCCCAGACCGGGCATCATCGGCTAACGACACCCGTCCTTCCCTGAAGCGCTTGTGCCACGCCTTGTCCCTTGCAAGGGGCATGCAGTGTTCGCCGTACACTTGTGACATTCGGCGATGAATGTCCGTTCCCCCTACTCCTTCCGCTGTCAAAAACCGAACAACACCTCTTTGCTCTTCGTTTGACGCCTCCATGTCACTGTTTGCAATGCGACTGGCAGCGTTAGACGATTGATGCATGCTGCTGCTCTCTTTGTATCGTCACGTGACGTGCCCTCTAGCGACGGACTGTAACCTTCCACGCTCTGGTCGTAACCATACCTCGTTACACACGCAACGATTAGCCGATGTCGTCACCGGTTTGCGCATTCCAGGCTCCGGGTCGTTAATTTTTTAACGCACCTTATAGTTCCTACTTTTGCTACCAAGTGCTATCGTAAAAGACACCTAGCTGTGAACTTGGCTACTAGTTGCCACCGTAGCCGCCTCAGTTTAAATCTGCGCGTTACTGGCCTCGCTAATAACGAAATGGTGCGCACCACATTGCAGCTGTTTGAGGTGACGTCATTTGCCTGCTCTCTGGTGATTGTTGATAGAGTCATTTACTTTGCATTTTTAATCTCTATGGTAGCTTGCCACGGTGGGTGAGTGGATAGCGTGTCGGTCTACTAACCCCAAGATTGCAGGTTCGCCCCTGACCGTGGTAAGTGATTTTTGAAAGGCGGCAAAAATACGATACGCATGTCATACGATTTTGGCATGTCAAAGAACCCATTTGAATTCAGTAGGCCGAGTTCATAATGACAAAATTAATCTCGGGAGTTTCCGCCAGCACAAAGTTCCTCATTTCTCTACTAGAAAGCGCTATTGTGTTCAAGGAGATTAGATATCTAACATCTAACCTCCTTGACTTTCATAGTCAAGGAACTACGAAATTCGACATGCAAGCTACCCTCTGGGTGTCAAATAGCAAAGCTTGCACCAGGCACCCGAGGCCATACGATATATTATTATTATTATTATTATTATTATCTCTATGGTGATGCGAACTACGCTATTCATTTGTTCAAAGTGATGGAATCGTTTGACTTCTGTTCACTGTTATGGTTGACAACAGACCTACTAGTGGTAGGTGATTCCAAACGTCTATTGTACCCAGGATGGCCCCTCCCCACCCCAATAATAGTCTCGTATGTCACCCGTTTAGCTAGACGCTACATGAGGCAGTTCAACTATCCCCTTGGAAATTACAGTATTTTGCGGGTGAGTAAAATGTAACCCAATGTAGTATATGGAATCAATGTTGTTGTTGTTGTTGTTTGAATCTTCAGTCTCTTGACTGGTTTGATGCAGCCGGCTATGCCTCCCTGTCAACCGTTTTATCTTTACATAGCTACCACACCCTACATCCGAGGCAATCTTTTTAACATATTCTAACCTTGGTCTACCCCTACTGTTCTTGTCCTCGACCCTTCCTTCCATAACTAAGGTTGCTATTCCTGGGTGTCTTAGTATGTGTCCTACCAACCTATCTCTTCTCTTCATTAACAGTTTCCAGAAACATCTCTCCTCTCCCACTAGTCTTAATACCTCTTCGTTTGTAACCCTATCTACCCATCTGATCTTCATCATTCTCCTGTAACACCACATTTCAAACGCTTCAATTCTCCTCTTTTCTGCTGCACCAATAGACCAAGTTTCACTTCCATAGAGCGCCACGCTCCAGACAAGGGCTTTCAAATATGACTCCTAATACCTAAATCTATATTCGATGTCAGCAGATTCCTTTTTTGTAGAAAGGCTTTCCTTGCCTAAGCAAACTACTTTTTATATCCTCTTTGTTTCGTCCATCACTGGTTATTTTGCATCCTAAGTAACAGAAGTATCCTACTTCCTTCAGCTTTTCACCTGCCAATTTGATGTTCATAGAGGTTTCTGATTTATTTCGGCTGCATTCCAATATTTTTGTTTTACATTTATTAATTTTCATCGTGAATTCTTTCGTCAAGACGGAGTCTATACCATTCAAAAACTCATTCAAATCCTCAGGCGTGTCGGCCAAGATGCCGATGTCATCGGCAAAACTCAGAGTTGAATCAACAGGAGAAGGGGAAGTATGTTACAGTGATGTAGACTGGGGCTAAGATGTGTGCAAATAACTCAGCATAGGAGTGATTATTAATCTGGAAGTACGAAAACATAGCAGCGGTAACGAAGTAATGATGGGACCTGTGACCTGGCTTTACTGTTGGTTGGTTCTTAAGTTTAGGGGCTGCGACAACGCGGTCATGTAGCCCCGTGTACTTTGGGCGTGTGTAGAATCTGTCTGATAACCGGTGTTAATTGTGATGACTGCATTAGTGTGTGTTATCTGTTTTAATTCAAGTAAGGACTGCAGACGATCAATTTTCAAGTAGTTCCTACTTTTGCCTCCAAACGCCACAGTCAACGACTACTAGTTCAGAACTTTACTACCAGACGTCACCGCAGTTGGCTCTTGGCAACGAACGTAGGAACCTAAGAGCGTTGTTTACTTTCTTAACCTATACAATTAGCTTGCCACGGTGGGTGAGTGGTTAGCGTGTCGGCCTACTAACCCCAATATTGCAGGTTCGCTCCTGGCCGTGGTAAGTGATTTTTTTTGAAAGGCGGCAAAAATACGACACGCACGTCATACGATGTTGGCATGTCAAAGAACCCATTTAAATTCAGTAGGCCGTGTTCATAATGGCAAAATTAATCTCGGGAGTTTCCGCCAACACAAAGTTCCTCATTTCTCTACTAGAAAGCGCTATATTGTTCAAGGAGCTCAGATATATACCCTCCTTGACTTTCATAGTGATTCAAGGAACAACGAAATTCGACATGCAAGCTACCCTCTGGGAATCAAATTACGAAGCTTGCAACCGGCACCCGAGGCCAAACGATATTATTATTATTATTATTATTATTATTATTATTAGCCGGCCCCGTGGTGTTGGGGTAGCGCAACGGGTTCGATCCCCGGCTCCGTCAGGGATTTTAAAACTGACGTGAGGGTTGGAACGGGGTGCACTCAGCCTCGTGAGGATAATTGAGTAGCTGTCTGACAGTGAGACAGCGCCCCGATCACGAATACCAAGATTAACGGCCGAGGGGACCCGACGCGCTGATCACGCGTCACCCCAATATCTGCAGGCCAAATGGCTGGGCAGCGGTCGCTTGGTTGGCCTTAGCCCGTCATGGGCTGGATGGTGCCAGGGGTTGCCTATTTTTAAATTATAATTATTACCTTTACAATTTAGCTTCACACAGGTGTAATTAGTGGAAGGTTCTTTAACTTGCCATAAATCTATGACATGGGACCGCCGGCTTTACTTCCCCTCTGAAGGAAGGCATACTGAGGGATTTTTAACGGCCGACGACTTCGGCAGGATTTGAAACCGCGATCTTGGGCATAGAAGCTCAGCATGCTACCCACTACGCCACCGAGCCGCCTGGCTTTACTGTTATGTGGGCTCGACGCGGCACAGTGCTGAGAGGGGCTATCGTCTTGTATATTTGTTTTAAGTAATTATTAATTAATTTTCTTGCGAGTCTGAGAGCAGAGAAACTTGTATATATTGTTTTTAAAACTTCAAGATGGCATAAGTTCGATTTTTTTTAAAAAAATCTTGTATTTCTCGTATGCTATCGTATTATGACTCGCCACCTCTACGGGAGCAGTCTTGTTATAGCTGTAGGGACGGAATATCGAGGCAATCTACCCCAATTTTAGTGCAGGTATAGATTAGTAGCAGTAGTAGCCGACGTCACTCTTTCCAATGATTATGAAGTCTCCTTAAGTTCCGTGTAAAATTATGTTGGCAACAATGTCATGCATGTGTTGGTCAGAAATAATTTGAAATATTATGATGTATTGTTGTGCCAATTTTGGATGAAATCCATTTCTTAGTATAGAAGTTACTGGTATTTTAAAATTGGACTTATCAGCAGGCTTAGAATCATGTTGGTAGCAGTGTCATACATTACTTGCTCCAAATTAATCTAGAATGTCAGGCACTATACGTGTGCAAAGTTTAAAGCTGTTGGCTCGCATACTTGCTGATATATTGGTATTTGGATGGAAAAAAAAATAGACAGAGCATTTATTGACAGTTGGCAGCCCTGGTGGCTCTTTAGAATACGCTTAGTCATATCTGTTTATGTACACATAGCACATACGAATTTTCGTTGAAATCCAATTTATAGTGTAGGAGTTATATGCATTTAAAAATTGGACCAATAGTAGGCTTAGAATCATTTTGGCAACACTGTCATGTATGGCCTCCTGAAAATTAAAATGAAGTATTTTTATCTATATGTGTGCTAATTTTGGAATAGTTCCCATGTATACATTCCAAGATATCCAACATGGAGCTCAAATTTCAATTGCCTTTTTTGAGCAGTTGGTAGTACTGGCATCATTTTCAAGTATGACATTGAGATGTCACGGTATAGATCTTGACTCATACCAAATTTGGTTTCGATAGCTGCAGCCGTTTAGGAGTTGACAGGGGGGGGGGGACACACACCGACAGACAGACAGACAGACAGACAGAAGGACAGACAGAGAGAAGGAGAGACAGACAGACAGACAGACAGACAGAGAGAGACATTTTCCCGGATCAGTCTCATAAGTCTACTTTTCCTCATTTTTGCAAAATGTGAAAAGTAGGCTAAAAATCATTACTCCCACATTTATTGAACCACAGTTTCTATTGTAGATCCCGGCACATCGTAAGAGTTGAGGAATATACTGAAAACATTCCATGCATTTATCTTTAGCACTTTCTGAGAAAAAATAACATAATGTATACAAAATTAACATTAGCGAAATAGGGCATTATGTCTTACCTTTGATAGGTCCAATGTCTAACTGCATGTAACGTCCATGCTATCCTTTGGACTTCAACCAAATTTTGTATTCTGTAGCTTAAGAGATGGATCTAAGAATATATTCAGTCACCAGGCCTGCCAACTGTAGTGCTCTATCAGGCTACATCATGCCAGGTATATTTGGAACTAATTAGAAATTTCGATATTACCAACTTTATTTCGTCATTATTCTAGATAGGCCCATAAAGATTAATCATCGGCATGAATCTTAAATTTTAAGAAAAGTAGGCTCTTTAGTTCGTCACGGAACTTCTTGTTAGGTAGATTTCATTAGAAAGCTAACTATTGCAATGGGTCCCATGTGTCGACTTCCGGAAAATTTCGACATATCTTCGCGTTTCACATCCCCCAGACCCCAAAACCACCGTCAGTTCAAAAGTTTATATATAATTTATGTATATATGTATCTATCTATCTATCTATATATATATATATATATATCAGTTTCTTGTGGACACGATAACTGCCGTAATTTTGCCCCAATCAGTTTGAATTTTTTACATAATAAGTATCCCATTAAAATCTCGGTCGAGTTCGTTAATGGGCAAAATCGGTCGAAGGGGGTGAGAATGGGGGGCTTTTTTTGAATAAGTGAAATTTCACTATAACTCTCTCAATACGTGAAATATCGAATCCATTCAAAGTTCATAATATGTGTCGGATAAGTGCCAAAAGTTTATGTCAAATAAGTTTTTTGATAGCACCAACCATTGACCAAAGGGGTTGAAAAAAGTGGGTTTTTCGGGAAACATTAATCATATCTCTCTTAATAGGCACAATATCAAAGCCGTACAAAATGGACAATATTCCTCCAATAATTACCTAAAACTTTTGTCTGAAAGAATTTTTGATATGACCCACCATTACGCCACGGGGTGAGCAAAATGATTTATATTATAAGAAAAAGCCAAGTGCCAAGAGAGGTTGCCATGACAACTTTACTTTTAATTGATAAGGGATGAGCCATCAGCAGTTGCTATGACAACGCCACTGCACGAGATAACATTCAGTTTTCCATCTGTCTGTGGGAAGCGACTTCGGTATCGGAACTGGTAGCATGCTGAACTTCTATGCCCAAGGTCGCGGGTTCAAACCCGGGTGAAGTCGTCGGATTTACTAAGAGCGCTAAAAAAAACTGAGTTTGCTTTCCTTCGGAGGAGAAGTTCCAACGTTCGTTGCGAGTTGATGGTTCCGGTGGCATCTAGTAGACAAGTTCACAGATAGGTGTCGTTGATGGTAGGTAGATTTCATTAGAAAGCTAACTATTGCAATGGGTACCATGTTTCGATTTCCGGAAAATTTCGACATATCTTCGCGTTTCACATCCCCCAGACCCCAAAACCACCGTCAGTTCAAAAGTTTATATATATATATGTATATCAGTTTCTTGTGGACACGATAACTGCCGTAATTTTGCACCAATCACTTTGAATTTTTTACCGAATATGTATACCCATAAAATCTCGGTCGAGTTCGTTACTGGGCTAAATCGGTCGAAGGGGATGAAAATGGGAGACTTTTTTCGAAAAAATGAAATATTAATATGTGAAATATCGAATCCGTTCAAAGTTCATACTATGTGCCGGATAAAGCTCAAAAATTGATGTTTGAAGAGTTTTCTTATAGCACCAACCATTGACCAAAGGGGTGGGAAAAAGTGGGTTTTTCGGGAAACATTAATCATATCTCTCTTAATAGGCACAATATCAAAACCGTACAAAATGGACAATATTCCCCTAATAATTACCTAAAACTTTTGTCTGGAAGAATTTTTGATATGACCCACCATTACGCCAAGGGATGAGAAAAATTATTTCGGAATTATAAGAAAATGCCAAGAGCTATCAGTGGTTGCCATGGCAACACTACTAAATTGATGAGGGATGAGCCATCAGACGTTGCCATAACAACGCACTTGCGCGAGATCAGATTCAGATTTCCATCTAAGTGTGAAGCGGCTTCGGTGACGTAACTGGTAGCATGCCCAAGGTCGCGGGTTCAAAGCCGGCCAAAGTCGTCGGATTTTCTAAGAGCGCTAAAAATCCCTCAGTATGCTTTCCTTTGGAGGGGAGGTTCCAACGTTCGTTGCGAGTTGCTGATTGCGGTGGCATCTAGTAGCCAAGTTCACAGCTAAGTGTCGTTGACGGTAGTATTTGGTAGCAACATTAGGAACTACTGCTTGAAATTGAGCGTCTGCATTCCTTACCTGAATTACAGACTAATACAGCCATCACAATTCACACCGTTTATCAGACAGATTCTACACTCACCCAAAGTACACGGGGTTATATGACCGCGTTGTCGCAGCCCCTAAACTGAGGAACCAACCAACATCTCTGCGGGAGATATAATTTTGCGTGAAGGAGTAACAGACCGTTACATAGTTACACAACAGTGTCGAAACCTTGCATAAGGACAGTGTGACCACAAGTATAAAAATGGACTCCAAATGACAAGAAGTTTACCGTCATCATAAGACAATAAAATGTTTAAAATATGCATAAAATGACGAAAAACAAAGTTAATTAATCTCCAATTATAAAATACTTTCACGCAATAAATGAGGTCTGATCCTTCTACGAAAACCTGCATATTCTGCCTATTTTCGCCTATCCCCAAGTTTGTCCGGTGAAATCTACCTCCGCCTTCCGGCGTGCCGAGAGGACTTTTTTTAAATGATATATTCCAATAAAACAAATGACGAACAATGAGGCATAACCCTCAAAATATTAGTCACAATGACCTGATTGTAGACCCCCAGCTGTATTGTATACACATTAAGTACCTGTCAAAATTTCATGGTTATTCATTGTATAGTTTTGAAGAAAAAGGAACATTTATTTTTTTCGTTTCAAGAAAATCAACTCCGAAGTTGAAGAGTGAAAAAAGTATCTTGAACTTACCCTATACGTCTCCCTAGACCAATTAGAAGCATGCAGCACCATAATCTGACTCCTCACTCGCAACTCTGCACCTTTTTTCTTCTTTCTTGCTTCTATGGTTGTCAGTTTTGCCGCAAATTCTGCTCTTTGCACCCTTTACCTTGTCAAGCACTTTCAATCCAGATGCTGTATGCTTTCCTATTTCTAGTCCCAGTTCTTCAAGAACCTTAAGTGTGCCTGAATTCCCATGATTAAAGGTTATTACAGCATTACGTGTTTTTACGTTTTCATTTCTTCCAACAATCTCCAATCAGTGGAAATTTAAATACTAGCTTCGGAGCGAGCCTATCATCCCAGCCTCGGACAGCTTCAAACTGTCAAGTCATGTCGCGCAGCAGTATAGCCAACTTCTGGAACTTTAAAATGAGCCAAATCACAGCCTTCTAGGTCAAGAAGTTCCTGATATATCAATGACTACACCAATCGGTGCAACATGAAACGAAAATCTATGCAATGTAGATGTAAATTAAAGAAATCATTAAAAATATTTCTAGGACGAATTTCTACACCAGAATGTTCGTTAAAGTCCAAATTATAACATTAGTCAATAAACGAAAATAGCTTTTTTATCAATTCAAATGATTTGTCGACTTCGTCGTTATGCTTGAGTCAAAAGTTATGCGTTACGGAGACTTCTAAAGAGATATACAAGATGCCAGAGAAGCATACATCCTAAAGAGATATACAAGATGCCAGAGAAGAATACAGGGTGACTTCTAAAGAGATATACAAGATGCCAGATAAGAATACAAGATGACTCTTAAAGAGGTGTACAATATGGCAGAGAAGAATACAGGGTGTCTTCTAAAGAGATATACAAGATGCCAGAGAAGAATACATCCTAAAGAGATATACAAGATGCCAGAGAAGAATACAGGGTGACTTCTAAAGAGATATACAAGATGCCAGATAAGAATACAAGATGACTCTTAAAGAGGTGTACAATATGCCAGAGAAGAATACAGGATGACTTCTAAAGAGATATACAAGATGCCAGATAAGAATACAAGATGACTCTTAAAGAGGTGAACAATATGGCAGAGAAGAATACAGGGTGACTTCTAAAGAGATATACAAGATGCCAGAGAAGAATACATCCTAAAGAGATATACAAGATGCCAGAGAAGAATACAGGGTGACTTCTAAAGAGATATACAAGTTGCCAGATAAGAATACAAGATGACTCTTAAAGAGGTGTACAATATGGCAGAGAAGAATACAGGGTGTCTTCTAAAGAGGTGTACAAGATGGCAGAGAAGAATACAGGGTGACTAACTTCTAAGGAGATATACAAGATGCCAGATAAGAATACAGGGTGATTCCTAAAGAGATATACAAGATGCCAGATAAGAATACAGGGTGTCTCCTAAAGAGGTGTACAAGATGTCACACAAGAATACAGGGTGACTTCTAAAGAGATATACAAGATGCCAGATAAGAATACAGGGTGCCTCCTAAAGAGGTGTGCAGAATGTCAGAGCAAAATACAGGGTGACACTTAACGAGGTGTACAGTATGTTAGATTCAATTCAAATACAGGGTGACCCTTAAAGAGGTGCCCGCGCGGGAAGCCTAAGTTAATGGGTAATGGAGTCTGTTGATAGAGTCCTGGGGCTTCGGGCGAAGCAAGAAGCCCTCCTGAGCCTTTCTAACATGTGTAGCATTTGCAGCATGCGTCATTTGAAATGATATAACGTCTAGTCTTTCAGACTGTAATTTTTTTCTTCAGATTTTGGCGTTCGGTCTTACCTTGGAAATGGTCTTTCTTTTTTTTTAAGAATTACGGTAGCATTGCGAAGTATTGACCCTAGAGCTATGGAACGGCACAGGAAAGAATTAAGTTGGCCTTCTGTTTAAGCTACACACAAAACATTTTCATCTTACCAGCAGGAGAAAATGCACGGAAGTTCACTGGCAAGGCAAAATCCTCCACAAAGCAATTTGTTTTGTGAATTTAAGCCAGAAACCACTGCCACATCTTGTGCAATGACTTCCTGCCTTTCAGCGCCGCAATCCGTACTTACTGTAATGTTGGCCACACTGCAAGATTCCCGCGTGTTACAGTGCTATTGTAAATTACATTTGTACAGGGTTTAGGTGGTTCTCGTGTTACAAATCCATTTTAAAATGAAATATCATATTCATTCTGGAAGGCTTCATGCCGCACTAAACTGACCACGGAGCTGAAAGGCATTAAGTCACGTTTGCAAAATTTACTAGAAAAATATAATTATTAAATCAAAATTGCTATTCCGCTAATTCAAATATTACCTGAATAGTTGCTTCACTACATAGATGACTAATATAGTGTGTTTGTTAAGTCTATGACGTTGTGTCTGTCTCCTGAAGAATAGTGAAAAGAGACTTAATCCTTTTCAACTCCGACCAATCCAATTGATCCTCGCTCACCCAAGAGTTGAAGTCTCCCAACGTCTAGATTTTGACGGAGACGGAGGGTATTGTCTCAGACACACAGGATGGCCTACATGTGAAGCGCTGCAGGCACAGAACCCCGGTGGACTGCTATTGTCAGGATGTAATTGATTAATCTCACAAGTCACAATAAGTATCAATGAGCTCGCAGTGGTCTGATTGTGGGAATGAAACGGGACTCGCGGGGCTTTGTGTTGAGAGATCACCCGCGGTTCAGCCCCGAGCAGCGGCCATCCTGAGTGTGTTCTACACAGGGCCCAACTGCCGTGCGATATGATTGTCTTAAAGGGCAATGAGGCTCAGCCATATCAGCAGGTTTTACTTTCCATAAAGTAACAAGTAGTTCCATGTTCCTTGTGATGGTTTGAACAGGACCCACACTGTGATAGAGTATTTCATGCTCAAAACTTAATATCCAGACTTTGTAATCATAATGATCTTACTACCTATGTTGTTAGTAAGGGCTTCATTTTTTTGGTGAAATAAAACTGTTGATTTTGGTGTTAAGACTAACGCTATTTTGGTGGGTATTTCGCGAAATAAATTGTCATAATGATCGATGTTTCTTCTGAAATGTTCCTTATAGTCTGGGGTAAACCTAGCAGATTATGTGACTTTACAACTGCTTTACGATGTGTAGAGTATCGCCGATTGTTATTTCCCGCTTAGAATTATGGTCATTTGCTTCTTTCTTGTACTTTTTATGCGTTTCTGAATCCCTGCAGTGTTTATCGCACATGTCTTTTCGGTCCCACTGAATACGAACATTGCAGTATTTACACATTAGAATCTTTCTTGCAGCGTCAAATACATAGAACCCCTCGCTGTTGTATTCCTCGGCCCTCGAGAAATCTGTAGTGACTTTAGTTTTTATACTTAAATGCTGGATGTTTGCCGATAAAGTTTTATCCGTCGCGAGCTCGCACTGCTCTATCGACGACCACAACGCCATTCGATGTGATCGATAGCAGATATCGATTTTTATCGATAGCCTTAGAGATCGCGGAACTGAATACACATACGGTACTTCCACATTTGTGGGCTTTTGTGTAGAGAATATTCAGTTCTATCAATGAAGTAAGAAGGAAACCACAACGGTCAATTCCTCAGAGGCATTTAAACGTGTATTGGAAATCTTTTTCGAAAATATTTAGCATTTTTTGTACCAGGTGGAGTAAACTTTATTTCATGATTATTGGCGCAATTCGTGCAATAAATCAGATTTCGTGATATTTCGTGAGTTCATTTTGCTAAAATAGGATACTTTACGTACCTAGAAGTCATATATTGACAAAGGAAGAAGATATGAAATAAGTTCGCACGTATCGCAATTACCAAGAAATACTGCCCCTAGTTATTGGTGGTTTCCCTGTCTTAAACTAAAGCTTCCAGCACTGGAAAGCGTGTGTCGAAACACACACAGATTACAACTACCCGAATATTTAGTCCATGGTACTGGTATATCAGCTCTCGCGAAGATCGGCTTGACCCTTTATAGGTTAGTGGTTAGTATGTTACCCACAATTTATATTGTCCAAGATGCAGAAGGTTGAATCTTTCACTCATATTTCAACTAATTCTTGTGGAAGTGTTAATGTTACAGTAAACCAAATGTCATTAATTTATCTCCTTGACCTGTGGCGCTAGATAAATGTTTAAATAAAAATAATTAAAATAAAAAGTAAAAAATAATAAATGGTAATAAAATATTGCGATTTTAATTCTAATATTTATTATCCTAGTTTTCTTTACTTTTTAATTGTTTAATAATGATTAATGTGCCTCTAAATTTTGAAAATACTGTAAATCTATATATATAAAGCTCAATGCTTGTCTGTCTGTCTGTCTGTCTGTCTGTCTGTCTGTCTGTTATGTATACAAATCCACACCGTTTCACCGATCTGATCCAAAATTTGTATACATACCCTTCGGAACCCTGCGGGTAACCCTGTCCACTTGAAATTTCCGACAGACCACCCCATTCCCTGCATTTAAACCCTTTGTCCCAAATCTACACCGTTTCACCGATCTCAACCAAAATTTGTATACTTACCCTATGTAACCCTGTGAATAACACTGTCCACTTAAAATTTCGGACAGACCACCCCATTTCCTGCATTTAGGCCCGTTGGCAAACTTCTACACCGTTTCACCGATCCGAACCAAAATTTGTATACCTACCCTTTGCAACCCTGCGGGTAACCCTGTCCACTTGAAATTTCGGACAGACCACCCCCATTCTCTGGATTTAGGCCCTTTGGCCCAAATCTACACCGTTTCACCGATCAGAACCAAAATTTGTATACTTACCCTTTGGTACCCTGCGAGTAACACTGTCTGCTTGAAATTGCGGACAGACCACTCCATTCCCTGCATTTAGGCCCTTTGGCCCAAATCTACACCGTTTCACAGATCTCAACCAAAAGTTGTTATTTACCATCTGGAACCCTGCGAGTAACACTGTCTGCTTGAAATTTCGAACAGACCACTCCATTCCCTGCATTTAGGCCCTTTGGCACAAATCTACACCGTTTCACCGATCAGAACCAAAATCTGTATACTTACCCTTTGGTACCCTGCGAGTAACACTGTTTGCTTGAAATTGCGGACAGACCACTCCATTCCCTGCATTTAGGCCCCTTGGCTCAAATCTACACCGTTTCACCGATCTGAACCAAAATGTGTATACTTACCCTTTGTAACCCTGTGAATATCACTGTCCACCTAAAATTTCGTACAGACCACCCCATTTCCTGCATTTAGGCCTTTTGCCAAAAATCTATATCGTTTCACCGATCCGGACCAAAATTTTTATACTTACCCTTTCGAACCCTGCGGGTAACCCTGTCCACTTGAAATTGCGGACAGATCACCCCATTCCCTGCATTTAGGCCCTTTGGCACAAATCTACACCGTTTTACCGATCAGAACCAAAATGTGTATACTTACCCTTTGGTACCCTGCGAGTAACACTGTCTGCTTGAAATTGCGGACAGACCACTCCATTCCCGGAAAGAGGACAGGGTCCGTCCCAAAGGCAATGGAAAAAAGGGGTAAAACCGGACCCGCTCAGGAAACCCTCAGGGTTGCCAGCTCCCGAACTCACCAGCCATGAGCCCTTGAGGATGTAGCAATATCCAGGGTGCATCCGAATTGGTGGGGCTACACACACCCTGCCTCCTTGAGGGTCTTGAGCAGAAGACATGAGATATTAAGAAAAGAAAAAGAAGGCTGACACCTCGAAGAATGAGGCTATCAGGAATGATTAGACAAGGGCTAATTAAGGCGGGAAAGTGAAAGAGTTGCTAGGCCTCGGATACCCTGATACCAACGGGGTCGGAAGAGAACAAGAGTTTGACCAAGGGAGGCTGACAGGAAAGAGAACTGAAAGGAGCCCGGCACCAGTAAGTAGAAGCAATGCCGGACTCAGCTGGGGTCCCGTGGTCGCAAACCCACGTCCCACAAGTTGTGAGACATTGGTGGGTGGAGGGGGGAGGGGGGGGGGGAGCAGGTGTGAGAATATCTTGCTGATTCATCGCGAGGTGACATGAGAGAAATGTCCCGACCCCGCCGTGTTACCTGGTATTGCTGACTATGCTGATGTTCATATTGCGTCTTTGCTCAAACCCCTGTAGTGTTACGAAAGAATGAGTGATTCACCGGTCAATGTGAATAGGACCGGGAACCCCCACCCGAACGTCTGTCATCATAATATATCGTCATCATCTGCGATATTCTCAGGTTAGTGCAGCTAGGACCCGAGCAGTACTCGATAAGCTCTTTCACTACACGCATCCAGTATAGGCCTAAGCCAGAAAATAACGTTCAGACATTGGAAGACATCGAAGGTAGAAATCTGAATTACCTATATCAGATTTAAAATTACACCATGTTCGTTTAGTAGTCATTTTTCATTACCTTATTATTATCATAAGGACAAATGACCTAGATTTTACGCCCATTATACCACTAATCACCACACACAATAACTCTTCATCGCCTGTGAATTTTGAAATATTTCTTTCTACCACGGTAGTTTGCAAGTTTGTCGTGTCAATTCAACAGTAGTTTTCATTACCATCCTCATCAAAAGGGCAAATGACCTAGATGTTACGTCCATTATACTACTAAGTAACACCACAGTCTTCATCGCCTGCGATTTTTAAAATGTGTATTTCCATTAGTTTGTAAGTTTGATATACCCGTTCAGTAGTAGTCGTATTGACAGGCTATGCCAAAGGAGAAGATATCTTCATTCCCCGAATTCCTTTGATCCCTACTGATATGCCTTTTGATTTCAAGCTAATGCAATTCCCTGCATGATCCCCTCTCATGATCAGTTATACGTAGCTTGCTCAAGAGTGGGCACACCTAAACATTTATTTATTTATACACCAGAGGGAAAAACAAGGAATATCGTTTATCCTAACGCACTCCATTAATTTCAATGTTAGCTACAAACATGTTAGTATTTATTAAATAACAACTGCGAAGTGAGATGAAACATTTCTCTGAAGTTCAACCATTACATCGTATATTAGGCCGTGTTACTTTGCGAGTCATCTGTCTAGGATACTATTTAATCTACTGTTACTGTATTCATTTATGCCAATGATCTGGTTCCTCTTCTTGAGAACCTGTACCGAAACATGTAAGCCGGTCACGTAGAAAATTCACAGCGAGTGTTATGGTATATCGTACATCTCTTTTCTATTTTATTCCTTTCATTCCTTTAAAGTATCAATTTTTCCCATTCGTTGATAAGTTATATGTGCCAGTAGTCGCTTCTATGTTCATCATCACTATGTAGAAGATGTTTTGCGTCAGAAGAAAAGACAACTGGATGCTCAGGAACGTTAACGATATATCGACTGAGAAATCTGGAAGCTTCACTTGGAGGAATTGCTTCAGACATTTATCGTACAGTTTAAACCTTAACAAGACGAAACTTTTAACCAGATAGCCATCTAAGTGGGAGTTCTTTGGCAAAAAATAATCAAGTCTTTCCCGAAATGTGAGTCCTAAAAATAACTTTTTCTATTATTTTCTAAGTTTCATGTCAGTTATGTAGTAATTTTCAATATCATCCTGATCAGTAGGGCAAATTACCTAGATGTTACGCCCTCAACGTCATTGGGGGCAAATGACATAGATTTTAAGTCCATTATATTTCTAATCACCACCACATAAAGTCTTCTACGACTGAGATGTCACGAATTCTGGGACCGCTAACGACATGTCTTGACTCGGACTGAAGACAAATATCACGAGAATGATCATTATTTTACAGAGCCTTCCCATAGTGACTTAAGTATAAACATTGTCACTGGGTTTGATAATGTAAGAAATGAATACATAAATAAATATAATTTATGACGTTGAGTGTTAAGGAGACAGAAATATTATCATCATTCCACCGGGCGAAGCCGGGTACTACTGCTAGTAAGCTTATAAAAATGAAATTCCTAATAATTTTACCACCTTAATTATAAAAGTAATTATGAGCGTTAAAATGTTAAAGAAAACAAAAAATAAAATTAATAATAATAATAATTAGGCTAAATGTCCTGCAGTGAAGTAGGCCTACCTAGGGGAGTGGCTTCCAGCAGACGAGAGTGAGACACTACCACTCCTGTAAGAGCATCTACACATCCAAGTGCCTCTCTAACAATCTTAAGCTTCTACATTACAACTCAGTAACAAGACCTTCCGTTCTATATGCCTCTGAGTGTCTCCTGATGAACCGGAAAGGCCCACTGAGGAAACTAGAGCTCAAGGAACGGAATATACTTCGATGGATTTTAGGACCAATAAGGGAAGAGGGTGGTACTTACAGGATCAGGCACAACAATGAGCTCTATGATCATCAAGAAGGTATCGTCACATCCATGAGGAAGAGACGATTAGCTTTCTACGGACATCTGACACGCATGGGTCCAGATAGACTTACCAGCCAGATCTTCACCACGACAGCAAGAGGGAAAGCGTCCAAAAACAAATGGATCACCACAGTGAAGTCAGGCCTAGAGGAACTTGGAATTTCATCAAAAAACATACAGGATCGATCACAATTCCGACAGATGATTCAACATGGTGTCTTTCCAGTGTCTCTCACCAGGAGGAAGAGTACAGGGACTACCAAACCGAAGTGGACACAGGAAAGAAAGCAGACACACAGTCAGAAGTTGAAAGCCGCCTGGGCTAAAAAGAAACATAAATTCCTTACAAGAAGTCAAAACGAGCCCCGTGGTCCTCAGTAGGCCCAAACGAAAAGAAGAAGAAGAAGAAGAAGAAGACTAAATGTAAATAAATACAAATACAATATATTCACTAGTGTACTATTCTGCCCTATAAAGGTTTAATAGAACATTAGTTAAGAGATGTTTCGTTTCCTGCTTCTCCCCCATCAGTATGGCTCAAGCTGTGAGTCCTGTGAGATGTGAAGTAGCAAGGGTGTCAGGGCCATATTAACAGGCAGTTAGAAACTTATTTAGTGGTGAAAGCGCCATTGGACAGAGCAAAATGCTTTTTCATGGCACATGCTTATAGTGTGAGGTTTCCCTGTGATCTCGCTTCACATTGCGGCAAATGAATCGCTCTTGGTGTCCCTGCCCGGACCCCCACAGGAGTAGCGAACTGTGCACTATACAACGCACCCGTGCCTCTTTACTGCAAGAACTAAAAGCTCAAGCAGCCTTAACCTCCCTCTGAAGTTTCAATTCACTGTCTGTGAAAGCCAATATACCATCCTTTTGGAAGCCTCCATCAGGAGATTATGGCTGCTCGAGCTTTTAGTTCTCGCAGTAAAGAGGCGCAGGTGCGCTTCAGAAAATGGGAGGTAGCGTGCAGTTAGTTACTCCTGTCCGTGCGGGGACACCAAGAGCCCGCTGATGAGCCAGCTTGGTTGTTCTAGGTGAAACCCCACACAAGACACGGCACAAACCTAAAAAAATTGCTGAGTTTTAAATGATTCACTGATTGTCAACTTCATTTTGGTATGAGTCATTTTAGTATGAACATTGTCACTGAGTTTAATAAATAAATGGACAAATAAATAAAGAAAGAAAGAAAGGAAGAAAGAATTTCACGGGTTTTAAGACTTATCCTACATCCCGGATCCAGGCACCATGGACTGAAGAAACGAGAATGCAGAGCGATAGAATAAAGATCCAGAAGCTAAAATCAAATTAACGCGGTCCACAATCGCTCTAAACGACAGAAGAAGAAGAAATGAATGAATGAATGAATGAATGAATGAATGCATTAATTAATTAGGTACCGTAAGTTGATAGATAGATAAGTAATTGAATAAACAGCTACACCAATGAGTATTGGTCGTAGGAAGTGACCTGGGAGAGGGGGTGAGAAGGAACTTGCTGAAAGCTTGTGTGCTCCAAGGTAATTCAATCCAAATTTACTGCTAATGTTGATTATCTGTGATCTGGAACACGGAGCCAATTGTCTCGGGGCAATAACATAAATCCCTTGACGAGCCGCATATGGTGTGGGGGGTGAGGGCACGCTTCCAGCCAGATGACGCGCGGCACATCACAACCCCTGGCCTCCCATTCGGGACTAAAACATTAGCTTTTACAAGAGAAATGGAGCCTACCGTAGGTGAAAGCTCGGATTAGTGACGAGGAATGGTTTATATCCCCTTAATTGGAATTAAAAAGTGTTTTTTTTTTCTCGGTATCTATTACAACACCTGTCTACGACCTGCATTTCGAGTGTAGATACACCGGGACTGGTGAGCCCACTAACTCAGACATATTCACAAATCACAAGTGATCCCAGAAACAAATCTCACCTATGGAGAAAGCTCGCTCCTGTTTGGCCCTGAGATTTTCCGTCTCTATAATTATGGAAGAATGTAGGTTACGGTATGTTATGTGAAGTTTTTGTTGACTTGGGTGGAATTACGATATTTGGACCTCACTGGTACAGAATAATCTTCCATTGGTAGGTTACTCGTTACGTTATTTGCGTTACAGGGAAACAGAGTGACCGTAATAATAATAATAATAATAATAATAATAATAATAATAATAATAATAATAATTACTACACTACAGTGGTGAAACCGGAATGCCTATACGCAAGTGAATGTCTGGTACTAAACTATAGATTAGATAAACTTGAAGTACTAGAAAGGAGAATCATGAGGAAAATTTTAGGCCCAGTGACAACAGCAGAAGTATGGAAATTAAGATCTAATGATGAAATATACAGGAACATAGAAAATATAACAAAAACGATAAGAAAAAGGAGATTGCAATATTTTGGACATATTTACAGAATGGATGATTCCAGATTAACAAAAAGGATATTCAAGTACCTTTGGGAGAAAAGGGCAACAACTAGCTGGATTCAAGAAGTAAAGAAAGATTTAGAAAGAAATAATATAAGTGAAGAAAAAACGGTGAACCTAGAGATCTTAAGAAAAAGGATATTAAGTATGAAAGGATTCCAAGGAAGATTGCCAAAGAAACCTGGTGCGAAGTGGTCCGAGGACAGAAAGAAGCAGCATAGTGAACGGATGAAGGAGTACTGGAGGGAACGGAAGAGAAAACAACAAAGTGTGAAGAATTGAAATTGGCACGTGGTCCCTAGCAGGCCTCATCGGAAAGAATAATAATAATAATAATCTCTAGGCTACGTTGCAGCTACTGAGGAACTCTTGCGAGACGACGACATTTCTTCCTCACGCCCGCACACCACTGATAAGGTCATTGCGTAAAATACGGTACATTAATTTAGTAAAGGTAGAAATTAATTTCTCTCCCACATGTTTTCTTA
Source organism: Meconema thalassinum (assembly GCA_946902985.2). Classification (NCBI taxonomy): domain Eukaryota; kingdom Metazoa; phylum Arthropoda; class Insecta; order Orthoptera; family Tettigoniidae; genus Meconema; species Meconema thalassinum. The sequence goes on from OX336396.1 coordinate 5,511,543, forward strand.
CGCAACAACAATTTTAAATACTGTATTGTGTTTCCATCTTGGATGTAATGAGCATCGCACCTTCGATTGTTTTAATGAGGCTACTGCTCGTCGCAGCATAGCTCAATTGAGAGCGGACGATAGTCGTCTATTCTGGCGTTGAAGTCTCCACTTAGGATTGCATATATTATGTGAAGAAAATCCACAGTCTGCTTCCAGTCTCCGACCGGGTCAGGAATGGAATGAATGGAGCCCCCATCTAGCGGCGAGGATGGGAACTGTGCCGGCTGCCGAGGCCTGATGCACTCCTCTGGGGCAATGATGATTAAATGAATGACAGGTGACATGAAATGATAGTGGAGAATGTTGCTGGAATGAAATTTTGACAGGGAAAACCGGAGTACCCGGAGAAAAACCTGTTTGCCTCCGTTTTGTCCAGCACAGATCTCACATTGAGTGACCGGGATTTGAACCACGAACCCAGCGGTGAGAGGCAGCGTGCTGCCGCCTAAGCCACGGTTCTATATTAGCTGTGTTCTTATAACACTAATTGTATTTACCAGTTTAGCTCATCTCTAGGCAGAGGAAGCTAGAATTGATAAGGTTCCGATGTAACCATCGGCAATCTCTCCATCATAGGCCACGTCCTCTCTTGTGGAAATGAGGATTGAGCTTTAGGCTGTTGATGCGCTAGCAGCAAGAAACCAAAATGGCAGGTGAGCGAGACTTTCTCCATCACTTTTAGCAATATTAACAATAAGTGTGAGAGTTACGACCTCAGTAAGATTTATGTTCGCTCACCGCACGCCACGGCTCCAGAATTCAGAGCTTGCTGGCACTTCACACTTTCACTGCACTGTTCTCAAACACATAGCATAAATAACATGTTGTTGTTGTTGTTGCTGCTGTTGTTTCATTTGAGGTTCCTGGACATGGTGGACATTCAACCCCATCTACTTGGGAGTGGATAGAATTTGTCTGATAACCTGTGTTATAGTGATGGATGAATTAGTGTGTGTGTATTTGTAATTCAGGTGACGATTGGGAAGGAGGTGGTCGTGTCCTTAGCTAGAAACCATCCCAGCATTTGCCTGTAGGAAACCACCTACCTCATCTCAGTTTTGACTCACGACATTGAGTGTACACCGTTCCAGCCCTCAGACCAGAATTAAATTTCTTGGTTGACCTCCGGGGCCAAGAATGCTAGCCGCAACACCACGTAACCTCCGATCCGACGCTCTCTTCTCGTTTTACCACAAATCTTATATTTTTATATATTTACTAGCAGTAGTACCCGGCTTCGCCCGGTGGAATGATGATAATATTCCAGTCTCCTTAACACTCAACGTCATAAATTATATTTATTTATGTATTCATTTCTTACATTATCAAACCCAGTGACAATGTTTATACTTAAGTCACTATGGGAAGGCTCTGTAAAATAATGATCATTCTCGTGATATTTGTCTTCAGTCCGAGTCGAGATATGTCGTTAGCGGTCCCAGAATTCGTGACATCTCAGTCGTAGAAGACTTTATGTGGTGGTGATTAGAAATATAATGGACTTAAAATCTATGTCATTTGCCCCCAATGACGTTGAGGGCGTAACATCTAGGTAATTTGCCCTACTGATCAGGATGATATTGAAAATTACTACATAACTGACATGAAACTTAGAAAATAATAGAAAAAGTTATTTTTAGGACTCACATTTCGGGAAAGACTTGATTATTTTTTGCCAAAGAGCTCCCACTTAGATCGCTATCTGGTTAAAAGTTTCGTCTTGTTAAGGTTTAAACTGTACGATAAATGTCTGAAGCAATTCCTCCAAGTGAAGCTTCCAGATTTCTCAGTCGATATATCGTTAACGTTCCTGAGCATCCAGTTGTCTTTTCTTCTGACGCAAAACATCTTCAACATAATGATGATGAACATAGAAGCGACTACTGGCACATATAACTTATCAACGAATGGGAAAAATTGATACTTTAAAGGAATGAAAGGAATAAAATAGAAAAGAGATGTACGATATACCATAACACTCGCTGTGAATTTTCTACGTGACCGGCTTACATGTTTCGGTACAGGTTCTCAAGAAGAGGAACCAGATCATTGGCATAAATGAATACAGTAACAGTAGATTAAATAGTATCCTAGACAGATGACTCGCAAAGTAACACGGCCTAATATACGATGTAATGGTTGAACTTCAGAGAAATGTTTCATCTCACTTCGCAGTTGTTATTTAATAAATACTAACATGTTTGTAGCTAACATTGAAATTAATGGAGTGCGTTAGGATAAACGATATTCCTTGTTTTTCCCTCTGGTGTATAAATAAATAAATGTTTAGGTGTGCCCACTCTTGAGCAAGCTACGTATAACTGATCATGAGAGGGGATCATGCAGGGAATTGCATTAGCTTGAAATCAAAAGGCATATCAGTAGGGATCAAAGGAATTCGGGGAATGAAGATATCTTCTCCTTTGGCATAGCCTGTCAATACGACTACTACTGAACGGGTATATCAAACTTACAAACTAATGGAAATACACAATTTAAAAATCGCAGGCGATGAAGACTGTGGTGTTACTTAGTAGTATAATGGACGTAACATCTAGGTCATTTGCCCTTTTGATGAGGATGGTAATGAAAACTACTGTTGAATTGACACGAGAAACTTGCAAACTACCGTGGTAGAAAGAAATATTTCAAAATTCACAGGCGATGAAGAGTTATTGTGTGTGGTGATTAGTGGTATAATGGGCGTAACATCTAGGTCATTTGTCCTTATGATAATAATAAGGTAATGAAAAATGACTACTAAACGAACATGGTGTAATTTTAAATCTGATATAGGTAATTCAGATTTCTACCTTCGATGTCTTCCAATGTCTGAACGTTATTTTCTGGCTTAGGCCTATACTGGATGCGTGTAGTGAAAGAGCTTATCGAGTACTGCTCGGGTCCTAGCTGCACTAACCTGAGAATATCGCAGATGATGACGATATATTATGATGACAGACGTTCGGGTGGGGGTTCCCGGTCCTATTCACATTGACCGGTGAATCACTCATTCTTTCGTAACACTACAGGGGTTTGAGCAAAGACGCAATATGAACATCAGCATAGTCAGCAATACCAGGTAACACGGCGGGGTCGGGACATTTCTCTCATGTCACCTCGCGATGAATCAGCAAGATATTCTCACACCTGCTCCCCCCCCCCCCTCCCCCCTCCACCCACCAATGTCTCACAACTTGTGGGACGTGGGTTTGCGACCACGGGACCCCAGCTGAGTCCGGCATTGCTTCTACTTACTGGTGCCGGGCTCCTTTCAGTTCTCTTTCCTGTCAGCCTCCCTTGGTCAAACTCTTGTTCTCTTCCGACCCCGTTGGTATCAGGGTATCCGAGGCCTAGCAACTCTTTCACTTTCCCGCCTTAATTAGCCCTTGTCTAATCATTCCTGATAGCCTCATTCTTCGAGGTGTCAGCCTTCTTTTTCTTTTCTTAATATCTCATGTCTTCTGCTCAAGACCCTCAAGGAGGCAGGGTGTGTGTAGCCCCACCAATTCGGATGCACCCTGGATATTGCTACATCCTCAAGGGCTCATGGCTGGTGAGTTCGGGAGCTGGCAACCCTGAGGGTTTCCTGAGCGGGTCCGGTTTTACCCCTTTTTTCCATTGCCTTTGGGACGGACCCTGTCCTCTTTCCGGGAATGGAGTGGTCTGTCCGCAATTTCAAGCAGACAGTGTTACTCGCAGGGTACCAAAGGGTAAGTATACACATTTTGGTTCTGATCGGTAAAACGGTGTAGATTTGTGCCAAAGGGCCTAAATGCAGGGAATGGGGTGATCTGTCCGCAATTTCAAGTGGACAGGGTTACCCGCAGGGTTCGAAAGGGTAAGTATAAAAATTTTGGTCCGGATCGGTGAAACGATATAGATTTTTGGCAAAAGGCCTAAATGCAGGAAATGGGGTGGTCTGTACGAAATTTTAGGTGGACAGTGATATTCATAGGGTTACAAAGGGTAAGTATACACATTTTGGTTCAGATCGGTGAAACGGTGTAGATTTGAGCCAAGGGGCCTAAATGCAGGGAATGGAGTGGTCTGTCCGCAATTTCAAGCAAACAGTGTTACTCGCAGGGTACCAAAGGGTAAGTATACAGATTTTGGTTCTGATCGGTGAAACGGTGTAGATTTGTGCCAAAGGGCCTAAATGCAGGGAATGGAGTGGTCTGTTCGAAATTTCAAGCAGACAGTGTTACTCGCAGGGTTCCAGATGGTAAATAACAACTTTTGGTTGAGATCTGTGAAACGGTGTAGATTTGGGCCAAAGGGCCTAAATGCAGGGAATAGAGTGGTCTGTCCGCAATTTCAAGCAGACAGTGTTACTCGCAGGGTACCAAAGGGTAAGTATACAAATTTTGGTTCTGATCGGTGAAACGGTGTAGATTTGGGCCAAAGGGCCTAAATCCAGAGAATGGGGGTGGTCTGTCCGAAATTTCAAGTGGACAGGGTTACCCGCAGGGTTGCAAAGGGTAGGTATACAAATTTTGGTTCGGATCGGTGAAACGGTGTAGAAGTTTGCCAAAGGGCCTAAATGCAGGAAATGGGGTGGTCTGTCCGAAATTTTAAGTGGACAGTGTTATTCACAGGGTTACATAGGGTAAGTATACAAATTTTGGTTGAGATCGGTGAAACGGTGTAGATTTGGGACAAAGGGCCTAAATGCAGGGAATGGGGTGGTCTGTCGGAAATTTCAAGTGGACAGAGTTACCCGCAGGGTTCCGAAGGGTATGTATACAAATTTTGGATCAGATCGGTGAAACGGTGTGGATTTGTATACATAACAGACAGACAGACAGACAGACAGACAGACAGACAGACAGACAGACAGACAGACAGACAGACAAACATTGAGCTTTATATATATAGATTAAGAAGCGCTCGAAAGAGCAACACACCCACAATACATGTCACCTTAGACAGTTAAAGAAGAAGAAGAAGAAGAAGAATAAATAATAATAAAGCACGAATGTGCCTATGACTATTCTCTATTCTCTGAGAGATTTTATTCGTTTTTCGGATTTGTTTAAGTGGTATATTTTGCACGTTTTCTTACAGAGTTTACACACCCATTCTTCAGTCACTTGATGAAACAGCCGGCCATTCTGATAATTCAGTAAGTTAGGGTAACACGAGTGGAAAGAAATGGTTTCAAACAAAATCCAATCATTCGTCATCAATCTGAAGAATAATTTCCATCAAAATTAAAACTTCAACAAATTTTATACATTCATAATTCGGCCTTTGGGGGCAGGAATTGATCCCTCTGGCCACTCGCTGCGCTGATTTAGAAGGCTGGTTAAGACCCATGTTCTGATGACAAGCCAAAGGCTGTGTTGGACGAAATTGAAAACAAGGCTTGAAATACCCCGTCAGTGAGTAAACAAGACAGGAAGAGTTGAGATGCGGTCAGATGAGGGATGGAGGTGTTCGGACCCTTGACCGCCCTGTGGCTCTAATGAGAAGGGGTGATAGATGGCCCGCCCGCCTCAGACAGGCGCAGGCGCCAAACATTAACTCCAATATACTGCGAAAATAATTGACAATTTAAGAGGGTGTTTCGCAAGCCGGTGGCATGAAAGGCGCACCGCACCGCGCCTCGCTCACCTCTAACAGACATCGTCAGACTCGTCACAGAGCCTCTGATGGACCAACTTACTCTATCAAACGAGCCAGCAATATTAAATGTTTATGGCAGATGCCCTAGCTGTTCCGCCCTTTAATTTTTTATTTAATATTCAATATTAGGCTATTATTTTAAAATAAATTTTAAAAAATATCTGTTTATTTATTATTTTTATTTTTATAATCTTAATTTCTAGTGTCTTTTGTTTTAATTTCTAGTGTCTTTTGTTTTAATTTTTAGTGTCTTTTGTTTTAATTTTCAGTGTGTTTTGTTTTAATTTTCAGTGTGTTTTATTTTAATTTTCAGTGAGGTTTATGCCTTAATTTAATTTTTATTTTGTTTTATTTTAATTTATATATTTATGTTTAATCTTATTGTGTAATTTTAATAGTTTTGATTATATTTTGGTTGGTAGTTCCTCAGTTTAGGGGCTGCGACAACGCGGTCATGTAGCCCCGTGTTTTTGGGTGTCTGTAGAATCTGTGTTAATTGTGATGACTGTGTTAGTGTGTGTTATCAGTTTTAATTCAAGTGCGGACTGCAGACAATCAGTTTTCCCAAATAATTCCTACTTTTGCCGCCAAACGCCACTGTCAACGACCAACTAGTTCAGAACTTAGTTACCAGATGCCACTGCAGTCGTCTCTCCACGACGAACGTAGGAACCTAAGAACGTTAGTCAAATGTTTAACCTATATATATAATTTAGCTTCACGCAGGTGTAGTTAATGGAAGGTTCTTTAACATGCCATAAATCTATGACATGGGACCGCCGGCTTTACTTCCCCTCCGAAGGAAGGCATACTGAGGAATTTTTAACGTTCTTAAAAAATCCGACGACTACGGCCGGGCTTGAACTGAGGATATTTACTAGTTGAAATGTTATCCAGCACCATAAAACTAGACAGATATAATATTTGCTCATCAGAAATATTACATCAAGACATGTTGTTGTAATTAGGCTGAAAGTTTCAACTGTTAGCACCTTTGATTAAAGCTTACAAACTCTTTATATAGTAGGTGGTTAATATAGCCTATAGGCCACTATCCTATAAAAGAATAACACCTCAATAACTAACTAATATTAAATGCAAGAATTTCCTACTGCAAGCAAAACGTTGAAGCCAATTTCTGCACCTAATTAGTCCTACACGCACTTTGCATAATAACAAATTATCAAGGCAAGACATGAACAGCTAAATTATCCTAATTTGTGCATAGAGGCAGATGACCCCACTGTTCCGTCCCTTTGCTTGGTTGCTCTGCTTGATGTTGATGTCTGTAATCAAAAAGTAACTGTTCGTGGCAATAATAATAATAATAATAATGGCATGTGGCTTACGAGCTGACACCCAATGGTAAATGTACCGTATACGAAGAACTAGCAGTCCTCGAGTCAGGAAATCTAGCCTCTGGTGACTAGAATCCTCACACCCTGACCGGGAATCGAAAATGACACTTTCGAGTCAAAGCTCAGCATGCTAACCTCTTAATCCACGGTACCAGAGTTCCTGGAAGTTAACAGTCGAGCCATCAGGGCCCACATTATTAGTGCAGTGCACGACATTATAGGAAGCTGTGTAGGCTAAAATAAAATATAGAATAACATGTAGTTCCGTGAAGAACTAAATAGCCTATTTTCATATATCCTACTTATGTAAATTGCCTCTATGAACATACAACATTTCAGTTTGATTGCTGTAATAGATTCGTAGATATTGAGAACCGTGTAAATAATGCTCGTAGATCATATTGCTAGGTGTAGAACTTGGTCTGATTTTAGGAGGCTGAACCACACACTAATACGATCAGCTGTTGGTTGCCCAGCTCGATGTTGATGTCTGCAATGCACTAGATGATCATATTGCTAGGTTGTAGAACTTGGTCTGATTTTAGGAGGCTGAACCACACACTAATACGATCAGCTGTTGGTTGCCCAGCTCGATGTTGATGTCTGTAATGCACTGGATGATCATATTGCTAGGTTGTAGAACTTGGTCTGATTTTAGGAGGCTGAACCACACACTAATACGATCAGCTGTTGGTTGCCCAGCTCGATGTTGATGTCTGTAATGCACTGGATGATCATATTGCTAGGTTGTAGAACTTGGTCTGATTTTAGGAGGCTGAACCACACACTAATACGATCAGCTGTTGGTTGCCCAGCTCGATGTTGATGTCTGTAATGCACTGGATGATCATATTGCTAGATTGTAGAACTTGGTCTGATTTTAGGAGGCTGAACCACACACTAATACGATCAGCTGTTGGTTGCCCAGCTCGATGTTGATGTCTGCAATGCACTGGATGATCATATTGCTAGGTTGTAGAACTTGGTCTGATTTTAGGAGGCTGAACCACACACTAATACGATCAGCTGTTGGTTGCCCAGGTCGATGTTGATATCTGTAATGCACTGGATGATTATATTGCTAGGTTGTAGAACTTGGTCTGATTTTAGGAGGCTGAACCACACACTAATACGATCAGCTGTTGGTTGCCCAGCTCGATGTTGATGTCTGTAATGCACTGGATGATCATATTGCTAGGTTGTAGAACTTGATCTGATTTTAGGAGGCTGAACCACACACTAATACGATCAGCTGTTGGTTGCCCAGCTCGATGTTGATGTCTGTAATGCACTGGATGATCATATTGCTAGGTTGTAGAACTTGGTCTGATTTTAGGAGGCTGAACCACACACTAATACGATCAGCTGTTGGTTGCCCAGCTCGATGTTGATGTCTGTAATGCACTGGATGATCATATTGCTAGGTTGTAGAACTTGGTCTGATTTTAGGAGGCAGAACCACACACTAATACGATCAGCTGTTGGTTGCCCAGCTCGATGTTGATGTCTGTAATGCACTGGATGATCATATTGCTAGGTTTTAGCACTTGGTCTGATTTTAGGAGGCTGAACCACACACTAATACGATCAGCTGTTGGTTGCCCAGCTCGATGTTGATGTCTGTAATGCACTGGATGATCATATTGCTAGGTTGTAGAACTTGGTCTGATTTTAGGAGGCTGAACCACACACTAATACGATCAGCTGTTGGTTGCCCAGCTCGATGTTGATGTCTGTAATGCACTGGATGATCATATTGCTAGGTTGTAGAACTTGGTCTGATTTTAGGAGGCTGAACCACACACTAATACGATCAGCTGTTGGTTGCCCAGCTCGATGTTGATGTCTGTAATGCACTGGATGATCAATATTCCAAGGTCAGTCATGGTCCATGGTGCAGGAAGAATAGCGCTGCGAATGAAAACACAGCGATACTGATCATTAGGGCTCGGATATTTAGGTGCTAAAAATCGGGAAAATATTTATTTTTATGTATTAAAAATACCTGAAATATGTGACAAAAACTTAAAAATATTTAATTATAATTTAGTTTATTAATGTGAATATAAACAATATGCAGTGGCTATGTCTCACTGACTGCTGAAGCATTACAACACACAACGAGATACTACTTCAGGCTGTCCTTCACAAATGACGGAGGATTATCGCTAAACACTTCTTCTGAAGGCGCGAAACTGCGGCAATATATTTCTTGCCCTTGAGGTATTGTGTAATTTTATATCGCTGTTCAGTCTTGATTGATTTCCTACATGGTTGGCAGAACTGAACGCTCCCATCAGAAGTAAAATTATCTTTAAATTCTGCAACAGACGATAACTTGTAGTTGTTTTAACTCCTTACATTTCACAGTGCCAGAAATGAACTGCATGTGAGTGACACTGGTTCCAGGTAGCTGGGGGAGGGGGATGGTCTAGCACGTGGTGCACTATGGCTTTGGACAAGGAAATCCACGGCTTCCACAGTGAGTGGCACGGGGCGACAAGTTAAGAATATCACAGATTGCAAGCTGACATACGCTCTGCATGAAGATTAAATAGCTCACAGGTTCTTACCCGTTGAAGTAACACAGAACAAAAATCCAATAAACTGAAAGATCTAGCATCCTGATTTGAAAAATATAAATATTATGTCTTTTTATGTGCTAGTAAGTGAAAAGCAGGAATTTATGTATTTACATAAAACAAATATTTATTTACCTAAAATACGAGCCCTACTGATAACTTACTTAATTTATCTCCAAGCAATTTGGTTCCCAAATTGGTTTTGTGTGTATTTGTTAATAAGGGATTGAGTGATCAATCTATTTACCATAGACTCATTGATATGCACCCATAAGGTCTTCTTATAGGCTACAACTCTGGGACCAAGGAGTAAACAATACAAAGAGCTAACATTCCATAGCAACCGTTTGAAGCTTTCCAAGGCACAAACTGAAATACAAGCAACGTGATATTGTTATTATTGACTGGGAGTAATAGAACCACAATGGAACACTAACCTCAATTCATCCAATTTAGCGAACTTAGAGTAGGTGTCTGCTGCCAGCTATGAGGGTGGGAGTGAAGTGAACAGTGATAAGTGAAACTGTTGTTTCTCTAAACAAATATTGAAGTACTCAGTTTCACCCCTTTGAGAACGCACTCCATTTATCATGACTGGTGGCAGCCCCATTAGCGGTCATCGCGGGTCAAAGAGCTTCTCCAATTTACCTCCTCTCCTCTGATGAGTTCTAGAAAACTGTTCCATCTGCTGGTCGACATGACGGAGCCGGTCGAGGATTGTGTGCGGTAAAAAAAATAATAATAATAATAATCTTCTTCTTCTTTGTTAGGAATATTCTACAATTCAGTAGTTTTCCTTTAACCCAAAAGTATTCTACTCCTCCACAAATTTCGGTCTTCAGCATCTTCCTCTGGTAGCCACGCCTCTCTTTACACCATCCATCCATTGTTCTCTTGGTTTACCCCGTATCCGTTTGCCTTCAGCTTGCCAATGTAACATTACATTTGGAATTCTACTATTCTGCATCCTTTTCACTTGTCCAAACCATTATAATGTCTCTTCAACCACTTCTAGTACATTTATCTTTACCTGCATAATTTTTCTGATTTTCGTAAGGTTGTTATAATTGATATTTAGCCCCCACATTTGATACTCCTCAATTAATTTCCTGATCATAAAAGAGGCGTCTTGAGTCAATATCACCTGGCCAATGAAAGTATTCAACAAGCACGCAGGAACTGAATATAAGCGGATACACGATGAAGCACTAACTCGAATGCTCCAGTTTTACGTAGATTTCATGGGTGCCATGTTACTACAGTACTTCGGAAAAAATTCGAGATATCTTCTCATTTCACATCCCACAGACCCCAAATACCACTGTCAGTTCTAAAGTTTATAGATACCTACGGTGACTTGTTGGGGGGATTATAGTTTGATTCTAGCATATATAGTTTTTTTAAAGTTATGGCCTTTTACAAATTTAATTTTAAGAAGCTCTACGAAAACACCAATACAGAGCGATACATGAATATGAAGTTTATTTTACTGTTTTTTTATTTAGTTATGAAAATTAATAATTGTAAAACAAAAATATTGGAATGCAGCCGAAATAAATCAGAAACCTCTATGGACATCAAATTGGCAAGTGAAAATCTAAAGGAAGTATGAGACTTCTGTTACTTAGGAAGCAAATTAACGAGTGATGAACGAAGCAAAGAGGATATAAAAAAAAAGCAGGTTAGCACAGGCAAGGAAAGCATTTCTACAGAAAAGGAATCTGTGGACATCGAATATTCATGTAGGTATTAGGATGTCATTTTTGAAGGCCTTTGTCTGGAGCGTGGCGCTCTATGGAAGTGAAACTTGGACTATTGGAGCAGTAGAAAAGAGGAGAATTGAAGTATTTGAAATGTGGTGTTACAGGAGAATGATGATGATCAGATGGGTAGATAGGGTAACAAATGAAGAGGTATTAAGAAGCGTGGGAGAGAACAGATGTTTGTTGTGACTGCTAATGAAGAGAAGAGATAGGTTGGTAGGGCACATACTAAGAAACCCAGGAATAGCAAGCTCAGTTATGGAAGGAAGGGTTGAGGACAAGAACTGTAGGGGTAGACCAAGGTTAGAATATGTTAAACAGATTGCCTCGGATGTAGAGTGGGGTAGCTATGTAGAGATGAAACAATTAGCTCAGGACAGGGAGGCACGGAGAGCTGCATCAAACCAGTTAAAAGACTGAAGACTCAAACGACAACAACAACAACATTTAAGTAACCTTACAAGTTTTGTGACGAAAAAAAGAAAACATTAGTAAGTTTATTTTTAAGTTTCCTACTTTACGAACAAGGACAGGGTCGAGGATATTTCAAAACAAAACGTATTAATTACGGATATTTTTCAGAGAATTATTATTAATTTTTTCAAACAAAAAACTCGGGACACTTTTATTAATATTGGGGATACTGGGACATGCTCCTTTAAATCAGGACTGTCCCGATATTTTCGGGACTTATGGTCACCGTATGTTATACACGATAACAACCGTCATTTCGGCGTAGTGGGTAGCATGCTGAGCTTCTATGCCCAAGATCGCGGGTTCAAACCCGGTCGAAGCCGTCCGATTTTTTAAGAGCGTTAAAAATCTCTCAGTATGCCTTCCTTCGGAGGGGAAGTAAATCCGGCGGTCCCATGTCATAGATTTATGGCATGTTAAAGAACCTTCCACTAATTACACCTGTGTGAAGCTAAATTGGATAGTTTAAGAATGTAAACAACGCTCTTAGGTTTCTATGTTCGTTGCCAAGAGATGACTGCGGTGGCGTCTAGTAGCTAAGTTCTGAACTTGGCCTAGTAGTCGTTGACGGTGGCGCTTGGCGGCAAAAGTAGGAACTATTTGGAAAATTCTAAGTTGCTGTACTCTTATTAAAAACAGATAACCCACACTAATACAGCCATCACAATTAACCAGCATTCTATATCTCTGAAACTATTACCGGTATCACCCTGAAATTTTGTACGGAGATAATGAGCACTACTGGAAGTTTATCTATGAGACTTTCAAAAACGAACATGGCGGACAAGCGAAGTTGAAAGTTTTAAATAGACTTTTCTCGCGATTTATGGATCCAAACGCAATGAAACTTGGTACAGAAAGTATTTATACACATTGTAGTGCACTGGTATCTAATTTAGTTCAATTGTTTACATAACCTCAAGATGGCCGTTGTGCGAATTTTAAAATTAAGTTTTTTAATTCTTCTGTCGTAATCATGCGATCGAAGTAAAAGTTTGAATAATGAAGCTACGCAATAATTTTCCTATAATGGTACATGACTCTATGCCCTGTTCATATAACAATCCTACATGGCGACCATCCGAAATATTTAGACGGTTCTCAATTTCTACGAATCTATTACAGCAATCAAACTGACAATTTGTATGTTGATAGAGGCAATTAACATAAGTAGGATATATGAAAATAGGCTCACAACTACTTTTTGTTATGTTTATTATTTTCATTTTTATATTTCGTTTATTATTGTAATTTAATTTTCATGATTTATTTCTATATTTATATTTTTTACACGTTAATTGTTAATGGTCTTAGTTTTTTTAATGTTATCCAGCACGTATATGATTTTTGAATTTCAGAAATACTAGCACTTCGGTAGGAAAATTCTCTGAAATGTGGCTGAAAGATTCAACGATGAGCATCTTTGAAAGCATAAACTGTTCTTATGTAGTGGTGTAAAATACCCAGGTATTTATAAATAGGCGTAAATACCCAATTTGGGTAAATACCCTGGTATTTTAGATTTTTATTAAAATTCCTGTGTCGTGATAAGTTGAACCTTAAAAAGAGGGGTACCGGTATGCAAAGTATTCTACATTAACGTTTTACAAATGTAACAACATTAGATAGTTAATAAAATTAAATTTAACTAGAATTGGGACTTAAAATTAGAATTGAGAATTAGATGAGGAGATAAAATTCAATAGTTATAACCTGAAAAATTCAGGATTAGAATTGAACTAGGCATTTTTGCAAACATTGAGATAAAAGTTGGGGGAAATTTATTCAGAGCATTGGCCGAGTTCTACAAAAGGTGTAATATACAGTTTGCAACACACTTTAGGCCTATATGTTCTTCAGAACAGTTTGTAATAACATTCATATATATAGCTTTTCCCTCCCACATCTTTGTTGCTAATTTCCAGTACCGTAATAAAATTCGACCTTCTCAATATCTTGGTATTTATTCAAAATTTTAAACACAAAAGAACCAAAAGGTTGTATCCAATATTTTACTTTAGTTTATGAAAAAAAAAAAAAAAAACACTTAAAGACAAGGTTACAGTGCTAAAACACATAAATACCCAAAAATACCCGGATGTCCATTTTCCTTTTTTTTTAGTTTTGAAGGATCAATATTGTTCCTGATTTCAATTTAAGGCATCAAATACCTGTGTTTCAGTCCTTGTTTGCCCAACACTTCATCAACACATCAAAAAGTGATGTACAAAGCTCAAAAAACTGAAAATACCCTCATTTTGGGTATTTAAATGACCACTGGGTAAATACCCAATTTATATTTACCTTCCCAGTGGGTATTTACCTGGCCCACATCACTATCCTTATGACAGGTGGTTAATATAGACACCACAATCCCATAAAGAGTTAATTGCAAAAGTTGGTCCAAAGGGAAACTAGAGTTTTGAGTCCCGTTTTCCCATGAATTTCGGAAAAATTCTCAACACGCCGGCGCCGGTAGCGGGTCTGCCTCGCTTCAGGAGGCCCTGTGTTCGATTACCAACTCCGTCAGGGATTTTAGAAACTAAGGTGAAGGCTGGAACGGAGTGCACTCAGCCTCGTGAGGACAATTTAGTAGCCGTCTGACAGTGAGACCAAGATTAAGGGTCAAGGGGTCCCAACGCGCTGACCCCGCGTCACCCCATTATCTGCAGGACAAAAGGCTGGGTAGGTCGCTTGGTTCGCCTGGGCCCCTTAAGGCTGCAGCGCCAGGGGTTTGGTTTTATTTTAAAAGGAGCTAGAGATTCTTTGTTCCTTCTTTAAGCCTATTTTGATATGCCATTTGTCACTTGAGGACCTCAGTGGCCCCCTTAATGTCCAGCTTATTGTTGACAGAAACGGTAACAGTGTGTCAGTGTGTCTCTAGGCTACCGTGACGTCACGGAGAGTAACGCACATTAATTTAACAGTTGGTGGCGACAGATGGTGCTAGTAGTTAACATGGTCCTTGTCTCCTCGTATTGCTAGCACAGATACAGCTCGAGCCTGAGACATTGTTGGTTGCTTGGTTGCTCAGTTTAGGGGCTGCATGTAGCCCCGTGTACTTTGGGTGTGTGTAGAATCTGATAACCGGTGTTAATTGTGATGGTTAAATTAGTGTGTTATCTGTTTTTAATTCAAGTAAGCACAGCACACATTCAATTTTCAAGTATAAGGTGCGTTCAAAAAGTAACGAGACGGAGTCTAGTATGTGCAAACCGGTGACGACATCGGCTAATCGTGGCGTGTGTAACGAGGTGTGGTTCCGACCAGAGCGTGGAAGGGTCACAGCCCGTCGCTAGACAGCACGCGTGCACGTCACGTGACGATACAAAGCGAGCAGCAGCATGAATCAATCGTCCAACGCTGCCAGTCGCATTGCAAACAGTGACACGGAGGCGTCAAACGAAGAGCAAAGAGGTTTTGTTCGGTTTCTGACAGCGGAAGGAGTAGGGGGAACGGATATTCATCGCCGAATGTCACAAGTGTACAGCGAACACTGCATGTCCCTTGCAAGGGTCAAGGCGTGGCACAAGCGCTTCAGGGAAGGACGGGTGTCGTTAGCCGATGATGCCCGGTCTGGGGCACCCCCCTGCATTACCAATGACAACGTCCAGCTGGTTGATGCACTCATTACCCAGGACCGCCGAGTGACAGTGAACGCCATAGCCGCCGTGGTCGCTCCACGACAATGCACGACCTCATACGGCCAACACAGTCGCGGCACTCCTGCAGAAATTCAAATGGGAGGTTCTCGGCCACCCTCCATACAGTCCAGACCTCTCTCCCTGTGATTACGCCATGTTTGGTCCCCTGAAAAGGGCTCTGCTGGGCCAACGATTCACCTCGGACGCCGACGTCCAGCTGTACGTGCGTAACTGGTTCACATCGCAGCCCAGGGAATTTTATGAGACAGCCATTCACCACCTCGTGTCACAGTGGGACAAGTGCCTCAACAGCCAGGGCCAATACTTCTAACATACAGGTACTGGTTTCGGTAATTATGCCTCCGGCTTGTTACTTTTTGAACGTACCTTATAGTTCCTACTTTTGCTGCCAAACTCCACCGTCAACGACAACTAGTTCTGAGCTTTGTTACTAGATGACACCGCAGTCGGCTCCTGGTGACGAACGTTGGAACCTAAGAGCATTAGTAAAATCTAACCTATAATTTAGCTTCACACAAGCGTAATTAGTGGACGGTTCTTTTACATGCCATAAATCTATGACATGGGACCGCCGGCTGTACTTCCCCTCCGAAGGAAGGCAAACTGAGGGATGTTAAACGCTCTTAAAAATTCCGACGACTTCGTTGGGTTTGAACCCGCGATCTTGGGCATAGAAGCCTAGTATGCTACCAACTACGCCTCCGAATGAAACATTTGATTGCAGGAACGTTGGGGGAAAGCCACATTCAGGATGGCCACCGCCGTGCTGCGTGAGTGGGAGGGATTGAGGGGAACGGACGGCATCACAAAAGCAAGCACCTGTTGGAATATAGGCCAGGGAAGTGTTGAAAGTTACACCGTGAGAAACTTAACTCTCTCAATTACATGGAATTATCACCTACTTAGCACACTGTATCGTGGCACACGGAGCACGTGATGTTGCTAACTCCATTTTCATCCCAAACGACGTGCATCATGATCCTCGTCCTCCCCTCAACCATGAGAGCTCTTCCGAACGAGCGTTTCATAACAGAAGACAAACCTTTCTGTCCATAGTCGCTCGCTATCGTTCCGTAAAACCCGCCACCTTGGCTAACACCATGGCCTGTACCCTGTCGATGTTTGTTACAATCGTAGAGAATCGTCCAAATCGGTCTTCTTTATCCACACTCGTGTTATAAGTGGGGGCCAAATGTGCAGGGTGGTTGTAATTAAACTTGCGGTACTTGCGAGGGCCCTACGGTCAAACGAGTGATCGTAGGACAATGAATCGGTGTGGAAACCTTTGGCAGGACATGCAGAAGAGACATCTCTACTTAGTATAAAACCAAGTCCCCGATTCTTGGATGTCACGGGTAATCTCGAGAACCACTGGATGGATTTTGATGCGGTTTTCATCATTCTGTAAAGGATATCTCGAGGAAGGCTTCTGAAGAAAAAATATTTATTTATGATCAAAGGAAGCTAAGCAGTAACGCTTTCAGTAAAAAAAAAGTCGAAAAAATTCCTGGCGTCCGTGCGCTTTTTAAGCTTACGATGGGCAAACCGTTAAAAATATAAATATACTATGAGTACAAGAATTGTTCAGCATGAAAAGTTTTACAAGAAAGTCCGGGACAGCATATCTCTACCTTCAATACATCGCACACTATAAGTGTTTTTACGCTTTCATTTCTTGCAGCAATCACCATTCAATTACTGAGGCGTGACAGTTAACAAGCTAGCTAGGGAAATATAAAGCGCTTATCACGTAATGCATTCATAACTGTTCCCGGGCGAAGCCGGGGCGGGTTGTTAGTAACGAATAAACCTGTGAAAGGAACACATTTTAATTTCACACGAGCGGGTAACAGGTGTTAATGGCGCACCATGTTGACAGACCAGGTTACAAACCATCCGTATCCACGACCGCACTAGCGTAACATCTCAGGTGGGATGTTGGTTACCTTCCTCGCGATGCTCACCTTCAAACACCAACTAGTGATACACCCTGTCCTTAAGGTAACCCCTCAGCCAGAAATCACACGGGTTCAAATCTGGGGATCTTGGTGGCCACGAGGAGGAGAACGATCGGCCGATGAAGCGGTTCCCGGCTCTACCAAGGTATTTGAAGTCTGGTTCACTCAACTCAACCGCGTGAGGCAAAACTGAACAGAGGCGGGTTCGATTTCCAAATCAGCCATCCTTGAAGGGGTTTTCCGTGGTTTCTCACTTCTACTCCAGACAAATGCCGGAATGATTCCTGATTTAAGGCCACGGCCGCTTCCTAACCAAATATTACCTCAATTACAAATACACACGCTAGTACAGACATCAAAGTAACGCAGACTATCAGATATATTCTATACACCCAAGTACACGGAACTACACGACCACGATGTTGCAAAGCCCCTAAAGAAACAACAACAACAGACTGAAGATGGACTGTCGTTCTGTTTTTAGCCTATTTTCATTTATCAAACAATAGGCTTATGAGATCACCTTTTGTCCGTGCGTGTATGTGTGTGTCCCGCTAATAACTTCTGGACCGATTTCAATGAAATTCAAATCGACCTACCCCGACCGTGCACTTCAAATTGTATTACGTCTCACAAACCCAACATGGCTGCTGTGTGAAATATTTCACCGGCATTCGATTCCTCCAAAACTGAAATTTTGTACGCTAGTAAAGGGCACTACCTATGAGACTTCCAAAAACCTGTAAGGTACAAGACCAACATGGCGGCCAGGCGAAGGTGAAACATTTTAATAGACTTTTTTCGCGATTCAACCATCTGAGCGCAGTGAAATATGGTACAGTAAATGTTTATACACATTGTAATGCACTGACATCTAATTTAGTTAAATTGTTTACATAACCTCAAGATGGCGGCCGTGCGAAATTTTAAAATTAAGTTTTTCTTTCTTCTGTCGAAGTGAAAGTTTGAATAATGAACCTACGGAATAATTTTAATTTAATAGTACATAACTCTAGCCGGCCCCGTGGTGTTGGGGTAGCGCGCCTGCCTCTCACCCGGAGGCCCCGAGTTCGATCCCCGGCTCCGTCAGGGATTTTAAAACTGACTTGAGGGTTGGAACGGGGTGCACTCAGCCTCGTGAGGACAATTGAGTAGCTGTCTGACAGTGAGACAGCACCCCGATCACGAATACCAAGATTAACGGCCGAGGGGACCCGACGCGCTGATCACGCGTCACCCCAATATTTGCAGGCCAAATGGCTGGGCAGCGGTCGCTTGGTCGGCCTTAGCCCGTCATGGGCTGGATGGTGCCAGGGGTTATTTTTTATGTTGATAACTCTAAGACCTACTGTACATATAACAATCCAACCGAAATATTTAGACGATTCTCAATGTCTACGAATCTATTGCAGCAATCAAACTGAAATATTGTATGTTGATAGAGGCAATTGACACAAGTAGGATATATGGAGATAGTTCTTCTCGGAGCTACTTGTTTCGTCAGAGTTGAACATGAATAATCAAGGTGCAATAGGGTTCGAGCCTTAGCACGCTTAGCCACCACTGCGCCGTCCAGTAACAGATTTTTTTTAAAAAGCCGAATGCAATAAATTACTGTATTTGCCTAAAACTTAGTATTGTGCATCTGAACACTCTTGGCATAAGGATATGTTGGGCATCAGCTCGGTGTACTGGATGACAGTGTCAATGGCCAGAGTATATATTGGTCATCAGCTCCGTGTACTGGATGACAGTGTCAATGGCCAGAGTATATATTGGTCATCAGCTCCGTGTACTGGATGACAGTGTCAATGGCCAGCGGAAGGATATATTGATCATCAGCTCCGTGTACTGGATGACAATGTCAATGACCAGAGGAAGACAGAAGGACATATTGGTCATCAGTTCCGTGTACTGGATGACAGTGTCAATGACCAGAGGAAGGCAGAAGGATATATTGGTCATCAGTTCCGTGTACTGGATGACAGTGTCAATGACCAGAGGAAGACAGAAGGACATATTGGTCATCAGTTCCGAGTACTGGATGACAGTGTCAATGACCAGAGGAAGGCAGAAGGAATCAGTTGGTCCCGCTGACAGTTTGATTTATGTTTCACCAGACACACGGAGTATTGTTCAGCGTGCGAGATTCATTTTTCATTGTGTTGTGCAATTTGTAGAATTTCTCAACTCCCTGATTAAGTTCGCTCACCACAGGAAGTGTAATTACCGCGTGTAGGACATGCATTCCTGAGGCACGAAGTGCACGGACATATTCCCTTTCCAGCAGGTAGCCTGTTAGCACACATCAAGCGGTCCAGAATATTGCGTGCTACCCGCCCCAGCTTCGCCCGGGAACAGTTATGAATGCATTACGTGATAAGCGCTTTTTTTCGACCAATATCCGTTTTCCGTCTCGGCATCATGGGTTAAAATCACTGACTGGACCATTAATTATATTATCATGGAGATGTATGTGCAACGAATTCTTGTCAGACGTAATTTAAGAATGGCGACGTGCATGAAACACAAATCCCCCTTCCGATCAATTTTAACTAGACTGTGTATTTTGCAGAACGGAAAGTTCACAGGCGAAATGAAGAGAAACCGAGTTTTACTTCCAGGGAAACTCCATACACAACCACTCTTCTCTGAAGTCTTACCTCGACACGACTCGACAGTATGCTGCTGGCTGTATCTGGGGTAATAGGCTCGCCCAATAGCAAGGCTGTAACTAGGGTGATAGGCACGTCCCTAGTCTGCTCGTAAACTGTCGCCTGAGTAATTGAATGGATATTGTTGGAAGAAATGAAAACGTTGAAAACGTAAAAACACTTATAGTGAGCGATGTATTGAAGATAGAGATATGCTCTTAGTGACTTTTTTGTAGAACATTTCATGCTGAACAATTCTTGCACTCATAGTATATTGATATTTTTAACGGTTTGTCCAGCGTAAGCTTACAAAGCGCTCGGACGCCAGTTTTTTTTCCGACTTTTGCACTGAAATCGTTACTGCTTGGCTTCCTTTTATCATAAATAAATTATTTTCTACAGAAACCTTCCTTGAGATATCCTTTACAGAATGGTGAAAACCGCATCAAAATCCATTCAGTGGTTCTCGAGATTACCCGTGACATCCAAGAATCGGGGACTTAGTTTTATACTAAGTTCAGTAGTCCAGTAATATATATAGTTTAACCAGATGTAATTTTTACTCCTTTTTCAGGATATCACAGTAATTGAGATTATGTTGTGACGACCGACTCAAAAGCTTCTATTAATAATAATAAAAATAATAATAATAACAATAACTAGCGGAGACCCGTGCGAGAAATTTCGCATGTTCATAAACCACACTTTCCCCAATAGGTTTATAATGAGAGACTTAAGGAGAAAGGTTGTTATGGATTATTTCAACCAAATAATTATAGAACACTAGCCTATTTACATTTCAGTTAGAATTCCAAGTTCTACAACTTAAGAAGGCAATCACTGAAAATAACACTCGCCGGTTATTCGATATTTATGAAATTATACGATTCGAGTACTCATTCCTTTGATTTACTGTTTCTGAAATGCATGCAAAATGATAAAGGAAAGAAACACCTGAGAATGTTAAAAGGACATGAAACAGGCGCCACAGCGGCCAAAATGTGAAGTGGACAGCAATTATGGAGCGTATTTTTCTACAGCAACAGAGTCTGCAAATCGTACACAGATACATTTTTTAAAATCACTTTTTAAGGAAATTATAGATATTTATGAAATTAGAGTGCAAATCGTCACTACCAATGTCTATTGTCTTTCTTTTGAATGTTCATTTGTCACGATAGGGCGCTTGAGAGCGCCGCAGGAGGGATCTATACCACTGAAATAATATAAATAATGATTACTTCTGTTCTATGAGCCCCTCACAAAGCTGAAAACAGAGTGGACGGGTCAGAAGGTGTTTGAGAACTCGTACCTCGTCCGGAATCGAAGAGCAGAGGCAAGTGTCTTGCCGCGCCAGCAGGGGACCACCAACCATATAATTAGGGGAAGAAAGGGTGCGAATTGGAGCCCTTCTTGCCCTTGACAAATACAAGGGCTTCCTTCGTCTTCATTTCCACAAAACGATTCGATACGAAGCGAAGAGCTGTCCCCGTCAAATTGGCAGCGGAAAGAATGATTACAAGTCCTTTTCATTCTGTCTGGACCAGCTGCTATGGTGCGGTACCAACAGTCCTGCGTCTCGAAAACAAGAGCATCGGAAACAGAGCCATGAAAGGCCTCGGATAGCCTAAACACCTGATGCTTAGATCATAAATACAATAGATGGCTGATGACGTCACATTTGTGAAACCAACATGTCGATCAGCTGACTAAAGGGAACTGCCGGGAACTGCGGATAGTTTGGAGCACTGAAATACTAAACGTGATGATAGAATTGGGCTATTCTATTCTACTCATTATCGTACTAAGCCAGAATGGTGTATTACTGTGCAGCGTATGGATGTAAGGAGACGTTTAGAAAAGGACCGGGCATTTCTTTCCATAGATAAGCCTAAGTTAATTCATTGTAAAATAATCCTAAAATTCTTGACTTCACTACTTGCATTTCTTTACGTTTCCTCTTAACTCCGAAACATGAAAGAAAAATAATTTAACATGTAAATACTGGCATTTATTACAAATTGTTAAAATTTACCCTATCCCTTACTCCATTGAACAGGTCTATGAAGCAAAATTACGACCATCAGAACATCAAAGAACCTTCATTTTCAATCATATTCAGTGTCAAATTGCAGGTTATGCTACTGATGTGACGATGTAGTCTTCGATAATAAATACGCTGAGGTAATATTTGTCATCCTATTAAACGTATGCGCAGTGCGTTTAGTTGAGGACATTCTCAGATCCTTCTTAAAATGTATGCAGCCCTAAATTAGTTAATTCCTAGTAGAATTTCAAAGTTCTGGGTTATTTTTGCGAAGGTTTCTATGATTCATGGAAAATTGAATTTAAAAGGAAACAGTTCATTGCTTGTAATGTTTTCCTTTGTAGCGAATGTAATGCATAGTTAAAAAGCAACGCTTACTAAATCAATAGACTTCCTTATTTCCATTTGCCCATGTTTTGTTTACTTTCATAAAATACTGAAGTGAAAGGTAACGCTGAATAAGAGCTAATCGTACGATAACATTTTGTAAAGTAATGTACTGAAATTGGCCAAAATACATTTTCTAATGATGAAAAATGAATTAGGAAATGATGTAGTAATAGATTGAACTTGTTGGAGCTCTCGGGCGTACGATCAAAAATGACCCGCTACACAAACACAATTCTGTTAAAACATCAGTAGGCCTAATTCAGAGTTGAATTTGTTATTAATTATTTACAAGAGGGGATCCTGGATGTATGAATATTACGGAACACGACAGCCTCTTTTAACACCAAATATGTTACATTCTTAACCTTTGCTACCTTCCGGTACGTAAAGAAACAAGCGATGCTTTTCCCAATGTCGTATAAATTACGAAAATGTGTGTTTAAAACCTCATTAAAAATCATTTCCCTACCTACTCCTATCACCTTCCATTACGAGTTCCCCTGTTTTCCCTTTAGTCAGCTGATCGAGATGTTGCTCTCACGTCACAGTACAGGCGCAGTGTGGCAATGCGCACTCTATTGTATTTATGCTCGAAGACCTGATGGCTCATGAGAGGAGCCCACCTCCACCTGGACTCATTTGTTCGCACTTCAGAAACCGAAGCATTTGGATTGATTCCTTCATACATTGTGGCGTGATGGCTGTTTGCCACTCACTGAGCGGTGCCAGAGTCGGTAGCACGTTGAGCTTCTATGCCCAAGATCGCGGGTTCAAATCCAGCCGAAGTCATCGGATTTTTAAGAGCGTTAAAAATCCCTCAGTAAGCCTTCCTTCGGAGGGGAAGTAAAGCCGGCTGTCCCATGTCATAGATTTATGGCATGTTAAAGAACCTTCCACTAATTACACCTGTGTGAAGCAAAATTGTATAGGTTAAGCATGAAAACAACGCTTTTAGGTTCCTACCTTCATTGCCATGAGCCGACTGCGGTGGCGTCTGGTAGCTAAGTTCTGAACTAGTAGACGTTGACGGTGGCATTTGGCGGCAAAAGTAGGAAATATTTGTCCTAATTTCAAATTGATAGTGTTACCAGCCGGGCTCCAAAATGTAATTATGTAAAATTTAGTTCAACTTGGAGAAACGGTGTAGATTTGTATAGTTAACTGCTTTATGATTGGCTGGCAATGCGGAAAGTATCATTCGCCCTTCCACAAATAACCTGCCTCTATCGAACACCACGCCCATGTGGCACATAAAATGTCTATAACAATGTTTATTATATGCAATTCTCCTCCCCTTATCTCTAGCCTAGATTGGTGCCCTTGGATGCTAACACCAAATGTATGAAATTGTATGCAGCTGTACGCATGTGGCACAGACAGGAATTGAATCAATAGCCTACATTAATTTGACATTACATTCTACAGTACTGACAAAACTTTACTCTTAGACCTATTAATAAGGACTGTACTATGCAGACATTGTCACAATTAAATCTAAAGGTAGGGTACCTCCGTTACTTGATATGCATTTCAATCAGATGTCATGAATAGAACTCCATGGTTATATCAAAAGTTCCCCACCAAGAATAATTCTGTTTACTCTATGGTTATATCAAACGTTCCCCACCAAGAATAATTCTGTTTACTCTATGGTTAAATCAGAAGTTTCCCATCACGAATAATACTGTTTACTCTATGGTTAAATCACAAGTTTCCCATCACGAATAATTCTGTTTACTCTATGGTTAAATCAAAAGTTTCCCACCACGAATAATTCTCTATATGGTTAAAGTTTCCCACCACGAATAATTATCTTTTCTCTCTGGGTAAATAAAAAAAATCCCACCAAAAATAATTCTGTTTACTCTCTGGGTAAATAAAAAAATTCCCACCAAGAATAATTCTGTTTACTCTATGGTTAAATAAAAATTTCCCACCACGAATAATTCTGTTTACTCTATGGGTAAATCAAAAGTTTCCCACCACGAATAATTCTGTTTACTCTATGGGTAAATCAAAAGTTTCCTACCACGAATAATTATCTTTTCACTATGGGTAAATCAAAATTTTCCCACCACGAATAATTATCTTATCTCTATGGGTAAATCAAAAATTTCCCATCACGTGTAATTCTGTTTAGTCTAAGGTTAAATCAAAAGTTTCCCACCACGAATAATTCCGTTTACTCTATGGGCAAATGAAAAGTTTCCTACCACGAATAATACTGTTTGCTCTATGGTTAAATCAAAAGTTTCCCACCACGAATAATACTGTTGACTCTATGGTTAAATCAAATGTCTCCCACCACGAATAATTCTATTTACTCTATGGGTAAATCAAAAGTTTCCCACCACGAATTATTATCTTTTCTCTCTGGGTAAATAAAAAATTTCCCACCAAGAATAATTCTGTTTACTCTATGGTTAAATAAAAATATCCCACCACGAATAATTCTGTTTACTCTATGGTTAAATAAAAATATCCCACCACGAATAATTCTGTTTACTCTATGGTTAAATCAAAAGGTTCCCACCACGAATAATTCTGTTTACTCTATGGGTAAATCAAAAATTTCACATCACGAGTAATTCTGTTTACTCTAAGGTTAAATCAAAAGTTTCTCACCACTAATAATTCTGTTTACTCTATGGTTAAATCAAAAGTTTCCCACCACGAATAATTCTGTTTACTCTATGGTTAAATCAGAAGTTTCCCATCACGAATAATACTGTTTACTCTATGGTTAAATCAAAAGTTTCCCATCACGAATAATTCTGTTTACTCTATGGTTAAATCAAAAGTTTCTCACCACGAATAATTCTGTTTACTCTATGGTTAAATCAAAAGTTTCCCACCACGAATAATTCCGTTTACTCTGTGGGTAAATCTAAAGTTTCCCACCACGAATAATTCTCTCTATGGTTAAATCAGAAGTTTCCCACCAAGAATAATTCTGTTTACCCTATGGTTAAATCAAAAGTTTCCCGCCACGAATAATTATCTTTTCTCTCTGGGTAAATAAAAAATGTCCCACCAAGAATAATTCTGTTTACTCTCTGGGTAAATAAAAAATTTCCCACCAAGAATAATTCTGTTTACTCTATGGTTAAATAAAAATATCCCACCACGAATAATTCTGTTTACTCTATGGTTAAATAAAAATATCCCACCACGAATAATTTTGTTTACTCTATGGTTAAAACAAAAGGTTCCCACCACGAATAATTCTGTTTACTCTATGGGTAAATCAAAAGTTTCCTACCACGAATAATTCCGTTTACTCTATGGGTAAATCAAAAGTTTCCCACCACGAATAATAGTTTGCTCTATGGTTAAATAAAAAGTTTCCCACCACGATTAATTCTGTTTACTCTATGGTTAAATCAAAAGTTTCCCACCACGAATAATACTGTTTGCTCTATGGTTAAATCAAAAGTTTCCCACCATGAATAATACTGTTTACTCTATGGTTAAATCAAAAGTTTCCCACCACGATTAATTCTGTTTACTCTACGGTTAAATCAAAAGTTTCCCACCACGAATAATACTGTTTTCTCTATGGTTAAATCAAAAGTTTCCTACCACGAATAATACTGTTTGCTCAATGGTTAAATCAAAAGTTCCCACCACGAATTATTCTATTTACTCTATGGGTAAATCAAAAATTTCCCATCACGAGTAATTCTGTTTACTCTAAGGTTAAATCAAAAGTTTCTCACCACGAATAATTCTGTTTGCTCTATGGTTAAATCAAAAGTTTCCCACCACGATTAATTCTGTTTACTCTATGGGTAAATCAAAAGTTTCCCACCACGAATAGTTATCTTTTCTCTATGGGTACATCAACAATTTCCCATCACGAGTAATTCTGTTTAGTCTAAGGTTAAATCAAAAGTTTCGCACCACGAATAATTCCGTTTACTCTATGGGTAAATCAAAAGTTTCCCACCACGAATAATACTGTTTGCTCTATGGTTAAATCAAAAGCTCCCCACCAGGAATAACACTGTTTGCTCTATGGTTAAATCAAAAGCTCCCCACCAGGAATAATACTGTTTGCTCTTTGGTTAAATAAATAGTTTCCCACCACGAATAATTATCTTTTCTCTATGGGTAAATCAAAAATTTCCCATCACGAGCAATTCTTTTTACTCTAAGGTTAAATCAAAAGTTTCCCACCACGAAAAATTATCTTTTCTCTATGGGTAAATCAAAAATTTCCCATCACGAGTAATTCTGTTTGCTCTAAGGTTAAATCAAAAGTTCCCCACCACGAATAATATTGTTTACCCTATGGTTAAATCAAAAGTTTCCCACCACGAATAATTATCTTTACTCTATGGTTAAATCAAAAGTTTCCCATCACGAATAATTCTGTTTACTCTGGTTAAATCAAAAGTTTCCCATCACGAATAATTCTGTGTACTCTATGGTTAAATCATAAGTTCCCCACCACGAATGATTCTGTTTACTCTATGGGTAAATCAAAAGTTTCCCACCACGAATAATACTGTTTGGCCTATGGTTAAATCAAAAGCTCCCAAGCATGAATAATACTCTCTGCTCTTTGGTTAAGTCAAAAGTTTCCCACCTCGAATATTTGTCTCAATGGCGGATTTGGAAGTATGGTAACGTTACGTATTGGGGTCAGGCGGTTCCCAGAGCCTCGTTACGGACCTGAAGACGCACCGCCCTGCTATCTCCTTGTCCATCTGAACCCAAATTATCTCTCTAATTGGGACTGGCTGAAGAAGCCATCAGTGTCTGGCCCGATTAGCTAAACACTATTCACAGCTGACAGACAACGTTCGGTCCCATAAAACACATCACGCTTCTTTACTCGTTCCACCAGTGCTCACTGGAAACAGCGGGGCGCAGTAATCGTTATGGCACGCCCCGAACTGACGTCTCACGAGGTGCGATAAACTGGACTAGTTTCCATAGAGTAAAGGAAAGCATTGTGAATGGTGGAGACATTTCCTAGGAGACAAAGTAGGGGTCCCGATCTTAACAGACAAAGTAGGGGTCCCGATCTTAGCAGACAAAGTAGGGGTCCCGATCTTAACAGACAAAGTAGGGGTCCCGATCTTAGCAGATAAAGTAGGCGTCCCGATCTTGGCAGACAAAGTAAGGGTCCCCATCTTAGCAGACAAAGTAGCGGTCCCCATCTTAGCAGACAAAGTAGGGGTCCCGAAATTAGCAGACAAAGTAGGGGTCTCCATCTTAGCAGGCAAAGTAGAGGTTCCCATCTTAGCAGACAAAGTAGGGGTCCCCATCTTAGCAGACAAAGTAGGGGTCCCCATCATAGTAGACAAAGTAGGGGTCCCCATCTTAGCAGACAAAGTAGGGGTCCCCATCTTAGCAGACAAAGTAGGGGTCCCCATCTTAGCAGACAAAGTAGCGGTCCCCATCTTAGCAGACAAAGTAGGGGTCCCGAAATTAGCAGACAAAGTAGGGGTCTCCATCTTAGCAGGCAAAGTAGAGGTTCCCATCTTAGCAGACAAAGTAGGGGTCCCCATCTTAGCAGACAAAGTAGGGGTCCCCATCATAGTAGACAAAGTAGGGGTCCCCATCTTAGCAGACAAAGTAGGGGTCCCCATCTTAGCAGACAAAGTAGGGGTCCCCATCTTAGCAGACAAAGTAGGGGTCCCCGTCTTAGCAGACAAAGTAGTGGTGAAAGGCAAAAAGGTGCGGAAAGGTTTCAAATTTTGAGTCTTAGAGAGCTCTATCAAACTAAAAAAGCAAATTTCAAAAATCTCTTCTGGTAAAAGCACTTCCGGAAGAACAGCCTAAAATCACTTGTTTCTTAGCTCGTTTCCTTTCAGATTCAAATCTTAGCCAAATTAACTTATTTAGTGTGTTGCTTGGTTCAGTACCCTGAGGTGATTTTGATTTGTTTTGAAAAATATTCCCACCATAAGTTGTTATAAGGGCTTAAGTATGACTTCCTACGGAGGGGAAGTAAAATCGACGGTCCCATATCATAGATTTATGGCATGTAGAAGATACTTCCACAGATTAAAGTTGTGTGAAGCTAAATTGTTAGGTTAGATTTCATCGGAACGCTCTATGAAAGTTCCAACGTTCACCACTGGGTATCATTGATGTCTGGTTGCGAAAGTTGGAACTACTTGAAATTGAACGGAACTTGTAGCTCACCCTAAGGGTGTCCACTGGAAGCAGCTACAGACTCAGGCGAGCCGAACATGTCCTCGGACACTCCCGGCACTAAAAGCCATACGATAAATAAATAAATAAATAAATAAATAAATAAATAAGGGCTTAAGTGAAACTCTACATTGAATCACGCTACTGCTCGTAGTGGTAGAGAAGGCAAACTGATAATCTAACCGACCGGACATAAAATGCCTAATTACACATTCGATGATTAAGAAAAGGATTGTAGTTTGCAGGAATAAATGAAGAATGTATTCTCGTACTTTACCTAACATTCCCAGCTCATCTCCCCAGAGCTTGATGGTCCATATCCAATAAAGGAACTGTGTTCATGTCTATGTCATTAAAGTAGATTTATGTTCGACCCTGACTATTATATGTCAGAAAACTGTAGCATAATGATGGTCATTATAACACTATTTTTCATTATGAAACAGTTTCTCCCACCAATCAGAGCTCAAGGAACAGTTGTTTGACCATTTAGGTGAGGATAGCAACGCATCTGCGCTTAGTTCCAAGGCCTTCTAATTTAAATTTCACTGCGTGGCCTAGTGTCATAGTAGGGTAATCGAGGAGGCCATGGTCAAATACAAGGCATTCTCTGCGTCTCATGCGCTCTGTTCAGTGCATAAAACTGGCGAAATCTTGACAGATATTTATGAATATTTATCTTCGAACATAAACAGTCGTATGCAACTCGCCTATAATGGTAATTAAGACACTCGTATGGAAATTATAAAACTCGCATACGCTCGTTTTATAAATATACTCGTGTCTTAATTATTGCCATTATAGGCTCGTTGCATAATGTACTATTTCAACACTGAGTAACTTGCCTGAAGGGCTACCAACTGTGGATATTTGAAGGAAAACAGGCAGAGAATGGAGGACAGCCTCGCCCTCTAATCGTGGAGTAAATGTTCCTTGAGTTAATTACATGGTATGTATTGCAGGAGATGAAACAAACCAGAGGACTTTGCGTGAAACAGCACCGAGCTGTGAAGAGGATGGACACAGTCCACGGTACGTGCATATGTGCTTGTCAAGGGAGTGCTGAGTGACTGGTAATTATCACACTTACCAAGTTGTCTGATGGGTTTCCTTGTATTTTGTTTTTGGAGGGCACAGACTCTCTCTGGGTTGGTAGAGCTGTCTCGCATATTTGGATCTGATGATGCTCGCTGACGAGCGAAACATCTCATCCCATAGTTTCTTCTTCTTCTTCTTCTTCTTCTTCTTCTTCTTCTTCTCCTTCTTCTTCAATAGTCCGTAACAATACTGTATGTACAGGGTGATGATGTTACAAACTTTCTGGGAAGTTGGGGAAAGGCAAATGAGAAGCTTGCTATCAAAGTTGGACGACTCCATTTTCGTCAGTTTTGAGAATTTGGTTCACTTTTATGCGAATTTTTATGCTGAATGCGAACCTACAACTGTTCTGCTTCAAAAAAGACACAACTTAGGGAGAATAGCATTTATTTGCTTAGTTCTGAATCAAATTATGGACAATTCCACCATAGTTTCGTTTCAAAAAATGACAATTCCTTCAGTAGCCAATGAGAAGCTTGCATTCATGCAATCTGCACTGCAAATCCATCATGGCTGAATGTTTAACCTGTAACGACGCTGGTAATATTCTAAACAGTGGACATTGTTGAAGAGTGCAGATTTTGATGAACTAGTTCTTTTTAACTACAAGACCGATTTTATACGATTTTGTTTTAATACATTAGACATAATTACATTATTTTATGTTCGACCCTGACTATTATATGTCAGAAAACTGTACTGTAATGAGGCTCATTATAACATTATTTTTCATTATGAAACACTTTCTCCCACCAATCAGAGCTCAAGAAACAGTTGTTTGACCAATTAGATAATTATATGCGCTGAGTTCCACGGCCTTCTAATGTAAATCACACTGCGTGGCCTAGTGTCATAGTAGAGTAATCGCGGTGGCCATCGTCAAATACAAGGCATTCTCTGCGTCTCATGCGTTCTGTTCAGTACATAAAACTGGCGAAATCTCGACAGATATTTATGAATATTTTTGTTCGAACATAAAATAGTTATAATAATTATCGTCGAACATAAACAGTCGTATGCTACTCCCCTATAATGGTAATTAAGACACTCGTATGGAAATTATAAAACTCGCATACGCTCGTTTTATAAACATACTTGTGTCTTAATTATTGCCATTATAGGCTCGTTGCTTAGTGTACTATTAAAACACCCACAGTCATTAGAAGTGTAGATGAAGAAAATAACATTCATTCATTGATATCGATTTCATAATTAATTGGTTTCAAAAGAGAACAGATTGAATTTCAAAATGGCTCCCTTTGGCTTGAAAAACAGACAACTCCATGACCTGGTTTCATACATGGCCAACTCCACTATTTAAATTATAATTACGGCTTAAATATACATTTAATTTTAATAATGAGTATGAAAAATGTTTATGTGGCCTATAAAAATTAAATAAAAGTAAATCGCCATGATACTGACAACCATATTGTGGGTTTAGTTGTTCACCTCTCCTCTCAACTTTGATACCAAGCTCCTCAAATTATTATTATTATTATTATTATTATTATTATTATTATTATATTATTTCTCTTATACAGGCCATTGAGGCTACAAACCCTATTAATACAGCTCTCTCCATTCAGACGGCGGTTGAATGCAATAAAATAAATGAAGAAAGAAAGAAAGACGATACTTAACCTAAACTTTCAGTTGACAATAGAAGTTCCTGTTATTACATCTGTTCACCTTGATCATGATAATTGTATAGCTGAGAGATTATCATGAAGGGAGTGTTTTATCGCTCTGATGGGAAGTCCTTAATACTGGAGCAATTCACCAGAGAATTCTAGCTGAAATACGGAATGAACCTTTGCATTTATCGGTTCTATGATGAGGTATCTGAAGCATTTGTGCAGTGTAGATTGTAGTTTAACGTGACCGTGAATCTTGTGATTATGAGCCACGGGACCTCTTTTTACGTGGAATCCGAACCACAGGACATGGCATTTCACTTCGAAAATCTCACATGCATTGACCGGGAATCGAACCCAGTCCACCTTGGTAAGAGGCCGACAGCTTGACCGCTGTGCCACCACGCCCCATTTGTGCAGTGTGTCTATGCACTGACTGCATGGGAGTTAGTGTGCAGTAAATATAAGACTTTAGATGTTCCGTGCGTTTTCAAGCACGTTAAATTATACTGTATAGGTTTACAAAACTACGCCAGCTCTAGATAACCTATTTACATGTTGAAGTTACTCGTAACAAAAATCCACGCGAACTAGGATTAAAGGTTTTGTTGTGTCTTTAATACCCGCAACGAGTACAGTAAGTTGAGTGGTAGAGCCTGTGACCTTTGTTGTGAGTAACTTATGTGGACATGAGCAGTGACATGAGTATCATTAGATCAAAGAAACTACGAGTGAAAGTATTAGTTATTGTTGTTTTAAGGGGCGGAACAGAAATTGATACGTTTATAGAAGATATCTGCGGAATACACTCGCCACCGACTAACGACTCATATCAATACCTTCTATGAAGACAAGTGGTAAATGAATACCTGCATTTATACAGATTCAATGATGAAGACAAGATGACTACCACACTGGCAGTAAGACGAAGCCCATAGAATATTATGTTCGTGAATATCTTTCTATTACAAAAAAGATTGATACATTTGTGTATATCGTTCAACTATAAGAGTTATACATGCATACATTATCCGGCACTATTCATAGCTTTTCATAACCTTCCTGAACGCTTTGTATCCGTCAAGTAATTCCACATAATTAACAAGCAGCCGCCAGGGAAAGATAACATACGGTACTCCTGAAAAGTATTACCTTGTGATCAACTACAACGATTAATGATAAGTGATCTACTGGTTCTACTTAGAGTAATGAATAAATAAGTGAATTGTGGCTAACTATTGGACTCCATAAGATTGATCAGTGTAAGACTTGAGTTGTAATTACCATGTATATTTTGCCAGAAGCCATGGTTGTGTTGGGTCAATGCTTTTTACAGCGTGTTTTCTGATATGACATGGGTTAAGTATTCTGTAATTCTGTGATTTCAGCATCTTGTAGACAATACGGTTTTTGTTCCCGTCATACATAACCCTACCGGAAGTGGTGCAACAGCACTACATTGCTGACGTCACGAAAGCACACCCTCTCATCAATGTGACGTCATCAGCTATCTATTGAATTTATGATCGAAGGTATTCAGTATAGTGTTTTGGTATTTCTTGTAAGTGAATAAAGATTTTCTAAGATCAAGAATACAATGAAACTTTTTAAAAGCAATCAGAATAACTAACAATCAGATCCAAAATAATTAAAATCAACTCTGTCTGTCTCGGGTCTTCTACACTCTTTGACGTATTGATTCTTATTGGAACTGGTGGCACAATGTATAGCAATCACAGAATAAGAGAAGTCAATCCATCTGAGGTATTTTAGGATATCCAGTGCTATTAACAGCGAGGTCAACATACCCTAGATATTCTGTTATCTTTCCTATGAACGATAGAATTAGTCTTACAAAATAATGTGGGGCTTTATCTCGTGCTACGATACGCTTAACTGTTGTCATATCACAGCAATAAGGTAGTCACAGACGACATGCACCAAGCAATTTCAGCCGATCATTGATTTTGATTAGCTGGATTCCTTAATAAACAGTCCTGATAACTAAGGCGATGATTGACAAATGAACGTGTAAACTGTGTACCGGAAGCTCAGAACAGCAGGGCTGTTTGCCAGACGTCCAGCGGTGTGCGTCCTGCTCACTCCAGCACAGAAACGGGCCCATTTACTGTCGAGCAGTCAACGTCGAAACTGGACCATGAATGAATGGAGGCATGTGATCTTCACAGATGAATCCCGCTTCAGTTTACAAAACGACTCCCGTCGAACATTAATCTGGAGAGAACCGGGTAGCCGATACAACCACAGGAACATCGTGGAACGGGCGGGACCAGTATGGTGGTGGTGGCGTCATGATGTGGGGCGGCATCATGTTGAATGGCCGTACGGACCTGCACATCTTCATGGGTGGTCCGAGGAACACTGTGAACGCTCGGAGATACAGGGATGAGGTACTGAGACCACATGTTCGAATCTTCAGAGGTACGGTTGGTCCATACTTCCTCTTAATGGACGATAATGCCGGAACACACCGCGCTGCTCTGGTGGATGCATTTCTGGCTGAGGAAGATATTCATCGTATGGACTGGCCAGCGAAGTCTGCGGATCTGAATCCTATAGAACATGCATGGAATGCATTGGGGAGGCGAATTGCATCCCGTCAGCCTCCACCAAGGACCCTCCAAGACCTTCGCATTGCCCTTTCGGAGGAATGGGATCGACTGCCACAAGAGCTCTTGGACCATCTGATAGAGACCATGCCACGTCGCTGTGAAGCATGCGTGGCTGTTAGGGGTAACCACACACCCTAGCAACAGCATTTTGTGTTGTGGAAGACATCGCCAAGTTTTGGTAGTTTTTGTCAAAGGTGTGCCTTAGCTATCAGAACCTTTCTGACACTGTTTTTTGACAAGTTTTGTGAGATATGGAGAGTGATTCAGCTTCCGTTTGTTCAGCAACCGTCTGACATTCCTATCAGGCGGTATGGCCTGGTTTAGTGATCA
Organism: Meconema thalassinum; assembly: GCA_946902985.2. Lineage (NCBI taxonomy): Eukaryota > Metazoa > Arthropoda > Insecta > Orthoptera > Tettigoniidae > Meconema > Meconema thalassinum. The sequence continues at coordinate 5,545,970 of OX336396.1, forward strand.
TGCTTAACTTTTGGACACTAGGTAGACACGGGAGTCTTCACCCCTCGAGGCAGAACCCTGATGGAGATTACAATACCGTATTCGTGAATGTGGGAGATGAACGAGTGTAATTATCGAGTACGTGGCAGTAGTTGACCTGTAATTAAGGTTGAACTGACCACTCATTACTGACACTGGATACACAGCACGTAATGTAGCGTCTACACCTGCTTCCATACAGCGCAATCATCTATTCTAATGCTCTTCGTGAAGGACTGCTTTTGCTTGTGGTCAGCCTTCTGTTCATTGGGCACTTCCAGTTTGCAACTTTGTTTTCAGCCAATTTTCTTTTATGAAAAAATAGGCTTATGAGATCACCTTTTGTCCGGGCATGTGTGTCTGTGTGTGTGTGTGTGTCACACCCATCCCCTAATAATTTTTAAACGTTTGGAGCGATTTCAATGGAACTCGGTAAGGTCATAGTACTAATTTGGCCGTTTCCGACCATGCCCTTCAAATTTTATCACGTCTCACCAATCCAACATGGCGGCTGTGCAGAATATTTCACCGGCATTCTATATCTCCGAAACTATTACTCATATCACCGTGAAATTTCGTACAGTTACAGAGGGCACTAATAGAAGAGCACCTCTGAGACTTTCAAAACCTGTCAACTTCAAAACCAACATGGCAGCCAAGCGAATTTGAAACTTTTAGATAGACTTTTCTCACGATTTAAACATCTGAGCGCAGTGAAATTTTGTACAGTAAATGCTTATACACATTGCAATGCACTGACATCTATTTTAGATCAATTGTTTACATAACTACAAAATGACGACTGTCCGAAATTTTAAAATTAAGGTTTTTATTTCTTGTGTCCTAATCATGCGATCGAAGTCAACGTTTGGATATTGAACCTACACAATAATCCTCATCTCACATTCTGAAAAGGGTTGCATCGTCATTATATCAAATTAGGCGAAGGGCAGATGACCTCGTAGTTCCGCCCCTTGAAACAACAATAACTAACTAACTAACTAATTCCTTCTATTTGCCGCAAAATGTACGGAAGATACTGATACAGAATTTGATATTACCATTTTTTTTTGCTATGGATCTATTATTTACCATTTCATATTCATTTATCAGTGTCTTACACTATATTTACAGTACACTGAAACGAGTTTATAAAAAGAGTGAAGTCCCACATCGCATTATATTTAAATAATATGTACATAAGATGGCAATTAGTGATTACATTATTTAGAGTATACCATGGCTCTGACTGTGATTTAAAAAAAAAGTAATCTGTGATACATCAGAAATGCGATATTTTATATCAATCTTCTTGAAATTGACCCAGTTTAGATGTTCAGTGTGTTTTCAATCACGATAAATTATACTGTATAGGTTTACAAAACTACGGCAGCACTAGATAACCTATATACCTGTTGAAGTTACTTGTTACAAAAATTCCACGAGAACTGGGATTCAAGGGTTCGTTGTATCTTTAATAGCCTCAACGAGTACAGTAAGTTGAGTTGTATAGCCTGTGACCTTCGTTGTGAGTAACTTATGTCGACATGAGTATAATTAGATCAACGAATCTTGCAGTGTAATAATTACTCAGTTATTGTAGTTTTAAGGGGCGGAACAGAAATTAATACGTTTATAGAAGAGATCTGCGGAATAAACTCGCCACCGACTAACGACTCATAATAATACCTTCTATGAATACAAGCGGTAAATGAATACCTGCATTTATACAGATTCAATGATGAAGACAAGATTACTACCGCACCGGCAGTAAGACGAAGGCCATAGAATATTATGTTCGTGAATATCTTTCTATTACATAAAAGATTGATACATTTATGTATATCGTTCAACTATAAGAGTTATATATACATACATTGTCCGGCGCTGTTCATAGCTTTTCATAACCTTCCTGAACGCTTTGTAACCGTCAAGTAATTCCACATAATTAAGAAGCAACCGCCAGAGAAAGATAACATAGGAGTGGGCCACAGTGAGACAGAAAAAATATATTTTAGTATACTGTCTTATTAGCCTACTTTTCACATTTTGCAAAAATGAGGAAAAAGTAGACTTATTAAAGATTAAAGATTTCCTTTATTGAAACAAACAACTGTAAGTTACATCCTAACTGAAAACACAATAAAGGAAAAAGGATCACCCGAATGGGCATTAATTTTTACCATAATCACTTAATGATTTTAATCTTTTGCGGCACGTCGTAATATAGTTGGTATCTGGTACACCTTTCGTTATCATTCGGACTATGGAAGGATCATATCTTATGATGGAATCCGTGAATGGCGAGTCTCGTTATATTGTGTGTCTTTGATCTTGATTCTCGTTAGACCACGTTCTGTCCATCATGGCATCAGTGATATAAAAGTCTGGATCTATCTCTTGTCTCTTTGCTCTTCTAGCCTCCAAAAAGTCAGTAGAGGATCTTGTAGCCGGCAAAGGAACTTTCAGTATGAGATCTTCGATGAAGAAGGTTTCCTTTGCTAACTCATAGACTAATCTTGTGGGAGCCATCTTTCCAACTCTTAGTATTGTACCCAATCGTCATCATATGGAACATGTGTTCGTATCCAGCTAACTCACGGTCTTTCGAGGTATGGGGCGTTCAACCCACCATACGATCACATGTTCAGGATTTGAGTCTGTCAGGTGACTACTCTACTTGAAAGAAACAACATTTTCCTAAGTATAACATTTAATGATAGAAAATCATGGCAAAACAACATAAAATACAAAAAAATACCTTACATTTACTTCCCACAACAAAAATCAAAGTTATCTGTGAGTCTCTTCTCCTCAAAATTAGTGCTTCACCGCACTCAAGTCTATTCAAAACATCCTATTATTGATACTCTTCGACATTTGCGAGTGTCCATAGTGTTCTTCACGTGGCACAATTTAACACAAATTGGAATATCACAACACAATAAACACAAATTACACTTAAATGACATTAAATCTGCAATTATTAAACATTTATCCGTTTTACACGGGACATTTACTTTAAGTAACATTAATTCATTATCTTATGCCTTGATTAATAAGTGTTGTGTCGTGCGAATCGTTTTCTTTTCCCATCAGTTTCAAACGCTTAAGTGGTACACTTTCCCTTCCAAAATACACATGGATATAGATATTTTATAGCTTTATGTCATTCAAATTACGCTACCCGTATGAATAAATTAGTGTGAACTGGGAAAATACACTTTACAAAAATGCCTTTATTTATTTGTTGCAGTTAATTCCCCCTCAGAGAATAACTGGGCCAAATATTATCCGATTACAACATTCCAACATGGTATGTGTGTGGAAATAATGCATTTAATTCAATTGACATCATCACATCAAGCATATCTTAATTACTTTTCGAAATATCGAGATTCTTCAGTGTCCCACTACACTTTTAAAGTAAAAGGATCAGGTCTATAGACTTCCTTTCCATGCGGACAAAGAATTAGTCACAGCTGGCCTCGGAAAGATGGCCACCGGTTTAGAGGACTACCTGCTCCCCGTCTGGCTTCCCGTCTGGGTCAAGTTCCTTCACTGGTGTAGCCATGCTAGAGGTACCCTGACTTGGTCGTGCCCTTAGTAATTGAGTCAATCTAATTATTTAACACCTACATTTAGAGTATAATGGGCTCATCTCGGCTCCTAATTAATATTCATGGCAAGGGATGGATCACGAAATAGCTTTGCCGTTCTGTGGGCGACATCAGCGGCTTCTGCGCGCATCTCAAGTGAGTGTCATAGTTCTCTCACTGGTGCAGCATGCATATAACAAGAGGAAATCGACGTTTCCTATACGAAGAACCATTAGTCTTACCTCTACGGGCAGATCAATTAATATATGGGCTCACACAGGGTCTCTAACAGTTATCCCTGGTGGCAAGAACTCTGCGAACTGTGGATACAGACAGACTCTGTCCCAACTCTGTTGCGAATAACACAAGTATGCTCTAAGGCTATACTATCTCGTAGATTTCGAAGATTAGCCGACTAGATTCGCCTAATGCACAAGCTATTTTCGGATGATCCCCGCAACTTATTGACGTAAATCTCTTGATTCTACGTTACATGCTCGCTGTACGCGGCTCAAACAATATTTCTTACAGATGACTCAATTCTTAAAGCACTCCTGTCCTCTATGCAATTACTCATAAGCCAAAGTTCTACGTAGCTCCAACACAAGTATAAACTTACTGGCTTACATTTAACTATCTTAATGGCTCTCAAATACAACCCTGTAGAATATACCATAATAAACATTCATTCAACAATTCAATGACACTGAAAAACTCTCATTATCTCGATATTCACGTTTCTTGCTTACTGTTTACAATAACATAGTATTATTACTCTAGACATGACACATTTTGCACGTACTATAGGCCTGACATGCCCATTTATTTAATCATTATTGTAACCGACCCCAGATTATTATTATTATTATTATTATTATTATTATTATTATTATTATTATTATTATTATTTAACGTTACCGTTATTTTCATCAATGTCTTACGCCTAAATGGCCGTAAACAAATCATCCTCCAAACCATATTTTACCAAAATACGAGGGATGTGAACTCGTATATAAACGACTGTTAATTCTTAATCTTAGAGTGATGCTTCGTTGTATGGTGAGCTATTAAATCATATCAACATATTAAATTTGTACTCACTTTCATTTTTGCTGGGTTGGTCCAGCACGCCAGCCTCGCGCCTGCCATGATGCTTGTCTTAAGCCATCATGATATTATTCACACGACACATTGTATAAACTTTACACATGGTAATCATATTTTTCATTACTGGCTTTTTCACTTTGACACAATACACATTATTTTACCATATAAACATAAATACTTTTAAAAATCACTGTAATATAACTTTATACACAATTCTCGCACTATTTTCTCACATGGATCCTTGATTGGATTCCCACTATCGCCTGACCTCAGAGATGCGATGCAGCTAACTCCTGACAACCGCTGGTCTCCATGAAAGTCTATCTTGCGTGTGTGTGTGTTCGACTCCTGTTACCTACAGTTTATATCTCCTCTACTGCAAATCTGTTCAATCCTATGTGACGACTACTTGTGACGCCTTCCAGGCTCCCGTAACTGTAGTGATCATTACAATAACATGTTACCTTTCCCATGATAACACTTCCTGGTTATGTTCATTGTCTATAAACATCCTAAATTATCTCTACGCTGTACTGATTCTATACTCGCGTATGCTGTTGCTTAAACGTCTGCTGCAGACTAAATCTTATACGATGCATAATTACTGTTATGAAGCTGCATGATGCGCTTTTCATTGTTCACCGCTAGTACATTTGAGCGTTAATACTTTATAAATTCCGCGCACTTCCTTGCGTGATCCGGCAGCGTGGCAGCTCACGGGTTGAGTCAAGACGAACTGATCTCCCTGCTAAGCTTCTCCTATATAAAGCTCCCTTGTGAAACATAGTTCACTGGATTTCCAGGACCGACTCTCTTCTTGATATAATACATTTCCAGACAAAGTGAAGTATGATCCTTGTTTGTCTATGCGTGGATGTCCCAAAATCACTCACGTGCAAGCGATCGCTTCGGCCAATTAATTATAATTAATTGCTTCCTTCCACGGCGTCATGACGCTACTCCGGTAATTCCCCTCGGCTCATCTACAAATCCTTACTCCGTAGCGGATGAGGTCTGTGCAGAGGTTCCTTTATAGATGCAGGCTTTAATTTAGGCGTGAGAACACTCCTAAATTATCTTTCCTAGAATACATGCATCTGGGAGTAAGTTTCATTTCAATTCATTGCCCCATTTGGCTGTATTCAATTAATTTCTGTGGGCGACTGCCCCCACTCCCCTTCTATGCCTTGTACGACTGTGGTTCCCAGAGCCATTAATCTTTGGCCGCTCCTCCAGTGCAGACGAAAATTAGTTCCTTGGCGTCACCTAGTAACGCCCCCTCGCTAACCACGATTTGTCAACTGTCAAGTTGAGCTCTCAGCATCTTAAACGTACATAGGCTTGTATTTCCTGCAATAATCCATCTTAAAAGCTATAATATTCCCGTTCTGGCCGTGAAATCCTGCTATTATACTTATATGCAGATATAACTCATTTTCCTCGGGTTCACTGTGGCTGTTCCCCCTCAGAGATCAATGATTCGATTCTGTGCAGAATCATGGGCCTGGTCTTCTTGATAAAGACCTCAGTTCGATGCCAGTCAGCCGTGTCTAATTGGGCACAGTATATACTTTAAAAAACTCGACTTAACATTCTCTATTGTTTCTAGATCGCTAAATGTGAGAAAATCCCATATTATTTCAAGACCATACGTAACAACTGGTGAGATGGTCGTATGAAAAAGGGTCAGAGCTGTAACTAGCGATAACGCTGGTAGATTCTTAATCTTGTAAATGGCTCTGATAGCTGTTGCTGACCTCTCTTGTATATGATGACTGAAGGATGTGGCTGTAGTCTGCAGGGTTATGCCCAGATATTTGAACTTGTTCACTACGTTTAATGGTTCGTTGTACAATGTGAGCGTGTCTTTAAGCGCAGGTTTACCTCCTTTTTGAAATGTCATTTGAACCGTTTTTTGAAGGTTAATATCAAGGTGATTTTCATTGACCCATTTTTCAAGTTCAAACAATGCCCTCTGTAATTCTAATTTGTTTTATGACCCTAATACCATGTCATCCGCATAGAGAAAGAGTGTGGCATTGGGAGAGTCCTTTATTATGCTGGTAATGTCTGCCGTAGTAATATTAAATAGAAGCGGGCTTAAAGGATCACCCTGCAAAACTCCGTTCGTCTGTCTGATATAATGAGATGTGGTGACACCGTCGTCTATTTCTAAGAGGCTGTATGCCAGTATATGTTCCAGTAAGGTCGTTATTGGTCTTAATTCATTGGTCAATCCTTTGATCTTCTGGATAAGTAGTTCCCGATGTAATGAGTCGAATGCTTTTGCATAATCCACAAATACTGTATAATATTTTCCTTTAGGTTTTCTTAAAGATTCTTTCACTTCACTTAAAAGATAAGTTACTGCCTGTGTTGTGCTTCTTCCTTGCATAAAACCAAATTGGCAATCTGGAATTTCTGCTATTGGTGTTAGTTTCGTTGTGAGAAGCTTCATAAATACCTTGAAGATGTTTTTCCCAAGTGCAATACCTCTGTATGAATTGGGATCACTGGTGTCCCCTTTTCCCTTGTAGAGAATTTTGATGGTGGAAATTCTCCAGCTGTCTGGAATGGTCCCGAATCGTATGCATGCATTAAAGAGATTGGTCCAAAATGGTAAGAGTATGTCCTGTGACTGCTTTAGTAGTTCTGTGCAAATGAGGTCTGGTCCAGGAGCTTTCTTGTTTTTTCCGCAATCTATTATTGCTTTGATTTCTTCCAAGGATATAATTAACGTATCCTCATCTGAAGGAGATCTATCTGATGAGAAATTACATCTCTTGGATTCTTGATTTAGAAGGGACTTAAAATGTTCTTCCCATTCTCTCATGGTAATTTCATTTGGTCGGAGTGTTACAGGTCTTCGTAGAGCAAGATAGGGATTGGATTTGGCCTTCCTTGCTAATTTTTTTGCTTCTCTTTCAATGTGTTCTGATTTTTTTGTTTGTAGGAGTTGTTTATAGAATTTCCTATGTTGTGCATATATTTGGAGATTTTCGTCCGTGACTTGAGTCCTTGCCTTGTAAAGTGCTTGTAGAGTTTCTTTTCGCTTGGAATAACATTTCTTATCAAACCAGATTTGAGCCCTTCTTTTCTTCATAGGAAGACCAGCTGATTGTATTAAATCTGTGACTATTTTCAATGCTTCATTTATGTGACCTTCATTTGCGAGGCGTTCTGCTCTGATAATATCTTCAGGGATGATCTGATTTTGGTCAATTAATCTGGATATATGCCTTCTGTTGCGTTGTGTCGATGTCTGATCTATTATAATGATGTCAGTTACTATTGGAATATGTTTTCTTATGGGAGCTGCTCCAGATCTCCAGAGTCCTTCCTGTTTCTTGATGTATATTCCATTACCTTTGTAAAATACAAGATCAATTGCGCTCGCTCCGTTGTTGCAGAAGTAGGTCATTTCTTCCTCTTTGTTCACTAGTGAAAATCCTTCCTCAGTCAGCATTTCTAGTACTAACTCTGTTTTCCGGCTTGGTTTATCAATTCGGCAGTTGAGGTCACCGGCTAGGATAATATTTTTGTCTTCTCCAGTTGTTTTCGAAATGGCTTTAGCGAGCGTTTCAATGACGTCGTTTATGGAGGCGTAGGGGTTGATATACAAAGCAATAATAGTGATGTCGGTAGTCCTTATAACGAGTAAGTTTTCTTCCTTATATGTTGCTTTTATGGTGCCAATTGTAGGTTTCAAAAAACAAGAGACAACACCTTCCGGTCTCCCTTTCGTTGGTTTTGCGAGCATATGTATACTATAATATCTAGGGATATCTATACGTTCTAATAGGAAGGTCTCAGTCGTTATCAGGGCGTCCGGTATCTGTGTCATTTCTGGTGGAATAAACTGAAGAACATTCCTTAATCCTTCTGCGTTCCATAGGATGAACTTGGTAGATATATTTTTATTCAAGGGAGGGGGGATCAAATTTCCTACGGGAGAAACGAAATCGCCATACTAAAACCCTTTTGGCCAAAAACCTGAGTCTAAAGTTGCCTCTGAGTATTGAAAAGGTATTTCAATTTTAAAGGCCTTCTTATCGCCTTGAGTATTAAGTTCTTCGCAAGTTATTTGACCTTCAACTCCGCCTTGGTTGAGGTAAGTCTTGATTAAATCCATTGTGGCGGTGTTCTTCAATTTTCCTACGTACAGCCAAGCCCTTTGGTCAGCGGCCTGCAGGTCAACGCCCAGTTTTGTTCCAATAACTACCGGCGGACGTGATGATTGCACTGTATTTCTACTTCTTCCAGCAACTTGAGACCAGGGGGTGTTGTCCATTGTTGGTCCCCTTCACTCGTGTTAGTTTGTCGACTGTTGAAGGAGTTCTTTGACGTCACGTCCATGCTTTCTCCTCGGTGAAGCGCCTTCATAATGTGAGTTTGTATGACATTACTGATTTTATTGGTTATGAAGTCCATAACCAAGTCTACTTTCTGATTTAGCTCTTCTATGCCTACAACTTTGTTTCCTTCCATGAGGCCATGAGACTCTGCCCCATCATCCTGATGTAGGTGATGTTGGTCACCAGATGTCTCTTCTTCTCGAACATTATTCAGAGGTGTTTCCTGTCTTCCGCCAGAAGATGGCACCACCTGTCCGTCTCCACAACCGGGAAAGGCTTGAGTTTCCTTGCTTCGTTCCTGATTTTCTAACCTCTGTGCGTTAGACTTCAGATCAAGAATTTCAATGTCCTTTGATCTTATATTATCTTCTAACTCTCTGGATGCTTTTCTTAACATACTTACTGACTGTATGATGTCATCACGTAGGTCTTTTTTCAGCTTGCTTCCTGATTCCGTTAACTTCAGTAGGTTTTCTAGCGAAGTTTCCACTACGGAATGTACTTCACCCGCCATGAAGTAGACTTATGAGATCGGGAAAATGTGTGTCTGTCTGTCTGTCCTTCTGTCTGTCTGGCTGTGTGTGAGTCCCCCCCCCCCCCCATCAACTCCTAAACGGCTGGAGCAATCGAAACAAAATTTGGTAGGAGTAAAGATCCCTACCTGAATATCTCACGGCCATATTTGAAAATGATGTCAGTGCTACCAACTGCTGAAAAATTGAAATTTGAACTCCATGTTGGATATCTTGGAAGGTATGAATGGGAGCTATTTCAAAATTGGCATACGTATATATAATAATATTGCAAGCCTCCGTGGCTTAGGCGGCAGCACGCCGGCCTCTCATCGCTGGGTCCGTGGTTCAAATCCCGGTCACTCCATGTGAGATCTGTGCTGAACAAAACAGAGGCAGACAGGTTTTTCTCCGGGTACTCCGGTTTTCCCTGTCACAATTTCATTCCAGCAACACTCTCCACTATCATTTCATTTCATCTGTCATTCATTTAATCATTGCCCCAGAGGAGTGCGTTAGGCCTCGGCAGCCGGCACAGTTCATATCCTCGCCGCTAGATGGGGGCTTCATTCATTCCATTCCTGACCCGGTCGGAGACTGGAAGCAGGCTGTGGATTTTCATTTCATGTCAGGTGTACAGTATTTCGAACTAATTAGAAATTTCTATATTACCAACTTAATTTCGTCATTATTCTAGATAGATCCAAATAGATTAATCATTGGCTTAAATCTTAAATTTTAAGAAAAGTAGGCTCTTTAGTTCGTCACGGAACTTCTTGTTTTTCAATATATGAAAATGTATTTATATACTGAAATATAAGTTGATTGTTGCTCATCAATTTCATACCCTTAAAATTTCTAAAGCATCCACATTTTCCTGTAAAAATAATAAATTGTGAACGTGTTGCAGCCGTCTCATTGTAGCTCACCCGTGGTCCACACTGAGACACAATGAAGAGAATTTATTTTAACTGGTTAAATACATAGATAAACACTAAAACTCCCCCTGTGGGTGGGGGGGTTTAGAATACACCCACGGTATCCCCTGCCTGTCGTAAGAGGCGACTAAAAGGGGCGACCTTGGCTATACTTTAAGGACTCCGCGTTGTTTTGTGAATTGGACCCCCAGTGGGTGGGAGGAAGCGAATACATCCACGGTACTCCCTGCCAGTCGTAAAAGGCGACTAAAAGGGCTTCTCGGAACGGTCCCCTTTCGAGGGTTTGACAGTCAGCTGTAAAAGACATACACCCGTGCGGTATAACTCTCATTAGGTTATATCGCACTTCTTTCCGTCACTGCTTTCAGGGTCTGGCAACCAAAATTTCTATATGTGCGTGCTGTTAGGGGATGGGCCACTTACGCTAGCGACTACGCTCGAAAGCCTGTTCCGGTCTTGGCCGCGCCGACAGGTGGGTGTGCCATGTACCCGTTCAGTAGTATCCGCCTGACTACGCAGGTCCCCGCACAGCCGAATGTCTGAGCTGTAAAATCCAGTATATGCCAAGGGGTACATGCCGATACGGCATTGTAAAACATCGGACCCCCGGGCAATGCCTTCCAAGCTAGGCGGGCCTTGCCCTGGCTGGGTAGCGCCTACTGTGACGGCCCGTGATCGGATGTCGGCGGCTTTCGGGGAGGATGATCTGGCCATGGGTTCTAAAAGAAAAATCCCCAACCAGGGTGGACCTACACCCAAACAGGGTGGTCCTACACCCAAGTCTTTAACATTTGATTCCCTACGGGGATCAACCCCCTGGGAACAATCTGTGCGTGAAAATCTGGGTACTAACACCCCCAAGTTTCTGGTAGCTACCAGAACAGATGGGGGTGATTTCAAGCTGGTAAAGAGTATTTTGTTTTCTCGCCACATAGAAGGTGTCTATGGTGAGCTTGAGAAAGTACAAAAGATGAGGAACGGTAGCTTGTTGCTCAAGACTAGGACTGGTGAGCAAGTTGAACGACTTTTGCAATGTGACCACTTTGGCGACATTCCCGTCAAAGTGGAAAAGCACACGTCCCTGAATCTGGTCCGAGGAGTTATTTTCCACCGGGACCTGATTCTGAACACTGACGAGGAGCTCAAGGAGGATATGCAGCACCGTCACGTGACTGATGTCCGGCGCATTACGCGCAAGGTCAATGGTCAAATCGTGGATACTGGTGCTTTCATTATTTCCTTTGAGCTTTCGGTGCTCCCAGAGAAAGTCAAGGTTACAAGTTACCGTTGTGACGTACGGCCTTATATCCCTCCACCAATGAGGTGTTATAAGTGCCAGAAGTTCGGCCACATGTTATCCCGATGCTCGAGCCCCGACATCTGTGGAACATGCGGTAAGGTACCACACGAAGCGGAAGAGTGCACAACACCTTATCAGTGCACTAATTGCCCTGGATTTCATTCTCCTCGGGACAGGAACTGCCCTGTCTTCCTGCGTGAGAAGAAAATCCAGGAGATCAAAACCCTGGATGCTCTCACCTACCAGGAAGCCCGCAAGAAGTACCATACCACGATTTCGCCTTCTCCAACGATTGATTATCGAGCCATAATACCAAATTTGGTCCCGGCGACCTCATCTTTTGTACCAGCTGTGAAACCTTCAACTGAGTTACCTGTTCTGAAGCCAGCACCTATGATAATACCGGAAAGCCCGAAGGTGACTTCAACTCCACCTTCGGCCAGCACGAAGGCTGTGCGAGCGAAGGCAGCTCCGCCCGCACAACAGGGGAGGAAGTTGAAGACTTACTCCCCACTCGGGAGGAAGTCGAAGACTTTCTCCCCACCCAAACGGTCGGCGAAAGCCGCGCCGAAGCCGGCGGAGGCGGCATCGTCGACCAGGGTCAGGAATTCGGCTCCTGACCCGTCTATATATCTTAAAGAGGCGGGGGCGGGTAAGAAGGGACCCCGAACTACCCATTCCCTTTCTCCCAAAAAGGGGAAGCCATCCGCGCCAACACCTGCGGATGCTAATGCGCCTGGGGACGTTTCGGTCCCCAGATCTGCGCGCTCCCCACGGAGATCCCCCCGCCGCCGAACTGCGTCTATGAAATCTTCCACCGAGTCGATTCACTCCACGACCTCGCCTGAGGACATGGAGATTATAGTCGACGTAGTGACTGTAGATCCTCCAGAGTCAAAGTTGGAGTAGCTTGCTGCTCCACGTTATTCCCTAAGTTCACACAATGGCACTGTTACAGTGGAATTGTAACAGTTATGACAGGCATTTGACAGAACTCCGTCAGCTTATTGCCCAATACGCAGCGAGTATAGTCTGCCTACAGGAAACAAACCTCAGACCTGATCACGTGACTGTTCTGAGAGGTTTCCGACTATACTCTAAAGAGCGACAAGACGCCGCCCGGGCTTCCGGGGGGCGTTTGTACCTTCGTTCGCTCTGACTGCTATAGTGAGGAGTTTCCACTCGCCACTCCTCTGGAAGCTATTGCAGTTCGCGTGTCCTTGCCTGCTATGACAACTGTTTGTAACGTGTACCTTCCACCGAACCAGCCCTTTGATATTAATGACGTCTTTGATCTTGTTGATCAACTTCCAGTCCCTTTCCTAATCGTGGGTGATTTCAACGCTCATCACCCCCAATGGGGATCACCATCTTCCTGCCCCAGAGGAAGGGACGTGGAGGGCTTAATTCAAGGGTTGGATTTATCTCTATTAAATACAGGGGAAGCTACACATTTTAGCTTAGCGCACGGCACGTACTCACACATTGACTTGAGTGTGTGTAGCCGTGCGCTGGTCCCCCTATTTGGTTGGTATGTACACGACGACCTCTGTGACAGTGACCATTTCCCGATCGTTCTTACCCTTCTGACCCAGACGCCCGTGGAGTTCCCCAGTCGTTGGGTTCTTAAGCGGGCAAATTGGCCCTAGTTTCAAGAACGAGCTGTGTTCGTTGATCTTGGTTGCCAGAGCGTCGATGACGAGGTACAGCACATCACCGATGTGCTTCTTGCTGCCGCCGAAGAGTCCATTCCATCCTTTTCAGGGACTCCTCGTCGCAAACTCGTCCCTTGGTGGACAGAGGATATTGCAGCGGCAATAAGAGACCGTCGTCGAGCTCACAAGCATTACCGTCGGCGTCCAACCATGGCCAATTTGGTGGCGTTTAAGAAATGTCGTGCCAAGGCACGGATTCTTATTCGCCAGAGTAAGAAACAATCCTGGGAACGGTATGTGTCTTCTATTACGGCACATACCCCCTCCTCTCAAGTGTGGACTAAACTACGACGCATTTCGGGAATTCAGACATCTTCTACTGTACCGGGAATTTCCATTGCTAATGAACTGGTTACAGATCCTTATCGCGTTGCAAACCATCTCGCCTCGTATTTTGCGGATATATCCGGTTCCGATAACTATGACCCTGCCTTCGTGGCCCTGAAGCGCGAAGCGGAACGTTTCCAGCTTGGTTTTGCTTCCCGCGCTTCGGAGGAGTACAACGTGCCCTTTACGGAGTGGGAACTCCGCGGAGCGCTGGCGCTCTGCAGGGACACGTCTCCTGGCCCGGATAATATTCACAACCAGATGCTTAAACACCTTAACGATGAGAGCATTCGTTATTTGCTCAGGGTGTTTAATCGTATCTGGTTGGAAGGTGTGTTTCCAGCGCAATGGCAGGAAGGTATCATTATACCTATCCTGAAGCCCGATAAGGATCCCAAATTGACAGGGAGTTACATACCTATTTGTTTCACTAACGGTTTGTGCAAGCTCTTTGAGAGGATGGTCAATCGGCGCCTGGTGTGGGTCCTGGAGAAACGGGGACTCCTGTCTGAATACCAGTGTGGTTTCAGGGCGTCTCGGTGTACCAACGACCATCTGGTACGCCTGGAGACTGCCATACAGGACGCTTTTCTCCGGAGACAGCACCTAGTCGCTGTTTTCTTTGACCTCGAGAAGGCCTATGACACCACTTGGCGTTACGGCATCCTCTCTACCCTGCATCAATGGAAATTCCGAGGTAACTTGCCGGTTTTTATTGCGAATTTTCTGTCCCTTCGCCTGTTCCGTGTCCGAATAGGGGGGACATATTCGCAATATAATATACAGGAAAACGGAGTCCCACAGGGATCGGTGCTTAGCGTAACATTATTTGCGATTGCCATAAACGGTATAGTCGCTGCTGCTGGTCCAGCAGTGGTACCGTCGCTATATGTAGACGACTTCGCTCTACATTATAGTGCGCAAAATATGGCGGTCGCTGAACGACAGCTACAACAAGCTATTCGGAGAGTGGAACGCTGGACACTGGAGCATGGCTTTCGATTCTCAACCGCTAAGTCCTCGGCCGAAAGCGCACCCTCCATCCAGATCCTGAGCTTTATCTGGGCAATGTAGCTTTGCCTGTTGTTGCTGCGTACCGGTTCCTTGGGCTCCTTTTCGATCAGAAATTGACGTGGGAATCACACGTGCGGTGTTTGAAAACTGCCTGCGCTAAGAAACTCAACATGTTGCGGTTTCTTAGCGGCACATCATGGGGGGCGGACCGCGCGGTGCTCCTGCGTTTTTACAAGTCACTGATTTTATCTAGGTTAGATTATGGCAGTGTAGCATATGGTTCGGCCCGTAAGTCAGTGCTTGTTAAACTGGACAGTGTCCACCACGGCGGTGTGCGGCTGGCGACGGGTGCCTTTCGGACAAGCCCAGTCGTCAGCTTGCTCGCCGAGGCTGGCGTACCTCCTTTACACCTGAGGCGCCAACAAGTACTGCTGACCTATGCTGCAACTATTCGACAGATGCCACTTCATCCAAGCTATCCATGTTTGTTTTACAATCCGAATCGCCGGCTGTATGATGTGCTCGCCCGAGCCACTCGGCCGGCGGGGATTCGCTTGGCTGCCTTATACCGTCAGTTCCGATTTCCTTCTGTCTCCTGTATCGTCCGAGTACCTAGCAAGGCCCCTCCGTGGCTGGTCTCTCGCCCTGATATCATCCTGGATCTGCACACCGGCCCCAAGTCGGACACGGACTCCTCCATCCATCGGAGGCTGTTCCAGTCCGTGGTGACACGGTATCCGGGATCTGGGCTTGTATTCACGGACGGTTCGAGGGTAAACGAGAAAGTAGGCTGTGCATTTGTGGTTGAGGATCGTCGGTTTCTCTTTTCACTTCCCGAGGCCTGTAGCGTGTACACTGCGGAGCTCTATGCCATCTTAGAAGCTCTGCGGTACACGTTATCAGACGATCACCAGCACTTTCTTGTGTGTACTGACTCTCTGAGTGCGCTGCAGGCGATCGATGTGTGTTTCCCGAAGCACCCGTTGGTCCAGCGTGTGCACGACCAGCTCGTCAGTTCGCGTAACGCTGGAACCGGGGTGACCTTTGTGTGGCTTCCTAGCCACATGGGTATTGCGGGAAACGAGCTTGCTGATCAGGCGGCGAGAGAGGCAGTTGCACTGCCCTCGCTACCGTATAAGGTGCCTGCTAGTGATGTGCGCTCTCAGTTGCGGCATTCGATGCTGTCGCATTGGGAGGAGGCATGGCGTGCCACGCCTCCACCCAACAAACTGAGAGGCATCAAGGAGACAACGAAGGTGTGGAAATCTTCCTTCCGATCTCTCCGGAAGGAAGCTGTGGTACTCTGTCGACTCCGGATCGGCCATGGGATTGCTACGCACTCCCACTTGCTAAAGAGAGAAGATCCTCCTGTGTGTACTTGCGGCGCCCACCTAACCGTGGCACACCTTCTCTTGGAGTGTGTGGATCTGGCCGATCTGCGAGGGACTCTTAAACTGCCTAATACCCTCTCCCTTATTCTCCGTGATGACGGGCCGTCAGCTGACCTCGTCATCCGGTTCATGAGGGAGAGTGGTTACTTTTTTAAGTTTTAATGTGTAGTTACGACTTTTAATTCTGGTTAAATCTGTTTTATGTTTTTTATTGTGTTCATCTATTTTATTGTTCACTATGCCTTATTTGTTTTATCCTTTTTACCATCCATTTTTATTTATTTTTTATTCAAATAAGGCATATTTTTTTGGGGCTCACTGTCTGTTTTATAAACACCATTTTCGCTACATCCATGGCAGTGAGTTGTTTTTATCTACATCCTTTCATTTCACGCCATTTCATATCATTAGGGGCCGATAACCTCGATGTTAGGCCCCTTAAAACAACAATTATCATCATCATCATAAACACTAAAACAAATAATTAATGCCAGAAAACACTACAGCACATTCAGATTACCAACATTTACAGAAACTTTGAGATATGACATTTGTCTTTTTGTTTTGCCATATGCCCGGGGAACCGGCAACAGTAATCTGTTGTCTTCGGCGGGGACTGAAGCAATATCTGCAACCTCTGGGTAAAAAAACACCTGCCTATCATTTTTGCACTTTTTCTTAAGAATTTTCCTTGATAATTTCCATCATCTAAATCTCGTTTCACTTCTCCGATGTAAAATCTAGGGTGTTTTCTTGAAAACTCAACCAGAACGAAGTCACCTTCCTTAGGTTTGCGAGCAACCTGATGAAATGTTAGGAGCTCGATTTCTTCATTATCTGATGAGCTGTCCGAATTAGATGAATCATCAACATCATCATCCATGGAAATGTCAGTAGCTAGGGCTGAGTTCTTGAATGTCAAGTTCCTTTGGCTGAACAAACTCTTCTTGCAGCTCTTTTGATTTGATTTTTTTTTTATTTGTGGACTTAAGAGCAAGTTTCCTTTTTCTGGGGTGTCAGTTGTAGGCTTGCGCATAATAGTTCGCGGCTGGGAGCGATCAGTTTAGTTCGCAGCTCCTTAGCGAACTAGTTCGCTCTTTTAGTTCGTTAGGTTCCATCTCGAGGGGGGAGCGTGATGGCGCAGTGGCTTAGCTGCTCGTCTTTCACCCGGACGGCCGGGGTTCGAATCCCGGTGACAGCGGGGTGGAATTTTCACCTGAAAAATCACGTGGCGTCAGGAAGGGCATCCGGCCTTAAATCCCCGGCCAAAACCAAAATGAGCCTGGTTGGCTCCGGCGACCCCAATTAATTGGGAAAAAGCCGAAGAAGAAGAAGAAGAAGGTTCCATCTCGAATTCCCTGTAAGACAGATCGTTCGCTCGCCGTGCTGCTGACACTGCACGCGCTCTTTGTTTGTCATAGCAGTCTGTCACCACTGATGACTCGTCACCAGTGATTGCTCATTCACATTGCTCTCGTTTCAAGCAATACTGTAGGCTACTGTAACAGTTACTGTGCAGTTCGTGTATTAGATAGCGACATGTTGCGTGTGTAGTAATGTGTTTTACATTTTGATATTCGAAGATAAAAAAAATACAAAAATATGAGTATTGAAACATTAGTGAAATTCCTTATTCCTTCCTTATTTCCTTATATTCCTTGTAGGAACATAGGGTAGCTACAAACTTCTTCCATCTCACTCTATTGTTGGCCATCCTTTTAATTAGGGTCCATGTCTTTCCTTCTGAGAAAACTTCTCTTTCTATTGTTTATAAAGCCAAAAGTCGTCATTTGTTTATCATCAGGGGCGGATCATTTCAGTGAAATGATAGAAGACTTCAGCCGGGAAAAAAGTCGCAAAGTAATATTTTAATATTTCATAGTTTACATAATCTTCTTCAAGGGGACTTAAAGGTTTCTTTCATATTATTAAAAAATGCACTGTAGTGTATTCAAAATATTGTAACTATTCATTATTTTCTTCTTCTTCTTTCTTCGATTCGGCCAACTAGGGACCACGTCAGTTCAACTGTCTCTTCTTCCGAGCTTTAACTACCGCCCAGTGTTTCCGCATTCGTCTCCGGTGTTGTTCTTTTCTCTCTTGGGACCACACCTTCCCTGTCTCCATTTGATTTGATTTTTATTATTTCCTATTGTTGTGGGCCCCACCTTATCATACCGCCCAGGGCCCCGCAAGGCCTGGATCCGCCACTATTAATCATTAGTGAAATACCGGTACCGTACCTAAAAGAATAACAGTATGGACGATGTGTTCGTAGAAGCATACACTTATTATTCTCTTTATTTTTTTCTCTCTCGTGGGGCCGATAACCTAGACGTTAGGCCCCTTAAAACAACAATTACCATCATCATTTTTCGCGTGTATCGGCGCGTCACCATCCGATTCCATTTCCTACTTGTCACTAGGTGATGATAAGACGTACCCCCGCCCGCCGAAATTTTCATTTCTTACTTGCTTCGTGATATTCATTATTTGGCTGCTCTGAAACCGTTGGGTACATTATCTTTATGGCATGAATGGGAGGAATAGGGTTTTTTAGTTCAGAGTTTTTGTCCATAGAAGTTCGCTTTTCTTTGTGAAGCATCGTCATAATGTTCATTTCTTAAAAACAGGTAAAAGTAGTTGTATCACCATGTATCGAGAAAAATAAATATCAACTAGTTCATTCAAATGGTAATGTTAATCCAGTTCGCCGATTTTCTAAATAATTGGGCATATTTTCAAATAATCCAAAATGACTAAGTTAAATAAAACTGTGGAATTATCCCCACATCTACATCGGTTAAATATCAGTAACTTATATTTATGAACCGCCACTGTATTACATTACAAATATAAGGTAGTTACTACTATTAGCGTGTTAGTTCGCTAAGGAGCTGCGAACTAAACTGATCGCTTCCAGCCGCGAACTATTATGCGCAAGCCTACTAGTAGTGTGTTATACTGTTATTATAATAAACCAACATTGAACAATCGCCGCGCCAAAACTTGACAATCTTGCCACTATCAATAGATACACTCAATCAACTGAGCTGACAACAAAACAAAGCGCAAGCGATTGTGCAATGAATGGTGATGTGACGAGCTGACGAGCTACGGCGGACCCGCACTCTCGCGCTCTTACAAGTCGGTCAGCGGGAAAAGAGCGAACGAACTAACAAGCGAGCGATCTGGGAACTAGTTCGGTAGTTCGTCTGAGGGACCCGCTTTTCCGAACTAGTTCGTTCGCGAACTACACAAGACTAGTCAGTTGGAATGAAACATCTCCCCTTTTCTCTCCTCGAAGGTGACTCTGCCCTCTCGTCAGCTTTGGGGTAGCTCCGTATATCTTTCTCACTGTCTCACTGTAGCCCACCCTACTGTGTCTCACTGTGGCCCACTTGCGACATGTAAAAACAATTATGTTTACCATCTAACCTACAATACCGAACAAGCTGACAATTCCAATAATTATTTAGTAATATGTATGTATTTCGACCATATCATATTCATTAATGTACAATGATACACATCACTATAATAAAAGGAAGAAAATTTTACTTTTCCTACCTCAAAAAGGATGATGTTGTTTATCTCCTAAATAACATGCTTCTTTCAAAGATTAAACAGGATCAAAATGTCTGCTACAAGGAAAGCCAAACTCTAAGAAATATTTTAAAAAATCACTCTTTCAAAAAATAGATTTACTGAGCTTGTCTCATTGTTGCCCACCTTCCCTACTCCTGAAAAGTATTACCTTGTGATCAACTACAACGATTAAAGATAAGTGATCTACTGGTTCTACTTAGAGTAATGAATAAATAAGTGAATTGTGGCTATGTATTGGCCTCCATAAGATTGATCAGTGTAAGACTTGAGTTGTAATTACCATATATGTTTTGCCAGAAGCCATGGTTGTGTTGGGTCAATGCATTTTACAGCGTGTTTTTTTTTATAAGATATGGTTTAAGTATTCTGTGATTTCAGCATCTTGTAGACAATACAGATTATGTTCCCGTCATACATAACCCTACCGGAAGTGGTGCAACAGAACTACATTGCTGACGTCACGAAAGTGCACCAGGGCCAGTTCACTTTAAAAAGCCCAATTCTATCATCACGTGTAGTATTTCAGTGTTCCAAACTAACGCAGTTCACTTCAGTCAGCTGATCGAGATGTTGCTGTCACGTCACAGTACAGTGGCAATGCGCACTCTATTGTATTCATGCTCGAAGCAGTATACAATTAGTAGGCTCTGTCGTTTAGAACATTATGGGTAGATTGTAACAGGTTGTTCCTTATCATGTGCGTGCTTGAATTAGCGATAAAATAGGAAAGTATTATTTTCTACTTATTAATTGCTAATATCGTGCGCAATGTTCTATTCTACGATTCCCTACTTCAAAATAAGAAAGCCAAATGCCAAGATACTCGATCAAAGATGCCGTGGTTCACTCCAGATTGAACAGCTCGTATACAGTTGTTCATTGTCAGTGTGAACAAGAAGTTCCGTAACGAACTAAAGAGCCTACTTTTCTTAAAATTAAGATTCATGCCAATGATTAATCTACATTATATGAACCTATGTAGAATAATGACGAAATTAAGTTGGTAATATCGAAATGTTTAATTAGTTAGAAATATACCTGGTATAATGTAGCCTAATAGAGCACTACAGTTGGCAGCCCTGGTGACTGAATATATTCTTAGTCCCATCTCTTAAGGTACAGAATACAGAATTTGGTTGAAGTCCAATGGACGTTACATGCAGTTAGACATTGGGACTATCAGCACGCGTAAAAGCATGTTGGCAACAATGCCATGCGTGTGCTGGTCAGAAATAATCTGAAATATTATGATATCTTGTTGTGCCAATTTTGGATGAAATCCATTTGTTAGTATAGAAGTTACATGTATTTTAAAATTGGACATATCAGCAGGGATAGAATCATGTTGGCAGCACTGACTTATATGAATTACTCCAAATTAATCTAAAATGTCAGGTACTATACGTGTGCATTGTTTAAATCTGTCGGCTTGCATACTTTCTGATATATGGGTATTTGGATACAAAAAATTGAGAGCATTTATTAAAAGTTCGCAGCCATGATGTCTCTTAAGAATACGCTCAGTCATATCTGTTTATGTACACATAGCACATACGAAATTTGGTTGAATTTCAATTGATAGTGTAGGAGTTATATGCATTTAAAAATTGGACCTATCAGCAGGCTTATAATCATTTTGGCAACACTGCCATGTATGGCCTCCTGGAAATTAAACTGAAATATTATTATCTATACATGTGCCAATTTTGAAATAGCTCCTATTCATACCTTCCAAGATATCCAACATCGAACTCTAATTTCAATTTCGATTTTTCATTGGTAGCACTGACATCATTTTCAAATATGGCCGTGAGATATTCAGGTATACATCTTTACTCCTACCAAATTTTGTTTCGATTGCTGCAGCCGTTTAGTAGTTGATAGGGGGGGGGGGGGTGACACACACACAGCCAGACAGACAGAAAGACATACACACATTTGCCCGATCTCATAAGTCTACTTTTTCCTCATTTTTGCAAAATGTGAAAAGTAGGCTAAAAATGCTGAGATTTAATTGGTTAGTTGATCGCCGTGGGTTGAAGTCGGTCTCAAGTACGGTATAAATCCCAAATGTTACGCACTTTTGCTGAAGATGTTGTCCTCTAACCAATATTCTGTAAAATGCTAA
This sequence comes from Meconema thalassinum, assembly GCA_946902985.2. Lineage (NCBI taxonomy): Eukaryota > Metazoa > Arthropoda > Insecta > Orthoptera > Tettigoniidae > Meconema > Meconema thalassinum. The sequence continues at coordinate 5,567,983 of OX336396.1, forward strand.
AGACGCTAGAAAATGCCGTATTTACAATTCTAACCCTCGCAGCCTCTCGTGTGACTGCAGGCAGAGGCCGCAATGAATAATGTATCGTCTGCTCTCACCTTCAGTTAGCAAATAACAGTGATCGGCACAATAACTTCATAAAAGTAAACAGCACAATTAGAGATAACGGGTCGGGTGGACTCGCCTCGGGGGTGGGCAACCCTTCCAGCAGAGACAACACTGTGTGGTCCGCATTCATGTTTCGGCTCGCAATGGAGCCATCGTCAGTTTATATAACCTATCCCAGTTTAACTTCATAGAACAAAACATTAATTTAATTGTTATATCTACGTAAACAATATTCATTCTTCTTCTGTTTTACGGCCTCATTGCACCACTTCAGTTAATCATTTCTTGGTCCTCTTCTTCAGTAAGTTTTCTGTCCGAGTTGCCCAATAACTTTTCATTCGATCTGATCTTCTCAGGCGTTCCTCATCTGTAAATACCTATTTAACGTTTTTTTTAAATTATAGAGCGTGATGTGTGTTTCGTATATACTATAATCATGTTATTTAGTTATCGTATGGCTTTTAGTGCCGGGAGGGTCCGAGGACATGTTCGGCTCGCTTGAGGCTGTAGCTGCTTCCAGCGGACACCCTAAAGGGTGAGCTACAAGTTCCGATCAATTTCAAGTAGTTCCAACTTTCACTACCAGATATCAATGATACCTAGTGGTGAAAGTTGGAACTTTGATAGAGCGTTCCGACGAAATCTAACCTAACATTTTAGATTCACACAAGTTTAGTCTGTGGCAGGATCTTTTACATGCCATAACTCTATGACATGGGACCGCCGGCTTTACTTCCCCTCAGAAGGAAGGCATACTGATGGATTTTTAACACTCCGACGACTTCGGCCGGGTTTGAACCCGCTATCTTGGGCACAGCATTTCAGAATTACTGAGTATCATGATAATTTGGAGGTGGGAAATTATTACTCCATTGCTCATTTAAGAAAACATACTGTCGGGTGTGGGCAGTGGGATAATAATTTCCCACCCCATATTTCATAAAATAGAATCCACACCTATAAAATCGTTGCATATTCCTACTCATCTATCACCCCCAATTACAAATGTGCGTCCCTTGACTTTTGCCCTATAGCTAACGTAGGCTCTATGTTCCATGTTGACTTATTGGCTTTGCTTGCAGCTCTGGACCGCCTCATCCATATGGATCAGTGTGGTTAGCACCTTTGGAATGAGGGATGGGTAAACACTGCGACCGATTAAGTCATCTTCTCCAACCCCTGCAGAATAATCAATACATTGGGTCCAACAAGGTCGGTCCTCAAGAAACAGTCTGTGGTTGGACCTGCAAACGCGCGGGAAACATCAAGTGCATAAAACATAAATCATTACGTATTAACTAAGTTAATTAAATTGAGTTCTGTCGATATTCGGAAACAAAGAGACATTATCGATATAACTCAACGTCAAAGGACACGTTTAAAATAATTAATAAATGTCAGTTTACAAAAATATTGGAATGGAGCCGAAATAAATCAGGAACCATATGGACATCAAATTGGCAGGTGAAAAGGTAAAGGAAGTAGGAAACTTCTGTTACTTAGGAAGGAAAATAACCAGTGATGGACGAAGCAAAGAGGATATAAAAAGTAGGTTGGCTCAGGCAAGGAAAACATTTCTGCAAAAAATAAATCTGTTGACATCGAATATAGATATAGTTATTAGGAAGTCATTTTGAAATTCTTTGTCTGGAGCGTGGCGCTCTATGGAAGTGAAACTTGGACTGTTGCAGCAGCAGAAAAGAGGAGAATTGAAGCGTTTGAAATGTGGTGTTACGGGAGAATGATGAAGATCAGATGGGTAGATAGGGTTACAAACGAAGAGGTATTGAGATTAGTGGGAGAGGAGAGATGTTTCTGGCGACTGCTAATGAAGAGAAGAGATAGGTTGTTAGGACACATACTAAGACACCCAGGAATATCAGGCTTGGTTGTGGAAGGAAGGGCCGAGGACAAGAACTGTAAGGGTAGACCAAGGTTAGAATATGTTAAACAGATTGCCTCGGATGTAGGGTGTGGTAGCTATGTAGAGATGAAACGATTAGCTCAGGACAGGGAGGCAAGGAGGGCTGCATCAAACCAGTCAAAAGACTGAAGACTCAAACAACGACAACTATCAACAATCCGATTCGAATGATAGACTTCACAAACAACAGATTCAATAGACTCTAAACCAGGACCTCATCACAACCTACAATTCAAGACAGTAACTTTTACATACACATTGTTCATCTTCTACTTGCTATAATGTGTTTTAGTTTCGCTTTATGTCCTAGCCCAGTCATGGGCCAAGTCTAATGCGGCCCCTCACATGCTTTCATATTATCCTTCCTATATAGGTCATATTTTCTGTTCTGTGTACCTAGAAGTGAAAATCTATTTCAATCTCGTTATTGGTTGGTTCCTCAGTTTAAGGGATGCGTTGTGTTTTTGCGTTTTGTGTAATAGAGCTGCAGCTAGAACTGACTGAGTTACAATATAACAATTAATTAAAGAAACTATTCCTCAACGTTTCGAAAATTGAGTTCTACAAGGCCCTACCAAACTCAAGCTTCCCAAACTTGAAATCTCATGCACAGAAGATAACTACCATGTTCGCATCTTACTATATCTGTGAACAGGTGTTTTCTACAATGAAGCTTCGCTAAAAATAGCGTCGGAAATAGATCGACAGACCACCATTTAGATGCGTTACTAAGAATCAACTCATCCCAGTTTCAACCAGATTATGACAAACCTTTAGAAGCACAGTCACAGTTCCACTTGTCACATACTCCTTCCTCCTCTAACAAATAATGAAGGTGTGTTCTACCATTTGTAGTCTATAAGTTTTGTTCGATTACAAACTTTATATTTTCATGAATTTTAAAGCAATCTATAAACATGTGTTGCTTTGTTTCGGCCCGAATAGATAATTTTATATTGCATATGACGCAGCCCCTTAAGAGTTTGCCCATGTCTGCCCTAGCAAATGGAGGCATATTGTAAGTTAAAGCAAGAGCAACCCATGCTCACGAAGACCCCACTGAGGGTTACATTAAATAATACTAGCGTTACCCGTCGCGGCTTCGCCCGCGAATATTCTAGTTGTAAAGAGTACACTTAGCAAAATCTCAATCATGAATGCTATGACTGATTTATCCTTGGTAACAATAATCAGACTTTATCAATTCAGCTACTGGTGCAGTGGTTAGGGGTTTGTCATTCCTTCATAGATATATCAGAGCGAAGTTAGTTTTCTGGGAATATCACAGACACTGTTAATTTAAGGGCCTTTAAATGTGGTTTTCGGAGACCGTTTATAGTCGGGTGAAAAAGACTTTTCGTACCACACTCACACGTGAAAATTGCGTGACAAAATTATACAGTGCCCCTTGACCCCCTTAAGCGCATTATACTGTATGTATTGATGAATTTTACAACTTAATTTGGTTCAGTGATAACCTTATAACCGTCTGGAAACTTTCACAGTAATGTAATAATTGGAATTGCATTGCGTCTTACAGAAATAGATTCTGTTACCATGGTTACTGTGTTGCATTCTTTCATTATTTCATTGAAAATATACATGTTTTAAGGTATTTATTTAATTGTGAGGCATTTAAAGAGTAAGTGAGTGCGTTTCGCTTACGCATTGGGTTATGCTGAACCTGTAGGTACCCCATATGTGTAGGTTGGTGTTAATGGGACCTTATTTTCGGTACAAAACTGGAATGGGACCTTAGCAGAATAAGATAGTATAAACAAGTGCCATCAGTAAATTGATCCGTTGAGATGCAAACTAACTTTTCTTGTCATTCAAACCAACCCCGTCAATACGGTACCTAACGTAGAAACTAGATTGCACCAACTAAGGAGATGTACCCTACGGTGCAGAGTACATACAATTATTATTATTATTATTATTATTACTTCGGAAGAATGATATCACATGGCCACTGTTTGAGACAAGACGCAAGTCCTGGAATCTGGATGCTAGTTACAATGTCGCCGTTTGAAATGAAAATTAAGAGAGAAAATCGTTCGCTTACAACAGGATCATAAAGTGTGTGTAGACAAAACAAACAATGGTATTTAAGAGCGCCACTTTTCATTGGAGACAAATCCCTGAGATTCCTCGTCCCCATGCAAATAGCGGAATGTGCTGAGTGCGAGGAAATTACTGTAGAGGCGCTGCAGTCGTAAACAAGACCGCATTCTGCAGCCACGACCGGGCCATGTCTATGGACTTGAACAATGCATCCAAGGAGAACACACTCAGATCTGGAGCGTGTAGCATAGACATTAACAGTGTCTCCAAGGAGAACACAATCAGATCTAGAGCGTGTAGCATAGACATTAACAGTGTCTCCAAGGAGAACACAATCAGATCTAGAGCGTGTAGCATAGACATTAACAGTGTCTCCAAGGAGAACACAATCAGATCTAGAGCGTGTAACATAGACATTAACAGTGTCTCCAAGGAGAATACAATCAGATCTAGAGCATGTAACATAGACATTAACAGTGTCTCCAAGGAGAACACAATCAGATCTAGAGCGTGTAACATAGACATTAACAGTGTATCCAAGGAGAACACAATCAGATCTAGAGCGTGTAACATAGACATTAACAGTGTATCCAAGGAGAACACAATCAGATCTAGAGCGTGTAACATAGACATTAACAGTGTATCCAAGGAGAACACAATCAGATCTAGAGCGTGTAACATAGACATTAACAGTTTATCCAAGGAGAACACAACCAGTTCTAGAGCGTGTAACATAGACATTAACAGTGTATCCAAGGAGAACACAATCAGATCTAGAGCATGTAACTTAGGCATTAACAGTGTCTCCAAGGAGAACACAATCAGATCTAGAGCGTATAGCATAGACATTAACAGTGTCTCCAAGGAGAACACAATCAGATCTAGAGCGTGTAGCATAGACATTAACAGTGTCTCCAAGGAGAACACAATCAGATCTAGAGCGTGTAGCATAGACATTAACATTGTCTCCAAGGAGAACACAATCAGATCTAGAGCGTGTAACATAGACATTAACAGTGCATCCAAGGAGAACACAATCAGATATAGAGCGTGTAACATAGACATTAATAGTGCATCCAAGGTGAACACAATCAGATATAGAGCATGTAACATAGACATTAACAGTGCCTCCAAGGAGAACACAATCAGATCTAGAGCGTGTAGCATAGACATTAACAGTGTATCCAAGGAGAACACAATCAGATCTAGAGCATTTAACATAGACATTAACAGTGTATCCAAGGAGAACACAATCAGATCTAGAGCGTGTAGCATAGACATTAACAGTGTCTCCAAGGAGAACACAACCAGATCTAGAGCATGTAACATAGACATTAACAGTGTATCCAAGGAGAATACAATCAGATCTAGAGCGTGTAACATAGACATTAACAGTGTCTCCAAGGAGAACACAATCAGATCTAGAGCATGTAACATAGACATTAACAGTGCCACCAAGGAGAACACAATCAGATCTAGAGCGTGTAACATAGACATTAACAGTGTCTCCAAGGAGAACACAATCAGATCTAGAGCGTGTAACATGGACATTAACAGTGTCTCCAAGGAGAACACAATCAGATCTAGAGCGTGTAACATAGACATTAACAGTGTCTCCAAGGAGAACACAACCAGATCTAGAGCGTGTAACATAGACATTAACAGTGTATCCAAGGAGAACACAACCAGATCTAGAGCATTTAACATAGACATTAACAGTGTATCCAAGGAGAACACAATCAGATCTAGAGCGTGTAACATAGACATTAACAGTGTATCCAAGGAGAACACAATCAGATCTAGAGCGTGTAACATAGACATTAACAGTGTATCCAAGGAGAACACAATCAGATCTAGAGCGTGTAACATAGACATTAACAGTGTCTCCAAGGAGAACACAATCAGATCTAGAGCGTGTAACATAGACATTAACAGTGTATCCAAGGAGAACACAACCAGATCTAGAGCGTGTAACATAAACATTAACAGTGTATCCAAGGAGAACACAACCAGATCTAGAGCGTGTAACATAGACATTAACAGTGTATCCAAGGAGAACACAATCAGATCTAGAGCGTGTAACATAGACATTAACAGTGTATCCAAGGAGAACACAACCAGATCTAGAGCGTGTAACATACACATTAACAGTGCCTAAAAGGAGAACACAATCAGATCTAGAGCGTGTAACATAGACATTAACAGTGTATCCAAGGAGAACACAACCAGATCTAGAGCATTTAACATAGACATTTACAGTGTATCCAAGGAGAACACAATCAGATCTAGAGCGTGTAACATAGACATTAACAGTGTATCCAAGGAGAACACAACCAGATCTAGAGCGTGTAACATAGACATTAACAGTGTATCCAAGGAGAACACACTCAGGTCTAGAGCATGTAACATAGACATTAACAGTGTATCCAAGGAGAACACACTCAGATCTAGAGCATGTAACATAGACATTAACAGTGTATCCAAGGAGAACACAACCAGATCTAGAGCGTGTAACATAGAAATTAACAGTGTATCCAAGGAGAACAAAACCAGATCTAGAGCGTGTAACATAGACATTAACAGTGTATCCAAGGAGAACACAACCAGATCTAGAGCGTGTAACATAGACATTAACAGTGTATCCAAGGAGAACACAATCAGATCTAGAGCGTGTAACATAGACATTAACAGTGTATCCAAGGAGAACACAACCAGATCTAGAGCGTGTGACATAGATATTAACAGTGTATCCAAGGAGAATACAATCAGATCTAGAGCGTGTAACATAGACATTAACAGTGTATCCAAGGAGAACACAACCAGATCTAGAGCGTGTAACATAGGCATTAACAGTGTCTCCAAGGAGAACACAACCAGATCTAGAGCATGTAGCATAGACATTAACAGTGCCTCCAAGGAGAACACAACCAGATCTAGAGCATGTAACATAGACATTAACAGTGTATCCAAGGAGAACACAATCAGATCTAGAGCATGTAACATAGACATTAACAGGTTCTCCATGGAGAACACAACCAGATCTAGAGTATGTAACATCGACATTAACAGTGTATCCAAGGAGAACACAACCAGATCTAGATCGTGTAACATAGACATTAACAGTGTATCCAAGGAGAATACAATCAGATCTAGAGCGTGTAACATAGACATTAACAGTGTATCCAAGGAGAACACAACCAGATCTAGTGCATGTAACATAGACATTAACAGTGTCTCCAAGGAGAACACAATCAGATCTAGAGCATGTAACATAGACATTAACAGTGTCTCCAAAGAGAAGACAATCAGATCTAGAGCGTGTAGCATAGACATTAACAGTGTCTCCAAAGAGAAGACAATCAGATCTAGAGCATGTAGCTTAAACATTAACAGTGTCTTACAGCTTTGTAACTTGACCATCTCTTTCACCTTGATTTTTATATTGTAGGTAGCCTTCCGGTAGTTTCTTCTTCATATACGTGTTTTCCTCAGTGGATTCTTTCAGTTGTTCACTCCACTATGCCGTTTTCCTTCTGTTCATGTTCATTGCCATGTTCATGGTTAGCCCCTCTTCTTCTGTAAGGTCCCCCAGTGGCTCACAGCTTGTGGGACATGAGTTGGCGACCACGGGACTCCAGCTGAGTCCGGCATTGTTTCAAGTTTCTTGTGCCTTGCTCCTCTGTGGCTTATATCCTGTCGACCTCCCTTGGCAAACTCTTGTTCTCTTCCGACCCCGACGGTCTTAGGGTATCTGAGGTCCAGGGAGTCTTTCCCTTTCCCTTTCCCGCCTTGATTGGCCCTTGCCTCATCTTTTCTGATCCCTCATTCTTCGAGGGGTCAGACCTCTCGTTTTTCTTTTCATGCTATCTCCTGCTTTCTGCACAAGGCCCTATGAGATGCAGGGTGTGTGTAGTGCTACGCCCTCTAAGGCTCACGACTAGTGAGTTCGTAAGTTGGCAACCCCGAGGGATTCCTGAGCTGGGTCTGTTCTCTCCTTTTCCATTACCTTTGGGGCGAGCCCTCTCCTATTTCCCCCTTTCCTTTCTGCCTGTCATGGCTCTCCTTCCTTCCCATTCCCTCAAGTGTCATTCTTCGAGGGTTGAGGGCATTTAATTTTGTCCTGTCTTTTTTTACATTTTCCCTTCTTTTTAGCCTACTTTCGATTTTTTCAATCAAACATGACGAAACCGAATTGAACCAAATTTGGTACAGAGGTAGCACTAGCAAAGGGCAATTCAATGTCATGTTATATATTGCCGCCATCTTCACCAACACGTAATGGCGGCCACTCAAATGGTCAAAACTTAAAATTAAATTACGACCATACTAATCATCGGATCTTTACCAAATTTGGTAAAAACATACTTTCCTGTGGGAAGCGTCTTTTGCTCAAACTACAAGATCATCAGCCGTACCATTTCAGGATGGCGGCCGTGTGAATTATGCAAACTTTATAATCCATAACAGGGGACCCACCAGTTCCGATTATCGAACCGAGAATCGTTTAAACTGTTCTAAAGGTCGTGGCCCGTTCGAAATTAAAAGTTTAATATTGTAATATTATAGTGCAGAAGTGACTTTAAAAAGCTGAGCGGTCTCGGTTAGAAGACAAGATGGCAGCTGATCTCTCGTTCTGACCTATATTTCACTAATTTGAGTATGTTGCATGCAATATAGTCTACTAATAGAAATAATAGCTTGCCACGGTGGGTGAGTGGATAGCGTGTCGGTCTACTAACCCCAAGATTGCAGGTTCGCTCCTGGTCGTGGTAAGTAATTTTTTTTGAAAGGCGGCAAAAATACGATACGCATGTCATACGATGTTGGCATGTCAAAGAACCCATTTGAATCCAGTAGGCCGTGTTCATAATGGCAAAATTAATCTCGGTAGTTTCTGCCAACACAAAGTTCCTCATTTCTCTACTAGAAAGCGCTATAGTGTTCAAGGAGCTTAGATATCTAACCTCCTTGACTTTCATAGTGATTCAAGGAACAACGAAATTCGACATGCAAGCTAACCTCTGGGTGTCAAATTACAAAGCTTGCACCCGGCAACTGAGGCCATACGATATTATTATTATTATTATTATTATTATTATTATTATTATTATAGAAATAATATGAACTTTGTATGAAATGGGTTATAATGGATATATACTCCAGTGAAGAAATCGTTTAGTCAAAGTAATTATATGCTAACGTAAAACTGGGGAGGACTCGTTTGGCTTGGTGGTTAGAGCTTTGGTCTTTCACCCGGCTGGCCGGGGTTCAAATTCTATCAGAGTTTTATTTTTGGCTTGATTTTTATATTTATTGCTTTTTGAGTACTGAGACGTTTTAAAATTGAGCGTTATATTGTGCATTTTGCAATGGAAAATATATTTAATTAAAACAACATTCTCCACCGGATCTGCACGAGTGACCTCTACTAGCAACCAGCTGAACTAAGCGGGAGATAAGCATGGCCTACTAGATGCGAGCTGCGCTCTATACCATCCAGTTAGTGAACCCATGCCTACGGTGTAATTGAAAAATGTCCTCTTGTTGCCGATAGAGTTCACTCGCCCCCAAGGATAGGTGCGATTAAACATTAGCTGTGCAGTAGGTATATAAATGTGATTCTCCCAGTGATACGTTTAGACCAACGAAGTTTCAATTATTGTAAGAAGTCAGTGTTAATATAGTCTACTGAATTCCTACGTTGTTTGGAGTGTTTGCTGATGAAATTGTAAAATGCTGGGGTAAATTATAAACTACAGTTTGAACGCCGCAGCTCAAACCCAGTATGTCATACTGTTGTGTGCCATATTGCACTTCGAATAGGAGGGGATCAGGACAAAGAGCGGAAAGTAGGCTATATGTTCTTCTAGTCTGTATTTAGTTTTAGTTAAAGTTTGAAAATGTTTCTTTTTTTCTTTTGAATGTTATTTATCTAATTTCCATCTTTACTATCACCCAAATCATTAGTGTCCGATAACCTAGATGTTAGCGCCCAGGGGCTCATATCTAGTGGGATGTGGGTTGGCGACCAGCTGAGTCCGGCATTGCTTCCACTTACTTGTGCCGGGCTCCTCTCCGTCTTCTTTCCTGTCGACCTCCCTTGGACAACTCTTGTTCTCTTCCAACCCCGACGGTATTAGGGAATCCGAGGCCTAGGGAGTCTTTCACTTTACCGCCTTAATTGGACCTTGTCTCATCTTTCCTGATCCATCCTTCTTCGAGGGGTCAGATCTCTTGTTTTCTTTTCATTATATTTCCTTTTGTCTCGAGGATTCCCGCACTGTTTTTGTTAATTGGCTCCGCGTGTATCTAAATTCTTTTTTTTTTTCATCTACACTCCATTGTGTAGGTATTTTCAATCTACGTTGCATTTTGTAAGTTTCTTCGATCTATATTGCATTTTGCGAGCGTTTTCAACCTCAATTGCATTTTGTAAAGACTGACATTCTAAATTGCTTTTTAGTAAGTCTTTCAATGTAGGGGCTGGGACTTTTGTGAGTGTTTCGAATTTCAATTGAATTTTGTATAGTGGGCATTTTGCAAGTATTTTGATTTCTCAATTGCATTTAGTGGGTATTTTGAATCTAAATTACATTTTGTAAGTATTTTGAATTTCAATTGCATTTTGTAAGTATTTCGACTGTGCATTGCATTTTGTGCGTATTTTTCAATCTATTCCTTTTGTGAGTAATTTCGTTCCTAATTCCCTTTTGTAAGTATTAGCGCTCTCCATTTTGTGAGTAGTTTCAATTTGAGTTCTTTTTTGTAAGTATTTTCCGTCTCAATTTTCGTTCTGCTTTCCATTTCATTGTCATTTTCGCTATCACTCAGACCATTAGTGTCTGATGACCTAGATGTTAGTCCCCGTAAGACAACAATACCATCCTCTGCGAGGTATAGCGACACCCAAGCCACAAACAAAACACGGCACCTTTGTCTGGGACCACTAATATGTTGTATAGAAAACAGCAATGTTGAATTTCCCAGTATTCATCCTTTGACATAAACACAAATGTAACCAGCACACATCGTCCTTGGGGAGTCTAATTACCGAGTAATTGCTGACCTAATTTGGGACTATCAATGGCTCTAATACGCGTGGCGTGAGATCGCTTCAATGCGCAGACGACAAACTTTTTGTGAGTCGGCGCGGCTTCTTTTTCAAAAGGCGAGGAAGGCCCCGGGGCCCGGATCGCATCGCTACGCATCGCGTGCCCCACCGCTAAATGTAATTGAATCTTTATTCAAAGACTCGGCTCCGTCACGTGACTTCAACCCCCATCAATGGTCTTCAACTAGAACAAGGCGCTTCCCCTTAACATTATCCATTCATTTAGGGCAGGTGTTCTCAGCCTTCCTGTGAGCGCTGCCCTCACTACCCGAGCACCATTAAATAGGGTACAATGTAGTAATGCATCAAGGATCTCCTCGATAGACTACTTAGACAAACAACTCAGTTTGTAAAAATCCCTTAGGTAAATAGTTTCAAATACTTAGGGGAAATCATACAACCGTCGCGTCGTGAAGCAAAATAAGAGAGAATCTCTAAATTACAAAATGCCCATAGAATCAGATAGAACAAAACATCAATATCTCGGAACGCCAAATTAAAACACTACAGCACGGTAGGCTAATTCAACCTAAAGCATCAGAAACCCTGCTCATTGGAGGCAGATCACTAACTAAGACTTGCCACGGTTGGTGAGTGGTTATCGTGTCGGTCTACCAACCCCAAGCTTGCAGGTTCACTCCTGGCCGTGGTAAGTGATTTTTGATATGCGGCAAAGATTACGACATGTTGGCATGTCAAAGAACCCATTTGAATTCAGTAGGCCGTGTTCATAATGGCAAAATTAATCTCGCGATTTTACGCCAACACAAAGTTCCTCATTTCTCTACTAGAAAGCGCTATAGTGTCAAGGAGCTTAGATATCTAACCTCCTTGACTTTCATAGTGCTTCAAGGAACAATACAATTTGACATGCGAGCTACCCTCTGAGTGTCAAATAACAAAGCCTGCACCCGGCACCCGAGACCATACGATATTATTGTTATTACTAACTAATGGTTGAGAGGAACAAGAAAGGAAAATCCGCAGGAAGATCTTTGGCCCAGTGCGCATAGAGGCTCACCAGTTATACCAACATTCCGAGAATATATGAGACACTATTAGAAAAGGACGATTGAAATGTTACGGATATAATCAAAGAATGGACGATGAAAGACCTACTAACAGGATATTTAATCCTCCCTCCTCATTAATAGCCAAGAATAACTGGATAATGCCTTTTAGGAAATCAAGGTAACAGACGTAATGTTATGGGGCAGATCGTTGGTGAACAAATGAGGGCCGCCACAGTATCGACAGCAGCAAGGTAGAAAAGTCACAATGAAGAGATTTTGGGAAGAGAAGAAAGCTAATTCATATTCATGTGCTAAATAACGCTCCTTAGTTGGTCAGAACGCCGCAACGAGCATGTACCACTGTTTCTCGCCCTCAGAAGTGCTGAAGTAGCTTGGGATCCACCGCTCACCAGGTATGCTGCAACAACTTGCATGATTCATGCAGATAAGATACATTTAGGCTACGTGTGGACAGTCGACTCGAATCCGCATCTTACATGTTACTCATAAAATAGGTTTGTACAATTATTGTCACTGTTACTCTGGCTGCCAAGACCTAACATTATCACTCCCCGGCGGGCGTAGTTGTGAAATTCGTCAGGCGAGCAGATAAGGAAACATTCATCCAGAAACGGAAAGTAAAACGCAACCTAAATACAACACAACAACTGTCGACCAAAATATTATGTGAACCCGAGTTTGAAGGTTGTTTGTGAAGTAACCAATAGACCTACATAAAATCCATTAACATCATCATTTTCGTCGTTCTATTTTACGTTAGTTCATGTAGGTTTGGAATTTTTAATTTATATTTTTTTTATCGCAGTCGGAACACAAAAAGTGCCAGTTTATAAGCGTGTTTTAACCATGCACGAGAATCAAAACATCCCAGGGAGCCGTAAAGAGCCTGGGCCTACGCAGCGACCGCTGCCCAGCCATTTGGCCTGCAGATATTTGGTTCATGCGTCGTCAGCGCACTGGGTCCCCTTGGCCGTTAATCTTGGTTTTCGTGACCGGGGCGCGGCCTTACTGGCGCGCTACCCCAACACCACGGACACATGCATTAAAAAAAATTAACATTTCGCACAGCTGCCATCTTGTGGTTATGAAAACAATTGACATAACCTAGATGCCAGTGGATTAACAATTGTATAAGCATTTGCGTTAGTGCCAGGGGATATTATTTTATTTACAGCGGAAAACCTGTGTAACGTAACGCCGCATGGCTGGGGTGGATAGATGAGAGGTTCGAATCCCCGCATTGCCAAGAGAACAGCCATTGTAACGGTGGTTTGCCCGGCACACCTACCCAAGTCCTAGACTCATATACACATCTACAATAACACATGTTATCAGACAAATCTCTCATTTTTATAAATATTTATAATTTTACTCTCTTAATTAATGTGCTACGATGCTGTTCAGGTTTGTGGCAACTGAAAACAGTTTGTTGTGAGATATGAAATTGTGTATCCTTAGCGTATGGCTTTTAGTGCCGGGAGTGTCCGAGGTTAGAGCTTGTAGCTGCTTCTATGCGGTGAGCTACAAGTACTGTACAATTTCAAGTAGTCCCAACTTTGGCTATCAGATATCACCGGCACCTAGTAGCGAACATTGGAACTTGACAGAGCGTTTCAAGCGAAATATAATCTTCAAATTTGGCTACACACACTACCAATTGTAGCGGAAGGTTCTTTTTCATGCCATAAATCTATGACATGGGACCGCCGGCTTTACTTCCCCTCTGAAGGAAGCCATACTGATGGATTTTTTCCGCTCTTAAAAATCAGACGACTTCGGATCTTGGATATAGCAGTTCAGCATGCTACCGATTACACCACCGAAGCCGATTGTATCCAGTTTATTTATGACTAGTATTACCCGTCGCGGCTTCGCCCGCGAATATTCTAGTTGTAAAGAGTACACGTAGCAAAATCTCAATCATGAATGCTATGACTGATTTATCCTTGGTATGAATAATCAGACTTTATCAATTCAGCTACTGGTGCAGTGGTTAGGGGTTTGTCATTCCTTCATAGGTATATCAGAGCGAAGTTAGTTTTCTGGGAATATCACAGACACTGTTAATTTAAGGGCCTTTAAATGTGGTTTTCGGGGACCCTTTATAGTCGGGTGAAAAATATATTTCGTACCATACTCACACGCGAAAATTGCGTGAAACAATTCTAGAGTGCCCCTTGACCCGCCTAAGCGCATTATACTGTATGTATTGATGAATTTTACAGCTTAATTTGGTTCAGTGATAACCTTATAACCGTCTGGAAACTTTCACAGTAATGTAATAATTGGAATTGCATTGCGTCTTACAGAAATAGATTCTGTTACCATGGTTACCGTGTTGCATTCTTTCATTATTTCATTGTAAATATACATGTTTTAAGGTATTTATTTAGTTGTGAGGCATTTAAAGAGTAAGTGAGTGCGTTTCGCTTACGCATTGGGTTATGTTGAACCTGTAGGTACCCCATATGTGTAAGTTGGTGTTAATGGGACCTTATTTTCGGTAAAAACATGGAATGGGACTTGAGCAGAATAATATAGGGAGGGATTTATGGATCCAGTCTTTCATTTGTCTCCACTGCCAGCAAACTGCAGCCATCGCCATGGTAATTGGAGTCACATCAAGCACATGGGGCTATGGTTCAGAGCAGCTCCCAGTATTCCTTGCTCCTTGAGGCGATGACGTGTCGTGAAGGAGGAGTTTCAGGAACCAAGGAGGAACTCGACAAAGGCGAGGGAAGTGTGTTCGACGGAAATCCTTGGCTCATTGCTATTGTTACTGTAATTATGGTAACACCTGTACATGGCAGCTGTGTAAACAAAGACGGTTCACCGCCAACCAGATCATCAAGCTGCGTTTACTGGGTCAGCCAAAGATCGTATAACTCACACTTTATAGACCAAAACAATTTATGTTCATTTTCTGTTTTCATGTGTAAGCTATTTACATATCAATTTTGATTATTTTAAATTATATAACTTATATATTTATAGATTTAATTTTAATATTTATTATTAATTAGAAAGCCTCCGTGGCTTAGGAGGCACCACGCCGGCCTATCACCGCTGGGTCCGTGGTTCTAATCCCGGTCACTCCATGTGAGATCTGTGCTGGACAAAGCGGAGGCAGACAGGTTTCTCTCCGGGTACTCCGGTTTTCCCTGTCATAAATGTCATTCCAGCTACACTCGCCACTATCATTTCATTTAATCATTGCCTCAGGGGAGTACGACAGGCCTCGGCAGCCGGCACAGTTCATATCCTCGCCGCTAGATGGGGACTTCATTCATTCCATTCCCTGACTCGGTCGGTCGACTGGGACAGGCTGTGGACTGATAATTGTTTTCATAATGTGTGTGTTTTTATAGTTTCACTAGTTTTATTATTTTAATATTGATATTTCTTCTTGTAATCGTAATTTTTATTCTTATAATTATTTTTATAACTTTTATTTTTATTTAAATGCCCCGTGTGTTGGGGTAGCGCACCTGCCTCTCACCCAGACGCCCCGGGTTCGATTCCCTGCTCCGTCAGGGATTTTAGAAACTGACGTGAGGGCTGGAACGAAGTTCATTCAGCCTCGTGAGGACAATTGAGAAGCTGTCTAACAGTGAGGCAGCGTCCCGGTCACGAAAACCAAGATTAACGACCGAGGTGACCCGATGCGCTGATCACGCATCACCCCCAATAACTGCAGGCCAAATGGCTGGGCAGCGGTCGCTTGGTAGGCCTAGGGGCTGTAGTGCCAGGGGTTATTATCATTATTATAATTTGATTTAATGTATATTTTAATAATTTCAGTTTCTATATTTATATTTAGTTTTATTATTACACTTTTTTATTTATACGTAGGCCTACATTATTAAAATTGTATTAAGCACCTTAGGTCAAGGAGATGCATATATCTTCTTCTTCTTATCCCTTGTGCCTTCAAGCGTCGGGGTAGCCTCGTTCTGTCCATCTCTGTCACTCCGATCTATTTTCACACAATCTCTTCATTTCCAGCATTGTTTTCCCTCGCTTCTGTCCGATTTTCTCAATTCTGTCATCCCAACTGCTACGGGGTCTTCCTCTTCCTACTCTCCCTTCCATTCGCATTTCAAAAACCTTCTTCGCTTTGATATTCCATGTACCATATCCCTTATTCCGTTTCCTTTGCGGTCGATGTCGTCGAGTGGATCCGTCCAATCCGAGGCTACTGTTGTTTCTTTGAATAATTTCTACCGCCGCATGGGTGATTAGCCCAATATGGAGTGGGTTGTTGGGTTGCCTTCCCAGCCTCCTTATTTAAGTCCCCAGGAGACAGGGTGGCCCAGTTATACCCCCAGGCACCGCGTACCCATTTTCGTCGCCTTTTACGACACGCATGGCTACGGTGGGACAATTCTAAAGCCCGGTCACCACACGGGGTAGATGCATATATCTCTGTGTTTTAAAAAGTACCAGCACTTCCTTCTGTAAATTCTTCGATATATGGTTGAAAGATTCAACCATGAGCATCTTGGACAGTGCTACCAACATTATAAAGGGTTAAGGTAAAGTCGTCGCCATCTTTAAACCTGGTAGAATGGGGATTACCTGTTGGTCAGAGTCACTTGGGATTTCTGCCATTCCAAAGATGGAGTCAGGCGTCAGTTTTTGATTGGAAGTAGTGTAAGTTCTACCATCTTTGGTCTGTAGTTCCTCAGCCGCCGTAGAGGGCAGTGTACGTACGGTATGGGGCTGATGGCCCCCATGTTTCGCCTACTAAGCAACAATTAACAGCACCACTTCCTATAGTAGAATAAGCGTTCTCTCTTCACTCGTTAACACGATATTTCGACATTAGGCTCCTACTTACGTGTTTATTTCCGTAGAAAAACTTCCGCACAGTCGAACATAGGTTGGTTAGTACCTCAGTTTAGGGGCTGCGTAGCCCTGTACTTTGGGTGTGTGTAGAATCTGTCTGATAACCGGTGTTATTTGTGATGGCTGTATTAGTGTGTGTTATCTGCAGACGATCAATTTTAACTAGTTCCTGCTTTTGATACCAAATGCTACCGTCAACGAAACCTAGCTGCAAACTTGGCTACTAGATGCCACCGTAACCAGCACCTGGCGACGAACCTTGGAACTTAATAGAGCTTTAATCGAATCTAACC
Source organism: Meconema thalassinum (assembly GCA_946902985.2). NCBI lineage: Eukaryota > Metazoa > Arthropoda > Insecta > Orthoptera > Tettigoniidae > Meconema > Meconema thalassinum. The sequence continues at coordinate 5,585,365 of OX336396.1, forward strand.
TAGAAATTTAGCTTCACACAATTGCAATTAGTGGAAGGTTGTTTTCAATGCCATAAATCTATGACTTAGAAAAGGCTTTTGATAACGTTGATTGGACTAAATTGTTTGACATTTTGAAATCAATTGGAATAAAGTACAGGGATAGGAGGGTGATCTACAATCTATACAGAAACCAGACAGCAGTCATTCGAGCTGAAGGACATGAGAGAGAAGCTGGTATTCAGAAAGGTGTAAGGCAAGGCTGCAACTTATCACCCATACTTTTCAATCTTTACATTGAACAAGCAATGAAGGAAATTGGAGGAAATTTAAAGTGGGAGTGAAGATTCAAGGAGAAATAATTTCAACTCTGAGATTTGCTGATGACATCGGCATCTTGGCCGACAAGCCTGAGGTTTTGAATGAGTTTTTGAATGGTATGGACTCCGTCTTACGGAAAGAATTCATGATGAAAATTAATAAATGTAAAACAAAAATACTGGAATGCAGCCGAAATAAATCAGAAACCTCTATGGAGATCAAATTGGTAGGTGAAAAGCTGAAGGGAGTAGGAGACTTCTGTTACTTAGGAAGCAGAATAACCAGTGATGGACGAAGCAAAGAGAATATAAAAAGTAGGTTGGCTCAGGCAAGGAAAGCATTTCTACAAAAAAAAAGGAATCTGTTGACATCGGATATAGATTTAGGTATTAGGAATTCATTTTTGAAAGCCTTTGTCTGGAGCGTGGCGCTCTATGGAAGTGAAACTTGGACTATTGGTGCAGCAGAATAGAGGAGAATTGAAATGTGGTGTTACAGGAGAATGATGAAGATGGGTAGATAGGGTTACAAACGAAGAGGATTGAGACTAGTGGGAGAGGAGAGATGTTTCTGGCGACTGCTAATGAAGAGAAGAGATAGGTTGGTAGGACACATACTAAGACACCCAGCTTAGTTATGGAAGGAAGGGTCGAGGACAAGAACTGTAGGGGTAGACCAAGGTTAGAATATGTTAAACAGTTTGCCTCGGATGTAGGGTGTGGTAGCTATGTAGAGATGAAACGATTAGCTCAGGAGAGGGAGGCATGGAGAGCTGCATCAAACCAGTCAAAAGCCTGAAGACTCATACAACAACAAATCTATGACAAGGACCCGCCGGCTTTACCTCCCTTCCGAAGGCTACTGAAGGGTTTTTAACGATCTAAAAACACCCGACGACCTCGGCTGGGTTTGAACCCGCGATCTTGGGCATAGAAGCTACCAACTACGCCATCGAAACCACTCTACATACTCTATCAAGCTCTCTTGACTCAAATCTAGAGTTAAATTACATTAAAATATCTAGGTAAAATATTTTTATTTCTACTTAGTCAATACTCAAAATGAAACTAAATTATATTGATACACTAACTGAAGATCTTGAAGTGAGAATCTAAGTGAATCAATCTAAAAAGAAAATTATCCACAAAATAAAATAAAAAATATCACTATAACATTAGAATCCTCTGTTGAACCTTCCAAAAATAATATTAAAACCATAAAAAAGAAATTGTCTATTTTGAGGAATGGAGAATGATTATTTCCTTGAACAAATGGTTGTAAAATAAGATCTGTTACAAATTGAATGAAACTCGAAAACTGATGTAATAATTGAGGTTCAAAATCTGTCACCGGAAAATTATTTTAAAATTGTATTGCTATCCTTTTGTTGATGGATGCCATTTCCCAGTGTTCCCTTAGTAATCGAAATGTAATGCTTTTCAATCGGTCAACACGAGATTAATACACTTGGATGACCAGTTTCGATGGTCAGGCGATCATCATCAGATCCATTACACTCACACATAAACTGTATGAAAAGCACTCATTTGTTGAATTAATTCATGAGCCACCTCTTGTAAAATGCATTTACTAATTCAGAAACCTTCGCGGGTGTGCGTACAACTCAACAAAGTTCATTTGTTGAAATAATTAGGCCGCTAACATTCCTTTGTTGAAACGACTTGCGCCCCAACAGTTATTTGTTGAAATGCCTCAAGCACCACCTATTGTAAAATTGATTTACTAATTCAGAAACTTTCGCGGGAGTGTACACAAAGTTTCATTGCAATAATAACAACTAACTATACGCTGGTTCAAGTTATTCCTAAGCAACAGAGTAAACGAAGATCACAGGCTATCGCTATAAAAGCTCTCACTACCATAAAACACACTAAATCACCCAAAATCAACATTTAAATCATAAAACGTAAACTAAATTAACTGTTCAAATATCAGGAGTCGCAATCAGACTTGACTCACTGTCTTCTTGATTATTGTTATCATAAAACAGAGGGATTGTTAAAACCGAGCAATTTTTCTAGGTTTATGCCGTGTCTTCGCCTAGGATCACCAAGCTGGCTCATCAGCGCCCGGACCCCCACAGGAATAGCGAACTGTGCACTACCTCCCTCCTTATGAAGCGCACCTGCGGGAGATAAAAACTCTAACAGCCGTTCACCTCCCTATAAAGGCTCCCAAAAAGAAGCTGATGAGCCAGCTTGGTGTACCTAGGGGAAACCCCAAACAAGTCACGGCACAAACCTAGAGAAATTGTTGAGTTTTAATTCCTTGGTCGTGAAAGTCAATATACCATGTATGCCATTCAGGACATCCATACACGAGGCGATTCCAAGCAATTCTAACGCGCAAACAAAACACGGAGCTTGGAGAATTGATCCGGAAGAAATGGCGCATTGGTGCAATTCCTCGCTCGCTACAGAAGTGGAGTTGGGCACAGGTCTTTACGAACTAATGCGAAAGGCAGTTTTCCTTTCTACAAACAGAATGGTTCAGTAAGCGCAAGAGCAGAATAAATAATAATCATAACAATAATTGGCGTTTTCCCTAAACATTTTTATTAATTCTAAGTTATTCCCTAGAAGCGCAAGCCCCTCATTAGAAACCCGGTAAGGTAGCGATGCCTCGGGCACATGAACCGTTGTTTGCCCCAACCGTCAAGTTTTGGTCCGTTTTACTTTTAATTATGGGGCAGTTGGCCGCATAATTTGAAGTAGTAAAGTTATCGTGTGCCTGAAGATTGACATCAGGTACACGCGAACATATCCACCTGCCTTTGAGAGGGCTGGTCTGTTTCTGTTTTCTAAGCAAGTGTGGACGCCTTCAAGCATGTGAAGTGGCGAAGTCCTTAGTTTCGGGACACTACGGATCCAAGAGACCTGGATTCGATTCCCGTCTCTGCCAATAAATTTAATAAAAAGCAATAACATTTACCATGCTTAATTGATAACCCGTATTAACACTCCGCCAATCAAAACATCAATTCAATTGTTGTGCAAGTTTCCGCTTGACAACGAAGCTTTCTATAGCTTAAAGTCAATAGTACCGTAATCAAGATGTCGTTGTGTCAAATCTATAAATTACTGATTATAAAGAATAATAATTTGCTATGACTAAACCTCAGAAATAATTATTACAAGAAATGTACAGTATGAAGATATATTTGACAATATTCATTTGTATAATAATGAGTAGCTTATTAAAATTAAGGTAAGGACGGTCAATTTCATTAAATTAAATTAAGTAGTCGCATGTGATGTGCAACATCTGACATATTATCCGACCTTAAAGTTGTTACCGTTTTTATTATCCTTGACATTAACACACAAAATATCTTTTTATTTTTTACACTCTCAGAATACATAACAATTCCAAGACTCTCTTTCTTTTTTGTTCACTGCCTACTTGATATTTCTACTCTCGCACTGCCTTCTTGATACTCTGCTGTTACAAAGTAATCCGTATGTGATAAACATTCCACATGGCTTTTACACACTTCCGTCCCATTTTTCAAAATCACTCCCACAAAAATATCCAGCAACCGAGTGGAAAGATGTTACACATGTTACCTAATGTTGTAGTCATCAATTTAATTCTGGTTTCAGAATGGGAACCAGATTATCAGTTAAGTTGTTCTAGAAGCGGTTCTCCGTGGTTTCCCACTGACAAATACCGGGACGGTTCGCAAGATTCTCATTTCAAAAGTCCTAGCACAAAGACACACGTTATTCCACATGGAGCTACTGACCACGATGTCGCAAAGCCTCTAAAACAGGGTTGCGCAACCTATTTATAAGTGGGGCCAAATAAGTGGCGGGTCCCAAGTTAGGCACTTGCCAAACCCCACCGCTAAAGCTAATGCTACTATTATCTGAATAACCTATTTTACCAGCAGACAAAAAATGTGTTTCAATACCATTTGTGTGTCCTCTAAATGGTTTAAATCCATTTTTGAAGTTTTTTGGCAAAATGCGTTATTAAGTTGTAGAATTACTGATTTACAATCAACTTAGGCCTACTCTTAATTCGAAAAGGTTTAGGGGTATATAAAATAAAATAATACTATCACAAGGTTGTAAGAAACATCAAAGTACCGTATATAAAAATAATTGTTTACTTTTTAATTTACATTTATCGAAACTTATTTATAATTTTCTTCTATCAACCAGGGCCTAAAATAATGGGGAAAATCTCATCATTCACAATATATATATATATATATATATATATATATATATATATATATATATATATTCACGTTTTCTTGCTCTTCTTCTTTTTCATCTTCTTCTTTTCTCCTCAGGGGCTCACATCTAGTGGAACGTGGGTTGCCGACCACGGGACCCCGCTGAGTCCGGCATTGCTTTCACTTACTAGTGCCGGGCTCCTCTCCGTCTTCTTTCCTGTCGACCTCACTTGGTCAACTCTTGTTCTCTTCCGACCCCGACGGTATTAGGGTATCCGAGGCCTAGGGAGTCTCTTCCTTTCCCGCCTTAATCGGCCCTTGTCTCATCTTTCCTGATGCCCTCCTTCTGCGAGGGGTCGGCCTTCTATTTCTTTCCATGTTATCTCCTGCCTTCTGCTCAAGGCCCTCAAGGAGGCAGGGTGTGTATAGCCCCACCACTTCTGGTGCACCCTAGATATTGCAACAACCTCAGGGGCTCACGGCTGGTGAGTTCGGGAGTTGGCGATCCCGAGGGATTCCTGAGCTGGGTCCGGTTTCCCCCCTTTTATTCATTACCTGTGGGGCGAACCCTCTCCTCTTTCATTTTCCTATCTGCCTTTCATGGCTCTCCTTCCTTCCAAGTCCCTCAATCCGCTTTCTTCGAGGATTGAGGGCATTTCTTTTCCTCCTGTCCTTTATTTGCCTTATTCTCCTCTTGTTGTCCATTTCTTCTTCTAGTATATAAGTTAGTAGTTAGTTTTAGTTATAGTTTACATTTCATTATCATCTTCACGATCACCCAAGCCATTAGTGGCCGATGACCTGGATGTTAGGCCCCTTAAAACAACAATTATCATCATCATCATCATCAACAACTTCTTCTTCTTCAATTCCCTTATGCCTTCAACCATCGGAGCCATTTCTGCCATTCCGTTCTATTTCTGCACATTCTCTTCATTTCCACAACAGTTTTGCCCCAATCTCTCAATCCTCTTCTCCCATGTAATGCGGGGTCTTCCTCGTCCAGCTCCTACCTCGACTCGCATTTCATGTATTTGTTTTACTTTTGTTTCTACCGAATATATGACATTTGACTCACAAGCAATCGGAGCCATTCAGGTAGACGGCGAGGATCTACCGCGAGTAACGAGATTCAAGTATCTTGGCTCCACGATCGCTGCTGATGGTCGACTTGTCGAAGAGGTCAATGCTAGGATATCCGCAGCTTGGATGAAATGGCGAACAACTGGCGTCACTTGCGACAGGAGGATGAAATATCACCTCAAATCTAAAATCTATCGTACTGTCGCACTGTATGGTAGCGAATGTTGGCCTACTACGACTGAGACGGAGCATCGACTGGGAGCCATGGAGACCAGGATGCTGCAGTGGACTAAACTGGATCGCATCCCCTATGAATGCATCAGGGAGAGATTTGGCATTGCACCCATTCCCGAAAAAATGCGCGAGAATCGTTTGAGATGGTTTGGACATGTGCTGAGGACAGGGGCTGACACGATAGCAAAGACGGGTTACATGTTGGAAGTCTCCGGTAATAGTCCAAAAGGACAACCAAAACAGCGATGGGCCGATACCCTTCACAAAGATCTGAAGAGCGTCAATCTCCACCCTGACATGGCCCAGGACAGAACTAAATGGACACATGTAGCGGACCCTGCCACCAGGCGGGACAAACACCCGTAACATGTCCGTACCATCTCAACTGACGTTCCTCAACCACTTCACCCATTGCTTTTTGTCCTAATTCCTCTCTAATTCTATCATTTTGAACTCGATCTGTTCTTGTCTTTCGTACTGCTCTCCTCAGAAAGTTCATTTCTGTGGCAGTAATCCTACTGAGATGTTAACTTGTAATGCCAAACTCTCCATATTGGTGCCATGATTGCATTATAGATCTGCTTTTTGGTCTTAAGACTTATCTCCTTCTTCCCTACTATTGTGGTATTCATCTGATAATAAGCTGATACTGCTTTCTTAGTTCTATTTAGTACCTCGGGTTCAATTTTTCCACCATTACTTAATATGGTTCCTAGATATTCAAAAGTTTCCACTTTCTCAAGAGGCTTTCCATTACAGAGGATATTGAGCTCTTCTCCCTGTTTATTCAGTTTTGAGGCCCTCATTACCTTACTTTTCTCTTCATTCACTATCATTCCCTTCCTTTTCAATTCTTCACACCATTCCACCACTGCTTGCTGAAGTCTTACTGGTGTGTCAGCTATCATCTGCATAGAGCAGTACTTGCATGTCTCCACATATTCACCTTTTCAATAGTATACAAGAAGTTCCTTGACGAACTAAAGAGCCTACTTTTCTTAAAACTAAGATTCGTGCCAATGATTAATTTACAGTATATGAACCTATCTAGAATAATGACGAAATTAAATAGGTAATATTGAAATGTCTAATTAGTTCGAAATATACCTGGTATAATGTAGCCTAATAGAGCACTATAGTTGGCAGCCCTGGTGACTGAATATATTCTTAGTTCCATCTCTTAAAGTACAGAATACAAAATTTGGTTGAAGTCCAATGGACGTTACATGCAGTTAGACATTGAATCTATCAGCACGCGTAAAAGCATGTTGGCAACTACTGTATGTCATGTGTGTGCTGGTCAGAAATTGCCTAATCTGAAATATTATGATATCTTGTTGTGCCAATTTTGGATGAAATCCATTTGTTAGTATAGAACTTACATGTATTTTAAAATAGGACCTATCAGCAGGCATAGAAACATGTTGGCAGCACTGACTTTATATTAATTACTCCAAATTAATCTAGAATGTCAGGTGCAAAGTATAGAGCTGTTAGCTTGCATACTTTCCTATATATTGATATTAGGGTAAAAATATAGACAGCATTTATTAACAGTTGGCAGCCCTGATTGCTCTTAAGAATACTTATAATCATATCTGTTATGTTACAGATAGCACATACGAAATTTGGTTGAAATCCAACTGATAGTATAGAAGTTACATGTATTTAAAAATTGGTCCTATCAGCAGGCTTAGAATAATGTTGGTAGAACTGACGTATATAAGTTACTCCAAATTAATCTAAAATGTCAGGTACTATACGTGTGCATATTTTAAAGCTGTCGGCTTGCATACTTTCTGATATATTGGTATTTGGATGAAGAAAAAAAATAGAGAGAGCAATTATTAACAGTTGTTAGCCCTGGTGGCTCTTAAGAATACACTCAGTCATATCTGTTTGTGTACACATATTACATACAAAATTTGGTTGAAATCCACATGATAGTGTAGAAGTTATATGCATTTAAATATTGGACATATCAGAAGGCTTAACATTATTTTGGCAACATTGTCATGTATGGCCTCCTGGAAATTAAATTGAAATATTATTATCTACATATATGCCAATTTTGGAATAGCTCCCAGTCATACCTCCCATAATATCCAACATGGAGCTCACATTTCTTGAGCGTTATTCAGCAGTTGATAGCACGGACATCATTTTCAAATATGGGCTTGAGATATTCCGGTATACACCCTTACTCATACTAAATTTGGTTTCGATTGCTGCAGCCGTTTAGGAGTTGATAGGGGGGGGGGGCACACACACACACAGCTAGACAGACAGAAGGAGAGGTAGACAGACAGACACACATTTTCCCGGATCGATCTCATAAGTCTACTTTTCCTAATTTTTGCAACATGTGAAAAGTAGGCTAAAAATCTCTTACTGAAAGTGAAAGAGGAAAGTTCAAAGGCTGGACTAATGTTGAATGTCAATAAAACAAAAATTATGACAACTACAACTGTCAATTCATGGCTTGAGGAGGAGATAAAATGGAGGTAGTCTTTGTTTTGAACTATCTTGGCTCACAGATTTCTGCTGATGGTGACTGCAGCCATGAAGTCAACAGACGATTGCTACTTGATAGACAGGCAATTTCAAATCTGGACAATATCTTAAGAAGTGGAGACATAACATTAACAACAAAGATCCGTATAGTAAGGGCTATGGTTTTCCCAGTTGTGATGTACGGATGTGAGACCTGGACCACAAGAAAAGCTGAACGCTGTATAATAGATTCCTTCGAATTATGGTGTTGGAGTTCCTTAGAGTTCCATGGACTGCGAAGAGACCCAATAAGTCAGTTTTACAGCAAATTAAACCAGAGTGTTCCTTGGAGGGCTTAATCCTGAAACAAAAACGGAGCTACTTTGGACACATCATGAGAAGACATAAGTCATTAGAGAATGCTGGGAAAGATAGAAGGCACAAGAAGAAAAGGGTGGCAAAGAATGAGATGGATGGAGGCACTAAATTCCAGCTTGGATAATCTTCGGGAGGCAGTGCAGGACAGAAGATATTGGCGTAGTCTAGTATATGGAGTCACGGAGAGTCGGAATCGCCAAAACTAATAGAGAGAGAGAGAAAATCCAGGCTACATATTACTGTATATTGTTATGGACTAGAGAAGAGGAGAAAAAACTGATAAAATATTTAGATTCAAAAATACAGAACAAAATAGCTCTACATAAAACTACCAAACCACAAACGATATCCACCCTCCAAAAATTAAAAGCCGTAAAAAATGTTGGAAATTGCGGCAACTATTACTGATAATTACTAACGCATTAAGCACCGGAAGAAAGAACTTTTTAAGATCTACAATGTTGCAAGACTGACAAATGTCATACCTTGTATCCAAGTTTAGTTCTGTGTTAAGACTCGCTGCGTGGAGCAGTGTTAACGTCACCCGGCAAAGCTTTTGTACGGATAATAATAATAATATCGTATGGCCTCGGGTGCCGGGTGAAGCTTTGTTATTTGACACCCAGAGGGTAGCTTGCAAGTCGAATTTCGTTGTTCCTTGAAGCACTATGAAAGTCAAGTAGGTTAGATATCTAAGCTCCTTGAACACTATAGCGCTTTCTAGTAGAGAAATGAGGAACTTCGTGTTGGCGGAAACTCCCGAGATTAAATTTGCCAATATGAACACGGCCTACTGAATTCAAATGGGTTCTTTGACATGCCAACATCGTATGACATGCGTGTCGTAATTTTTGCTGCCTTTCAAAAATCACTTGGGGTTAGTAATCCGACACGATATCCACTCGCCCACCGTCGCAAGCTTAAGGATGCAGCTGTGCGAGTGAAAAGATGGAGACCAATATCTTAGCACATTAAAAATGACAAGAGTTTATATAAATGTTTTGTAATGAATTTTAGCATATTATATTTTTGAAAATCAGAATTTTCTGTGTATATTTATGCAATCCATTGAAATATAAAAACTACTTTAATATCCTACGTTTTTTAATGATCATCTATATATTTTGGTCCAATAGGGTTGGTAACACTGCCTCCGCTGTGTGTGACATAACAGAAATAATAATGCTATGGGTTTTACGTCCCTCTTAACATCTGCGGCGTTTATAGATGTCGTACCGTGGTGCCACAATTTTGCCCCGAAAGGGGTCTTTAACGTGCCAGTATGTCTACTGACACGGCTCCCTCGCATTTACGTACACTTAAATGCCAACTGACTGCTCCGGTATTCGATCCCGCTATGTTGGGCTCAGTAGGCGAGGACGTTACCGCTGAGGCACGCAGCGAATCATTGCCTCCTCCTGATAACACCGAACAAGCATATGAAAGCAATAATGAACAAATCGCGTGGATAATATAAAAGTCCCTATTCACGTCATTTCCTGTTGCGGCAGAATAATAGAAGAGCACTTAGCGTGTCAAAGCTTCGAGCAGTTTACAAATCTGTGTCCACATAATATCATCTGCATAATGTATGATATAGGTCTGCCATGTTGGCACGCGTTAGATGATAACAGGCGACCCATAGCGCTAGTATCGACAACCAGTGAATATCACGGAATGAACCCCTGCTCTTATATTTATGTAGGCAGCTCAATGTCTTGTTCCTATTTGTCCATTCGATTTCAATGAAATTGTTGCTTACAAGGGAAGTATTAGGTGAGACAGGTCAAGACTTATCTTGAATCTTTGCGGACGTAATTGTTGTACTATAAGAGGACAATGTGTGGGAAATCAGTCGCCAGATTGAACTGCAAGGCTCCAAAATCGTACCTGACATCCTGGTACGCAGGCATGACGGCTGGCGGAACTGGACATCCCTGTGGCACTCAGAGTAGTAGCGAGGCGGGACGTATATGCTGACTGGAACATGCGGCTCCTTCCCACCGGCCTTGAACGCTTGTGCCAGTTGCTCACGGTAAAATGTTTCTTAAAATTTGTTTTACAACTAATTTTATTTAAAAAAATTGAAAGCAAGCTGTGTTTATAAAATCCGTGGATGAATGAGGATCGCCATCTACCGATAAACTTCTGAACCAAGAATCAGCTGTTCAACACACATTGGTTTGAGAGTATGGCTCCAACAAACAAAGCAAAAATTGCAAAAATTGCTGCTTTAGCTAGAATTATATATCGTACAGTGGTAAAAAGAAAAGAAATGCTAGGAAGTCCTGGACTCGGGAATGGATAAAAAGAAGAGACGAGTAGAGGAATGCTGTCCTTGATCGAAAATGAGTTGAGGTTAGAAGATCAAAATTCTTATAGGAATTTTCTAAGAATGGAGGAAAGCAGTTTAAAAAATCCTAGTTCTTGCTGGTCCCAAAATTATCCGACAGGACACTAACATGAGGCAAGCCATTTCTCCTGAAATGAGACTGCAAGTGAGTCTGAAGCCCCTTTATCTTCGCCTTCACATCAGCCTGGCTTGTGTTCGGTCGAATTTGTGAAACATATTTGGTAATTGAGATTTCTGCCTCCCTTCTTGCATTTCTATTGTGGTATATGGGCGTTTTAACCTCATACAAACACTGATATTTCTGGTACTCGTCCGGTAAAACACTAACAGTTTCCTTAGTCCAGCCGGAGCCTGCCACTTTCGAAGTGTTTGTTCACAACCGAGCTTCACAATCTTCTCACCACGTGGCGCCAGCATCATCGTCATGTCAGCTTCCCTGATTGGTTCGTTTCGTAAAATTAATTTTACGGAATAGAACATGTCCTATTTCATGGAAAGTTTTATCAAAGGTTTTATAAAACTTGAATTTGACCGTGAGCAACAGAAATTTTATAAAATTAAATTATTGTACAATAAATTTGAAGGAAAATTTTACCGTGAACAACGGGCATTTAAGCTGTCCGTTCCAACATGAATGGTACTCGCTACCTCCCATTGATTAATATGGGAGATTCGCCACATGATTTCGGAGCCTTGCAGTTCAATCTGAAGAGATGCTCTTAATTAATGGAATTTATGAAGTGCCAGAATAGTGTCATTATCATGGATTAGAGACCAAAAAATTCATGAAAGGAATCCCACTGGTTTTCATCTACCGAAAAATGGGGCAATTCTATTTTTGGAAGTAACTGTCTAGGTCTGAAAGTACCATCGCGAGCTGAGGTAGAAGCTAAAATATTCTTCTTTTGATCTTCTGACATTTTTCGGATTAAAGCGTGAGCAAAAGCAACACCCTCATAGTACAAAGTCTCGACTTCATCCTTGTCTCCCTCCTGATTAAGGGCGACGGTTTCGATCTCTGTTTGACATGCGCCATACTTTTCGTAAGACTGTTCGTAATTTTTTAGACGCTGAGAAAAAATGTCCAAATTGTATTCTTGAGGAGTTAGTTCTTTAAGAAATGTTCTAAAGCGAGTAAGTTGCCCTTTATTTGAAGCGCGCCTGTTGATAAGTTTATCATCCAGGGGTGCCAAATAAAAATGGAAGTTGGAGTCCAACTTACGCTTCCTGCAGAAAGATGCAAACAGGCTGTCCAGTAGGCAGCAAAGAACTGTGAATACCGCGTCTGTCCGTCACCTTCACCGCTTGAGTAGTTCAGAGTCTCTCTGTGGTTAACAGCCGTGAGGCTGGTTGGCAGCAGCTCGCCATTCTTCCCGTTTCTCAGTCTTCTTCTTCAGTTCACAGTATGAGCCACAACCCATATCTTGCAGTATTTGACTCATATACTCCAGTCCAAGATTCGCTGCCATATAGCGCGACGCTCCATACATAGGTCTTCCACATTTATTTCCTCACATCAAGACTTATGTTCCTTGCAGTAAATGGGTTCTTATTTTTATAGAAAGCGTTCTTGGCTTGGGCAATCCTACTTAATATCTCTCTGCTGCTTCTTCCATCATTCGTTATTTTACTTCCCAGATAATTAAACTCATTCACTTCTTGTATCTTTTCATTTCTTAACTCTATTGATGTCTGGTTTTCGCAATTTCTACTGCAGACCAATTTTTTTGTTTTATTTGTATTTATTCTCATATTAAATTCTTCCTCCATTATTTTGTCCATCTTGCTCAGGATCTTTTGTAAGTCTTCTTCACTTTCTGCAATTAGCGCTATGTCATCAGCAAACCTTATCATGTCAACTTTTTCTCCATGAATATTCACTCCTGTAGCAAATTCTTCTCTTACTCGGTCGATCGCCTTTTGTACATATATATTGAATAGGTATGGGGAAAGGGAACAACCCTGCCGTACACCCTTTCTGATGTGTGTTGTTTCTTCCTTGCTACCACAACAAACTATTCCAATTTCTTGCTTATAGATATTGTAGATGAGTCTTCTGTCTCTAAAGTTGATACCTGTTTGATGAAGAATGCTGAATAGAACATTCCAGTTCACATTGTCAAACGCCTTTTCAAGGTCGACGAACGCTAAGAAGGTAGGTTTGCCTTTCTTCATCTGCTTCTCTATCACTTGCCTCAATGCTAAGATTGCTTCTCTTGTTCCTACTCCTTTCCTAAAACCAAATTGATCATCAGATAGATTTCATCGATTTGTTTTTCAATTCTCTTCATAATAATTCTGGTGACTATTTTTGATGCATGACACACCAGACTCAATGTTCTGTATTGTTTACATGACCTTGCATTTGATTTTTTAGGTATAGGTACTGTTATGCAATTCACAAAGTCTTCAGGCAATTCTCCAGTCTTGTAAATAGTACATATTAATTTGCATATTAAGGCTTTCACGGCCCGGATTATTATATAAATATTTCATGCTTTTGGGCTAATGCCGTGTGTATTTTTAATTTAAACCATACGTTTCGGAGAAACCTTGCCTCCTTTTTCAATGGAAATAAACAATGTGGCCACAAGGAGGCAGGGTTTCTCCGAAACGTATGGTTTAAATTAAAAATACACGCGGCATTAGCCCAAAAGCATGAAATATTTATATAGTACATATTAAGTTGTACAGTTCCTTTTTTAACTTGTCACCTGATTGTTTCAATAGTTCTCCTGGTATGTTATCAACTCCAAGAGCTTTCTTTCCTTTGAGTTGGAGCTGAAAATTCCAAGTAGGCAAGTTATTGACAAATTGGGTTCCGAGGGTCTCCGGTACCGGTGCCAAGAATACGAAGGGAGTGTCCAGGGCAGATGGATTAGAATGAGGAACAGAGCAGGGAAAGAAATAAGAAGTTTGGATACAAGAGAAGAACCCAATCAAAACAACACTTATTAACAAAGGTATTGAGATCTAAAGGTGATAATAATGTGAAACCTCTAAGCAACTCAAGCAGAGTAGCGCGAGGGAAGGGGTCGCCCGTGGCCCATTTAGAACAGTTGAAGTTATTTAAGGAAAATGATTGTTGTGCTCGAAAATTGAAACTAAATCTCCTACAAGATAAAGTACTAATAAGTTAGACACAGTCTTGATTACGAAAAATCAGTAATCAAGATGCTTAAATTGAAGACGACCCTAGGTAGGAAGTTAGCTGAGCAATTCAATTGCTGAGAGGTTAGCATACACAAGGAGCAGTTGCTAATGAAAAGTTGGTCTCAGACCAACATCCTTAAAAATACCAATTTTATTATAAAGAGAATTCCAATTATTGCCTATATTAGGATAAACAAGTAAGAATATTAAAGTTAACGTGCCACAATAGACACAGTAAAACTTGAAGAAGATAGTTAAGAATTTATTGATCCTGAGATCCTGGGGACAGCAGGTACCTATGCATTAGAACAATACTGTATAATGCAAGTAGCAAGAAAGTCTTGGACTCGTGCACAGCAGTGCCAACACAGATAGTTGGTCTCAGACCAGGACTAACTCGCATACCGGTAATTTGTTTAAAAATGTATAATTTTTGCATAGATTAGATTAAATAAGGAAGCATAGGACAAAGTAAGGTGCCTCATTCGACACGTAAAAGCTATCTGACAACTTGGGCACAGCAGTATTTGCTGTTAAAATTTGAAATACAATTAAAAATTGAAAATCCATGAAAAAGGGGGCTGTGAGGCAAGAGAATAATCAGCTAGGGCCTAAATGGCACCAAAATGTAAAAAGCTAGCAATCTTAAAACACTACAATAGATTTGAAGCATTTTGGCTCTCTGGAACGTTCCGACTTATTCATCAGGTGGACAAAAAAAAGAGGGGTTGTGGGCAATGCCACTGAAATTACACAGGAATACTTAAGTGATACATTGAAAAAGGGGAGAACACCTCTAGGGTGTAGCCTCAAATTTACCACAAACAAGTAGTTCCGTGAAGAACTATACAGCCTATTTTCATATATCCTACTTATGTTAATTGCCACTATCAACATACACAATTTCAGTTTGATTGCTGTAATAGATTCGTAGATATTGAGAACGGACTAAATATTTCGGATGGTCGCCATGTTGGATTTTATATATGTAGGTCCTAGAGTTATGCAGATTATTGTGAACGTGTAGTATTCAAACTTCAATCTCATAATTAGGACACAAGAAAAAACAAGGAGATTTAAAAGAATTTCACAGCTGCCATCTTGAGGTTATGGAAACAATTGAAATAAATTAGATGCCAGTGGATTAACATTCGGATAAAGATTTACTGTACCAAGTTTCACGGCACGCGGATGGTTAAATTGCGAGAAACGTCCATGTGAATATTTATAATTCGCGTCACCGCCATGTTGGATTTGTGATCACCAGGTTATTTAAAGTCCTATAGGTTAACTTAAGTTCATAGCCCCTTTGAACATTAAAAATGCAGTTTGATTGCTGAAATAGATTCGTAGATATTCAGTATCGTCTAAATATTTCGGATGGTTGCCATGTTGGATTGTTAAATGTATAGGCCATAGAGTCATGTACCATTAAAGGAAAATTATTGCGTAGGTTCATTATTCAAACTTTCACTTCGATCGCATGACTACATCACAAGAAATAAAAACTTAATTTTAAAATTCGCACTGCCGCCATCTTGAGGTTATGTAAACAATTGAACTAAATTAGATACCAGTGGATTACAATGTGTATAAATATTTCCTGTACCAGGTTTCAGTGCGCTTGGAACATTAAATCGCGAGAAAGGTCTATTTAAAATGTTCAAATTCGCTTGGCCACCATGTTCGTTTTGTAGTTAACCGGTTTTTGAAAATCTTATAGATGGACTTCCAGTAGTGCCCTTTATCTCCGTACAAAATTTTAGGGAGATACCGCTAACAGTTTCAGAGATATAGAATGCCGGTGAAATATTTCGCACATCCGCCATCTTGTGATTATGTAAACAATTGAACGAAGTTAGATGTCGGTGCATTACAATGTATATGAACATATACTGTACCAAGTTTCATTGCGGTTGGTTGGTCAAATCGCGAGAAACGTCTATTTAAAAGTCGCAAATTGGCTTGGCCACCATGTTGGTTTTGTAGTTACCAGGTTTTCAAAAGTCACATAAGTGAACTTATAGTAGTTCCCTCTATCACCATAGAAAATGTCAGGGTAATATCGGTAATAGTTTCGGAGATATTGAATGCTGGTGAAATATTTCGCACAGCCGCCATGTTGGATTGGTGAGTCGTAACAAAATTTGAAGGGCACGGTCGAGGTCGCCGGGAATAGTGCTATGAACTTTCCGAGTTTCATTGAAATCGCTCTTGCCGTTTAGATTTTATTAGGGGGGGACACACACACGAATCACACACACACACACACACACGGACAAAAGGTGATCTCATAAGCCTATTTTTTTCAAAATTGAAAATAGGCTAAAAATAAACCAAAGTTACTTAATGATAACTAATTGTTAGTGGGGTTTAATGGGGAGGGAAGGAATGGGACTTTCTTCACTTAGAGTTCATGCATGTATGTTTTCGAAACACGGTAACCGGCTTTTGTGAACCAAACTGTTTTCAGGCACGAAGCACTTGAAATATTTTAGCATAGGAGCATAATTTCCAAGTTGAAAAAAGTCACTGTTTAGTATTGTGAATTATTTCAGTTTTAAGAATTGATGCAGTTTCTAGAAAGTCTTGTGTTATTACCAGAGTTAGTCATTAAACCATTAGAAGAGGAAACAGATGAATTTCACTGTGACGTCATAGACTTTAAATTTTTAGAGAATGCTTCGAGAACTTTCTAAATGAAGTTTCTTGGATTTAATGGAGTTTTAGTGTGAATCCCACGGAGTCCCAATCTATTGGCATTTGACAGATTTTACGAAAATTCCCACGATGCGTCAAATGAATTACTTTGACAGAATAAAGATGAAGAATAGAGAAAATTCCACGATGGGCCCGACCAATAGTCACAGTTTCACATTAGAATAAACTCCCTCGGAGTAAAATGACGATACTTTGTCATTACAGAATTGCAGTCTAGCCGGCTAGTTAAAATTCAATAGCTAAGTGATAGCAAACATTAAAATAGTTTCATAGATAGATTATGATTAGAAACTTATCCTTCCATGATGACCCGACGGTGTCGAATAGTGCTTGTCAGCATATGACTTTCACAAGATGTCCGGCGTGGCGGTTTCCTCAAGCAGTAAGACCGAGTGAGTCCTTTAGAAGACTTTAGAGTTCACAAGAGAAGTGAGTGAGCAGCGAGCTCCCAAATATGCGAGACGAGAAGAGGAGAGGGTTCACATTTTTCTTTTCTTGAGGCAGAGTTCACAAAGAACGCAGGAACGAGCAGGGCGCCATCTGTATGAAATGAGTTGAGGATGTAAGCATTCTTTAGTAGCTGGTGACAAAGTTCCATCGCTGATAACAAAGGACCAGTGAGTAGAGAGAGGCGCCGTGAGAGAGGACTGAGAGGTGAAACTTGGCGCTTCTGCTAAACATGGGGGAAATCATCTCAATTTCTGGAACAAACTGAGAAAACATATAAGCAAATGCACAATAGAAGAGCAAAAATACAAAGAAATCTCTGTTGGTGGCTTTCACGAAATAAAAAGACAAGACAGGTGGAAAAAAATGAAGAAGACCCAATGCGGGTGCAAAATTACATGGAACGTATTGAACCCTTGCAAAGAAGCTAATGAGACTCAGTTTCGGTGAGTGTAACAGTCCATTTCGTAAGTTGTTGTTAAAGCGCTTCATTAACATGCAGGGTAACACATAACAAAATAACATGCAGGAAGAAGTGAATACCAGGGTTATAAAAAATGAATTTAATAACAGATCAACTATATACAAGTAAAAAAAATCAAACAAAACAAAACTCCCAAATGACTCCCGACTGAATAAATTACTTGCCATAACTAGGCTTAATCTCAGGAGAGATTATAAATTGGACCAAATGTCCCAAATGACTTCAACGACATTGTGTACGTGTGCTGCTGTTCTACATGCTTAACGATGAGTACAAATAAATGCGAGATTCGTCACCATCCGGCAAACCTTCAAAGGACGAATCTGCATTGTTTAGAGCTAGACAGACGCGGGGAACCAACTATACACTACTTAAATTAATCTGACACTTCCTACTAAATGAACAACAAATAATTTCCGCTTGAAATTGGAATCAAGAACTGCCGTAGCAAAAACATGAATGCCTAAAAATTAGGACTTTTCAAAATCAACACAAGTAAATTAACACGTGACCAACAAAAGAAATACACATATGACCTCCTGTCATTTTTACAAGTAAATGCAACTACACCACACGGGTGTCACAACAGACAAACTAACATGACCTGAGTCATAGGAAATCACTAGGCTCAAAACCAACATTTACATCATTAAAACAATATTCCATTCATACGATATGCGATAATTCGTAACAGACATGGCGAACTCCCCAATTAATTACGGTCCAAATGACCATCAAAAAAGAACAGGTTTACTAATGATAGCTTACAGGGGTCAGTCGGTCAGCAGGACTGCCTAACAATGAGTCACCGAACCTAGACGGGCGCTAAGTGGAAATCTGCACATCTGTCAACCCACGTGTCAATAACCTCGACCTCCCGTGGCACGGGATCGAGTCTCGAAGAAGCGTGCTCCCAAAGCACAATATACGTGTGTGTGTCAGAATAAAATATCGCAGCATGTCCCCTAGGAAATCCAAGAAAATCAACACTGGACAAGGTACAGTAGCCTCCAAGGAGCGCCCTGCCTTTCCATCAAAAGAATACCACAGCAACAACAATATGAGGGCGGTAGCACCACCTACCCCTCATCACGAAGAATCAATACACACACCTGACACATGAACACACACAGAATCACACGTATGGGTTTGACAGAAACCTGAAATAAATGACATAGATATTTTTCCACCAGTTTGCGCTTCCGTTCTAGTCCGTGACTAACGAACCTGAAAAGGACTCAAAAAAATGCTAAAAATTTAGAACTAAGGTGTTCTACAGTTACATCTTAATTTGTTGCGCTCGGCAACCATAGCATGAGTAATAACCTGATCATAAAACATCTTACAATAATTACCTCCCGTTCCTATAACAAAAAAATGAACTTTAATAAAGCGCCACTTATCGAATTTAACGAGTTTCGCATTTGCATGGATAAAATCAAATACACGCGCCGTGTACACTAAATATGACTCCAAAGAAAAATATACAACAAACAAATTTGGCCACGCGCCAACGTACATTTAAAGATGATAGTGTCAGCACAAAAAAATCTAAACACAAGAAAAAGAATGAATGAACTATTTACAATGTTCCCGCGCCTTATCTAACTACATATTGAGTAAATCAATTTTTGTACACCACCGTCTCAGCTTGCAGAACATTAACCTCCGTCACGGTGCATTTCCCTACGGGAAATTTAGCTCTCCATCGTCGACGTCGTTGTAGAAGCGATGCACATCAATCCATCACCTGACCAAACGTCGGACATCTTGGCGAAATTTCTTGGACAGAAATGTTCAATGTTAATAATATTGCCTAGCTATAATCGCTGTGAGCTACTACTTTCACTCTCGAATATGTCCTAATGCGATTACTGATCGTAGACTTGCCCTATGTTAGCATTTGCTTAACACACGCACAAATATCATTCAAAAATATTATACACAAGTTTACATAAAATTACACACTTCAAACTCATCGCCACTGGCTTGAAAACAAGTCTTAAACATGTCTATCTTACAGTCCTTATCTCGCCTAGAGATCTCCACTGCTATACGTGAACCTTGCTTACTTGAGCACAAAGTAAAATGTTAGTAAAATACGCTCATTAGCGTTTGAAAATCGTGACGCTGAGTGAGGTAAACCTTGCTCACCAGAGCTCAATAAAGTTGTCCTCGAAACAGCTTCTCACCGATCAATTTATTGGAAACTGACAGAATGAGGTAGAGTGGGGAGAATTCAAAAAAATAATCTGGAGTTTTCACCTCACAAACTTGGGACTAGTATCAATCTTCATCATTTTATCCAAACGTCTCAGTACACTATTGCGGAATTAATTCGGATTGGCGGTTCTTTAGATACACATTTTCGCGCGTTTTTCCAGGGTACGCAACTTACCGCGTGGCTTTTGGCGTGGTCTCTTCTGATTGGGTGATTCAATCCTGGGTCGGTTGAAACTTTACTCATGACACTCCCTCAATGACTCTAATTTAGGTGCGCGCTGTTACAAAATTTGTCCTTGAACTCGGCTTAACCGGTCGTCTTCAGGAATAACTACCAAGCTTGCTTCTATTGTAATCATTGCAACACACTACCTTGGCTCCCCCTTTGTCAATTTCATCATGTACTGCCAGGGCATCAGTAATAATAATAATAAAATCATGAATACTTATTCATCGATAGATTAATAAGGGTTCATTTATCCTCAGCAAGGTTTTGAAATTCGAAGCAAGTGATTGATTTGGATTAGCGTGCGCGCTCCACGCTGCAATGTCATTCACACGTTTCGCTGGACCTCCCCTCTCTCTCGCGCGATTACAACTCCTGCCGGACCAGCTGTCTTGTTTACAAACAAAGTTCGCTCTACCCAGGTACTACATGGCCACGTATATTTGAGTGTTGGCTCTCAATAAAATTCTGCAATAATGATCTGCATTCATAGTCCTGATTATTCGTCAAATGGTTCCCTTCTGTAATACGGCTTGAGATTAGCGCTATTGAAGACAGATTTAGCGCCAGTGCTCAATTCCTCAAGTCTGTAAGCCTTGTTACCCAAATTCTTAATGATGCGGACGGGCCAATAAATTTTGGACAGAACTTGGCAAATACTTTGTTTTTAGGATCAGATATCGGTGGTCTTCGAACAAGCACTAGTTCCTGTTCCTGTAATTCACGATGAAATTTCTTTCCTCTGTATCTCCTTAGTCTTCGGTCCGCTTGGTTCCTCATGTGCTCTCTTGTTCGCTGAATTCGCAGCTCATGTGCTAATAACGGATCCCTTGGGCATGGAATAATCTTGTCCCAAGATCTCTCAGGCAACCTGTTGTAGTGTACAACTAGTGGGACTTCACCTGTCGACTCGTGCTTTGTAGTGTTCATGCACATCTCAATATCTCCTACTTTGTCAACCCACTTATTATGATCATTAGGAATCATGACTCGGTAATACTTGGCAACACAGCGAATCGTTCTCTCGCTCGGATTTCCACAAGGATGACGAATGCTCGACAGAACATGCTTTATCCCTAGGCTCTCTAGACCTTGCCTAAAAACATTGCTCGTAAAATAAGTACCATGGTCCGATAAGATGTATTCCGGCTTCCCAAGCATCGGAATGACTTTGTTCTGAATTCTGCTGAGGACTTGCTTTGATGTCGTCTTCTGGATTGGACATAATACTACCATCTTGGAAAACACATCGACACATACATGAAGGTGTCGGCATCCTCGTTTTCCCTTTACTAGAGGGCCAAAACAGTCAATAGCGACCAGCTCGCATGGTTTTTGAGGTAATAATGGTTTTGGAGGTTGTTTCAACATGAAGTTATTTGGTTTAGTGCGCTGACACGCGTCACAAGTATCGCATCTTAGGCCAAGTAAAAGTTTCCCCTATTGTCGCTTCTGTTTTGTCCGTGCCGATATGTGCTAGGCTTTCGTGGACATGCCACGTCAATCCTCTCTGTAATGATGCTGGAACTAGAATTCGCAGTTTAGTGTGATCCTCATCCACGTACTTGTGCAACAGGTTATTCAAGTAGTGAAATTTTGCTTCCTTGGCACGGGCTTCTCGATATTCATGTGAATCTGGCTGTAGTTCCTTCTTGTAAAACTTGATCATCATCATCATCCATGGGTCCTTTTCTTGTTCCTTCTGAATTTCTTTCAGCTTGTCCAAAAATCCATGATCCTTAGGTGTTAGTGCTATGTGGTGAACATCCGCTGCTATCTCGTTCTCATCTTCAGGATTCCTGCTTAGAGCATCTGGTATGATGTTCATCCTTCAAGGGCAATGTTCTATGGTAATGTCGAACTGCTGTATGTAAATGGACCAACGCGTAACTCTTTCACTTGCCATCGTCGTCTTGAATAAGAACGTCAGTGCATGGTGGTCAGTTCTGACAACAATGGAATACCCGAAGATCATCTTGCGCCATTGTTGAAGTGAGTACAAAATCGCTAGCAACTCAAGCTCTGTCACAGTGTAGTTCCTCTCGTGCTTCCTTAATTTACGACTCGTAAATAACAAATATGATCGTTTCCTGGGTTCATCAGCATCCTCTTGGTACAGCATGGCACCGATTCCAATCAATGAAGCGTCTGCCTGAATTATAAATTTCTTCTCGAAGTCTGGATACCCTAGCTTCGCACAATTCTCCAGTAGGTCTTTCGTGGCTCTAAAGGACCTGTCGCACTCCTCATTCCATGACCATCGATTTGATTTCTTTAGCATCTCTTGCATCGGTGCTACTGTTTCCGTGTATCCAGGACAATTCTCCTTAAAGAAACCTGTCACTCCCAAAAATGCTCTCACATGTTTTACTTTAGTTGGTGTGGGGAATTTCTTGATTGCGTCAATTTTCGCCGGATTAGATCTCACGCCTTCAACATCAATTATGTGACCCAAATACAGAATCTCGCTCTGGCAAAAGTGCGATTTCTTCAAATTAATTTTGAAATTCATGGTTCTCAAGTTGTCCAAAAGTTTCTTTAGGTTTACCAAGTGTTCCTCCATTGTTTCTGATGCAATAAGTATGTCGTCAACATATCTCGTAGTGAAGCTCTTGACCTCCTCAGTCAGATTCCTGTCTAGTGCTCTTATCAATGCACCTCCCGCTGTTTTTACACCAAAGGGCATGCGAGACCAGATATAGCTTTGGTTATCAAATAAAAACCCCGTCAATAGTAGGGATTTTTCCTCAAGTTCAAGATGGTGGAAACTATTCGTTAGGTCGACGCTAGAATATATCTTCTTCCCACGGAAGCCCTTCAATACATCCTTGATCCTTGGTGCTTGGTCATGCTCAACTAGCAGTTTACTGTTTAAAACCCGAGCGTCTAGGCATAATCTAATTGATCCATTTGGCTTGGCCACAGCCAATATTGCATTTAAGTACGAGGTTGCTGCTTTTCATATCATGCCGGAATCTAATAAGTTACTAATAATGTCCTTCACCTGAGCAAAATGTTTCTCTGGGATCGGGTACAATTTACTCTTAAATGGGGTCCAGTCGGTAACTTGCATGGCATACTGGAAATTTAAAACTTTTCCAGGAATCGTGTCGAAAGCTCCCTTGTGATGTCTCAAAATTTCTTCTAATTTTCTTCTGTCAGGTTCCCCTACTATTGCCTCCTTAAGTCGCTCCTGAAGTAAAATTTCAAAATTTGGACCCGCTAATTTCTTCTTCCGCCAAATGTACCCAAAGTTCCTGCGAAATATCTCGACTGTCAATTTCAACCACTGCTGTCTGGCTTACTCGTTCCTCCGTCAAGTTCTTATCTTCGATCGCCTCATTAGTGCATTCTTCAATGACCCAAGTATTCGCCTCTCTCTCTAGTGGACTCTCTTCCATGTTCAGACCCACATGACTCAACCCCTCGACTTGTTTGAAACTCACAGTGTTATTATGTAAGTCAAT
Organism: Meconema thalassinum; assembly: GCA_946902985.2. NCBI lineage: Eukaryota > Metazoa > Arthropoda > Insecta > Orthoptera > Tettigoniidae > Meconema > Meconema thalassinum. The sequence continues at coordinate 5,609,131 of OX336396.1, forward strand.
TATAGCATGAAAATCACAGATGAAGTTGGCTCCCAGAATGACATTATAATTCATCTTTGGTATCACGATGAAGGTTTGCGAAAATGTGTGGTTTAATATCTCCAGGTCTAAATATGCTTGGTGCTTGCTAACTATGGTCTTGTCAGGAATGACCCCTCGGACTTTCATTAATGGTACAGGCATAATTGGAACGGTTTGTTTATTTCCAATTTCCTTCAACAATACTTCCGTGACTAAGCTCACCTGGCTACCCGTGTCGATCAGGCACCTCACTCTAATACCTCCAATACGTGCATAAATAATCGGTAATTGTCTGATTACATTGTCTCGGTCCTTCACCACTTCCTCCAGGCAATCGTCCGGGATTGCTACCCACTCTTCTATGTTTGCAACAATCAACTCTTCCCGTTCCCTGGTGTCCTCCGTCCTCAGGCTATCTGATTTTGGTTCAATCGTGATTTTTTTTTAAATCCTGGGACCCATTCGTTGAGTTCCGCCGGTTGTCATCGCGTCTCTCCTGCTGCCGTAATAAGCTTTGCGCCCCCGCTCCTTGGTGATTATCTGGGCTTTGCCTATTCGCCATCGCACGCCCCCACTTCTCTTTCTCTGCTTCTTCGGCATTTAACTCGTCCAAATATTTCTGTGATTCAGCGTATCGCTCGTTCCAATCATTGCGATAGTCTCCCTGATTATCCTGCCGATAATTCCTTGTATTGTTCCACCTGCCTTCCCCGTTCCTTTGATAAGGTCTACCCTGCCTTGGATTTCCCCTCCAGTTGGTATACTCTCGCTGGTACTTCCACTGATTGTGATTGTTCTGATTATTATTATTATTATAATTATCACGGTGATTCTGGAAGTTCCTCTTGTTGTTATGGTATTGGTTTCGGCCTTCGAACTCCTGCCGTCTGGGCGTAAATTGCGTTCCGGTAGACTGTGTCTTGGTTTGATTATTTTGATTGTGATTAGTTTGATGCCCTTGAACAACTTCAGCTGTGTTTACACACTCCATGTTCCGTCTCCCTGTCTGCGGACTGACCATACTCGTCTCATCCAAATGGCGGAGTATCTCCTCGGCCTGAACTGCGGTCTTGATGTTACAGGCCACTAAAAACTGCTGAATATTCATTGGAAGCTGCTTACTGATGGTTAAAACCATGTTTTCCTCTGTAGGCGGGTCGTCAAAATCACGGAATTTAACCAGCTGTTGGCTAAAGAACTCGGAAAACCTGGTGGGATGAGTACTGTGATATTTCCTGGTGTATAGATCCATCCTCAACCCCTGCTGCAAAGAAGGACTCCAGAACTTTCTCAATAATGCCTCTCTAAACTGGGCCATGTCATTAAATGTGTATTTGAAACTCTGGAACCAAATTAAACTTGGGCCCTCCAAAAATTTCTCAACCATCCGCAGCTGTTTTGCGGGACTGACGTGTTGATCGTTAAAGTAGTCATCCAGCTGACGTAAAAATGCTTTAGGAGTGGATCCTGAGTTCTCCCTGAATTTGTCGGGTTTAAAGTCGTTCCCCCTAATTACTTGTATCACTTGGGCAGGTGCCAAGCCGGGTTGTGAAGTTGATGTCTCCCCTCTGTAGTGTTGGAATGTGTCGCACGTTATCTTTGGACTCTGACCTCGGCCTGTATCCTCAGCCAGCTTCGAGCCCACCGGACTTCCAATACTTCCCTGTTTGCCTAATGTGTTTTCTGCAGAGAATAAAGTAGCGTTTTCTAAGGACCTTATCTCGTTCTTAATTATGAAATCTGTGTGTTCTTGGAGTTTGGACTTCATATTCTCCTCCAAAGCCTCCATCCTAGAATTGTACTCGCCTAGCCGCTTTAAGATCGTCATCCTATCTCCTTTAGTTTCGTTCACCTGCTGTTCCCAATCTTTCCGGATCATGTTCATCAAACTACTAATTTTTTCTTCGCTCCTTTCCTGATTCTTCTCAAGCTCTTCTCGTATTTGCTCCTGTATCACCTGCTGGGTTTTAATTAATTGTTCCCCTACCTCTTCACGTATTTGCTCTTGGGTCTTAGTTAATTGTTCTCCTATCTCTTGTATCTGCTCTTGGTTTTTAGTTAATTGGTCTTCCAAGTTTTCCTGATTTTTATTTAGCTGGTCTTCTAGGTTTTCGCGCAAGTGCATCCGTTCCTTCTCCGTTTTGATTTCAAGCTTGTCGAGTTCCTTTATTAATTCGAGTACATTATTATCGACTGAATTAATCTGCTCCTGTATGTTTTCGTTCTCGGTCTCTAGTCTCTCAAATTGCCCCTGTAATTCATCCTGCGTGCTTTTTATTCCGGCCGTGTTGTTTACGCATGCTGTCTCAATCTGTTTTAATTTTTCGGCTACCATTTCATCTAATTGTACAAGTTTATTGTCGAATTTAGATTCCAACTTCTTAATTTCTCCTAATAGCTTTGAGTTATTTTCCGCTACCTCACCTGCCAGTTTCTCTAATTCTACCCTAGTACTTTGGTTTATGTCATGGGTGATCTTCTCTAACTGCACTGTTTGTACTGTTGCCTGCTCTGACAGTTTATGGTTTAATTCATTCAACTGTTTATTATTATTCTCCCGCAACTCGTGTAACTGTTTATCGGTATCCAATTTCTGGACCTGCAATTGGACCGTAATGTTACTGTTCATGTCCTGTAACTGTTTATCACTGTCTAATTTCTGGGTTTGCAAATGCACCGTAATGTTACTGTTCATGTCCTGTAACTGTTCTTCCGTTTTTGCAGACATTTGCACAGACATCTACTCTAACAACACTTTGATCTCTTCGATGCTAGCCATCGCACAACACACAAATATATACTCAGAGAAAAACAGGGTCATGCACTGGGATTTCAGTCATACACACGTACACATGTCTTGATATTTAAATACTACTGATTCTAATTTAATAAAAATTTCAGTAATCAAAATTTTACTGAATCATGACTCTTATTTCCAAACAACAAAATAATTCCCTTGTGATCTGCTTTTAAATTCCTAACCAACAGAATTTACGAATAACACCAATTAACCGAAGTTAATTAAATGTAAAAAATAAGGCAACACCTTCCTGCTTTGACTGAGTTCAATAATATGCAAATTTTCTAATTTTATGCCGGGCGCCAGAACAAGTTAACAACAAATGCAATATCAACTTCTAACCTTGTTCAATATTTCTAACTTCAAGAACTCAGTGATTTTACTAATGCACATGGCGGTACAACATCGCCTCAATTTACTGAATTTACACTTGCCCGTCTGACCTGGCAGTATTTCTCAGCGAAATAAGTATGAGATCAGCAAAGCAACAACAACAACAGTCCCACTTGGGCAGCCATTTTTGATATATGAACCCTTACAAAGAAGCTTATGAGACTCAGTTTCGGGGGGGTGTAACAGTCCATTTCGTAAGTTGTTGTTAAAGCGCTTCATTAACACGCAGGGTAACACATAACAAAATAACATGCAGGAAGAAGTGAATACCAGGGTTATAAAAAATGAATTTAATAACAGATCAACTATATACAAGTAAAAAAAAGTAAACAAAACAAAACTCCCAAATGACTCCCAACTGAATAAATTACTTGCCATAACTTGGCTTAATCTCAGGAGAGATTATAAATTGGACCAAATGTCCCAAATGACTTCAACGACATTGTGTACGTGTGCTGCTGTTCTACATGCTTAACGATGAGTACAAATAAATGCGAGATTCGTCACCATCCGGCAAACCTTCAAAGGACGAATCTGCATTGTTTAGAGCTAGACAGACGCGGGGAACCAACTATACACTACTTAAATTAATCTGACACTTCCTACTAAATAAACAACAAATAATTGCCGCTTGACATTGGAATCAAGAACTGCCGTAGCAAAAACATGAATGCCTAAAATTAGGACTTTTCAAAATCAACACAAGTAAATTAACACGTGACCAACAAAAGAAATACACATATGACCGCCTGTCATTTTTACAAGTAAATACAACTACATCACACGGGTGTCACAACAGACAAACTAACATGACCTGAGTCATAGGAAATCATTAGGCTCAAAGCCAACATTTACATCATTAAAACAATATTCCATTCATACGATATGCGATAATTCGTAACAGACATGGCGAACTCCCCAATTAATTACGGCCCAAATGACCATCACAAAAGAACAGGTTTAGCTTAATAGGGGTCAGTCGGACAGCAGGACTGCCTAACAATGAGTCACCAAACCTAGACGGGCGCTAAGTGGAAATCTGCACATCTGTCAACCCACGTGTCAATAACCTCGACCTCCCGTGGCACGGGATCGAGTCTCGAAGAAGCGTGCTCCCAAAGCACAATATACGTGTGTGTGTCAGAATAAAATATCTCAGCATTTCCCCTAGGAAATCCAAGAAAATCAACACTGGACAAGGTACAGTAGCCTCCAAGGAGCGCCCTGCCTTTCCATCAAAAAGAATACCACAGCAACAACAATATGAGGGCGGTAGCACCACCTACCCCTCATCACGAAGAATCAATACACACACCTGACACATGAACACACACAGAATCACACGTATGGGTTTGACAGAAACCTGAAATAAATGACATAGATATTTTTCCACCAGTTTGCGCTTCCGTTCTAGTCCGTGACTAACGAACCTGAAAAGGACTCAAAAAAATGCTAAAAATTTAGAACTAAGGTGTTCTACAGTTACATCTTAATTTGTTGCGCTCGGCAACCATAGCATGAGTAATAACCTGTTCATAAAACATCTTACAATAATTACCTCCCGTTCCTATAACAAAAAAAATGAACTTTAATAAAGCGCCACTTATCGAATGTAACGAGTTTCGCATTCGCATGGATAAAATCAAATACAGGCGCCGTGTACACTAAATATGACTCCAAAGAAAAATATACAACAAACAAATTTGGCCACGCACCAACATACATTTAAAGATGATAGTGTCAGCACAAAAAAAATCTAAACACAAGAAAAAGAATGAATGAACTATTTACAATGTTCCCGCGCCTTATCTAACTACATATTGAGTAAATCAATTTTTGTACATCACCGTCTCAGCTTTCAGAATATTAACCTCCGTCCCGGTGCATTTCCCTACGGGAAATTTAGCTCTCCATCGTCGACGTCGTTGTAGAAGCGATGCACATCAATCCATCACCTGACCAAACGTCGGACATCTTGGCGAAGTTTCTTGGACAGAAATGTTCAATGTTAATAATATTGCCTAGCTATAATCGCTGTGAGCTACTACTTTCACTCACGAATATGTCCTAATGCGATTACTGATCGTAGACTTGCCCTATGTTAGCATTTGCTTAACACACGCACAAATATCATTCAAAAATATTATACACAAATTTACATAAAATTACACACTTCAAACTCATCGCCACTGGCTTGAAAACAAGTCTTAAACATGTCTATCTTGCAGTCCTTATCTCGCCTAGAGATCTCCACTGCTATACGTGAACCTTGCTCACCAGAGCTCAATAAAGTTGTCCTCGAAACAGCTTCTCACCGATCAATTTATTGGAAACTGACAGAATGAGGTAGAGTGGGGAGAATTCAAAAAATAATCTGGAGTTTTCACCTCACAAACTTGGGACTAGTATCAATCTTCATCATTTTATCCAAACGTCTCAGTACACTATCGGATCGGCGGTTCTTTAAATACACGTTTTCGCGCGTTTTTCCAGGGTACGCAACTTACCGCGTGGCTTTTGGCGTGGTCTCTTCTGATTGGGTGATTCAATCCTGGGTCGGTTGAAACTTTACTCAATACACACCCCCAATAACTCCAATTTAGGTGCGCACTGTTACAAAATTTGTCCTTGTACTCGGCTTAACCGGTCGTCTTCAGGAATAACTACCAAGCTTGCTTCTGTTATAATCATTGCAACACACTACCTTGGCTCCCCCTTTGTCAATTTCAACATGTACTGCCTGGGCATCAGTAATAATAATAATAAAATCACGAATACTTATTCATCGATAGATTAATAAGGGTTCAGTATATTCACAGAATATACTAGGGGGAAAATATTGCCACTAGAGCGTCACTAAAAACCTCACCCTGTGACTTACTGTACTGATTGTGTTACGTGCGTCACATGCAAAGCCTTTGTAATATTTAAGGACGCAGCTGTGCGTTTATATAAATGTTTTGCCATGAATTTTAGCATATTATATTTTTGAAAATCAGAATTTTCTGTGTATATTTATGCAATACATTGAAATATAAAATCTACTTTAATCTCCTTCGTTTTTGAATTATCATCTATAAATAATGCCATAGGTTTTTCGTCCCTCTTAACATCTGCGGCGTTAATAGATGTCGTGCCGTGGTGCCACAATTTTGCCCCAAAAAGGATCTTTAACGTGCCAGTATGTCTACTGACACGACTTCCTCGCATTTACGTACCCTTAAATGCCAACTGACAGCGCCGGGATTCAATCCCTCTATTTTGGGCTCAGTATGCGAGAACGTTACCACTGAGCCACGCAGCGAGTCAATAGCTCATTTAGCAGATAGAACATGGGTTCCCATCCTGACAACATCGAGCTAGCACTGTAAATAAAATCGCGTGGATATTTATGTAAGTCCCTATTCACGTCATTTCCTGTTGCGGCAGAATAATAGAAGAACATTTAGCGTGTCAAGCTTAAAGGGTATGTCATGTTGGCATGCTTTAGATGATAACAGACGTCCCATAGCGCTCGTATCTACAACCTGTGAATATCACGCAATGGACTGCTGCTCTTATATTTCTGTAGGCACAATTTTTATATGATCTCAAAAGGTTTAAAAAATATAACTCTTAAAATAGGAATCTCTGTTTCGCGGGCTTATAGGCCGTGTTCTAAGGACATTTTGTCGTCCTGACGTTTCGCTGAATACTGCGTTCAGCATGTTCACAGGTTACATAAAGCGAGGTAAAACAAGTAAACGGAAGATATATAAATAGTCAACAACCCACACATAGAGGCTACCATAGCAACGGCGTACCACATAAAAGTAATGCATCAAGGACAGGGCTGCTCGTCTGTTGCATCTTCTCGTCTACTACGGCCAATGAGGGCAGGCTTGAGGGGATTAAGGACTGGAAGCCAAGCTCTGTTCACATGTTCTGCTTCCTCCTTAAGATTGAAGCTGTTAGTATGCTTCAGGATTTCAATGGCCGCCCTTTGTAGCCTGGCAGGATAAGACACCGTGGTGGACAGAACTTTGGTGTCTCCATATCTTATGTCGTGACCTGCGACTAGCGAGTGTGCTGCAACAGTGGATTTATCTGTTTGTCCCAGCCGGCTGTGTCGTTCGTGCTCCATGAGGCGAGTGGCAATACTTATTTTCGTTGTTCCATTATATACTTGGCCACAATCACACGGGATTTTATAAACCCCTGTCGCGGTATGAGGATGTCGCTTATCTTTAGCGGACCTAAACATGTCCTTAAAATTTCGCGTAGGCCTGTATATGGTCTTTATATCATGGGACTCGAGTAGCATAACGTTTATAGAACGATTTCCATAAGGCTGAATGCAGAGCTAGCGCCAATAGTGGTGAAATTTGTCAATAAAATGTGAAAAGGAAAAAAACTTTCTTCAGCTTTTCCCAATGAATTGGGGTCGCCCGAGGCAACCAGGCTCGTTTTGGTTTTTACCGAAGATTTAAGGCCGGATGCCCTTCCTGACGCCACGTGATTTTTCAGGTGAACGTGCTATCCCACTGTCACCGGGATTCGAACCTCGACCGTCCGAGTGAAAGACGAGCAGCTAAGTCACTGCGCCAGCACGCTCCCCAAAATGTAAAGAAGAAACAGAGTTGGCAAAACACTTCTGTTCCAAAACCAAGATCTAATACAGTGAGTCTCTCTCACGACTCGGCCGGCCGGCGCGCCCAGCGATCTGCCTCCCGTTGACTCATCACTCCCCGCTCGGCATAGCAGAGCACTTCGCTCACTTTATCCGTGCGTGACGTGAGATAACAATTAAAATTAATAAAATAAGCTGCTACTACCTTATGACAGGAGATGTTCTAAATGTTCTCCTCCTACATCCACATATTTCCGGCATCGTCTTAGGGAACTCCGATTCACACGCATAAGTTCGTCTTTCGTAATTGAGGCTATTTCTCTCCGGATATGTTAGTATTTTCTCGGACGAAGCTTGGTCCCATTTACACGGGTATGGTTCGACGCAGAATAACAGATATTGTAGTACAGAAAACCCTCCATCGCATATACGAAATTCCTCTACATAACGAGTATGGTGCGCAGTGAATGGATACATAATTATAGGGCCTATCCTTTTTCAAGGCAAATAATTAATGCACAAAGATACAGGGATAACCATTTTTTGACGAACTGACTGACACTAACTCTCGAAAAGGATATATTCAGCAAGACTCTGCCACCGCGCATACAACTCATGACACATTGAACTTAATTCCCTCCTTGGAAATTGCAAACCTAATTTCCAACACGCTCTGCGAGAGATTGTTTGTAGTATTACTAGGTGATTCTAAACGTCGCACAAGAAAGTTAAATAACGGTTTGCTACAGGGATCAGTATTGGCCCCAGTTCTCTTCGACCTCTACATCCATGACTTACCATCAACCTCAGCTACTAATATGCAGACGATATTGCACTGGTAGCTCAAAGCAGAAATTTTGAGGATGGAGAATGCATTCTTTCAGCAGACTTGAACAAAGTGGCTACATTCTTCAAGTCTTGGCGATTGATCCCAAGCGCTTCCAAGACTGAGGTTTCATGTTTCCATCTTAGCAAACTACGAGACATCTGTTTTATTCCTTGGTGGTAAAATAGAGTAAAACCCTTTCCCGAAATATCTAGGAGTCACCCTGGACACATAAAATGGCTCAACGGACAATATTCATTTTGATTCTCTTTCTAGAACATAAGTCAATACCAAAGCAAGGTTTATTGTTTTGGAGTGGAGTTTTGGACTCCCGAGGTACACTGGCATGCTCGTGACGTGGCTACATATGACGTAGCAAAGCGTCTTGCATGCAGGGCCGGATTTAAGAGTATGCCGCCTCTAGGCTAAAGTCCATTTGCCGCCCCCTCAATAGTTCATATTTGCTTAATACATTTGTTTTATACAACAAAAGGATCGAGTTCATTGGCGTTTTCATCCTTTTAAACATACAGTTCATTTAGTTTAGATAAAACTACAAATGTAATGGCTTACATAATACATGTTATAATAAAATTAGTTATCTACTTTTGTTTTTACTTACTTGTTTTAAGATTCGTTAAAAAATGAAACGGGTTTCGAACTTAATTAATTAATTTGTTCTTGGAGATCAGTGATCCTATTTTACACATATTTTTATAGTTTAATGCTAATCTTTGAATTAAATTGTCCTACGGTGAAATGAAATTACACAAAATGTAGTTAATTCCTGGTTTATTTGTTGAAAAATATACAAACTTCACTAAAACAACTCACCCCACGTAATCTTCGTGTTCAAATTTACATCGCTTCCTTACGAGATTTCTTAATGGCAAACTCGTTAATAATGTCCTCATGTGAAAGTGTTTTTATTGTATTTGCCTCAATACAAAGTAATGAAAGTGAGTTTAACCGTATTTCAGAAATACTAGTTCCTAACTCTTCTAAGGCAGGAAGAACTGTAGAAGGACTAAAACATATTTGTAAGTAACTGGTATTCTTAATTTCGCACGGAAAATATTATTAACGTGTGAAATACTTCATTTTAGCTTTTGAATGAATTGCTAAACTGCCGCCCCTGAAACTTTGCCACTCTAGACTGCAGCCTACTTAGCCTATTTAGAAATACGGCCCTGCTTGCATGGCCTTCTTAGTGTGTGCCTGCTACGCGTCTTGGTAGGTGTGCCTTTACCAACTGAAGAGCCCAATTGGCACACTGGGGCGAAACGCTAGCAATTTGTTGAGTTATGCAGGACATTTTTATCACTTTATGTGATATGCTATGCCGAGCGGGAGTGATGAGTCAACGGGAGGCAGATAAGCTGGCCACGCCGCCCAACTCGTGAGCGAGACTCACTGCACATCATTAGCCACGTGGCAAGGGTACCTACGACACATCTCATTTCGTTTCTCGACAAATGTCAATGAGTTTGTACACCAAACGCTGTAACATAATATTCAGATTGAAGATGATGATGATGATAATAATAATAATAATAATAATAATAATAATAATAATTACCGCTTGTTCAAGAGCAAGACTGACAGGCGCGTTGCCAAAGGCGCCCCACTTCTGGGGATGGCCTTCATGGTCCACACGACCATAGTAGAATCCTTAGAAGAAGTTACACCAGTAAACAACAGATTGATGAGCATGCGCTTCCGGTGCGCCAACAAAAAATATACACTGATCAACGCACACGCCCCCACTAACCAAAGTAACAAGAGCGATCCACAGTCCGCAGAAAAATTCTGGTCGACCCTTGACACAGTGATGTCCAAAGTCCCCAGGGATGACGTCAAACTCCTCATGGGCGACTTCAATGCACAGATCGGTAGAGAAAAGATGTACAGGAAAACAGTCGGAAACTATCCTGCACATAAATTCACAAATAAAAATGGCACACGACTCATAGCACTCTGCCAGCAGAATAACCTCAAGATCATGTCAACATCTCTTAGAAAACACCCTAGAAAACAGAAAACCTGGCGTTCTCCAGTCCAGCAGTTAGGTGAGTTCCAAATCGACCATGTGGCAATCTCATATCCAGTACAGAAGGAGATTCATGATGTACAGGTACGTAGAGGAGCCAACATTGACTCTGACCATTACCTAACCCGCGTCAAGGTCAAGTTCACCCCAAAGAGAACTTTCTGTAAGAAAACCCCGCTACCTAAATTTGACACAAAAAAGATCGCAGACTCTGGAGTGAAGGAAGCCTGGGAAAAAGAACATGCCAATGACTGGCAAAATTTCCACCGAAAAATCATAAAAACAGCACAAGCTCTCATTCCTTTGAAGAAGAATTCCAAACATCTTTGGTGGGATGTTGATTGTGAGAATGCACTCATTACCAGGAAATTGGCATATCAGAAATACAACAGTAAAAGATCCCCAGAAAATTACAGACTTTCCATGAAACACGAAAAGCAACCGCAAAAATTATCAGACAATCCAAGAGGAGATACCTGAAGGAACAGTTGGACTCCATTGAGGACAACTTCCGTAACTACAACGTAAGGGACTTCTACAGAACGTTTGCAGGACACATCAGAGGGTACACACCACCAAACCTTTGCTTCAGAAAATGTGATGGAAAATTAGCACTAACGAATAAGGAGAATTGCAAGGTGATGGCACAATACTTCTCTGATCTTCTCAACTGTCCAGAACCAATAGAGAGATTCTCAGAGTAAGAACCTACAGTCAAGAACGCACACTCATTACCTCCGACACAAGAGGAAGTTCACAGGCACATCCTCAAACTTAAGAACAACAGGACATCTGGTGAAGACGGCATAGTGGCCGAACTACTGATAAACCTAGGGCCACACTCACTTAGGGAACTCACACAGATTATCACTGACATGTGGACATCAGAAAAGCTACCAGATGAGTGGAAATGTGCATTGATCCACCCATTACACAAAAAAGGCGACCGCTCTGACGTAAACAATTACAGGGTCATTTCACTATTACAAGTTACGTACAAGATCCTCTCAGCGTGCCTACTCCAAAGGGCTCGGGACCAGCTGGAACACAAGATTGGCGAGTACCAGGCGGGATTTCGTCCTGGTCGCTCCTGCGCGGAACAAATCTTCAACATAAAAAGTTTATTGAAAATCAAAGCCCACAGGAATACTCCAGTTATATGTACCTTCGTTGACTTCAAGAAGGCATATGACTCCATTGACCGTCAGTCATTGTTCAACATCTTACACGAGCAAGGTTTGGATAGCAAGACCTTGCGATTGATCAAACAGACACTGACAGACACGACATCAAAAGTGAAATTCATGGGGGAAATCTCAGAACCATTTCAGATCAATACAGGTGTTCGCCAAGGTGACGGGCTCTCTCCGCTCCTCTTCAACCTAGTGCTGAACAAAGTTATCAAGGAATGGGAGAAAGAGCTGAGACTTCAAGGTTACTGGAGGCCAGTGCGACTAGGACGACCAAAGGACGAACTGGAGGTTGGATGTCTAGCCTTCGCGGATGATCTGGCTCTACTCTCAGATAACGAAACCACATCAATCAGACAGATAGAAGTACTCCAAGAGTGCGCCGAAAAAGTAGGACTACAGATCTCGTTCCAAAAGACAGAGTTTTTCTGTACGAAATTCGACAGACAGAATTTAAACACGAAATATGGCAAGATTAATAGAGTCGCCCACTTTAAATACCTAGGTGAAGTGCTTGAACCGACGGGAAAAGAGAAAATCGCGCAGAACACTAGGTTAATGAAAATGAAGAGAGCCTTATACAAGACACAGAGTGTCTACAACAAAAAATGTCTGTCCACATTCACTAAACTTCGTCATTACAACACGGTTATTAAACCTGAGGTGCTTTATGCTAGTGAGACGTTGACGTTACACACTAAGGGCGACTTGGAAAAATCCTCACAGAGGAAAGAAAAATAATAAGGAAAATAATTGGACCAAAGCACACAGATGAAGGATACAGGCTTCACTCCAGAGACACCACAGAGAAATTGTCCAACCTCGCAGCAGACATCAGAAAGAGGCGACTAAAATTTTACGGCCACATCAGCAGACTCCCACAAACCAGACTCAGCAACACAATTCTTAGATACATACAGCGGCTCAAGATTACTACACCCTGGATGATGCAAGTCAAAATTGATCTAGTAAAAGCACAGGTCGACCCAGAAGACGTCATAGACAAAAGCGTATTTAGACACAAAGTATACAAGTGGGAAGTGTTGTCAGAGAGAGCTGCACATGCAGCCAAAAGACCAAAGTGGACCGAAGAAAGGAAGAGGGCCTTTAGTGCACGAATGAAAGAGTACTGGAAAGACAGGAAGAACAAAAAGTCATGATTGCTTCGCGTGGTCTAATAGGCCTGTAACGTGTAAAATAAATAAATAAATAAATAAATAATAATAATAATAAATCGGGTCAACTACCCGGTGGCAGCCTTATTTTAATGTAGGCGATTCTTTCTATTGCAAGAGGAAAACGTTTGAGGGTATTTTAATGGTTGTTCTAAGGGCGAACCATCAGCCCTCACCTATGTGTACCCAACTGGGGTCCCATTTCCAAGTCTTACTCAACAGTAATTATTATTGTCAACATCCACTTGGGAAGCTCATGTGTCTGTTTCCACTGAGTTAACAGGTCGATTACTGTTGTGTCTACATCATTATCTGTCCAAGGAAAACACAGGAGCTAAACGTATGAAGGCAAATGCCTCTTTGAAAATAATTTCCATCTCCTACATACGTTCTTTCGATTCTTATCTTATTTTGTTCCCTTTCGATTTGATTGCTGCAATCGGTTGGTCAGGCCCTATAAACAGTGATAGCAGATCTTACCATCAGGGTATTATGCCATAGCCACAGATAAGACAATCGCACTGTGATGGACTATGACAGTTCATTTTCTGATTTCCATCAGTATAAATACATGAGCAATGAACGGACACTTCACTTAAGCGATATCCATCTCTGGTGGACAGATAAATAATTCAAGGCAGCCCCTTCGTGTCATACGGTGGCGATTTGTCGTCCAGTGATAAAAGTATTCCCCGTGTCTCTCTGGCTTCATGATTCTATCGTTGTGTTGACAGATCAATACCATTGTCTCTAGTGATTCGCTATGTGTAATATATTGTAGCTCCAGTACATTCGCAACTATTCTAAACGGTCTGTGTAAAAACCCTTCAACCGGATTATTGTGGATTGCCAGATTGGCGAGAAGTGTTTTCACCTTGTTATTATTGGGCGTAACATGTGGTGTTTCAAATAAATAAATAAATAAAAATAAACACTAATAGTGATACAAATAAAAAAGACAATGCGGCTTAGTAAATCAAAACTCTTCGGCTGATAAACATAGAAGTGTCGGTAAGAACGATAACAGCTCCTTTTTTGTGTGAAGTTCCTGACAGCTTACTTCAACTTGTGAAAGTAGACGAGGACAACATGCCAATATCAGAAGTAAATAAGTATTCAAGTTCGTACTCAACATGTTCTGAATTCCACACATGACCAGCGTTGTACAGCTGTCACAATAGTAGTGCAAAGAGCTTACAAACTCCATGATGAAGTAACAGCTTACGTGGCAATCAAAGACATAACCTATATTTTCAACAATGAAATATTGCGATATATTGTTGAATTCGTGTGCAAGACGACTCACATTCCTAAGAAACAGTTAACTACGATATCAAACCAACGAATAATGTGCGCGGCTTACTTCATTTGTTTTAGTCAAAGAGAAAGTTGATTGTCAAAAACGAAATACTCACGAAGTACCGGTATAACATACTTGAAAAGTATAAAACATGGCGTGATACTCTTCTTTCCTCTTGAATAGTGTTTTTGAATGAGCATCACTGATATACTGTAGGTTGTGTTAGCCTAACCTAAGGATCAGTGCTCAGCTAATCATGGCTCCAAACGACAAATATTGTTCCTAAGTACACGTGAAGCTAGGAGATCACTTCTGTTGTTCCCATGTATTCTGCTCGGGACTGGACGACACTGTCAGTGCTGCTATGTTTCCTAGCGGTGGATGCGCTAAGCAGGACTCTGCTGCAGCAGATAATTGGACATGACACAAGCACTGTCCATATTGACCGATTGAAGAGTATATTGCCGTGGTACTACCAATATTCTAAAACTATCACTATAATTGTGCTGGGCAATTCAGACAGGAATGTTGTTGACAGTGTTATAAGTTTGGTGGACAAGGCTGTGCTCATAATGGATACATCCAATGTGGGGGTTATTCGAAAACAAGACACCGTATTGATTGCTGACGAAGAGTCTGCGATTGGTCGATTCTTTCAGACGCAACCTTTGTGGCAGAGCAATACGTACTTGGTACTTTCAATAAGTGATAACTTATGTTCTCACGAAACCCAGACAATGAACACCATGTTAAACTCTTTATGGAAAAACGATGAAGTGGTGAATGCTATTCTTATGAGGTTATCTTGTAAAGTAGAGGTTGCATACCACAGACCTTTCTCTGTTTCTGACAATGAAAACTCTAGAGGCGATGTGCAGCAAGAAGGCTACAGGAGGAGGTTCCAGTCGCTGAATGGCCAGCTGTTCCGTGTGTCCATGTTTGCCAACCCTCCAACAGCGATATCACACGAGGATGGGCACTATGTTGGTGTAGACGGAATGGTGATGCGAACTCTGTCACGGTACATGAATTTCTCAAGCAAGATCGAGGCACCGGCTGACGGTACAGAGTATGGATACCAACTCGATAACGGGACATACCTAGGCGCCATTGGTGATGTCGTCTACAATAGAGCACACATGGCAGGCAATGCTCGATTCAGTATGTCGATCTCGGACGATATCGATTACGTACTGCCCTCGATATACACTGACGGTTTATGTGTAATTTTACCTAAGTCCAGGAAAATTCCTAAATGGCGAACCCTATTGACCACTTTCGCAATGGAAGTGTGGGTTGGAATGCTGGTGTCTTATTTCGTGGCTTCTGCAGTGCTCTACATCCTCCGCATTGCGGCTAAGAGAATCGAAAATACCTCAGTTGTGGTGAAATGCTCTACCAGTTTCGTTGACGTAGCCAATATGTTCATGTTGGACCCACTGCACAGGTTCGAAAAGTTCCTCCTATGGTCTCAGAGGTGGTTTATAAGTGGCGGACTGTTGTACAGCCTGGTGACAGCCAATGCCTTCCAGGGAATGCTCATAACAGCAATCACGGCGCCCAAATATCTCCCCGACATCAACACGTTGGAGCAGTTGGACAAGTCCGGTCTAGTTGTAGGGACAGACTACCCCGATATCGTCAACATGCTGAGTGACATTAGAGTGAAGGTGTTTGGGATGTCTGGAAGCGAGTTGGTGCGGTACGTGGCCAAGTACCAGAATATAGGCACCATCATCAGTGGTGTCGCAGGTAAAGTCGCTGAGGATGATTTCCTCGCTGAAGACGGTGCTCGATTATTGCATCTGGTTAAGGAGTGTCCGCGGAATTACTTCGTGTCTTTCATCCTTGCAGCAGGATCCCCACTCAGCTCTAGGATAGGCCAATTAGTGGAAGGACTAGTCCAAGGAGGGTTTATCCACCATTGGAAGTTGGAGGCTCGATACAATATCAGCCTTCCCTTACTCCTGCGCAAGCAATTCTCTGAAACTGACAAAGTGATCTCGCTCGATGATTTGGAGACCGTGTTCAGTATCTTCGTCTGTGGAGGGATACTCAGCATCGTGGTGTTTATTGTAGAACTGATAGTGTACCGGAGAAAACGTAGCAAACTACACATGCCGCTTGTTTTGTACAGGCATCGGTGATCTCAGCAACTGGGAAACTGGCAGACTAAACGTAGTACTGGTACCAATGTCAGAAATAAAATGCGTACGATAGTCTTCTAGAAACAAACCTACAAGTATAGTATAACCTTCACTTCCTCCAGGCCTCTCCTAAAGATAAAAGGTGAAGCCGTCGCCATCTTGGAAATTGGCAGAAATCCCACGGTGAAGATATTTGACCACACACGTTGCTAGATTAATAAGTGACTGAGCAATCTCGGTTGGCATAGTCACGTAATGTCCGCTAGTTCAAAGCCTTACCGCCACAATCGCTGTGGATGAGGGGCCGAGCAAAAGACAGCTATAAGTACTACTTTAGTCGACTTCATTACATTATTTTAACTCAACTTTTATATGTAACATGAAGATTAGTCAACAGCGTGCTTACCCCTAGCCCGCAGCTATCATGACTCTCCCGCTCAGTCACCAATTGGTCTATCACCGCTACACCATATACTACACTAGATGTACCCCCAATACTAAACCACTGACTATTGGACCAAGTGATTCGGGATTTCGTCAGTTTCGAAGATGGAGATAGGCGCCACTTGTTAACATCATATTATTTTGGACTGAGTGTCTATTTTGAATTAACGTAGACAGTTTAGCGCCGACATGTTACCATGGCAACAAGCGCAAGGGCACTTAGTTCCCACGCGTTGAAGCGTGCGCAAGGGCACTTAGTTCCCACGCGTTGAAGCGTGCGCAATACTATTAGGTAACTAGGTAGCTATGGCGTAGTCTGTGCGTCCTTTGCTGATTTAAATACGTCAACAATTCCAAAATGCCCCAACCTTTAACAATTGCATTGGAATATCGATTGCAGTTCCAAAGTGTCCCTTGACTCCAATATGGCGAACCTAATAAACAACAGTAACAAACGGTCCCTTGTCGCAATGAGCGGGTAAGCAAGCTACAAAGTTGCCCTTGTCAGTTGCGCAATATATCTGTTACAGTAGTTGATTCAAAGGTGAATTCTTTACTCTTTGCTTTGAGTTCAATAATACCTGTTGTCCAGTTGGTAGCAGTGTGTTCACAAATACAATCAAAACTTTGGAACTCCGACAATCAGAACATTTGTAATATTTCTGTGAAGTTTTGAAGCAGGTTACAAATTGCAATGTTTTCCGTGATTATTTAGTATACCGGTACTACAAAGACATCATCGTTTCAAATTTTGACACAGATAATGGAGATTTATCAGATGACGAGGGAGATCCGATGAAAGATGTTGATGATACAGTCCTGATTGTTCCTAATAACAATATATTCTGATTTCCAGTTTTATAAATAAATCATCCCACATAAGGCAATAAATTTTGGTTTCAGTAGCTGCTAAAGACGACGTGTAAACCTTACAGAACCGAAGTCTCCCTTGTCCATTGCATACTGTTCCAAAATGGCCCTGGGCAAAATGGTCGAAGAAATAAGGACAAAATTACAGCTTGCATCCTCAAAAAAAAAATGCTGAAGCACACATGGCAGAGAGAAGACATCCCGCTAGAATTTTAGGCCTACAGCACGGATGCCACTATAAACCGGAACTGGACCTACGCCGATCAGAAACTAAGACATGTGGTGATAAAGTTAGCAGTGCATGGGAATCACCATAAAATGTGTAAAAACATGTTCTACCACGCGCCAAATGAACTCTGCGTGTGTTCGTTATGTGACCAGTTCTGTGACATATATCACATCATACGATGTAATAAGAAGTTCCGTGACGAACTAAAGAGCCTATTTTTCTTAAATTTAAGTTTCATGCCAATGATTAATCTACAGTATATGAAACTATCTAGAATAATGACGAAATTAAGTTGGTAATATCGAAATATCAAATTAGTTCGAAATATACCTGGTATAATGTAGCCTGATAGAGCATTACAGATGGCAGCCCTGGTGACTGAATATATTCTTAGTTCCATCTCTTAAGGTATAGAATTTAAACAAGTAGTTCCGTAAAGAACTGTACAGCCTATTTTCATATATCCTGCTCATGTTAATTGCTTCTATCAACATACAAAATTTCAGTTTAATTGCTGTAACAGATTCGTAGATATTGAGAACCGTCTAAATATTTCAGATGGTCGCCAGGTTGGATTTTTATTTTTGTACTATTACATTAAGATTATTGTGTACGTGTGGTATTCAAACTGCAATCGCATGATTAGAACCACGGCCGTGTTAGAACACAAGAAGTAAAAACGAGATTCTAAAATTACGCATAGCAGCCATCTTGTGTTTATGCAAACAATTGAAATAAATTAGATGCCAGTGGATCAACATTTGTATAAGCATTTAACGTGCAACGTTTCACGAGTCTCGGATAGTTAATTCGCGAGAAACGTCCATTTAAAAATTTATACTTCGCGTCGCCGCCATGTTGGATTTGTGCTCACCAGGTTACTCAAAGTCCTATAGGTGAACATATGTTCATAGTCTCTATGAACAAAAAAAATCTGTTTGATTGCTGTAAAAGATTCATAGATATTGAGAACCGTCTAAATATTTCGGAAGCTCGCCATTTAGGATTGTTATATGTATAGGCCATAGAGTTATGTACCATTCAAGGACAATTATTGCCTAGGTTCATTATTCAAACTTTCACTTCGATCGCATGATTTCGACACAAGAAATAAAAACATAATTTTAAAATTTCGCACAGCCGCCATCTTGAGGTTATGTAAACAATTGAATTAAATTAGATGCCAGTGCATTACAATCTGCAAAATCATTTACTCTACCACATTTCACTGCGCTCAGAGAATTAAATCACGAGAAAAGTCTATTAAAATATTTCAAATTCGCTTGGTCGCCATGTTCGTTTTGTACTTTACAGGTTTATGAAATATACATAAGTAAACTTGTATCAGTACCCTTTATCACCGTACAAAATTGCAGGGTGATATCTGTAATAGTTTAGGAGATATAGAATGTCAGTGAAATATTTCGCACAGCCGCCATTTTGAGGTTATGTATACAATTGAACTAAATTAGACTCCAGTGCTTTACAATGTGTATAAACAATTGCTGTACCCAGTTTCATTACGTTTGGGTGGTTAAATCGCGAGAAAAGTATATTTAAATGTCTCAACTTCGCTTGGCCGCCACGTTGGACTTGTAGTCACCAGGTTTTTGAAAGTCTCATAGGTGAACTTCTAGTAGTGCTCTTTATCACCGTACTCAATTTCAGGGCGATATCGGTAATAGTTTCGGAGATATTGAATGCTAGTGAAATATTTCGCACAGCCGCCATGTTGGATTGGTGAGACTTAACAAAATTTGAAGGGCACGGTCGAGGTCGCCCGGAATAGCGCCATGAACTTACAGAGTTTCATTGAAATCGCTCCAGCCGTTTAGATTTTATTAGGGGAACACACACACACACACACCTCACACACACACACACACACACGCACACACACACACGGACAAAAGGTGATCTCATAAGCCTTTTTTTTTTTTTTTTTTTTCAAAATTGAAAATAGGCTAAAAATGGTTGAAGTCCAATGGACGTTACATGCAGTTACACATTGGATCTATCGGCACGCGTAAAAGCATGTTGGCAACAATGTGTGCTGGTCAGAAATAGCCTAATCTGAAATATTATGATATCTTGTTGTGCCAATTTTGGACGAAATCCCTTTGTTAGTATAGAAGTTACAAGTATTTTAAAATTGGACCTATCAGCAGGCATATAATCATGTTGGCAGCACTGACTTATATTAATTACTCTAAATTAATATAGAATGTCAGGTGCTATACGTGTGCAAAGTAAAGGGCTGTTGGCTTGCATACTTCCTGATATTAGGTTAAAAATATATAGACAGCATTTATTAACAGTTGGCAGCCCTGATTGCTCTTTAGAATACTTATAGTCATATCTGTTATGTTACATATAGCACATACGAAACTTGGTTGAAATCCAACTGATAGTATAGAAGTTACATGTATTTAAAAATTGGTCCTATCAGAGGGCTTAGACTCATGTTGGTAGAACTTGTTGTTGTCGTGTAGCCCCCTGAGAGGCCGAGTGCAGGTCTTTCTAGTCGACGCCCGTGGGCGACCTGCGCGTCGGGTTGAGAGATGGAATGGATGAAGATGAATGAAACTGGGCAAGGATGAGGAAGGAAACGGCCGTGGCCTGTCAGAAGGTACTGTCCCAGCATTTGCCTGGTGTTGAAAATGGGAAACCACGGAAAACCATTTCAAGGACAGCCGACGGTGGGGCTCGAACCCACGCGTCTACCGAGTCAGCAGAGAGCTTGGCCCCTTGACTGAAGTATATAAGTTACTCCTAAATTAATCTAAAATGTCAGGTACTATACGTGTGCATAGTTTAAAGCTGTCGGCTTGCATACTTTCTGATATATTGGTATTTGGATAAAAGAATATAGAGAGCAATTATTAACAGTTGGCAGCCCTGGTGGCTCTTAAGAATACACTCAGTCATATCTGTTTATGTACACATATTACATACAAAATTTGGTTGAAATCCAATTGATAGTGTAGAAGTTATAGGCATTTAAAAATTGGACTTATCGGAAGGCTTAAAATTATTTTGGCAACACTGTCATGTATGGCCTCCTGAAAATTATACTGAAATAGTGTTATCTACATGTGTGCCAATTTCGGAATAGCTCCCATGCATACCTTCCAAGATATTCAACAAGGAGCTCAAATTTCTAGTGCGTTTTTTTCAGCAGTTGGTAGCACTGACATCATTTTCAAATATGGACGTGAGATATTCTGCAATACATCTTTACTCGTACTAAATTTGGTTTCGATTTCTGCAGCCGTTTAGGAGTTGATAGGGGGGGGGGGGGGACACACACACACACACACAGCCAGACAGACAGAAGGACAGACAGACAGACAGACAGACAGACAGACAGATAGACACACATTATCCCGGATCGATCTCATAAGTCTACTTTTTCCCCATTTTTGCAAAATGTAAAAAGTAGGCTAAAAATAACCATAAAGCACTGTGCGATTATGGCAATGACAAAACATTCGTGCGCCTTTCTGTTAGACTAATAATAAAATGGCCCTTGTCCTTATTGCAGTTCCAAACGACGCCACGCCTTGTCCAAGTCAGTATTTTTAGCCTACTTTTCACATTTGGCAAAAATGAGGAAAAAGTAGACTTATGAGTTCGATCCGGGCAAATTTGTGTGTGTCTGTCTGTGTTTGTGTGTCACGCCCCCCCCCCCCCCCGTATCAACTCCTAAATGGCTGCAGCAATCGAAACAAAATTTAGTATGAGTAAAGATGTATACCGGAATATCTCAAGCCCATATTTGAAAATGATGTCAGTGCTACCAACTGCTGAAAAAACGCACTAGAAATTTGAGCTCCATGTTGGATATCTTAGAAGATATGCATGGGAGCTATTCCAAAATTGGCACACATGTAGATAACACTATTTCAGTTTAATTTCCAGGAGGCCATACATGACAGTGTTGCCAAAATAATTTTAAGCCTTCCGATAAGTCCAATTTTTAAATGCATATAACATCTACACTATTAATTGAATATCAACCAAATTTTGTATGTAATATGTGTACATAAACAGATATGACTGAGTGTATTCTTAAGAGCCACCAGGGCTGCCAACTGTTAATAATTATTGCTCTCTCTCTGTTTTCTTCATCCAAATACCAATATATCTGAAAGTATGCAACCCGATAGCTTTAAACTATGCACACGTATAGTACCTGACATTTTAGATTAATTTAGGAGTAACTTATATACTTCAGTTCTACCAACATGATTCTAAGCCTGCTGATAGGACCAATTTTTAAATACATGTAACTTCTATACTATCAGTTGGATGTCAACCAAATTTCGTATGTGCTATGTGTAACATAACAGATATGACTGTAAGTATTCTTAAGAGCAATCAGGGCTGCCAACTGTTAATAAATGCTGTCTATATTGTTTTACCCTAATATCAATATATCAGAAAGTATGCAAGCCAACAGCTCTATACTTTGCACACGTATAGCACTTGACATTCTAGATTAATTTAGAGTAATTAATATAAGTCAGTGCTGCCAACATAATTCTATGCTTGCTGATAGGTCCAATTTTAAAATGCATGTAATTTCTATACTAACAAATGGATTTCATCCAAAATTGGCGCAACAAGATATCATAATATTTCCGATTATTTCTAACCAGCATACGCATGACATTGTTGCCAACATGCTTTTACGCGTGCTGATAGATCCAATCTCTAACTGTATGTAACGTCCATTGGACTTCAACCAAATTTTGTTTTCTGTACCTTAAGAGATGGAACTAAGAATATATTCAGTCACCAGGGCTGCCAACTGTAGTGCTCTATTAGGCTAAATTATACTAGGAATATTTCGAACTAATTAGACATTTCTATATTACCAACTTAATTTCGTCATTATTCTAGATAGGTTCATATACTGTACAATAATCATTGGCATAAAAAGTAGGCTTTTTAGTTCGTCACGGAACTTCTTGTTATATTATGATGCCTTGAAGTCTATACGCTGTAATTCCACCAAATTAATAGTAATGCGGTAGGTGTACAAAACGGGTTGTGTGCTCAGCGCCTTCCGACATGTTTCATTTCTTGGACGAGAAGCCCTCATATCAATGATTCTGTTTTGGTTCTGAATTCGGAGTTAACAATGCAGTGTAAGTTATAAGAGCTTTGTGTCTCACTGATTGCCAAAGAGTTTCGAATACTATTACTACACTCGGTTGTACTTTCGTCTCCATCAAGGGATAAGCTACATTTGATAGTAGGGTCTATACATCCCGAATGACATCCAGCTAACATGAGAATCAGCTGTTGGTTCTCCAAAGAAGTTGTATCATCCATTACAATGCATTACTTGAGCAACAGCTGAGGATCATCATGGCAAAATTGTGTACCTCTCCTACTTCCAACCTCTCCGTTCAGGTTCTTACTTTAACAATAGTGAATAGCTACATCTTACCCAGACATTATACCACACTCCCCAATAAACATTTACGTTGCAACTCGACGAGGTGGTACGTAATACCCAAGGGGCTATGAACACACCATCACTCACTTCTGAGCGACTCAATTTAGCACTGTAATTGGGTTTAAGTAGAGCGATCCCTGTTATTTGCCCATCCAGCTACATGTTTAATCCAGCGAGTGTCCGGTGTTGCCTTTGTCTCACACATACACTAAACCTGTTCATTGCTTTGGTTAACGTCCACCATGATGGTAGTTCAGGTTTCTGCCAGGCGGTAGGTAACGGCTATTCTCAGAGTATGCAGCAACAGGTAAACCAACTGATGGTAAGTGGCTCTCCCAGCGGTGAAACACTGGGAGGAAGAAGACAGTGGTGCCAAATAAGCAGGTTGGTACAAGTAGGTGTAGCTAAAACAAACCAAAATACTTTAATCTTTATCAAAGAGTCGTTAGGTCGTGTTATGTACATTGGAAGCCTCAACAGATCTAATTGGCTCTTATGAGGGAGCGACACCTCTAGCGTTTGGTTCTCATCTAAATGTGAGGGACTGCACGAAGGTTATTAACCGGAATATATTTACTCCGTTGTAATAACTAATTATACATCATTTTTTTGTTTTACAAGCGATCTAAAAATTCAAACATAAAATAGGCACTTGTTGGGTGACTCTTTCAGCAAAGTCGCGGCTTCTATTCCCGGGGGAGGAAGTCGCAATTTTGGTCCAAGTCGTCTCGTGAAAAATCTCTCGTATCGCGTTTGCTGATTAAAAAATAAAAATGATTAAATGTCGGCTACAAGTAGAGTTCTGGTTTTCACTGCCACATAGCAGTCGATATTGGAGAGCAGATCACCTGAACTGCAGTTGTGGTCACACGATTACAGTGCCATTGGGGCTGATGACCAAGATGTCTCACAGACAGCAAGCTTTAGGACGCTCTTTATTAACCAGCTATTATTTAATTCTATTTGCTTTTCTTCTGTTGGAAAACAATGCTATTTGAAATTATTTGAATCCTTCATCATGTTGGTGAGTGTCTTGGTTTCTCTCCACCGTGTAGCAACACTCATCTTCAGACAATGGCGTACCGACGGGTTTAGGGTTTAAGCTCCCCCAGAGTTATGTCTTTACTTGAACCTTTGTATTGTCCCATCTATCACCTGTTTTACGCTACCGCTGCACAGTGGGTCAAAATCGAAATCTAGGGAGACAAGATTATTTTTACGTTTTAATCATGAATTGAGGCGATGGGTGCAATAACCACTTAAGTCTGAAAACACTGTTTTGAGAAAATCACTCCTAAAGTTTTGAAACACTGTAAATGTCTGAGTTTTTCATTTATGGATATGTTGATTTATACACACCATTTAAAGATAGTCCGTAACAATATATCAATGTCACTGTGAATTTAAACTTTACCAGTTCTTAAATATTTCAATTTAAATATGGATTGACATAAGTCGTTATTGCAGAGACTGAAAATCAGCATCTTAAATTACCATTTATGGATAGTAGATTCGTTCAAATTTATTTAATTCGAAAAAACATCTACTGTGTACTGCACAATAAATATATTTTATAATAAAATTATAATATATATTCAGTATATATAAAATTAACACCAGAAACGTAATTTTGAAACTATTATTTTAATAAGGCACTTTTGAAAGTATCACTGCATTTATTTTACCTAAAAAGAAATAAAAAGTTGTCCAATCACAGCCATTTTTATAATCCTGTGTAATTAGTACATTTAAATTCAAACGGATATGCAGATAAGGCTTAGAATGGTTACATTCATGCATGAACTCTGGTTCTGTTTAACCAATTTCAATCAGAAAATAATGATTAAATGAATAGATATACACCGGCATTGCCTTGATAGGATAGGCTAAGTGAAGTAAAACTGTATTTAAATAATAATAATAATAATAATAATAATAATAATAATAATAATAATAATAATAATAATAATAAAGCAACAGGAGTTTATGGACATTCAATGGTTTCCTCAGCCTCACTGATTTCACTTTGGAGTTCACTTTCTTCCACAACAGTCTCTTTCTCTAATATGTGCTTAAGTGCATCTGCAATCTCCAGTGATTTTCTTTGGGGAAAAATGAGTGGCAGTTTCTCTTGCAACAATTTTCAGTGTAACTAAATACTTTCTTGGAAACCTTCTTGCCAATAGAACTCGCATAGCTATCACCACGATTCCTCTTGGCTTTGTTCTGCACGCGTTTCCAAGAGTCTCGCTAAAGTGATCTCTTCTTTCCTTTATTCTGCATTTCCAAATCCGATCCTTCATTTAACTTCTCATGTTTACTATCATCCGACTGATCACACATCTTTACAGAATAACAATAACAAAACCACACGCAACAGTTACAAGACAACACTCACTGGTTCCCGCGCGTGTGCGATACCGGCGCTCGAAGCGCCTAAGTCGGCCAAGCTGTTCGCCGGAAGAACGACTTGCTACACAGCTGTATATAATGCAAGCTCCTGCCATCTAGAGTTGACATAACGAAATAATATTTGGAGGATAGATGAAGAACACATTGGGGATTACAAAACTGCATTCGCCGGATAAACGACTTAAGTCCACTTAAGTGGTTATTGCACCCAGCGCCTCAATTTAGAGTGAAAGCAACGTATATAATTTGTTTACTTCATAATAAATATCAGCTAAGACCTTTTTTAAGCTACGTCTACACACACAAGAAATTGTCTATGGATAGAGCATTCAGTTATCTCTTCAGAACAATTTTCTACCCCTAATTTACTTTTAACAAAATCACAAAGTTCCACTTTTGGCATAATCGTCGAATCCAGTGCTTCAAACAGTTGTAAACGTGTGAGAACTGGTTGCGCGGCATCTTCTAAAACGTCAAATAACTAAGTAAGTTGCAAAAAATCTTATAACAGGCGTAAACTACAAGACTTTATCTACATTTTAACATTAAGTAGAAAGTGACGCAGAGTGACGCGACATACTAAACATCTAAGTGAAAATATAATTTTAAAAATAATAGTTAAATATTATATAATGCAAATATAGCTAAAATTACGTAACAATTACGCCCATTAATAACTGAATCACGTTACAACGATCTTACCTCCAGCTGCTTGTTCCATCTTAAATCATCACACTAACCTCAAATACAACCAAACCACAGCCACTTACATTCACCCTCCAATTCAGACTGCTCGAACAGTGGTGACAGATTTACACCAAGATGCGTTTATATCCCAGAATAGTGAGCGGCAATTATATGAGAATGCTGTAGACGTAATAAATATTGTTTTTTTTTTTTATTATGAAAATAAATAATTTTGTCCTCCTAGATTTCGATTTTGTCCCACTGTGCGCTAGTGAGGCGTCTTAACTCCTGTATATATTTTAAAAGTGATCATGTTCGTCCTTGGTAAATGCCCTTCACTCTACTCACAGCGAGTCTTCACCTTCAGCGATGAAGCGAGCCATGGATCAGAATTGCTGTTGAAGTGTGCGATTGGTAACCTTTACTATGTCGCTTCAGGATGCTTTCATTGACTGTTCGTTTCGTTAAATATAATTCAGTACATGAGGGGGTGTATGAGGCCCCTTAATGAATTCCAAATTAAAAGCTCGCGAAATGCAGATGAGTTTGCCTCCAGCTTCTCAGTTGAGTGTTGCGTGATGTTAAGGGGATGGTTTTCGCCATTCAGTCATACAGGACAAACAGCAGGAAACAGTTGAGTAACGTGTGGTCTCCACTTTCTGAGTGAACAATAATGTTCATAAACGAGGAAATCGCTTCCCTTACTTGAGTAGTTTAGTTGCAAACCCAGATACATCCACTTTTTTTCGAAATGCAGGTTTTGCTATTTTTTTTTATAACTTTATATGATTCTACACCTTGGCCTTAAACGCCGAGCGTCAAAAACAGATAGATCCTTCGTTTTTCATTGAACAAAAATACGGCTTGGTTGCAAATGCAGATAAGTGACGGCACTTCAGAATCAAAACCAGTTACATCAACAAGCAATGCTCACACGTTCACTGCGCAACGAAAATTGCCGCCTAGGTGCAGCTGTTTGTTTTTATCGCAGTTCGGATTGCATTGTCTTTGGTGTGTAATTGATATTCCAGTTAACAATGGACTGTGTTCCAAGTGAAAACCATGATCGTCCACGGAAAAAGCAGCGGAATGAATCTCAGTGGTCCCGTGCTGCACAAAAGCACAAATTGGCAATTACAAAAGTGTTTGTAAAAGAAATAAGAAAGTGGCGGATATCAGATCACCATCCATAATACAGCCGGGTGTTCAAGTGTCACCATTGAAAATAGGGGATGTAAGAGCTTTTGTTTACTAAACATTTCGGCAATGACTGGAAATCTCTTAACACATTGTCATATTACGTCAATATTGTAGACAGGTTCGAGAACTTAACTGAAAGTGAACATCATTCTACTAATGTCGAAGATTGTGTGTGTGAGAACGCTTCTAAAATAATGACCTTGTTGTTCAAGTTTCAAAATTGACATCTGACATGTTTCAGTGTTGTGATATTCTCTTTTGTAAATCAAGACTATTTTGTTCAAAATGGTATTAGTTTCTGTCATTGGTATTTTCTAAACTACTAAGCATTCAGAAACTTTAGTACAAATGTGATATTGTATCAGTTTCACTGTAAATGTAAATGTTGTTTGTCCAGGTGAATGTGTTTTTGTTTTCAAAACCAGGTAAGTCTTAAAAGTTATTCTCAAATCCAGATAGATCGCAAACATATTCTCGATTGTCGCACAATATAATGCTCACATTCTTCAAGTTCTTACAGGATCACTACATTACATCAGCTAATGATTGCCCCAAATATCAAACTTGTGCCTTTTCAGAGATTGGAATGAAACGTTTTTTCTTGTCTCCTGAAAAGTTTTCTTTTTGTGATGTATCTGGTTTTGAAACTAAACGACTCATTTGAAATATCTCGACACGCCACTGCTCGCTTGTCCTGTTTTCACCGATTGGGGAACCATCTTGCATGAAACTATTAGGATGTATCTGCCTTCTATATCACTACTAAATATCAATCCATATAAAATCACCAATCACGTGTAAATAAAACGTAGGTTTCGTTTAGCCTTGCATTGCTATGAGCCTCATAATAAGGCATATTTCATACTGCTACGACCACCCAGGCCCGAGAAAAAGTTTTGAACAAGAACTATTTTCAGAACCGTCAGATACATTAAAACTCCATATAGCATACAAGTTAACAATAACAATAAGTTCCTTCAAGACGTATTAAAGTTTCATCACGATCTGATTAATACTTTTAATGTAATGATCTTTCTAAGTGAGCGCTCCGTTAAGGTCTACCCACAATACGCTGTCGGTAGACGGTAGTGGGCAGACGGTAGACGGCAGATGAAGTCAGAAGGCGGTAGTTCAAAACATAGCCACCCACAATACGCAGTCGTTAAAATGCTAGGAGTAAATAATAACTTGACTTTCATTTATGCCTTGAGAAGGTTGTCATTGTCGACAACCTAACCTAAAATTTGCAAGGATGCATGACTTGGAGCGGTACGGTTTATTTTTATTGCTGCTAACTGGTACAGCATTGTTAAAATTGAGGAAAAATACTCGTACATCCAGTAGACCCTCTTGTAAATAATTAATAACAAATCCAACTCTGAATTAGGCCTACTGTTTTTTTAAACTGAATTGTTTTTGTGTAGCTGGTCATTTGTGATTGAACGCCCGAGGGCTCCCAACACGTTCAATCTATTACTACATCATTTCCTAATTTATTTTTCGCCATTACAAAACGTATTTTGGCTAATGTCAGTACCGGTAGGCTCTACTTTAGAAAATGTTTTCGTACGATGAGCTCTCATTCAGCGTTACCTTCCGCTGCATTACATTTGCAACAAAGGAAAACATTATAATCAATGAACAGTTTCCTTTTAGATATGTGGGCTCACTCACATGATCAATTAATATATCTTCTATCCCAGTCATCATATTTGTATATACTGTAATTATGCGAGGAATATACCGCGAATACAACTAGTGAACTACACAGCTGATGACGACAAAGTGACGCCATCTTGTGATCTTTTCTCATTGGCTCTCAAATATGCAGTTGGCTGTCAAAGATAAAATTGGCGACAGCGACCACACGCTGTCGATTGTCAACTATCTACTACCGACAAGCAACCTCACATTGTGAATGACGCCATAAGAGAGCACGGGTCAGCCTTCAACTACAGTCTGTCGTCTGCCGACAGCGCATTGTGAGTAGAGCTTTAGACTTGGTAAAAAACCGGCACTTTTTCGTTCAATCAGCTATAACATTTTAACGGGTTACAATACGAATGTTTACTCTACATAGCTAAACGCAGAAAGGAAACGTTCGGTGTATTTTTTTATGTAAGACTACGGTTAACGGTTTTAAAAGAGGAGAATTGAGGCATTTGAAATGTGGTGTTACAGGAGGATGATGAAGATCAGATGGGTAGATAGGGTTACAAACGAAGAGGTATTAAGGCGAGTGGGAGAGGAGAGATGTTTCTGGCGACTGCTAATGAAGAGAAGAGATAGGTTGGTAGGACACATACTAAGACACCCAGGAATAGCAAGCTTAGTTATGGAAGGAAGGGTCGAGGACAAGAACTGTAGGGGTAGACCAAGGTTAGAATATGTTAAACAGATTGCCTCGGATGTAGGGTGTGGTAGCTATGTAGAGATGAAACGATTAGCTCAGGACAGGGAGGTATGGAGAGCTGCATCAAACCAGTCAAAAGACTGAAGACTAAAACAACAACTCGAGTATCGATACTGTTTTCCTCGACTGTAGGCAACGTCACCGAGCAAACACTGTTAAAATATTGCGACACTGCGCTTCCATTGTTTGTCCACGCAATATGGCTCCCAAATTGGTCTATAAATTATAAACTTAGAAATAGTCGTCGATTATATATTATGGATAAGAATAAATAACAGGCACTTTGATAGGAAGTGGGTGTAATTAGATGGAGCGTAAGGCAAGGAAACTAGTAATGGCGCCATTCCGGAATTGAGCGCTGGTTCACTTACTCCAGCTAGATGATGGAGCGTAAGGCAAGGAAACTAGTAATGGCGACATTCCGGAATTGAGCGATGGTTCACTTACTCCAGCTAGATGATGGAGCGTAAGGCAAGGAAACTAGTAATGGCGACATTCCGGAATTGAGCGATGGTTCACTTACTCCAGCTAGATGATGGAGCGTAAGGCAAGGAAACTAGTAATGGCGCCATTCCGGAATTGAGCGCTGGTTCACTTACTCCAGCTAGATGATGGAGCGTAAGGCAAGGAAACTAGTAATGGCGACATTCCGGAATTGAGCGATGGTACACTTACTCCAGCTAGATGATGGAGCGTAAGGCGAGGAAACTAGTAATGGCGACATTCCGGAATTGAGCGCTGGTTCACTTACTCCAGCTAGATGATGGAGCGTAAGGCAAGGAAACTAGTAATGGCGACATTCCGGAATTGAGCGATGGTTCACTTACTCCAGCTAGATGATGGAGCGTAAGGCAAGGAAACTAGTAATGGCGACATTCCGGAATTGAGCGATGGTTCACTTACTCCAGCTAGATGATGGAGCGTAAGGCAAGGAAACTAGTAATGGCGCCATTCCGGAATTGAGCGCTGGTTCACTTACTCCAGCTAGATGATGGAGCGTAAGGCAAGGAAACTAGTAATGGCGACATTCCGGAATTGAGCGATGGTACACTTACTCCAGCTAGATGATGGAGCGTAAGGCGAGGAAACTAGTAATGGCGACATTCCGGAATTGAGCGCTGGTTCACTTACTCCAGCTAGATGATGGAGCGTAAGGCAAGGAAACTAGTAATGGCGACATTCCGGAATTGAGCGATGGTTCACTTACTCCAGCTAGATGATGGAGCGTAAGGCAAGGAAACTAGTAATGGCGACATTCCGGAATTGAGCGATGGTTCACTTACTCCAGCTAGATGTTGGAGCGTAAGGCAAGGAAACTAGTAATGGCGACATTCCGGAATTGAGCGCTGGTTCACTTACTCCAGCTAGATGTTGGAGCGTAAGGCAAGGAAACTAGTAATGGTGACATTCCGGAATTGAGCGCTGGTTCACTTACTCCAGCTAGATGTTGGAGCGTAAGGCAAGGAAACTAGTAATGGCGACATTCCGGAATTGAGCGCTGGTTCACTTAATCCAGCGAGATGATGGAGCGTAAGGCAAGGAAACTAGTAATGGCGACATTCCGGAATTGAGCGCTGGTTCACTTACTCCAGCTAGATGATGGAGCGTAAGGCAAGGAAACTAGTAATGGCGACGTTCCGGAATTGAGCGCGGGTTCACTTACTACAGCTAGATGATGGATCGTAAGGCAAGGAAACTAGTAATGGCGACATTCCGGAATTGAGCGATGGTTCACTTACTCCAGCTAGATGATGGAGCGTAAGGCAAGGAAACTAGTAATGGCGACATTCCGGAATTGAGCGATGGTTCACTTACTCCAGCTAGATGATGGAGCGTAAGGCGAGGAAACAAGTAATGGCGACATTCCGGAATTGAGCGATGGTTCACTTACTACAGCTAGATGATGGAGCGTAAGGCAAGGAAACTAGTAATGGCGACATTCCGGAATTGAGCGATGGTTCACTTACTCCAGCTAGATGATGGAGCGTAAGGCGAAGAAACTAGTAATGGCGACGTTCCGGAATTGAGCGATGGTTCACTTACTCCAGCTGGATGATGGAGCGTAAGGCAAGGAAACTAGTAATGGCGACATTCCGGAATTGAGCGATGGTTCACTTACTCCAGCTAGATGATGGAGCGTAAGGCAAGGAAACTAGTAATGGCGACATTCCGGAATTGAGCGATGGTTCACTTACTCCAGCTAGATGATGGAGCGTAAGGCGAGGAAACTAGTAATGGCGACATTCCGGAATTGAGCGATGGTTCACTTACTCCAGCTAGACGATGGAGCGTAAGGCGAGGAAACTAGTAATGGCGACATTCCGGAATTGAGCGATGGCTCACTTACTCCAGCTAGATGATGGAGCGTAAGGCAAGGAAACTAGTAATGGCGACATTCCGGGATTGAGCGATGGTTCACTTACTCCAGCTAGATGATGGAGCGCAAGGCGAGGAAACTAGTAATGCCGACATTCCGGAATTGAGCGCTGGTTCACTTACTCCAGCTAGATGATGGAGCGTAAGGCGAGGAAACTAGTAATGGCGACATTCCGGAATTGAGCGATGGTTCACTTACTACAGCTAGATGATGGAGCGTAAGGCGAGGAAACTAGTAATGGCGACATTCCGGAATTGAGCGATGGTTCACTTACTCCAGCTAGATGATGGAGCGTTAGGCAAGGAAACTAGTAATGGCGACATTCCGGAATTGAGTGATGGCTCACTTACTCCAGCTAGATGATGGAGCGTAAGGCGAGGAAACTAGTAATGGCGACATTCCGGAATTTAGCGCTGGTTCACTTACTCCAGCTAGATGATGGAGCGTAAGGCAAGGAAACTAGTAATGGCGACATTCCGGAATTGAGCGCTGGTTCACTTACTCCAGCTAGATGATGGAGCGTAAGGCAAGGAAACTAGTAATGGCGACATTCCGGAATTGAGCGCTGGTTCACTTACTCCAGCTAGATGAAGAAGCGTAAGGCAAGGGAACTAGTAATGGCGACATTCCGGAATTGAGCGATGGTTCACTTACTCCAGCTAGATGATGGAGCGTAAGGCAAGGGAACTAGTAATGGCGACATTCCGGAATTGAGCGATGGTTCACTTACTCCAGCTAGATGATGGAGCGTAAGGCGAGGAAACTAGTAATGGCGACATTCCGGAATTGAGCGATGGATCACTTACTCCAGCTAGATGATGGAGCGTAAGGCAGGGAAACTAGTAATGGCGACATTCCGGAATTGAGCGATGGTTCACTTACTACAGCTAGATGATGGAGCGTAAGGCAAGGAAACTAGTAATGGCGACATTCCGGAATTGAGCGATGGTTCACTTACTCCAGCTAGATGATGGAGCGTAAGGCAAGGAAACTAGTAATGGCGACATTCCGGAATTGAGCGCTGGTTCACTTACTACAGCTAGATGATGGAGCGTAAGGCAAGGAAACTAGTAATGGCGACATTCCGGAATTGAGCGCTGGTTCACTTACTACAGCTGGATGATGGAGCGTAAGGCAAGGAAACTAGTAATGGCGACATTCCGGAATTGAGCGCTGGTTCACTTACTCCAGCTAGATGATGGAGCGTAAGGCAAGGAAACTAGTAATGGCGACATTCCGGAATTGAGCGCTGGTTCACATACTCCAGCTAGATGATGGAGCGTAAGGCAAGGAAACTAGTAATGGCGACATTCCGGAATTGAGCGCTGGTTCACTTACTCCAGCTAGATGATGGAGCGTAAGGCAAGGAAACTAGTAATGGCGACATTCCGGAATTGAGCGATGGTTCACTTACTCCAGCTGGATGATGGAGCGTAAGGCGAGGAAACTAGTAATGGCGACATTCCGGAATTGAGCGCTGGTTCACTTACTCCAGCTAGATGATGGAGCGTAAGGCAAGGAAACTAGTAATGGCGACGTTCCGGAACTGAGCGCTGGTTCACTTACTCTAGCTAGATGATGGAGCGTAAGGCAAGGAAACTAGTAATGGCGACATTCCGGAATTGAGCGATGGTTCACTTACTCCAGCTAGTTGATGGAGTGTAAGGCAAGGAAACTAGTAATGGCGACATTCCGGAATTGAGCGATGGTTCACTTACTCCAGCAAGATGATGGAGCGTAAGGCGCGGAAACTAGTAATGGCGACATTCCGGAATTGAGCGATGGTTCACTTACTCCAGCTATATGATGGTGCGTAAGGCAAGGAAACTAATAATGGCGACGTTCCGGAATTGAGCGCTGGTTCACTTACTCCAGCTAGATGATGGAGCGTAAGGCAAGGAAATTAGTAATGGCGACATTCCGGAATTGAGCGATGGTTCACTTACTCCAGCTAGATGATGGAGCGTAAGGCAAGGAAACTAGTAATGGCGACATTCCGGAATTGAGCGATGGTTCACTTACTACAGCTAGATGATGGAGCGTAAGACAAGGAAACTAGTAATGGCGACATTCCGGAATTGAGCCATGGTTCACTTACTCCAGCTAGATGATGGAGCGTAAGGCGAGGAAACTAGTAATGGCGACATTCCGGAATTGAGCGCTGGTTCACTTACTCCAGCTAGATGATTGAGCGTAAGGCGAGGAAACTAGTAATGGCGACATTCCGGAATTTAGCGATGGTTCACTTACTACAGCTAGATGATGGAGCGTAAGGCGAGGAAACTAGTAATGGCGACATTCCGGAATTGAGCGATGGTTCACTTACTCCAGCTAGATGATGGAGCGTAAGGCAAGGAAACTAGTAATGGCATCATTCCGGAATTGAGCCCTGGTTCACTTACTCCAGCTAGATGATGGAGCGTAAGGCAAGGAAACTAGTAATGGCGACATTCCGGAATTGAGCGATGGTTCACTTACTCCAGCTAGATGATGGAGCGTAAGGCGAGGAAACTAGTAATGGCGACATTCCGGAATTGAGCGCTGGTTCATTTACTCCAGCTAGATGATGGAGCGTAAGGCAAGGAAACTAGTAATGGCGACATTCCGGAATTGAGCGATGGTTCACTTACTCCAGCTATGTGATGGAGCGTAAGGCGAGGAAACTAGTAATGGCGACATTCCGGAATTGAGCGCTGGTTCACTTACTCCAGCTAGATGATGGAGCGTAAGGCAAGGAAACTAGTAATGGCGACATTCCGGAATTGAGCGATGGTTCATTTACTCCAGCTAGATGATGGAGCGTAAGGCAAGGAAACTAGTAATGGCGACATTCCGGAACTGAGCGCTGGTTCACTTACTCCAGCTAGATGATGGAGCGTATGGCAGGGAAACTAGTAATGGCGACATTCCGGAATTGAGCGATGGTTCACTTACTCCAGCTAGATGATGGAGCGTATGGCAAGGAAACTAGTAATGGCGACATTCCGGAATTGAGCGATGGTTCACTTACTCCAGCTAGATGATGGAGCGTATGGCAAGGAAACTAGTAATGGCGACATTCCGGAATTGAGCGCTGGTTCACTTACTCCAGCTAGATGATGGAGCGTAAGGCAAGGAAACTAGTAATGGCGACATTCCGGAATTGAGCGCTGGTTCACATACTCCAGCTAGATGATGGAGCGTAAGGCAAGGAAACTAGTAATGGCGACATTCCGGAATTGAGCGCTGGTTCACTTACTCCAGCTAGATGATGGAGCGTAAGGCAAGGAAACTAGTAATGGCGACATTCCGGAACTGAGCGATGGTTCACTTACTCCAGCTAGATGATGGAGCGTAAGGCGAGGAAACTAGTAATGGCGACATTCCGGAATTGAGCGCTGGTTCACTTACTCCAGCTAGATGATGGAGCGTAAGGCAAGGAAACTAGTAATGGCGACGTTCCGGAACTGAGCGCTGGTTCACTTACTCCAGCTAGATGATGGAGCGTAAGGCAAGGAAACTAGTAATGGCGACATTCCGGAATTGAGCGATGGTTCACTTACTCCAGCTAGTTGATGGAGTGTAAGGCAAGGAAACTAGTAATGGCGACATTCCGGAATTGAGCGATGGTTCACTTACTCCAGCAAGATGATGGAGCGTAAGGCGCGGAAACTAGTAATGGCGACCTTCCGGAATTGAGCGATGGTTCACTTACTCCAGCTATATGATGGTGCGTAAGGCAAGGAAACTAATAATGGCGACGTTCCGGAATTGAGCGCTGGTTCACTTACTCCAGCTAGATGATGGAGCGTAAGGCAAGGAAATTAGTAATGGCGACATTCCGGAATTGAGCGATGGTTCACTTACTCCAGCTAGATGATGGAGCGTAAGGCAAGGAAACTAGTAATGGCGACATTCCGGAATTGAGCGATGGTTCACTTACTACAGCTAGATGATGGAGCGTAAGGCAAGGAACCTAGTAATGGCGACATTCCGGAATTGAGCGATGGTTCACTTACTACAGCTAGATGATGGAGCGTAAGGCAAGGAAACTAGTAATGGCGACATTCCGGAATTGAGCCATGGTTCACTTACTACAGCTAGATGATGGAGCGTAAGGCGAGAAAACTAGTAATGGCGACATTCCGGAACTGAGCGCTGGTTCACTTACTCCAGCTAGATGATGGAGCGTAAGGCAAGGAAACTAGTAATGGCGACATTCCGGAATTGAGCGATGGTTCACTTACTCCAGCTAGATGATGGATCGTAAGGCAAGGAAACTAGTAATGGCGACATTCCGGAACTGAGCGCTGGTTTACTTACTCCAGCTAGATGATGGAGCGTAAGGCGAGGAAACTAGTAATGGCGACATTCCGGAATTGAGCGCTGGTTCACTTACTCCAGCTAGATGATTGAGCGTAAGGCGAGGAAACTAGTAATGGCGACATTCCGGAATTTAGCGATGGTTCACTTACTACAGCTAGATGATGGAGCGTAAGGCGAGGAAACTAGTAATGGCGACATTCCGGAATTGAGCGATGGTTCACTTACTCCAGCTAGATGATGGAGCGTAAGGCAAGGAAACTAGTAATGGTAACATTCCGGAATTGAGCCCTGGTTCACTTACTCCAGCTAGATGATGGAGCGTAAGGCAAGGAAACTAGTAATGGCGACATTCCGGAATTGAGCGATGGTTCACTTACTCCAGCTAGATGATGGAGCGTAAGGCAAGGAAACTAGTAATGGCGACATTCCGGAATTGAGCGGTGGTTCACTTACTCCAGCTAGATGATGGAGCGTAAGGCGAGGAAACTAGTAATGGCGACATTCCGGAATTGAGCGCTGGTTCATTTACTCCAGCTAGATGATGGAGCGTAAGGCAAGGAAACTAGTAATGGCGACATTCCGGAATTGAGCGATGGTTCACTTACTCCAGCTATGTGATGGAGCGTAAGGCGAGGAAACTAGTAATGGCGACATTCCGGAATTGAGCGCTGGTTCACTTACTCCAGCTAGATGATGGAGCGTAAGGCAAGGAAATTAGTAATGGCGACATTCCGGAATTGAGCGATGGTTCACTTACTACTGCTAGATGATGGAGCGTAAGGCAAGGAAACTAGTAATGGCGACATTCCGGAATTGAGCGATGGTTCACTTACTCCAGCTAGATGATGGAGCGTAAGGCAAGGAAACTAGTAATGGCGACATTCCGGAATTGAGCGATGGTTCACTTACTCCAGCTAGATGATGGAGCGTAAGGCGAGGAAACTAGTAATGGCGACATTCCGGAATTGAGCGCTGGTTCATTTACTCCAGCTAGATGATGGAGCGTAAGGCAAGGAAACTAGTAATGGCGACATTCCGGAATTGAGCGATGGTTCACTTACTCCAGCTATGTGATGGAGCGTAAGGCGAGGAAACTAGTAATGGCGACATTCCGGAATTGAGCGCTGGTTCACTTACTCCAGCTAGATGATGGAGCGTAAGGCAAGGAAACTAGTAATGGCGACATTCCGGAATTGAGCGATGGTTCACTTACTACAGCTAGATGATGGAGCGTAAGGCAAGGAAACTAGTAATGGCGACATTCCGGAATTGAGCGATGGTTCACTTACTCCAGCTAGATGATGGAGCGTAAGGCAAGGAAACTAGTAATGGCGACATTCCGGAATTGAGCGCTGGTTCACTTACTACAGCTAGATGATGGAGCGTAAGGCAAGGAAACTAGTAATGGCGACATTCCGGAATTGAGCGCTGGTTCACTTACTACAGCTGGATGATGGAGCGTAAGGCAAGGAAACTAGTAATGGCGACATTCCGGAATTGAGCGCTGGTTCACTTACTCCAGCTAGATGATGGAGCGTAAGGCAAGGAAACTAGTAATGGCGACATTCCGGAATTGAGCGCTGGTTCACATACTCCAGCTAGATGACGGAGCGTAAGGCAAGGAAACTAGTAATGGCGACATTCCGGAATTGAGCGCTGGTTCACTTACTCCAGCTAGATGATGGAGCGTAAGGCAAGGAAACTAGTAATGGCGACATTCCGGAATTGAGCGATGGTTCACTTACTCCAGCTAGATGATGGAGCGTAAGGCGAGGAAACTAGTAATGGCGACATTCCGGAATTGAGCGCTGGTTCACTTACTCCAGCTAGATGATGGAGCGTAAGGCAAGGAAACTAGTAATGGCGACGTTCCGGAGCTGAGCGCTGGTTCACTTACTCCAGCTAGATGATGGAGCGTAAGGCAAGGAAACTAGTAATGGCGACATTCCGGAATTGAGCGATGGTTCACTTACTCCAGCTAGTTGATGGAGTGTAAGGCAAGGAAACTAGTAATGGCGACATTCCGGAATTGAGCGATGGTTCACTTACTCCAGCAAGATGATGGAGCGTAAGGCCCGGAAACTAGTAATGGCGACATTCCGGAATTGAGCGATGGTTCACTTACTCCAGCTATATGATGGTGCGTAAGGCAAGGAAACTAATAATGGCGACGTTCCGGAATTGAGCGCTGGTTCACTTACTCCAGCTAGATGATGGAGCGTAAGGCAAGGAAATTAGTAATGGCGACATTCCGGAATTGAGCGATGGTTCACTTACTCCAGCTAGATGATGGAGCGTAAGGCAAGGAAACTAGTAATGGCGACATTCCGGAATTGAGCGATGGTTCACTTACTACAGCTAGATGATGGAGCGTAAGGCAAGGAAACTAGTAATGGCGACATTCCGGAATTGAGCCATGGTTCACTTACTACAGCTTGATGATGGAGCGTAAGGCGAGGAAACTAGTAATGGCGACATTCCGGAACTGAGCGCTGGTTCACTTACTCCAGCTAGATGATGGAGCGTAAGGCAAGGAAACTAGTAATGGCGACATTCCGGAATTGAGCGATGGTTCACTTACTACAGCTAGATGATGGAGCGTAAGGCAAGGAAACTAGTAATGGCGACATTCCGGAATTGAGCCATGGTTCACTTACTACAGCTAGATGATGGAGCGTAAGGCGAGGAAACTAGTAATGGCGACATTCCGGAACTGAGCGCTGGTTCACTTACTCCAGCTAGATGATGGAGCGTAAGGCAAGGAAACTAGTAATGGCGACATTCCGGAATTGAGCGATGGTTCACTTACTCCAGCTAGATGATGGAGCGTAAGGCAAGGAAACTAGTAATGGCGACATTCCGGAATTGAGCGCTGGTTTACTTACTCCAGCTAGATGATGGAGCGTAAGGCGAGGAAACTAGTAATGGCGACATTCCGGAATTGAGCGCTGGTTCACTTACTCCAGCTAGATGATTGAGCGTAAGGCGAGGAAACTAGTAATGGCGACATTCCGGAATTTAGCGATGGTTCACTTACTACAGCTAGATGATGGAGCGTAAGGCGAGGAAACTAGTAATGGCGACATTCCGGAATTGAGCGATGGTTCACTTACTCCAGCTAGATGATGGAGCGTAAGGCAAGGAAACTAGTAATGGCAACATTCCGGAATTGAGCCCTGGTTCACTTACTCCAGCTAGATGATGGAGCGTAAGGCAAGGAAACTAGTAATGGCGACATTCCGGAATTGAGCGATGGTTCACTTACTCCAGCTAGATGATGGAGCGTAAGGCAAGGAAACTAGTAATGGCGACATTCCGGAATTGAGCGATGGTTCACTTACTCCAGCTAGATGATGGAGCGTAAGGCAAGGAAACTAGTAATGGCGACATTCCGGAATTGAGCGATGGTTCACTTACTCCAGCTAGATGATGGAGCGTAAGGCAAGGAAACTAGTAAAGGCGACGTTCCGGAATTGAGCGATGGTTCACTTACTCCAGCTATGTGATGGAGCGTAAGGCGAGGAAACTAGTAATGGCGACATTCCGGAATTGAGCGCTGGTTCACTTACTCCAGCTAGATGATGGAGCGTAAGGCAAGGAAACTAGTAATGGCGACATTCCGGAATTGAGCGCTGGTTCACATACTCCAGCTAGATGATGGAGCGTAAGGCAAGGAAACTAGTAATGGCGACATTCCGGAACTGAGCGCTGGTTCACTTACTCCAGCTAGATGATGGAGCGTATGGCAAGGAAACTAGTAATGGCGACATTCCGGAATTGAGCGATGGTTCACTTACTCCAGCTAGATGATGGAGCGTAAGGCGAGGAAACTAGTAATGGCGACATTCCGGAATTGAGCGCTGGTTCACTTACTCCAGCTAGATGATGGAGCGTAAGGCAAGGAAACTAGTAATGGCGACGTTCCGGAACTGAGCGCTG
This sequence comes from Meconema thalassinum, assembly GCA_946902985.2. Classification (NCBI taxonomy): domain Eukaryota; kingdom Metazoa; phylum Arthropoda; class Insecta; order Orthoptera; family Tettigoniidae; genus Meconema; species Meconema thalassinum. The sequence continues at coordinate 5,649,985 of OX336396.1, forward strand.
GTTCACTTACTACAGCTGGATGATGGAGCGTAAGGCAAGGAAACTAGTAATGGCGACATTCCGGAATTGAGCGCTGGTTCACTTACTCCAGCTAGATGATGGAGCGTAAGGCAAGGAAACTAGTAATGGCGACATTCCGGAATTGAGCGCTGGTTCACATACTCCAGCTAGATGATGGAGCGTAAGGCAAGGAAACTAGTAATGGCGACATTCCGGAATTGAGCGCTGGTTCACTTACTCCAGCTAGATGATGGAGCGTAAGGCAAGGAAACTAGTAATGGCGACATTCCGGAATTGAGCAGTGGTTCACTTACTCCAGCTAGATGATGGAGCGTAAGGCGAGGAAACTAGTAATGGCGACATTCCGGAATTGAGCGCTGGTTCACTTACTCCAGCTAGATGATGGAGCGTAAGGCAAGGAAACTAGTAATGGCGACGTTCCGGAACTGAGCGCTGGTTCACTTACTCCAGCTAGATGATGGAGCGTAAGGCAAGGAAACTAGTAATGGCGACATTCCGGAATTGAGCGATGGTTCACTTACTCCAGCTAGATGATGGAGCGTAAGGCGAGGAAACTAGTAATGGCGACATTCCGGAATTGAGCAATGGTTCACTTACTCCAGCTATATGATGGTGCGAAAGGCAAGGAAACTAATAATGGCGACGTTCCGGAATTGAGCGCTGGTTCACTTACTCCAGCTAGATGATGGAGCGTAAGGCAAGGAAATTAGTAATGGCGACATTCCGGAATTGAGCGATGGTTCACTTACTCCAGCTAGATGATGGAGCGTAAGGCAAGGAAACTAGTAATGGCGACATTCCGGAATTGAGCGATGGTTCACTTACTACAGCTATATGATGGTGCGAAAGGCAAGGAAACTAATAATGGCGACGTTCCGGAATTGAGCGCTGGTTCACTTACTCCAGCTAGATGATGGAGCGTAAGGCAAGGAAATTAGTAATGGCGACATTCCGGAATTGAGCGATGGTTCACTTACTCCAGCTAGATGATGGAGCGTAAGGCAAGGAAACTAGTAATGGCGACATTCCGGAATTGAGCGATGGTTCACTTACTGCAGCTAGATGATGGAGCGTAAGGCAAGGAAACTAGTAATGGCGACATTCCGGAATTGAGCCATGGTTCACTTACTACAGCTAGATGATGGAGCGTAAGGCGAGGAAACTAGTAATGGCGACATTCCGGAACTGAGCGCTGGTTCACTTACTCCAGCTAGATGATGGAGCGTAAGGCAAGGGAACTAGTAATGGCGACATTCCGGAATTGAGCGATGGTTCACTTACTACAGCTCGATGATGGAGCGTAAGGCAAGGAAACTAGTAATGGCGACATTCCGGAATTGAGCCATGGTTCACTTACTCCAGCTAGATGATGGAGCGTAAGGCGAGGAAACTAGTAATGGCGACATTCCGGAACTGAGCGCTGGTTCACTTACTCCAGCTAGATGATGGAGCGTAAGGCAAGGAAACTAGTAATGGCGACATTCCGGAATTGAGCGATGGTTCACTTACTCCAGCTAGATGATGGAGCGTAAGGCGAGGAAACTAGTAATGGCGACATTCCGGAATTGAGCGATGGTTCACTTACTCCAGCTAGATGATGGAGCGTAAGGCAAGGAAACTAGTAATGGCGACGTTCCGGAATTGAGCGCTGGTTCACTTACTCCAGCTAGATGATGGAGCGTAAGGCAAGGAAATTAGTATTGGCGACATTCCGGAATTGAGCGATGGTTCACTTACTCCAGCTAGATGATGGAGCGTAAGGCAAGGAAACTAGTAATGGCGACGTTCCTGAATTGAGCGCTGGTTCACTTACTCTAGCTAGATGATGGAGCGTAAGGCAAGGAAACTAGTAATGGCGACATTCCGGAATTGAGCGATGGTTCACTTACTACAGCTAGATGATGGAGCGTTAGGCAAGGAAACTAGTAATGGCGACATTCCGGAATTGAGCGCTGGTTCACTTACTCCAGCTAGATGATGGAGCGTAAGGCAAGGAAACTAGTAATGGCGACATTCCGGAATTGAGCGATGGTTCACTTACTCCAGCTAGATGATGGAGCGTAAGGCGAGGAAACTAGTAATGGCGACATTCCGGAATTGAGAGCTGGTTCACTTACTCCAGCAAGATGATGGAGCGTAAGGCAAGGAAACTAGTAATGGCGACGTTCCGGAACTGAGCGCTGGTTCACTTACTCCAGCTAGATGATGGAGCGTAAGGCAAGGAAACTAGTAATGGCGACATTCCGGAATTGAGCGATGGTTCACTTACTCCAGCTAGTTGATGGAGTGTAAGGCAAGGAAACTAGTAATGGCGACATTCCGGAATTGAGCGATGGTTCACTTACTCCAGCAAGATGATGGAGCGTAAGGCGCGAAAACTAGTAATGGCGACATTCCGGAATTGAGCGATGGTTCACTTACTCCAGCTATATGATGGTGCGAAAGGCAAGGAAACTAATAATGGCGACGTTCCGGAATTGAGCGCTGGTTCACTTACTCCAGCTAGATGATGGAGCGTAAGGCAAGGAAATTAGTAATGGCGACATTACGGAATTGAGCGATGGTTCACTTACTCCAGCTAGATGATGGAGCGTAAGGCGAGGAAACTAGTAATGGCGACATTCCGGAATTGAGCGCTGGTTCACTTACTCCAGCTAGATGATGGAGCGTAAGGCAAGGAAACTAGTAATGGCGACATTCCGGAATTGAGCGATGGTTCACTTACTCCAGCTAGATGATGGAGCGTAAGGTGAGGAAACTAGTAAAGGCGACATTCCGGAATTGAGCGATGGTTCACTTACTCCAGCTAGATGATGGAGCGTAAGGCGAGGAAACTAGTAATGGCGACATTCCGGAATTGAGCGCTGGTTCACTTACTCCAGCTAGATGATGGAGCGTAAGGCAAGGAAACTAGTAATGGCGACATTCCGGAATTCAGCGATGGTTCACTTACTCCAGCTAGATGATGGAGCGTAAGGCGAGGAAACTAGTAATGGCGACATTCAGGAATTGAGCGATGGTTCACTTACTCCAGCTAGATGATGGAGCGTAAGGCGAGGAAACTAGTAATGGCGACATTCCGGAATTGAGCGATGGTTCACTTACTCCAGATAGATGATGGAGCGTAAGGCGAGGAAACTAGTAATGGCGACATTCCGGAATTGAGCGCTGGTTCACTTACTCCAGCTAGATGATGGAGCGTAAGGCAAGGAAACTAGTAATGGCGACATTCCGGAATTGAGCGCTGGTTCACTTACTCCAGCTAGATGATGGAGCGTAAGGCAAGGAATCTAGTAATGGCGACATTCCGGAACTGAGCGCTGGTTCACTTACTCCAGCTAGATGATGGAGCGTAAGGCGAGGAAACTAGTAATGGCGACATTCCGGAATTGAGCGATGGTTCACTTACTCCAGCTAGATGATGGAGCGTAAGGCAAGGAATCTAGTAATGGCGACGTTCCGGAATTGAGCGCTGGTTCACTTACTCGAGCTAGATGATGGAGCGTAAGGCAAGGAAACTAGTAATGGCGACGTTCCGGAATTGAGCCATGGTTCACTTACTCCAGCTAGATGATGGAGCGTAAGGCAAGGAAACTAGTAATGGCGACATTCCGGAATTGAGCGATGGTTCACTTACTACAGCTAGATGATGGAGCGTAAGGCAAGGAAACTAGTAATGGCGACATTCCGGAATTGAGCCATGGTTCACTTACTCCAGCTAGATGATGGAGCGTAAGGCGAAGAAACTAGTAATGGCGACGTTCCGGAATTGAGCGCTGGTTCACTTACTCCAGCTAGATTATGGAGCGTAAGGCAAGGAAACTAGTAATGGCGACATTCCGGAATTGAGCGATGGTTCACTTACTACAGCTAGATGATAGAGCGTAAGGCAAGGAAACTAGTAATGACGACGTTCCGGAATTGAGCGCTGGTTCACTTACTCCAGCTAGATGATGGAGCGTAAGGCAAGGAAACTAGTAATGGCGACATTCCGGTATTGAGCGATGGTTCACTTACTACAGCTAGATGATGGAGCGTAAGGCAAGGAAACTAGTAATGGCGACATTCCGGAATCGAGCGCTGGTTCACTTACTCCAGCTAGATGATGGAGCGTAAGGCAAGGAAACTAGTAATGGCGACATTCCGGAATTGAGCGATGGTTCACTTACTACAGCTAGATGATGGAGCGTAAGGCAAGGAAACTAGTAATGGCGACATTCCGGAATTGAGCGATGGTTCACTTACTCCAGCTAGATGATGGAGCGTAAGGCGAGGAAACTAGTAATGGCGACATTCCGGAATTGAGCGCTGGTTCACTTACTACAGCTAGATGATGGAGCGTAAGGCAAGGAAACTATTAATGGCGACATTCCGGAATTGAGCGATGGTTCACTTACTCCAGCTAGATGATGGAGCGTAAGGCAAGGAAACTAGTAATGGCGACGTTCCGGAATTGAGCGATGGTTCACTTACTCCAGCTAGATGATGGAGCGTAAGGCAAGGAAACTAGTAATGGCGACATTCCGGAATTGAGCGATGGTTCACTTACTACAGCTAGATGATGGAGCGTAAGGCAAGGAAACTAGTAATGGCGACATTCCGGAATTGAGCGATGGTTCACTTACTCCAGCTAGATGATGGAGCGTAAGGCGAGGAAACTAGTAATGGCGACATTCCGGAATTGAGCGCTGGTTCACTTACTCCAGCTAGATGATGGAGCGTAAGGCGAGGAAACTAGTAATGGCGACATTCCGGAATTGAGGGATGGTTCACTTACTCCAGCTAGATGATGGAGCGTAAGGCAAGGAAACTAGTAATGGCGACATTCCGGAATTGAGCGCTGGTTCACTTACTCTAGCTAGATGATGGAGCGTAAGGCAAGGAAACTAGTAATGGCGACGTTCCGGAATTGAGCGCTGTTTCACTTACTCCAGCTAGATTATGGAGCGTAAGGCAAGGAAACTAGTAATGGCGACATTCCGGAATTGAGCGATGGTTCACTTACTCCAGCTAGATGATGGAGCGTAAGGCAAGGAAACTAGTAATGGCGACATTCCGGAATTGACCGATGGTTCACTTACTCCAGCTAGATGATGGAGCGTAAGGCGAGGAAACTAGTAATGGCGACATTCCGGAATTGAGCGATGGTACACTTACTCCAGCTAGATGATGGAGCGTAAGGCAAGGAAACTAGTAATGGCGACGTTCCGGAATTGAGCGCTGGTTCACTTACTCCAGCTATATTATGGAGCGTAAGGCAAGGAAACTAGTAATGGCGACATTCCGGAATTGAGCGATGGTTCACTTACTACAGCTAGATGATGGAGCGTAAGGCAAGGAAACTAGTAATGGCGACATTCCGGAATTGAGCGCTGGTTCACTTACTCCAGCTAGATGATGGAGCGTAAGGCGAGGAAACTAGTAATGGCGACATTCCCGAATTGAGCGCTGGTTCACTTACTCCAGCTAGATGATGGAGCGTAAGGCGAGGAAACTAGTAATGGCGACATTCCGGAATTGAGCGCTGGTTCACTTACTCCAGCTAGATGTTGGAGCTGACGTTATAGTGACTCACTCATGGCGGGGTTTTATTATAACCCAGTTGATGGGAGGCACGTTCCTTCTCCCCACATTATACCCTGTTCTCCTGATTTAGTTTCCAATATGAGGGTAGTTCCTGGTCCTAAGATTGCAGGTTTGATTCCTGGCCAAGGAAGTTGGACTTTTGAGGGGTGGGAAAATCCGCATTACTCCAAGTCGATGTTGGCTTGTAGAATTCCTTTCGTATCATACAGGGGTGTGCAAATTACATGGATCGGTTTTTTAGTTTTGGCACCTTAGTTATAACTGGATTAATAACTCACTTAGTTGGTTCCAAGTTTCACAGGCCCTCGATGTAGTCCCCACCGTTGCGTACAACGTGTTCCCAGCGATGCGGAAGTCGTTGGATCCCGTTGGCACTGCCCAATCTATTGATGGTGCGAAGAGAGCTCTCGGCAGCCTGCTTAACGTATTCAATGGTACGGAAGCGCTCCCCGCGCATCATCACCTTCGGGATGAGATCATAGTCGCAGGGACTGATGTCTGGAGAATATGGGGGGTGATAGAGGACCTCCCAGCCCCAGCGATCCAACAATGCTATGATACGACGTAAGAAGGCCTCTCCTTCGCGCTCATAATGCTGCAAGTGCATACGACAAGCGTCATATCGCAGCCATTTGTGCATGTCGGTTATGTCATGCGGAACTCATTTGGACGCAATCTTCCTCATTTTCAGTAAGTCCTTCAGGATGTGGAGGACAGTTGAATGCGCCAGTCTGGTATCTTGCTCTAATTGACGAATCGTTACGTTCCAATCCACCTCTACTAATGCGGACGCCATCTGTACATTGTCATCACTTACTGGTGGGTGACCAGATCGAGGCATGTGCGCCACGCGTTCGCGCCCATCTCGAAAGGCTGCAACCCATCTTGCTACCGTTCTGAACGGTAACGCTGCTGCACCGCACGCTTCCTGCAATCCTCGGAGACAATGTTTAGCACTGCGATCCCTAGCACACTGAATTTTTATCCACGTTCTCTGCTCCTGCTTGGAAAACATTGCGACTGTCTTTCGCGAGCACTGGTCTCACACTACTCATCTAAGAGGCGCGACTGCGCACGAGCGGTGGTGAGGACGGGCGAGATCATGTGCTCTGAGGGAGGGGATGCAGGGCAGCAACCGTCGGTAAAAGTGGCAGCGCCCAACATTGTTGCAACTTGGCACTGAAGCATTGGTGCCAAAACTAAAAAAAACAACCCATATTAGACTCAAGGCCAGTTTCCAACATTTCATTTATACTTTCCGTGCACTAAATGCGTTCACAAGGAGCTGAAGTTATTTGAAATATTTAACCATTAGTCTTAATTACATTTTATTTTAAGAATTTTATAGTAAAATGATTTTATAGAATTTCCACTAAAAGTTGAACCTCGTTTATGCAAAATGCCACACGTTTTGTTTTGATTATTATATTCTGCTTTTCATACGAATTTAGAGCTGAAGAATTCAAAGTATTTACACTGATCATCTGCTCTTCAACTATACAAAGATTCGTGGACCATGGATTGAAATCACCTGATTTAGAGGACACATTCCAAAGTCCATGTAACAAGAGATAACGCATCCAACTCAGGTCTCCCTCGGAATACCCAATTCTGAAACTGTTTAGTCGCAATTCCTTATGGGGAAAGTTATAAGTCTACAGGGGAGAAAACTTTACTAAGTAGGGTGATACAAGAATCAGCCGTTGTTCAATAAAACGATTGTGTATAAAAAATCTGACTGATTTAAATCTACATTTTTTGTTTCTAATACATGACGCAGAATAGGCATAACAAGAAAGCCATATCCTTCAGAGCAAAGTTACGTCATTATGCCGCTGTGATTAAACCGGAAGCTCTTTATAGTTATGGATATAAACAAAAAAAAGGAGAAACAGAGAAGTTAGGAAAGAAAGAACGAAGAATCCTAAGGACAATATTGGGATCAGTACAGAGAGCAGATGGCTTATGGAGGAGACGGAGGAATAGTGAATTGTACAACCAGGCGGAGAAACTTACGGACACGAAGCGTAAGAGAAGGATTACATTTTATGGCCACCTCACACGAATGAGCAACAGTAGGATATTCACTTACATTAACAAATTAAAGTCCACCACAAAATGGGTTGAGGAAACACGAGCAGATCTCGAAGAAGTTGACATCACTCAAGAAGATATTCCCAACAAATCACTGTTTCGAAGGGAGGTTCATAAGTTTAGAGGGTTTCAGGAAAAAAACAGCTCAAAAACCGAGGTCATCAGTCTGAAGAAAGAAGGAGAAGACTCAGCGAATGCATGAAGAAATTCTGGGAGGAGAAGAAGAGATTGGCCGATTGTTCATCGCTGTCCACAGTGGGCCAAAATCGGCAGAAGAAGAAGAATTTGCACACCTCTGTATTTGAAGGTTACAAGACAAAATTTAATCTCATCCACAGATATAGTTCTGGTGTTGCCGCAGTGCAGGAGGGTAGATCGCCTACAAGGCCCAACTGTAAACATCTACTCCACGTATTATTTTATTATTATTATTATTATTACTTGGCCCAAGCTGTACAGACATGCCTCTCTAGTCCCAGTAGTACAGCACTGACCATGAGTCCTAAAGCCAGGATGAAGAAAGAAACTTGCAGATCCTTGACAGAGAACACCTTCCTGTCATCCCGTCTGGCCGAGTTGAACAGCGTCTTGGAGCTCCACGACTCTTGATGCCACTTGAAGGTGAAGCCCCCCTGCACCATTCTGGCTGCCAATGAGCAGAGTCTAGGTAGATAGGGGCAGGTCTGCAGCACGAAGAAGGAGATGTGGTAGCTGTGAAGACACTCCGGGACCAGATGTAGCAGTTGATCTCCGTCTTCAGCCACTGTGTCTGAAATGAAGTGATGTGCAGGGGTTCTGCCGGTCACCCAACCAATGTCCCGCTGCAACACTATCCTGGACAGTATGGCCTTCTTACTCGTATTCTTCAGCACCTGGAACTTGCTGGCGAGACTGCGCATGGTGGATGACTCCGAGCCTGAGAACGTGTCCTTCATGCTGCGGTACACAGTGGCTAGGAGCAGGCCTGCAACAGACCGGACATGACGTCACCATGGGCTAGTAGCAGGCCTGCAACAGACCGGACATGACGTCACCATGGCCTAGTAACAGACCTGCAACAGACCGCACATGACGTCATCATGCACTAGGAGCAGGCCTGCAACAGACCGGACATGACGTCAACATGGGCTAGTAACAGGCCCGCAACAGAGCGGACATGACGGCATCATGGCCTAGTAGCAGACCTGCAACAGACCGGCCATGACGTCAACATGGGCTAGTAGCAGGCTTGCAAGAGAGCGGACATGACGTCACCGTGAGCTAGTAGCAGGCCTGCAACAGACCGGACATGACGTCACCATGGGCTAGTAGCAGGCCTGCAACAGACCGGACACGACGTCACCATGGGCTAGTAGCAGACCGGACATGACGTCAACGTGGGCTAGGAGCAGGCCTGCAAGAGAGCGGACATGACGTCACCGTGGGCTAGTAGCAGGCCTGCAACAGACCGGATATGATGTCACCATGGGCTAGTAGCAGGCCTGCAACAGACCGGACATGACGTCACCATGGGCTAGTAGCAGACCGGACATGACGTCAACGTGGGCTAGGAGCAGGCCTGCAACAGACCGGACATGACGTCACCATGGGCCAGTAGCAGGCCTGCAACAGACCGGACATGACGTCACCATGGGCTAGTAGCAGACCGGACATGACGTCAACGTGGGCTAGGAGCAGGCCTGCAAGAGAGCGGACATGACGTCACCGTGGGCTAGTAGCAGGCCTGCAACAGACCGGACATGACGTCACCATGGGCTAGTAGCAGGCCTGCAACAGACCGAACATGACATCACCATGGGCTAGTAGCAGACCGGACATGACGTCACCATGTGCTAGTAGCAGACCGGACTTGACGTCAACATGGGCTAGTAGCAGGCTTGCAACAGACTGGACATGACGTCACCATGTGCTAGTAGCAGGCCTGCAACAGACCGGACATGACATCACCATGGGCTAGTAGCAGACCGGACATGACGTCACCATGGGCTAGTAGCAGGCCTGCCTTCGACCGGACATGACGTCACCATGTGCTAGTAGCAGACCGGACTTGACGTCAACATGGGCTAGTAGCAGGCTAGCAACAGACTGGACATGACGTCACCATGTGCTAGTAGCAGACCGGACTTGACGTCAACATGGGCTAGTAGCAGGCTAGCAACAGACTGGACATGACGTCACCATGTGCTAGTAGCAGACCGGACTTGACGTCAACATGGGCTAGTAGCAGGCTAGCAACAGACTGGACATGACGTCACCATGTGCTAGTAGCAGACCGGACATGACGTCACCGTGGGCTAGTAGCAGACCGAACAGCAGACATGACGTCACCGTGGGCTAGTACCTACCTGAGGCGTCCAGCTCCTCCAAAGAGCTGATGTCCTTGTGGTGGAAGGGTGACGTCAGCACAGTGGTGAGGGATCCCTGGAAGGCGCTACCCATCACCAGCCCGAACAGCAGACATGACGACACTAGTGCCCTCTGTGAGGTGGTCACACAAGTGAACATCCTACTGCATGGGGCTGTGAATAGAGCGTGCGACACTATGATGGCCGTGTCTTGTTGCCTAGCAACCAGCCAGCCAATAGCCACACACACGACATAACACAGTCCCATGTAACACCAGACCTGCCTCGTGAAACACGCGAACATCTTCATCCACCCCGGGAAGAGTTTAGCCTTGGGTACAATGATACACAGCCTATCGTGATACACTGCTGGGATTAGGAACACAAGATCCTCCGAGTGCGACTCTTTGATATAGGCGCCATTGCCCTCCATATCAGCCTGCCCGTAGACCACATCTCCTAGAGCACCTGTGTAGTTCCCTTCTTCTGTCTTGTAGCCATAGCGTTGACCATCCGCCGGCTCGCTGAAGACGGGGTCGAAGTTCATGTACTTGCTGAACGTCTGCATGACGAGACCGTCAACTCCAGCATACTGGACTGGCTCTGAGGAGATCCAATGGGCGGTCTGACTCGGGAACATGGCGATGCGCACGGGGTATCTACGAAGATCCAACAGTCTTTTCTTCATCTTACTCTGTAGGTCCTCAAGTTTGTCTGGACTACAATATAAGACCTCGCCAACAAATGGATCGTGCGATAGAAGAACGACAGGAGGAAACTGAACAACTAGCACGTTCAATATCCTGTATTTGCTCCACAGTTCAGACAGTAGTGAAGTATTTTGAGCAGAATTCTCTGTGAGCAGGAAGATGAGGAAGTTTGCCCCAGCTCTCCAGTGAAGAAGGCGTAGCGCCATGAACTGAAGTATATCTTCTTGCTTGTCTGCTGCCAGAAGGAAGTTGTGACCACTAATCTTCTGTGCTCCTACTGGCGGTCTCCATATTGAGCTAGGGATTGAAGTCAGGCGTAGAAGTTGATCCATTTGATGACTGTGCTCCAATGATAGGAGTAGGACCGTCAATGCGGGCATTTCCCAATACTGCGACATCACTCCCGAGAGACTCGCCTCCTGATCCTCAGAAAAGAGACCATCTCGATCAACGTGTGGCAATCTGGTGGCTCGAGCCAAGCACCCACCAAGCAATAGCATCGTCTGCACGATCATGTCCACCTGGAAACACAAATACTGTACATTAGATCCAGCAAACTCGAGGACAGTCGCTGTATTTATTATTATTATTATTATTATTGGTGCCTTTATTGTGGCGAAGTTAGGGTTGTAGGCCCTCTCTTACACTTAACCACTCACAATGTAACTTAGTTATTGTTGTTTTAAGGGGCGGAACTAGGAGGTCATCTGCCCCAATGCAGCTTACATGAATACTCATATACGATATGTTATTCCTAACTTACCAAACTTAAATACTAGGAAAACTTAAACCCTAGAATTAAAGTGGCGACTGCGTGATGTTAACTAAGCTACACACAGTAATAACGATACATGGAGTTTTACTATGGTCACTCACTCACACATTCATACACAAATTGTTCTAGTTGGCCTAAGAATTCAAGAGGAAAGCTTTACATGCACGTTTGAAAGTTGTTAGGGATGTACAATTTCTAACGTCACGAGGACAATTATTCCAAATTCTAGTTCCCGACACGAGTAAAGAGTTACTGAATGATGTAGAGGAATTGCAATTATAGATCCAGATCTCGTGTGACGATCATGAAAGGAAGAAAGAAATCAAAAATTACAAGAGAGATAGTGAGGAGTACTTTCATTGAGAAGTCGATAGTTGAGGGTACAAATGTGCAGGTTTCTTTGTTGTCCTACTTTTAGCCAGGAGAGTAGATCATAAAATGGAGACACGTGTTAGGAAAATATTAAGGAGAAAATAAACCTAATGCATCTACTAATACCACATCGCAGTAGTTAAATATAGGGAGTATCAAGGTTTGGACGAGTCTTATTTCCAAGCATTTAACATTTATGGATAGGACTTACAACTAACATACGGTGCATCGTTCCACTTTTCTTTTAACTAAATGATTTAATGAACACTATAGGGTTACAAAGGAAAATAAATTGATTTGTGTGACAATACTCGGATATAACGCTCATGGTTTGCAATGATGTCGCACAATAAGACAGCAGAGTGCATTGCCAAGTAGCTAGGAACCCTACTTCTTGGATGTTGCCTGCCAGGAAAAAAGGCAGGAAACCTATAAATTCGCGCGATCAAAAGCCATGGAATTCGAACCATCAAATGCGATATTTCTACTCGTTAATCTCACATTTAGCGGGAAGTGTTTGTCCACAAGGTTAGTTGTTTGTTACGGCTAATGCGAATGGGAATGGAGCGTCCATTTCTTTAGAAGCATGATGAGAGTTTCGATCTGTGACGTCACGACCAGGTTGGCATAATATAGGATACGTCTGCCGATCAAACTTTCAACGTTAAAATATCCCCTAAATATGAGTTTTTACACAAATTCCAATGGTTCACCGCGTTTAGGACAAGTGGATACTACGGCCATTGGTGTGCAGATGACGTCATACGAGCGAAGTGAGGTTCTCTGGTAACCTTAGAGACTAACGCATGCGCAGTGTTCACAAAGCAGTTTACCCATAATTCACCTCGAGAATGGCTGATGTATGAACAGAGATACAGTGCGCATGAGCAATGCACGATGGAGCCAAATGGCTATCGACAATGAGAGCCAGGGAGATGATACTTATTTGGGACCGAGCAGATTGCAGTTCTGCCAACGAATGAAGAATTTATTTTAGTACTAAGGATTCGTAGTTGGCATCATTAACGCTCGCACCCACGGCCAACGAGAAAGACAGGCCATGGCGCGTAAACCTAATCCTCTTGTGACGTAGGCAATGTAGTGCTTGATAATGCTTCTGCGTTTAAGTCGAAAGCAATTCATAAGCAGCAGAAATGCGATATTTTATATCAATCTTCTTGAAATGGACCCAGTTTAGATGTTCCGTGTGTTCTCAAGCACGATAAATAATACTGTATAGGTTCACAAAAGTACGCCAGTTATAGATAACCTATTTACATGTTGAAGTTACTCGTAACAAAAATCCACGCGAACTAGGATTCAAGGATTCGTTGTGTCTTTAATAGCAGCAACGAGTACAGTAAGTTGAGTTGTGAGTAACTTATGTGGACATGAGCAATGATATGAGTATAATTAGATCAAAGAAACTTGCAGTGAAAGTATTACTTACTTATTGATGTTTTAAGGGGCGGGACATATATTAATACGTTTATAGAAGAGATCTGCGGAATACTCTCGCCACCGACTAACGACTCATATCAATACCTTCTATGAAGAAAAGTGGTAAATGAATACCAGCATTTATACAGATTCAATGATGAAGACAAGATGACTGCCACACCGGCAGTAAGACGAAGACCATAGAATATTATGTTCGTGAATATGTTTCTATTACAAAAACGTTTGATACATTTTTGTATATCGTTCAACTATAAGAGTTATACATGCATACATTGTCCGGCACTATTCATAGCTTTTCATAACCTTCCTGAACGCTTTGTAAACGTCAAGTAATTCCACATAATTAACAAGCAACCGTCAGGGAAAGATAACATACCTAGTCCTGAAAAGTATTACCTTGTGATCAACTACAACGATTAATGATAAGTGATCAACTGGTTCTACATAGAGTAATGAATAAATAAGCAAATTGTGGCTCAGTATTGGATTGTATAAAATTGATCAGTATATGACTTGAGTTGCAATTACCATGTATGTATTGCCATAAGCCATGGTTGTGTTGGGTCAATGCTTTTTACAGCGTGTTTTCTGATATGATATGGGTTAAGTATTCCGTGATTTCAGCATCTTGTAGACAATACGGTTTTTGTTCCGGTCATACATAACCCTACCGGAAGTGGTGCAACAGCACTACATTGCTGACGTCACGAAAGCGCACCAGGGCCAATATATCTCGTTGGCCGTGAGCACTACATTGCTGACATCACGAAAGCGCACCAGGGCCAGTATTTGTCGCTGGCCGTGAGCACTACATTGCTGACGTCACGAAAGCGCACTAGGGCCAGTATTTGTCGTTGGCCGTGAGCACTACATTGCTGACATCACGAGAGCGCACCAGGGCCAGTATTTCTCGTTGGCCGTGAGCACTACATTGCTGACGTCACGAAAGCGCACCAGGGCCAGTATTTGTCGTTGGCCGTGAGCACTACATTGCTGACATCACGAGAGCGCACCAGGGCCAGTATTTGCCGTTGGCCGTGAGCACTACATTGCTGACGTCACGAGAGCGCACCACGGCCAGTATTTCTCGTTGGCCGTGAGCACTACATTGCTGACATCACAAAAGCGCACCAGGGCCAGTATTTCTCGTTGGCCGTGAGCACTACATTGCTGACATCACGAAAGCGCACCAGGGCCAGTATTTCTCGTTGGCCGTGAGCACCACATTGCTGACATCACGAGTGCGCACCAGGAACAGTATTTCTCGTTGGCCGTGAGCACAACATTGCCGACATCACGAAAGCGCACCAGGGCCAGTATTTCTCGTTGGCCGTGAGCACCACATTGCTGACATCACGAGAGCGCACCAGCGCCAGTAATTCTCGTTGGCCGTGAGCACCACATTGCTGACATCACGAGAGCGCACCAGGGCCAGTATTTCTCGTTGGCGGTGGGCTCCACATTGCTGACATCACGAAAGCGCACCAGGGCCAGTATTTGTCGTTGGCCGTGAGCACTATATTGCTGACGTCGCGAGAGCGCACCAGGGCCGGTATTTCTCGTTGGCCGTGAGCACTACATTGCTGACATCACGTGAGCGCACCAGGGCCAGTATTTCTCGTTGGCCGTGAACACTACATTGCTGACATCACGAAAGCGCACCAGGGCCAGTATTTCTCGTTGCCGTGAGCACTACATTGCTGACATCACGAGAGCGCACCAGGGCCAGTATTTCTCGTTGGCCTTGAGCACTACATTGCTGACAACACGAGAGCGCACCAGGGCCAGTGTTTCTCGTTGGCCGTGAGCACTACATTGCTGACGTCACGAGAGCGCACCAGGGCCAGTATTTCTCGTTGGTCGTGAGCACTACATTGCTGACATCACGTGAGCGCACCAGGGCCAGTATTTCTCGTTGGTCGTGAGCACTACATTGCTGACGTCACGAGAGCGCACCAGGGCCAGTATTTCTCGTTGGCCGTGAGCACCACATTGCTGACATCACGAGAGCGCACCAGGGCCAGTATTTCTCGTTGGCCGTGAGCACTACATTGCTGACATCACGAGAGCGCACCAGGGCCAGTGTTTCTCGTTGGCCGTGAGCACTACATTGCTGACGTCACGAGAGCGCAACAGGGCCAGTGTTTCTCGTTGGCCGTGAGCACTACAATGCTGACATCACGTGAGCGCACCAGGGCCAGTATTTCTCGTTGGCCGTGAACACTACATTGCTGACATCACGTGAGCGCACCAGGACCAGTTTTTTCTCGTTGGTCGTGAGCACTGCATTGCTGACGTCACGAAAGCGCACCAGGGCCAGTATTTGTCGTTGGCCGTGAGCACTACATTGCTGACATCACGAGAGCGCACCAGGGCCAGTATTTCTCGTTGACCGTGAGCACTACATTGCTGACATCACGTGACCGCACCAGGGCCAGTATTTCTCGTTGGCCGTGAGCACTACATTACTGACATCACGTGAGCGCACCAGGACCAGTATTTCTCGTTGGCCGTGAGCACTACATTGCTGACATCACGAAAGCGCACCTGGGCCAGTATTTCTCGTTGGCCGTGAGCACTACATTGCTGACGTCACGAAAGCGCACCAGGGCCAGTATTTCTCGTTGGCCGTGAGCACTACATTGCTGACATCACGAGAGCGCACCAGGACCAGTATTTCTCGTTGCCGTGAGCACTACATTGCTGACATCACGAAAGCGCACCAGGGCCAGTATTTCTCGTTGGCCGTGAGCACTACATTGCTGACGTCACGAAAGCGCACCAGGGCCAGTATTTCTCGTTGGCCGTGAGCACTACATTACTGACATCACGAGAGCGCACCAGGGCCAGTATTTCTCGTTGGCCGTGAGCACTACATTGCTGACATCACGAGAGCGCACCAGGGCCAGTATTTCTCGTTGGCCGTGAGCACTACATTGCTGACATCACGAGAGCGCACCAGGACCAGTATTTCTCGTTGGTCGTGAGCACTGCATTGCTGACGTCACGAAAGCGCACCAGGGCCAGTATTTCTCGTTGGCCGTGAGCACTACATTGCTGACATCACGAGAGCGCACCAGGGCCAGTATTTCTCGTTGGCCGTGAACACTACATTGCTGACATCACGTGAGCGCACCAGGGCCAGTATTTCTCGTTGGCCGTGAGCACTACATTGCTGACATCACGTGAGCGCACCAGGACCAGTATTTCTCGTTGGTCGTGAGCACTGCATTGCTGACGTCACGAAAGCGCACCAGGGCCAGTATTTCTCGTTGGCCGTGAGCACTACATTGCTGACATCACGAAAGCGCACCAGGGCCAGTATTTCTCGTTGGCCGTGAGCACCACATTGCTGACATCACGAGAGCGCACCAGGGCCAGTATTTCTCGTTGGCCGTGATCACTACATTGCTGACGTCACGAAAGCGCACCAGGGCCAGTATTTCTCGTTGGCCGTGAGCACTACATTGCTGACATCACGAGAGCGCACCAGGGCCAGTATTCCTCGTTGGCCGTGAGCACTACATTGCTGACATCACGAGAGCGCACCAGGACCAGTATTTCTCGTTGGCCGTGAGCACTACATTGCTGACATCACGAGAGCGCACCAGGGCCAGTATTTCTCGTTGGCCGTGAGCACTACATTGCTGACATCACGAAAGCGCACCAGGGCCAGTATTTCTCGTTGGTCGTGAGCACCACATTGCTGACATCACGAGAGCGCACCAGGGCCAGTATTTCTCGTTGGCCGTGAGCACTACTTTGCTGACATCACGAGAGCGCACCAGGGCCAGTATTTCTCGTTGGCCGTGAGCACTACATTGCTGACATCACGTGAGCGCACCAGGGCCAGTATTTCTCGTTGCCGTGAGCACTACATTGCTGACATCACGAGAGCGCACCAGGACCAGTATTTCTCGTTGGCCGTGAGCACCACATTGCTGACATCACGAGAGCGAACCAGGGCCAGTATTTCTCGTTGGCCGTGAGCACTACATTGCTGACATCACGAGAGCGCACCAGGACCAGTATTTCTCGTTGGCCGTGAGCACCACATTGCTGACATCACGAGAGCGCACCAGGACCAGTATTTCTCGTTGGCCGTGAGCACTACATTGCTGACATCACGAGAGCGCACCAGGACCAGTATTTCTCGTTGGCCGTGAACACTACAATGCTGACATCACGTGAGCGCACCAGGGCCAGTATTTCTCGTTGGCCGTGAGCACTACATTGCTGACATCACGAGAGCGCACCAGGACCAGTATTTCTCGTTGGCCGTGAACACTACAATGCTGACATCACGTGAGCGCACCAGGGCCAGTATTTCTCGTTGGCCGTGAGCACTACATTGCTGACATCACGAGAGCGCACCAGGGCCAGTATTTCTCGTTGGTCGTGAGCACCACATTGCTGACATCACGTGAGCGCACCAGGACCAGTATTTCTCGTTGGTCGTGAGCACTGCATTGCTGACGTCACGAAAGCGCACCAGGCCCAGTATTTCTCGTTGGCCGTGAGCACTACATTGCTGACATCACGAAAGCGCACCAGGGCCAGTATTTCTCGTTGGCCGTGAGCACCACATTGCTGACATCACGAGAGCGCACCAGGGCCAGTATTTCTCGTTGGCCGTGAGCACTACATTGCTGACGTCACGAAAGCGCACCAGAGCCAGTATTTCTCGTTGGCCGTGAGCACTACATTGCTGACATCACGAGAGCGCACCAGGGCCAGTATTTCTCGTTGGCCGTGAGCACTACATTGCTGACATCACGAGAGCGCACCAGGGCCAGTATTTCTCGTTGGCCGTGAGCACTACATTGCTGACATCACGAGAGCGCACCAGGGCCAGTATTTCTCGTTGGCCGTGAGCACAACATTGCTGACATCACGTGAGCGCACCAGGGCCAGTATTTCTCGTTGCCGTGAGCACTACATTGCTGACATCACGAAAGCGCACCAGGGCCAGTATTTCTCGTTGGCCGTGAGCACTACATTGCTGACATCACGAGAGCGCACCAGGGCCAGTATTTCTCGTTGGCCGTGAGCACTACAATGCTGACATCACGAGAGCGCACCAGGGCCAGTATTTCTCGTTGGCCGTGAGCACTACATTGCTGACATCACGTGAGCGCACCAGGGCCAGTATTTCTCGTTGCCGTGAGCACTACATTGCTGACATCACGAAAGCGCACCAGGGCCAGTATTTCTCGTTGGCCGTGAGCACTACATTGCTGACATATCGAGAGCGCACCAGGGCCAGTATTTCTCGTTGGCCGTGAGCACTACATTGCTGACATCACGAGAGCGCACCAGGGCCAGAATTTCTCGTTGGCCGTGAGCACCACATTGCTGACGTCACGAGAGCGCACCAGGGCCAGTATTTCTCGTTGGTCGTGAGCACTACATTGCTGACATCACGAAAGCGCACCAGGGCCAGTATTTCTCGTTGGCCGTGAGCACTACATTGCTGACGTCACGAGAGCGCACCAGGACCAGTATTTCTCGTTGGTCGTGAGCACTACATTGCTGACATCACGAAAGCGCACCAGGGCCAGTATTTCTCGTTGGCCGTGAGCACCACATTGCTGACGTCACGAGAGCGCACCAGGGCCAGTATTTCTCGTTGGTCGTGAGCACTGCATTGCTGACGTCACGAAAGCGCACCAGGGCCAGTATTTCTCGTTGGTCGTGAGCACTACATTGCTGACATCACGAGAGCGCACCAGGGCCAGTATTTCTCGTTGGCCGTGAGCACTACATTGCTGACATCACGAGAGCGCACCAGGGCCAGTATTTCTCGTTGGCCGTGAGCACTACATTGCTGACATCACGAAAGCGCACCAGGGCCAGTATTTCTCGTTGGCCGTGAGCACTACATTGCTGACATCACGAGAGCGCACCAGAGCCAGTATTTCTCGTTGGCCGTGAGCACTACATTGTTGACATCACGTGAGCGCACCAGGGCCAGTATTTCTCGTTGGCCGTGAGCACTACATTGCTGACATCACGAGAGCGCACCAGGGCCAGTATTTCTCGTTGGCCGTGAGCACTACATTGCTGACATCACGAAAGCGCACCAGGGCCAGTATTTCTCGTTGGCCGTGAGCACTACATTGCTGACGTCACGAGAGCGCACCAGGGCCAGTATTTCTCGTTGGTCGTGAGCACTGCATTGCTGACGTCACGAAAGCGCACCAGGGCCAGTATTTCTCGTTGGCCGTGAGCACTACATTGCTGACATCACGAGAGCGCACCAGGGCCAGTATTTCTCGTTGGCCGTGAGCACTACATTGCTGACATCACGAGAGCGCACCAGGGCCAGTATTTCTCGTTGGCCGTGAGCACTACATTGCTGACATCACGAAAGCGCACCAGGGCCAGTATTTCTCGTTGGCCGTGAGCACTACATTGCTGACATCACGAGAGCGCACCAGAGCCAGTATTTCTCGTTGGCCGTGAGCACTACATTGTTGACATCACGTGAGCGCACCAGGGCCAGTATTTCTCGTTGGCCGTGAGCACTACATTGCTGACATCACGAGAGCGCACCAGGGCCAGTATTTCTCGTTGGCCGTGAGCACTACATTGCTGACATCACGAAAGCGCACCAGGGCCAGTATTTCTCGTTGGCCGTGAGCACTACATTGCTGACGTCACGAGAGCGCACCAGGGCCAGTATTTCTCGTTGGTCGTGAGCACTGCATTGCTGACGTCACGAAAGCGCACCAGGGCCAGTATTTCTCGTTGGCCGTGAGCACTACATTGCTGACATCACGAGAGCGCACCAGGGCCAGTATTTCTCGTTGGCCGTGAGCACTACATTGCTGACATCACGAGAGCGCACCAGGGCCAGTATTTCTCGTTGGCCGTGAGCACTACATTGCTGACATCACGAGAGCGCACCAGGGCCAGTATTTCTCGTTGGCCGTGATCACAACATTGCTGACATCACGTGAGCGCACCAGGGCCAGTATTTCTCGTTGCCGTGAGCACTACATTGCTGACATCACGAAAGCGCACCAGGGCCAGTATTTCTCGTTGGCCGTGAGCACTACATTGCTGACATCACGAGAGCGCACCAGGGCCAGTATTTCTCGTTGGCCGTGAGCACTACAATGCTGACATCACGAGAGCGCACCAGGGCCAGTATTTCTCGTTGGCCGTGAGCACTACATTGCTGACATCACGTGAGCGCACCAGGGCCAGTATTTCTCGTTGCCGTGAGCACTACATTGCTGACATCACGAAAGCGCACCAGGGCCAGTATTTCTCGTTGGCCGTGAGCACTACATTGCTGACATATCGAGAGCGCACCAGGGCCAGTATTTCTCGTTGGCCGTGAGCACTACATTGCTGACATCACGAGAGCGCACCAGGGCCAGTATTTCTCGTTGGCCGTGAGCACCACATTGCTGACGTCACGAGAGCGCACCAGGGCCAGTATTTCTCGTTGGTCGTGAGCACTACATTGCTGACATCACGAAAGCGCACCAGGGCCAGTATTTCTCGTTGGCCGTGAGCACTACATTGCTGACGTCACGAGAGCGCACCAGGACCAGTATTTCTCGTTGGTCGTGAGCACTACATTGCTGACATCACGAAAGCGCACCAGGGCCAGTATTTCTCGTTGGCCGTGAGCACCACATTGCTGACGTCACGAGAGCGCACCAGGGCCAGTATTTCTCGTTGGTCGTGAGCACTGCATTGCTGACGTCACGAAAGCGCACCAGGGCCAGTATTTCTCGTTGGTCGTGAGCACTACATTGCTGACATCACGAGAGCGCACCAGGGCCAGTATTTCTCGTTGGCCGTGAGCACTACATTGCTGACATCACGAGAGCGCACCAGGGCCAGTATTTCTCGTTGGCCGTGAGCACTACATTGCTGACATCACGAAAGCGCACCAGGGCCAGTATTTCTCGTTGGCCGTGAGCACTACATTGCTGACATCACGAGAGCGCACCAGAGCCAGTATTTCTCGTTGGCCGTGAGCACTACATTGTTGACATCACGTGAGCGCACCAGGGCCAGTATTTCTCGTTGGCCGTGAGCACTACATTGCTGACATCACGAGAGCGCACCAGGGCCAGTATTTCTCGTTGGCCGTGAGCACTACATTGCTGACATCACGAAAGCGCACCAGGGCCAGTATTTCTCGTTGGCCGTGAGCACTACATTGCTGACGTCACGAGAGCGCACCAGGGCCAGTATTTCTCGTTGGTCGTGAGCACTGCATTGCTGACGTCACGAAAGCGCACCAGGGCCAGTATTTCTCGTTGGCCGTGAGCACTACATTGCTGACATCACGAGAGCGCACCAGGGCCAGTATTTCTCGTTGCCGTGAGCACTACATTGCTGACATCACGAGAGCGCACCAGGGCCAATATTTGTCGTTGGCCGTGAGCACTACAGTGCTGACATCACGTGAGCGCACCAGGGCCAGTATTTCTCGTTGGCCGTGAGCACCACATTGCTGACATCACGTGAGCGCACCAGGGCCAGTATTTCTCGTTGGCCGTGAGCACTACATTGCTGACGTCACGAGAGCGCGCCAGGGCCAGTATTTCTCGTTGGCCGTGAGCACTACATTGCTGACATCACGAGAGCGCACCAGGGCCAGTATTTCTCGTTGGCCGTGAGCACTACATTGCTGACATCACGAGAGCGCACCAGGGCCAGTATTTCTCGTTGGCCGTGAGCACTACATTGCTGACATCACGAGAGCGCACCAGGGCCAGTATTTCTCGTTGGTCGTGAGCACCACATTGCTGACATCACGAGAGCGCACCAGGGCCAGTATTTCTCGTTGACCGTGAGCACTACATTGCTGACATCACGTGAGCGCACCAGGGCCAGTATTTCTCGTTGGCCGTGAGCACTACATTGCTGACATCACGAAAGCGCACCAGGGCCAGTATTTCTCGTTGGCCGTGAGCACTACATTGCTGACATCACGAGAGCGCACCAGGACCAGTATTTCTCGTTGGTCGTGAGCACTACATTGCTGACATCACGTGAGCGCACCAGGGCCAGTATTTCTCGTTGGCCGTGAGCACTACATTGCTGACATCACGTGAGCGCACCAGGGCCAGTATTTCTCGTTGGCCGTGAGCACTACATTGCTGACATCACGAGAGCGCACCAGGGCCAGTATTTCTCGTTGGCCGTGAGCACTACATTGCTGACATCACGAGAGCGCACCAGGGCCAGTATTTCTCGTTGGCCGTGCTCGCACCAAACCGACCAGCGGAAGTTGTTTGTATTCTTTGGATTGTGTTTCGAAGTGGTGTTTACGGCCTCGTGATGTTTGTGGTTCCGTTTCGACTTCTGATTTGCTTTTACAGAAAACACATTTCATACGTTGCTATATCACTTAGTTGTAGTGTGAATAATACGTGCTCTGGTGTATTTACAACCGTTAGTGAGTTGTGGCGAATCAGCATCGTCAATTATTTCGTAATTGCTGCATCCTCCCTTCCTTATGTTTGAATATTAAAGTTTGCAATTCAATATCTGGTTCCTCTTCTTCCATTTGATTTCAATGAAATTGTTGTTTAGCCATGAGATATGAGAGGGGGGGGTGGGGAGGGGTAGGCAATCGTGGTTCATAAGTGAGGTTATGGAAGTCTCAATGAAGGCAGGAGCATTTCGATGATGATGTATGAACTTAGCTGCATTTGTACACAGCAATAGATCAATATTTATTTGATATAAGGTGCTAGAGCCGTGAGAGAACTAATTGTAGCAAATGAGTTAGGCCTACCAACATTGAAGTAATTGATTGTCATGTGTCTTTTAAAATACACCAAGTACAGTATATGCAACGTATTTCATTGGAGACGCATGTTGCTGTTAAGTTAGTATAAGTTATAAGATAACAAACTGTGCACTCTATTTGACAATGTACAGTAATTGGGATGAATATCCAGTTGTGCGCAAATAAATAAATAAATAAATAAATAAATGTGTATTACATATTACAATAGTTTCCATTTCTCCAAGCAAATCCGTTGGTTTATGTGTGACATGGTAAACATTCTGGTATTTCTCTCTTTGTGTTGGCAGAAATAGCCTGAGGCGGCCTTATCTCTAGGCACATTTATAACCAAGAGTGACGGCTCCAATATTGTAACATTTACATGCAGGTTTATAGGGTTATCAAATAAGAGATAACAACATAATAGTCTAGTGCCAACATTTACTATGTGTATGTGGAAGTAACAATAACTGACATCGTTGCGCAATGTATTGCAGAGATGTATGTTTCGATTATCGAATCTCGAATCCTAAGGTTATCGTTACAAATATTATCATTCCGTGATCCTAGATGAGAGCTCATTAACACATATTGTATCCCACATTCACCATTCCATCATCCACTGAGAATTCAAATCTTTTACAAAATGTTAGAAATGCTCCTTTCACACTCAAGCCTCTATTTGCCAAAGTAATTGTTATGTAATGACGTGTGGGGCGCTGCCAGCGGTCCAGGTACAACGAGCCGTTATTATTATTATTATTATTGAATTGTTGTCTTACCTTCATAGGTTCCGGACTGTCAACTCTGGTTGTCAAGCTTTTTTTTTAAGGGGCCGAACAACGAGGTCATCTGATGACCACCGTCTAACTGACACTTCGCCGTTGCGAAAAGGGAGTACCAACTGCGAAACATGACTGTGTGAATCCCACTCTGGTCAAGAAACTAATTCCACTGTTAGCTTAGTAAACACCCTTAATAGCCTAATCCATCAGAGTTGACAACCCTAATCTGGTCTATCGTATAATTATTAGACTCGTGGAGAGATAAGGTAAGCCTGCCTTCCGTTCTTTGGGAGGTCGCAATGAGAATTCTTCCCTAAAGACGATGGGTCCGAATCCTACCACTTCTAATTCAGGATGGTATGTAATTTAAGGCCTCGGCACACAACACAATCACACAGGTTATCTGCTAGATTGTACACATACAACTTAACCTAGCAGTGTTTGAGGACCGGTCTATTTTCACCCTGAGAAAGATTCCTTTACCACAGCGACGTCCAACTTTTTCGTGTTCATTAGCCCCATGTACTTGGGTGTGTGCGTAATTGTGGTGTCTACGTAATTGGGAAGGAGACGACCGTGGCGTTTGTAGCGCGAAACAACTACATCTAGGATGGCTGACTAAAGCCCGTTCCAAATCTCAGGCCAGGAAACTGAACCCAGGACCTCTGCGACGCCTATCTCAATACTGTACCCGTCAGTCTGTGGAATTACGACCTCAAGAACGGTTGTCGCCCAGATAGTCCCTTTTTTATGTGTAACATCTTTCCACTCGGTAACTGGACATTTTGTGGGAGTGATTTTGGAAAAGGGACGGAAGTGGATGGGACGGAAACAATGAGCGCGCGTGGTGGCGGAGATCGGTACAACGACGTACTGTAGGCCATGTGGCTATGGGAATGTATATCGCATACAGATTAGTTTAAGGTTTGGAGACCCCATTTAAGATATTCCTACAATAAATCATCTTCAAGTTGTCGTTCTTTGGTGTGAAAATATTCATTTTATCATATTTGCTGAAAACAATTACGATTTATTAAATCTTCATACTTTTGCTGTATTCTTATTTAATGTAAGCACTCGATGGACTGTCGGCCATGTGGCCATGTGGAATCTATATCACATCAACAAACACTCCAAACAACGTAGGAATTCACTATATTAACGCCGACTACTTACAATAATTGAAACTTCGTTGGTCTAAACATATCACTGGGAGAAACACATTTAATATACCTTCCGCATACCCTAATTTGTAATCGCGCCTATACTTGGCAGTGCGGTGATCGGCAAAACGAGGCCATTTTCAATAACATCGCTGGCATCAAGTAGGCAGTGGATTGCTTCCGCCACGGCAAATAGCAATTATGATTCATTACGGTCAGGATTTAGCACTGGAGTTTTACAAGTAGTTATTTCATTGACCAACAGAGTTCACTGTCAACAAGGGATTTGCGCTCCAGGGACACACATAGTAGGATAACATGTCACATGTCACACGTCATGATATGCGACTACTGTAAGGCTCGTATAATTAATTTATTTTTTCAATGAAAAGTTGATTTTAAAATGCAAAATTTTACGTATATTATATTTTGTGCTGAGAATTATTATTTTTGTCCTTCAATAATTCAATAATTCCAGTTGCAATGTGTACTACACGCCTCAGCTGTTAAACGCCAGCAATTAAGTGGACTGGTTATTGCACGATTAAGTCAATAACTCAACACTAATCAGTCTTAGGCCGACATGTTCTGGAGCAGGATTTCATCGGAAGTTCTTTTGACCAGGTACACTTCATATAACTGTCACAGCGGAGTATAATTCAGATCATGCCAAGCAGTTGCAGGATCATAACAAGTTGTCTAAAATCCACTCCATCTCCCTGGAATAGCACCACCTCAAGTTCAAAGGAATAAATAAATGAGCACGACATTTACAGAACGATTACTTCAAATCACTCATTTGCCTACTTTCGATTTTTGCAAAAAATGAAAGTAGACTTTTGAGATCGACACAGGGCCAAAAATTGTGTGTCTGTCTGTGAGTGTGTGTACTCGGAATGTATGCCCCCCCCCCCCCCCCCTATCAATTCGAACACGGTGAAACCGAATTGAACGAAATTTGGTACAGAGGTAGAACTAGCAATGGGCACCTCAGTGTCATGTTTTATATCGCCGCCATCTTGACGGAAACGTAATGGCGGCCACCCAAATGTCCAAAGCTTAAATCAAATTACGACTAACCTAATCACCTAATCTCTACCAAATTTTCCAATATTATACCTTTATGTATAAAGAATCTTTTCACGAAACTACAAGATCATCACCCCAATACTTTGCGGATGGCGGCCATGTATGTGTGCAAATCAATTCCCCCTATCAATTCAAACACGGTGAAACCGAATTGAACGAAATTTGGTACAGAAGTAGCACTAGCAAAGGACACCTCAGTGTCATTTTTTTTATCGCCGCCATCTTGAAGAAAACGTAATGGTGGTCAACCTAATGTTAAAATCTCAAATCAAATTTCGACCAACCTAATCATCTGATCTCTACCAAATTTTGCAACATTACACCTTTATGTAAGCCTCCGTGGCTTAGGCGGCAGCACGCCGGCCTCTCACCGCTGGGTCCGTGGTTCAAATCCCGGTCACTCCATGTGAGATCTGTGCTGGACAAAACGGAGGCAGACAGGTTTTTCTCCGGGTACTCCGGTTTTCCCTGTCAACATTTCATTCCAGCAACACTCTCCACTATCATTTCATTTCATCTGTCATTCATTTAATCATTGCCCCAGAGGAGTGCGTCAGGCCTCGACAGCCGGCACAGTTCATATCCTCGCCGCTAGATAGGGGCTTCATTCATTCCATTCCTGACCCGGTCGAAGACTGGAAGCAGGCTGTGGATTTTCATTTTCACACCTTTATGTATAAAGAATCTTTTGACCAAACTGCAAGGTCATCAGCTTAATAATTTCTGGATGTCGGCCATGTATGTGTGCAAGTCGATTCCCCCTATCTTTTCAAACACGATGAAACCGAATTGAACGAAATTTGGTACAGAGGTAGCACTAGCAAAGGGCACCTCAGTGTCATGTTTTATATCGCCGCCATCTTGACGGAAACGTTGTGGTGGCCACGCAAATGTAAAAAGCTTAAATCAAATTACTACCAACCTAATCATCTGGTCTCTACTAAATTTTGCAACAACATGCCTTATTGTGGGAAGCATCGTTTGACTGAACTACAAGGTCATCAGCCCAATACTTTGCAGATAGCGGCCATTAATGTGTGCAAATCGATTCCCCATATCAATTCATACACGGTGAAACCGAATTGAATGATTTTTTTTTACAGAGGTAGCACTAGCAAAGGGCACCTCATATTCATGTTTAATATCCGTATAGCGCGCTGTATTTCAACAAGCTACTACAACCAACATTCAATTATACTCCTTGAAAAGGACAAAGAGTTATACCAATACCCATGCATTCAGGAGAAAGTAGGCTATATGTTCTTAACTGAACATCTTGTTTTTACTTCGGTGAACAAAACATAATTAAAACTCAGCAATTCTATTAGGTTTGTGCCGTGTCTTGTGTGGGATTTCGCCTAGCACACCAAGATGGCTCATCAGCGGGCTCTTGGTGTCCCCTCGCGGACCCTCACAGGAGTAGCGAACTGCGCGATGCCTCCCTTTTTATGAAGCGCACCTGCGCCTCTTTACCGCAAGAACTAAAAGCTCAAGCAGCCATAACTTCCCTATGAAGGCTTCCAAAAGGATGGTATATTGGCTTTCAAGGCCAGTGAATTAAAACTCCGGGCGGGGACAGCAAGAGTCCGCTGATGAGCCAGCTCGGTGTCCTAGGCGAAACTCCACACAAGACACGGCACAATCCTAGAAAAATTGCTGAGTTTCAATTCACTGGTCGTGAAAGCCAATATACAAAACATAATTCCTGGGGAACTCCTCAGGGACATCGCTAAATAAACACTCTTGAAATGAAGAGAACATCCTATTTGATCCCCTCAGATCCCCTATACAATAGAAACATACAGTAGCCTACTACAAACTTTGAATGCAAGAATTTATGCAAACACATTGTTCCAGCACTTCCCTTTCGTTCAATTTCATGAGACAGCTTAAATATCATTCACCTAATTTGGCGATCGTAATGCTCATGAACGAAGCATAAATGTATAACCATCACACCTCTAATCTATACGGTACTAATATAATAAAGCTGAAGAGTTTGTGTGTTTGTTTGTTTATTTAAACGCGCTAATCTCTGGAACTGCCAGTCGGATTCGATAAATTATTTTTGTATATGATAGCCAGATTCAAGAGGAATTGTTTAGGCAATGTAGCATTAGGCTACACCTCTTAGGTAACCTTAAAGATTGATTTTTGTTCAGTAAGTCGGAAGAACAAGCGCTCCAGAACGGCTTCAATAATATCCAAGTCTATTGTTGCCTGGCAATGCGGGCTGCATCACGTCGCCCCTACCAGTGTCCTGGTGCAGAATTGCGAGCTGCTTATACGGTAAATTGCAGTCACGGGGAGTAATTCTTAGGCCCCTTAAAACAGTTATCATAGCATGCCTCTGTACAAGGGCGATGTTGTTGGTGCAGTGTACTGAGGTTATCAGCTGTTGGTGCTTTCCGAACCTTATCCTTGAGCGCTCCAGTTCTGTAGCAGTAACCATTATCATCTATAAAACAGAGAAATCCACCGGGCGAAGCCGGGCACTACTGCTAGTAAATAATACTAGTATTGGTTTCACGTCCCTGTTAACTACTGCGGCTTTTAGAGACGCCGGGGTGCCGGAATTTTGCCCCGAAGGGGATCTTTAATGTGGCAGTAAATCTGCAGACATTGCTCTCTCGCATTTGCGCACCTTCAAATGCCGACTGACTATGCCTATGCCTCCTTGAGGGCCTTGAGCAGAAGGCAGGAGATAACATGAAAAGAAAAGGAAGTTGACCCCTCGAAGAATGTGGGTATGAGGAAAGATGAGACAATGGCGAATTAAGGCGAGAAAGCGAAAGACTCCCTAGGCCTCGGATACCCTAATACTATCGGGGTCGGAAGAGAACAAGAGTTGACTAAGTGAGGTCGACGGGAAAGAAGACGGAGAGGAGCCCGGCACAAGTAAGTGGAAGCAATGCCGGACTCAGCTAGGGTCCCGTGGTCGCCAATCCACGTCCCACTAGCTGTGAGCCCCTGGGGGATGGTTCGTAGATCAAGTCAGCATCATTCATAACCAGACCCATTGATAATGGCAATTCCTCACAATTACATTACTTCAGAACATTTTCAACCCACTTTAAATACTCAGAATTCCTGTGGCTGTGCACACTGCGGTCTCCAAGCTCATAGATAAAACAACACCAACAACCATACAAAGAGTGTGAACAAGGTTACTGGAGTGGGTTCTCGTTGAGCCAACCTGTGTAGCTATTAACTGTCCGAGCGAAGTAGCTTGTGTCTTCAGGATTTGACGAGCACCGCACCCACGTCCCGGGTCACCACGTACTCTTACACGATGAAAAAGTCTATTTTTGTGGCATCACTTTACTGAGTATTTGCTAAAGGTACAGCTATGATTCTTGTCACATATAAGAAGCGGTATATTCTGAGCTGTTTTTTACCATGTAGTGCTACTTTGCTTTTATAGGATGTGTAAAATGAATACAAATTTGGACAGATACATTTTCAAAAAATGTTGTATAAGTTGCTTCAGGTACACATTTCTCAGTTGTTTTTCAATCAAATATTCTCAAATTTTGTTGACATACTTGGAATGGATCATGGCAGATGAGTAACTACTTTGTTTCATTATTATTGGGACAGAATGCAAGAAAAAAAACCGAACTCTTTCTTTTTAAATTTATTCAAAAATATGTATCAATTTTAGTCTTCTCAATCCATGCCTACTATGTTTTGGAAGGGAAAATAGGTTAACATTCAAGTACTCCATTAGGAAAGTTAATGTAAAAAATTGCCTTCTATCTTAATTGATTTCCTAGTTATTGGTACGTAAACATGAAAAGCTGGCAAAGTTAAAAGTGTATTATTCAGAGCATGGGACGCTAATTTTAAAAAACGAATTTAAGGTAGTTGTAGATATCAAAGCCCCAACAAACTATATACATTTGGATTGAGAAAAGAATGAAGAATTTTATGGCGCCAAAATCAAAAAATCAATTTTTTCATCATGCAAGAGTACGTGGTGGTGTCCATCAGTAACAGCAGTGCAAGCTTGCCACGGTGGGTGAGTGGATAGCGTGTCGGTCTGCTAACCCCAAGATTGCAGGTTCGCTCCTGGCCGCGGTGAGTGTGGTTTTTTTTAAGGCGGCAAAAATACGACACGCATGTCATACGATGTTGGCATGACAAAGAACCCATTTTAATTCAGTAGGACGTGTTCATAATGGCAAAATTAATCTCTGGAGCTTCCGCCAACACAAAGTTCCTCATTTCTCTAATAGAAAGCGCTATAGTGTTCAAGGCAGGGGCGGTTCGAACTTGAACGTTTAGGGGGGGTGAGAATTTAAAAAATGCCGACTGGCTGTTTAACATTGCCGACTCGCTTAAAAACTCAGCAACGGGAGGGAAAAAGGGGGACGGGGGGGGGGGGAGGGCGGCAAACGATTCACAAGACAAATATACTTAATTAACGGCTTTCATTTAAAAGGTATTTTATTAGTTCCAGAAATTTTAATCGCAGGAAAAATTGATAAATGAACAAAATAAGTGTTGAAATATTACAAGAATAACAAATCTAGTTATTCTTTCTAATTCCCTACTCTACGATGTTTTAACACGGACCACTTCCCCACTATCTCCGTAATTTCAATGTCGTCGTCCTTACCTTTCATTAAAAACATCATGAGGGAGTCTATGCGGTCGTCACCCATCGATGTCCGCAAATGATTGAAAATGAGCTTCAACTTGATGAAGGACCGTTCAGAATAAGCAGAAGGCACTGGGAATGTTAAAATCAGTCGAACTACTTGATAACCACACGGGATAATGCTCTTTAATTTAACAGCATCTTTTGCGATTTCTTTAAAGGATAAGCACTGTTTACTGGCATCAAGCATGATTTCAAGCTCAGCCAGCACAAGCTCTTCATCTTGAAGGATGATTTTCGGGTATGATTGCTTTATAGATCGAACGCGCTCGATGGTACAGTTTTTTTTTCTGTCAGCGGGTATCTTGAAAATTATGTGGAATATATCTAGCAAAGAAATTAGTTTTGCGAGAGTGTCTAGCACGATTGAAGTAAATACATCCCCAAGTATTCGGAACTCCTTTCTGTAGAATAAAGAAATAAATTTCTGCTGTTGTTTCAGCGTGCGCGTCATACTTCTTTGCAAGTCGCCGGGTCCTGTGGTGTTTTAAGAAGTCTTCCTCCGCATTTACTTACATACTTTTCGCAAATGACCATGCACTCTTTATTAAAATATTCATCTTGCCGTCGTCGTTGATATCTTCAAAAGGCTTCAAAGCGCTCTGAATCAGCTGCTTCGCGTCTACTACATTCAGCTCCTCCGCTTCTAAAAGCTCGGTTACGTTCTTAATTTTAAACATGATGTTTTTGGTAAAGTACATGCCCGATGATGCAGATAAAATCAAAGTCTAGAAGCTTTTTGTGCAAGTCTGACGCAAAAGTTCGGGTTTTACTGTCAGATTCAGAACCGAATGAGGTTTTCATTGTTTCCAATGCTGTGACTATCTCTTCATAAGACGTAGAAACAGCTCTCACCGATTCGGCGCGCGCAGTCCACCTTGATTTTGATAAATTCTTAAGTTGAAGTGAATTTTCAATTTTATCCAGCTCTATCTGCAAGCTTATCGTTTCGTGCTACCAGTACCCGAAAAAACCGCACAATGCTTCAACAGTGTCAAAACACTCTCGGACAAGCGCGCTAGCATTAATACAAGCTGTCTTTACGAAAATGTTTAACCTGTGAGCTTGGCATGGAACGTACGGAATATCTATTTTGCACTTCTCTGATAACTTTTTTGAGTGTCGTTGTATATGCCAGACATGTTACTAGCAAAGTCGTACGATTGAAACGCTAGTTTACTGAGTGGAAATAAAAGTTCTTATGAATATAAATGAAAAAAATATTTGCAGTCAATTCCTCTCCAGTGTTTTTTATGTTTGTTGAAACAGCGTCTATTTTTAAAAGAAGCTCCACAGGAACGAGCTCTTCATCTTTTTCGACTACGTATGGGATATTCAACGCGAGGCGGTCTTTATGTGACATATCAGGAGTAGACTAGTATCTGCTATAACGGAGAACATACCAGCGTTCTTGTTCTCTTCTGCAATTATTTCACGTGTTCTCTCCGTATAGATGGATGAATTCATTTTGAGAGCCCTTGCTCATATACGTAACGTTCTGCTTCCGCGTATTCACTTCTTCCAACCACCTATTCATGACCGGACTATGCCGTGAAAGTAACTTTACAATTTGCTTGAAGTTTCCATTATCTTGAATGATTCCATCCTCGTGACCTCGGAAAGCCAAACCTTGCCGACAAAGGGTTCTTGCTGAGTCAATAAATATCTGGATAATTTCTTTGTGGAACTCCTTTTCTTGTTCTTCCTCCATTCTGATCGTCCGTAAAAGTTTATCAAGGAGAACGTCTTCGACGCATTTTCCATTGACAAAGTGGCACAAATCTGCTATCACTGCTTGATGAGTTTCTGAAGTGAAGTGTTCTTGTAATTTGCCCTTTTTCTTCTTTCCGCGACTTTTCAATTTGTGCCACTGACGTACTCCAGCGTGCGATCATTCTTCACACCATTAAACATAAACATGGCTGAAAATACGCATGTAGGCCTATGTATTGTATTATTATTACAAAATATTCCGTGTCGGCGAAAATCTCGCCCCACTGACACTGTATTTGCACCTAGTTATGACTGTAAAAGTTGCTGGTTCAGGAACGACTGCTATCTCTTATTCTCGGTGACCACTGCACTGATCTTAGTTAGCACCCCTTGAGGAACCTTGGGACCATAAACCTGTCAATTTTGTCACAATAGCGCGGATATCCGAGGACGCGCCGAGACAAGCGGTAGCAGGTCATAAGTTATGATTCATAACATTAATCCGACAACATCTCAATGAGTTGGCTTGACCTGAAGTTAACAATGCGCTCACCAACACCTTTTGTCTAGCCACATGGCACAGATGCTGGGCTCGCTTCGCTGTGAAGTTGAGTCGCTCTGCATAATGAACGCGGGATGTTCCATCCACCCAGGAACGTGCCGATGAGTTTATCCCTTGTCCTTGGTCCCACATTGATCATCTGTCATTCTTTCTTCAGTTTCCATACAAAGAAACGAAATGGCAAGTGGCAGCCGGTGCACCGAGGACTGGAAGTGAAACCTTTAAAATGGTTATTTTGCCGACTCTTCCCCGTGCCGCACTGGGCTATTGCCTGGCTGTACGAAATTATTGCAGCGTCCGTTTGTGCCGACTGTCAGTATAATATTATAATCGTATATGGCCATGCCCCGTTTTACTTTTTTAAATGCTGTTTTGGGGAATGTTACGACTTACTCAGGATTTGCCGACTGCCGACTGATGTCGTATTTGCCGACTGAGAAAATACCTGAGGGGGGTGAGACACCCCCCAACCCCCCCACTCGAACCGCCCCTGGTTCAAGGAGCTTAGATATCTAACCTCCTTGACTTTCATAGTGATTCAAGGAACAACGAAATTCGACATGCAAGCTACCCTCTGGGTGTCAAATTATAAAGCTTGCACCCGGCTCCCGAAGCCATACGATATTATTATTATTATAATTGTTGTTGTTTGAGTCTTCAGTCTTTTGACTGGTTTGATGCAGCCCTCCATGCCTCCCTGTCCTGAGCTAATCGTTTCATCTCTACATAGCTACCACACCCTACATCCGAGGCAATCTGTTTAACATATTCTAACCTTGGTCTACCCCTACAGTTCTTGTCCTCGACCCTTCCTTCCATAACTAAGCTTGCTATTCCTGGGTGTCTTAGTATGTGTTCTACCAACCTATCTCTTCTCTTCATTAGCAGTCGTCAGAAACATCTCTCCTCTCCCACTCGTCTTAATACCTCTTTGTTTGTAACCCTATCTACCCATCTGATCTTCATCATTCTCCTGTAACACCACATTTCAAATGCTTCAATTCTCCTCTTTTCTGCTACACCAATAGTCCAAGTTTCACTTCCATAGAGCGCCACGCTCCAGACAAAGGCTTTCAAAAATCACTTCGTAATACCTAAATCTATATTCGATGTCAGCAGATTCCTTTTTTGTAGAAATGCTTTCTTTGCCTGAGCCAACCTACTTTTTATATCCTCTTTGCTTCGTCCATCACTGGTTATTCTGCTTCCTAAGTAACAGAAGTCTCCTACTTCCTTCAGCTTTTCACCTGCCAATTTGATCTCCATAGAGGTTTCTGATTTATTTCGGCTGCATTCCAGTATTTTTGTTTTACATTTATTAATTTTCATCATGAATTCTTTCCGTAAGACGGAGTCCATACCATTCAAAAACTCTTTCAAATCCTCAGGCTTGTCGGCCAAGATGACGATGTCATCAGCAAATCTCAGAGTTGAAATTATTTCTCCTTGAATCTTCACTCCCACTTTATATTTTCTCTAATTTCCTTCATTGCTTGTTCAATGTAAAGATTGAAAAGTATGGGTGATAAGTTGCAGCCTTGTCTTACACCTTTCTGAATACCAGCTTCTCTCTCATGTCCTTCAACTCGAATGACTGCTGTCTGGTTTCTGTACAGATTGTATATCACCCTCCTATCCCTGTACTTTATTCCAATAGATTTCAAAATGTCAAACAATTTAGTCCAATCAACGTTATCAAAAGCCTTTTCTAAGTCTACAAAAGCCATGAACGTGTAACGTGTTTTTCGAGGGGTTTTATGCAACTGGCATAAGTCAGTAGGAAGCCATTCTATATTTATTTACGCGGCAAATTGTTCTGCCAAGACAATTTTTCATGGTAATTTATTATTATTATTAATTTATTATAATTATTATTAAGGTATTTTCGGAGCATTTTATAAAAATTATTAGCATTCAGATAGGTTTTCTATGTCTTAGAAAACCCTATCCAGCAAATTATTACGAACGACGATATCATAGAAAATTATCTGATTACGGAATTTTACGGAGTTTTTGTCAGTTAGGGTATTTGAGAGAGATGACTCACTGGGATTTCAAGTACACGCTGAATCTTGTCGAGGAGCATGACGCAATCTTGGGTCGCAAGGTCTAGAAGAGGCGAATTGTTGAAACGGAACCCTGTCGCCGAGTGTAATGACCCGGAGGAGGAGAAGATCGCGTGGTGGGTCAGCCAATCAGGGGAGACGACGTAAGCTAGTTGAGACTGGAGTGGGGGAACCGACAGGTGAATATATCGTTCGACGCGCCGTGAAACGTGAACAATCTGTATAGTACTTGACGAGTATGGATGCGCGTGCGAGTGGCTCCGATGTTCGGTGGAGTTAGCGACTATCTGTGTAGAACTTGCGGTGTACGGTCGTAAGTGCGTGTCGCTCCGATGTTCAGTGGAGTTAGCGACAAACTTTTGTAAAACGTAACCAGTGCGGTTTTACGCGAGTTTGGGTCCGAGGTACGGACCATAGAATTATATAATCTACCAGGATATCATCAAATTTCGACGGAGATGACGACGTCCAGGAGACTGTGGGAAGCACACAGCATCATCAAGAACGAGGGAGATGCTTTGGCAATTTCCAATGGTAAGCGCACATGACGCAGAAATACGCAATCTCTCATTTTCTTTGTTTTATATTTCATATTTCAGTAACTTCATAGCTTGGAAATAAGAGTAAAATCAATTTATCAGACTCCGTTTTCACGTAATTCTCTATCGGTAATATTCAAATCACAACGCTCCAATTTAAATTTTAAACTTATTATTATTATTAATTTTGCTATACTTGTTTTATATAATAAATTCATTTCTTTTACAATGCAATCTTTGCTTTCAGTAGGTAGCATTAGATATAGACCAATTCCTTCTCCTGATACAATTGTTTGTTGGGTTAATGATCAAATCATACCACGATCTGAGTGAATAGAGTCTTGAAGGTGTTCTGCCAGAGCTAGACGTTGTTAAATACAAATTTAGATTTCAACATTGCATTGAGGTCTTGGCGCCCATTAAAACAACATAGCTTAGGCAAAGGTAAACAGTTACATTTCTCACCCAACAAGGTGGGCTAGCGAAACCATTACATTTGTACGCTCAACGTGGAGCAAAGTAAATACCGTTTCACTTGTCATCCCAGCCTAAGCAAGAGAACATTACATTTGTCGCTACCAACATGGGGCACTAATTAATTACCATTACATTTGTCGCCGACAACTTGGGGCTGAAAACCTAATAACATTTGTGGAAGGAGAAGGGTATATATTTCTGTGCCTGTATTTTGGGGGTTATTTGTCTTTATCAGTGTATATCATTATGGGGGATGAGAAAGAAAGACAGATGAGGTTACGTAGTGGTCATCAACTGGAGAATGATGATACGAGCAGTATGTCGAGTGATGGTAGTACCGGGGTAGCGGAGGTAAATCCCGATACTGAAACAGGGAGTGTAGGCGGCCAACCAGAATTAAAAACTTTACTTCTCGAGTTCATGTATCAGAACAAAGTTAGTAGTGATGCTTTAAATGCAAAATTAGAACAGAATAATGCAAAATTAGAACAAAACAGTAGGGAAAATAAAGAAAGTACAGATGCTTTAAATGCAAAATTAGAACAGAATAATGCAAAATTAGAACAAAACAGTAGGGAAAATAAAGAAAGTACAGAAGCTTTAAATGCAAAATTAGAACAGAATAATGCAAAATTAGAACAGAATAATGCAAAATTAGAACAAAACAGTAGGGAAAATAGAGAGAGTAATGAAACTTTAAATGCTAAATTAGAACAAAACAGTAGGGAAATGAGTGACAAATTCGAACTGATTAGAGGTGAGATCAAGGGGGTGATGGAAGAAAAGGCTAAAGAGATTATTGCAGATGTAGACAGAAAATTAGGAAAAGTACAGGAGGAGTTGGAAATTAGAATCAGTACACAGGCTGAAAATTTAAAAGAACTAGTGCAACTGGAAACACAGCAGGTCAAAAAGCAATTGGGGGGAGAAATTGACAAAATTCAGGTAGCTACTAAAGAGGTTAAGGAACAGCTGGGGGGTAGAATTGAGAAAGTCCACTCACGAGTAGTTGCAGAAGTAAATGATTTAAGAGAGAGTAATAGGGAAAGCATTAGCAAGATTGAGGAGAAACAAGCAAAGCTATATGATAAAGTAGAAGAATCAGAAGGAAACATTAAATTAACAGTAAACAGTATTGAGAGGAAGGCTGAGGAGAAAATCGCAGAATTAGAATTAAAATTAAAAGCTAGGATCAGGCAAGAAAATAGTCAGAATAGGCCAGTTTTTGTGAATAGCACATACAGGGAGGTAGAACTGGGTAAGTTCAGCAATCGACAGGGGTGCCCAATGGAGTTCATGAACACTATAGAAAATAAATTCGGGGAGAGGTTGGAAAATGGTAGTATTGAGTGGTGCCAGGTAGTTGAAATTTTAGAACAAGTGTTTGTGGGGGAAACGAGGAATTGGTTTGCTGTCTACAGAGACAAGTTTACTGATATCAATGATTTTAAAATGAAATTCTGTGAAAAGTTCTGGAATGAGGTTATTCAGTCGCAGCATCGTGAGGGAGTAGTGTGTGGTAAATATAACCCTAAAGGAAGCTCCACCATGACCGAATACTTTTTAGGGCAGGTATTAGTGTGTAAATATCTGGATGGCTTGAAGGAGGAAAGTGATGTGGTAAGGTTGCTACTTAGGCACTTTCCCTATAGGATCAAGGAGGCTGCTTGTATCCAGAATGTAAAGACTATATCACAAGTAGAAAATTTGTTAAGCACATTTGATGCACTAGGGAGAGGGGGTTATGAGGACAATTTCAATAGGAACCAGGGTAATAATAATAATAGACCTAATGAAGCCAGGCATCAGGAAGTTCAAGGGAACGGTGGCGAAGGGGCCAATGCTCAAAATAGAAATAATAATAATCAGCTAAATCAGAACAGAGGAAATGGCTATGGTAATCAGTATCAAGGGAGGAACAATGATTACAGGGGAAATCAAGGGAGAAACAATGATTTCAGGGGAAATCAAGGGAGAAATTATAATGACAATAATTACAACCAGAATAGGGGTCAAGGAAGAGGACAGCCTAGTGGTAGTAATATACAGCCAAACAATGACAACACAACTCAGAACAACCAGACCAGTGCAGTAGTAACTAGTACTACGGCCAGCTGTAGCGGTTCTTTAAACGCGAACCAGGCTGCGAAGTAAGGTCAGAATCTCAGTCTGTAGCATGCCCTGTCCATACAATTATACAGGAACCCTATGACCTAAATGTAAGAAATGAATTATTACATGAACTAAATGATGAAGGTATTATTCAGGAAGTGGTTAGTAAGAGCCCCATAGTTAAATTTAACGTGTCCGAGGCGTACACAGATGTTTTAATTGATAGTGGTTGTATGAAGAGTTGCATAAGTAGTGCATTTTATGATAAAATGAAAGGAACTGGAGTAAATTTTGAGGAGATGCCAATTAAAAGCACTTTTGTTATCACAGCTGTTGGGAAAAGGTCTAAAGTAATTTCTAAGCAAGTTTTAGTAGACATTAAAATTAATAATCATGTAGAGAAGCAGATTTGTCTTGTAATTCCAAATTTAGTATTCAGTGTTATCTTGGGTTCAGAGTGGCTAAGTAGAGTGTCTGGTAACTTATGTTATGATGTAGGGAGTTTGAAATTTAAATGGGGAGATTCTGAAGTAGAAGTAGCGTTCAATGACCATATTCAGAGGAGTAGTATTGTAGGTGTGATTTGTACTTTAAATGAGATATCGCCAGCCGTAGAGCGGGGTTCTCCATGTTTTGTGGGCAGTGTGATTACGAACGGAAGTCTAGAGGACTCGTTACGTGAAGCTGCATTTCAGGGAAATATAGAGGATGAACAGTGTGTTCGGCTCTATGATGTGTTATTGTGTAATAGGAGAGTTTTTGAGGATCGCATTGGTATGGCCAATTGCTATACACATTCATTGAACGTTATTGATAGGTCAGTATTCACAGGACATAGATATCCTGTACCTTTCGCTTATCAGAGTGCAGTTGAGGCACAAATTAATCAGATGCTTGAAGATGGGATTATTGAGCACTCGAACAGTCCATATGTTAATTCTTTGATAACGGTACCCAAGACCGACGGCACTGTTCGTATTTGTTTAGACGCTCGTTTGGTTAACAGTAGAATTAGCTCAGATCAGCTGAAATCTATGTCAATAGAGGAATTAATGCAAACATTTGAGGGGAAGAAGTATTTCACTTGTGTAGATTTGAGTTCCAGTTTTTGGCAAGTGCCACTTATGTACGAAGATAGACCATTTACAGCTTTTAGTCATAAATATAACCTTTATCAATTTTGTAGAACACCTTATGGGTTAAAGAGTAGTTCAGCAGCTTTAATTAGGGCTTTAAACATCGCATTAGGGGATGACACAGGAGAGTTTGTAACCATTTACATTGATGATATGGTAATTAGTTCACGCAGTTTTGAGGAGCATCTATGTCATTTAAATATAGTTTTTCAGAAGTTAGATCAGGCAGGGTTCACTTTGAAGCTGTCTAAGTCGTCATTCTGTCAGTCAGAAGGGACATTTTTAGGTCATAGAGTGTCGAGTAGAGGTGTGACACCATAGGAAGGTAGGGTTAGCATGTGTGGACAGTAGCAACAGGGCATCGTTACAGACACTGAGAAATAGGTAGGTAGAGCAACGTGATGACGTTCATTTAAAGGGAGCCACTTGCAAGGTTGGAAGCAGGTGACGCAGAAACATTTATAGTTTCCAAACGTATTGGCAAAACAGCATATGTGCTGGAGAATAGTGAGGGAAACAGATTATACGGAACGTATAATATACATAGTCTACGAAAATATGTGTCATAAAGTGAGTGTGTTTAGCTGGCGAGCCAGCCTATCAAATGAGTAAGTGTGGTATTTGGTGCGTGGGAGGAGTTGGTCTTCCAGGCAGGCGTATCAGAAGTCACACAGGGGGGTAGTATGTAAGTAAATGAGAGTTTTTAAGGTACAGGGAAATATGACGGGATTGTCGGATGCTCTTGAGCACTAAAATGTCTCGATACACCAAGGCCAGAATTTGGTAGCGCTGGTGAATTCCCATTTGCCTCCAAGAGATGGGTGAGCGCTTGTACATGGTATTTTTGCTTAAGGCGTCCACGAGGCAAAAGATGGGCCATCAGAATGCGAGACAGTCCTTCATGAAACTCATACATATCAGCACACGTGATTCCTGTTTACGGCCTCGCCATGTAAGATTTGTAAGTGTGTAATTTAAGATAATATGTACAATGGTATTATTTGTGTGAGGAGAAATGGTCTGTGTTGAGAACTAGTATTAAGTAGAATATGGTTAACGGGAACTTAACAAGACAGGGCGATTACGGCACAGAAATATTTGGTGTTATATGTAATGCGCATTTACTGTTTTTTTTTCAGAAGTCAATATTAATTTAATCTGCTTTAAAGAGAGATTAAGTATTATGGTCACGAGGCGCTGCCACAATAGTGTGATCGTGTGCTCAGTGATAAGTGGAATTAAATGTCACCATAAGGAGGGGACCTCCAGTGAAATTAGGAAGTTCTAGGGTGATATAAATATATCAGAACACCTTCAATGCGTGTGATATGACATCATAAATACATAGTGCTCACACATTAATTATGTCTATTTCTCCAACATAGAGAAATTTGAGAGGCGGAAATATCCGTGGAACACTTCTATATGTAAAACATTGGACTGGTTGCAGAGTGCAATCCATTGTGACAACAAACTTTGACGCAAAGTGCGTGAAGAAAAAATATGAGTGTATATATCTGTAATTTAGGGTGATTTCATTTATGTAATATGTATTTTGGATGGGGTTTATTAACGTGTCTGGGATAATCGGATAATGGACCGTCGTCACGGTAAATCATCCGATGATCCGAGGCGAATATGTAACGTGTTTTTCGAGGGGTTTTATGCAACTGGCATAAGTCAGTAGGAAGCCATTCTATATTTATTTACGCGGCAAATTGTTCTGCCAAGACAATTTTTCATGGTAATTTATTATTATTATTAATTTATTATAATTATTATTAAGGTATTTTCGGAGCATTTTATAAAAATTATTAGCATTCAGATAGGTTTTCTATGTCTTAGAAAACCCTATCCAGCAAATTATTACGAACGACGATATCATAGAAAATTATCTGATTACGGAATTTTACGGAGTTTTTGTCAGTTAGGGTATTTGAGAGAGATGACTCACTGGGATTTCAAGTACACGCTGAATCTTGTCGAGGAGCATGACGCAATCTTGGGTCGCAAGGTCTAGAAGAGGCGAATTGTTGAAACGGAACCCTGTCGCCGAGTGTAATGACCCGGAGGAGGAGAAGATCGCGTGGTGGGTCAGCCAATCAGGGGAGACGACGTAAGCTAGTTGAGACTGGAGTGGGGGAACCGACAGGTGAATATATCGTTCGACGCGCCGTGAAACGTGAACAATCTGTATAGTACTTGACGAGTATGGATGCGCGTGCGAGTGGCTCCGATGTTCGGTGGAGTTAGCGACTATCTGTGTAGAACTTGCGGTGTACGGTCGTAAGTGCGTGTCGCTCCGATGTTCAGTGGAGTTAGCGACAAACTTTTGTAAAAAGTAACCAGTGCGGTTTTACGCGAGTTTGGGTCCGAGGTACGGACCATAGAATTATATAATCTACCAGGATATCATCAAATTTCGACGGAGATGACGACGTCCAGGAGACTGTGGGAAGCACACAGCATCATCAAGAACGAGGGAGATGCTTTGGCAATTTCCAATGGTAAGCGCACATGACGCAGAAATACGCAATCTCTCATTTTCTTTGTTTTATATTTCATATTTCAGTAACTTCATAGCTTGGAAATAAGAGTAAAATCAATTTATCAGACTCCGTTTTCACGTAATTCTCTATCGGTAATATTCAAATCACAACGCTCCAATTTAAATTTTAAACTTATTATTATTATTAATTTTGCTATACTTGTTTTATATAATAAATTCATTTCTTTTACAATGCAATCTTTGCTTTCAGTAGGTAGCATTAGATATAGACCAATTCCTTCTCCTGATACAATTGTTTGTTGGGTTAATGATCAAATCATACCACGATCTGAGTGAATAGAGTCTTGAAGGTGTTCTGCCAGAGCTAGACGTTGTTAAATACAAATTTAGATTTCAACATTGCATTGAGGTCTTGGCGCCCATTAAAACAACATAGCTTAGGCAAAGGTAAACAGTTACATTTCTCACCCAACAAGGTGGGCTAGCGAAACCATTACATTTGTACGCTCAACGTGGAGCAAAGTAAATACCGTTTCACTTGTCATCCCAGCCTAAGCAAGAGACCATTACAAACGTTCTCTTATCTTTCCTTATTCTACCTTCCAAAATCAGCCTAAGACTTAGTACAGCTTCCCTTGTTCCTACATTTCTCCTGAAACCAAACTGGTCTTCACCCAACTCCGTTTCTATCTGGCTTTCAATCCTCTTGTAAATTATTCTGGACAGGATCTTTAAAGCATGAGTAATCAAGCTGATTGTACGGTAATCTTCACATCTGTCAGCTCCCACTTTCTTTGGTATAGGGATGATAACATTCTTCTTGAAATCGGGGGGTACCTCACCTGTCTCATAAATCCTACACCAAGTGAAATAACCTGATCAGACCTTCATCTCCTATGCAGCGTAGCAACTCAATCGGTATATCATCTATGCCTGGTGCTTTGTTCCTGCTTAAGTCTTCCAAAGCTCTATCAAATTCTGATCTCAATATTAAATCTCCTTTCGCATCCTCATCAATTTCCTCCTCCCTTTCCATTACATGATTCTCAATCTCCTTTCCCTTATACAAACTCTCTATGTAAGCTTTCCATCTCTCAACCTTTTCTTCCCCATCTGTTAGAGGCTTTACATTTGTGTCCTTAATATTACAGCACTTAGTCGTCTTTTCCCCAAAAGTATTCTTAATCCTTCGATAAGCTGTGTCTACTTTTCCTAATTTCAGACAATTTTCTATACCTGCACATTTCTCTTTCAACCATTCTTCTTTCGCTTCCTTGCACTTCTTGTTAACCTCATTTAAGACGTCTGTATTCTGCTTTCCCCTTTTCATCTCTTACATTCTTGTGTTTCCGCCTTTCATCAATCAATTCTAGTATATCCTGAGTGATCCACGGTTTTCTACCTATTCTTTCTTTCCTACCAATGTTTTCTTCTGCGGATTTTGTTATTTCATTCTTCAAAAGTGCCCATTCGTCTGTATTTGAAGTTTGTTTAGGGTTTTTCATTAGTCCTTCCCTTATACTCTTCTTGAATCTTTCGTTTACATCCTTTACTTTCAGTCTGTCTATTGCCCACCTTTTTGGCTTTTGACTTTTCTTCAGTTTCTTCAACTTTAATCTGCATTTCATTACAACCAGATTGTGGTCAGAGTTTATGTCAGCACCAGGATATGTTTTACAATCCAAAATCTGGTTTCGAAACCTCTGCTTGACCATAATGAAGTCGATTTGGTAACGCCCTGTATCTCCTGGTCTCATCCAAGAGTATATTCTTCTATTGTGGTTATTGAATAAGGTGTTAGCTATGACCAACTCATGCTCGGTGCAGAATTCCATCATCCTGCTTCCTCGATCATTCCTTTCACCTAATCCGAAATCTCCTACTATCTTCCCTTCTCTCCCTTTTCCTACCACAGCATTCCAATCTCCCATTACTATAACATTTTCATCACCCTTGATATACCTCAGAATTTCGTCTATTTCTTCGTAGACCTTTTCAACATCCTCATCATCAGCTTGACTGGTAGGCATATAGACTTGTACCACTGTGGTGCACGTAGGTTTAGTATTGATTTTTGCTACAATAATCCGTTCACTATATTGCTCATAATATTCCACCCGCTGTCCAAGTTTCCTACTCAATATGAGACCAACCCCTGCTTGGCCATTGTTTGATTTAGTGCTAATGACCCTATAGTCTCCTGACCAAAAGTCCTGTTCTTCCTGCCAGCGCATTTCACTAATCCCAACCAAATCCAACCTCAACCTATCCCATTTCCCTTTCTAAGTTTTCTAACCTTCCACTTCCTAGCAG
Organism: Meconema thalassinum; assembly: GCA_946902985.2. NCBI lineage: Eukaryota > Metazoa > Arthropoda > Insecta > Orthoptera > Tettigoniidae > Meconema > Meconema thalassinum. Next base: position 5,694,239 of record OX336396.1, read on the forward strand.
ACTTCTAACATTCCACGCTCCGATCCGTAGAATGTCAGATTTCCTCTTGGTCACTTCTGTGATGTTAACCCCCTCTCGAGTAGTCCCCACCCGGAGATCCAAACGGGGGACTAGTTTACCTCCGGATTGAAATTTTACAAGGGAGGAGGCCATCATCACATGTAATTATGCATAGAGAGGTGCATATCCTCGGGAATAGCATTACGGCTGTAGTTTCCCGTTGCTTTCAGCCGTGCAGCAGGACGCAGTGTAGCCATTATTTGGCTTATATTATCAATATCTTAACCGTCTATAAGACTAGTAAAGAATTGATTTATTCTGAAAGGCTGCTACTCCCTTTCAGAATAATAATAATAATAATAATTATTATTATTATTATTAGTAGTAGTATTATTATTATTATTATTATTATTATTATTATTATTATTATTATTACAGCAGTGCATTTGAACACAGGCAAATATTGATCGACCACTATTGCACCCAGTTTAGTCTCCCGAGAGTGTTTTCCTTCATTCTGATCTGTTTGGGCGACAAAACGTGCACTTACCTGTGATCAAGAGCAGGCGTGTCTCTTGGGGAATATCATTAGCCGGGTGGCACAGATCCGTCATGTGTGATTAACTTCCTTGCGCTTATCAGCTGAGCAAAAACAACGTCATCACATACGGAGACCTACTGCGTAACAGTTTATTTAAACAACAAAATACCTATCTAAAGTCTGTTCGCCGAGTCGAGACAGTGCCCCTGGCTTCCCGGACAGGGAAACAAACCCAGTTCGCGTCATCGGCTCAGCCGAAGAGGGGTGGCCAAGATGATCCAAGATAGTTTGTCATGCCGTACCCCTAGAAAGGACAAGCGCTGTACTGTGGCCCTGCATTTAGCCAAGTTTCATCTAAAAAGTAGACTCTTCTCCATTCTTGTCTCATTCGTCGTATTGCTCGCAAATACCTACGTGTCCATACAACTGTTTCGTCCCACTCGATGAGCATACTGTCTCGTCTTCGTCGAACATGTTCGAAGTTTAGGTCCTTCAATAAATTATAAAAATAATGTTGTTCGTCAACAACTTGGAAAATCGGTGTCTTCATTCACAGCCATAAGTACTTTATCGTAGGCAGCTCATTGCGAAAAAAAAAAAGAACTGATAGCATTCTTATCAAACTCATCAACTCTATCCACGATCTTTGCCCTTAGTTTCTCTTTCTTGGGCGAGTGTAAACTGTGGGTAGCTTTATATTCTTGAACTATTCGATACTTAGAAATTTCACTAACACCCGTGGAATGAGCTGCTTTCCTTACTACGGCAGAAATTAGTGCAGTGGGATGCATTTCTAACGTGTTTAGCACTATATACTTTTCAGATCTACTCAGCGCCTTTCGCTAAAGCTGCTTCTTTGGTGGAGTAATAACACTCGCATTGTCCCCTGCTGAATCTACGACGGAGCATCAACTGTATTCAATCCGCGTACACACGATCAAACATATTTGTTGCCTGTCGTAAGTAGTTAAGAACTAATTAATGAATTAATTAAATACAAAAACTAACAATAAATAATAAAATAATAAATCCGAATAAAAATAGAAATCGCACTTGGCCGCTTCACATGTAAGCGTACGTTCAACTGGCATAACTCTACGCGCCCCTTGCGGGCAGTCCTGCAATCACGCGCACAGCTGTGTTTACTGCTACTGTCTCGACCCGGCGAACAGACTTTAGTGACTTGTTGCTATAGTTGGCAACGGCTCTAGCCACCTACTTATTGTGGGTGGCGGTGAGCGACAGGTCTGTGCCAGATGGCAGTGCCAAACGGATCGTCGAAATAAATACAGTAGCCTATATTCGTGCCGTGTCACATCGCCACATGGCTGGAGTCAAGATCCTCGCTTAGTATCCAGAGCCGTCTGCGAGATTGCAATTTCTAGTCCACTTTTAGCATTGAAGAAGGACACAGCTTCCTGATTGGCTATTCTGACGAAACACGTCTGCAGCAAAGGATGTGATTAGTGAGCGTACGTATAGAGTGGAACCTATCAGCGATGTCGTTCCAGGTTTGAAAAAAATATGTAGAACTCCCGCTGTTTTAACTTCGTAATTTCTTGGTACGAGTATACATTGTAATGCGCCTTGAAATAGTTGCATGATCATTGTTCCTAAATCAAGAAGAATCATTACCAGAATGATTTCCATCGGTTAACACCCCCCTGTTGCCTACCATTTGGGTGACTCTACATATAGGGGACACTTCCTAAGTGTTTGCTGTTGCATTTATTGAAGTGTGAGGTTTCTTTTCGTTATGAAGGCATACATTTGACTGGCCTATAAACATTATCTTAATGGAACGACATCGCTGATAGATTCCACGCTATATCTACGCTGACTAATCACATCCTTTGCTGCAGTCGTGTTCCGTCAGAATCGCCAACACCACATACATCTAGGTGGTGTTGGAATAGCCAATCAGGAAGCCGTATCGCTCTCCAATGCTAAAAGTGAATTATAGAAATAGCAATCTCGCGAGCCGTCTCGTTCCCAACAGGCAGGCAGGCCAAAGAGTAAAGAATGCAGGGACCTGCCATCACCACTACTTCCTAAAACAATACTTTAGAGCCATCTATCGTGCCCCATTTGAACCTAAATATTGGCTTCAATACGGATATCCTGGACTAGCACCAACAGACAGCGCACAGGTACAATTTGTTCTTTAGTTCAAATAACACACAATAGGCTGTTACAAATGCTTAACAATTAAAATGTATCGTATTATTAACTTGTTATTCTTAAATTTCGATGAGTATAGAATGCCAACGGAAGGCAAATCCATGGAGTCCCACATAGAACAGTCATGATATCTGGCGGAAAAAAAATCGCATAAGAAATCCCTTTACTGAACAGAGAGCTGGATTGTAATTTCCGTGGATACGCATGTTTCCTCCATGACGTTCTGGTGTGTTTATGTCAACAACAGCAGTCACTAAAATTCTCAGCGAAATCTTACAAATGTGTAGAAATTGGAGTTGCGGATATTAGGGTACAGTGCTAGTTATTTTACAATATTCCGCAGTTTGTTTACGCACACATTCCGGACGGTGCACACTTTCCATGTCAGTATAGGCTAGGGTAGGATGGTGTGTTGCAAACTTCTGGACGTAGATTCCTAAGTGTCATGCATACTTCATAGTACTTTCTTGTTACTTTAAAGGTTCGTACTGATTTTGAATTTGTGTTTGGGATTGTAACTACAATGGTTGGTCCAATATGGGCAGCATTGTCAACTTTCAAATCATATACGAGGGTAATTCCAAAAGTAAGGTCCGATTCGCCGTAAATATTTGAAAGCGGCGCCAAGGGCAAAACACGCATGCGCGCTGAATCCCGGCATGCCTTGCGCGGCAAAAGCCGCCAGTAGCGTTGTGACTGTTGCTGTGTGCTGTTGATAGTGTCAGTTCACAATGTTTAAGACAATTAATCAGCCCGCCGATTGTGAAGTAAGGGCAGTGATACGGTTCCTGTCTGCAAGAAACATTTCTGCGTCAGAAATTCATCGGCAGATTACTGAAGTGTACAGTCCTAACATAATGAGTGACAGTAAAGCGCGCAAGTGGGTGCGAGCCTTTAATGAAGGACGGGAAAATGTGCACGATGAACCCCGCTCTGGCAGACCATCAGTGATTTCAGACGAGTTGGTTCATGCGGTTCACGACAAAATTCGTGAAGTTCGACGATTCACTATTCCAGATTGAGAGGTGAAGTTTCCGAATGTGAGTAGAACAACTTTGTACAGAATTGTGTCTGAACATTTGCATTTTCGAAAATTGGGTTCCCGTTGGGTTCCCAGGCTGCGTACAGAGTACCATAAAAATGAATGACACGCAAACTCTAATCAAGAAATTTGGATGGGAACAGATGGACAACCCACCGTACAGTCCGGACTTGGCGCCAAGTGATTTCCACCTGTTCCGCTACCTGAAGGAGTTTCTTGGCGGCAAGCGCTTCGACACACATGATGAAGTGAAAGAAGCTGTTAACGACTGGTTAGCTTCTCAGGCGGCCGAGTTCTACGACTTAGGCATTCAAAAGCTTGTGGAACGATGTGACAAATGTGCAAATAAGTATGGAAATTATGTAGAAAAATAGAGAAAGACGTAAGGAATGTCAATAAAACAATTGTCTTGGAAACAATTTTTATATTGGATGTTATTTTTAACCGGACCTTAATTTTGGAATAGCCCTCGTAATTCATGTCCAACATGTTGGATTTTGAGTGCATGTGCGAAGCTATCCTTACCTAATTGGTCAATGAATGAAAATATTGAGCTCTGATTGGTTGGAGAAACTGTATCACAATGAAAAGTGGTAATTTAATTACCCCCATTTTGATACAGTTTTCTGACATGGCCTATAATACTGTATATACACTTCGACATCGTCGAACATAAAGTTTATTACGGATAATTGTGCGGAAATAATGTCCGAAGTGTAGCCCAGTGTATTATTTGAATCAGCTGATTTACAACAACAATAGAAACCTGGCAACACATTTCAGCTCCCGCCATATCCTACACGTTCTTTCTTTCGAAATATAGGGTGTAGCCAGGCGCGGATTCAATGGGGGGGGGGGGCGGGGGGGGCACGGGGGTCATGACCCCCCTCGCCCCAAACGAAGACCATTTTTTTGCAAACTCAAAAAACGAAAACACAATAACCAGACAAATAAACCTTAACGAATTTTAACTGAAAAACAGGTTTTTTTTTTTCATTTTATTCAATACTGCAAATACCTTTATTGCAATTATTAAGTTCTGTTACAACTGTACATAATTACAACTTCATACCTGTTATATAAAGACGATTATTTATGTAACAAAATCAACTCGTCTATTTTGTTTAGCAAACCTTGTGATTACCGAATCGATGTTTATAGTGATGTCACGATGAATGTGCAGCAATGCACGGATAGGAATTTGGCGCTTTTTACGCACCAAAAAAAATTTGCCGACGTCCAAACTGCAAGCTTGGTTGGCAATTTAAGCTGTGACTTTCTCCCTTTGTCGGTACCAACTCGACTTGCCGAAACTGTAACGTACCTTGATACTTTTCTCGAAGCTCGATGTAAAAGTCGCAAAACACGCCGTTGCAATTTGTACGAATATTTTTAGTGCGCTAAACGCATCAAATTTCTATCCATGTAGCTTGCAAAAAAATTGGTCTGGTTTTGTACGTTTGGTTAATTTGTGATTGCGTTGTTAGTGATACCATTTTTCTTAACAATTTCGATTTTGTGACTCGCCCCAAAGCCAAACTCTCCGCGCCAGGCTGTAGCATGATCCTTGCGCCTTGACTAGCGAAGCTACATCACTACTGTTTTTTTATGGCCACTAATAAGTCTCTCTGTCAGGAAGATTGCGGCACTGATCAACAGTCCGATGGCCAGCAGGCAGAAGGCGAACTGCAAATCTATGAAGGAGAATGGCCGGTACCTGAGGATGTCCTGGGTTCGCACCTTACCCCACGAGTCCCTCATCCACTTCTGGACCAACCCTGCTTGTACCAGCCGCCCCTGCACGGCGCTTAGCCTGGCGAGGTAGGCCGACCTAAGTGGCACAATGGCGCCCATGTAGTAAGACCTGGGGCATTCCCGCACCAAGTGCATGTCAGAGCTGTGTGTTTCCAATAGCTGCAGTGCTGGCAACCTCTTCATGATGACCCCAGAACGCCGCTCTCCATATGTGCTTCTGACCACTCGGAACTTCCGCGACAGATTCGTCATGACCGAATCCCCTTCCACATCAAACGTATCGTTGAGATCAGGGTATGAAGTGAGGATCTTCAGACCAGACCTGTCCAATTCTTCCAATGTGTCAATGTCGGGATCGAACCCAAGAACACTGAACATGGTGATGAGGCTGCTCTGAAGTGCCATGATCTCCACCATACTGTAGAGCAGACACGAAGCCATGAAGATCCTTTCTGCTGAGGTTGATATCGGGTTGATCCGAGTAGACGGGGAAGTCATGCTAAGGCTCAAAGTATCCGCAAGGATCGTCCAGTAACTCTTCTGTCTTGAGCCATCCAGTTTGTTAATTCCCCACCAAACAACGGAACATAACACTTGAACCAACAGGACCAGAACCCAAGCCTCAACATTAAACAAACTCATCATTATCCCCCAAGAACGTGTGGGTTTTGATTTGGGTACAATCACACACAGCCGCTCTACATATGAGGGAGGGGATATAAATACTAGGTCATCTGTCTCGTACAGCTTGAGGAAGCGTGAGTTCGAGGCTATGTCAGCGCGACTGTTCACGATATCGCCCAAAGCCCCGCAGAAAGTCCCGTTATCCAGTCTGTACCCCCACTGCTCCCTATCGGCAGGTTCGTGAACTAGAGGCTTGAAGTTCATCTGAGACGCTAAAGCCAGCAAGATCAAACCGTCTATCCCAGTAAAACACAACCTATTGTTGCTTGTTGACTGATATTTAAAGGAACAGTTGGTAATAGTGACATACGGTGGGCTTGTAAACATGCTTATTCTAAGCGGGTATTGGTTCATATTGTCCATACGATGGTCCAACGCGCTGCGTATATTTGTTAGGTTATGTTTTGTGAATACCAGAACACTTCCTTTTAGGTTGTCATCAAATGGCTGGTACATGAGAGCATATTTGAAAGATGTGAAAATGACGATGTTGGCAATCCTGTACTCCTCCCATAACGTGTGAAATATTGCCCGATAATGTGTTTGTAGTTCACCAACATCCAGACGATCTCCGAGTATCAGCACGAGGTATTTGATGTCCCCTTTCCTTGTTCGATCATTCGAAATATATTTCTGGAATGTTTCAGGGTTGTCCACCACCGCGAGGACGTGGCTGCTGCCAGATGATGGGGGAAGCGAGCTGATGACGGTCAAGTCCATGTGATGGTGAATATACCTCAATAGCCTGCCCATGATGAAATGCTCGGGATGAGTGAAAGTTGAGACAGTTATCTGGGAACTTCCCTGGAAGTATGACGTACACAGCTCTGCGAACATGTCCTCGATTGCCGAGATGGACATCTGCACTTGGCAAAGTTGAAGGTACACCAGTAGGCTGGATGTTCGAACCATACCCTTAGAGAAATCTTTGCTTGTAGAATTCAGATGGCCAGCTGCACTTGGCAAAGTTGAAGGCACACCAGTAGGCTGGATGTTCGAACCATACCCTTAGAGAAATCTTTGCTTGTAGAATTCAGATGGACAGCTGCATTTGCCAAAGTTGAAGGTACACCAGTAGGCTGGAGGTTCGAACCATGGTGGCCTGAGAACAAAGTTAAAATCGTAATAGTTATTGGATCTAATGACTAATCCATCACAAAATAATTAAACTTGAAGAGTTCTGGTAAGAGCACATTGTCGATAAAAGCATTCAGGTTCTGGGAAGTGATACACTCTTTTAACACAGATCTTATGGTAAAAACCAGGTGGCGCAGTTCATAACAATGGCCTTTCCACCCTGATGACATCAGTGGAGGAGAAATCCACCAGGAATTTGTTCCGCTTTCGTTTCACCCCACTTCGGAACAGTCAGCCATCCGAACACAAGCCACACGGCCAACGAGAAATACTGACCTTGTAGGGCTGTTAAAACATTTCCTGTACAGTTATCAGGTCTCGCAACTCAAGAAAATGTTAATGCTCAATATAAATATCACGTATCACCACCAGAATGCGTTCTATCCGATATCGCGCATAGAGAATGCAGAACAACAAACCATTAGCGAAGTTCAGGAACCAGGTACATTATGCCAGGAGGCAGATATAAACGACAGTCAAATGGAATTGAGGATAGAGGAGAACAAATCGACAAGGATAAATAATTGGGACTAAACAAGGGGAGATGTGGATCGTTATCTGGGAAGCTACAGGACACAATGACAGAAGAAAAGTTCGACCTCACCTCACAAGATATAAAGCCCATACGAAGGATCCTTGTAAATAGGCTTGCCGCTCAAATACCTTAGCACAGTTCAGAAACACACGAAACTTATGACATCTGAAGCCTCACTCATAATTCATTCACAAATGTTGCCAACCTTATTAATAACACAGGTATAAAATTGCTTAGACTTCTTCCCTTTGCTCCAATCGCGCTTCAACATCCCACCTTTCAGAGTAACAGTTGAGTGCAGACGTCACTCCTTCCCACAAAGTTGATGGCGCCATCAACAGCCATCTCGTTAATGGGAGTGTTTCTCGCAGTTGACCCACAAGATCTGCACACTCGGTTGTAATGTGAGCTACGCACCTGTTAGTTGCAGATGACCCACAAGATCTGATATGTTGTAATGTTTACTACTATGTAGCTTTCTCTGTATCCTACCCTGAATAGTCCCCCCAGCAAGCAGAATATAAAATAAAGAAATCCCGTTGGGCGCCAACTCAAATAAAAATGTATTAGAGTAATAAACTACTCAAAACAAGATTAACACGAGTTCTCAATAAAATCAGGGTGTAGGGTAAAATATATACCAACCCGGATACAATCAGTTTGGGATGTAGTTTTGATATTCACTGCAATAAACAAGCATTTACCGAGAATATTACTTACGGTTCAGTTGTCATATTATGATACATAATATATCTATAGTACTGCAGTGTGATATGATTTTTTAAGTTTTCTTTATTATAAGAACTCTTCTTTGTGAGAAGATTGATGGGATGATCATCAAGAAGCGGTCTAGACACCTTTATATAATATATATTCACTTCCAGTATTTTTATAAGACCACATTACTTCGTATATTATCCAATCCTGCTTTTTATTTCTTTGTTACCTACTATCAACAACAATCTCCTGCTTACTCCTTTTCATATCTTCCTCTCTGCCTTCTAAAGATATGACACCACCCTAGTGTTGGATCCTCTTCTCCTTGACTCCACAGATATGCACTCACAAACACCTAGTTCAATATCTCAACACCTGAGCGCTCTTATCATAAAAATGTCACATTCGCCCCCAGAAATCTACACAACAATGTTATTTTGGAGGGATTTCTAACACACATTTTACCCAAATATCCATCAGTACATAAGATACTAAATCGAAAACCATATACATCTTCGTACAATGTTTCACCAAACACTCCACTCTAAAATACTTGGCAGCATTCAATCTCCAGGAAGAAATAGCAGTTACTTTGCAAACCAAATGATATGTACAAGGTTAGTTCGTGCAAAGCCAGAAAATTGTCAGAACCACAATCATAATCTCCGTCACAAAAGAACATATTTTCCCTGGCAAGCAGCAACTCCACAAGGCCTGCTCATCCAGATTCGTCCACATCTACTTTGAAAGACCATAATGTTCGATGTCCCAACCAACTTCCTTGAGGACAGGCTACACATCCAGATTACCATAAACATGAACAATCTCTTCTTCTTTTGCTCCTTTCCAAGAACTCCCAGTAATTCAAGTGGATGACCAAGTTCCTCACCATAATATAGGGTCTAAATGTCCTTTTCTTGATAAGCTACACTTCTGTAGATGCCTACCTTTATAGTACATTCCACAAAACAGGTGTATATAATTTCCATCATGTATTTTGTAATTGAAATACAGATGCCACATCCGTTGCTCTGATACAGATTCACACTTGTCTATGATAACCAATCTTCATTTCACCATTAAGACTTCTCGAATCCAAAAACTTAGAAATCATATCTCGATTAAACAAATTTACAGTACAAAATCAAACAATTAGATGCAAAAACAAAGTTCAAATTACAGTTAAGAGATGAATCAAAATCAATTTATTGACACAAAATAAGAAAGAAAATTAAATAACATTCTCACTAAAAGATATGTACATTACAGCAAACCAACAAATGTACCTTGTGCAAATATATCCTAAGCTAGATTACAACATAGACATAATATGCCTCAAAAACATGAATTATAATAATAACGAAGTCGCGTAACACGCCCCCTAAACATTTAATTCCAAATATACATCCAACACATACACACTTCTTACACACATAAGAATATACATGAATATAATTAACTAAATCATAAACTCTGCATTCATAATACCTATCTCTAAATGCCAGGCATAGATGTACATATTCTTCCTGTCTCCTTTTCTCGAGCTTCCTTTTCTTCTGTTTTTTCTCCGTCTCCATTCTTCTTTCTTTCTCTGCCTTCCATCTCGTCTTTCTCTTCATCCGCCATGTCATTCCGTACTTTGTACTCCTCATCTTCCATCTCCACCGTACCTCTCTTCTACCCTTCCTCATTTTCTTATTATTATTCTTCTGATCCTTCACCTCATTTTTTTTCATTTTGTTGTCATCATGATTCACTCCTGCACTTTCATCCTCATCTTTAACCTCTTTTGCTTCTCCTTTCTCTTCTTCAGTCTCTTCCATCTCACCTACTTTCTTACTTTCTTCCATTTCACCTTCTCTGTTATACGTTTCTCCTTTCTCTTCTACCTTTCCCTCTATCTCATCTTCTTCCCTGTCCTCAGTTTCGTTCTCTTCCTCCATTTGACGTCGTCCTTCACCTTCTTCCCTCTCTTGTCCATTTTCATGTTTTATTTGAGAACTTAATCTCACTTCCATATCTAATATCCTCTCACCAGTCGCCCCTTCAACCCTCTCAATTTTCTCTAGAATATTTTCCTGTACCCTTTCCAATTTATTATCTGCTTCTCTAGTCATATCATTTAATTTCTCTGGTATCTTCGTTTCAATTTTCATAATTTTCTGATCTACTTCCTTTATAATTGCTTCCGCCTTTTCCTCCACCATACTGCTTACCTCATCTCTAATTTCCTGTCTCACCCCCTCAATACTATGCTGTAACAATCCATACTTCCTATCCAACTCCTCAGTAACATGCATTACTTTATCCAATTTCTTACTCAACCCCTGATTATTCTTATCAAATTTCTTGTTCATTTCCCTTAACATATTTAGGATATCCTGCACCGGCATTACAACATCCTGTACTAGTACATCAGTCAGTCATCTCTCCTTCCATCACACTACTGCCAGTCTCATTCCCATCACTCTCCAACATGCACACCACCACATTTTCTCCATTCATCTCCATCCTGCTACAACTCACTCCATTCCCATTCATCATTCTCATTCGTTCATCATCCATGTAAATATGTACACCATAACCTATCCCTCAGATAACACTTGCACAAGTCACACTCTCCTACTCCTACACTGATGTATCCCGGTTCTCGTGTCCCACGTTAAGGTGCCAATTGTAATGTTTACTACTAAGTAGCTTTCTCTGTATCCTACCCTGAAGAGTCCCCCCAGCAAGCAGAATATAAAATAGAGAAATCCCGTTGGGCGCCAACTCAAATACAAATGTATTAGAGTAATAAACTAAAGTTCAAAACAAGATTAACACGAGTCCTCAATAAAATCAGGGTGTAGGGTAAAATATATACCAACCCGGATACAATCAGTTTGGGATGTAGTTTTGATATTCACTGCAATAAACAAGCATTTAACGAGAATATTACTTACGGTTCAGTTGTCTTATTATGATACATAATATATCTATAGTACTGCAGAGTGATATGATTTTTTTAAGTTTTCTTTATTATAGGAACTCTTCTTTGTGAGAAGATTGATGAGATTATCATCAAGAAACACACCTTTATATAATATATATTCACTTCCAGTATTTTTAGCCTACTTTTCACATTTTGCAAAAATGAGGAAAAAGTAGACTTATGAGATCAGGCAAATGTAGGTCTGTCTGTCCTTCTGTCTGTCTGTCTGTCTGTCTGTCTGTCTGACTGTATGTGCCCCCCCCCCCCCATCAACTCCTAAACGGCTGGAGCAATCGAAACAAAATTTGGTAGGAGTAAGGATCTATACCTAAATATCTCACGGCCATATTTGAAAATGTATCAGTGCTACCAACTGCTAAAAAATCGCAATTGAAATTTGAGCTCAATATTGGATATCTTGGAAGGTATGAATGGGAGCTATTTCAAAATTGGCAAACGTATAGATAATAATATTGCAGTTTAATTTCTAGGAGGCCATACATGGCAGTGTTGCCAAAATGATTAAAAGCCTGCTGATAGGTCCAAATTTTAAATGCATATAACTTCTACACTATCAATTGGATTTCAACCAAATTTCGTATGTGCTATGTGCACATAAACAGATATGACTGAGCGTATTCTTATGAGCCACCAGGGCTGCCAACTGTAAATAAATGCTCTCATTTTTAAAAATCCAAATACCCATATATCAGAAAGTATGCAAGCCTACAGCTTTAAACTATGCACACGTATAGTACCTGACATTCTGTATTAATGTGGAGTAACTTATATACCTCAGTGCTACCAACATGATTCTAAGCCTGCTGAGAGGTCCAACTTTAAATTCATGTAACTTCTGTACTTTCATTTGGATGTCAACCAAATTTTGTGTGTGCTATGTGTACCATAACAGATATGACTATGCCGATTCTTAAGAGTAATCAGGGCTGCCAACTGTTAATAAATACCGTCTCTATTTTTGTTACCCTAATATCAATATATCAGAAAGTATGCACCCAATAGCTCTAAACTTTGCACACGTATATTACCTAGCATTCTAGATTAATTTGGAGTAACTAATATACGTCAGTTTGCCAAATTGATTCTAAGCCTGCTGATAGGTCCAATTTTAAAATGCATGTAACTTCTATACTAACTAATGGATTTCATTCACATTTGGCGCAAAAATAGATCATATTATTTCAGATTATTTCTGACCAATACATGCATGACATTGTTGCCAACATGATTTTACGGGCGCTGTTAAATCCAATGTCTAACTGCATGTAACGTCCATGCTATCCATTCGACTTCAACCAAATGTTGTATTCTTTACCCCAAGAGATAGAACTAAGAATATATTCAGTCACCAGGGCTGCCAACTTTGGTGCTCTATTAGGCTACATTATGCCTAGTGTACAGTATTTCGAACTAATTAGAAATTTCGATATTACCAACCTAATTTCGTAATTATTCTAGATAGATCCATATAGATTATTCATTGGCATGAATCTTAAATTTTAAGAAAAGTAGGCTCTTTAGTTCGTCACGGAACTTCTTGTTATAAGACCACATTACTTCGTATATTATCCAATCCTGCTTTTTATTTCTTTGCTACCTACTATCAACAACAATCTCCTGCTTACTCCTTTTCAAATCTTCCTCTCTACCTTCTAAAGATATGACACCACCCTAGTGTTGGATCCTCTTCTCCTTGACTCCACAGATATGCACTCACAAACACCTAGTTCAATATCTCAACACCTGAGCCCTCTTATAATAAAAATGTCACAATGTGAGCTACGCACCTGTTAGTTGCAGATGATCCACAAGATCTCCACACTCGGTTGGAATGTGAGCTACGCACCTGTTAGTTGCAGATGACCCACAAGATCTCCACACTAGGTTGGAATGTGAGCTACGCACCTGTTAGATGCAGATGGCCCACAAGATCTCCACACTCGGTTGGAATGCGAGTTACGCACCTGTTAGTTGCAGATGACCCACAAGATCTCCACACTCGGTTGAAATGTGAGCTACGCACCTGTTAGTTGCAGATGACCCACAAGATCTCCACACTCGGTTGAAATGTGAGCTACGCACCTGTTAGTTGCAGATGACCCTCAAGATCTCCACACTCGGTTGAAATGTGAGCTACGCACCTGTTAGTTGCAGATGGCCCACAAGATCTCCACACTCGGTTGAAATGTGAGCTACGCACCTGTTAGTTGCAGATGGCCCACAAGATCTCCACACTCGCTTGAAATGTGAGCTACGCACCTGTTAGTTGCAGATGGCCCACAAGATCTCCACACTCGCTTGAAATGTGAGCTACGCACCTGTTAGTTGCAGATGGCCCACAAGATCTCCACACTCGCTTGAAATGTGAGCTACCCACCTGTTAAATGCAGATGACCCACAAGATCTCCACACTCGGTTGAAATGTGAGCTGCGCACCTGTTAGTTGCAGATGACCCTCAAGATCTCCACACTCGGTTGAAATGTGAGCTGCGCACCTGTTAGTTGCAGATGGCCCACGAGATCTCCACACTCGCTTGAAATGTGAGCTACGCACCTGTTAGTTGCAGATGGCCCACAAGATCTCCACACTCGGTTGAAATGTGAGCTACGCACCTGTTAGTTGCAGATGGCCCACAAGATCTCCACACTCGCTTGAAATGTGAGCTACGCACCTGTTAGTTGCAGATGACCCACAAGATCTCCACACTCGGTTGAAATGTGAGCTGCGCACCTGTTAGTTGCAGATGACCCACAAGATCTCCACACTCGCTTGAAATGTGAGCTACGCACCTGTTAGTTGCAGATGACCCACAAGATCTCCACACTCGCTTGAAATGTGAGCTGCGCACCTGTTAGTTGCAGATGACCCGCAAGATCTCCACACTCGGTTGAAATTTGAGCTACGCACCTGTTAGTTGGAGATGACCCACAAGATCTCCACACTCGGTTGAAATGTGAGCTACGCACCTGTTAGTTGCAGATGACCCTCAAGATCTCCACACTCGGTTGAAATGTGAGCTACGCACCTGTTAGTTGCAGATGACCCACAAGATCTCCACACTAGGATGGAATGTGAGCTGCGCACCTGTTAGTTGCAGATGGCCCACAAGATCTCCACACTCGGTTGGAATGTGAGTTACGCACCTGTTAGTTGCAGATGACCCACAAGATCTCCACACTCGGTTGAAATGTGAGCTACGCACCTGTTAGTTGCAGATGACCCACAAGATCTCCACACTCGGTTGAAATGTGAGCTACGCACCTGTTAGTTGCAGATGACCCTCAAGATCTCCACACTCGGTTGAAATGTGAGCTACGCACCTGTTAGTTGCAGATGGCCCACAAGATCTCCACACTCGGTTGAAATGTGAGCTACGCACCTGTTAGTTGCAGATGGCCCACAAGATCTCCACACTCGCTTGAAATGTGAGCTACGCACCTGTTAGTTGCAGATGGCCCACAAGATCTCCACACTCGCTTGAAATGTGAGCTACGCACCTGTTAGTTGCAGATGGCCCACAAGATCTCCACACTCGCTTGAAATGTGAGCTACGCACCTGTTAAATGCAGATGACCCACAAGATCTCCACACTCGGTTGAAATGTGAGCTGCGCACCTGTTAGTTGCAGATGACCCTCAAGATCTCCACACTCGCTTGAAATGTGAGCTGCGCACCTGTTAGTTGCAGATGGCCCACAAGATCTCCACACTCGCTTGAAATGTGAGCTACGCACCTGTTAGTTGCAGATGGCCCACAAGATCTCCACACTCGGTTGAAATGTGAGCTACGCACCTGTTAGTTGCAGATGGCCCACAGGATCTCCACACTCGCTTGAAATGTGAGCTACGCACCTGTTAGTTGCAGATGACCCACAAGATCTCCACACTCGGTTGAAATGTGAGCTGCGCACCTGTTAGTTGCAGATGACCCACAAGATCTCCACACTCGCTTGAAATGTGAGCTGCGCACCTGTTAGTTGCAGATGACCCACAAGATCTCCACACTCGGTTGAAATGTGAGCTGCGCACCTGTTAGTTGCAGATGACCCGCAAGATCTCCACACTCGGTTGAAATGTGAGCTGCGCACCTGTTAGTTGCAGATGACCCTCAAGATCTCCACACTCGCTTGAAATGTGAGCTACGCACCTGTTAGTTGCAGATGACCCACAAGATCTCCACACTCGCTTGAAATGTGAGCTACGCACCTGTTAGTTGCAGATGGCCCACAAGATCTCCACACTCGGTTGAAATGTGAGCTACGCACCTGTTAGTTGCAGATGGCCCACAAGATCTCCACACTCGCTTGAAATGTGAGCTACGCACCTGTTAGTTGCAGATGACCCACAAGATCTCCACACTCGGTTGAAATGTGAGCTGCGCACCTGTTAGTTGCAGATGACCCACAAGATATCCACACTCGCTTGAAATGTGAGCTGCGCACCTGTTAGTTGCAGATGACCCACAAGATCTCCACACTCGGTTGAAATGTGAGCTGCGCACCTGTTAGTTGCAGATGACCCGCAAGATCTCCACACTCGGTTGAAATGTGAGCTGCGCACCTGTTAGTTGCAGATGACCCTCAAGATCTCCACACTCGCTTGAAATGTGAGCTACGCACCTGTTAGTTGCAGATGACCCACAAGATCTCCACACTCGCTTGAAATGTGAGCTGCGCACCTGTTAGTTGCAGATGACCCACAAGATCTCCACACTCGCTTGAAATGTGAGCTGCGCACCTGTTAGTTGCAGATGACCCGCAAGATCTCCACACTCGGTTGAAATGTGAGCTGCGCACCTGTTAGTTGCAGATGACCCTCAAGATCTCCACACTCGCTTGAAATGTGAGCTACGCACCTGTTAGTTGCAGATGACCCACAAGATCTCCACACTCGCTTGAAATGTGAGCTGCGCACCTGTTAGTTGCAGATGACCCCCAAGATCTCCACACTCGGTTGGAATGTGAGCTGCGCACCTGTTAGTTGCAGATGACCCACAAGATCTCCACACTCGGTTGGAATGAGAGTTACGCACCTGTTAGTTGCAGATGACCCACAAGATCTCCACACTCGCTTGAAATGTGAGCTGCGCACCTGTTAGTTGCAGATGACCCACAAGATCTCCACACTCGCTTGAAATGTGAGCTACGCACCTGTTAGTTGCAGATGACCCACAAGATCTCCACACTCGCTTGAAATGTGAGCTGCGCACCTGTTAGTTGCAGATGACCCACAAGATCTCCACACTCGCTTGGAATGTGAGCTACGCACCTGTTAGTTGGAGATGGCCCACAAGATCTCCACACTCGCTTGAAATGTGAGCTACGCACCTGTTAGTTGCAGATGACCCACAAGATCTCCACACTCGCTTGAAATGTGAGCTACGCACCTGTTAGTTGCAGATGGCCCACAAGATCTCCACACTCGCTTGAAATGTGAGCTACGCACCTGTTAGTTGCAGATGACCCACAAGATCTCCCCACTCGCTTGAAATGTGAGCTACGCACCTGTTAGTTGCAGATGGCCCACAAGATCTCCACACTCGCTTGAAATGTGAGCTACGCACCTGTTAGTTGCAGATGACCCACAAGATCTCCACACTCGCTTGAAATGTGAGCTACGCACCTGTTAGTTGCAGATGGCCCACAAGATCTCCACACTCGCTTGAAATGTGAGCTACGCACCTGTTAGTTGCAGATGACCCACAAGATCTCCACACTCGCTTGAAATGTGAGCTACGCACCTGTTAAATGCAGATGACCCACAAGATCTCCACACTCGCTTGAAATGTGAGCTACGCACCTGTTAAATGCAGATGACCCACAAGATCTCCACACTCGGTTGGAATGTGAGCTACGCACCTGTTAGTTGCAGATGGCCCACAAGATCTCCACACTCGGTTGAAATGTGAGCTACGCACCTGTTAGTTGCAGATGGCCCACAAGATCTCCACACTCGCTTGAAATGTGAGCTACGCACCTGTTAGTTGCAGATGACCCACAAGATCTCCACACTCGGTTGAAATGTGAGCTGCGCACCTGTTAGTTGCAAATGACCCACAAGATCTCCACACTCGCTTGAAATGTGAGCTACGCACCTGTTAGTTGCAGATGACCCACAAGATCTCCACACTCGCTTGAAATGTGAGCTGCGCATCTGTTAGTTGCAGATGACCCGCAAGATCTCCACACTCGGTTGAAATGTGAGCTACGCACCTGTTAGTTGGAGATGACCCACAAGATCTCCACACTCGGTTGAAATGTGAGCTACGCACCTGTTAGTTGCAGATGACCCTCAAGATCTCCACACTCGGTTGAAATGTGAGCTACGCACCTGTTAGTTGCAGATGACCCACAAGATCTCCACACTAGGTTGGAATGTGAGCTGCGCACCTGTTAGTTGCAGATGGCCCACAAGATCTCCACACTCGGTTGGAATGTGAGTTACGCACCTGTTAGTTGCAGATGACCCACAAGATCTCCACACTCGGTTGAAATGTGAGCTACGCACCTGTTAGTTGCAGATGACCCACAAGATCTCCACACTCGGTTGAAATGTGAGCTACGCACCTGTTAGTTGCAGATGGCCCACAGGATCTCCACACTCGCTTGAAATGTGAGCTACGCACCTGTTAGTTGCAGATGACCCACAAGATCTCCACACTCGGTTGAAATGTGAGCTGCGCACCTGTTAGTTGCAGATGACCCACAAGATCTCCACACTCGCTTGAAATGTGAGCTGCGCACCTGTTAGTTGCAGATGACCCACAAGATCTCCACACTCGGTTGAAATGTGAGCTGCGCACCTGTTAGTTGCAGATGACCCGCAAGATCTCCACACTCGGTTGAAATGTGAGCTGCGCACCTGTTAGTTGCAGATGACCCTCAAGATCTCCACACTCGCTTGAAATGTGAGCTACGCACCTGTTAGTTGCGGATGACCCACAAGATCTCCACACTCGCTTGAAATGTGAGCTACGCACCTGTTAGTTGCAGATGGCCCACAAGATCTCCACACTCGGTTGAAATGTGGGCTACGCACCTGTTAGTTGCAGATGGCCCACAAGATCTCCACACTCGCTTGAAATGTGAGCTACGCACCTGTTAGTTGCAGATGACCCACAAGATCTCCACACTCGGTTGAAATGTGAGCTGCGCACCTGATAGTTGCAGATGACCCACAAGATCTCCACACTCGCCTGAAATGTGAGCTGCGCACCTGTTAGTTGCAGATGACCCACAAGATCTCCACACTCGGTTGAAATGTGAGCTGCGCACCTGTTAGTTGCAGATGACCCGCAAGATCTCCACACTCGGTTGAAATGTGAGCTGCGCACCTGTTAGTTGCAGATGACCCTCAAGATCTCCACACTCGCTTGAAATGTGAGCTACGCACCTGTTAGTTGCAGATGACCCACAAGATCTCCACACTCGCTTGAAATGTGAGCTGCGCACCTGTTAGTTGCAGATGACCCACAAGATCTCCACACTCGCTTGAAATGTGAGCTGCGCACCTGTTAGTTGCAGATGACCCGCAAGATCTCCACACTCGGTTGAAATGTGAGCTGCGCACCTGTTAGTTGCAGATGACCCTCAAGATCTCCACACTCGCTTGAAATGTGAGCTACGCACCTGTTAGTTGCAGATGACCCACAAGATCTCCACACTCGCTTGAAATGTGAGCTGCGCACCTGTTAGTTGCAGATGACCCCCAAGATCTCCACACTCGGTTGGAATGTGAGCTGCGCACCTGTTAGTTGCAGATGACCCACAAGATCTCCACACTCGGTTGTAATGAGAGTTACGCACCTGTTAGTTGCAGATGACCCTCAAGATCTCCACACTCGCTTGAAATGTGAGCTACGCACCTGTTAGTTGCAGATGACCCACAAGATCTCCACACTCGCTTGAAATGTGAGCTGCGCACCTGTTAGTTGCAGATGACCCACAAGATCTCCACACTCGCTTGAAATGTGAGCTGCGCACCTGTTAGTTGCAGATGACCCGCAAGATCTCCACACTCGGTTGAAATGTGAGCTGCGCACCTGTTAGTTGCAGATGACCCTCAAGATCTCCACACTCGCTTGAAATGTGAGCTACGCACCTGTTAGTTGCAGATGACCCACAAGATCTCCACACTCGCTTGAAATGTGAGCTGCGCACCTGTTAGTTGCAGATGACCCACAAGATCTCCACACTCGCTTGAAATGTGAGCTGCGCACCTGTTAGTTGCAGATGACCCACAAGATCTCCACACTCGCTTGAAATGTGAGCTACGCACCTGTTAGTTGCAGATGACCCACAAGATCTCCACACTCGCTTGAAATGTGAGCTGCGCACCTGTTAGTTGCAGATGACCCACAAGATCTCCACACTCGCTTGGAATGTGAGCTACGCACCTGTTAGTTGGAGATGGCCCACAAGATCTCCACACTCGCTTGAAATGTGAGCTACGCACCTGTTAGTTGCAGATGACCCACAAGATCTCCACACTCGCTTGAAATGTGAGCTACGCACCTGTTAGTTGCAGATGGCCCACAAGATCTCCACACTCGCTTGAAATGTGAGCTACGCACCTGTTAGTTGCAGATGACCCACAAGATCTCCCCACTCGCTTGAAATTTGAGCTACGCACCTGTTAGTTGCAGATGGCCCACAAGATCTCCACACTCGCTTGAAATGTGAGCTACGCACCTGTTAGTTGCAGATGACCCACAAGATCTCCACACTCGCTTGAAATGTGAGCTACGCACCTGTTAGTTGCAGATGGCCCACAAGATCTCCACACTCGCTTGAAATGTGAGCTACGCACCTGTTAGTTGCAGATGACCCACAAGATCTCCACACTCGCTTGAAATGTGAGCTACGCACCTGTTAAATGCAGATGACCCACAAGATCTCCACACTCGCTTGAAATGTGAGCTACGCACCTGTTAAATGCAGATGACCCACAAGATCTCCACACTCGGTTGGAATGTGAGCTACGCACCTGTTAGTTGCAGATGGCCCACAAGATCTCCACACTCGGTTGAAATGTGAGCTACGCACCTGTTAGTTGCAGATGGCCCACAAGATCTCCACACTCGCTTGAAATGTGAGCTACGCACCTGTTAGTTGCAGATGACCCACAAGATCTCCACACTCGGTTGAAATGTGAGCTGCGCACCTGTTAGATGCAGATGACCCACAAGATTTCCACACTCGCTTGAAATGTGAGCTACGCACCTGTTAGTTGCAGATGACCCACAAGATCTCCACACTCGCTTGAAATGTGAGCTGCGCACCTGTTAGTTGCAGATGACCCGCAAGATCTCCACACTCGGTTGAAATGTGAGCTACGCACCTGTTAGTTGGAGATGACCCACAAGATCTCCACACTCGGTTGAAATGAGAGCTACGCACCTGTTAGTTGCAGATGACCCTCAAGATCTCCACACTCGGTTGAAATGTGAGCTACGCACCTGTTAGTTGCAGATGACCCACAAGATCTCCACACTAGGTTGGAATGTGAGCTGCGCACCTGTTAGTTGCAGATGGCCCACAAGATCTCCACACTCGGTTGGAATGTGAGTTACGCACCTGTTAGTTGCAGATGACCCACAAGATCTCCACACTCGGTTGAAATGTGAGCTACGCACCTGTTAGTTGCAGATGACCCACAAGATCTCCACACTCGGTTGAAATGTGAGCTACGCACCTGTTAGTTGCAGATGACCCTCAAGATCTCCACACTCGGTTGAAATGTGAGCTACGCACCTGTTAGTTGCAGATGGCCCACAAGATCTCCACACTCGGTTGAAATGTGAGCTACGCACCTGTTAGTTGCAGATGGCCCACAAGATCTCCACACTCGCTTGAAATGTGAGCTACGCACCTGTTAGTTGCAGATGGCCCACAAGATCTCCACACTCGCTTGAAATGTGAGCTACGCACCTGTTAGTTGCAGATGGCCCACAAGATCTCCACACTCGCTTGAAATGTGAGCTACGCACCTGTTAGTAGGGGAGTGATGATGGTTCTAACTCCCCCCACCACTACTCCCAATGCGAGCCGATAACTCCCGAACCCTTGGTCGGAGATTCACGAATGAGGTGTCGTTGGACTGGGGCTGACGGGGGCTTTGCTATGGACCACTCATTTCAACCCCTAAATAAAACCTACCCCTACTAGGGGGTGAAATTGTAATTTTTAGTGAAAGTCTCTTTTCAAATACGACATGTATAAGGTGCACTGCTAAAATGAACTTAAATGTTGTTGCTCATATCGCGCATGTGTTTTTCTGGCTGCCGCTATGGATGAACATTTTTGTTTTTGTTTTTTACGCATGCGCACTTGGGATTTTTGTAAGAGGGCGAGCTCTTTGAAAAAAATGATTGATAAGAAGAGGTTTTGGTGGTGAGGAGAGAGCCAGATAGTCGCCTACTTTCCTACGAAGTTTGTCGATATCTCTCAAACGCAAGGTCGGATTTGGACGTGTGACGTGTCAAATCGATTGTCTCGAAGCCCTATACATGTTATTAATAGGTTAAAGTTTTGAGAATGAGGGAAACAGGCTTTTTGGGGGTAAAACCGTGATTTTAGACTTTTTCCGATATCTCACGAATGCATGGTCGGATTTGGTCCTATGACGTGTCAAATGGCTTGTCTCGAAACCCTGTGTATTTTGGTAATAGGTTAAAGTTTTTGAGAATGATGGAAACAGAATATTTTGGGGTAAAAACGTGATTTTAGACTTTTTGCTATATCTCGCGAACCAATCATGCTAGAGGCATGAACGAGGGGTCCAAGGACTCGGGCTGACGTCCTCTTTGCTATGGACCACTCGTTATAATTTTTAAAAAAATTTGGGAAACTCGATTTTGGGGTAAACACGTGTTTTTGTGATTTTGCCGATATTTCACGAAGCAATAACGCTAGAGGCATGTACGATGGGTCCAAGGATTCGGGCAGACGTCCTTTTGCTATGGACCACTCATTGTAATTTTAAAAAATTTGGGAAACGCGATTTTGGGGTAAACACGTGTTTTTTGTGATTTTTGCCGATATCTCACGAACCAATAACGCTAGAGACGTGTACGAGGTGTCCTAGGACTCGGGCTAACGCCCCCTTTCAAATGTGGTAGATATTTTTTTCCAAAAAGATAATTCACAAAGGGCCTAACGCCATACATGTTGAAATAACGTTTTCTTTGTCTTTGCCTGTTTATAAAGTCCATGAAGCGTGGCGGTTGAGAGAGACGATACGGCTGGGTGTGTGTGTGTGTGTGTTTCAACGAACCTGTCGCTAACCACAAGGACCATGCTTAATAGAACAATCGCTATTTCGACGGGTCGGTTTATGACAGAGCGAGGGTGCGTTTTTCTGATATTTTACCTTTGACGTGTAAACGGTGATGAGAACTTGATTCTATGTTGGTCGAAGCGAGTACAGAAAACAAACTTACAGGAGGTGAAGGTCATTTGAGCTTATTGGAATGCTCCGGTCTGACTTGACAACAGGTGCAATGGAAAAAATGACCAAGACGCTTGAAGGTGAAATAATCTGACCATCGTGGTGGCAGGGGAGTGTGAAAGGCATGCACACACATTTGTGAAACCACATGTATGCTAAACCAGTGACATCCTGTTTTGCTTCGTACGTGACAAAATGCAAGTTCATGTGAAATTTGATCTTCCACAGGTGTTCGCTTGGGTGTTATCTGTCCACGTGCGCGATAACTGTTAACAAGTTACATCCTGTTTTGCTTGGTACGTGACAAAATGCAAGTTGGCATGAAATTTGATCTGCCACAGGTGTTCACGTTGGACGTTAGCTGTCCACGTGCCTGATAAGAGAATGTTCAAAGCGTGGGAATCGCTGAATCAGTAAAAAGTATGATGCAACTTGTCGGAATGATGTCACAACCAATAGATAGGCAAGAGCTGCAAACACCAGTGGTGGGAGGTGAAGGGAGGGAAAGGGGGAGGGGTAATGTATGAGAGAACACAGGTGGAAAGAGAAAGAAATATGTGGAGCTGAGGACTGTACACATAGAGCTATAGGTGGTGTACAACATGTGTGAATAAATAAATTAAAAATTGCACAGGTTCACACAACATAGACTGTATTATTGCCATGGCCAAGCACTCACATTAAGATCATTTACAAAATCATAAAATGAAAAATAAAAAATCTTGTTTTGGAAATATCGTTTTTCAACATACACAAAATAAATATATAAAAAAATTGTAAACAACAAAATGGAAAATCCATGGTCAAGCACTCACATTAATATTATTTACAAAATCATAAAATGAAAAATAAAATCTTGTTTTGGAAATATCGATTTTTTTCAACATACACAAAATAAATATATAAAAAATTTGTAAACAGCAAAATGGAAAATCCATGTTTCCATATAGACAAAATTTTAAAAACCTTAAACGGACATTTAAGAAAATATATGCAAATGGGAAATTGACAAATGTGTAAATATGAAAATGGAAAAGTCCATGTTTCCATATCATGAAATTGAAAAACATCAAACTGTCATTTAAAAAAATGCAAATGGAAAATTGACAAATTGCAATGTGTGAAATGTGAAATTGAACAAATGGCTATCATTATTTAAAAAAAGAAAAGAACATAGTGCTCTATGGTTAAAGTGTGAATCAAACCCTCTCTACTTATTTGGACCACCCGAGACTGAGTAGACTAGTTTTAGTTATACCACTTTTAAAAGTTGGTGTTAAATCTAGGAATTGAACCCAAGAGCTTGTAGGGGAGATCCAAGGTTATAATATGTTAAACAGATAGCCTTGAATGTAGTGTGTGGTAGCTATATAGAAATGAGACGTTTCGCTCGGGGCAGGGAGGCATAGAGATCTGCATCAAACCAGTCAAAAGACTGACGACTCAAACAACAACATGTAGAGCTCGCCAAAATAATGTTGTGTAACGGTAAATGTTAGTCAACGAACAGTAATGCATTACCAAAACCCATGACACGATACCTAAGAGCTTTTCAAAAATTATTTTAAAATGCCTTTAACCCTATATTAAACACCCAGTTCACAAGACTCATAACTGCAATGTTATGGTCAAACAAAACAAAATCTATATTTCAAAACAAACAAGTGGTTTAGTCAATGTATACTGGAAAAAGTTTTATAAACACTCAAGTCCACAAAAATAATTAAATTAGTAACAGTCAGGTTGACCGAGTGGTTATGGTGTTTGACTTAAGTTCAAATTTTCTGTACAAGAAAGCAAGGGTTCGAATCCCTTACCTGATATAACTATTGCCTCAACATGGCTTGACCACACTGTATTATTGTGTACTCGGTACACAAACCATAAATAGAGTGTATTGTTTAAGGTCACTCTCTTTGCGAACATAGTCAGAGAATGTTGATGGTTAACAATTGCATTAATAGTGGGACATAGGGATAGCAATTAAGAAAAACAGACAATACCCATACACTATTTTTATTTATTTAATGTAAGTACTTGTACAATAGTTATATACAAACTACAACTCTCTTTTGTCTATTACTATCTAGTCCTTTTCGATCCACTTGCATAACAAGGCAGATGACTTTGTAGTTCAGCCCCTTAAAACAACAACAACACTACCTCTTGCATAGTCTGTGATGTTGATGACTCTTGAGGCGTGGAAGATGGATACAACATAACTTTTACAACAGGGGTTAAACGTTGCTCAACAATCAATGCACTATTTTGAGTAGCAACATCTTTCTCTTGTACTAACTTATTAGCATTCTGATGATTTTTTGCCAACACCATCAGTGTTTTGTCTGGAGCACTACATTGATGATCACTCACACTTAAAACCACACCATTTCTACTTTTCATATTGCCTCGACATCTTGTTGACCTCTGTTTTGAGCATCGCCAGAATATTATTCCTTTTACATTTTGTCGTCTATAGTTATATGAGTAGCCTTTATAGAGTACACGTTGTTTACCTCTGTTAGTTGTAGTAAGTTCCATAGTAGTAACTAACCTGTTAGTATGATTTGCACACTACAAAGGTTATCTCTGTTCTGGTAATAGAATTATTTAGCGTTGGCTTTTATATTTAATATGTACAGTTAAAAGTGATAGAAAAGTGGTAGAAACGTGGTAGCAAAGTGGTAGACAAGTGGTAGACAATTGGTAACATAGTGGTAGAAAAGTGGTAGCAAAGTGGTAGCAAAGTGGTAGAAAAGTGGTAGAAAAGTAGTAGAAAAGTGGTAGCAAAGTGGTAGAAAAGTGGTAGCAAAGTGGTAGCAAACTAGAAAAGTGGTAGAAAAGTAGTAGAAAAGTGGTAGCAAAGTGGTAGAAAAGTGGTAGCAAACTAGAAAAGTGGTAACAAAGTGGTAGAAAATATTACATGTATTGTTAAGAAATAGTTTAAGCGGTTACATGGATTCATTACACTATAATTTTAGCATCACGAAGCTCATTTTCTATATCCAAAAGTTCTTCCTCATATTTAGTATGACCAGCCTGTTTACAGGTATGCAAGTACTGAAGCCGCTGGATTAGCTTATTGGGATTGTTCCAGTAAACAAATTTAACAAATGATTTTTTTGGGTGTAAACCATTATCATCATCATCATCATCATTATCATCATAATCATCATCATCATCATGGTTATCATCATCAATATAATTATCATCAATATAATCATCATCACTATTACTATCTAATCCTTTTTGTTCATCTTGCAATGCAACAACCTTTGGCATAGTTTGTGTTGTCTTTGATAGTGTTAGAGGTTTCTTAGACGTTAACGACTGTCCTAACATGTCTTTTTCAGGAGATAATAAATGCTCTTTAACAAACAAAGCACTATCTTGAGCCACACTATTTTTTTCTTGGTCTTACTTTTTTACCTTGGTTAGAGTATTTTGTCCATTTAAATGAGTATTATTTTGAGATTTACAATGATGATCGATTGAAATAAGTATGTTGGAGCCTTTTGTCTTAATCATTCCTCGACACTTTTTAGATCGTTGTTTCGAACAGCACCAAATAACAGTTCCATTTTTATTGGTTCGTTTCACAATATATGAATATCCTTTATAGTATGCGTAAGGCTTACCATACCTAGTCACTGATACTTCCATGTCAACTGTCAAGCATAGACTAAGCTCTAGTAAAGTCAACTTGGTAATAAGAATACTAGTTTAATGTGAGAGCAAATATGGATCCAAAGAGTTCAGGTAAAAGTGGAAGCAAATAAGCAAATATTAGAACCAAGAGTGGGGTTAAAAGTGGTCGCAAAGTGGTAGACCCATTACACAATAATTTCAGCATGACGAAGCTCTTGTTCAATTTCTTTGATTTCCCAATCGTGACCGATATGCCCAGCTTGTCGTAAAGCATGCAATTGTCGAAGCCGTTGAATTAGCTTACTGGGTTTGTTCCAGTATACAAATTTAACAAATGGATTTTTAGGTGTAAACAAAGCACTACCATTATCATGATCATTATCATTATCATCATTATCATCATCATAATCACCATTATCATCATGACCATCATCACTGTTACTATATAGTCCTTTTTGATCCTCTTGCAATACCATTTTATTTATAGTCTGAGTTGATTTTGATAGTGTTGAAGGTTTCTTGGACGTTGACAATTGTCCTAACATGACGTTTTGAGGACATGATAAGTCCTTTTGAACAAACACTGCACCATCTTTAGCCGCAATATCGTTTTCTTGAACTTGCTTTTTAGCATTTTGATAATTGTTTGTTAACAGTAAGCGTGGTTCGTTTCGAGCACTACATTGATGAACACTCACACTTAAAACTTTTCCATTTTTACTTTTCAGATTGCCTCGACATTTTGTTGACCTCTCTTTTGAGCATCGCCAGAATATTATTCCATTCACATTCTGGCGATTATAGTTATAGGAGTAGCCTTGATAGAGTGCACGTAGCCTACCTTTGTTGGTTGTAATAAGTTCCATAGTAGTAACTGACCTGTCAGTACGATGTTCGCACTACAAAGATTACAATTGTTTTGCTGATGGAGTGACCTACCATAAGCTTATATATTGGCTTATGTGTTGGCTTTTTATGTTGGCTTTTGTGTTGGCTTATGTGTTGGCTTTTCGTGTTGGCTTTTCGTGTTGGCTTTTGTGTTGGCTTTTGTGTTGGCTTTTCGTGTTGGCTTTTTGTGTTGGCTTTTCATGTTGGCATATCGTGTTGGCTTTTGTGTTGGCTTTTCGTGTTGGCTTTTTGTGTTGGCTTTTCGTGTTGGCATTTCGTGTTGGCTTTTCGTGTTGGTTTTTTGTATTGGCCTTTCATGTTGGCTTTTTGTATTGGCTTTTCGTGTTGGCTTTTTGTGTGGGCTTTTTATGTTGGCTTTAGTATTGGCTTTTGTATTGGCTTTTGTATTGGCTTATTTGACAAGTTATTTGTGTCAATGTATTTAGTGGATTTTTTTGTTGGTGTTGGAAAGTAGTTGAATGAGAGGGAATATTTAAAGACTTAACCTCAGCTCACTAACCTAACCTAACCTAACCTAACTTTACCTAACCTAACCTAACCTTTCAACTCTCAGATGTTAATTAAATTCTGTGCATAGTCGAGTTGGAACCCAAGACCTCAGGGGTAAAAAAAGAATTATTTTTGACGGCTTATTTTGGTAACTTATTTTAATGGCTAACCTAACTTTACCTAACCTAACCTAACCTCAGCTCACTTTGGATATTACTAGTAAGTGCTCATATCCTCTGCTAGGTAGCATGCTAGTAGTACAGGTAGTGCTCATATTTACCGCTAGGTAGCGGAAACATACTTTGCATGTTGCATGTGACACTTGTGAAGTTTAACCACATGCAAGACGTGCTTGTATAAGTTCTCTATTTAAACTCAATATACAATTAACCACTAAATGTTCAGAACTAACATGTATAGCCATGTTTAGGGTATATAGGAGACCCTTAGCAAGAAAGGCTGTCTAACCCACGAGTGTACAGCCTTGTCATACGCAGTAAGCCCCTGTTGGCAGAAAACAACAACAACAACAATTTGAGAAAGCCAACAAAAAACTGTTTCATTTAAATACCTTAATGGATATGTTGTTGGCTTTCTCAAATTGTTGTTGTTGTTGTTTTCTGCCAACAGGTGCTTACTGCGTATGACAAGGCTGTACACTCGTGGGTTAGACAGCCTTTCTTGCTAAGGGTCTCCTATATACCCTAAACATGGCTATACATGTTAGTTCTGAACATTTAGTGGTTAATTGTGTATTGAGTTTAAATAGAGAACTTATACAAGCACGTCTCGCATGTGGTTAAACTTCACAAGTGTCACATGCAACATGCAAAGTATGTTTCCGCTACCTAGCGGTAAATATGAGCACTACCTGTACTACTAGCATGCTACCTAGCAGAGGATATGAACACTTACTAGTAATATCCAAAGTGAGCTGAGGTTAGGTTAGGTTAGGTAAAGTTAGGTTAGCCATTAAAATAAGTTACCAAAATAAGCCGTCAAAAATAATTCTTTTTTTACCCCTGAGGTCTTGGGTTCCAACTCGACTATGCACAGAATTTAATTAACATCTGAGAGTTGAAAGGTTAGGTTAGGTTAGGTAAAGTTAGGTTAGGTTAGGTTAGGTTAGTGAGCTGAGGTTAAGTCTTTAAATATTCCCTCTCATTCAACTACTTTCCAACACCAACAAAAAAATCCACTAAATACATTGACACAAATAACTTGTCAAATAAGCCAATACAAAAGCCAATACTAAAGCCAACATAAAAAGCCCACACAAAAAGCCAACACGAAAAGCCAATACAAAAAGCCAACATGAAAGGCCAATACAAAAAAACCAACACGAAAAGCCAACACATAAGCCAACATAAAAAGCCAACACATAAGCCAATATATAAGCTTATGGTAGGTCACTCCATCAGCAAAACAATTGTAATCTTTGTAGTGCGAACATCGTACTGACAGGTCAGTTACTACTATGGAACTTATTACAACCAACAAAGGTAGGCTACGTGCACTCTATCAAGGCTACTCCTATAACTATAATCGCCAGAATGTGAATGGAATAATATTCTGGCGATGCTCAAAAGAGAGGTCAACAAAATGTCGAGGCAATCTGAAAAGTAAAAATGGAAAAGTTTTAAGTGTGACTGTTCATCAATGTAGTGCTCGAAACGAACCACGCTTACTGTTTACAAACAATTATCAAAATGCTAAAAAGCAAGTTCAAGAAAACGATATTGCGGCTAAAGATGGTGCAGTGTTTGTTCAAAAGGACTTATCATGTCCTCAAAACGTCATGTTAGGACAATTGTCAACGTCCAAGAAACCTTCAACACTATCAAAATCAACTCAGACTATAAATAAAATGGTATTGCAAGAGGATCAAAAAGGACTATATAGTAACAGTGATGATGGTCATGATGATAATGGTGATTATGATGATGATAATGATGATAATGATAATGATCATGATAATGGTAGTGCTTTGTTTACACCTAAAAATCCATTTGTTAAATTTGTATACTGGAACAAACCCAGTAAGCTAATTCAACGGCTTCGACAATTGCATGCTTTACGACAAGCTGGGCATATCGGTCACGATTGGGAAATCAAAGAAATTGAACAAGAGCTTCGTCATGCTGAAATTATTGTGTAATGGGTCTACCCCTTTGCGACCACTTTTAACCCCACTCTTGGTTCTAATATTTGCTTATTTGCTTCCACTTTTACCTGAACTCTTTGGATCCATATTTGCTCTCACATTAAACTAGTATTCTTATTACCAAGTTGACTTTACTAGAGCTTAGTCTATGCTTGACAGTTGACATGGAAGTATCAGTGACTAGGTATGGTAAGCCTTACGCATACTATAAAGGATATTCATATATTGTGAAACGAACCAATAAAAATGGAACTGTTATTTGGTGCTGTTCGAAACAACGATCTAAAAAGTGTCGAGGAATGATTAAGACAAAAGATTCCAACATACTTATTTCAATCGATCATCATTGTAAATCTCAAAATAATACTCATTTAAATGGACAAAATACTCTAACCAAGGTAAAAAAAAGCAAGACCAAGAAAAAAATAGTGTGGCTCAAGATAGTGCTTTGTTTGTTAAAGAGCATTTATTATCTCCTGAAAAAGACATGTTAGGACAGTCGTTAACGTCTAAGAAACCTCTAACACTATCAAAGACAACACAAACTATGCCAAAGGTTGTTGCATTGCAAGATGAACAAAAAGGATTAGATAGTAATAGTGATGATGATTATATTGATGATAATTATATTGATGATGATAACCATGATGATGATGATGATTATGATGATAATGATGATGATGATGATGATAATGGTTTACACCCAAAAAAATCATTTGTTAAATTTGTTTACTGGAACAATCCCAATAAGCTAATCCAGCGGCTTCAGTACTTGCATACCTGTAAACAGGCTGGTCATACTAAATATGAGGAAGAACTTTTGGATATAGAAAATGAGCTTCGTGATGCTAAAATTATAGTGTAATGAATCCATGTAACCGCTTAAACTATTTCTTAACAATACATGTAATATTTTCTACCACTTTGTTACCACTTTTCTAGTTTGCTACCACTTTTCTACCACTTTGCTACCACTTTTCTACTACTTTTCTACCACTTTTCTAGTTTGCTACCACTTTTCTACCACTTTGCTACCACTTTGCTACCACTTTTCTACCACTTTGCTACCACTTTTCTACTACTTTTCTACCACTTTTCTACCACTTTGCTACCACTTTGCTACCACTTTTCTACCACTATGTTACCAATTGTCTACCACTTGTCTACCACTTTGCTACCACGTTTCTACCACTTTTCTATCACTTTTAACTGTACATATTAAATATAAAAGCCAACGCTAAATAATTCTATTACCAGAACAGAGATAACCTTTGTAGTGTGCAAATCATACTAACAGGTTAGTTACTACTATGGAACTTACTACAACTAACAGAGGTAAACAACGTGTACTCTATAAAGGCTACTCATATAACTATAGACGACAAAATGTAAAAGGAATAATATTCTGGCGATGCTCAAAACAGAGGTCAACAAGATGTCGAGGCAATATGAAAAGTAGAAATGGTGTGGTTTTAAGTGTGAGTGATCATCAATGTAGTGCTCCAGACAAAACACTGATGGTGTTGGCAAAAAATCATCAGAATGCTAATAAGTTAGTACAAGAGAAAGATGTTGCTACTCAAAATAGTGCATTGATTGTTGAGCAACGTTTAACCCCTGTTGTAAAAGTTATGTTGTATCCATCTTCCACGCCTCAAGAGTCATCAACATCACAGACTATGCAAGAGGTAGTGTTGTTGTTGTTTTAAGGGGCTGAACTACAAAGTCATCTGCCTTGTTATGCAAGTGGATCGAAAAGGACTAGATAGTAATAGACAAAAGAGAGTTGTAGTTTGTATATAACTATTGTACAAGTACTTACATTAAATAAATAAAAATAGTGTATGGGTATTGTCTGTTTTTCTTAATTGCTATCCCTATGTCCCACTATTAATGCAATTGTTAACCATCAACATTCTCTGACTATGTTCGCAAAGAGAGTGACCTTAAACAATACACTCTATTTATGGTTTGTGTACCGAGTACACAATAATACAGTGTGGTCAAGCCATGTTGAGTCAATAGTTATATCAGGTAAGGGATTCGAACCCTTGCTTTCTTGTACAGAAAATTTGAACTTAAGTCAAACACCATAACCACTCGGTCAACCTGACTGTTACTAATTTAATTATTTTTGTGGACTTGAGTGTTTATAAAACTTTTTCCAGTATACATTGACTAAACCACTTGTTTGTTTTGAAATATAGATTTTGTTTTGTTTGACCATAACATTGCAGTTATGAGTCTTGTGAACTGGGTGTTTAATATAGGGTTAAAGGCATTTTAAAATAATTTTTGAAAAGCTCTTAGGTATCGTGTCATGGGTTTTGGTAATGCATTACTGTTCGTTGACTAACATTTACCGTTACACAACATTATTTTGGCGAGCTCTACATGTTGTTGTTTGAGTCGTCAGTCTTTTGACTGGTTTGATGCAGATCTCTATGCCTCCCTGCCCCGAGCGAAACGTCTCATTTCTATATAGCTACCACACACTACATTCAAGGCTATCTGTTTAACATATTATAACCTTGGATCTCCCCTACAAGCTCTTGGGTTCAATTCCTAGATTTAACACCAACTTTTAAAAGTGGTATAACTAAAACTAGTCTACTCAGTCTCGGGTGGTCCAAATAAGTAGAGAGGGTTTGATTCACACTTTAACCATAGAGCACTATGTTCTTTTCTTTTTTTAAATAATGATAGCCATTTGTTCAATTTCACATTTCACACATTGCAATTTGTCAATTTTCCATTTGCATTTTTTTAAATGACAGTTTGATGTTTTTCAATTTCATGATATGGAAACATGGACTTTTCCATTTTCATATTTACACATTTGTCAATTTCCCATTTGCATATATTTTCTTAAATGTCCGTTTAAGGTTTTTAAAATTTTGTCTATATGGAAACATGGATTTTCCATTTTGCTGTTTACAAATTTTTTATATATTTATTTTGTGTATGTTGAAAAAAATCGATATTTCCAAAACAAGATTTTATTTTTCATTTTATGATTTTGTAAATAATATTAATGTGAGTGCTTGACCATGGATTTTCCATTTTGTTGTTTACAATTTTTTTATATATTTATTTTGTGTATGTTGAAAAACGATATTTCCAAAACAAGATTTTTTATTTTTCATTTTATGATTTTGTAAATGATCTTAATGTGAGTGCTTGGCCATGGCAATAATACAGTCTATGTTGTGTGAACCTGTGCAATTTTTAATTTATTTATTCACACATGTTGTACACCACCTATAGCTCTATGTGTACAGTCCTCAGCTCCACATATTTCTTTCTCTTTCCACCTGTGTTCTCTCATACATTACCCCTCCCCCTTTCCCTCCCTTCACCTCCCACCACTGGTGTTTGCAGCTCTTGCCTATCTATTGGTTGTGACATCATTCCGACAAGTTGCATCATACTTTTTACTGATTCAGCGATTCCCACGCTTTGAACATTCTCTTATCAGGCACGTGGACAGCTAACGTCCAACGTGAACACCTGTGGCAGATCAAATTTCATGCCAACTTGCATTTTGTCACGTACCAAGCAAAACAGGATGTAACTTGTTAACAGTTATCGCGCACGTGGACAGATAACACCCAAGCGAACACCTGTGGAAGATCAAATTTCACATGAACTTGCATTTTGTCACGTACGAAGCAAAACAGGATGTCACTGGTTTAGCATACATGTGGTTTCACAAATGTGTGTGCATGCCTTTCACACTCCCCTGCCACCACGATGGTCAGATTATTTCACCTTCAAGCGTCTTGGTCATTTTTTCCATTGCACCTGTTGTCAAGTCAGACCGGAGCATTCCAATAAGCTCAAATGACCTTCACCTCCTGTAAGTTTGTTTTCTGTACTCGCTTCGACCAACATAGAATCAAGTTCTCATCACCGTTTACACGTCAAAGGTAAAATATCAGAAAAACGCACCCTCGCTCTGTCATAAACCGACCCGTCGAAATAGCGATTGTTCTATTAAGCATGGTCCTTGTGGTTAGCGACAGGTTCGTTGAAACACACACACACACACACCCAGCCGTATCGTCTCTCTCAACCGCCACGCTTCATGGACTTTATAAACAGGCAAAGACAAAGAAAACGTTATTTCAACATGTATGGCGTTAGGCCCTTTGTGAATTATCTTTTTGGAAAAAAATATCTACCACATTTGAAAGGGGGCGTTAGCCCGAGTCCTAGGACACCTCGTACACGTCTCTAGCGTTATTGGTTCGTGAGATATCGGCAAAAATCACAAAAAACACGTGTTTACCCCAAAATCGCGTTTCCCAAATTTTTTAAAATTACAATGAGTGGTCCATAGCAAAAGGACGTCTGCCCGAATCCTTGGACCCATCGTACATGCCTCTAGCGTTATTGCTTCGTGAAATATCGGCAAAATCACAAAAACACGTGTTTACCCCAAAATCGAGTTTCCCAAATTTTTTTAAAAATTATAACGAGTGGTCCATAGCAAAGAGGACGTCAGCCCGAGTCCTTGGACCCCTCGTTCATGCCTCTAGCATGATTGGTTCGCGAGATATAGCAAAAAGTCTAAAATCACGTTTTTACCCCAAAATATTCTGTTTCCATCATTCTCAAAAACTTTAACCTATTACCAAAATACACAGGGTTTCGAGACAAGCCATTTGACACGTCATAGGACCAAATCCGACCATGCATTCGTGAGATATCGGAAAAAGTCTAAAATCACGGTTTTACCCCCAAAAAGCCTGTTTCCCTCATTCTCAAAACTTTAACCTATTAATAACATGTATAGGGCTTCGAGACAATCGATTTGACACGTCACACGTCCAAATCCGACCTTGCGTTTGAGAGATATCGACAAACTTCGTAGGAAAGTAGGCGACTATCTGGCTCTCTCCTCACCACCAAAACCTCTTCTTATCAATCATTTTTTTCAAAGAGCTCGCCCTCTTACAAAAATCCCAAGTGCGCATGCGTAAAAAACAAAAACAAAAATGTTCATCCATAGCGGCAGCCAGAAAAACACATGCGCGATATGAGCAACAACATTTAAGTTCATTTTAGCAGTGCACCTTATACATGTCGTATTTGAAAAGAGACTTTCACTAAAAATTACAATTTCACCCCCTAGTAGGGGTAGGTTTTATTTAGGGGTTGAAATGAGTGGTCCATAGCAAAGCCCCCGTCAGCCCCAGTCCAACGACACCTCATTCGTGAATCTCCGACCAAGGGTTCGGGAGTTATCGGCTCGCATTGGGAGTAGTGGTGGGGGGAGTTAGAACCATCATCACTCCCCTACTCCTGTTAAATGCAGATGACCCACAAGATCTCCACACTCGGTTGAAATGTGAGCTGCGCACCTGTTAGTTGCAGATGACCCTCAAGATCTCCACACTCGCTTGAAATGTGAGCTACGCACCTGTTAGTTGCAGATGGCCCACAAGATCTCCACACTCGGTTGAAATGTGAGCTGCGCACCTGTTAGTTGCAGATGACCCACAAGATCTCCACACTCGCTTGAAATGTGAGCTGCGCACCTGTTAGTTGCAGATGACCCACAAGATCTCCACACTCGGTTGAAATGTGAGCTGCGCACCTGTTAGTTGCAGATGACCCGCAAGATCTCCACACTCGGTTGAAATGTGAGCTGCGCACCTGTTAGTTGCAGATGACCCTCAAGATCTCCACACTCGCTTGAAATGTGAGCTACGCACCTGTTAGTTGCAGATGACCCACAAGATCTCCACACTCGCTTGAAATGTGAGCTACGCACCTGTTAGTTGCAGATGGCCCACAAGATCTCCACACTCGCTTGAAATGTCAGCTACCCACCTGTTAAATGCAGATGACCCACAAGATCTCCACACTCGGTTGAAATGTGAGCTGCGCACCTGTTAGTTGCAGATGACCCTCAAGATCTCCACACTCGGTTGAAATGTGAGCTGCGCACCTGTTAGTTGCAGATGGCCCACGAGATCTCCACACTCGCTTGAAATGTGAGCTACGCACCTGTTAGTTGCAGATGGCCCACAAGATCTCCACACTCGGTTGAAATGTGAGCTACGCACCTGTTAGTTGCAGATGGCCCACAAGATCTCCACACTCGCTTGAAATGTGAGCTACGCACCTGTTAGTTGCAGATGACCCACAAGATCTCCACACTCGGTTGAAATGTGAGCTGCGCACCTGTTAGTTGCAGATGACCCACAAGATCTCCACACTCGCTTGAAATGTGAGCTACGCACCTGTTAGTTGCAGATGATCCACAAGATATCCACACTCGCTTGAAATGTGAGCTGCGCACCTGTTAGTTGCAGATGACCCGCAAGATCTCCACACTCGGTTGAAATGTGAGCTACGCACCTGTTAGTTGGAGATGACCCACAAGATCTCCACACTCGGTTGAAATGTGAGCTACGCACCTGTTAGTTGCAGATGACCCTCAAGATCTCCACACTCGGTTGAAATGTGAGCTACGCACCTGTTAGTTGCAGATGACCCACAAGATCTCCACACTAGGTTGGAATGTGAGCTGCGCACCTGTTAGTTGCAGATGGCCCACAAGATCTCCACACTCGGTTGGAATGTGAGTTACGCACCTGTTAGTTGCAGATGACCCACAAGATCTCCACACTCGGTTGAAATGTGAGCTACGCACCTGTTAGTTGCAGATGACCCACAAGATCTCCACACTCGGTTGAAATGTGAGCTACGCACCTGTTAGTTGCAGATGACCCTCAAGATCTCCACACTCGGTTGAAATGTGAGCTACGCACCTGTTAGTTGCAGATGGCCCACAAGATCTCCACACTCGGTTGAAATGTGAGCTACGCACCTGTTAGTTGCAGATGGCCCACAAGATCTCCACACTCGCTTGAAATGTGAGCTACGCACCTGTTAGTTGCAGATGGCCCACAAGATCTCCACACTCGCTCGAAATGTGAGCTACGCACCTGTTAGTTGCAGATGGCCCACAAGATCTCCACACTCGCTTGAAATGTGAGCTACGCACCTGTTAAATGCAGATGACCCACAAGATCTCCACACTCGGTTGAAATGTGAGCTGCGCACCTGTTAGTTGCAGATGACCCTCAAGATCTCCACACTCGCTTGAAATGTGAGCTGCGCACCTGTTAGTTGCAGATGGCCCACAAGATCTCCACACTCGCTTGAAATGTGAGCTACGCACCTGTTAGTTGCAGATGGCCCACAAGATCTCCACACTCGGTTGAAATGTGAGCTACGCACCTGTTAGTTGCAGATGGCCCACAGGATCTCCACACTCGCTTGAAATGTGAGCTACGCACCTGTTAGTTGCAGCTGACCCACAAGATCTCCACACTCGGTTGAAATGTGAGCTGCGCACCTGTTAGTTGCAGATGACCCACAAGATCTCCACACTCGCTTGAAATGTGAGCTGCGCACCTGTTAGTTGCAGATGACCCACAAGATCTCCACACTCGGTTGAAATGTGAGCTGCGCACCTGTTAGTTGCAGATGACCCGCAAGATCTCCACACTCGGTTGAAATGTGAGCTGCGCACCTGTTAGTTGCAGATGACCCTCAAGATCTCCAGACTCGCTTGAAATGTGAGCTACGCACCTGTTAGATGCAGATGACCCACAAGATCTCCACACTCGCTTGAAATGTGAGCTACGCACCTGTTAGTTGCAGATGGTCCACAAGATCTCCACACTCGGTTGAAATGTGAGCTACGCACCTGTTAGTTGCAGATGGCCCACAAGATCTCCACACTCGCTTGAAATGTGAGCTACGCACCTGTTAGTTGCAGATGACCCACAAGATCTCCACACTCGGTTGAAATGTGAGCTGCGCACCTGTTAGTTGCAGATGACCCGCAAGATCTCCACACTCGGTTGAAATGTGAGCTGCGCACCTGTTAGTTGCAGATGACCCTCAAGATCTCCACACTCGCTTGAAATGTGAGCTACGCACCTGTTAGTTGCAGATGACCCACAAGATCTCCACACTCGCTTGAAATGTGAGCTGCGCACCTGTTAGTTGCAGATGACCCACAAGATCTCCACACTCGCTTGAAATGTGAGCTGCGCACCTGTTAGTTGCAGATGACCCGCAAGATCTCCACACTCGGTTGAAATGTGAGCTGCGCACCTGTTAGTTGCAGATGACCCTCAAGATCTCCACACTCGCTTGAAATGTGAGCTACGCACCTGTTAGTTGCAGATGACCCACAAGATCTCCACACTCGCTTGAAATGTGAGCTGCGCACCTGTTAGTTGCAGATGACCCCCAAGATCTCCACACTCGGTTGGAATGTGAGCTGCGCACCTGTTAGTTGCAGATGACCCACAAGATCTCCACACTCGGTTGGAATGAGAGTTACGCACCTGTTAGTTGCAGATGACCCTCAAGATCTCCACACTCGCTTGAAATGTGAGCTACGCACCTGTTAGTTGCAGATGACCCACAAGATCTCCACACTCGCTTGAAATGTGAGCTGCGCACCTGTTAGTTGCAGATGACCCACAAGATCTCCACACTCGCTTGAAATGTGAGCTGCGCACCTGTTAGTTGCAGATGACCCGCAAGATCTCCACACTCGGTTGAAATGTGAGCTGCGCACCTGTTAGTTGCAGATGACCCTCAAGATCTCCACACTCGCTTGAAATGTGAGCTACGCACCTGTTAGTTGCAGATGACCCACAAGATCTCCACACTCGCTTGAAATGTGAGCTGCGCACCTGTTAGTTGCAGATGACCCCCAAGATCTCCACACTCGGTTGGAATGTGAGCTGCGCACCTGTTAGTTGCAGATGACCCACAAGATCTCCACACTCGGTTGGAATGAGAGTTACGCACCTGTTAGTTGCAGATGACCCTCAAGATCTCCACACTCGCTTGAAATGTGAGCTACGCACCTGTTAGTTGCAGATGACCCACAAGATCTCCACACTCGCTTGAAATGTGAGCTGCGCACCTGTTAGTTGCAGATGACCCACAAGATCTCCACACTCGCTTGAAATGTGAGCTGCGCACCTGTTAGTTGCAGATGACCCGCAAGATCTCCACACTCGGTTGAAATGTGAGCTGCGCACCTGATAGTTGCAGATGACCCTCAAGATCTCCACACTCGCTTGAAATGTGAGCTAAGCACCTGTTAGTTGCAGATGACCCACAAGATCTCCACACTCGCTTGAAATGTGAGCTGCGCACCTGTTAGTTGCAGATGACCCACAAGATCTCCACACTCGCTTGAAATGTGAGCTGCGCACCTGTTAGTTGCAGATGACCCACAAGATCTCCACACTCGCTTGAAATGTGAGCTACGCACCTGTTAGTTGCAGATGACCCACAAGATCTCCACACTCGCTTGAAATGTGAGCTGCGCACCTGTTAGTTGCAGATGACCCACAAGATCTCCACACTCGCTTGGAATGTGAGCTACGCACCTGTTAGTTGGAGATGGCCCACAAGATCTCCACACTCGCTTGAAATGTGAGCTACGCACCTGTTAGTTGCAGATGACGCACAAGATCTCCACACTCGCTTGAAATGTGAGCTACGCACCTGTTAGTTGCAGATGGCCCACAAGATCTCCACACTCGCTTGAAATGTGAGCTACGCACCTGTTAGTTGCAGATGACCCACAAGATCTCCCCACTCGCTTGAAATGTGAGCTACGCACCTGTTAGTTGCAGATGGCCCACAAGATCTCCACACTCGCTTGAAATGTGAGCTACGCACCTGTTAGTTGCAGATGACCCACAAGATCTCCACACTCGCTTGAAATGTGAGCTACGCACCTGTTAGTTGCAGATGGCCCACAAGATCTCCACACTCGCTTGAAATGTGAGCTACGCACCTGTTAGTTGCAGATGACCCACAAGATATCCACACTCGCTTGAAATGTGAGCTACGCACCTGTTAAATGCAGATGACCCACAAGATCTCCACACTCGCTTGAAATGTGAGCTACGCACCTGTTAAATGCAGATGACCCACAAGATCTCCACACTCGGTTGGAATGTGAGCTACGCACCTGTTAGTTGCAGATGGCCCACAAGATCTCCACACTCGGTTGAAATGTGAGCTACGCACCTGTTAGTTGCAGATGGCCCACAAGATCTCCACACTCGCTTGAAATGTGAGCTACGCACCTGTTAGTTGCAGATGACCCACAAGATCTCCACACTCGGTTGAAATGTGAGCTGCGCACCTGTTAGTTGCAGATGACCCACAAGATCTCCACACTCGCTTGAAATGTGAGCTACGCACCTGTTAGTTGCAGATGACCCACAAGATCTCCACACTCGCTTGAAATGTGAGCTGCGCACCTGTTAGTTGCAGATGACCCGCAAGATCTCCACACTCGGTTGAAATGTGAGCTACGCACCTGTTAGTTGGAGATGACCCACAAGATCTCCACACTCGGTTGAAATGTGAGCTACGCACCTGTTAGTTGCAGATGACCCTCAAGATCTCCACACTCGGTTGAAATGTGAGCTACGCACCTGTTAGTTGCAGATGACCCACAAGATCTCCACACTAGGTTGGAATGTGAGCTGCGCACCTGTTAGTTGCAGATGGCCCACAAGATCTCCACACTCGGTTGGAATGTGAGTTACGCACCTGTTAGTTGCAGATGGCCCACAAGATCTCCACACTCGGTTGAAATGTGAGCTACGCACCTGTTAGTTGCAGATGGCCCACAAGATCTCCACACTCGCTTG
The DNA here is from genome assembly GCA_946902985.2 of Meconema thalassinum. NCBI lineage: Eukaryota > Metazoa > Arthropoda > Insecta > Orthoptera > Tettigoniidae > Meconema > Meconema thalassinum. The sequence goes on from OX336396.1 coordinate 5,735,202, forward strand.
AAATGTGAGCTACGCACCTGTTAGTTGCAGATGGCCCACAAGATCTCCACACTCGCTTGAAATGTGAGCTACGCACCTGTTAGTTGCAGATGGCCCACAAGATCTCCACACTCGCTTGAAATGTGAGCTACGCACCTGTTAAATGCAGATGACCCACAAGATCTCCACACTCGGTTGAAATGTGAGCTGCGCACCTGTTAGTTGCAGATGACCCTCAAGATCTCCACACTCGCTTGAAATGTGAGCTGCGCACCTGTTAGTTGCAGATGGCCCACAAGATCTCCACTCTCGCTTGAAATGTGAGCTACGCACCTGTTAGTTGCAGATGGCCCACAAGATCTCCACACTCGGTTGAAATGTGAGCTACGCACCTGTTAGTTGCAGATGGCCCACAAGATCTCCACACTCGCTTGAAATGTGAGCTACGCACCTGTTAGTTGCAGATGACCCACAAGATCTCCACACTCGGTTGAAATGTGAGCTGCGCACCTGTTAGTTGCAGATGACCCACAAGATCTCCACACTCGCTTGAAATGTGAGCTGCGCACCTGTTAGTTGCAGATGACCCACAAGATCTCCACACTCGGTTGAAATGTGAGCTGCGCACCTGTTAGTTGCAGATGACCCGCAAGATCTCCACACTCGGTTGAAATGTGAGCTGCGCACCTGTTAGTTGCAGATGACCCTCAAGATCTCCACACTCGCTTGAAATGTGAGCTACGCACCTGTTAGTTGCAGATGACCCACAAGATCTCCACACTCGCTTGAAATGTGAGCTACGCACCTGTTAGTTGCAGATGGCCCACAAGATCTCCACACTCGGTTGAAATGTGAGCTACGCACCTGTTAGTTGCAGATGGCCCACAAGATCTCCACACTCGCTTGATATGTGAGCTACGCACCTGTTAGTTGCAGATGACCCACAAGATCTCCACACTCGGTTGAAATGTGAGCTGCGCACCTGTTAGTTGCAGATGACCCACAAGATCTCCACACTCGGTTGAAATGTGAGCTGCGCACCTGTTAGTTGCAGATGACCCACAAGATCTCCACACTCGGTTGAAATGTGAGCTGCGCACCTGTTAGTTGCAGATGACCCGCAAGATCTCCACACTCGGTTGAAATGTGAGCTGCGCACCTGTTAGTTGCAGATGACCCTCAAGATCTCCACACTCGCTTGAAATGTGAGCTACGCACCTGTTAGTTGCAGATGACCCACAAGATCTCCACACTCGCTTGAAATGTGAGCTGCGCACCTGTTAGTTGCAGATGACCCACAAGATCTCCACACTCGCTTGAAATGTGAGCTGCGCACCTGTTAGTTGCAGATGACCCGCAAGATCTCCACACTCGGTTGAAATGTGAGCTGCGCACCTGTTAGTTGCAGATGACCCTCAAGATCTCCACACTCGCTTGAAATGTGAGCTACGCACCTGTTAGTTGCAGATGACCCACAAGATCTCCACACTCGCTTGAAATGTGAGCTGCGCACCTGTTAGTTGCAGATGACCCACAAGATCTCCACACTCGGTTGGAATGTGAGCTGCGCACCTGTTAGTTGCAGATGACCCACAAGATCTCCACACTCGGTTGGAATGTCAGTTACGCACCTGTTAGTTGCAGATGACCCTCAAGATCTCCACACTCGCTTGAAATGTGAGCTACGCACCTGTTAGTTGCAGATGACCCACAAGATCTCCACACTCGCTTGAAATGTGAGCTGCGCACCTGTTAGTTGCAGATGACCCACAAGATCTCCACACTCGCTTGAAATGTGAGCTGCGCACCTGTTAGTTGCAGATGACCCGCAAGATCTCCACACTCGGTTGAAATGTGAGCTGCGCACCTGTTAGTTGCAGATGACCCTCAAGATCTCCACACTCGCTTGAAATGTGAGCTACGCACCTGTTAGTTGCAGATGACCCACAAGATCTCCACACTCGCTTGAAATGTGAGCTGCGCACCTGTTAGTTGCTGATGACCCACAAGATCTCCACACTCGCTTGAAATGTGAGCTGCGCACCTGTTAGTTGCAGATGACCCACAAGATCTCCACACTCGCTTGAAATGTGAGCAACGCACCTGTTAGTTGCAGATGACCCACAAGATCTCCACACTCGCTTGAAATGTGAGCTGCGCACCTGTTAGTTGCAGATGACCCACAAGATCTCCACACTCGCTTGGAATGTGAGCTACGCACCTGTTAGTTGGAGATGGCCCACAAGATCTCCACACTCGCTTGAAATGTGAGCTACGCACCTGTTAGTTGCAGATGACCCACAAGATCTCCACACTCGCTTGAAATGTGAGCTACGCACCTGTTAGTTGCAGATGGCCCACAAGATCTCCACACTCGCTTGAAATGTGAGCTACGCACCTGTTAGTTGCAGATGACCCACAAGATCTCCACACTCGCTTGAAATGTGAGCTACGCACCTGTTAGTTGCAGATGGCCCACAAGATCTCCACACTCGCTTGAAATGTGAGCTACGCACCTGTTAGTTGCAGATGACCCACAAGATCTCCACACTTGCTTGAAATGTGAGCTACGCACCTGTTAGTTGCAGATGGCCCACAAGATCTCCACACTCGCTTGAAATGTGAGCTACGCACCTGTTAGTTGCAGATGACCCACAAGATCTCCACACTCGCTTGAAATGTGAACTACGCACCTGTTAAATGCAGATGACCCACAAGATCTCCACACTCGCTTGAAATGTGAGCTACGCACCTGTTAAATGCAGATGACCCACAAGATCTCCACACTCGGTTGGAATGTGAGCTACGCACCTGTTAGTTGCAGACGACCCACAAGATCTCCACACTCGGTTGGAATGTGAGCTACGCACCTGTTAGTTGCAGATGACCCACAAGATCTCCACACTCGCTTGAAATGTGAGCTACGCACCTGTTAGTTGCAGATGACCCACAAGATCTCCACACTCGCTTGAAATGTGAGCTACGCACCTGTTAGTTGCAGATGACCCACAAGATCTCCACACTCGCTGGAAATGTGAGCTACGCACCTGTTAAATGCAGATGACCCACAAGATCTCCACACTCGCTTGAAATGTGAGCTACGCACCTGTTAAATGCAGATGACCCACAAGATCTCCACACTCGCTTGAAATGTGAGCTGCGCACCTGTTAGTTGCAGATGACCCACAAGATCTCCACACTCGGTTGAAATGTGAGCTGCGCACCTGTTAGTTGCAGATGACCCGCAAGATCTCCACACTCGGTTGAAATGTGAGCTGCGCACCTGTTAGTTGCAGATGACCCTCAAGATCTCCAGACTCGCTTGAAATGTGAGCTACGCACCTGTTAGATGCAGATGACCCACAAGATCTCCACACTCGCTTGAAATGTGAGCTACGCACCTGTTAGTTGCAGATGGTCCACAAGATCTCCACACTCGGTTGAAATGTGAGCTACGCACCTGTTAGTTGCAGATGGCCCACAAGATCTCCACACTCGCTTGAAATGTGAGCTACGCACCTGTTAGTTGCAGATGACCCACAAGATCTCCACACTCGGTTGAAATGTGAGCTGCGCACCTGTTAGTTGCAGATGACCCGCAAGATCTCCACACTCGGTTGAAATGTGAGCTGCGCACCTGTTAGTTGCAGATGACCCTCAAGATCTCCACACTCGCTTGAAATGTGAGCTACGCACCTGTTAGTTGCAGATGACCCACAAGATCTCCACACTCGCTTGAAATGTGAGCTGCGCACCTGTTAGTTGCAGATGACCCACAAGATCTCCACACTCGCTTGAAATGTGAGCTGCGCACCTGTTAGTTGCAGATGACCCGCAAGATCTCCACACTCGGTTGAAATGTGAGCTGCGCACCTGTTAGTTGCAGATGACCCTCAAGATCTCCACACTCGCTTGAAATGTGAGCTACGCACCTGTTAGTTGCAGATGACCCACAAGATCTCCACACTCGCTTGAAATGTGAGCTGCGCACCTGTTAGTTGCAGATGACCCCCAAGATCTCCACACTCGGTTGGAATGTGAGCTGCGCACCTGTTAGTTGCAGATGACCCACAAGATCTCCACACTCGGTTGGAATGAGAGTTACGCACCTGTTAGTTGCAGATGACCCTCAAGATCTCCACACTCGCTTGAAATGTGAGCTACGCACCTGTTAGTTGCAGATGACCCACAAGATCTCCACACTCGCTTGAAATGTGAGCTGCGCACCTGTTAGTTGCAGATGACCCACAAGATCTCCACACTCGCTTGAAATGTGAGCTGCGCACCTGTTAGTTGCAGATGACCCGCAAGGTCTCCACACTCGGTTGAAATGTGAGCTGCGCACCTGTTAGTTGCAGATGACCCTCAAGATCTCCACACTCGCTTGAAATGTGAGCTACGCACCTGTTAGTTGCAGATGACCCACAAGATCTCCACACTCGCTTGAAATGTGAGCTGCGCACCTGTTAGTTGCAGATGACCCCCAAGATCTCCACACTCGGTTGGAATGTGAGCTGCGCACCTGTTAGTTGCAGATGACCCACAAGATCTCCACACTCGGTTGGAATGAGAGTTACGCACCTGTTAGTTGCAGATGACCCTCAAGATCTCCACACTCGCTTGAAATGTGAGCTACGCACCTGTTAGTTGCAGATGACCCACAAGATCTCCACACTCGCTTGAAATGTGAGCTGCGCACCTGTTAGTTGCAGATGACCCACAAGATCTCCACACTCGCTTGAAATGTGAGCTGCGCACCTGTTAGTTGCAGATGACCCGCAAGATCTCCACACTCGGTTGAAATGTGAGCTGCGCACCTGATAGTTGCAGATGACCCTCAAGATCTCCACACTCGCTTGAAATGTGAGCTAAGCACCTGTTAGTTGCAGATGACCCACAAGATCTCCACACTCGCTTGAAATGTGAGCTGCGCACCTGTTAGTTGCAGATGACCCACAAGATCTCCACACTCGCTTGAAATGTGAGCTGCGCACCTGTTAGTTGCAGATGACCCACAAGATCTCCACACTCGCTTGAAATGTGAGCTACGCACCTGTTAGTTGCAGATGACCCACAAGATCTCCACACTCGCTTGAAATGTGAGCTGCGCACCTGTTAGTTGCAGATGACCCACAAGATCTCCACACTCGCTTGGAATGTGAGCTACGCACCTGTTAGTTGGAGATGGCCCACAAGATCTCCACACTCGCTTGAAATGTGAGCTACGCACCTGTTAGTTGCAGATGACGCACAAGATCTCCACACTCGCTTGAAATGTGAGCTACGCACCTGTTAGTTGCAGATGGCCCACAAGATCTCCACACTCGCTTGAAATGTGAGCTACGCACCTGTTAGTTGCAGATGACCCACAAGATCTCCCCACTCGCTTGAAATGTGAGCTACGCACCTGTTAGTTGCAGATGGCCCACAAGATCTCCACACTCGCTTGAAATGTGAGCTACGCACCTGTTAGTTGCAGATGACCCACAAGATCTCCACACTCGCTTGAAATGTGAGCTACGCACCTGTTAGTTGCAGATGGCCCACAAGATCTCCACACTCGCTTGAAATGTGAGCTACGCACCTGTTAGTTGCAGATGACCCACAAGATATCCACACTCGCTTGAAATGTGAGCTACGCACCTGTTAAATGCAGATGACCCACAAGATCTCCACACTCGCTTGAAATGTGAGCTACGCACCTGTTAAATGCAGATGACCCACAAGATCTCCACACTCGGTTGGAATGTGAGCTACGCACCTGTTAGTTGCAGATGGCCCACAAGATCTCCACACTCGGTTGAAATGTGAGCTACGCACCTGTTAGTTGCAGATGGCCCACAAGATCTCCACACTCGCTTGAAATGTGAGCTACGCACCTGTTAGTTGCAGATGACCCACAAGATCTCCACACTCGGTTGAAATGTGAGCTGCGCACCTGTTAGTTGCAGATGACCCACAAGATCTCCACACTCGCTTGAAATGTGAGCTACGCACCTGTTAGTTGCAGATGACCCACAAGATCTCCACACTCGCTTGAAATGTGAGCTGCGCACCTGTTAGTTGCAGATGACCCGCAAGATCTCCACACTCGGTTGAAATGTGAGCTACGCACCTGTTAGTTGGAGATGACCCACAAGATCTCCACACTCGGTTGAAATGTGAGCTACGCACCTGTTAGTTGCAGATGACCCTCAAGATCTCCACACTCGGTTGAAATGTGAGCTACGCACCTGTTAGTTGCAGATGACCCACAAGATCTCCACACTAGGTTGGAATGTGAGCTGCGCACCTGTTAGTTGCAGATGGCCCACAAGATCTCCACACTCGGTTGGAATGTGAGTTACGCACCTGTTAGTTGCAGATGGCCCACAAGATCTCCACACTCGGTTGAAATGTGAGCTACGCACCTGTTAGTTGCAGATGGCCCACAAGATCTCCACACTCGCTTGAAATGTGAGCTACGCACCTGTTAGTTGCAGATGGCCCACAAGATCTCCACACTCGCTTGAAATGTGAGCTACGCACCTGTTAGTTGCAGATGGCCCACAAGATCTCCACACTCGCTTGAAATGTGAGCTACGCACCTGTTAAATGCAGATGACCCACAAGATCTCCACACTCGGTTGAAATGTGAGCTGCGCACCTGTTAGTTGCAGATGACCCTCAAGATCTCCACACTCGCTTGAAATGTGAGCTGCGCACCTGTTAGTTGCAGATGGCCCACAAGATCTCCACTCTCGCTTGAAATGTGAGCTACGCACCTGTTAGTTGCAGATGGCCCACAAGATCTCCACACTCGGTTGAAATGTGAGCTACGCACCTGTTAGTTGCAGATGGCCCACAAGATCTCCACACTCGCTTGAAATGTGAGCTACGCACCTGTTAGTTGCAGATGACCCACAAGATCTCCACACTCGGTTGAAATGTGAGCTGCGCACCTGTTAGTTGCAGATGACCCACAAGATCTCCACACTCGCTTGAAATGTGAGCTGCGCACCTGTTAGTTGCAGATGACCCACAAGATCTCCACACTCGGTTGAAATGTGAGCTGCGCACCTGTTAGTTGCAGATGACCCGCAAGATCTCCACACTCGGTTGAAATGTGAGCTGCGCACCTGTTAGTTGCAGATGACCCTCAAGATCTCCACACTCGCTTGAAATGTGAGCTACGCACCTGTTAGTTGCAGATGACCCACAAGATCTCCACACTCGCTTGAAATGTGAGCTACGCACCTGTTAGTTGCAGATGGCCCACAAGATCTCCACACTCGGTTGAAATGTGAGCTACGCACCTGTTAGTTGCAGATGGCCCACAAGATCTCCACACTCGCTTGATATGTGAGCTACGCACCTGTTAGTTGCAGATGACCCACAAGATCTCCACACTCGGTTGAAATGTGAGCTGCGCACCTGTTAGTTGCAGATGACCCACAAGATCTCCACACTCGGTTGAAATGTGAGCTGCGCACCTGTTAGTTGCAGATGACCCACAAGATCTCCACACTCGGTTGAAATGTGAGCTGCGCACCTGTTAGTTGCAGATGACCCGCAAGATCTCCACACTCGGTTGAAATGTGAGCTGCGCACCTGTTAGTTGCAGATGACCCTCAAGATCTCCACACTCGCTTGAAATGTGAGCTACGCACCTGTTAGTTGCAGATGACCCACAAGATCTCCACACTCGCTTGAAATGTGAGCTGCGCACCTGTTAGTTGCAGATGACCCACAAGATCTCCACACTCGCTTGAAATGTGAGCTGCGCACCTGTTAGTTGCAGATGACCCGCAAGATCTCCACACTCGGTTGAAATGTGAGCTGCGCACCTGTTAGTTGCAGATGACCCTCAAGATCTCCACACTCGCTTGAAATGTGAGCTACGCACCTGTTAGTTGCAGATGACCCACAAGATCTCCACACTCGCTTGAAATGTGAGCTGCGCACCTGTTAGTTGCAGATGACCCACAAGATCTCCACACTCGGTTGGAATGTGAGCTGCGCACCTGTTAGTTGCAGATGACCCACAAGATCTCCACACTCGGTTGGAATGTCAGTTACGCACCTGTTAGTTGCAGATGACCCTCAAGATCTCCACACTCGCTTGAAATGTGAGCTACGCACCTGTTAGTTGCAGATGACCCACAAGATCTCCACACTCGCTTGAAATGTGAGCTGCGCACCTGTTAGTTGCAGATGACCCACAAGATCTCCACACTCGCTTGAAATGTGAGCTGCGCACCTGTTAGTTGCAGATGACCCGCAAGATCTCCACACTCGGTTGAAATGTGAGCTGCGCACCTGTTAGTTGCAGATGACCCTCAAGATCTCCACACTCGCTTGAAATGTGAGCTACGCACCTGTTAGTTGCAGATGACCCACAAGATCTCCACACTCGCTTGAAATGTGAGCTGCGCACCTGTTAGTTGCTGATGACCCACAAGATCTCCACACTCGCTTGAAATGTGAGCTGCGCACCTGTTAGTTGCAGATGACCCACAAGATCTCCACACTCGCTTGAAATGTGAGCAACGCACCTGTTAGTTGCAGATGACCCACAAGATCTCCACACTCGCTTGAAATGTGAGCTGCGCACCTGTTAGTTGCAGATGACCCACAAGATCTCCACACTCGCTTGGAATGTGAGCTACGCACCTGTTAGTTGGAGATGGCCCACAAGATCTCCACACTCGCTTGAAATGTGAGCTACGCACCTGTTAGTTGCAGATGACCCACAAGATCTCCACACTCGCTTGAAATGTGAGCTACGCACCTGTTAGTTGCAGATGGCCCACAAGATCTCCACACTCGCTTGAAATGTGAGCTACGCACCTGTTAGTTGCAGATGACCCACAAGATCTCCACACTCGCTTGAAATGTGAGCTACGCACCTGTTAGTTGCAGATGGCCCACAAGATCTCCACACTCGCTTGAAATGTGAGCTACGCACCTGTTAGTTGCAGATGACCCACAAGATCTCCACACTTGCTTGAAATGTGAGCTACGCACCTGTTAGTTGCAGATGGCCCACAAGATCTCCACACTCGCTTGAAATGTGAGCTACGCACCTGTTAGTTGCAGATGACCCACAAGATCTCCACACTCGCTTGAAATGTGAACTACGCACCTGTTAAATGCAGATGACCCACAAGATCTCCACACTCGCTTGAAATGTGAGCTACGCACCTGTTAAATGCAGATGACCCACAAGATCTCCACACTCGGTTGGAATGTGAGCTACGCACCTGTTAGTTGCAGACGACCCACAAGATCTCCACACTCGGTTGGAATGTGAGCTACGCACCTGTTAGTTGCAGATGACCCACAAGATCTCCACACTCGCTTGAAATGTGAGCTACGCACCTGTTAGTTGCAGATGACCCACAAGATCTCCACACTCGCTTGAAATGTGAGCTACGCACCTGTTAGTTGCAGATGACCCACAAGATCTCCACACTCGCTGGAAATGTGAGCTACGCACCTGTTAAATGCAGATGACCCACAAGATCTCCACACTCGCTTGAAATGTGAGCTACGCACCTGTTAAATGCAGATGACCCACAAGATCTCCACACTCGGTTGGAATGTGAGCTACGCACCTGTTAGTTGCAGACGACCCACAAGATCTCCACACTCGGTTGGAATGTGAGCTACGCACCTGTTAGTTGCAGATGGCCCACAAGATCTCCACACTCGCTTGAAATGTGAGCTACGCACCTGTTAGTTGCAGATGACCCACAAGATCTCCACACTCGCTTGAAATGTGAGCTGCGCACCTGTTAGTTGCAGATGACCCACAAGATCTCCACACTCGCTTGAAATGTGAGCTGCGCACCTGTTAGTTGCAGATGACCCTCAAGATCTCCACACTCGGTTGAAATGTGAGCTGCGCACCTGTTAGTTGCAGACGACCCGCGGTTGAAATGTGAGTTGTCACTAGAGTGTTACTTCCATCTCGCCGCACTGACAGACGAGTGATGCACCATCGATCCCTTCACTGCGCTTGTTCAAACTCGATCGGAGATATTGTATGATGAGCAAACACTCCTCTCTGAAGCTTTCAGTGTTGACTTATTAACGATTGATTGATGGATTGGTAACTCGTGTTGACCAGCTGTTTGTTCTCTCAGAGAGCAATACCCACGCTGCTACTGGCTCAGCCTCGAACACCAAGTTCCTTGTAACCTACTGAAGGGGCAGATAACCTCGCTGTTCTGGCCCTAAATCATCCATGAATCAACATCACGATATAATGCTGCCTGAACGTGTGGTGCCATTTTACCACGTCTGACAAGGGCAAGGATTGGTATCAGTGCTGCCGTACATTCAAATAGCAGTTATACAGAATGTAAGATATGCCTCAGTGTGTTTCAATGCTTTGTCTTCTTCTTCTTCTTCTTCTTCCTCCAATATGTCTTCATCAACTCACTAAGTTTTCTCTTCCTTTTCTCGGACCTTTCCATTCCTTCCTTGGAATCCTTACAGTTTTAGCACCTTTTGCCTAAAAATATCTCCCTATAATGCGTCTTATTATTATTATTAATATTATTATTATTATTATTATTCCAATATAATTGCACCACTGTCTGTAGCAGCATTCACCACATGGGCTGCAGTCACAGGTTTTAGGCTAAAGGAACTGATTTTTAATTTATTTTGTGGGATTTAGCCGATTGTTGTTGTTGTTAAGTGATTAGGGTCTTTGCGACATCTTGGTCACGTTGCCCCGTGTAGTTGGTTCTGCGTGGAACTTGTCTGATAACCTGTGTTATTGTGTTTTTTTTATTAGTATTTGTTTAGCCTCCGTGGCTTAGCCGGCAGCACGCCGGCCTCTCACCGCTGGGTCCGTGGTTCAAATCCCGGTCACTCCATGTGAGATCTTTGCTGGACAAAACGGAGGCAGACAGGTTTTTCTCCGGGTACTCCGGTTTTCCCTGTCAAAATTTCATTCCAGCAACACTCTCCACTATCATTTCATTTCATCTGTCATTCATTTAATCATTGCCCCAGAGGAGTGCGTCAGGCCTTGGCAGCCGGCACAGTTCATATCCCCGCCGCTAGATGGGGGCTTCATTCATTTCATTCCCTGACCCGGTCGGAGACTGGAAGCAGGCTGTGGATTTTCATTTTCATTAGTATTTGTAATTCAGGATTGGGAAAGAGGCAGCCGTGGTTTAAATTGAGAACCATCCCGGAATTTACCTGGAGTGGAAGTGGGAAACCACGGAAAACCTCTTCCAAGGTGGCTGACATGGTAATATAAAGTTGTGTTTTGATTGTCCCTGGCACTAAGCGCACTATGAGGCTGTAGAAGCTGTCCGTCATTCAGGACGATGTCGCACAATATTTATCCCATTGACTCTTGTCCTGTTTAAAGATAAATGACTGTTTGCGCGTTATCGCAGTTTTCCCTCACATTTCAATGACGTCCTCCAGCTGTTGGGGAGACGTTATTATTTACTCGGCCAACAAGTAGCGAGTGTCAATAATAATATTCACTTTAAATATGTTTCAATGCATTGGAAATGTCTATATTCTCCGGTGGGCACCAACATGTTGCTCTAGTAGGTATTTAGTTTAATTTATGTTATGTTGGACGCCATTTTCAGCCTATTTTCATTTATGGAAAAATAGGCTTATAAGATTACCTTTTGTCATTGTGTGTGTGTGTTTGTCCCCCTAATAACTTCTAAACGGCTGGAGCGAATTCAATGAAACTCGGTACTATTCTGGCCGCCCCCCCCCCCCCCGTGCCCTTCAATTTCTATTACGTCTCACCAATCCAACATGGCGGCTGTGCGAAATATTTCACCGGGATTCTATATCTCCGAAACAATTGCTCATATCACCCTGAAATTTTGTACGGTGATAAAGGGCACTACTAGATGTTTACCTATGTGACATTCAAAAATCTGTTAACTACAAAACGAACATGGCGGCCAAGCGAAGTTGAAACCTTTAAATAGACTTTTCTCGTCTAAATATTTCGGTTGGTCGCCAAGTTGGATTTTGATATGTAGGCCATAGAGTTATGTACTATTAAATGAGAATATTGTGTATGTTCATTATTCAACGTTGACTTTGATCGCATGATTAGGACCCATGACATACAAAGTTAATTGTGTAAAGGATGTCTCGAAGAAGGTTTGTGCAGAAAGTAATTTAATTGTGACCAAAGGAAGTCAAGCAGTAACGATTTCAGTGAAAAAGTCGAAAACAAACTTGGCGTCCGTGCGCTTTTTAAGCTTACGCTGGGCAAACCGTTAAGAATATCAATATACTGTGAGCGTAAGAATTGGTCAGCATGAAAAGTTCTACAAAGAAAAATGTTCGCGAGAGCATATCTTCAATATATCACCCAGTATAAGTGTTTTTACGTTTCCATTTCTTCCAACAATCTCTATTCAATTATGAGGCGACAGTTTACGAGCTGGCACAACTGTTCCCGGGCTAAGCTGGGGTGGTTGCTAGTATAAGTATAAAGTCGGGGAGTGATAGTACGGAAATGATCTTTAACAAGTTACTGAAGGTGGTGCCAGAATCTGTTAAGGTTGTTAAATTGTTTGCTTTTAGCAGTGGTACCAACTCCCTAGCAATGTGCTGCCTAACGCTTTATAAGGCAAAACTATTTATTAGTTTTATTTTTAATTTACAATTTATGTTCTTATAGATTTAATTTTGATATTTTTATTGAATTAATTAATTAAGTAATTTCGAATTGTTGTTTACATATTTTATTTTCATAATTCTTGTATAGTTATGTTTATTATTTTAAATTTTATATTTGTTTTATATTCGATGATGTCGAAATGTAAACATTATGGGTCAGAAAACTGTATCATAATAAGGCTCATTATAACACTATTTTTCATTATGAAACAGTTTCTCCCACCAATCAGAGCTCAAGACACAGTTGTGTGACCAATTAGGTAAGGATTCCTTCGCGCATGCGCTTAAAATCCAACATATTCCTGTGTTGGCAAGCAAAGTGAATGGTCTCTGCTTTTGGAGTGCCTTGACCCACGCATGCGCTCTGTTCAGTCAGCAAATCCAGCGCGCCCTGTTCACTAACTGAATCCCACAGATATTTATGAATATTTATGTTAAAACATATTATAATAAAGTTATAATTATCGTCGAACATAAACAGTCGTATGCAACTCGCCTTTAATGGTAATCAAGACACTCGTATGGAAATTATAAAACTCGCTTACACTCGTTTTATAAACATACTCGTGTCTTAATTATTGCCATTATAGGCTCGTTGCATAATGTACTATTATAATTGTAATTTTATTTGTTAGCCTACTTTTCACATTTTGCAAAAATGAGGAAAAAGTAGACTTATGAGATCGATCCGCGAAAATGTGTGTCTGTCCTTGTCTGTCTGGCTGTGTGTGTGTGTGTGTGTGTGTGTGTGTGTGTGTGTGTGTGTGTGTCCCTATCAACTCCTAAACGGCTGCAGCAATCGAAACCAAATTTAGTATAAGATGTACCGGAATATCTCAAGTCCATATTTGAAAATGATGTCAGTGCTACCAACTGCTTAAAAAAACGCAATAGAAATTTGAGCTCCATGTTGGATATCAAGGAAGGTATGCATGGGAGCTATTCCAAAATTGGCACACATGTAGATAATACTATTTCAGTTTAATTTCCAGGAGGCCATACATGACAGTGTTGCCAAAATAATTTTAAGCCTTCTGATAGGTCCTATTTTTAAATGCATATAACTTCTACACTATTAATTGGATTTCAACCACATTTTGTATGTAATATGTGTACATAAACAGATATGAGTGAGTGTTTTCTTAAGAGCCACCAGGGCTGCCAACTGTTAATATTTGCTCTCTCTATTTTCTTCATCCAAATACCAATATATCTGAAAGTATGCAAGCCGACAGCTTTAAACTATGCACACGTATAGTACCTGACATTTTAGATTAATTTGGAGTAACTTATATACTTCAGTTCTACCAACATGATTCTAAGCCTGCTGATAGGACCAATTTTCAAATACATGTAACTCCTATACTATCAGTTGGATTTCAACCAAATCTCGTATGTGATATGTGTAACATAACAGATATGACTATAAGTATTCTTAAGAGCAATCAGGGCTGCTAACTGTTAATAAATGCTGTCCTCTTTTTTAACCCCAATATCAATATATCAGAAATTATGCAAGCCAGCAGCTCTATACTTTGCACACTATAGCACCTGACACTCTAGATTAATTTGGAGTAATTAATATACGTCATTGCTGCTAACATGATTCTATGCTTGCTGATAGGTCCAATTTTAAAATACATGTAACTTCTATACTAGCAAATGGATTTCATCTAAAATTGGCACAACAATAGATCATAAATAGTTCAGATTATTTCTAACCAGCACACGCATGACATTGTTGCCAACATGCTTTTACGCGTGCTGATAGATCCAGTGTCTAACTGCATGTAACGTCCATTGGATTTCAACCAAATTTTGTATTCTGTACCTTAAGAGATGGAACTAAGAATATATTCAGTCACCAGGGCTGCCAACTGTAGTGCTCTATTAGGCTACATTATACCAGGTATATTTCGAACCAATTGGGCATTTCGATATTACCACCATAATTTCGTCATTATTCTTGATAGGTCCATACACTGTAGAATAATCATTGGCGTGAAAAGTAGGCTCTTAGTTCGTCACGGAACTTCTTGTTGGATTTTTATTTCTATATTTATATTTTATTTAGTTGGTATTGTTTTAAGTTTTAAAAATTTTATCCAACACAACACATAATATTTGATTTGTAGAAACATTACCACTTCGGCATGAACATTCTCCGAAATTTGGCTGAAAGATTCAAGTATCAGCATCTTTGAAAGCATAAACTGTCCTTATGACAGGAGGTTAACCACTATCCCTTAAAGCAGCGGTTCCCAACCTGGGGTACGCAACGAACCGGTTAGAGGTACTGTGCCCGTTTAGACCGGAGTCCGCACGACCACATATGCATTTTACCAATAATCAGTCAGCACGAGAGTCAAAATATCCCGGAGCGCCAGATGGGTTAAAGCAAATCGCAAAAACGACATCAAATTAAAAAAATGCTTTGCTGATTTTTGGCTCAACGCAACAATAAGGATAGAAGGAGATTTAATTGGGAGTAACACATCCTGTAAAATTATCTCAGTTTATTTTGAAGTTAAAATCTGACTGCAAGGATGCTCAAAGCAGCATCATCCACGTGTGGCGATCCACACTCTTATTTACACACAATATACAGAAATTTTCCAAACACATTTGACAATCTTTTTGGAAACACAAGTCCGATTAATAGTCCTGTGGACTGTGTTCCAAAATTATTAATATTTAATTCCAGTTCAAAATTAATTGTTTATACTGGAAATAACGTAGATCACTGTTTAACTATTTACATGATATTAACACTCGTAGAATAAATGTTCATAGAATTCTAAACTTTCACTTGTTTTTCCAGTTTCAAAAATATATCGTCGAAAATATTATCATCATTGTAGCAACACAAATTATTAACACATATTAATAACATCTGAAAAGTATTTGACTTTGAGCATAGCATCGAAGAACTGTGCGAAGCACAACAACAATTAATCGTTCTTCTGACATTAAACATTCGAGAAGTGACTCGATTATGAACTTCAAGTTCCTAACAAAATACATGATTTCTAAATCATCAACTTGATCAATAAATGGTTGAACCATTCAACTATTCAATTATCCACTTGGAATCATTATTATAAAAATATTTATATTTATGGCCATTTTTAGTAACTTTCACAACTTGCAATTCTTCGACAGAATGCGGAAATTAGAATTGTAGTTTTATAATGAATTCATTTAGTTCATGGCACTAGGATTGAAAATATCCTTCAAATTATTCGTGGTTAAAGAATTATTTTAAATTGGCAGTGGCCCATTCTACTATTTGTGTAAGAACACAATATTACAACAACAACGGCAAAGGTCTTCCTCTGAAGAAGAATAAACTACTATCATGACAAATCCGGGTTCTAGCAAAATCAAAGTCTAAATGGAATTCGTAAACAAGGTTGAAATAAGAACTGATGGTTTTCAAAGAAATAACCTTCGGGTTATTCATACGACGAAATGTGTAGCTCCAATACTCCTACTATAAACCTGAGCCATCGAACCTGCTATTTGATTGATGCTCGAAAAAACCTTCATTCCTGCGACTTAACATGCGCACCTGGGAATGGCATTTCAACTACTCCACACACATAAATTATCTTCCCAAAATTTATACAATAAATCAAGCCTCTGCTTGTTATCAACACTGGAAGATTAATAAACTTACAAGTTTATTTTATTTTACCATTCAGTTCAACCCGTGAATTTACCATACTTATGAAAATCTTCATTTCACTTTCGAGTGTATTTACGTCATGATTTTATATAAATACAAAAATATCCTATTTGATACAAATATCAATTGCTTCCCGTTTCATGCCTCTCCGTGTTATCTGAAAAATATACTTTGCTCATTGCAAATATCAACTGTTCAACCAGAACTGAAATGTTGGTTGAATGCGGGCTTGCGCTAACCACTCTCCTTCGGAAAATCTCCTGTTCCAAACTAGAAATGATTAAACTACTTCATAGGCTCTTTCTCAATACATATGATTATTATAAAATATAATATCCAAGAATTATTTAGAAAAATTATAAAATTATTATTATTATTATTAGTGGATTATTATTATTATTATTTGTTATATATTTAATTATCATCTCATTATGTGAGAATCCACATGTTCGAACCTTCGAATATGGAAAAAATATCCATTCCTCAACAAAAATAAATTATTAACTTTTACAGTTACATCGGGGGTTTTCCGTGGTTTCCCAAAAATATGAAAAATTCAAATAAATCTTCGAAATGCTCGGTCATCGATCCTAAACTGTTCTGAGTGTTGAAAATGCTCAGAATAACTCTAACAAGTCTTGCGTAAATCATTGCAAGCTTTAAATACGACGAAAAAAAATGTGTTGGTCATCTGCAGAAAAAATAGTTTGTTCCAATTAGCTAGGCATAATATAACTCAAATGTGGCTTACATTTCTTGATGGTCTTGAAGTGTAGTAAACCTGGTCTGTACCAGATTTATCCATAGACATGCCCTATCGGACAAGCACGTATAATCCTTGTATCGGCCGCCATTGTAGACCCACAATTCGTCTAGTCAGACATAGTGGTAGTATCTTTTGACGTTTGAATAAACTGTGGTTCCATTTTAATATGGGCTTCTATCAAAGCCATAACAGTTTGTTTAAATAGGGTCAGATCTAAGTGATCTCTTCTTAGATATGTCAGTTGTAACATAACTCACTGTAATCTCATCAGTACAAGAAAAACACTGACAGTCTAAGCAATTAACGGCTGTTCTAAAGATCGTTCCCTGGGCATGGTTTGTATATCACCATCTGCCATGCGCTAGACAACCTGCAGTTTCCCTTGCGTAGACTAATGAACGCCACCGTTATAGACTAGTCTTCAGTGTACTGACAGATCGAAGTGGTTAACTAGTTACAAAAATGAAAACTGACTTGAAATGGATTTAAACATCCAAGTATTAAGTTACTACTGGACTGTGACAAAATACTATTTTCTAGACAAAGTCTAGCATATGTCCTTGCAGAAATATAAATATTTCCACCAATGTCTGTAGAAAAACAATCACCTCAGTGATTCTCCTCACCAGAAACTTACTAAGTTTCAACTCGAAGCGCAGCACTTTTCGTGACTATCACGATTTGAAAAGAACTTCTGCGTAGATTCGGCAACCATGTGCCTTGGCTCAGCGTAGACGCAACTTGCTTGCCAAGTGCTTGTGTTAGAATGAGCTAACCATGCCTGCTCCAGCTGGCTTTTATTCAAAACGGTCAGGGTCACGCGTCATCACCTGATATCTAGAAATCCTCATATCTCTTGAATCCCTGGTCCGATTTACTTGATACTAATTGCGTTCTCTTTCATTTGGCCGTGCCAGTAATCTGATCCCAGTCTTAAGTCTCTACTCCATAGTTAACTATTTAATCAATAAATAGCCTCCACCTCTGCTATTACTCGCTACGTCACTTGACATCCAACTATCGGTAAATTTCTTCCAAATGCTTCTCGAAGCAATGTAGCGCGATATTCAAATATCTGAACTTTCAAAAGCGGCTACAGCCTTTCCCTTGATATCTAGGTGTCTGAAACTTGGAATACCCATTCCTAGATTTGGGCACAGTACGTCCAAAATAATTGGTAATGGCGGGCGCCATGTTCCCATCGTACGTGTCAGTCATAATAATGTACCAGCGCGCAGTGCCGTCTTATTCACGCATGTAAAGGTCAATGCTCACCCTCGACAACCTAACCTATCCCAACCCCAGTCACTTTCACCGCTGCACTGCTATTGTCTTGATTTGTCTAGTTTTGCCAAACAAATCGCTAGAATAAATTGGTTTTCAATGAAATGAAAATTAAATAATCTTATGTACGGTACTGTAATTTTATTATATATTTTACTCAGCTAAATGATTTGCACAAGTATATAAAAGTAAAATGAAAATTATATTTAGCATTTATTGAAATGTATTCTGTTAAATATGTATAAAGGGGTACGGGAGGGGGGGGGGGAAAGGTTGGGAACCGCTGCCTTAAAGGATTAGGCTTACTGTAGTTCCCAGCAACGAAAACTGATGCGGTGTTGTCGATACGAATCAGAGAGCTTCATGGCCTGTGTTCAGTTAACTCGTGTTAAGGTGTGAATAAACCCGGCAACATTGCCTTCCCTGTTGAAGTGATGATGGTGACTGTTGCTTAAAGGGGGCGGAACAGCGAGGAAAGGGGAGTTACAAGACAGAATCCCGGCAAGAAATGAGATATCCCCCTGGATAAATCCTCGGCTTGACGACTTATATAGAGCTTCTACCGTCACCACGTGATGAGTAGGCACCGGACATTTGTGCACTTATTATTTATTTATTTATTTATTTATTTATTTATTTATTTATTTATTTATTTAGCGTATGGCTTTTAGTGCCGGGAGTGTCCGAGGACATGTTCCCTCGCCAGAGGCTGTAGCTGCTTCAAGCAGATACCCATAGGGTGAGCTACAAGTTCCGTTCAATTTCAAGTAGTTCCATCGTTCGCTACCAGATGTCACTGATACCTAGTGGTGGACGTTGGAACTAAAATCGATTAAAATATGCGTTAACGATAAACCAAACTTCTTCATTCTTCTTTCCCTCCTTTGCCATAATAAGTGCAATCGCTTTTGTACGTTGTTCAAGTTGAAATTTCTCTTTCACATTTCATTTCCTTCGAGCATATTTGACAACGCTACCAGTTGAATAATCATTATCACTCGGCACCCACTATTTAATAAATACTTTCTGCTGCTATTCTTTTTAGGCATTTTGAGCAAAGGATATAATAATAATATCGTATGGCCTTGGTTGCTGGGTGCAAGCTACGT
The DNA here is from genome assembly GCA_946902985.2 of Meconema thalassinum. Taxonomy (NCBI): domain Eukaryota; kingdom Metazoa; phylum Arthropoda; class Insecta; order Orthoptera; family Tettigoniidae; genus Meconema; species Meconema thalassinum. Next base: position 5,754,694 of record OX336396.1, read on the forward strand.
TATTCGACACCCAAGGGTAGCTTGAATGTCGAATTTCGTTGTTCCTTGAAGCACTATGAAAGTCAAGGAGGTTAGATATCTAAGCTCCTTGAACACTATAGCGCTTTCTAGTAGAGAAATGAGGAACTTTTTGTTGGTGGAAAATCCCGAGATTAATTTTGCCATTATGAACACGGTCTACTGAATTCAAATGGGTTCTTTCACATGCCAACATCGTATCACATAGTGTCGTAATTTTTCCCGCCTTTCAAAAATCACTTACCACGGCCAGGAGCGAACCTGCAAGCTTGGGGGGTTGGTAGTCCGACACGTTGACCACTCACCCACCGTTGTAAGCAGTAAAGAATATGCAGATTAAGAATAAAGTAACACTTAAACTAAAGAGACTCCTCACAAAACTAACCCCGGGCTGTCGAGATGGTGAAAGGAATGTCCCACCCCATTCCCTTCTTTAAATAACAAGGCTTAAAATAGGCTACTGTTATCTCGTTATCTGTTGCTTAGAAAGTTTCTAACAAGCGATGTCCAACACGCACGCAAAATCAATTTTGTCCAAGATGTTTTAAATCATACTTAGGCCTAATTTTAAATGTGGGTAGTTCGCTGCGTGGCTCGCCGATAAAGTTCTCGCTTGCTGATCCCAAGGTTGCAGGTTCGAATCCTGGCGCAGTCAGGTGGCATTTGAGAGTGCGCAAATGCGAGGGAGCAGTGTCAGTAGATTTACTGGCACGTTAAAGATCCCCTTCAGGCCAAAATTCCGGCACCCCGGCGTCTCTAAAAACCGCCCGCAGATGTTAAAAGGAACGTAAAACAACTAAAATTATTTCATTCAAATGTGGGCCTATTTGCTAAAATATGCTGTTATGTTCAGAATATGCAATAAATCCGATACACCCACACAATATACATTTTCAAAAAATCTTATTTCAATATCCGTTATCGATGACAGTGCTGTAAGTTAGAAGCGATGGGGAATGGAGCTGATGACCACGGGTTGTTGCCCGGTGGTCGCCCCACAATAGGTGGGAGGAGACCTATGATGTTTTAATAGCCTCTTGTCATGATGACTAATACTCCACACAATCCATTAGGCTACCGACCGCTGCTGTCTAATTACCTTCTGCCCGTCTCTAATTACACAGTTCAATTGATTGTTAGCATGCTCCGTAGCGTGTGGCCTCCGTAGAGGTTTGGTGCAAGTACATGGCCGCAGTTGTTGCATCGGAAGACTTATGACAAGTCTGTGTAGGAAACGATAACCTCGGTGTTCCGTCTCCTGTACACCGTTCGATAGTTGACTGTATCAGGGAGACAAAGCAGATACTACAAGTAATACCGTCCGGGTTGGAATATGAAAGAGAGGAGCCCGGCACACTACTCGGTGATGAAGGTACACTCTAGTAAACAGATCCTTAGATAAAACTCAGCAATTCTTCTAGGTTTGTGCCGTGTCTTGTGTGGGGTTTCGCCTAGGACACCAAGCTGGCTCATCGGCGGGCTCTTGGTGTCCCCGCCCGGACCCCCACAGGAGTATCGAACTGCGCGCCACCTCCCTTTATATTAGGTGCAACTGCACCACTTGACTGCGAGAACTAAAAGCTCAAGCAGCCTTAACCTCCCTATGAAGGCTTCCAAAAAGATGGTATATTGGCTTTCACGGCCGGTGAATTAAAACTCAGCAATTCTTCTAGGTTTGTGCCGTGTCTTGTGTGGGGTTTCGCCTAGGACACCAAGCTGGCTCATCGGCGGGCTATTGGTGTCCCCGTCCGGACCCCCACAGGAGTGACGAACTGCGCGCCACCTCCCTTTATATAAGGTGCAACTGCACCACTTGACTACGAGAACTAAAAGCTCAAGCAGCCTTAACCTCGCTATGAAGGCTTCCAAAAAGATGGTATATTGCCTTTCACGGCCGGTGAATTAAAACTCAGCAAATCTTCTAGGTTTGTGCCGTGTCTTGTGTGGGGTTTCGCCTAGGATACCAAGCTGGCTCATCGGCGGGCTATTGGTGTCCCCGTCCGGACCCCCACAGGAGTGACGAACTGCGCGCCACCTCCCTTTATATAAGGTGCAACTGCACCACTTGACTACGAGAACTAAAAGCTCAAGCAGCCTTAACCTCCCTATGAAGGCTTCCAAAAAGATGGTATATTGCCTTTCACGGCCGGTGAATTAAAACTCAGCAAATCTTCTAGGTTTGTGCCGTGTCTTGTGTGGGGTTTCGCCTAGGATACCAAGCTGGCTCATCGGCGGGCTCTTGGTGTCCCCGCCCGGACCCCCACAGGAGTGACGAACTGCGCGCCACCTCCCTTTATATAAGGTGCAACTGCACCACTTGACTACGAGAACTAAAAGCTCAAGCAGCCTTAACCTCCCTATGAAGGCTTCCAAAAAGATGGTATATTGGCTTTCACGGCCGGTGAATTAAAACTCAGCAAATCTTCTAGGTCTGTGCCGTGTCTTGTGTGGGGTTTCGCCTAGGATACCAAGCTGGCTCATCGGCGGGCTATTGGTGTCCCCGCCCGGACCCCCACTGGAGTAGCGAACTGCGCGCCACCTCCCTTTATATTAGTATAAAGTATTGATCAGGTGGAACCTTTAACCTGTTTATACTAATTAGTTTATCAATACGGAACCAGAATGAACCTTATAAGTTATAAAATCTACTGAAGGAGTCGTCAATATTTGAAACGAAACTTTGGTGGAATTGTCCATAATTTGATTCTGAACTGAGCAAATACTTGCTATTCTCCCTAAGTTCTGTATATTTTGAAGCAGAACAGTTGTAGGTTCGCATTCAGCATAAAAAGTTACATAAGAGTGAACCAAAATCTCAACACTTACAAAAATGGAATTGTCCAACTTTAACACCAAGCTACCCTAGCCCTCTGTTTTTGAGGGGTTTGGGTCATCTTGGTCATCAGCCCTGTTGAAAAGTTATAAGATGGACAGACCACAAAATCTCATAATCGAACTTTAGATTACTTTTGTAAATCTTAAAAGTAGGCTAAAATAGGAACGGGTCACCTGGTTAGGGCACCTAGACCAGGTTAGTACTGTACGGTATTGTACATCATACCACAATAGCACAGGTTAGTACACTGGACTGATGAAGAGCGTAGAGGTTGTCTATTAACGTGTTGTCTTAATTGATTGCACAATTCCGCCAGTCATCGTGTTATCGAGACTAATCGATTAGCTCACACATCTCGACCTACCTCAACACCAGTGACGAGGCACAACTTGCGACCTTGAGAAGCGGTGTTTGGTCGATACGCTGAGCTCTCACTTTAAGTATTGAGCCTCCACGGACTAGACCGCCAGTATCTCTTTTGGGTTCTCCCACTAACGTAAAACCCAGGTAGTCTTTGAACATTTGATGATGATGATGATGATAATTGTTGTTTTAAGGGGCCCAACATCCAGGTTATCGGCCCCTAATTGTTTGGGTGACAGTGAAAATGAAACTCACAACTACCACTAACTACTCTCTTACAAACAGGAGCAGAATGTAAATAAAAGTCAGGAGGAAAGGAAATGCCCTCAACCCTCCAAGAATGTGAATTGAGGGACTTGGAAGGAAGGAGAGCCATGAAAGACAGATAGGAAAGGGAAAGAGGAGAGAGCCCGCTTCAAAGTCAGTGGAAAAAGGGGAGAAACCGGACCCAGCTCAGGAAACCCATGGGGTCGCCAACTCCCAAACTCACCAGCCGTGAGCCCTTTAGCGTGTAGCAATATCCAGGGTGGGGCTACACACACCCTGTCTCCGTCAGGGTCTAGGGCAGAATGCAGGAGATATCATGAAAAGAAACAGAAGGCTGACCCCTCGAAGAATGAGGGTATCAGGAAAGAGGAGAGAAGGGCCAATTAAGCCGCGAAAGTGAAAGACTCCCTAGGCCTCGGATACCCTAATACCGTAATGTACTTCTTGCCCATTCATAACATTACCTCGTAACTCTTATTTCCAACGTTTTCATTCCATTAGTTCTCTACCTCGCTAATACTATCAGTTATAAGCTAACTATTTCAACTTATCTATTTTCACAGACACAATCATCTCTTCTATTCCACGCTGTTCTTACTTTATATGAAAGACCCTGTATAACTGAGCAGATACCAAGGAAACATTAAAACATTGACGTAAATGACCTTAACTCAATTTAATGTGCAATATCGGTATTAAAATAGACCATATACATTTCACAATCGGCACATATCTCTCACAATTACAGACTGAGGTTAAACATCATGTCCGTAGTTGGCTTCACAGTAAATAACATGCTCTTTCTCTTTGTCCATGGAAAGGTTATGACGTTTGTCACTAAGTATTAATTTGTGCGCTGAGAAAGAGTGTTCAACCTTATCTGAACACACAGCGCAATTTATTGAGTTTTTCGTAAGAAGAACTGGGATATCGCTTTCCCCTTCATCGTTCTTCTTTCCCGTTAAAATATTAGCGGCAAAGAACAAACTCTTCAAACCGATACTTTCCTGAAGAACTGAATGACATTTCATTTTCACTTTTTCAGCCGCAACTCCGGGAGCTTCAGATAGTTTGTACTCAAAGTTAAAACAGAAATTCAAATCAAACAAAGGAAAAACTAGTCAAACTGAAAAATTGACACTAAAATAGACTTAGAATGGAAAATAGGCACTAACGTCTAAATAGGTATTTTTATATAGACCTAAACGTTCATGAAACATGTAAATTTTGTCTAAGATCCGCTGTCTAATTATTACAACACATCCAGGCAGGGAACGGGTAATTCACCCAGTAGGCGGCTGAAAGAGAGTGAGAATTTATCAACTCAGACGGCGAGACTTCCAATTCTTAAGATGTTATCAATATTTGGAATGTTCAGTGACATGTATCTAAGCTATGAAGGTGTGATGAAGCCAAGAGGTTAGCATTGTGATTAGGGTGCGTATCCTCTTGAGAGCAGTTGGTGATTGCGTGCATGATCGTCGTGCACATGCCCGGGATAATGGACACCCTTCACCCTTCACCCTTCACCCTTCACCTAACTCTTGGCCAACGAATTAATCATTGTCGGTCCTGAAACAAAAGAGAGCCGTCAGGCGGGCTGACGGTTGCGGGTCTTCATTTGGAGCGCGAAGCTTGTCAGTCGCGCATCAGTGTCCTGAGCACCATTCAATCGAGGCGAATGCTACGATGGTACCTTAATTACAGTCACACACAGTCACTACAGGTTATCATACGAATTCATGATGATGATGATGATAATTGTTGCTTTAAGGGGCCTAACATCTAGGTTATCGGCTCCTAATGGTTTGGGTGATAGTGAAAGATGAGATGCGAATGAAAACTATAACTAATACTAACTACAGACTTACAAACTAGAAGAAGAAATGGTAAACAAATAAAGGATAAGGCAAATAAAGGACAGGAAGAAAACAAATGCCCTCAACTCTCGAAGAATGAGGATTGAGGGACTTGGAAGGAAGGAGAGCCATGAAAGGCAGATAGAAAGGGGGGGGGGAGGAGAGGGCCAGCCCCAAAGTCAGAGGAAAAAGGGGACAAAACGGACCCAGCTCAGGAAACCCTCGGGGTCGCCAACTCCCAAGCTCACCAGCCTTGAGGGCCTTGAGGAGAAGGCAGGAGATACCATGAAAAGAAAAAGAAGGCTGGCCCCTCGCAGAAGGAGGGTATCAGGAAAGATGAGACAAGGGCCAATTAAGGCGGGAAAGGAAGAGACTCCCTAGGCCTCGGATACCCTAATACCGTCGGGGTCGGAAGAGAACAAGAGTTGACCAAGGGAGGGCGACAGGAAAGACGACAGAGAGGAGCCCGGCACAAGTAAGTGGAAGCAATGCCAGACTCAGCTGTGGTCCTGTGGTCGCCAACCCACGTCCCACTAGATGTGAGCCCCTGGGGGTCATTCAAATTGAGCACACACAAAGTATACGGAGCTGATTACCAAGCTGATTAATAACAACAGCTATTACGCTCATTTTGTTCATTTTGCTCAATGTCTAGAGGATATCTTTCCATTATGCGTGCAGATGGTTGCCAATCTCTTCTTAGAGGTCATCCATAAAATATCCCCGAGAGCTTTCAGTCCGAGATATAATAAACCTCCTGTACGACATAACGCACATTTAAGTCGTGTGAAAAAATCTAGGGTACCCCTTGACCCCCTTAAGCGTATTGATGAATTTTACAGTTTTAGTTGATTCCGTAATAACCCTATAGCCATTTACAAACGTTCACTGAAATGTAATAATGGAGAGGCTTTACTTCCTGCAAAAATAGATGGAAAGTTGGATGTCACCTTTTGAGATACTGTTGTCATGGTTACTGGCTTGCATTCCTTCTTTAGATTATTAAATGAAAATAGTTTTCTGGGAATATCTTAGAAACTGTTGGTTTTAGAGCCTTAAAATGTAGTTTTCGGGGACCCTTTATGGCTAGTTAGGGGCACCGAGTTTTGTTTCTGACACCAAGCGGCTGAAAATAAGCTTTGTCTCGTCATTGTAGGCCGTAGCATAATAATAATAATGATAATAATAATATAACAATGTAGGGATAGGAATATAATAAACCTTCCGTACCACACCCGCACGTGTAAATCGCGGGGAAAAATTCTAGAGTACCCCTTGACCCCCTTAAGCGCATTATATGTATTGGTGAATTTTACAGCTTAATTTAGTTCCGTTATAACCTTATAGCCGTTTGCAATCTATCTCAGTAATGTAATAAATGGAATTGTATTGCGTCTTATAGCAATAGATGGACTTGTGAGGTTCCGTTGTCATGGTTACCGGCTTGCATTCTTTCGTTATTGTATTAAATGAAATTAGTTTTCTGGAAATATCTCAAAAACTGTTGGTTTTAGGGCCTTAAAATGTGGTTTTCGGGGGTCCTTCGTTTCTCGTTTCTCACATTGAGGGGCTGAAAATGAGCTTTGTCTCGCCCTTCTAAGCCTATTTCAGCAAGTATTTTAAGGGATAGGCCCACTTTTATGAGAGGTACAGAGAAGAATTACATTAATGATTAGTGTCGTGCTTCTGAAGGATATCTGTACCAAATTTTACGTTGATCCACCCAGCCGTTCTCGAGTTATAAGGGAACAACCACTTTGTCCACAGACAAACGGACAGACAGACAGACAGACAGAAATTTGATTTTCGCGCGCATCTGTCATAAAACAGTCTGAAACGCGTAAATAACGCAAATTTACGTAGAAATTCAGAAAAAAAACTTTCATTTTTATATATAACGAGAAGAGATTGGCTTATGAGATCTCCTTTTGTCCGTGTGTGTGTATGTGTGTCCCCCCTAATAACTTCTAAACGGCTGGAGCGATTTCAATGAAACTCAGTAAGGTCATAGCACCATTTTGGCCGACTCTGACCGTGCCATTCAAATGTTATTACGTCTCACCAATCCAATATGGCAGTTGTGCGAAATATTTCACCATCATTAAATATCTTCGAAACTATTACAGATATCACCCTGAAATTTAGTACGGTGATCAAGGGCACTACTACAAGTTTATCTATGTAACATTCAAAAGCCTATAAAGTACAAAACCAACATGGCGGCCAAGCGAATTTGAAACTTATAAATAGATTTTTCTCGCGAGTTAACCATCCAAACGCAATGAAACTAAGTACAGCAAATGTTTATAGACATTGTAATGCACTGGCATCTAATTTAGTTCAATTGTTTACATAAACTCAAGATGGCGGCTGTGCGGAATATTTCACCGGCATTCTATATCTCCAAAACTATTACTGATATCACTCTGAAATTTAGTACAGTGATAAAGGACACTACTAAAAGTTTATCTATGTAGCTTTCAAAACCTATAAAGTACAATACGAACATGGCGGCCAAGCGAATTTGAAACATTTTAATAGGCTTTTCTCACGATTTCACCATCTGAGCGCAGTGAAATATGGTACAGTAAATGTGTATACACGTTGTAATCCACTGGCATCGAATTTAGTTCAATTGTTTATATAACCTGAAGATGGCGGTTGTGCGAAATTTTTAAATAAAGATTTTATTTCTTGTAATCATGCAATCGAAGTGAAAGTTTGAATAAAGAACCTACGCGATAATTTTCATTTAATGGTAAATAACTGTATGGCCTATAGGCCTACATATAACAATCCAACATGGCTACCTCTGAAATATTTAGGCAGTTCTCAATATTAACGAATCCAATACAGTAATCAAACTGTTTGTTTTTATGTTCATAGAGCCTATGAAGATAAGTTCACTTATAGAACTTTTAATAACCTGGTAATCACAAATCCAACATGGCGGCGACGCGAAGTATAAATATTTAAATGGACGTTTCTCGCGATTTAATTATCCGAGTGCAGTGAAACTTGGCACGGCAAATGCTTATACAAATGTTAATCCACTGGCAACTAATTTATTTCAATTGTTTTCATAACCACAAGATGGCAGCTGTGCGAAATTTTAAAATCTAATTTTTAATTCTTGTGTCGTAATCATGCCATTGAAGTTTGAATACTACACCTACACAATAATCTTCATGTAACAGTACATAACTCTAATATCTACGTATGTATATACAAATCCAACATGGCGACCATCTGGAATATTAGACGGTTCTCAATATCTATTAATCTATTACAGCAATCAAACTGTAATTTTGTATGTTGTTAGTGGCAATTAAGATAAGTAGGATATATGAAAATAGGCTTTAGTTCTTCACGGAACTGCATGTATATGTGGAAAACACTTCTTAGCAGACAAAGTAGGGGGTCCCCATCTTCGGAGAAACGTAGATTAAGCAATTTCAAAATTGTGCGCGCCATCGCTATCGTCAACAATGCAGTGTTTCTTTCTTTTGCCACTTGTTGGCGTAGGAAAAGATCACTACAGCCATATCCTTAGCTGTTCTTGTGCAATTCAGAAAGGAATATGCGCTTGAGGCCTGAAGATGTCGCCAGAGCAGTGGCTCTGATCGAAACTGGTGCAGCACACATCTTTCCGCGGGAAACAGCATCATGTCAAAGAATCGCTATTGTTAAGTGAAACTAGGCCCAGAGCGTTCTTATTTATGATTTAAATGAAACTTATGTTGCATTTTTCAAGTTATCGTCTTTTTTTTTGCCGGCCAGTGTACTAGGCCTAAGTTGGACTAAGTTTGAGCATTGCTGCATATTAGACTGTTTGAACAAGCCCGCGGGTCGGACCGCAGACTAATGTATTATAATCTAGGGACAAAGACTCTTATGCTCGCATGTAATTTGGGAGGAGACGGGTCTACACGCTCCTCGGCGCCATCTGGCGAGTTTTTGCGGGCTACTCCGATATAGCGACCCTTCAATTGTTCCCCAGACATGCTACTGGGGTCAATCCATTGTTGCTCGTAAGCCACACGCCACTGTTTCACAACGCCCAGTTGCTCTAGCTGCCTTGTGAAGACATAGTCCCTGATGTACACAAGGATAATGGAAGGGAAACATACATTTTCTGCAGAAAATGGAGTTCTAATCTAGAGGCCATGATGGGCAGGACGAATCAAGGACCTTGGTCAATTTGTGACCTCTTAGGCCGTACCCGTGTATGAGAACTGTGTGACAAACTCTGTGATCGCCATCATGTTGTTGCGATCGAGACCAATAATTGACAACCGCACGAACTACACACATCGTGCATCAATTATTAGAATAGTAAATCTTCTATCTTTGTTCGTCATGCCCGACCAAGGAGCGCGATTGATGGCATTGCCTTTCTCTTCTCCCAAAATGTCTTCATCTTCTCGCTGTGGCTTCTCTTGCGATCTTGTGACCCGGTGTTGTTGCTGATAGCGCTTGGATGATCTGCAAAGCGGTGATTATCGAGTAATTCTCTGAACTTAGCTCTGTCTAGTACAATGTCATCTGTGATGCCTGAAGATCTTTTCCAACTTCAAGCAGCCAGGAGTTTTAAACTTTCACTGACAGGGCAAGGTTAAGAAACCTTTTGGTCAGTCTCTGATTGCCCATCCTGAGGATATGCCCGTAAAATTTCAATCGTCTTTTCCTAAATGTGTCTGAGATTTTCTCCGAATGCTGGTATAAGTCTTGGGATTTTCTTTTCATCAAAATTCCCCCTGTACATACTGGTCCAAAAATGTTTCTTAGGATTTTCCTTTCTTACTTTTCCACATCTTTAATTAATGATCTGCCCCCAATAATCAGCGTTTCAGAAGCATATAGTGGAAGGATCTTTTTCATGCCATAAATCTATGACATGGGACCGCCGGCTTTACTTCCCCTCCGAAGGAAGGCATACTGAGGGATTTTTAAAATCCGACGACTTCGAGCCCGCTATCTTGGGCATAGAAGCTCAGCATGTTACCAACTACGCAACCGAGTCTCATCTAACTATGCAGAGACTCGCCTGTGAGGTTAGGGTTGGCTGATCCGGTAACTGTCGCGCCATCTGTTCACTGACAAGGGCCAATTAGCACTCATCCGGAACAGTTAATATAGATGTGTTTGTTTTAGTGAACGCTCGGCAATTAGAACATCATCGTATGGGTTATAGGTCACCGCTCATCAAACTACTGAGCTCAGTGATTGGCGTTTTAAAGGGCTCAACAGCAAGGTCAGCAACCCGAGGTAACTCAGGGTAAGTAGGAAAATAAAATTAGTTCTAATATAGATAGGACAAAATTAATATTAATTTAACTAATAAACAATAACTTGAATGAGAAACCTGCATGGCAAGAAAAAACTAATAAAATGATAAAAGCCCAAAAATTAACATGGTCTGCATATAAAAGAAAATGTCTATCAATCGCAACAAAATTAAAACATTACAAGACGGTGGTTCAACCAGAGGTGACATATGAAAGCGAAACTCTTTTTATTCAAGTTACTCAGAAAATCAGATTCGACAAAATTCTAAAAGTAGAAAGAAGAATAGCTAGAACATGCATAAATAAAAAATATCAGAAAGATGGACAATGGCGGATAGTACCAAATGAACTGAAATACAGAGAACTGGAGCCTATCACTATTCGGAAGAAACGGATTTCTTTTTTTTGGTCACATGATGACGACACTAGAAACCAGGTTATCTAGAAAAATTGTAGTGAAACTTTGGAATATGAAACAACAAGTAGGATGGATTAAGGAAATTAGAGAAGATATGAAAGAATTAGAAATAATCTTGGATGACTTGAAAAAAATATTACAAAAACTGAAAACTGAAAGGCACAAATAGACAAACGTAATACAATAAAAAGGGTATTTATAGATGAGGAACGCTTGAGAAGATCAGAGCGAATGAAGAGCTACTGGGCGACTCGGAAAGGAAACTTACTGAAGAAGAAAACCAATAAATGATTGACTGGAGTGGTCCAATGAGGCCGTAAAAGCAGAAGAAGAAGAACCATAACTATGGAATGTATCAAATGAATTAAAATAACAATTTATTTGAAAACGGAGACAGCCTATTTTGAATTAAACGATGTGAAGTTAATGATATCAAAACGTTACTTTTTCCCATGCGAATTGAGCAACAACTGTATTTCTTTTTGTTTTCCTTTGCCTGGAGTTTGCTCTGTCTCCAATATTCCTCCATGCGTTCACTGGCGTGTTTTCTTTGATCTTCTGTCCAAGTTCGTCCATTTCTCTTAGCGCTTCCTTCATCTTGAAACCCTTCCATATTTTTCACTTTACCCTTAAATTCACTTCCTTCTAGACTCTAAAACTCTGTGATGTTCAAATTTTCTAAATCTTTCATAAATTCCTTAGTCCACGTTGGAGTGATCTTCTTCTTCTTCCAGAGATAGTTGAATATTCATTTTGTTAATCTATGCTTGTGCATTCTTTATTTACAATTAAATTAATGAAATACCAAATTATTATATAATCTGTTTATTCCACATTAGTCAATACACTTTCTAAATTAATAATTAATTAATCAAAACGCACAATTTCAACCATATTGAGGTCTTCATCAGCGATAAAATATGGAAAAGTTAAATAATTGCGAGCAAATTAGTATTAATGAGAATAACAAGTGAAAGTGTAATGCATTGTAATAAAAAATTTCCGTGGAAAAATTGTTCGGACTAAAACGTAATATTTTGAAAGTGATTGTTATAGTGTACTAATATAACTAACGAAAATATTTTTTTAATGAATAGAAAACGGATCTGTAATGCGGTCTCTGAACGCTGACTGGAATAAAAGTAGTGGTATAAAAACTAAAATTCTCATAACTAATGTAAATATATTAGTAATTTTAATGTCTTTAAATTAGTCATAATTATTTCTCGTGACCACTTATTGAAATTCTTTGTGTTGAATAATTATGTTCTAATGTAAAGTGTTTATTAACGAGTTGGAAGAAAGGTGATGTGAGAGAAACGTTCTCCAATGGAAAAGAGGGAGCCTTTATTGAGATCTCAGGTCTTGTGTTGAAGTAGTCTGGAGTCATTGTTTGGACATCAGTAACCTACTTTGTGATTTTCTTTCCTGTAGGAGAACATTTATTTCACGTTACCTCTTTCCTAACTTTTCAAAAATGACTTTACGTGAGAAGAAAATTATTCGACACTAAGAATTTCAATAAGTGGTCACAAAAAAATCACCAAAACGGTAACATTGGTTTATTGAGGAACACTTATTTCATCTGTTTTTCAACCTAACACACTGAGAATAGCTATATTTAGAATGTTAACCTATTTAGTTCATTGATATTGGAATAGAATTCAAGAAAAGAAATATCCCAACCAATGTATTTATAATAAGTCCTGAAGATTATGAAGCTTAAGTCAGTATTAATTTGTACTTTTATTGTACACATTGTGTGCTTCCTCAGCGCAAATTATATCAATAGAAAAGCGAGGCTTACAGTACATTAAACAAATCCATAAAAGAAAGTTGTTCTCATAACTATTTCTAAGAAATTAATCGTCTAAAAGCTAAAAAAAAATATTCACTAAAATTTAAAAACCAGATCTGTTACAAAAATATATTAAATGCGAAATAAATAAATCTTGATATAAAACACCTCAAGAAGGAACAGTGGTGTGGATGTTATATAGACAAAAAAAATAGGTTAAGGTTGAAGTCAGAATGGGTATCAACAGGTTATAGAAATTGTTTTGAGAACAATCTTCTTTTATGTCAAAATGTACTGTAAGTCTTCCATTTCTATTGATATTATTATTTGCGCTGAGGAAGCCCACAATGTGTACAATAAAAGTACAAATTAATACTGACTTAAGGTTCACAATCTTCAGGACTTATTTTTATTCTCCCGCCACATTAAATTTATTTCTTTTTAAATTATTTCTTAATAGTTAATAATTTGTTTCTCTGCTTGTTAATATTCAATGAAAGTTATTTGAGGTTAACATTGGCTATTGTTAGTAAGTGAAGTGAGCATTTGGATGAAAAACAACTGAGATAAAACCAATGTTACTTTCTTTCTTTTGTTAAACTGTAATTTGTATTAATTTCCCAGATTTTCGTAAGTAAAAATAACATTACACCAATAGGGTAGAGGAAGAGGCCAGGATCTGAAAAGAAATTAGACAAGGATGTCCCCTATCTCCGTATTTATCTAATTAGTTCATTGAAGAAGCTATTCAGATCATGAAGGAGAAGACAAAGAGAATAAAGCAAATGGGGAAAGGATACATTCTATCAGATTTGCTGATGACATCGTAATAGTTGCAGACTTCGAAAAGAAATGAATAAAATGCTGCAAGTTCTATCAGACACACTTAAACTATGCGCATTAAAAGTGAACAAACGGAAAACCAAAGTAATCGTAGTTCGGAAATATATGGAAGAAATTATAACCAATAGTCGCCTCCGTAGCGTAGCGGTCCGCATGGTTAGCTGCCACCCCGGAGGTCTTGGGTTCGATTTCCGGCTCTGCAACGAAATTTCAAAAGTGGTATGAGGACTGGAACGGGGTCTACTCAGCCTCGGGTGGTCCAAATTAGTACAGGGGGTTCGATTCCCACCTCAGCCATCCTCGAAGTGGTTTTCCGTGGTTTCCCACTTCGTCTTCGGGCAAATGCCGGGATGGTACCTACTGTAAGGCCACGGCCGCCTCCTTCCCTCTTCCTCGCCTATTCATCCCAATCTTCCATCCCTTCCCATCCCTCATGAGGCCCCTGTTCGCTTTGCAGGTGAGGCCGCCTGGGCGAAGTGCTGATCACACCTCCCCAGTTGTATCCATCCCGACGAGATGTTCCAGGACACTGCCCATAGAGGCGGTCGTGGTGAGTTCCCTCGCTGAGTGCGAGGGAACCACCAACCTAGAGGGTAAATTGACTAAATAAAAACATTGATGACTAGAGAATTGAACAAGTGGCTTATAATCACAGAAGTCAATAGATGCTTAATGGAAGTGAAGAAAACAGGCATTTATGACTAAGAGAAACATTTTATCCAGCAAACATATGAATATAGATGTAAGAAAATCATTTATATGGAGTACACTGCTCTATGGAGGTGAAAGTTGGACTCTGGGTAAATTGGAAAAGAATTGACTTGAAGCTGCTGAAATGTGGATACGTTGGGAAATGACAAGAAATAGCAACCTGGAAGTCAAGGAAGAGAGAAGATTATTGAAGGAAATGGGAAAGAGAAAATACAATTTATTGGACAACACTTTCATCGTTAACATTCTTGAAGAGGCAGCTTCGGTGGCGTAGTAGGTTGCATGCTGAGCTTCTATGCCCAAGATCGTGGGTTGAAACCCGGCCGAGGTAGTCGGATTCTTTAAGAGCGTTAAAAATCCCTCAGTATGCCTTCCTTCGGAGGGGAAGTAAAGCCGGCGGTCCCATGTCATAGATTTATGGCATGAAAACGAACCTTCCACTAATTACACTTGTGGAAGCAAAAATTTGTAGGTTAGTTTGATAACGCTCTATTAGTCCCAACGTAGCTTGCCACGGTGGGTGAGTGGTTAACGTGTCGGTCTACCAACCCCAAGCTTGCAGGTTCGCTCCTGGCCGTGGTAAGTGATTTTTGAAAAGCGCCAAAAATTACGACACCATGTCATACAGTTCTTACACGAGTTGGATACACACCATTATGTTTAAGAAGAACCAGTTTCTGCAACAACTTTGCATCGTTGGAGCACCTTATTTAGAGAGCGTTGCATAACAACCTAGAAGGAGCGGTCACGGCATGGTACAAAGTAACAGCTCAGGGTTCGTACTCCGGGTGGGCTCCACCATGAACCCATTTGAATTCAGTAGGCCGTGTTCATAATGGCAAAATTAATCTCGGGAGTTTCCGCCAACACAAAGTTCCTCACTTCTCTACTAGAAAGCGCTATAGTGTTAAAGGAGCTTAGATATCTAACCTCCTTGACTTTCACAGTGATTCATGAAACAACGAAATTCGACATGCAAGCTACCCTCTGGGTGTCAAATAACAAAGCTTGCACCCGGCATCCGAGGCCATACGATATTAAAATTAAGTTACAAGGTTCGCCACCGGGTGCTGACTGCGATGGCATTTAGTAGCCGCGTCCGCAGCTAGGTGTCGTGGATGGTAGCATTTGGTAGCAATAGTAGGAACTACTTGAATAAATTAATCGTCTGCAGTCCTTACCTGAATTAACAGATACACACACTATTACAGTCATCACAATAATTAACACCGGTTATCAGACAGATTCTACACACACCCAAAGTACACGGGGCTACATGACCGCGTTCTCGCAGCACCTAAACTGAGGAACCAACCAACATTCTTGAAGGGAAAATGCTGGGAAGAAGTATTTGGAAGACATCAAGAATAGAATGGGATGTGACAATTACATGGAACTGATACGAACCGCCAATGACGGAAGAGTTTGGTTGCATCGACAAGGCGTTATTTGCCTTTAGGATATGAATGAATGAAGATGGTTATCAACCAGTTCAGGATAAGTTACGTTTTGCATAATGCTCAAGAGTACACACGGAACAGCGAGGTCATCAGCCCCTGTGGTGTGTGACGCTGTTATTTAGTGGGAGCCACGGTCTACCTGTTGTAAGGGAAATGGCTGTGAAGCCGCAAGCACTGGTTGTGAGCCCCTGAGGTAGTACTTTATGGCCAGCAATGGGGAGTTAATGTTCACAAGCTTTCTCCACCTCAGCTCGCCTTCTCACGGCTCTGAAAATGTTAATTATTACTTGAAGACACCTCACTGCTTCTAAACGCCTCACTCGCCATTTTATTACCGCCACAGTTATAGCTTCACCAAGTATCGCTACACTGCCATAGTTTACACAAGAACACAGGTTATCCGCCCAGTGCTAGCACAGTTATAGCTTCACCAAGTATCGCTACAGTGCTATAGTTTACACAAGAACACAGGTTATCCGCCCAGTGCTAGCACAGTTATAGCTTCACCAAGTATCGCTACACTGCTATAGTTTACACAAGAACACAGTTTATCCGCACAGCTATACCTTCACAAACACAAGACAAGTCCTGGTGGGCAAAACGACCCAAGCTTCTACAATACAAGTTGAACTCTCCTGAGTGAAACACGAGAGGTAGAATGTCGCAGCATTGAAACAGCGGCTAATCGTTCGTGTTTGTGCCAATAACTGGTCTGAGGGCTGGAACGAGCTACGACGTCGGTTGGGTTTGAACCCGCTATCTTGGGCATAGAAGCTCAGCATGCTACCAACTACGCCACCGAAGTCGCTATTAAAGAAACTATTTCACAAAATCATAAAAAGTCAAAACTTCTAATAAAAGCTATTTTTCAGGCTCGCGCAACAGAATTTGAAATAACCAAGGTCGCGGTTTCAAACCCTGCCCAAGTTATCGGATCTTTTAAGAGCGTTAAGGTAAACCCAGCAGTCCCATGCCATAGATCTATGGCATGTAAAAGAACCTTCCACTAACTACACTTGTGTGAAGCCAAAGTTTGTAGGTTAGTATTGATAACGCTTTATTAGTTCCAACGTTCGCCGTCAGGTGCTGACTGCGATACCATCTAGTAGCCAAGTCCACAAGCTAGGTGTCGTGGACGGTAGCATTTGGTAGCAAAAGTAGGAACTACTTGAAATTATCGTCTGCAGTCCTTAATTGAATTAAAAACAGATAACACACACTAATACAGCCATCACAATTAACCCGGTTATCACACAGATTCTATACACACCCAAAGTACACGAGGCTACATGACCGCGTTGTCGCAGCCCCTAAACTGAGGAACCAACCAACAGAATTTGAAGTGAAGAATGGATCTCAGGTTGAGAATGCTTGCTCTACAACGAACGATTGGCTTGCTAGATGTTTGAACACTGACAAAAACATTATTTCCCGCTAAACGACGCTCGTTTTACCTCAAGTACTTAAACACCTGTGTGTGGTCACCAACCCCGGTGTGGAGTAGGTGCCATGCTAGCTCGCTTGGATTCAACATGGAAGAGCCATGCCTGATGGTGCAGACCAACCGGGATCCATCCCTGGTTAATCCATGTGGGAAATATCACGAAATGGTAATAATAATTGTTGTGTTAAGGGGCCTAACATCTAGGTTATCGGCCCCTAATGCTTTGGGTGAGAGTGAAAGATGAGATGAGAAAGAAAACTGTAACTAATACTAACTACAGAGTTATATTCTAGAAGAAGAAATGGTTAACAAATAAAGGAGAAGGCAAATAAAGGACAGGAAGAAAAGAAATGCCCTCAACTCTCTAGAAATGAGGATTGAGGGACATGGAAGGGAGGAGAGCCATGAAAGGCAGAGAGGAAAGGTAGAGAGGAGAGGGCCCAGCCCAAAGTCAGAGGGAAAAGGGGACAAAACGGACCCAGCTTAGGAATCCCCCGGGGTCGCCAACTCCCAAACTCACCAGCCGTGAACCCCTGAGGGTGTAGCACTATCCAAAGTGCACCAGAGGTGGTGGGGCTACACACACCGTGCCTCCTTGAGGGCCTTGAGCAGAAGGCAGGAGATACTGTGAGCCCCTGAGGGTGCACCACAAGTGGTGGGGCTACATACACCCTGCCTCCTTGAGGGCCTTGAGCAGAAGGCAGGAGATACTGTGAGCCCCTGAGGGTGCACCACAAGTGGTGGGGCTACATACACCCTGCCTCCTTGAGGGCCTTGAGCAGAAGGCAGGAGATACTGTGAGCCCCTGAGGGTGCACCACAAGTGGTGGGGCTACATACACCCTGCCTCCTTGAGGGCCTTGAGCAGAAGGCAGGAGATACTGTGAGCCCCTGAGGGTGCACCACAAGTGGTGGGGCTACATACACCCTGCCTCCTTGAGGGCCTTGAGCAGAAGGCAGGAGATAACATGAAAAGAAAACGAGAGGTCTGACCCCTCGAAGAAGGAGGGTATCAGGAAAGACGAGACAAGGGCCAATTAAGGCGGGAAAGGAAGAGACTCCCTAGGCCTCGGATACCCTAATACCGTCGGGGTCGGAAGAGAACAAGAGTTGACCAAGGGAGGTCGAGAGGAAAGATAACAGAGAGGAGCCCGGCACAAGTAAATGGAAGCAATGCTGGACTCAGCTGGGGTCGCCAACCTACGTCCTACAAGTTGTGAGCTCAGGATGGTCACTGTCAGATCCCCAACTGGGGACTTCCTATACCGATTTGAAATGAGTAGAAACTTTGGTTTTCTCGGGGTTCCGCGTGATGTAACGCAACAGATCCAGCGCACCGCTTGGATGAGCCCAAAGCACACATGACAGTAGAAGGCAGCCGAGCTTGACTGGTCGCGTGCCGGTATCACGATATGCCATGGATAGTTGGCTGTATTCACCGTCTGGCGCTGACTGCTTTCTGATTAATTAGTGTGATTATAGGAAGAAGTCATTGTGTTGTAGTGGGGGCGCACTTCGACACCTGCTGGCCGCCAGTGTTGGCCAACCTGCGTGTCTCGGCTGGCGGCATCAGCACTAACTGCTGGTCAGAGCTAGGGTCCCTAGACACTAACTGCTGGTCAGAGCTAGGGTCCCTAGACACTAACTGCTTGTCAGAGCTAGGGTTCCTAGACACTAACTGCTTGTCAGAGCTGGGGTCCCTAGACACTAACTGCTTGTCAGAGCTGGGTTCCCTAGACACTAACTGCTTGTCAGAGCTAGGGTTCCTAGACACTAACTGCTTGTCAGAGTTGGGGTCCCTAGACACTAACTGCTTGTCAGAGCTAGGGTTCCTAGACACTAACTGCTTGTTATAGCTGGGGTCCCTAGACACTAACTGCATGTCAGAGCTGGGGTCCCTAGACACTAACTGCTTGTCAGAGCTGGAGCCCCTAGACACTAACTGCTTGTTATAGCTAGGGTTCCTAGACACTAACTGCTTGTCAGAGCAGGGGTCCCTAGACACTAACTGCTTGTCAGAGCTGGAGCTCCTAGACACTAACTGCTTGTTATAGCTAGGGTTCCTAGACACTAACTGCTTGTCAGAGCTGGGGTCCCTAGACACTAACTGCTTGTCAGAGCTGGAGCCCCTAGACACTAACTGCTTGTTATAGCTAGGGTTCCTAGACACTAACTGCTTGTCAGAGCTGGGGTCCCTAGACACCAACTGCTTGTCAGAGCTGGGGTCCCTAGACACTAACTGCTTGTCAGAGCTAGGGTTCCTAGACACTAACTGCTTGTCAGAGCTGGGGTCCCTAGACACTAACTGCTTGTCAGAGCTAGGGTTCCTAGACACTAACTGCTTGTCAGAGCTGGAGCCCCTAGACACTAACTGCTTGTTATAGCTAGGGTTCCTAGACACTAACTGCTTGTCAGAGCTGGGGTCCCTAGACACTAACTGCTTGTCAGAGCTGGAGCCCCTAGACACTAACTGCTTGTTATAGCTAAGGTTCCTAGACACTAACTGCTTGTCAGAGCTGGGGTCCCTAGACACTAACTGCTTGTCTGAGCTGGAGCCCCTAGACACTAACTGCTTGTTATAGCTAGGGTTCCTAGACACTAACTGCTTGTCAGAACTGGGGTCCCTAGACACTAACTGCTTGTCAGAGCTGGGGTCCCTAGACACTAACTGCTTGTCAGAGCTGGGGTCCCTAGACACTAACTGCTTGTCAGAGCTAGGGTTCCTAGACACTAACTGCTTGTCAGAGCTGGGGTCCCTAGACACTAACTGCTTGTCAGAGCTAGGGTTCCTAGACACTAACTGCTTGTCAGAGCTGGAGCCCCTAGACACTAACTGCTTGTCATAGCTAGGGTTCCTAGACACTAACTGCTTGTCAGAGCTGGGGTCCCTAGACACTAACTGCTGGTCAGAGCTGGGGTCCCTAGACACTAACTGTTTAAATCAACTCTTGCCCAAGACACGAGAAGCTTTGCATTGGTGTCAGGGATTTTATTTTGCTAATGTTGATCGGAGCAACTGGGATACTGGCTGATCTACGGTCTAATTACTGAAGTTGGAGGACAGTGAGGATATAGCTGTGACGATATTGTTATCGTAGCCATGTCTCTAGAGCAACTGGATGAGTTTCCAAATGATATGGACACTGAGAATTCATGATGGAAATCTATAAATCTAAAACAAAAATAATGGAATGCAGCCAGAAGAAATCTAAAGGAAGGTTGGTTGGATCCTCAGTTTTGGGACTGCGTGTAGCCCCGTGTACTTTGGGTGTGTGTAGAATCTGTCTGATAACCGGTGTTAATTGTGATGGCTCTACTAGTGTGTGTTATCTGTCTTAATTCAGGCAAGGACTGCAGACATTCTATTTTCAAGTAGTTCCTACTTTTGCTACCAAACGCTACCGTCAACGACAACTAGTTCTGAACTTGGTTACTAGATGCCACCGCATTCTACTCCTGGCGACAAACGTTGGAACTTAATGGCGTTAGTCAAATCTAACCCATAATTTAGCTTCACTCAAGTGTAATTAGTGGAAGGTTCTTTATCATGCCATGAATCTATGACATGGGTCCACCGGCTTTACTTCCTCTCCGGAGGAAGGCGTACAGAGGGTTTTTTAACGCTCTTTAAAAATTCCGACGACTTCGGCCGGGTTTGAACCCATGACCTTGCGCATAGATGCTCAGAATGCTACCAACTACACCACGGAAGCCGATAATCTAAAGGAAGCTAAAGCTAAAGGAAGTACGATAGTTCTGCCACTTGGGAAGCAAAATAAGCAGTGATGGACGAAACAAAGAGGATATAAAACGTAGGTTGGCTCAGGCAAGGGAATCATTTCTGAAACTTGTTGACGTCACGCTCTATGAAGTGAAACTTGGCCTATTGTTGCACCAGAATATGAGCATTTGAAATGTGGTGATACAGGAAAATAATGAAGATTAGAGTAACATATGACGAGGTATTAAGACGAGTGGTGAAGGACAAGAGAGGTTGTGTGTGGAGATGGACAGGACAACAACAGTGTGAAGTTAGAACAGTTATGGAGATTCACTGTTTGGCCCCTTGGTCTCCCCTGGCACGAGCCAAGCTGCTGAATAACAATACTTCCTGAGCATATGGTGGAACTGTTAGCCCTCCTCGGCTAACACACTCTTCCGGTCTGACAATCTCAGACCAGAGCTCGATCCCTGGGGGCAAATATGCACACAATTAGCACAAACAAATTAATAATAATTAACGATATCGACCCCTCTTCTTTCCCCCAACACATACACTTGTTGTTAAGTTGGCAATGCTGACTAGCTTCTTAAACCTTCCAACATTTGGAGGCTTAAAGCCAACAAACGCTGGCATGCTATTTTTCCTCTCACACTAAAGGAATATTTGCCCCAGTTATAATTCAGCAGACTTAGATTAACTTTATAATGGACCCCTTACAGCAGACATGGGCACTCTTTCTAAGGGACAGTGCCAGATGAATGCAAAATAACCTAGGTGGGCCGAAAATAAAACGACACATGTTTACAAGAAATAGATTATGAACTTTTTATTTCTGAATTTAAGGTCAAACAAAAGTTAAGGGCTACAATGGTAGGAAACCTTCTTCTTCTCGGTTCGTTGAGACCCCTTGGACCACGTGGTTCCTAACTCTATCCTTCCTCCATCTTTGCACTATGATCACACCTTCATTATTTGTTAGAAGAGGAAGGAGTACGTGACAAGTGGAACTGTGACTGTGCTTCTAAAAGGTTATCATAATCTGGTTGAAACTGGGATGAGCTGATTCTTAGTAGCGCAGCTAAATGGTGGTCTGTCGATCTATTTCTGACGCTATTTTTGCGAAGCTTCATTGTAGAAAACACCTGTTCACAGATATAGTAAGATGCGAACATGGCAGCTATCTTTTGTGCTTGAGATTTCAAGTTTGGAAAGCTTAATTTTGGTAGAACTCAATTTTCGAAACGTTGAGGTCTAGTTGCTTTAATTCACTGTTACACTGTAGCTCAATCAGTTCTAGCTTCAACTCTATCACACAAAACGCATAAACACAATGAGATTGCAACATTATTTCACTTCTAGGTACACAGAACAGGAAATATGACCTATGTGTAATTATTGTAGATAGTATAATTCTAAACCATGTCGCGGGCCGAATTAGAATAGCTCAAGGGCCCATGACTGCCTTACAGTATATCTCCCCCATTCCCACGAATATCTCCCTTATCAGCCAAACTTTCCCACCAAAAATTCAGAATAATACTATGTGGTCCCTGGCGGCCTTCCTTAGCACACCTTCCGACTCATTTACCAAGTAAGATTGATATGGAGTTGAGCTCTTACTTAACACAGATAAGCGCTCTCCCGTACCAGCTCATATCATTTGCAGTGGTGTGTGTGTATGTCTTCTTAACTGAGTGGTTTCTCCAATGAAAACTAACCCCCTCCCATAGAAACTAGTTCCTCCACAGGCAATTTGACTCATTTTATTTACAAACCTAACCGCTTCACATGTATTGTCGTTGCATTTCTGAATCATAATCAATCCCTTTGCATTGCGTCTCAATCATTAATATCCATATAACTATCATCTGCGAATAATCTTATTTGAGATGATAAGTTTGATATATAAGTTGTTTTTTGAGTCTTCAGTCTTTTGACTGGTTTGATGCAGCTCTCCATGCCTCCCTGTCCTGAGCTAATCTTTTCATCTCTACATAGCTACCACACCCTACATCCGAGGCAATCTGTTTAACATATTCTAACCTTGGTCTACCCCTACATTTCTTGTCCTCGACCCTTCCTTCCATAACTAAGCATGCTATTCCTGGGTGTCTTAGTATATGTCCTACCAACCTATGTCTTCTCTTCATTAGCAGTCGCCAGAAACATCTCTCATCTCCCACTCGTCTTAATACCTCTTCGTTAGTAACCCTATCTGGGATCGTGGTGGCGCAGCGGTCAAGCTGTTGGCCTCTCACCAAGGTAGACGGTTCGATTCCCGGTCAATGCATGTGAGATTTTCGAAGTGAAATGCCATGTCCTGTGGTTCGGATTCCACGTAAAGAGGAGGTCCCGTGGCTAATAATCACAAGATTCACGGTCACGTAAAACAACAATCTTCCTTTCCTTGTAACCCTATCTACCCATCTGATCTTCATCATTCTCCTGTAACACCACACTTCAAATACTTCAATTCTCCTCTTTTCTGCTGCACCAATAGTCCAAGTTTCACTTCCATAGAGCGCCACGCTACAGGCAAAGGCTTTCAAAAATGACTTCCTAATACCTAAATCTATATTCGATGTCAACAGATTCCTTTTTTGTAGAAATGCTTCCCTTGCCTGAGCCAACCTAATTGTTATATCCTCTATAAGAAAAGTTCCAATTTACTGCCCTGAGGGACGCCCCTTCCCACCCTTCCACCAAGAACCTTTGACTTGTACCCTCCAAGAAAACCCTCACCCATTGTCTCTTCTCCAGATCTAATCCGTCCATCTTCTTTAATAAGTTTATGTTCGACGATGTCGAAATGTAAATAATATATGTCAGAAAACTGTATCATAATGAGGGTTATTATAGTACTATTCTTCATTATGAAACAGTTCCTCCAGCCAATCAGAGCTCATTCATTGACCAATTAGGTAAGGATAGCTTCGCGCATGTCGGACATTAAATACATGATTTGAAAGTTCACAATAGGATATCGGATCAACCATTGTAGTTACAATCCCAAACATTAAGACAAAATCAGCTCACACCTTTACGGTAACAGGAAAATACTATGACATATGCAAAAAAATTATGAATCTAAGTCCAGAATTTAGCAACACAGCATCCTTCTACATAAATTACCGACATGGAAAGTGCACCGTCCCATATGTTGGCATAAATAAACTGGCAAATATGAGACAGGAAATAGCACTGTACCCTAATATCCCCAACTCCAATTTCTACATAGCGCATTGCTTGCAAACGACTTCGGTGTTAATATTAGTGAATGCTAGTTCATAGTTCTCATCGGCACTAGACATCATGCAGGCTGTAAACAATAGTATTGCCAAGCAAAGTAAATGGTCTCAGCTTTCAAAATTCTTAGATCCACGCATGCGCTCTGTTCAGTCAGCAGATCCCCAGCGCGACCTGTTCACTAACTGAAGTTACTGAATCCCACAGATATTCATGAATATTTATGTTAAAACATATAATAAAGTTATAATTATCGTCGAACATAAACAGTCGTATGCAACTCGCCTATAATGGTAATTAAGACGCGAGTATGTTTCCATAATTGCCATTATAGGTTCGTTGCATAATGTAATATTATATGATTCACCCTATCGAAAGACTCAGATAGTTTAATGCGTATGCTGTCGACTAATCTCCTGTTATCCAAAGATTCAGATATATCTTGCTGAAAACTAGCCATTTAAAGAAACGCACAGTCCGATTGCAGTAGTGTCCTGGGCCGTGGTGATAAGTCAGGGTGCACACTTTGTGGTGATTTAGGCGGCTTCGGTGGTGTAGTTGGCAGCACGCTGAGCTTCTATGCCCAAGGTAGCGGGTTCAAACCCGCCCGAAGTCACCGGATTTTTAAGAGCGTTAAAAATCCCTCAGTATGCCTTCATTCCGAGGGGAAGTAAAGCCGGCGGTGCCATGTCATACACACATCAAAAAAAGTTTTGCATCACCTCGGTTCCCAGATCTCCGGCATATAGACGTTGACTGTGTATATTGTATCCAAGATACAGTCCCTTTGACTGTTCATAGATGTCACTAAAACTGCTCAAAGATGTAAACAACCATGCATGAGCAGGGCCTATTAGACGGAGGGGGTACGACAGCCGATCAGTTCCAGTCATTCCACCAGGACGAAGGTACGCTGCTCATGTTGTCTGTAGTTCTACCATGCCTAGAAGGTCAATACCGCAGTTCGATCGCGTCCGCATTGTTACTTTGTGTCAAGAAGGGCTCTCAACAAGGGAAGTTTCCAGGCGTCTCAGAGTGAACCAAAGCGATGTTGTTCGGACATGGAGGAGGTACAGAGATACAGGAACTGTCGATGACAGGCCTCGCTCAGGCCGCCCAAGGGCTACTACTGTAGTGGATGACCGCTACTTACGGATTGCCGCTCGGAGGAACCCTGACAGCAATGCCACCATGTTGAATAATGCGTTTCGTTCAGCCACAGGACGTCGTGTTTCAACTCAAACTGTGCGCAATAGGCTGCATGATGCGCAACTTCACTCCCGACGTCCATGGCGAGGTCCAGCTTTGCAACCCCGACACCATGCAGCGCGGTACAGATGGGCCCAACAACATGCCGAATGGACCCCACGGAATTGGCATCACGTTCTCTTCACCGATGAGTGTCGCATATGCCTTCAACCAGACAATCGTCGGAGACGTGTTTGGAGGCACCCTGGTCAGGCTGAACGTCTTAGACACACTGTCCAGCGAGTGCAGCAAGGTGGTGGTTCCCTGATGTTTTGGGGTGGCATTATGTGGGGCCGACGTACGCCACTGGTGGTCATGGAAGGCTCCGAAACGGCTTTACGATACCTGAATGACATCCTCCGACCCATAGTGCAACCATATCGGCAGAATATTGGAGAGGCATTTGTCTTCATGGACGACAATTCTCGACCTCATCGTGCACATCTTGTGAATGCGTTCCTTCAAGATAACGACATCGCTCGACTACAGTGGCCAGCATGTTCGCCAGACATGAACCCTATCGAACATGCCTGGGATATGTTGAAAAGGGCTGTTTATGGACGTCTTGACCCACCAACCACTCTGAGAGATTTACGCCGAATTGTCGTTGAGGAGTGGGACAATTTGGACCAACAGTGTCTTGATGAACTTGTGGATAGTATGCCACGGCGAATACAGGCATGCATTAATGCAAGAGGACGTGCTACTGGGTATTAGAGGTAGTGGTGTGTACTGCAATCTGGACCACAAATGCTGAAAGTCTAGCTGTATGATGGTACAACATGCAATGTGTGGGTCTCATGAGCAATAAAACGAGCTGAAATGTTGTTTGTGTTGATCTCTATTCCCTTTGTATTTAACGGTTCCGGAACTCTTGGAACCGAGGTGATGCAAAACTTTTTTTGATGTGTGTAGATTTATGGCATGAAAAAGAACCTTCAACTAACTACACTTGTGTGAAGCCAAAATTTGTAGGTTAGAATTGATAACGTTCTATTGGTTCCAACGCCAGGTGCTCACTGCGATGCCATCTAGTAGCCAAGTCTGCAAGCTACGTGTCGTGGACGGTAGCATTTGGTAGCAAAAGTAGGAACTACTTGAAAATGCATCGTCTCCAGTCCTTACCAGAATTACAGATAACACACACTAATACAGCCATCACAATTAACACCGGTTATCAGACAGATTCTACACACACCCAAAGTACACGGGGCTACGCAGTCCCTAAACTGAGGAACCAACCAAATGTGTATTGATATCCGAGTACTGCCATGAGATTCACAAAATGGTGGAGGAGTTTCTGGTTTGTACCAGTCCATGATCTGTCGAGCATATCCTTCCTTTTCTGTTCCCTGTCTTCCAGTAATTTTTCCCAGCTGTTTGTAGAGGGCAATTCAAATTTCTAATTGAGATTCACTGAATCATTGCTGCTTGCTTCCTTCCACTGACTGTCCTGTAACAACCAATGAAACTAAATTAAGTCTAAGTGACGAATGAAACTACTTATCCAATTTGTATGAGAAACGTTTCCTTCTTCTTCTGCTTCAGCTTTTACGGCCACATTGGGCCACTTCAGTCAATACCCTTTTTACTGGATGACGTTTGTCTATTTTTGTTGAAATCTTATTTTTATGTCTTTCAGTTTATTTTTTATTTTTTGTTTTGTTTTGCAAGGTTATTCCTAATTCCTTCATATCTTCTCTGATTTCCCTAATCCATCCTACTTGTTGATTCATGTTCCAAAGTTTCTCAACAATGTTTCTAGATAATCTGGTCTCCAGTGTCGTCATAATGTGACCCAAAAAATCCGTTTCTTCCGAATAGTATCAGTGATGGGCTCCAGTTCATTTGGTACTATCCGCCATTGTCCATCTTTCCGATATTTTTAATGCATGTTCTAGCTATTCTTCTTTCTACTTTTAAAATTTTGTCGATTCTATTTTTCTGAGTAACTTTAAAAACAGTTTCACTTCCATATGTCACCTCTGGTTGAACCACCGTCTTGTAATGTTTTAATTTTGTTGCGATTGATAGACATTTTCTTTTATATGTAGACCATGTTATTTTTTGGGCTTTTATAATTTTATTAGTTCTTTCTTGTCATGCAGGTTTCTCATCTAAGTTGTAAGTTATAATTTCTCCCAAGTATTTAAATTGCTTCACTAGTTTAACTTTCTCGTTATTTACTGTTATGTGGTTGATTACAAGTGGATTTGCTACCTTTATCTGAGTCTTTTCAAATGATATCGTGAGTCCAAATTTTTGTACTATATTTTGTAGGCTTATTATGAATAATTCATGTAGTTTCAAGCACTAGGAAGTTATAATTAAGTTCAAGTTAGGCCGTGGTCCAGACAGGAAATGCTGGACGCATATCCTGATATGCCTACAAACCCGAAAAACTTCAACTTAATTATGAACGCCGGCCGTGAAAGCCTAAGCTGTTATACTAGGAAGTTAATTGTAACCTCCCGCCTATTCTTATGTTGACCGACTGAATACAACCAGACTGATCAGCAACTACGCTCCAAGTGAAGGGGCGAAGTGTAGTACTGATGGAGGATTTCAATGCCAGGTTAGGAAATATGACAAGGTACAGGGAAAGTGGGGTGAGGAGCACCAATGGGAAATGAATCGGTCATTTCAAAAATGTCATGAGTCACAAAAGTAAAATTTTCCAAGGGAAGGAAAACATATCGCACAGTATTAACCATCTGCTTATTGGTTCTCATTTAAGTATCTATAATTATTGAGATATCAATGAATAATTATTTGCTTCTTGCATAGACTAATCCAGTTACCCCTACCATACAGTTGCAATGTATAACTCATTTTCATTAAAAAAGTTGACTAGTGACGTTTTTGCAGTGACCATTTGTTTATTGGACTTGTGTACTAGCTGTTGCGAACTCATGGCAATGCACTGAGTTCTAATTTGTATTCTGTAAGAAGGAAGTTAGTTCAGTATTCAGACCGACCTTGCTGTATGGAAGTGAGAGCTGATATGATCGCAGCTGAGACAAAGAAATGGGAGAAAGCGGCTTCGGTGGCGTAGTGGGTAGCATGCTGAGCTTCTATGCCCAAGGTCGCGAGTTCAAACCCGGCCGAAGTCGTCGATTTCTTAAGAGCGTTAAAAATCCCTTAGTATACCTTCCTTCGGAGGGGAAGATAAAGCCGGCGGTCCCATGTCATAGATTTATGGCATGTAAAAGAACTTTCTACTAATTACACTTGTGTGAAGCTAATTATAGGTTACATTTGACTAACGCTCGTAAGTTCCAACGTTCGTCGCCAGGAATCGACTGCGGTGGCATCTAGTAACCAACTTCACAACTAGTTGTCGTTGACGGTAGCATTTGGTAGCGGAAGTAGGAACTACTTGAAAATTGAATGTCTGCAGTCCTTACCTGAATTACAGATAACACACACTAATATCAGACAGATTCTACACACAGCCAAAGTACACGGGGCTACATGACTGCGTTGTCGCAGCCCCTAAACTGAGGAACCAACCACCAACACTATTCATGTTACGAGTCTCTGAGAACATCACATGTTGCTTCTGTGATAAACAAAGGATCGTTTACTCGTTGCTATGACAACTAAGTTCCTTCCTTTATCTCCCGCTAGGCGTCCTGCAGTGCATCTGGTTGCCACAACATCCGAAATGAGATGATACAAGGCGAATCTTGCGTGCGATGGCGATGGCTGAGCTCCTCTGCAGAGCCAATGACACTTCATGTACCGTATCGAGTGTATTATTACGCTAACATTAAACACCTTTACGGCCGATCTAAAACTATTATTCCCCTTAACGACCGCTGGCTCGTGGGAGCATGTGCACTGCTTTAACGACATACTCTGGCCGTGTTCTGGATCGCGTCACGGAGATGTTGTGGTATGTTGCTCGGCGCATTTCACAAATCCTTCTTTCTTAAATTAATTATAATGTTGTTGCTGCAATAGCCTGTGTCATTGTGGTGGCTGTACTAATGTGTCTACTTGTAAGTTTGGGATAGGATTTTGAGGGAGGTGACCGTGACTTTAAGTGAGGGCCCATCCCAGCATTTGTCTGGAGCTGAAGTGATAAATCACGGAAAACCACTTCGAAGATGGCTGAGGTGGGAATCGAACCCTCCTGTTCTTAGTTTTGCCTCACCCCATTCCAGGCAGCCAGAATTAAAATGTCTCGTCAGAACCGGGAATCGAAACCAGACATCCAGGGCGACAGCCGAGAACGCTAGCCGCTACACCACGAGGTGCTCGAATTAAATATGATATCCGTGCCTTAAAGGGGCAGATGACCTCAGTGTTACGCCCCTTTAAATCTCAATAACTAACTAAAGGGTGCCTATGGCCATTACCAACAGTAGAGTCTGGAGACACTTAGTAACTATTTTTTATTATTATTTATTTCATTTCTTTTACTTAATATTAATTAACTATGTATGTATAATAATAATAATAATAATTATTATTATTATTATTATATCATTTCCGCCCTTATTATTCTTCTTATTATTATTATTATTATTATTATTATTATTATTATTATTATTATTATTATTGCCTTTGTTGGTGGCGCAGTGGTCAGTGTTTGAACTTAAATATCTCATGATGACATAATTTCCACTTCTCTCCCTTCTTCCTCCTCTGTTCCCAAATCTCTTCATCCTTTGCCTGTGCTCCTGTTTCCGTTGTTCCCGTCTTCATGTTTCCATTCGCTTTAAATTTTGTATTCTTAATCTTCTTTCTGAATTCTCCTCTGACTCCAATCATTTGCCTGTCGATCCCCACCTGCCTTAAGTCTTCCTCTACTTCATGATACCAATTAGTTTTCTTGCTTGAGCTGTTTGTAAGTCTGTTGTTGTTCATTCTCTGTTTGTGCCCGTAAAGAGTTAGTCTGCGTTTTCTGATCATATCGGCGAGTCTGTCTGTGTACTCTTTGGTAGGTCTTTTCATCCATATGCCATCTCTGTGCATTGCTCCAAATATTTTGCGTTCTATTTCTTCAGTTTCTATGATGCCTGATGCTTCAATTGTTGTCGTTTCTGACGCACGTAATGCTTCTGTTAGTGCGACTGTTTTGTACTGTTTAAGTTTGGTACGTTTTTCTTATTATAATGTAACCATGTGAGTTTGTATGCTTTCTGAAGTTTCACTCTTCGTATTTATGCATGTATTAATTTACTTATTTATTTATGTTTTAATTTTTTTAGTTATTAGTTTATTTATTTTATTAATTATATTCATTTATTTATTTATTACCGGTAACGTATTAATTTATTTATCTATTTATTTATTTATTTAATTATTTATTAGTGTTTAATTTACGTATTTTAGGGACAGATGACCTCGTAGTTCCGCCCCTTAAAACAACAACAACAACAACAACAACAATTTACATATTTTTATATATGCAATCAATTATTTATTAACTTATTTATCTACATACTTATTTATTTAATTATTTAGACTTAAAGGAAGCTTGTAGTTTTACGTGAGTAATCTCGTGTTCATCAGCCACGAGTTCTCCATTTTGACGTAGAATCCGAACCACAGAACGTGATATCTCATATGTCCACCTTGGTGAGAGGCAAGCCCCTTGACCACTGCGCCACCTTCTCCCTCACGCCCTATGCCTCTCCTACCCACAAACTGGTCTTAACTAAAATTCGCTACAAATGAGGATACGCCCTTAGCCTATGTATGCAAACTGATGTGGTTTAATGGTGATGAACCCCTGAGAACCGCAAGCTACTAACAGTAACGACCGCAGTTAAGGTGTGAGTACCGCAATAACCGACCACCAGGGGTGAAGCAGGTCTCATCAACCAGAACAATGGAAACATAACATAACATAACCTGCGCTGGGATACACACCTCCTGCTAGCTTCAGAGTGATCCCAAACAGTTTATAATTGAATGTGCTACACACCTCGTAGCCTCAGAGTAGATTACTAGAGTGATGCGAAACAGGTTATATAGTCACCAACGTGTTGAGTTCGTAAGTTAAACCAGGATTTAATTGCAATCACCCAATTCTAAATATATTAGTCCTTGATTGAGAAATGGGGGAGTTTGTCAATGTCATAAATATGACAGATACTTCGTTATGATTCCCAGCACTCGCTTTAATATATGTTTGCTACAATCAAATCCCATGTCATAATAGTATTTCTTTACATTCGCAAAGCCTCTGATAATTTTTGTTGAACCTATCTAATGAAAACTTCACAGCTCCATGTAAATTGATGGTCCGAATGTTGTCATTACAAGAAGAAGACCAAACGCAAATCTCCACTCAATTGTTGTGAGCTGAAATACTAGGTTACTCTGTACCTGACCACCTTCTCAGTGAGCTTTTGGAGAGCACAGTCTTCCCTTTGGAATACACTAGGATTCGCTGAAATTGGTCTTGAAATCGAGACATTATAATCTGAGGGTATGAACATTGATAATGGAGATACCCACAAAAACCCAAAGTAGCGCTATATTGAGGCATACTAGGCAAGATGAGGAGTGAGGTAGTTTGCCGTTGCTTTCCTCACTGAGTCAGTACAGCAGTACTAACCCTATGAGTAGAACCTTTCACAGAATCCACAGGCACTGACTGCCCCGAATGGTATTACTAAGCACCACCCATACCTCAGTAGCTTCCATATAATCACAACCATGAGGGAGACTGAGACATCGGTGAAAAGCCACATTTTACTCTAGCCTGTGCCAACTGACAAATGCAAATGTACTGCATTCATCAAGAGTTGGCAAACAGGCCCACACAAAATATAGTTATGTTATATTTTGAAGTCAGTTGTTTGTTCATCATCGTAACTATCACTGTCCACTAACTGTTCTAAAATACCCAGTTCCGTGAGCGAAGATGAAGCAGACGCCATGTTTACATTCAATTATTGTCAGTAAAACTAAGGTAAAACTGTCATAAACATTCGAGAATAATGAAGGTTGAAAATTCATTACAATTCCCGCAAACTATAGTAAATAGGGAAAGGTGTTCTCTCGGAGACCACTAGATGGCTCCACAATACCGGAATACTGCATAGAGCGCTCTATCGTCATGTCGTGTGGGACTCGACATCGGAGCGGAAGTGAAATATTTTAATGTCGAACCCTACTCGACATAGGAGTACAAAATGTTTAATATCTAGGAAATTCCTTTCACTCTGATGAAATCTGATTTGGAGGGAATATCGCAATTGCCAGGGTTGGCACCACTGAAATGCCTGGAGTTTGTAGTTTTCATTGCTTTGTATGCAGTTTGTGTAACATTGGGATTAAAGTAACATATCGCCCGTCATATTAGGTAAATCGGCTGCGGATGTTAAGGGGACCAGGGATACCAAGCGACCGCTGCCCAGCCATTTGGCCTGCAGATATTGGGGTGACGCGTGATCAGCGCATTGGGTCCCCTCGGCCGTTAATCTTGGTTTTCGTGACCGGGGCGCTGTCTCACTGTCAGACAGCTACTCAATTGTCCTCACGAGGCTGAGTGCACCCCGTTCCAGCCCTCACGTCAGTTTATAAAATCCCTGACGGAGCCGGGAATCGAACCCGGGGCCTCTGAGTGAGAGGCAGGCACGCTACCCGTACACCACGGGGCCGGCAATAAAGTAATATAGTGTGTAATAATTTTCGCCTCAATCTTGTAGTGGCCATGATTGACATTTGTGTTCCATGAACAATTTGTACGCGTGATGCGCACTGCACTTGATTTTGGTGATCAGTGTATTATTTATTTATTTATTTAATCGAATAGCCCTTAATAGAGCACGTTAAATCAATACATCAAGTTTTGCTATAATATTTCTTCTTGGTCACCCAAAATTGCTTCATTCTATCAGATTGTTGTCGCCAGAGCTCCTCAATGTTGTGTGGCTGTTTTCTGCTTCTCTCTAGTTCCGCCTTGATGGCGACTGTTTTAATTTTGTTCCGAATGAGTTGTCTATTAGGTATGTCTTCAATTTGTATATTGGCCTCTTTCAGATCATTCAAGGTCTGTTGAATCCAAGCTGGCTGTATCTTAAGTTTCATAATTTTATTGAAAATTTTCTTTGTCAATCTATCATCGTTCATTCTTTGTAAATGTCCAAAAAAGGATAATCTTCTTCGTCGCATGGTATGTAGCATGTTTTCTACATGCTCATAAATTTCAATATTTGGTCTAGGTCTGTTGTAATCTGCTCCTACTTTTCTAGGGCCAAGTATACTTCTAATTAATTTCCTTTCCATGACCATGATTTTGTTAATTTCGCCTTTATTCATTAATTTGAGCGTTTCAGATCCATATAAGGCCTCTGGTTTCACAACAGTAAAATAATGATTAGTTTTAATAGAATTAGGTAATGCTTTTTTCTTATAAATGTTCCTGATGAGCTTCATTTCCTTTGTTCTAACTGTTGGACTGTTATTCTCGTTATTATTTATTGCAATCCATTCACCGAGATATTTGAAAGAATTCACTCTTTTGATTTCATTTTGTTGAATACATAATTTATCAGGACTGTTTTTGACATTGGATATAAATTCTGTCTTTGTGAACGAAATTTGTAGACCTATTTTATTTGCTTGTTGTATTAAATTATCAACTTGTATTTTGGCATTTTCCGGTGTATCAGTAATCAGAGCAATGTCGTCAGCAAAAGCCAAACGATCTATATAGATGTTATCTCGTTGATATCCTAATTTAACTCCTTTGGTGTCTGTTTTCCTCCACTCTCGGATCACCTTTTCCAAGGCACAGTTAAAAAGTAATGGTGACAATCCATCACCTTGTCTGACTCCTATGTTTATTTCAAAAGCCTTGGAGAACTCCCCACGAAATCGGACTTTGGACGTGGTATTTGTTAGCGTATCCTGAATAATGTTAGTAGTTTTAGGATCCAAACCAAATTCTTTTATAATGTTGATAAGAGATTCTCTGTCAATGGAATCATAGGCTTTTGCAAAATCTATAAAAGTAACTCGTGTCTTTATTTCTTAATTGTCTCATTTGCAAAATAGTTTTAAGATTCCATATCTATCCAACACAAGATCTATGTTTACGAAAGCCATTTTGATACTCTCCTATTTGTAAGTCTAATTGGGGTTCTGCACGATTGAGTAAAGCTTTGGAAAGAATATTATAAGCTACTGACACAAGCGATATGCCTCTATAATTATTCGGGTCAGATTTAGACCCTTTCTTGTGGATAGGGTGTATTATGGCGACTTTCCATTCCTCAGGAACTCTTTCATTTTCCCAGATCTTATCAATTATATATTTAAATTGTATGATTATATCATCATTTAGGGCTTTCAGCAACTCTGCCCTAATCCCATCTTCACCAGCGGCTTTATTGTTTTTCAAGTTGTGTATAATTTCTTTAATTTCGTCCAAATCTGGTGCTATAGAATTTTCATTTTGAATGTTAGTAGTGTTGGTGATGGCTTATGACAATTGTGTAGGTCTTCAAAATACTCTGCCATTATATTACAATTCTCTTGATTAGAATGTGATATTTGTTTTGACTTTGGATTTACAAGTAATAATGTTGGGGGCTTCAAATTTATTCAACTGTTTTCGAAATAGCTGGTAGAAATTTCTCACACTGTTGTTTTAAAATTCATCCTCTATTTGCTGTAATTCCCTCAGAAAGAACAATTTTCTTTCCCTTTTAAAAGTTTGAGTAGCTATTCTTCTTTTTTCTAATAGATTATTTCTGTTGTCTTGATTTTTGTTGGAATTCCATTTCTCCCACGCTTTTTGTCTTTCTTCTAGAACCTTATTACAGTGTCCATTCCACCAGATTTGTTTTTTCTTGTTTGTTGGAAGTGCTGTTTTAATTGCTGCTGTAATTATGCCATTTTTCAAATCATTCCACGTTTGGAATTTCTGTTGTTATTTTATCTTTCTCCAATTTATTAGGAATGTTTTAAATTTTCGGATGTCAGGTTTATTTATTTATTTATTTATTTACGTAGGTCCCAATGAGCCAGAGCTCGTGTAGCATAGTTACAGCAGGGCATATATATAATTCTTGTTACATGATATTGTTTAGGTTAATGGTATATTAGATTGCTAGTGACTAACTTTACAGAGATGATTCGGTATGATACATTGCATTGCTTAAGGCTATTGGATATGGGAAGTCTTTTGTTTTCCTCTTAAATGTTTTATAGAGAAACTTTCCCTTATGCCTAAAGGTAGCGAGTTATATTCCTTTATTATAGAGGACATAATTCCTTTAGTTCCAAATTTAATGGATTGGGAATGGCTGGTGAATATTCGATTTACTCCTCTTGTTGCATAATGATGAATGTCATTTGCATGGGTAAAATGGATGTGTGTGTGTATCAATTTGTTTTCTAATTTGTATACAAATACTGTTGCTGACATAGCTATTTGTTTTTGCAGTGGCATAATTTTAGTTCTTGAGTATAATTCATTTGAGGGTGTGAGCCAAGGAAATCCAAAGATAGATTTCATTGCACGTTTTTGGAGTATTTCAAGTTCATTTATCAGCTCCTTCTTACAATTACCCCATTTGAAATTCATGTACATTAGATGTGAATGTATCAGAGCAAAGTATATATTTTTCAATTGTTGGCTAGTAAGACAGCTATATCTTAATCTGAAAATAATACCAATTATAGGGCTGATTTTATGCTTTACATTTTCTACATGATTTTCCCAGGTTAGTGTACTATCTAGTGTGATACCTAAGTATGTTGCCGATTTAACCCTTTCTATTTCTATGTGGGCTATGTTGACTATGTTTGTGGTCTCAATCTTGTATGATGGTTTATGGAAGAATAAATATTTTGTTTTAGTGATATTGATAACCATTTTGTGTGCTCTCAACCAATCCACCAGCTTATTGAGATCATAATTAATATTTAGCATAATTTCCTGTTCAGATGTTCCCAGATAGAGTATAAAAATATCATCTGCAAATAGTTTAAGCTTGCCTTTCAATTCTAATAATACTATATCATTAATATAGGCCAAGAAAAGAATTGGTCCTAAGACAGAACCTTGAGGCACTCCTGTGTCAATTCTCAATTGAGATCCTTTTACATTATCGATTGCAACATATTGTTTTCTGTTTGTGAGGTACTTGAACCAATCATGTGCCACTCCTCTGATGCCTGCAAATTCTAGTTTATTTAGGCGAATCTTATGGTCAACCAGATCGAAGGCTTTTTGAAGGTCAATTAGTACACCATCAGCTAGTTTGTTTTTATCTAATGCCTTTTCTACATCAGTTACTACTTCAAATATAGCACTATGAGCTCCTCTATTTGGAATAAACCCATATTGGCAGTTTGCAAAGTAATCATTTTTCATAAAGAAATTCCTGTCTTCGTTTAACAACGCTTTCTAGAACCTTGCTGATGGCAGATATAATATTAATGGGTCTGTAATTTGATGGGTGGGTTTTGTCTCCTTTTTTGTAGATCGGGACCACCCTAGAGACTTTACAGGCATCGGGGAATATACCAGTCATCAGTGAAAGATTTATTATTTTGACAAGATATGGTGTAAGGCCCTCAAGACACAATTGTAGCATGACATTAGTAGTGTTGTCCTCACTTATATTGTTTTTGTGTTTTAGGGAGTTTATAATTCATTGTATTTCATTAGCATCAGTAGGTAACATAAAGATTGTTTTAGTACTAGTAGTATTTTAGCCTACTTTTCACATTTTGCAAAAATGAGGAAAAAGTAGACTTATGAGATCGGGCAAATGTGTGTCTGTCTGTCCTTCTGTCTGTCTGTTTGTCTGTCTGTCTGGCTGGCTGTGTGTGTGCCCCCCTATCAACTCCTAAACGGCTGCAGCAATCGAAACAAAATTTGGTGGGAGTAAAGATCTATACCTGAATATCTCACGGCCATATTTGAAAATGATGTCAGTG
Source organism: Meconema thalassinum (assembly GCA_946902985.2). NCBI lineage: Eukaryota > Metazoa > Arthropoda > Insecta > Orthoptera > Tettigoniidae > Meconema > Meconema thalassinum. The sequence goes on from OX336396.1 coordinate 5,792,132, forward strand.
CTACCAACTGCTGAAAAATCGCAATTGAAATTTGAGCTCCATGTTGGATATCTTGGAAGGTATAGGCTACATGGGAGCTATTTCTAAATTGGCACACGTATACATAATAATATTGCAGTTTAATTTCCAGGAGGCCATACATGGCAGTGTTGCCTAAATAATTATAAGCCTGCCGATAAGTCCAAACTTTAAATGCATATAACTTCTACACTATCAATTGGATTTCAACCAAATTTCGTATGTGGTATGTGTACATAAACAGATTTGACTGAGCGTATTCTTAAGAGCCACCAGGGCTGCCAACTGTTAATAAATGCTCTCAATTTATTTTATCCAAATGCCATTATATCAGAAAGTATGCAAGCCGACAGCTTTAAACTATGCACACGTATAGTACCTGGCATTCTAGATTAATTTGGAGTATCTTATATACGTCAGTGCTACCAACATGATTCTAAGCCTGCTGAGAGGTCGAACTTTAAATACATGTAACTTCTATACTATCATTTGGATTTCAACCAAATTTCGTGTGTGCTATGTGTACCATAACCGATATGACTATGCCGATTCTTAAGAGTAACCAGGGCTGCCAACTGTTAATAAATACTGTCTCTATTGTTGTTACCCTAATAACAATATATCAGAAAGTATGCAAGCCAATAGCTCTAAACTTTGCACACGTATAGTACCTGGCATTCTAGATTAATTTGGAGTAACTAATATACGTCAGTGCTGCCAACATGATTCTAAGCCTGCTGATAGGTCCAATTTTAAAATACATGTAACTTCTATTCTAACTAATGGATTTCATTCAAAATTGTCACAACAATAGATCATATTATTTCAGATTATATCTGACCAATACATGTATGTCATTGTTGCCAACATTATTTTACGAGCGGTGTTAGATCCAATGTTTAACTGCATGTAACGTCCATTGGACTTCAACCAAATTATGTATTCTGTACCTTAAGAGATGGAACTAAGAATATATTCTGTCACCAGGGCTGGCTACTGTATTTCTCTATTAGGCTACATTATGCCAGGTATACAGTATTTCGAACTAATTAGAAATTTCGATATTACCAACTTAATTACGTCATTATTCTAGATAGATCCATATAGATTAATCATTGGCATGAATTTTAAATTTTAAGAAAAGTAGGCTCTTTAGTTCGTCACTGAACTTCTTGTTATATCTTGTAATGTCCGAGGTAGAACTATTTCCTTGATTGTCCCATATACTGTTAGCAATATTGACATAATGTTTGTTAATTACATCGCATATATTTTCCCTTTTCTCGATATTTTTGCCGTCGACTATAAGTTTGACAATTTCATTTTTTCCCTTCCTTGGCCTATTTAACATCTCATAAACAAAACTCCACACTTCCCTCTGATTATTTACATTTTGAATTTTTTGGTCAAAGTAGTTTCTTTGTAGATTTCTCTTAAGTTTTGTAACTTGGTTGCTAATAATATTATATTCTTCTAAAATTTCTGTAGATGGATATTTAACTTTGGTTTTTGCATGTATCTTATTTTTCCTGTGTAATAGTGCTAAAAGATCTTGTGTGATCCAGGGTTTTATTGGTGGGGCACTTGGCTCCTTATTCGTATATCTCATAGTGGAGGCTTCTATTGCTTTATTAATAAAATCACAGAATGTATTGTAATAGTCATTGATGTTGTGCCGGCCCCGTGGTGTTGGTGTAGCGCCCCTGCCTCTCACTCGGAGGCCCCGGGTTCGATCTCCGGCTCTGTCAGGGATTTTAAAACTGACGTGAGGGTTGGAACGGGGTGCACTCAGCCTCGTGAGGACAATTGAGTAGCTGTCTGACAGTGAGACAGCGCCCCGATCACGAATACCAAGATTAACGGCCGAGGGGACCCGACACGCTGATCACGCGTCACCCCAATATCTGCAGGCCAAATGGCTGGGCAGCGGTTGCTTGGTCGGCCTTAGCTCGTCATGGGCTGGATAGTGCCAGGGGTTTGACTTTTTTTTTTGTTTTTTGTTGAGTCATTGATGTTAGTTTCATTGCATACAAATTCTTGAGTTACTAAATATTTATTAAGTATTTTGGAGTTTATTTTATCCTTTTCTATTGGCCTATCATCACATATTGAGTTCCTGTTTATCTTTTTGTTCCTCATTTCACAGATTAGTAAATGGTGGTCGCTCAAATCATTGTCAATATTATAGACATTACATATTTTGTCACAGTCGTTCACCAATACATGATCAATTAGAGTAGAGCTAGTTTGTGTTACACGAGTTGGGTATTTTGTATTACATAAGACTAGACTAGGTTAATATAACTACTAGTATATCTGTCCCCAAATAATATATCGATATTCATATCACCTAGTATTATAACAGGATTCGTTAAGTAAGAACTAATAATTACTTCGAGATCAGTTAGAAAGTGTGAAATGTTGCTTTTATGAGGGTTATAAGCAGTGATGATATTGTATTCTTGATGGCCTTTTCTCACAGTAATATGCAGTGTGCTGTGGGTGGAATTTATTTCCTCTACAAGGGTACTGCTACATTTGTTTGAAACATACAAAGATACTCCCCCTCCAGTTTGCTTTCCAACTACGTGATATGCAACATATTTATTAATATTAAAAAAATGCTTGTTCTGTTAACCAATTTTCTGAAATTCCTAGGACATCTACTCCTTTGATTCTGTCTAAAATTATTTGGATATCATCGAACTTGTTTTTTATGCTATGTGCATTTATGTGAACGCATTTTAGTGTACTGGTTATCTGTTTACTGTCCTTAATTTTATAATAATCGCTAAGTGTATTACAGTTACTCTCGGTTAACTCTAGTTTATTATTATTTGCATTACCGTACCTAAAAAGTTTAATTTCTGTACTTCTAGTTCCATATGGAATAATTTGTAGATATATGACTATTACATGGATTTTAGTTTGAGAGGGCGAGTTCATTCAATATTTCAGCACTTGATATAAGCTTTGAGGGACCATTTTGATTTTTCCGAATTTATATTTTGCAGTATCTGACCCAAGTTGCAAAGATTTTTCCCTGTTGTCTCAATTCACGGCACTGTTTGGCGATGGTTTCATTTCTTGGGGTCAGGTGTTCATGTGTATATTACCACCATCACTGTAACCAATTTCACTCGTCTTCAGGGCCTTCTTTTGTCTCCTGCTACTGAGAATTCCTTCCTTCTTCCACCTATTATTTAATTTCACAATTATCGGTTGAGGCCCAGGCTTTGTTGACGGGAGGCGGTGAGCTGCGTCTATGTTTGCCCTGGTGATTTCAACTACTTACGCCTTGCCAATGTCCGAGATTTTGTAGGTATTCCACATAATATCAAGTTGTTCTTGCGCTGGTACTGTTTTAGTTCCTCCAATTAGTTGATAGCTCTAGATGGTGCTATTTCTGCGTCCTTTACGGTTTTTCTCCCTTTCTTTAGATTTTCCCGGTGGAGTTCATCATATTTTTCTGATAGGAAGGTTGCTAGTTTTTTTTACCTCCTGGGTTTCTTCTCTCACCGCCGAAAGGGATTCCTCAAGTTTCTGGGGAAATGATGCCATAACCTCTTTGAGGTTAGGTTGCGGGAGGCAGTCTTCACAATTGCATGACCATTTGAAAGTATCATCTTTCCGGAATTGTTGGTACGTGTCTTTGCTCATTTCCATGCATGTTACATGGAACCATCACATCCTACAGCCTGAGCACAGTTGACGGTCATGATATTACATGTTATATGTATTCTCTGTTAACGAGTTATGTATTGTATTTATTTTATGTATTTTATCTACACTGTTCACACAATATTTAACACTTTAGTCACTCGCGTAATCCTCGGTAAACCTGCCAAATTTCTTAATTTTGCTTATGTTTAGAATATCAACCTTTTTCATATCCGCCATGTAGTTTCAAGTATTTCACAATAAAGTTCAACCTTATGTTGTAAGTGAGTGAACAAGTGGTTATCATTAACAAGTAACCACATTATCCTTCTGATGCTAAGCTATTATGACTGGTTATCATTAACAAGTAACCACATTATCCTTCTGATGCTAGCTATTATCACTGGTTATCATTAACAAGTAACCACATTATCCTTCTGATGCTAAGCTATTATCACTGGTTATCATTAACAAGTAACCACATTATCCTTCTGATGCTAAGCTATTATCACTGGTTATCATTAACAAGTAACCACATTATCCTTCTGATGCTAAGCTATTATCACTGGTTATCATTAACAAGTAACCACATTATCCTTCTGATGCTAAGCTATTATCACTGGTTATCATTAACAAGTAACCACATTATCCTTCTGATGCTAAGCTATTATCACTGGTTATCATTAACAAGTAACCACATTATCCTTCTGATGCTAAGCTATTATCACTGGTTATCATTAACAAGTAACCACATTATCCTTCTGATGCTAAGCTATTATCACTGGTTATCATTAACAAGTAACCACATTATCCTTCTGATGCTAAGCTATTATCACTGGTTATCATTAACAAGTAACCACATTATCCTTCTGATGCTAAGCTATTATCACTGGTTATCATTAACAAGTAACCACATTATCCTTCTGATGCTAAGCTATTATCACTGGTTATCATTAACAAGTAACCACATTATCCTTCTGATGCTAAGCTATTATCACTGGTTATCATTAACAAGTAACCGCATTATCCTTCTGATGCTAAGCTATTATCACTGGTTATCATTAACAAGTAACCACATTATCCTTGTGATGCTAAGCTATTATCACTGGTTATCATTAACAAGTAACCACATTATCCTTGTGATGCTAAGCTATTATCACTGGTTATCATTAACAAGTAACCACATTATCCTTCTGATGCTAAGCTATTATCACTGGTTATCATTAACAAGTAACCACATTATCCTTCTGATGCTAAGCTATTATCACTGGTTATCATTAACAAGTAACCACATTATCCTTCTGATGCTAAGCTATTATCACTGGTTATCATTAACAAGTAACCACATTATCCTTGTGATGCTAAGCTATTATCACTGGTTATCATTATCAAGTAACCACATTATCCTTCTGATGCTAAGCTATTATCACTGGTTATCATTAACAAGTAACCACATTATCCTTGTGATGCTAAGCTATTATCACTGGTTATCATTATCAAGTAACCACATTATCCTTCTGATGCTAAGCTATTATCACTGGTTATGTTAAAATGCAAAGCCAAACTTAGTAATAATAGAAGTTTTTAGTAAAACATAGACGTATATTTTTCAAGACGGAAATTAAAAATACTTCATTTTTTAAAATTTAAATTGTTTTTAGTAAGTTGAAAATTCGCTCTTACACACACCACTCCGCCCTAAACCGTTATGTATTTCGTCCTAGTTCAAAAGAGTTAGCCATGTATCTTAAGGGTACCACCTTGTAGTGTTGATAAAAGTTTCATTCTCAGGGAACTGTGAGACCTAACTAGCGTCAATTTACCAATAACGTTCATGGCTGCGTGTTACTAAAGTATTATGGAAATGTGTAAAATAATTAGGCTATGGACATTTCAAGAAGTAGGCTACAAATCTTCTGAATTTTCTTGAAAAGTTCCCGTAGTTAGGTACCTTTCTCCTTGGAAGTTATTGTAAGCTATAATTCGTAATCTAACAATAAAGGTTGAGCTCGTAAAGCAAACTTTACTTTATACATGCATTTGGTTTAGAATTCGCCAATTTGTATGCCAAGATTATTATTATTATTATTATTATTATTATTATTATTATTATTATTATTATTATTATTATTATTATTATTATTATTATTAGGAGCCTCCGTGGCTTAGGCGGCAGCACGCCGGCCTCTCACCGCTGGGTCCGTGGTTCAAATCCCGGTCACTCCATGTAAGATCTGTGCTGGACAAAACGGAGGCAGACAGGTTTTTCTCCGGGTACTCCGGTTTTCCCTGTCAAAATTTCATTCCAGCAACACTCTCCACTAACATTTCATTTCATCTGTCATTCATTTAATCATTGCCCGAGAGGAGTGCGACTGGCTTCGGTAGCCGGCACAGTTCATATCCTCGCCGCTAGATGGGGGCTTCATTCATTCCATTCCTGACCCGGTTGGAGACTGGAAGCAGATTGTGGATTTTTTCATTATTATTAATATTATTATTATTATTATTATTATTATTATTATTATTATTATTATTATTATTATTATTATTATTAAAGATACTCTGTTATTTTTAGCCTACTTTTCACATTTTGCAAAAATGAGGACAAAGTAGACTTATGAGATCGGGCAAATGTGAACTGTCTGTCTGTCCTTCTGTCTGTCTGGCTGGCTGTGTGTGTGTGTGTGTGTGTGTGTGTGTGTGTGTGTCCCTATCAACTCCTAAACAGCTGGAGCAATCGAAACAAAATTTGGTAGAGGTCAAGATCTATAGCTGAATATCTCACGGCCATATTTGAAAATGATGTCAGTGCTACCAACTGCTGAAAAATCGCAATTGAAATTTAAGCTCCATATTGGATATCTTGGAAGGTATGAATGAGAGCTATTTCAAAATTGGCACACGTATAGATAATAATATTGCAGTTTAATTTCCAGTAGGCCATATATGGCAGTGTTGCCAAAATGAGTATAAGCCTGCTGATAGGTCCAATTTGTAAATGCATATAACTTCTACACTATCAATTGGAATTCAGCCATATTTCGTATGTGCTATGTGTGCATTAACAGATATGACTGAGCGTATTCTTAAGAGCCTCCAGGGCTGCCAGCTGTTAATAAATGCTCTCATTTAAAAAAATCCAAATACCCATATATCAGAAAGTATGCAAGCCGACAGCTTTAAACTATGCACACGTATAGTACTTGACATTATATATTAATTTGGAGTAACTTATATACGTCAGTGCTACCAACATGATTCTAAGCCTGCTGAGAGGTCCAACTTTAAATACATGTAACTTCTGTACTATCATTTGGATTTCAACCAAATTTCGTGTGTGCTATGTGTACCATAACAGATATGACTATGCGCATTCTTAGGAGCAACCAGGGCTGCCAACTGTTTATAAATGCTGTCTCTATTTTTGTTACCCTAATATCAATATATCAGAAAATATGCAAGCCAATAGCTCTAAACTTTGCACACGTATAGTACCTGGCATTCTAGATTAATTTGGAGTAACTAATATAGGCATACGCCAATGCTGCCAACATGATTCTAAACTTGCTGATAGGTCCAATTTTAAAATGCATGTAACTTCTATACTAATTAATGGATTTCATTCAACATTGACACAACAATAGATCATATTATTTCAGATTATTTCTGACCAATACATGTATGTCATTGTTGCCAACATGGTTTTACGCGCGCTGTCAGATCCAATGTTTAACTGCATGTAACGTCCATGCCATCCATTGGACTTCAACCAAATTTTGTATTGTGTTCCTTAAGAGATGGAACTAAGAATATATTCAGTCACCAGGGCTGCCAACTGTAGTTCTCTATTAGGCTACATTATGCCTGGTATACAGTATTTCGAACCAATTAGAAATTTCGATATTACCAACTTAATTTCGTCATTATTCTAGATAGGTCCATATACTGTAGATTAATCATTGGCATGAATCTAAAATTTTAAGAAAAGTAGGCTCTTTAGTTCGTTACGGAACTTCTTGTTAATTATTTCATTTTTACTTTAATTACTTTCATTTTACTTCACAGCAAAATATGATCCTGATAGGTCACAAGGTCCGGAAAAATGGTACATAACATAGAAAATGCCAATTTTTGACAAAATTTTCTTCAAAAGTCCATCATAATTGAAGTACGTGTTGACCGAATGAAAAGCATCACAGTTTCTTTGCCTAAGGCAATGGCTTGAATCACCTCAAAGTTAAACAGGAATGCGGTAAGTTACAAAAAAGAATGCACAGTTATTAATTTTGTAGGAAAGTCGAAATATCCCATTTATTCGGAAGAAACATGTGCAGCGAGGAACCATTAGATCACGAACTCTGCTCAGTCTCAATCTCACATATTCCCGGTGGTTTTACAGCCGAATATCCTAATGGTAGGAGATGTAATGCGCAAGGAGGTGGCCATGGCCTACCCGCCATTTGCCTGGAGAGACAAAGGGGGCCGACTTGCCCCAATGCCTCGTTATGTACCCTGAGCTATCACCCCGGAGGCACGGGTTTGATTCCCAGTTCTGCCAAGAAATTTGACTCTGGTCCGAGGTCTGGAACGGGGTGCACTCAGCCTCGTGAGGCAAAACTCAGAAGATGATGATGATGATGATGATAATTGTCGTTTTAAGGGGCCTAACAACTACAGACTTACAAACCAGAAGAGGAAATGGTAAACTGAAATAAGAATAAGGGAAACAAAAGACAGGGGGAAAGGAAATGCCCTCAACCCTCGAAGAATAAGAATTAAGGGACTTGGAAGAAAGGAGCGCCCGGAAAGGTAAACAGGAGAGGGACCGCCCCAAAGGCCATGGAAGAAGGAGAAAAACCTGACACAGCTCAGTAAGTAGTTCCTACTTTTGCCGCCAAACGCCACCATCAACGACTACTAGTTGGTTACTAGATGCCACCGAAGTCGGCTCCTGGAGACAAACGTTGGAACCTAACAGCGTCAGTCAAATTCAAGCTATAATTTAGCTTGTCACGAGCGTAATTAGTGGAAGGTTCTTTTACATGCCATAAATATCTGACATGGGACCGCCGGCTTATTGAGGCATTTTAACGCTCATAAAAATCCGACGATTTCGGTCAGATTTGAACCCGCGTTCTTGGGCATAGAAGCTCAGCATGCTACCAACTACGCCACCGAAGCCGCTATAATAATAACTCTGGAAACTTTGCATTTCCCTGGAAGAAAACCATTCATCTTATGTTCTCTTTGTGAGGGTTTCCACACTATTCACTAGTTGTTGTTACTTAGCCTTGCCAGAAGAATTCCAAAGTCAGGGAAATTGTCTATTTGGGCTCTTCTACCGGTCTGGGCCCTAGGGCGGCAGCCCCGTTTGCCCCACCCTATCGTGGGTGGATGTCAACGTTCGCTCATGTAATCATATCCAGCTACAGTTGGTACCACTGCTGCGGCGGGCCTGCCCGAACACACTGCTGCCATCTAGCGCACGGCTCCTCATGCCGGAGAGCGTTGTTCTATTCCTCTCTGTGTTTCTTATTGTTAGTGACTGTCACCCCTGAGGGCGGGTTCGATACCCGGCTCTGCCAAGAAATGTAGTTCTTCTGTCAGGGCTGGAACAGGGTACACTACACTCATCCTCGCGAGGCAGAACTGAGAAGTGGTTTTCCAGGCAAATGTCGGGATGGTTGCCACGGCTGGCTCCTTCTCAATCCTATTCAGTTACAAGTACACATACTTCTATAGACACCACATTAACATAGGTTATCAAACAAACCCTAAACACGAAGTTGCAAAGTTCCTAGATGGAACACCAACCCACTAAGAAAGATCGTAGGCACTTCTAGCTTATTTTGATTTATAAAAAAAATAGGCTTATGAGATCACCGTTTGTCCGTGTGTGTGTGTCCCACCCTATTAACTTCTAAACGGCTGGAGCGAATTCAATGAAACTCGGTAAGGTCACAGCAGCGTTTTGGCCGACCACGACCGTACCCTACAAATTGTATTACGTCTCACCAATCCAACATGGCGGCTGTGTGAAGTATTTCACCGGCATTCAATATCTCCGAAACTATTACTCATTTCACCCTGAAATTTTGTACGGCGATAAAGGGAATTTCCAGAAGTTCACCTATGTGACTATCATTAACCTGTTAACTACAAAACTAACATGGCGGCCAAGCGAAGTTGAAACATTTAAATAGACTTTTCTCGCGATTTAACCATCCGAACGCAGTGAAACTTGGTACAGTAAATGTTTATATACATTGCAATGCACTGATGTCTAATTTAGTTCAATTATTTACATAACCTCAAGATGGCGGCTGTGCGAAATTTTAAAATTAAGTTTCTTTTTCTTGTGTCCTAATCATGCGATCGAAGTCAACGTTTGAATAATGAACCTACGCAATAATCGTCATCTAATAGTACATAACTCTATGGACTACATATATAAAAATCCAGCATGGCGACCATCCGAAATATTTAGACGTTTGACAATATCTACTAATCTGTGACATCAATCAAACTGACATTTCGTATGTTGATAGAGGCTATTAACGTAAGTTCACCTATGGAACTTTCAATGGCCTGGTGAGGACAAATCCAACATGGCGGCGACGCGAAATTAAATATTTAAATGGACGTCTCTCTCGATTTAACCATCCAAGCGCAGTGAATCTTGGTACGGTAAATACTTATACAAAGTTTAATCCACTGAGATCTAATTTATTTCAATTGATTTTATTACCGCAAGATGGTGGCTGTGCGAAATTTTAAAATCTCGTTTTTATTATTTCTTGTGTCCTGATCATGCGATTGAAGTTTGAATAATACACCTACACAATAATCTTCATGTAATAGTACATAACTCTAAGTCTTACATATAGTCTATAAATATCCAACATGACAGCCATCCAAAATATTTAGACGGTTCTCAGTATTAACGAATCTATTTCAGCAATCAAACTGAAATCTCGTTTGTTGATAGAGGCAATTAATATAAGTAGGATCTATGAAAATAGGCTGCATAGTTCTTCACGGAACTGCTTGTTTAAAGTTTGCTTCAATTATTCACTGACGGAAGCTGCTTCCCTCCCACCAGAGTGGACTGGCTTCGTCAGTCATTGGCCTTTAATAATAATGAAAAAAATCCACAGCCTGCTTCCAGTCCCCGACCGGGTCAGGAATGGAATGAATGAAGCCCCCATCTAGCGGCGAGGATATGAACTGTGCCGGCTGCCGAGGCCTGACGCACTCCTCTGAGGCAATGATTAAATGAATGACAGATGAAATGAAATAATGATAGTGGAGAGAGTTGCTGGAATGAAATTTTGACAGGGAAAACCGGAATACCCGGAGAAAAACCTGTCTGCCTCCGTTTTGTCCAGCACAGATCTCACATGGAGTGACCGGGATTTGAACCACGGACCCAGTGGTGAGGGGCCGGCGTGCTGCCGCCTGAGCCACGGAGGCTTCTTCCTTTAATAATAATAATAATAATAATAATAATAATAATAATAATAATAATAATAATGTTAAAGGGGTCCCAGGAATAAACCTGGGAGGAGTCATTGTGACTCGGGCAAATGGGAGTGAAATGCGTCGTTGCTAACATCTGCAACATGAACCTATTGGATTCAGCAAGAGAATCCAACTTAGCCTCTTTCACTCCAACTCCAGCACGTAACCTACACGAGGTGCCCCTGTTAAGTCGAGCAACCCAGTGGAAGGTTGGGTAACCAATCCCAGCGGGAAGCTGGGTCGACGAACCGATCAGTGCTGGGGGACTCCCAGGCTTGAAGCCTTGGTAGTATAGAGAAGCCAGAAAACACCTTGAGGCAACCTCTAGGGCTAACAACCTTAGTTGCAACATGGATGCGTATGCGTCCAAAACAACTCAAGTCAAGTGAGCATGATGGCAAAACATTTCAACATTTCTTTTACCCCAGGGGGTAAGTCTTCGGATAAATCCCTCGTCGTGAAACCTGCGACGCACGAGTCTCATTCGGATTCTGGGGGAGACTCGACATCATGCGAGAGACGAGTCGGAGCGTCTCGGTGTATCCCAACCAGTCAGAAACTCAGAACCAAATCAAAAACCTTTCTAGCAACGTTCAACATTAACACCCTTACACAAATTGGCAAACTGAAAACTCTCACCGACGCACTACATGAAAATCAGATATGTATCATTGCCCTACAAGAAACACGTTACCCAGACGAAGAGACTTTCGAATCTGAAGGTTACCGTTTTTTTCAAGAGCAGAGCTCAAAAGAGGGTCCTCAATGGATCTGTGATGCTTGGAACAGCGTTTGCTGTGAGAACCAGAATCCTGAAGTCGCTCGCAAATTTTGAGCCAGTTAATGACCGATTATCCATATTAACAATCAAATGCGCCAACAAAACCTACAGCCTAGTTAACGCACATGCCCCCACAAATGACAAGAACAGATCTGACCCGGACGAAGTGGATAACTTTTGGGACCTACTGGATGAAAAGCTCACCAAAATTCCTAAACACCATGTTAAACTTCTTATGGGGGACTTCAATGCTCAACTTGGTCGAGAACACAAGTATAGGAAAATCATTGGAAACTATCCTGCCCACAAAAGAACCAATCAAAATGGTGAGAGATTGGTCTCCATTTGAGAAAACCATAACTTGCAGATCATGTCGACACACTTTCGCCATCTTCCCAGAAAGCAGACAACATGGCGATCTCCTGTCGACGCCATCGGAGAGTTTCAAATGGATCACGTCGCAATCTCTCGGAAAAACAGTCCTGAGATTATGAATGTTAAGGTTAAAAAAGGCATAAACGTGGCTTCAGACCACTATATGTCCATAATTAAATTCAAACCGGTCCCTTCAAACACCAACAATACGCCCAAACAAATTATTCGCTTCGACACTGATAAACTCAAACAGAATGTAACCGAGTTCCAGGAAAAGGCTCGACAAATCGACTGTGACTTTAACAACACAAAAAACCGCCTGATCGAGGCTGCCAAGGAAATTGCTGAAATTAAAAGAAGCAAGAAACATGCCTGGTGGAATGATACATGTGTTTCAGTTCTCAAGAAAAGGCTCGATGCATGGAAACAATATTACTCAACAAAATCGCAAACTGATTGGGAAACCTACAAAGCCCAACGAGCCCAGACAGCTAAAGTGATCCGAGCTGAGGAACGTAAATATGAAAAGTCACTTATTGAGAAGATCGACCAAGACTTTAAAAGAAACAACACCAGAGAGTACTACGGAACGTTCAAAAGGAAACTTACGGGTTATAAACCTCCGTCATTATGCTTTCAGCGAAAGGACGGTACACTGGCGACCTCAAATGAAGAAAATTGTACCATCCTAGCTGACTACTTCAAGAATTTACTAAATTGCGTTCAACCCAAAAATCCCATCAAGACCGAGGAACCCATTCGCAGATGCCCAGAATCAAGACCACCCAACAAAGACGAAATCAAGCGTCACATTGCTCGACTAAAAAACAACAAAGCGCCCGGGGAAGACTCTGTAGTTGCAGAATTTTGGAAATATGCTCCCGAAGAAGCAGTTGAAATCTTGCAGAAGCAAATAGAACAAATTTGGAAAAATGAAATTCTACCAGAAGATTGGAAAACGGCCTTGATCCATCCGTTACACAAGAAAGGCAGCATGAAAAACGTCAACAACTACAGACGAATATCCCTCCTACCGGTAACATACAAAATTCTCTCACTTGCTATCCTGGAGCGATTAGAAGCCGAAGTCGAGCATCAAATAGGAGAATACCAAGGGGGATTCAGAAAGGGTCCTTCAACTGCCGAACAGATCCATAACCTCAAAACGATCATTATATATTGCAATCTCAGGTCCAAATCGTACGTATCAGTCTTTGTAGACTTTAAGAAGGCTTACGATTCGATAGACCGCGAAGTTCTGTTGAACATCCTCAACGAATTCGGGGTTGACCTGAAACTGCTGGCATTAATTAGAGCCACCCTAACTGAAACAAAATCCAAAGTAAAGTTCCTGGGATGTCTGTCGGATTCCTTTGAGGTCAAAACGGGAGTCAGACAAGGTGACGGGCTCTCTTCAATGCTTTTCAACTGCGTCCTCGAAAAAGTCATTCGGACCTGGCGAACAAAATTATTAGAAACTGAGTATAGCCCTCTGAGAATGGGAGCAAAATCCAAGGGGATCATAGTCGACTGTCTAGCATTCGCTGATGACATCGCCATTCTGTCGAACGACGTAGAAACTGCTAGGATGCAAATCAACCTTTTAAAAGAAATCGCCGAACAAACTGGCTTGCAGATATCATTCGAAAAAACAGAAGTAATGACTAACATCAAAGACGCCCCAGCAAAACTGCAGACAAAATACGGAAAGATCAAGAGTGGAAAAATTTAAGTACTTGGGAGAGATCATCATGAAAAGTGGACTGGACAAAGAAGCACTCAAGGAACGAGTACGCAAACTCGAAATAGCTTATCAAACATCGCGCTCAATATACAACAAAAAATGCCTGTCCAAAAATACTAAACTACGTCATTTTGAAACTGTTCTGAAGCCAGTAGTTATGTATGCAGCCGAAACCCTATCCCTAAATGCTAATAAAGGACTCCTTGAAGAACTGGAGAAAAAAGAGCGCAAAATCGTCAGAGGTATAATGGGATCAAATTACAAGAATGGTATCCACTATAAAAAAAACCAACAAAGAAGTCTACAGTGAAATAGAGAAAATTTCAGAATCGATCCGTAAAAGGCGGGCACGGTATTACGATCATCTCAAACGAATGGACGGAAACAGGCTGACTAAACAGATTTTTCATTTCTTTGACTTCAAACCCAAAACCACAATGCCCTGGTTTATGAATACCAAAGACGACCTCAAAATACTGCATCTAAAACCCGACGACGCCTTCAATAGAGATCTCTTCCGAAAAAAGATACTGACTAATGGGCTAACCCGAGACGAGACATCGAGCCCGAAAAGAAGATAAGGTACCACTTGGACAGCGGAGCGCAAGATGGCCCACTCACAGAGAATGAGGGAATTCTGGGCTCAGAGGAAAGCGAAATAAATTGCCAAGTGTAGCAAGACTTAACGTGGTCCTAGATGGCCTCAACGAATTATATATATAATGTTAAAATGCATTCAGGTACTGCGCATGTGTTTGATTGCGGTGGCATATAGTAGCCAAGTTCACAGCTAGGTGTCGTTGACGGTAGCGTTTGGTAGCTAAAGTAGGAACTACTTGAAATTGATCGTCTGCAATCCTTCTGCCTGAAATACAGATAACCCACACTAATACAGCCATCACAATTAACACCGGTTATCACATCAGACAGATTCTACACACACCCAAAGTACACGGGGCTACATGACCGCGTTATCGCAGCCCCTAAAATGAGGAACCAACCAACGATTTTGGGAAAATATAATAATTAAGGTGCTCAAAAACAAAGGTTTTGTTGTTGCTGCTTGGGGATGAGAGAGACATTTTATTTCAGTTGGAAAATCACCCTTACGGAAGTATGCTTTAAGGGTCATCAGTTGCACCCGTTTGCTTCTGAACGCCTGCACTCTAAACATTAATGGTTGGTTGGTTGGTTCCTCAGTTTAGGGACTGCGACAACGCAGTCATGTAGCCCCGTGTACTTTGGGTGTATGTAGAATCTGTCTGATAACCGGAGTTAATTGTGATGACTGTATTAGTGTGTGTTATCTGTTTCTTAATTCAAGTAAGGACTGCAACTTTGAATTTTTCAAATAGTTCCTACTTTTGCCGCCAAACGCCACCGTCAACGACTACTAGGCCTAGTTCAGAACTTAACTACTAGACGCCACCGCAGTCGGCTCTTGGCAACGAACGTAGAAACCTAAGAGCGTTGTTTACATTCTTAACCTATACAATTTAGATTCACACAGGTGTAATTAGTGGAAGGTTCTTTAACATGCCATAAATCTATGACCGCCGGCTTTACTTCCCCTCCGAAGGAAGGCATACTGAGGGATTGTTAACGCTCCTAAAAAATCCGACGGCTTCGGCCGGGTTTGAACCCGCTATCTTGGGCATAGAAGCTCAGCATGCTACCGACTACGCCAACGAAGCCGTCTCTATACATTAATAATTGTTCGATTTGAGGTAGGACGGAACAGGGAAGGTTGACCGGTATAATTACGGTGTGCGACCTACTCAACAATTCTTAATTACAGAAACTAGTGAAAGTTGTAAAATATCGCAGTCCTTTTTTATACTCTTGTTAATTGAGGCCTTCTTTTGAACATATCTCATACCAGTCCTGTCCTGCCGTCAAATGACGTCATCACGGCCAACGTGGCCATGGAGCGCTAAGCAAGTCCTTCTGTGACGAAATAAACAGCTATTGTTGTCCAGAGAGTAAAGAATACAGCGAGCTGTTCTAATTTGAGGTTAGTGTAAGATGGCTCTTTCTACAAAGTTATATCGCTCTTTCGGTCCCGATCAATATCATGGTGTCCACAGGCAGGAAAAGTCAGGAATTTTGTTTTTGGTCAGGAAAAGTCAGGAAAAATGTGAAAAAAATGGCCTGAGTCAGGAAAAAATGGTGAAAAGTATTAGAAAGTGAGGAATTTTATATTAACCATACAGTATTTTGTGTTTTACAGCCATATTTTGATGTTACTAGTTCAACTAATCTCTGACACTCGCATCACAAAGAAAGGTTTATGATGCAATCCGTACATAATGTACCCATTTCTCAAAAAATGATTTTGTCAGAGATGGGGGCTAGACAGCGCTATGAAAATGGTTTACAAGTTAAGAGAGAGAGAGTATGAAAGAACATGTAAACTGACATCGGAGATTTAAAAACTAGAAGATGAGAGGGAAAAATTAAGATTAATGTCTCAATATAAAGAAGAGGACATTAAAAGAACAATTCAGCTGTTGGAAAAACACAAGAAAGAATTGTGAGATGCCCAAGTCAAGTGATAGTTTAAGATTAGAAAGGTTTTTTAAGATTGAAAAAAAACTTATTTTATAGTATTAAGGTTGTGTGAATTCACTATAGTTTAGGTTATTAAGTACTATTATAATTTAGTTTAGTTTCTATTTTAAAGAGGCGAGCGTTGGGCAGCTATGGGGTCGGTGGAGGCTGCTAATAAAAAAAGAAATATATAAGCCTATTTGTTTGCTCAATAAACCTTTCTTCCAATGTTACAATGACTTCACGAGTCAGGAATTTTGTTGAAAAATGGTCAGGAAAAGTCAGGAAAATTGACATTGAAAATTCCGTGGACACCATGAAAATTGTATGCGATTTCAAGTTTCACAAATAAGATGAAGCGTACGATATTTTGTATGTGGAAGTAGCCAAATTGTAGTACAAATGGCTTCAGACTATTGAGTATTGGCGAGACGGGTCCCTGCATTCTTTACTTCCTCGGGACGATCGGGACCATTATACAAACGACCGATAGGCAAATTTGCCGAACTCTTATTATATATGGTTGTGGTTAATTCATTTAACTGGCTTGGGACAATATGGTCATCATTCCAGGGTGTTGAGCTTGTCAGATAACCTGTGTTTCTGTGTGGCACAAAGAACTTGAAATATTCATATGCAAAACTAGACCGTGACTTATAATGATTTTGACGCCAAAGGTTTCCGAGAATACAACAGAACATAACGTCCGCTAAATCTACTCACAAATATCACAAATAAAGAATATACAGTGTGGTCCACCCGCCCCTTATTATTTAGTTTTATGAAACCAAACTAACATTGCATTTCTCCCGATGGTCGATATTGCTCTGCTCTCTAACTGTGTGACAGCAATGTAATTGGGTCATGGGTCTAGCAAAGAAAAACCGACCTTAAACTTTTCCCCGCCAAATACTATGGCCCATTCTACTAACATATGACTTACTGCTCCTTGAAATAACACACACGTAATACGATCGAATTAATAGCTTACGCCACGTGATCTGTAATAGTAGAAAGTTAAATCAACACCATAAACCGTGATTGAAGACTCTGAGATGGACTTAAACGTTTGAGGTGGGAAGGCTACAGTAACTAAAGCACGTTTAGCGCGCGATATCTACCATGTGTTGGTGGCTGAGAGGGTTAAAGCCTGACCGTACTTGGTGGGCGCGAACGGGTAGAATGCTGCTTCTAATCCTGTAGCAGGCGTACTTCTTTGAAAGAAAGCCCACATTCCATTTTAGTCGGGATGTAACTACATTGCCACATTTATTGCCTTACGACGACGTATTTTTGTGACGAGTACGTTGAATTTTGATGATTTATAAAGAGAATACGATCGAATTGGTACGTTATGCCACGTGACCTGTAATGGCAGAAAATTAAAAAACTGGCATGAATATTAACATAACATATCGAAGTGTTGCTCCGGAGGTCCGGGTTCGATTCCCAGCTCTGCCAAGAAATATAACACTTGTCTGATAGCTGAAATTGGGTACACGTAGCCTCGTGAAGCAAATATGAGAAGAAGTGGGTTCGATTCCCACCTCAGCCACCCTGGAAATGGTTTTCCGTGGTTTACCACTTCTACTCCAGCCAAATTCCGGGACGGATTCTATCTTAAGGCCACGGCCGCCTCCTTCCCAATTCTTAATTGCAAATACACACATCATTACAAGCCCGCAATAACTCGGGTTATCAGACAAATTCTACACACACATCCAAGTAAACGGGGCTAAATGACCGCGATATTCTAGCCCCTCAAATTAAACAAAACAACAACATATCGCAGGATATTCTGATCGCCAGTGCTTGCATCGAATTATACGTATTCCTTAGAAATTCCCATTGTATTGTATGTCTGTCTGTGTGTGTGTGTCTATGTGTGTGTGAGTGTGTGTACTCTGAATGTCTGCCCCCCGCCCCCCTATCAATTCGATCACGGTGAAACCGAATTGAACGATATTTGGTACAGAGGTAGAACTAGCAAAGGGCACCTCAGTGTCATGTTTTATATTGCCGCCATATTGACGGAAACGTAATGGCGGCCACCCAAATGTTCAAAGCTTAAATAAAATTACAAATAACCTAATCATCCGATCTCTACCAAATTTTGCAACAACATATATTTATATGGCCAGCGTCCTTTGACTAAACTACAAGGTAATCAGCCCACTAGTTTGCAGATGGTGGCCATGTATGTGTGGAAATCGATTCCCCCTATTATTTCAAACACGGTGAAACCGAATTGAACGATATTTGGTACAGAGTTAGCACTAGCAAATGACACCTCAGTGTCATGTTTTATATCACCGCCATCTTGATGGAAACGTAATGGCGGCCTCCCAAATGTTAAAAGCTTAAATAAATTACGACTAACCTGATAATCTGATCTCTACCAAATTTTTCAACAACATACCTTTATTTGGGAAGCATATTTTGACCAAACTACAAGATCATCAGCCAAGCAATTTGCATATGGTGGCCATATATGTGTGCAAATCGATTCCCCTATCAATTCAAACACGGTGAAACCGAATTGAACGAAATTTGGTACAGAGGTAGCACTAGCGTAGAACACGTCAGTGCCATGTTTTATATCGCCACCATCTTGACGGAAACGTAATGGTGGCCACCCAAATGTTCCAAGCTTAAATCATATTACGACTAACTTAATCATTTGATCTCTACCAAATTTTGTAACAACATATACTTGTATGGCGAGCGTCGTTTGACTGAACTACAAGGTCATCAGCCCATTAGTTTGCAGATGGCGGCCATGTATGTGTGCAAATTGATTCCCCCTATCAATTCAAACACGGTGAGACCGAATTGAACAAAATTTGGTACAGAGGTAGCACTAGGAAAGGGCACTCTAGTGTCATGTTTTATATCGCCGCCATCTTGATGAAAACGTAATGGCGGCCATCCTAATGTTAAAAACTTGAATCAAATTACGACCAACCTAATAATTTGATCTCTACCAAATTTTTCAACAACATACCTTCTTGTGGGAAGCATATTTTAACTGAACTACAAGGCCATTAGCCCAATAGTTTGCAGATAACGGCCATGTATGTGTGCAAATCGATTTCCCATATCAATTTTAAAACAGCGAAACCGAATTGAATGTTTTTTTTTTTTTTTTTTTACAGAGATAGCACTAGCAAAAGGCGCATCATATTCATGTATAATATCCGTATAGCACGTTGTATTTCAAGAAGCTACTACAACCAACAATCAATTATAATCCTTGAAAAGGACAAAGAGTTGTAACAATACCCATGCATTTAGGAGAAAGTAGGCTATACGTTCTTTACCGAACATCTTGTTTTGTTATTAAATTTTAACGAAAAGTCTTAGCATATCTTTAGGCCCGTATCACACGGCACTCGCTGGCAAGGAAGCTGCTGTGATCGCTGGTACAAAATCCTGTAATTCTGTTCTCTTCGTCAGTACTCCTGCTTGTATGACCGAAGTGTATCACACGCTAGCATTTTGTACGCTAAGTTGTATGAAATAAAACCGAAGGGCTGTCGTTTGAGGGCATTATTTGCAGTTCTTTCGCCTTATTAATGCAAAGCAGTCGTGAAACTTGCCTTAAGTAAGTTAGAAAACAATTCCAGGAACTGAATGAAAGCATTCCAATCAATATTTATGATCTAACTGTAATAATTGAATATTTTACCATACGTGTTAATAAGAAGCGCAACAAAATCCTCGGGAGTGTGTTGGTAATGTGTGCAAATGTTACTGCGCTCGCTCGCTCTTTCGAAGATCCCGGGTTCAAGACTATCCAACGGCAGAATTTTAAAATTCTATTAAACTATTTTATTACACCCTCCCTACCTCGTACCGCAAGATTTCAACTTGGTTTTGTTCACATTATCTACGAAGAGGATAGGGAGAGCTATTTTCTTGTCTCATTTAAATGGTTATTTTTCCTAAATACTGTTCAAAACCATGGATGGATACTATTCGTTATAATTATTAATTTTTAGTTGATTTTACCCTCCAGGTTAGGTTTTCCCACGGACTCAGCGAGGGATCCCATCATTACCACCTCTACGGGCAGTGTCCTGGAGCTTGAAACATCTTGTCTGCGGGATACAACTGGGGTGGTGGAATCAGCACCTCGCCCAGGCGGCCTCACCTGCAAAGTGAACAGGGTCCTCTTGAGGGATGGGAAGGGAGGGGACGATCGGGAGGGATAGGCAAGGAAGAGGGAAGGAGGCGGCCGTTGCCGTACGGTAGGTAACATCTCGGTATTTGCCCGAAGGCGAAGTGGGAAACCACGGAAAACCACTTTGAGGATGGCTGAGGTGGGAATCGAACCACCTCTACTCATTTGGACCACCCGAGGCTGAGTAGACCCCGTCCCAGTCCTCATACCTCGCTTCAAATTTCGTGGCAGAGCCGGAATCGAACCCAGGACGTCCGGGTTGGCAGCTAATCACGCTGACTACTACGCAACGGAGGAGACTCTATTCGTGATAATTAGAATTTGTATAGTTCAATATTTACCTCAGAATCATAATATGACACGTGGTTCGGCCACTGTCTTGGCAAACCAGTTTTTGTGTTTCCCCATTTGTTTCCACTCTGTGTGGTTGTACATATCTGTATTATTTGTCTTCATTGCATTTATTCATTGTCAGGTTGGTTTTGTTTATGTTGATTGGTTGTCGTGATTTATTTGTTTTGATTGCATGTAGTATTCCCACTGCCGTGTTTCCAGTAGGATATTTTGGCTTAGAAGGTAATTTTGTATTCTTAAGTTGGCCACATTGATTCATCTTTTACTTGTTTTTGAACTCTTTACTGTGATTGGCTGCTTTCGGCCTATCAGAGGCCTCTTACTTGTTTTTAAACTCTCTACTGTGATTGGCTGCTTCCAGCCTATCAGAGGCCTCCTTGCTGCTTGTAGCGACCAATCACGCGTTTCTTCTTCGTTGTTCTCTAAGTGTGTAGCCATGACAATGCTGTGCTTCAACGCTGGTTGTGATATCAACAAATATCCAGCTAATCATTTCTATAATTGGTGCTATCTTCATAGTAACCGTGTTTAGCAATCATGTCCTATGCACATGATTCATATTTTGTTTTGGCAGTGACATTACGGTGATTTTCGATCTCATCATCACCATGCTTGATGTTGCTACGCGCCATGTCGACGAATTCTTCAATCCGCGGCGTCGGATAGTTTGTTGTAATGTGTTTACTTCTATCTTCATTTACTGCCTAACAATTTGTCTTCACGCGTATGAATAATGATGATGCTTCGTGTGATAAGTAATTCATCGTGTCTGGAAGCATGTTACAAGGCCAGGCATCATCACTAAATGGAGGTTAACGCTAGGCTAAACTGCTTTACTATTGTGACAATACCGTGCGATTGGCATATCCCGGTATTTGTATGATAGCAACTACTTTGACTTTCTGCAACATCACTGGAATGGAGGTTGACGCTGGGCTTAACTACCTTACTATTGTGACAATACCGTGCGATTGGCATATCCCGGTATTTGTATGATAGCAACTACGTTGACTTTCTGCAACATCACTGGAATGGAAGTTGACGCTGGGCTTAACTACTTTACTATTGTGACAATACCGTGCGATTGGCATATCCCGGTATTTGTATGATAGCAACTACTTTGACTTTCTGCAACATCACTGGAATGGAGGTTGTCGCTGGGCTTAACTACCTTACTATTGTGACAATACCGTGCGATTGGCATATCCCGGTATTTGTATGACAGCAACTACTTTGACTTCCTGCGTTTCACACATAATTTGTTTTATTAACAATTCATTTTTTGGGCTTACAGTATCGGCGCATCACTGTAAGTCAGTCCTGGTTCGACGACACATTCTCGTTCCATGCGACCTGTTTTTTCATTATTTGTTGCAACTCCACTTGTGTTGCATATTTAAATTATATCATTCTTTGGAACCGCCGTGTATTGCATGCCGTTCTATGATGTACTGATCTGCAGCTACGTTCAAGACAATATGTGTGTTTTAGGCTCAAGACTTAACGTGTGTTAAATCCTTGCGGGTGTTTCTTCAATTGTGTAAATTTGTGCTAGTGTTTCTCATATGTTTATGTGCCACCTTTGAATATTTGTTTTATGTGCCACCTATTTGATAATATATCTTATTATTAGTTAGTGGTGGTGTCGTGTCCTTTATGCCTTCCTGGACTTCCTTATTTGATGACAATAATATTGTCTGGTCCTCCACATGTTTGCTAAATTGTTATGCGACCTTTTTATAAAGTCAACTCTTTTATCATTACATCTTTATCTAATGCTTTGGCCAATAAACCTTTATACATTGTCCACTATTACCAGAATACTCTTGGTGGGTTGTTGACTACCCGCATTGGCCATTACATTGTTTGGTCCTCTCCGGCCCGGATATTGAGCTGTTTACTACTTTGAATGAATTATTAAGCATTGTTTTGGCCATGTTGGGCCCTTGTTTCTTGCTATTTCACCAGGAAGGCCATAAATTTAACATTGTATACGTTCCCATTAACTTCCCAAGTACACAATACAGTATTCTATGTTCAGATGTTTGTTAACAACTTAATCGAGACCATTGTCTCAGTGTTTATTTTTTGTGTTAGTTAGTTGGTTGTGTTAGTTAGGTGTGCAACTCTGGTAATTACATCTAGGCGGGCAATCCTAAAGTCATTATGGATGATGCCCAAAAACGACTTTTAGTTAGGAAGCGTGCAGTCGCTAAGGGCATGCTTACCTCACAAGAAAAGGTAATTAGCAACTTTCAGGACATTACAGAAGAGCAATATCAAATGTTAGTGTTACGCAAACACAAATGCGAGGAAATTTATGAACAATATAACGAAGCGCAAGTCGCTTTAGAGGATATTACAGACAATATCGACGAAGAAATAGCCGAACGTTGTGACTTCGAAGATAAATATTTTGAGTTGATGGTTAAAATTAAACTACATTGTGACAATTTCAATTAATCCAACACTACAGACAGTGATAACCCTTTGAATAATTTGCAGAGTGCACAATTTCCTACTGCTAACGTAGCTGCAGCGCATATAAAGTTGCCTGAAATTCAAATTCCGCAGTTCAGTGGCGACTTCACAGACTGGTTGAATTTCAGAGATAGCTTCGAGGCCATAGTAATTGATAACCATGCTCTGTCTGATATTGTTAAGTTCTACTACCTTAATTCTAGTCTTAGTGGTGAGGCCAAACTCCTCTTAAAGAACATTACTGTGTCAGATGATAACTTTATGGTTGCATGGAACTTGCTGACAACTCGATACAATAACATTAGGCTCATAGCGCACAATCATGTTACCAAGCTTTTCAAGCCCCCCGCATACGGTAATGGTTCAGTGTCCTTGCGTGCCATCATCGACCACTTTGTTTCTCATGTCATTGCGTTAGAAGCTTTGGACTTTAACGGGGTTCCCCTTCAAGACCTGTTATTGTCACATTTTATATTGGAGCTACTAGATAATGATAGCATCCGTGAATGGGAGAATCATGTTGATTCTGGGAGAATTCCCACTCTCCAGGACTTGGTTAGCTTCTTAGAGAAAAAATGCAAGGTACTGGAAATAACTGAAAGGAATGTGTCCAGGCCTGCATTACATACTGCTGTAACCAAACTTAAAGCTGAAGGTCATTCGCCTCAGAAACCCATGTTAACTACTACCAAATCTCGTTGTACATATTGTAGGAGCATTGATCACCAATTGTCGAAATGTGGTACCTTTATTAAACTTTCGTCCACAGCCAAATGGGATTTTGTCAGGTCTCGAAAATTGTGTTATAATTGTTTGCGTAATTTCGAGCCTAATCATCAATGTTCGAAGTACTCTTGTAACACTTGTTCCCGAAAACACCACACTCTTCTTCACTATGAACCCTCCAGTGGCACTAGTAATGATGCTTCTCAAGCTCATGCTAACGTGGTAAACACTAGTTGCAGTAACGTCGCTCGTGACAATCAATTTTCAAGGACGTTATTGCCCACTGCCAAGTTGAATATATTAGCTGGCAATGGCTTACGTGTACCTGTCACTGCACTACTTGACTCTGCATCAGATTGTAACTTAATTTCGTCACACTTAACTAAGAAATTAAGACTCCACACCAAACCTATGAAGGTACACATTCACGGTGTTGGTCAAAATCAAAGCACTGCTACTGTTGTTGCTGATGTGAACGTTTTTGCCTGTGCTACTAATTGGTCTGCTAAGCTTGAATGTCTCGTGGTTCCCAATATTGCACTTGAGCTACCCGCTGCTGGTTTCGATACCTCTGAATGGAACATTCCATCACATATTGATTTAGCTGATCCTGATTTCAATTGCACTAAATCTATTGATCTTGTTCTTGGTGCAGAATATTTCTTTGACCTGTTATGTCCTGGTAAAATCATACCAGTTGGTGATTTGCCCATCATTCAAAATACCTCTGTGGGTTGGGTGTTTTCTGGGAAGCAGCCCAGTGCAAGCACCTCGCAACCATCGCACGTGGTATCAGCACTTACACTCTCACGCCCTCATGTAGAACAACAGCTGGAAGCGTTTTGGAACGTTGAAGAAGTTGAAACCCCAGTGTTGTCTGTTGACGAATCCATATGTGAAGAACACTTTGTTGCTACTACCACTCGCAAAGACGATGGTAGATTTGTGGTTAGACTCCCTCGCAAGGTAGACTCGGAGCCTCTAGGTGCCTCTCGCTACGCTACACTAAATCGTTTTCACTCTCTCGAAAGACGTTTGGCTCGTAACCCTGAGTTAAGGTTAGAATACACTGAATTCATGCATGAATATCTAGCCTTAAACCATATGCAAGTCGCCCCCCACCCGACTGATGGTGAAGTTTACTACATTCCCCATCATCCTGTTTTCAAGCCGCACAGTACTTCTACAAAGCTCAGAGTGGTATTTGATGCTTCGATGGTTACTACGTCTGGGTGCTCCCTTAATGATACTTTGTTGGTGGGCCCTGTAATTCAGCAGGACTTGTTCTCTATTTTGCTTCGGTTCCGTACTCACTTGATAGCGTTTGCAGCTGATCTGAGTAAAATGTACAGACAGATTCTTGTAGATCACAAAGATCGTGACTTACAGAGAATATTTTGGAGAGACTCTCCTTCAGACCCAATAGTAGAATATCAATTAAACACCGTTACATATGGT
Organism: Meconema thalassinum; assembly: GCA_946902985.2. Classification (NCBI taxonomy): domain Eukaryota; kingdom Metazoa; phylum Arthropoda; class Insecta; order Orthoptera; family Tettigoniidae; genus Meconema; species Meconema thalassinum. Next base: position 5,817,986 of record OX336396.1, read on the forward strand.
ACTGCCCCAGCTTCCTTCTTAGCCACTCGTGTGCTAAAGGAGCTCGCCCTCACTGATGGCACAGCCTTTCCAGCTGCCACTCAGATTGTTTTAAACGACTTCTATGTTGATGATTGTATCTCGGGATGTGATTCCGAGCATGACGCACTCATTCTGTATGATGAATTGACCCTTCTTTTGAGATTAGGTGGTTTTGAACTGTGTAAGTGGAGTTCAAACTCCATGACTCTAATAGATAACATTCCTCTTGTTCATCAAGAGAAACAACAACTCCGTAGTTTCGGCGATGGTGAAGAAACAGTCGCCAGAACGCTAGGACTTTATTGGCAACCTATCGATGACTTGTTGCGGATTCAGTCACCTATCGTGAACTGTGACACTTCAATTACCTTTACTAAGCGTTCATTTTTGTCCATTGTTGCCTCTATCTTTGACCCTTTGGGTTTAGTGTCACCTATTGTGGTTGCTTGTAAGATTCTCTTCCAAGATTTGTGGATTCACAAACTCGGTTGGGATGACCCCCTTCCAAAGGAAATCGCGCAAGCTTGGCTGAATGTTTATAGCAATTTACCTGCGATTTCTGAGATTTCTACTCCACGTTTGATTAAGCCTGCTTCAGAAATCAAATCTATGCAACTTCATGGCTTTTGCGACAGCAGTCAGCAGGCCTATGGAGCTTGTCTCTATTTATTGTCAATTGATACCTACGGCGTCGTCACTGTTGCACTTGTGTGCGCTAAGTCGAAGGTTGCTCCTCTTAAACAGTTGTCTTTGCCCAGACTTGAGTTATGTGGTGCACTTTTGCTTTCCAAATTAATTGCAAAGGTGCAACCCGCTTTGAACTTGCCTATTGAATCCGTCTATTGTTGGACAGATTCCACTATTGTTTTGTCTTGGTTGGCTTCGCCCCCCTCAAAATGGAAAACCTTTGTAGCCAATAGAGTTTCTGAAACACAAAGGCTTACTGTTCACTGCGCCTGGAAACATGTCTCTTCCCGTGACAATCCAGCCGACATAATTTCCCGAGGCTGTATGCCCTCAGAATTGAAAAATAATCAGCTATGGTGGCATGGTCCAGCATGGTTGAAGGCCTTTACAAGCTCCAGTACTTCAGATATCTTTGACACTCCTGTGTCTGAATTGCCTGAGTGTAGAATTTCGTGCGCAAATGTATCTAAACCTGTTGACATTGATTTTTTAAACAATTTTTCTTCCTACACGAGATTGTTGAGGGTCATAGCCTACTGTATTAGGTTTTTCTCTAATTGTAGAAATACCACTAGGATCAGTGGTCCACTCACTGCCATTGAAATTGATGTTGCACTACTTACATGTGTGAAAATGATTCAAGCTCAGTGCTACTCTACTGAACTTACTGCTCTAATGAAGAATGAGCAAGTGCCATCCACTTCCACCATCAGCAATTTGCACCCTTTGCTTCACTCTGATGGCACTATTCGTGTGGGAGGCCGTTTGGAATTGGCCGACCTTCCATTTGATACAAAACACCAGATGCTTTTGCCCAATGACCATCATTTCACTAAAGTCCTGGTCAGACATACCCATTTAAAGTTGCTTCATGCCGGGGTCCAGGTTGTGATTGCGACTATCCGACAACGCTTCTGGATACCGTCACTACGAAAACTTGTTCGTAGCCTATCTCGCTCTTGTGTTACTTGCGTGCGCTACGCTGCACGTCCTTCTGAACAGTTAATGGGTCAACTCCCAGCTGTTCGCCTCCATCAAACCTTTCCCTTTAATCACGTTGGTGTTGATTACTGTGGTCCATTCACTATCAGGTACGGTGGCCCCAGGTCAAAGGTCTCGACTAAGGCATACATCGCAATGTTCGTTTGTATGGTTACGAAGGCTGTGCACACTGAGGTCGTCACTTCCCTCTCCAGTCATGCTTTCGTTGTAGCCTTTACTCGCTTCTGCAGTAGAAGGGGCGTTCCCGCTCAAGTGTATTCCGACAATGGTACCAACTTTCAAGGCGCACAGTCTGACCTTGCTGATCTTGGTTCGTTGCTCTCCTCTGCAGATTTTCAATCTGTTGTTCAAGATTCTACCTCATCGCTACTAATTCAGTGGCACTTCATTCCTCCTAGTTCTCCGCATTTTGGTGGAATATGGGAGGCAAACATCAAATCTTTGAAATCTCATTTAATAAGAATCATGAAGGCTCAAGTACTTACGTATGAAGAATTGACCACTCTCGTGGTGCAAATTGAAGCCATTCTAAGTTCTAGACCCATTTCGCCTATGACTGAGGATCCTACTGACTTGTGCTATCTCTCGCCAGGTCACTTTCTTGTTGGACGACCTTAGAATGCCTTGCCCATTCCTGACGCTTCTGAAGTGCCCATCAATAGGTTGTCTAGATGGCAATTACTTCAACAGATTATGACTTCATTGTGGCGTAAATGGTCCACAGATCATTTACTCTCCCTTCAACAACGTCGCAAGTGGAACCGTATGTCTCCTAACCTCAAGGTTGGCACGCTTGTGCTTATTATGGACGACAATGTTTCTCCTACTTACTGGCGACTTGGACGTATTCTTGAGGTTCATTGTGGTAAGGACGGCCTAGCTCGTGTGGTCTCTCTACATACCACCTCTGGACTCTTGAAACGTCCCATCGTCAAGGTGTCTCCCTTGTTGCCGCAGAACTAAACACTCTTGTATTTTCATAAACAACCTGCCTGTTGTTTCTGTGCGGGCAATATGGTTCGGCCACTGTCTTGGCAAACCAGTTTTTGTGTTTCCCCATTTGTTTCCACTCTGTGTGGTTGTACATATCTGTATTATTTGTCTTCATTGCATTTATTCATTGTCAGGTTGGTTTTGTTTATGTTGATTGGTTGTCGTGATTTATTTGTTTTGATTGCATGTAGTATTCCCACTGCCGTGTTTCCAGTAGGATATTTTGGCTTAGAAGGTAATTTTGTATTCTTAAGTTGGCCACATTGATTCATCTTTTACTTGTTTTTGAACTCTTTACTGTGATTGGCTGCTTTCGGCCTATCAGAGGCCTCTTACTTGTTTTTAAACTCTCTACTGTGATTGCCTGCTTCCAGCCTATCAGAGGCCTCCTTGCTGCTTGTAGCGACCAATCACGCGTTTCTTCTTCGTTGTTCTCTAAGTGTGTAGCCATGACAATGCTGTGCTTCAACGCTGGTTGTGATATCAACAAATATCCAGCTAATCATTTCTATAATTGGTGCTATCTTCATAGTAACCGTGTTTAGCAATCATGTCCTATGCACATGATTCATATTTTGTTTTGGCAGTGACATTACGGTGATTTTCGATCTCATCATCACCATGCTTGATGTTGCTACGCGCCATGTCGACGAATTCTTCAATCCGCGGCGTCGGATAGTTTGTTGTAATGTGTTTACTTCTATCTTCATTTACTGCCTAACAATTTGTCTTCACGCGTATGAATAATGATGATGCTTCGTGTGATAAGTAATTCATCGTGTCTGGAAGCATGTTACAAGGCCAGGCATCATCACTAAATGGAGGTTAACGCTAGGCTAAACTGCTTTACTATTGTGACAATACCGTGCGATTGGCATATCCCGGTATTTGTATGATAGCAACTACGTTGACTTTCTGCAACATCACTGGAATGGAGGTTGACGCTGGGCTTAACTACCTTACTATTGTGACAATACCGTGCGATTGGCATATCCCGGTATTTGTATGATAGCAACTACTTTGACTTTCTGCAACATCACTGGAATGGAAGTTGACGCTGGGCTTAACTACTTTACTATTGTGACAATACCGTGCGATTGGCATATCCCGGTATTTGTATGACAGCAACTACTTTGACTTTCTGCAACATCACTGGAATGGAAGTTGACGCTGGGCTTAACTACTTTACTATTGTGACAATACCGTGCGATTGGCATATCCCGGTATTTGTATGATAGCAACTACTTTGACTTTCTGCAACATCACTGGAATGGAAGTTGACGCTGGGCTTAACTACTTTACTATTGTGACAATACCGTGCGATTGGCATATCCCGGTATTTGTATGCCAGCAACTACTTTGACTTTCTGCAACATCACTGGAATGGAAGTTGACGCTGGGCTTAACTACTTTACTATTGTGACAATACCGTGCGATTGGCATATCCCGGTATTTGTATGACAGCAACTACTTTGACTTCCTGCGTTTCACACATAATTTGTTTTATTAACAATTCATTTTTTGGGCTTACAGTATCGGCGCATCACTGTAAGTCAGTCCTGGTTCGACGACACATTCTCGTTCCATGCGACCTGTTTTTTCATTATTTGTTGCAACTCCACTTGTGTTGCATATTTAAATTATATCATTCTTTGGAACCGCCGTGTATTGCATGCCGTTCTATGATGTACTGATCTGCAGCTACGTTCAAGACAATATGTGTGTTTTAGGCTCAAGACTTAACGTGTGATAAATCCTTGCGAGTGTTTCTTCAATTGTGTAAATTTGTGCTAGTGTTTCTCATATGTTTATGTGCCACCTTTGAATATTTGTTTTATGTGCCACCTTTGAATATTTGTTTTATGTGCCACCTATTTGATAATATATCTTATTATTAGTTAGTGGTGGTGTCGTGTCCTTTATGCCTTCCTGGACTTCCTTATTTGATGACAATAATATTGTCTGGTCCTCCACATGTTTGCTAAATTGTTATGCGACCTTTTTATAAAGTCAACTCTTTTATCATTACATCTTTATCTAATGCTTTGGCCAATAAACCTTTATACATTGTCCACTATTACCAGAATACTCTTGGTGGGTTGTTGACTTCCCGCATTGGCCATTACAACACGTTCTGTAATTACTGCCTTGATACGAGGCTCAGCGGTAACGTTCTCGCTTGCTGTGCCGAAGGTTGCAGGTTCGTGTCCTGGCGCAGTCAGCTGGCATTTGAGGGTGCGCAAATGCGAGGGAGGTGTGTCAGTAGATTTACTGGCACGTTAAATATCCTCTTCGGAGCAAAATTCCGGCACCCCGGCGTATCTAAAAGCCAAAGCAGTTAAAAGGGACGTAAAACCAATAATGTTATAATTATCTGTATTTACTGTATGTTTGGGGCAGATGACCTCGTAGTTCCGCCCCTTAAAACCTAACTAACTAACTATTACTGTAAGTGTATAGCAAGCGCTTTTCGCACAGACGCCGTTGAAAGAAATTATAGTTTCGGTCTGATGTATTTATTCGTGAGCCTACCCTGTTATGTGGGTGGTCTGAGTGAGTCGGAGTTTTCCTTTAAACAAACGTGGTCAAAATTTCGAACACTTGCTACCTTGAATATACAGGATACCTTGCTTTCGTTCTACAGATCATTATGTCGTCGTCCAATCTGGCTGCGTACCATCGGATAAGTACGGTCCTTTTGAGGACCAAATAAAAAAATCACTCTTGGAACAGATAGGTATGCGTCCATAATACATCCACAATAAACGACATTAAGAAAAAAATGCACTATTTCAAGATTCGAACCAACTACAATGCGTCTTCGTTGACGCTACTCTAGCACTTCTTGATTCAGCCACCTTAGCTACCGAGAACCATGGTTTATTGCTGGCACGTATTGAGTCTATTCGTAGACACTTCCTGTCCAAATGTAAGAAGGTGTCATTCGGAGCTCTGATCGTTTCAATCATGCATTATATTTGAGGTCATTGAAAGAACACTGCCACTATTGATTTCTACTCTATTCGCGAGGATGTACTCAACGGTAAAGTTGTACAATGGACGTAAAGGAGCAGGTACTAATGTTTTTAGGATGAATGTGATATACGCGTTAGTTGGGTTCCCTTCCTCCAAAAAAAAAATAAGGGGCTGGTGGAGCACACTGTATATTATCATGCTATGTAGGCCTACTCTCCATTCCCGATAAGGTAATACTAAAAGGCTGTACTGCACCTCAATGTCCCAATGTTTGAAATTTCCTTTTATTGCTGGCAAGTTCACTGCCGTCACTGATGCGCTCAGAATAAAGACTTTTCTTAAGAACTTAGAGACTTCCTTCGATAATAAATTCTTCACTTTTTGTCCACAGATGCGCTCATCATAGTCACAATAGGCCTCCAAGCTTAATGTTGACAGTCTAGCTCCAATGATCACTTCATTTTAAAAAATAGGTAGCTCTCTAATGAAATCTAACTAAAGGCACTTGCCAACTGAGTATTGGAATATAGAGGTCACATGAAGTTATAAACCAAAACTAAATTACTAGGCACTGAAAGTCCACCTCGCTGTAGTGATCAAAACGTAGTGATATAACAAGTTATTTTAATAGTGCTGCCATAATTTGACTCACAGCCAGGCACACAACACTTCCTAGGCATCTGAAATAGTTTAATGAAATATTAGTGATGAATTTGTTGGTTAAATTCATTAGAGGTATTGGTTACACATGCAACTTAATACGGGAAATACTCACTTCTACAACTTCAGCAGGTCTGATTTACCACGAGGAATTTAACGGGGGTTGAAATGGCTAGTACGAACTGGTTTTAGATGCTGTCATATCAAAATAAACGATATTTAGGAATAAAACTTAGCATGTGATCTTACGTGTTTATAGAACTTAAGGACTCTACTCAGTGCTGTCAATTCTACCAACAGCATAGCTTGAGAATTATAGACGGCGATGTTCAGTTCTATTAAAGTCGAATAGGATTGTGTTAACAGATATTTAGGAATTGACGCACGCTCTTGTGATCGCTAGCGCTACCTGTATTATTTGGCTGTTACCACACTGTAGGTGCTGTTATGTTTTGTGTTGTCTGACAATCTTGGTTGGTTCTTAAGTTTAGGGGCTGCGACAACGCGGTCATGTAGGCCCGTGTACTTTGGGTGTGTGTAGAATCTGTCTGATAGCCGGTGTTAATTGTGATGACTGTATTAGTGTGTGTTATCTGTTTTTTAATTTAAGTACTGCAACTTAGAATTTTTCAAATAGTTCCTACTTTTGCCGCCAAGCGCCACCGTCAACGACTACTAGACCAAGTTCAGAACTTAGCTATTAGACGCCACCGCAGTCGGCTCTTGGCAACGAACGTAGAAACCGAAGAGTGTTGTTTACATTCTTAACCTATCCAATTTAGCTTCACACAGGTGTAATTAGTGAAAGGTTCTTTAACATGCCATATATCTATGACATGCGACCGCCGGCTTTACTTCCCCTCCGAAGGAAGGCATACTGTGACAATCTTGATGACATGACGATGATCTTCATCATTGAAAATGTGTGTATCACAATGTTATTTATTTTTATCCAGGTATTTACCTCGGTTATCCAAGAATTTTAAGTAAGTGTGCTCGATAAATTTCCGGGTCCCTGGCAGAACGTGTGCTCCGGCTCGTTAAGCCAAGTTATGGGTGCTTTAACGGCCCAACAGACGTGTGTACCAGCGAGCTGCGGTTATTAGGACTTGCGCTTGATGGACGAGGGCAACTACCTGTGCGGGGGCTCATGACCGCACTGTCCTCATTGGAGACGACACGCAGCATCAAAATCGGCCATTTCTTTTACAAAATGTTTGGAATAACTAACTGTGCATGGGCTCGTGACCGCACTGTCCACATTGGAGACGACACGCAGCATCAAAATCGGCCATTTCTTTTACAAAATGTTTGGAATAACTAACTGTGCATGGGCTCATGACCGCACTGTCCTCATTGGAGACGACACGCAGCATCAAAATCGGCCATTTCTGTTACAAAATGTTTGGAATAACAGTCTGATTTTACTTGCTATTTGGACCAATAACGTATTAGCTTAAGGGGCATGTCGTCGTTCTTTTGTTTACAAAGAACAATAACATAGATGGTGTCAAGGAGCATATAATAACACAGGAGAGACTCTCTACGTAGTTATGAGAAGGTCATGACGCAGTATTTGGGTACGAATTAAAACGCCACTTGGATGCAAGAAATCACTATACTTGGAAACAAAGAATATACCTAAGTGATCGAAGGATTTGGGAGGGTTTTGTCGACTACATGTGAATTATCACGAACATGGATCATTATTGGTTGTATTAAACAACGAAAAATTACAGCATCTGTAATGTTAGGAGGCAATGCGCCAGCAGTTCACTAGTTTTGCTCCACAATGTTCGTAGCATTCCTAATTTAGATGGATCAGTTGTGTAATCTAGCAGGCAGTGAACGAATGAGTTGTGTAATCTAGCAGGCAGTGAACGAGTGAGTTGTGTGATCTAGCAGGAGTGAACAAGTGAGTTGTGTAATCTAGCAAGCAGTGGACGAGTGAGTTGTGTAATCTAGCAGGCAGGGAACGAGTGAGTGAGTTGTGTAATCTAGCAGGCAGTGAACGAGTGAGTTGTGTAATCTAGCAGGCAGGGAACGAGTGAGTGAGTTGTGTAATCTAGCAAGCAGTGAACGAGTGAGTTGTGTAATCTAGCAGGCAGTGAACGAGTGAGTTGTGTAATCTAGCTGGCAGTGAACGAGTGAGCTGTGTAATCTATCAGGCAATGACTGGGTAAGGTGTGTAATCTAGCAGGCAGTGAACGAGTGAGCTGTATAATCTAGCTGGCAGTGAGTTGTGCTACCTGCACTTCAACACGGTCCGGACTTCAGCCTGGAAATAGGCCTAGCAGGCTTGTGCTTGGGAAACGTACCGCCGACAACGATGTGTACGCACTTGTGTTGGAATGTTGGCGGCCTGCTCAAAGTGGACGACATTGCCGAATGCTGCACATTCTCGTCGGTAATTAGACTGAAGCTTAAACCACTACAGTGTTGCCGCAATGAGCTTTGCTTCCCTTGTAGTGGCGCATTTATTGGTCCGGGTTTGAGTCCCGGCTCTGCCAAGAAATTTAATTATCGGCTGAAGGCTGGAAAGGGGTACACTGAGAAGAGGTTGTTAGCATTACCGCTTCTAATCCAGGCAAATCCAGAATACTTTAAATTTCTCGGCCACGGGTGGCTCCTTCCCAATTCTGTCCTGAATTACAAACTTCCACCACTACAGACACCACAATAACACAGGTTATCTAGAATTCGCATTCACCCAAGTACATGGGGCTAAGTCCAATTTCCTCAACACAGGGTCCTCTTGCAGCTAATAATGCAGATAGTATCAGTACATGACCTGCCCCAAGGACACAGTTTCGTTACGTTTACCCGAGAAAGATCCAATGTTATTGGGTTTAAGTCCCTCTTACCTGATGCGACTTTTAGAGACGCCGAGGTACCAGAATTTTGCCCTGAAGGAGATCGTTAACATGTCAGTAAATCTATTGACACGGCTTCCTGGCAACTCAAATGCCAAATGACTGCAACAGGACTCAATCCTGCAACCTTGGAAGCAGCAGGGGAGAACATTACCGCTGAGTCACGCAGCCAGTCCAATCAGGAAGAGGAACATAAGATGCACAGGAATACGAAGGGGAGGGGGCAAAAGTCGGAGAGATGAGTCGCTGTCCTCTAAGATGTTTCGGAATATGAGAATAACAGATATCCTCATGGGTTCTGGTATCTCAATGACTTTGTTGGCATGTTAAAGAACCCATTTAAATTCAGTAGTCCGTGTTCCTAACGGCAAAATTAATCTCGGGATTTTTCGCCAACACCAAAGTTGCTACTTTCTCTACTAGAAAGCGCTATAGTGTCAAGGAGCATAGATATCTAACCTTCTTGACTTTCATAGCGCTCCAAGGAGCGACAAAATTCGACATGCAAGCCGACGTCTGGGGGTCAAATAACAACGCTTGCGCCCGGCATCCGAGGCCTTACGATATTATTAGACTATTATTTTGCAAAACAACCAACGATCTGCAGTATCAGCTAGTTACAGAGAAGAAAAGTGATATCTTGTTAATCAGTGAACAGGAAAAAGACAAGTGTCCTAGCCTGAAGCAATGTGTTCAACGGTTCCAGAAGTCAAGAGGGTAGTTTCAGTCGTAGCCTGCCACTCAGGATCGTAAATGCATTTCTTCCCCTAAATAATAATTTAAAAAAAGAAGTTCCGTGACGAACTAAAGAGCCTACTTTTCTTAAAATTTAAGATCCATGCCAATGATTAATCTATATGGTTCTATCTAGAATAATGACGAAATTAAGTTGGTATTATCGAAATTTCTAATTAGTTCGAAATACTGTATACCTGACATAATGAAGCGTAATAGAGCACTACAGTTGGCAGCCCTGGTGACTGAATATATTCTTAGTTCCATCTCTTAAGGTACTGAATACAAAATTTGGTTGAAGTCCAATGGATAGCAAGGACGTTTCATGCAGTTAAACATTGGACCTAACAGCGCGCGTAAAATCAAGTTGGCAAGAATGTCATGCATGTATTGGTTAGAAATAATCTGAAATAATATGATCTATTGTTGTGTCGATTTTGAATGAAATCCATTAGTTAGTATAGAAGTTACAAGCATTTTAAAATTGGACCTATCAGCAGGCTTAGAATCATGTTGGTAGCACTGACGTATATAAGTTACTCCAAATTAATATAGAATGTCAGGTACTATACGTGTGCATAGTTTAAAGCTGACGGCTTGCACTCTTTCTGATATATGGGTATTTGATTTTTAAAAAATGAGAGCATTTATTAACAGTTGGCAGCCCTGGTGGCTCTTAAGAATGCGCTCAATCATATCTGGTTATGTACACATAGCACATACGAAATTTGGTTGAATTCCAATTGATAGTGTAGACGTTATATGCATTTAAAAATTGGACCTATCAGCAGGCTTATAATCATTTTGGCAAAACTGCCATGTATGGCCTCCTGGAAATTGAACTGAAATAGTATTATCTATACGTGTTCCAATTTTCAAATAGGTCCTATTCATACCTTCCAAGATATGCAACATGGAGCTCAAATTTCAATTGCGAATTTTCAGCAGTTGGTAGAACTGACATAATTTTCAAATACGGCATTGAGATATTTAGGTGTAGATCTTTACTCCTACCAAATTTTGTTTCGATTGCTGCAGCCGTTTAGGAGTTGATAGGACACACCCACACATATATATACACACACACACACAGCCAGACAGACAGACAGACAGACAGACAGAAGGACTGACAGACAGACACACATTTGCCCGGATCGATCTCATAAGTCTACTTTTTGCAAAATGTGAAATGTAGGCTAAAAATTAAAATAAACAAGAAGTTCCGTTAAGAACTATACAGCCTACTTTTCATGCCAATGATTATTCTACAGTATATGAACCTATCTAGAATAATGACGAAATCAAGTTAATAATATCGAAATATCTAATTAGTTCAAAATATACCTGGTATAATGTAGCCTAATAGAGCACTACAGTTGGCAGCCCTGGTGACTAAATATATTCTTAGTTCCATCTCTTAAGGTACAGAATACAAAATTTGGTTGAAGTCCAATGGACGTTACTTGCAGTTAGACACTGGATCTATCAGCACGCGTAAAAGCATGTTGCCAACAATACCATGCGTGTGCTGGTCAGAAATAATCTGAAATATTATGATATCTTGTTGTGCCAATTTTGGATGAAATCCATTTGTTAGTATAGAAGTTACATGTATTTTAAAATTGGACATATCAGCAGGCATAGAATCATGTTGGCAGCACTGCCTTGTATTAATTACTCCAAATTAATCTAGAATGTCAAGTGCTATACGTGTGCAAAGTATAGAGCTGTTGGCTTGCATACTTTCTGATATATTGATATTAGGGTAAAAAATATAGACAGCATTTATTAACAGTTGCCAGCCCTGATTGCACTGAAGAATACTTATAGTCATATCTGATATGTTACACATAGCACATGCGAAATTTGGATGAAATCCTACTGATAGTATAGAAGTTACATGTATTTAAAAATTGGCCCTATCAGCAGGCTTAGAATCATGTTGGTAGAACTGACGTATATAAGTTACTCCAAATTAACCTAAAATGTCAGGTACTATACGTGTGCATAGTTTAAAGCTGTCGGCTTGCACACATTCTGATATATTGGTATTTGGATTTAAAAAAATAGAGAGAGAAATTATTAACAGTTGGCAGCCCTGATGGCTCTTAAGAATACGCTCAGTCATATCTGTTTATGTACAGATATTACATACAAAATTTGGTTGAAATCCAGTTGATAGTGAAGAAGTTATATGCATTTAAACATTGGACCTATCAAAAGGCTTAAAATTATTTTGGCAACACTGTCATGGTTGGCCTCCTGGAAATTAAACTGAAATAGTATTATCTACATGTGTGCCAATTTTGGAATAGCTCCTATGCATACCTTGCAGAATATCCAACATGGAGCTCAAATTTATAATGCGTTTTTTCAGCAGTTGGTAGCACTGACATCATTTTCAAATATGGACGTGAGCTATTCCGGTGCACATCTTTACTCATACTAAATTTGGTTTTGATTGCTGCAGCCGTTTAGGAGTTGATAGGGGGGGACACACACACAGCCAGACAGACAGACAGACAGACAGAAGGACAGACAGACAGACAGACAGACACACATTTGCCCGATCTCATAAGACTACTTTTTCCTCATTTTTGCAAAATGTGAAAAGTAGGCTAAAAATGTTGTAAGCCTTAGTGGTACCAGTCAGTGTATTGGGCGGACCTGTTGTAATGAGGGGCAGATGACCTAGCTGTTCAGCCCCTTAAAACTCCGATAACTAACCAACCAACCTGTTGTAATGAGGGGCAGATGACCTAGCTGTTCAGCCCCTTTAAACTCCAATAACTAACCAACCAACCTGTTGTAATGAGGGGCAGATGACCTAGCTGTTCAGCCCCTTTAAACTCCAATAACTAACCAACCAACCTGTTGTAATGAGGGGCAGATGACCTAGCTGTTCCGCCCCTTAAAACTCCAATAACTAACCAACCAACCTGTTGTAATGTGCTTCTCGAGTCGGCTCAGATCAAAGCACCACAGTAATTGTTGTATATGAGATCGAAAAACTCGACAAGGACACTCGTGGATTCCAGCGCTGGTACGTCACCTTATTTTGGTTGTGGCATTCCTGGAGGCTGCTTTTTATCGCTCGAGTTTGACACGAATTGAGCATAAACACATTGAAAGTCTCTCGGTTTCTGTCCAATTCAGGGTAGCGTGGTAACAGAGATTGACTCAGTTAATAATAATATACACCCACGAGTCTGATGGATAATGCAGTGAGACATATTAATACCACACAGACTCGTTGCGTAGTGGCTAGAGCTCTTGGCCGTCACCCCGGAGGCCCCGGCCATCCTGCAAGTGGTTTTCCGTGGTTTCCCTTTTCTACTCCAGGCAAATGCCGGGATAGTGCCTAAACTAAAGTAACGGCCACCTACTTCCCAATCCTCATCTGAATTACAAATAGGTTTACACACACTAATACAGCCATCACAATAACACAGGTTATCAGACAAATCCTCCCCCCCCCCCACGCGCACACACACACACACGATGCTACATGACCACGATGTGGCAAAGCCCCTATATGATTCAACAACAGAAACTATATTTCAATACATGAGTGCCTGCAAAACAGATGTTAGGGTCATTATTTGTCACATTTCTTTTCTTTTTAATACACAATAAATTATATTATTATTATTATTTAATATAATTATATATTATTACCAAGCCTCCGTGGCTTAGGCGGCAGCACGCCGGCCTCTCACCGCTGGGTCCGTGGTTCAAATCTCGGTCACTCCATGTGAGATCTGTGCTGGACAAAACGGAGGCAGACAGGTTTTTCTCCGGGTACTCCGGTTTTCCCTGTCAACATTTCATTCCAGCAACACTCTCCACTATCATTTCATTTCATCTGTCATTCATTTAATCATTGCCCCAGAGGAGTGCGTCAGGCCTCGGCAGCCGGCACAGTCCATATCCTCGCCGCTAGATGGGGGCTTCATTCATTCCATTCCTGACCTGGTCGGAGACTGGAAGCAGGCTGTGGATTTTCATTTCATATATTATTATACTAGCAATCCGACCAGGCCCGGGAACAGTTATGAATGCATTACGTGATGAGCACTTTTTTTTTCAATGTCAATGAACAGCGACCAATATCAGTTTTACGTCTCGGCATGATGAGTTAAAATCACTGACTAGACTATTAATTATATTATCATGGAGATGCATGTGCAACAAATTCTTGTCAGACGTAATTTAAGAATGGCGAGGTGCATGAAACACAAATCCCCCTTCCATCCAATCATAACTTGACTGTGAATTTTGCGGAACGAAAAGTTCACAGGCGAAATGAAGAAAAGCCGAGTTGCACTTCCAGGGAAACTCCAAACACAACCACCCTTCTCAGAAGTCTTAACTCCACACGACTCAACGGTTTCCTGCTGGCTATATCTGCGGCAATAGGTTCGTCCGCTAGCTAGGCTGTAACAGGGATAATAGACTCGCCCTTAGCTAGCTCGTAAACTGTCGCCTCAGTAGTTGAATGGACATGATTGAAAAAAATAAAACGTAAAAACACTTATAGTGGGCGATGTATTGAAGATAGAGATATGCTCTCCCGGCCTTTTTTTGTAGAACCTTTCTTGCTGAATAATTCTAAGCATAAGCTTACAAAGCGCTCGGACGCCAGGTTTTCTTTTCGACTTTTCCACTGAAATCCTTACAACTCGGCTTCCTTTGATGATAAATAAATTATTTTCTACAGATATCTTCCTCGAGATATCCTTTACAGAATGGTGAAAACCGCATCAAGATCCATCCAGTGGTTCTCGAGTTCACCCGTAACATCCAAGAATCGGGGACTTTGTTTTATACTAAGTAGGCCTATATATAATACGCTAAGGTGTATGTTTCACAAAACTCAAGCTCCTAAACCAGAGGGCGATAGAAGGTGTGGATTTTACCAACATCTTTCAAATTATTATTATTATTATTATTATTATTATTATTATTATTATTATTACTATCAATAATATCAATATTACATCCAGCAATACAAGAAAATATAAACATACATAGCTTTTTAAGTATGAGGACATACCCGTACATTGTTCAAGCAATCGCGTGTGCTATATAGACATTGTCCTTGTCACTACAAAAAAAAAAAAAGTCAACCCCTGGCACTATCCAGCCCATGACGGGCTAAGGCCGACCAAGCGACCGCTGCCCAGCCATTTGGCCTGCAGATATTGGGGTGACGCGTGATCAGCGCGTCGGGTCCCCTCGGCCGTTAATCTTGGTATTCGTAATCGGGGCGATGTCTCACTGTCAGACAGCTACTCAATTGTCCTCACGAGGCTGAGTGCACCCCGTTCCAACCCTCACGTCAGTTTTAAAATCCTTGACGGAGCCGGGGATCGAACCCGGGGCCTCCGGGTGAGAGGCAGGCGTGCTACCCCAACACCACGGGACCGGCTCCTTGTCACTACAACAATGTATAATTCACTTGTTCTCTTGATCACTGGAGTCCCGTTACATTAAATATGTACAATCTTCATCATATCGTAACTTTAGTCTATTTCTGATTATTATCTAAGTAAACGCATTAGTCTAACAATAAGTTCCGTGACGAACTAAAGAGCCTACTTTTCTTAAAAATTAAGATTCGTGCCCATCTATATAGACCTATCTAGAATAATGACGAACTTAAGTTGGTAATATCAAAATTTCTAATTAGTTCGAAATATGCCTGGTATAATGCAGCCTAATAGAGCACTACAGTTGGCAGCCCTGATGACTGAATATATTGATAGTTCTATCTCTTAAGGTACAGAATTCAAAATTTGCTTGAAGTCCATGTAGCTACATGCAGTTAGACATTGGATCCATCAGCACGCGTGAAATCATGTTGGCAACAATGTCATGCATGTATTGGTCAGAAATAATCTGAAATATTATGATCTCTTGTCTAAATCAGGGGTTCCCAACCTGGGGGGGGGGGGCGTGTGGCCTTATCAAGGGGGGCGTAAAGTGATTTCCGAATTAAGTTTTTTAACTCGAATATTACAATTTTTTTAAATAAACATTTTTCGAATCTCTCCAGGTGATTGTCCCTCCGACTACTGTCTGCAGAGCCACGAGGTTGGAGGTGAAATAAAGAATTTCCTGTGTTGTAAGGAGCAAAATTATGCCAATTTCATCGTCTCGTTGGCATATCTTTGTGATTTCTTTGAAGCTTTGAGCAGTTTGAACTTACATTTTCAAAGACATATTTATGCGAATCAGGATTTTCAACGCTGAGTGTCATAGAAACAAAGCAGCGTTGTCTGCTTGATGTTGCAAGTGATCTCCGCTCTGCTCTGTCAAATATCAAACCAAACATACCGAATCTTACCAAGAGAAAACACTGTCAGCCCTCTCACTGACATTTGCTGACTAATTTAAGTATTTGTTGTAAAAGTGTGTTATTTGTATTGTGCTGAAATGAAATTAGTATCTAATAGATATGCCTATTCCATTATGTAGTGTTATTAGGTTAGGTCTATATCCTCCGCGTCAATCGAAGAGGTTATAGAAGCGATGAGTGATGGGGAGGGTAGAGGGGGGAGGTGGGAAGGAGGGGGGGGCGCGATAAACTCCCGTATCTGAAAAGGGGGGCGCCAGCTGACAAAGGTTGGGAACCACTGGTCTAAATATTTCGGATGGTCACCATGCTGGATATTTATATATGTAGGCCATAGAGTTATGTACTGTTAGATGACGATTTTTACGTAGGTTCATTATTCAAACGTTCACTTCGATTGTCATTTATTGCGAGAAAGTACTTTACAATGTAATTGGAGCTCAATTAACTTTTCTTTCGTCTGACTGTGCATATTTTTAACATTTTATTGTGTTAGGGGGACGGTAACCTTCTTGTCATTTGGGGTCCATTTTTGTACTTGTGGTCACACTGTCCTTATGCAAGGTTTGGAACTGATGTGTAACTATCTAACAGTCTGTTACTTCTTCACGTCAAATTTTATCTCCCGCAGAGATGTTGGTTGATTCCTCAGTTTAGGGCTGCGACATCGCGGTTATGTAACCCCGTGTACTTTGGGTGTGTGTAGAATCGGTCTGATAAACGGTGTTAATTGTGATGGCTGTATTAGTCTGTAATTCAGGTAAGGACTGCAGACGGTCAATTTCAAGTAGTAGTTCCTAATGTTGGTACCAAATATACCGTCAACGACACCTAGCTGTGAACTTGGCTACTAGATGCCACCGCAACCAGTAACTTGCAATGAACGTTGGACTTCCCCTCTGAAGGAAAGCATACTGAGGAATTTTTAGCGCTCTTTGAAAATACGACGACTTCGGCCGGCTTTGAACCCGCGACCTTGGGCATAGAAGTTCAGCATGCTACCAGCTAGGCTACGTCACCGAAGCCACTTCCCACATAGTCAGATGGAAAACTGAATGTGAACTCGTTGTCATGGCAACCTCTGATAGCTTATCCCTCATCAATATAGAAGCATTGTCATGGTAACCTCTGATGGCTCTTGGCATTTTCTTCTAATTCCGAAATCATTTTTCTCATCCCTTGGCGTAATGGTGGGTTGTATCAAAAATTATTTCAGAAAAAAGTTTTTGGTAATTATTAGGGTAATATTGTCCATTTTGTACGGTTTTGATATTGTGCCTATTAAGAGAGATATGATTAATGTTTCCCGAAAAACCCACTTTTTTCCACCCCATTGGCCAATGGTTGGTGCTATCAAAAAATGTTTTAAACATAACTTTTTGGCACTTATCCGACACATAATATGAACTTTGAAGGAATTCAATATTTCACATATTAAGAGATTTATAGTGATATTTCACTTTTTCGAAAAAAAAGCCCCCCATTTTTACCCCCCTTCGACCGATTTTGCCCATTAACAAACTCGACCGAGATTTTATAGGGATATGTAAAAAATTCAAAGTGACTGGTGCAAAATTACGGCAGTTATCGTGTCCACAAGAAACTGATATATATATACATATATATATAGATACATATATACATATATATACATAAATTATATATAAACTTTTGAACTGACGGTGGTTTTTGGGTCTGGGGGATGTAAAACGCGAAGATATGTCGAAATTTTCCGGAAGTCGAAACATGGTACCCATTGCAATAGTTGGCTTTCTAATGAAATCTACCTAACAATCACGAAGCTCTCTTTGGGAACTGCTAAGACATTATTCGACGCGAAAATGACGCCCATCGCCACATATGGACTTGAAATCATATGGGAGAAATTATCCCTGGCAGACTTGAGGACACTTGAAGCATTCAAATCGCGCTTCCTGAAGGCTACCTTGGGGATATCGAGATTAGCATGTGAACTCGCCAGGGAGACCTTCTTCATTGAGGACCTTCGGATGAAGAGAGGGCTACCATCCACAGACGCCTGGAAAAAACTAATGCAGGAAACAATACAGAAAAGGGACGAAATCTGGTTCGAGTTTTACACCACGGAGGCCATGATGACTAGGACAGGACATGGATGAACACAAATCAAGACTTGCGACACTTTGTCAATTCGATGGCGGTACATGGGTATCACCATAAACTGTGTAATACCGCATACTTTCATGACACTGATGAATCCTGAGTATGTAAATCATGCGGGGTGCAATATAGTAGATATCACGTACTTTCTTGTACAAATCGGGGATCATCCATTGTGAAGTTTTGTGAATGACAGTTTGTTATCAATATGCACAATTTGTGCGATTTATCTTTAATCATAAAATTGCGCACAGCAGCCATCTTGAGGGTATGTAAACAATTGAACTAAATTAGATGCCAGTGCATGACAATATGTATAAACATTTACTGTACCACATTTCACTGCGCTCAGATGGTTAAATAGCGAGAGAAGTCTATTACAATGTTTCACCTTCGCTTGACCACCATCATCGCTTTGTACTTTACAGGTTTTTGAAACTTACATATATAAACTTGTAGTAGTGCCCTTTATCATCGTGCAAAATTTCAGGGTGATATCGCTAATAGTTTCAGAGATATCGAATGCCGCTGAAATATTTCACACAGCCGCCATGTTGCATTGGTGAGACGTAATAAAATTTGAAGGGCATGGTCGGGGTCGGCCAAAATAGTTTTATGACCTTACCGAGTTTCATTGAAATCGCTCCAGCCGTTTAGAAGTTATTAGAGGGACACACACAGACACACACGGACAAAAGGTGATCTTATAAGCCTATTAGCCTACTTTCGATTTTTGCAAAAAATGAAAGTAGACTTATGAGATCAACACAGGGCGAAAAATTGTGTGTCTGTCTGTGTGTGTGTGTGTGTGTGTGTGTGTGAGAGAGTGTGAGCGTGTGTACTCTGAATGTCTGCTCCCCCCCCTATCAATTCGAACACGGTGAATCCGAATTGAACGAAATTTGGTACAGAGGTAGCACTAGCAAAGGGCACCTCAGTGTCATGTTTTATATCACCGCCATCTTGACGGATACGTAATGGCGGCCTCCGAAATGTTAAATGCTTAAATCAAATTACGACCAAACGAATCATCTGATTTCTACCAATTTTTGCAACATTAGGCTATACCTTTGCATATGAAGAATCTTTGGCCAATCTACAGATCATCAGCCCAATAATTTGCGGATGGCGGTCATGTTTGTGTGCAAATTGATTTCCCCTATCTATTCAAACACGGAGAAACCAAATTGAACGAAATTTGATACAGGGGTAGCACTAGCAAAGGCCACCTCAGTATCATGTTTTGACGAAAACGTAATGGCGACCACCCAAATGTTGAAAGCTTAAATCAAATTACGACCAAACGAATCATCTGATCTCTACCATTTTTTGCAACATTATACCTTTTCATATTAAATTTTTTTTTGACCAATCTAAAAGGTCATCAGCCCAATAATTTGCGGATGGTGGCCATGTTTGTGTGATAATCGATTCCCTCTATCTATTCAAACACGGTGAAACCGAATTGAATGAATTTTTTTACAGAGGTAGCACTAGCAAAGGGCACCTCATATTCATGTTTAATATCCATACAGCACGTGGTATTTCAACACGCTACTACAACCAACATTCAATTAAACTCCTTGAAAAGGACAAAGAGTTACAACAATACCCATGCATTCAGGAGAAAGTAGGCTACATGTTCTTTACTGAACATCTTGTTTTTCATAAAATAACAAGAAGTTCCGTGAAGAACTATACAGCCTACTTTTCATGCCAATGATTATTCTACAGAATATGAACCTATCTAGAATAATGACGAAATTAAGTTGCTAATATCGAAATTTCCAATTAGTTCGAAATACTGTATACCTGGCATAATGTATCCTAATAGAGCACTACAGTTGGCAGCCCTGATGACTGAATATATTCTTAGTTCTGTCTCTTACGGTACTAAATACAAAATTTGGTTGAAGTCCACTGGATAGCATGGACGTTACATGCAGTTAAACATTGGATCTAACAGCGCGCGTAAAATCATGTTGGCAACAATGTCATGCATATATTGGTCAGAAATAATCTGAAATAATATGATCTATTGTTGTGCCAATTTTGAATGAAATCCATTAGTTAGTATAGAAGTTACATGCATTTTAAAATTGGACCTATCAGCAGGCTTAGAATCATGTTGGCAGCACTGACGTATATTAGTTACTCCAAATTCGTCTAGAATGCCAGGTACTATACGTGTGCAAAGTTTAGAGCTATTGGCTTGCATACTTTCTGATATATTGATATTAGGGTAACAAAAATAGGGACAGCACATATTAACAGTTTGCAGCCCTGGTTGCTCCTTAGAATACGCATAGTCATATCTGTTATGGTACACATAGCACATACGAAATTTGGCTGAAATCCAAATGATAGTATGGAAGTTACATGTATTTAAAGTTGGACCTGTCAGCAGGCTTAGAATCATGTTGGTAGCACTGACGTATATAAGTTACTCCAAATTAATATAGAATGTCAGGTACTATACGTGTGCATAGTTTAAAGCTGTCGGCTTGCATACTTTCTGATATATTGGTATTTGGATAAAATAAATTAGGAGCATTTATTAACAGTTGGCAGCCCTGGTAGGTCTTAAGAATACGCTCAGTCATATCTGGTTATGTACACATACAACATACGAAATTTGGTTGAATTCCGCTTGATAGTGTAGAAGTTATATGCATTTAAAAATTGGACCTATCAGGAGGCTTATAATCATTTTGGCAACACTGCCATGTTTGGCCTCCTGGAAATTAAACTGAAATATTATGATCTGTACGTGTGCCAATTTTGAAATAGCTCCCATTCATACTTTCCAAGATATCCAACATGGAGCTCAAATTTCAATTGCGATTTTTTAGCAGTTGGTAGCACTGACATCATTTTCAAATATGGCCGTGAGATATTCAGGTATAGATCTTTACTCCTACCAAATTTTGTTTCGATTGCTGCAGCCGTTTAGGAGTTGATAGGGGGGGACACACACACAGCCAGACAGACAGAAGGACAGACAGACAGACAGACAGACACACATTTGCCCGATCTCATAAGTCTACTTTTTCCTCATTTTTGCAAAATGTGAAAAGTAGGCTAAAAATAGGCTAAAAACAGGGAATGGTGGGTGGGTTATAGACAGCGGAGGGGAAACAGCATTTCC
This sequence comes from Meconema thalassinum, assembly GCA_946902985.2. Classification (NCBI taxonomy): domain Eukaryota; kingdom Metazoa; phylum Arthropoda; class Insecta; order Orthoptera; family Tettigoniidae; genus Meconema; species Meconema thalassinum. The sequence continues at coordinate 5,839,578 of OX336396.1, forward strand.
ACAATTAGTATTCATCATTACAGAAGGTGTTTTGATTAATTTAAGTAGTTTTGTACGTTTGTACTCCCGAAGCGTCTCCATGCTAGGAGAGAGCCCAGCCCTGTTCCAATCAATATATAAGATGTTATTTAGGAGACTGCGAGGGAGGGCAAGGATCACGTCCCCTTCACCATGCGAGGTTTGTCGCGAGAAAGTGGACAGCCTTCTCCGAGCAAGACCATCACAAGCATAGGTTAAGCAAATATTTCAAAGAAACCGAATACAGGTCGAACTTGCTGCCTGCCTTTCCAACGATTAAAATCTGGTCCGCACGATGACGCAACGTGGTTTGTTTCCTGTTCCGTTAGGGTCAGAGAGAATGATATACTGTATAGGTCATGGTGCTGATGTAACCACAAAACTGCTGCATATTCTTCATCTTTATCTGCGACACGACAATCAGGAACACATAAAATAAATTGTATTAACTGCCATCAGTGTTCTAAACTAAATGACCTGTGATATTTGCTTCAGATGTATCAAACCAGACCCTGCCAGTTCATTGGGAGCCTGGTCAACACATTTCTCTTCAACCGAATACATTTTGGGCGCGTTTGTTGCGTAAACTTGACAGTACGCAGTGAGGAAGTGATTTGTATTCTCCGCGCTTTGGTTGGTCATTCGAGTCGTGTTCATCTTCTTTGGTCCCACGTTGTTATTTGTTTTTCTCTTAAGGGGAGATGTACAAAAATTGTGACCCGTAAATGCTATTTCTTATTATGTGATAGCTTAGAGTCGAATGAACATATTCCTGAAGTTTCATTGCAAACAAATTTGTCTATATAGCCCACCTGAAAATAATAACAAGAAGTTCCGTGACGAACTAAAGAGCCTACTTTTCATACCAATGATTATTCTAGAGTAGCCTATATGAACCTATCTAGAATAATGACGAAATTAAGTTGGTAATATCGAAATGTCTAATTAGTTCGAAATATTCCTGGTATGATGTAGCCTAGTAGAGCACTACAGTTGGCAGCCCTGGTAACTGAATATATTCTTAGTTCTATCTCTTAAGGTACAGAATACAAAATTTGGTTGAAGTCCAATGGACGTTACATGCAGGTAGACATTGGATCTATCAGCACGCGTTAAACATGTTGGCAACAATGTCATGCGTGGGCTGGTTAGAAATAATCGGAAATATTATGATATCGTGTTGTGCCAATTTGGGATGAAATCCATTTGTTAGTATAGAAGTTACATGTATTTTAAAATTGGACCTATCAGCTAGTCTAGAATAATGTTGGCAGCACTGACTTATATTAATTACTCCAAATTAATCTAGAGTGTCAGGTGCTATACGTGTGCAAAGTATAGAGCCGTTGACTTGCATACTTTCTGATATATTGATATTAGGGTAAAACAATATAGACAGCATTTATTAAAAGTTGGCAGCCCTGATTGCTCTTAAGAATACTTATAGTCATATCTGTTATGTTACACATAGCACATACGAAATTTGGTTGAAATCCAACTGATAGTATAGAAGTTACATGTATTTAAAAATTGGTCCTATCAGCAGGCTTAGAATCATGTGGGTAGAACTGAAGTTTATAAGTTACTGCAAATTAATCTAAAATGCCAGGCACTATACGTGTGCATAGTTTAAAGCTGTCGGCTTGCATATTTTCAGAAATATTGGTATTTGGATGAAGAAAATAGAGAGAGCAATTATTAACAGTTGGCAGCCCTCGTGGCTCTTAAGAATACACTCAGTCATATCTGTTTATGTACACATATTACATACAAAAGTTGCTTGAAATCCAATTGATAGTGTAAACGTAATATGCATTAAAAATTGGACCTATCAGAAGGCTTAAAATTATTTTGGCAACACTGTCATGTATGGCCTCCTGGAAATTAAACTGAAATAGTATTATATATATGTGTGCCAATTTTGGAATAGCTCCCGTGCATACCTTCCAAAATATCCAACATGGAGCTCAAATTTCTAGTGCGTTTTTTCAGCAGTTGGTAGCACTGACATCATTTTCAAATATGGGCTTGAGATATTCCGGTATACATCTTTACTCATACTAAATTTGGTTTTGATTTCTGCAGCCGTTTAGGAGTTGATAGGACACACACACACACACACACAGACAGACAGACAGACAGAAGGACAGACAGACAGACAGACAGACAGACAGACACACATTTCCCCGGATCGATCCCATAGTCTTCTTTTTCCTCATTTTTTTTTTTTTCAAAATGTGAAAAGTAGGCTAACAAACAAACAAATAGTCACTGCCAATAAAATAAGAGATATTCAGGGCAATCAAGAACAACATTCAGGATGTGAATGGCGTTCAGAAAGACACGGAATATGTGTGTGGTGAATTTTAATGAAGAAACCCAAGTGTGAAATGTGTCCATCTTCAATTGCATTTTTCTAGAAATATGATTCTTTCCTACTCATGTAACTTTTCCTCAGAACCCATGACAGTTGCAGGCTTAAATATTTTCACAGATGCACAATTAAGTATAATAAAGGATTTAGTGGAAGGATAGTTTGATAAATTAAGGAATACTGATTTTACAGCCATGGGAATGCCATTCAAAACGAACCAAAACCACCATTAATTTCAAAATTCTATCGCCAGTGGTTTTCGAGAAAAAGGTACATATTTGTTTTTAAATAATAAATATATAAACTTGTACTTAATGGATCATTAAAGCTATTGTTAAAGCAAATTAGGAAAGACCAGATTGTTAATATGAATCATGATGTACTGTAGCATTCTTGGAGCAAAATGATTGGTTTGATTTCCCAGAAGTTATATCCTGGAAACTAAGGTTAAATATATTATAAAACACAGTGTGTGGTGCGGATTGATTGATTGATAAGCACATTCATTGTTTACGAATTCAACATTCAAGCATTTCTCGAGTTGGGCAGCGTTAAAGAGCCGTTAAGCACTGCAAAGAGTACGATTTATTATTAAAGATAAATCGCACACATTGTGCATATTGATGATAAACTGTCATTCACAAAATTTCACAATGGATTATCCCCGATTTGTAGAAGAAATTACGTAGTATCTACTACATTTCACCCCGCATGATTTACATACGCAGGATTCATCAGGCTCATGAAAGTATTCGGTATTACACAGTTTATGGTGATACCCATGTACCGCAATCGAATTGACAAAGTGTCGCAAGTCTTGATTTGTGTTCATCCATGTCCTAGTCATCATGGCCTCCGTGGTGTAAATCTCGAACCAGATTTCGTCCCTTTTCTGTATTCTTTCCTGCATTCGTTTTTTCCTGGCGTCTGTGGATGGTAGCCCTCTCTTCATCCGAAGGTCCTCAACGAAGAAGGTCTCCCTGGCGATTTCATATGCTAATCTTGATTTTGTATATTTCGATATCCCCAGGGTAGCCTTCAGGAAGCGCGATTTGACTGCTTCAAGCGTCCTCAAGTCTGCCAGGGATAATTTCTCCCAGATGATCTTAAGTCCATGTGTGGCGATGGGCGTTATTTTCGTGTCGAATAATGTCATAGCAGTTCCCAAAGAGAGCTTCGTGATTGTTTTGATATCATATATGGCTTTGGTAGCGGCTATTGCTCGAGACCTTATGTGAACTCTGTAGGCTCTTGCTGTTGTTTGCATTGTCAATCCTAGATATTTAAATGTATTGACTGACTTAATGGGAGTAGTTTCTGTCCGTCCGGAGTTAAGAGTGTACTACGGGCTCTTATGGGCTTTTACATTTAGTGGACTACCCCAGAATTGATGACTTCGAAGTCTTTAAAACTGGATTTTCGCTATGTTATTTAATAGGTTAATAGTCATGGGTGGAGAGTACATGATTCTCAGCATTCACTTAATGATATGTAATTCTTACATTCTTGATATGCAACATGATTTTGTAATGTATCTGACAGCAGTGTCTGCGCGCTGGATGGAACAGCGCGCACGCTGTAGTACGTGTCTTAGTTCTCCACTGAACGCACGAGTCCAGATCTCTCCAAGATATTTGAAACAGTGTTTGAGTGTGGGGACCGTTTTCTGTAATATAAAAATAATTTTGATGTAGGTATAAGTGGCATTAAATATATGGCTGATGTTCCGTTTGCGAAACGTAAACCCGGGGAAATTTAAAGGCGCAGAGAACGACAGATAGTTTGTAACGTCTACAATTATATAAAGACCAAGAATCAGGAGAAAAGTGCTGCTGTACGTTTTTGAAAAACCCGTGATGATATTATATTATTATTATTATTAACTACTCACCTGCAATAATGTGCGTAACAGAACTTTCATGCAGTTAAATTACGCGATTTGTGCAGAATGAGAAGCTTGTAGTTTTGTGTAAAATAAACCGCTAAGGCTCATTATGAAATGGATAATGATTGTTTTGTGAAATATTTTAAAGAACAGATTGTCGCAAATTTCCCACATCAGTCTGTAGTATTTGCCATTGATTGTCCAATGTACGTTGTGCCACTGAATTTTTAGCCTACTTTTCACATTTTGCAAAAATGAGGGAAAAGTAGATTTATGAGATCGATGCGGGAAAATGTGTGTCTGTCTGTCTGTCTGTCTGTCCTTCTGGCTGTGTGTGTGTCCCCCCCCCCCCCTATCAACTCCTAAACGGCTGCAGCAATCAAAACCAAATTTAGAATGAGTAAAGATGTGCACCGGAATAGCTCACGTCCATATTTGAAAATGATGTCAGTGCTACCAACTGCTGAAAAAACGCACTAGAAATTTGAGCTTCATGTTGGATATCTTGCAAGGTATGCATGGGAGCTATTCCAAAATTGGCACACATGTAGATAATACTATTTCAGTTTAATTTCCAGGAGGCCAACCATGACAGTGTTGCCAAAATAATTTTAAGCCATCTGATATGTCCAATGTTTAAATGCATATAACTTCTACACTATCAATTGGATTTCAACCAAATTTTGTATGTAATATATGGACATAAACAGATATGACTGAGCGTATTCGTAAGAGCCACCAGGGCTGCCAACTGTTAATAATTGCTCTCTCTATTTTTTTTATCCAAATACCAATATATCAGAAAGTATGCAAGCCAACAGCTTTAAACTATGCACACGTATATTCTGACAATTTAGATTAATTTGGAGTAACTTATATACGTCAGTTCTACCAACATGATTATAAGCCTGCTGATAGTACCAATTTTTAAATACATGTATCTTCTATACTATCAGTTTGATTTCAACCAAATTTCGTATGTGCTATTTGTACCATAACAAATATTACTATACGTATTGTTACGAGCAATCAGGGCTGCCAACTGTTAATAAATGCTGTCTATAATTTTTTACCCTAATATCAATATATCAGAAAGTATGCAAGCCAACAGCTCTATACTTAGCACACATATAGCACGTGACATTCTAGATTAATTTGGAGTAATTAATACTAGGCAGTGCTGCCAACATGATTCTATACCTGCTGATATGTCCAATTTTAAAATACATGTAACTTCTATAGTAACAAATGGATTTCATCCAAAATTGAAACAACAAGATATCATAATAATTCAGATTATTTCTGACCAGCACACGCATGGTATTGTTGGCAACATGCTTTTACGCGTGCTGATAGATCCAGTGTCTAACTGTATGTGACGTCCATTGGACTTCAACCAAATTTTGTATTTTGTACCTTAAGAGATGGAACTAAGAATATATTCAGTCACCATGGCTGCCAACTGTAGTTCTCTATTAGGCTACATTATACTGTACCAGGTATATTTTGAACTAATTAGATATTTCGATGTTACCAAGTTAATTTCATCATTATTCTAGATAAGTTCATATACTGTAGAATAATCATTGGCATGAAAAGTAGGCTGTATAGTTCTTCACGGAACTTCTTGTTTGTTTACTTTCTTTCATCTATCGATACCGAGCTCGATAGCTGCAGTCGACAGCATCCAGTATTCGGGAGATAGTGGGTTCGAACCCCACTGCCGGCAGCCGTGAAGATGGTTTTCCGTGGTTTCCCATTTTCACACCAGGCAAATGCTGGGGCTGTGCCTTAATTAAGGTCACGGCCACTTCCTTCTCACCCCTAGCCCTTTCCTGTCCCATCGACGCCATAAAACCTATCTGTGTCGGTGCGAAGTAAAGCAACTTGTAAAGAAAATCTTTCATCTACGCGTGTAATAATAAGTGAATTATCATATAAGAACAAAATTACTTGTTATTTCCGGGTACTCTCCTCGCCTCTGCAGATGAAAGTGACTCACTGGGATCCGTGTAGGTTTCGTTGCGACAGATGATTTGTATCTTGTCATTGACCTAGGCTGACCTTGGAGAATATATTGCCATATTACGTATTAAACTTGATCCGTATCTAACGGATGACTCAGGTTAGCTTTCATGTCATTTCAATTGTTTTGTCATAGCCATACCGTACGTAACTAAAATTCCAATGTAAATAAATAGTAAATTGTCGCAGTATGTATAATCCGTTCTAAGCATTGTTATGTAAATCAATTACTATCATCGGCTCCCCCCCTCCTTAAGGGAATAACTCAGTCTTTATCTTCATTAAAAAATGTTCATCCAAATTCTGTTATTCTTACGGGAATTTTAGTAAAAGGTTAGCCTACGGATAATAATGACGCGAAGGATCGAAATTTCGTCGGGATGAGGAGCTCGCTGATAGTCAGTCCGGCAGCGGGCTGTACTACTCTTGTGGAGTGCTGTACAATAGCTGCCCTTCTACACTCGCTAGACGTGGCAACGCTTGTACCATATGAGCCCGTAGTACACTCTTAACTCTGGACGGACAATAGGTATATCCTGTGTCCTGAAGCCTCTCTGCCTCATTTCCGAAAGGTACGATTTATTGAATTTAGATGTACGGGGATCTGTAGAATCGATAGTGAATCAACTTTCTCTGCTGTGAACCGAGTTCATTGGGTTAAATATATTATAGAAGGAACAGAGTCTTTCTTTGTGCACAATCTGAGTTCTCCCTCAGTATGCCTTCCTTCGGAGGGAAAGTAAGGCTGGCGGTCCCATGCCATAGATTTATGGCATGTAAAAGAACCTTCCACCAACTACACTTGTGTGAAGAAAAATGTGTAGGTTAGATTTGATTAATGCTCCTAAGTTCCAAACTTCGTCACCAGCGCTGGTTGCGATGGCATCTAGCAGTAGCCAAGTTCACAACTAGGTGTCGAGGACGGTAGCAAAAGTAGGTAATTAAATGCGCTATACTTAAACATAAGTCCCCACCATATCTCGACCCCGTATGGATTACGTGCATGGTCGATATCATGTTGCACATACTTTCACATCGTATGGTCAAATGCAATAATTCATTTATTTGTCTTCGTTTTGTACTCAAGAGACACCTTACCAATGGCGGGCTATAAAGGAGGATTATGCGATCGTGGAAAGTGCAGCATAGGCCATTTTAGTGTAGATCGAGCTGTATTTTATTATTTTCAATGATCTTGTCGACTTCGTCGTTACGCTGGGGTCTGGCGTTACGTTACGGTGACGGGACGAAATGTACCCAGATGCACTGAGGTGTGTGACGTCATAGTACCGCTTGGTGCATGTGTTCACCGACAATCTCTACTTCGTTAGTATAAGACACAAATCCCCGATTCTTGGATGTTACGGGTGATCTCGAGAACCACTGGATGGATTTTGATGCGGTTTTCACCATTCTGTAAAGGATATCTCGAGGAAGATTCCTGTAGAAAATAATTTATTCGTGATCAAAGGAAGCCGAGCAGTAACGATTTCAGTGAAAAAGTCGAAAAAAAACACATTACATCCCTGCGCTTTTTAAGCTTATGCTGGTCAAACCGTTAAAAATATCAATATACTATGAGCGTAAGAATTGTTCAGCATGAAAAGTTCTACCAAAAAGTCCGGGAGAGCACATCTATATCTTCAATACATCGCCCACTATAAGTGTTTTTACGTTTTCATTTCTTCCAACAATCTCCATTCAAATACTGAGACGACAATTTACGAGCTGGCTAGGGGAGAGTCTATCACCCCAGTTACAGCCTAACTAGCGGGCGAGCCTATCACCCCAGATACAGCCAGCAGCAAACTGTCGAGTAGTGTTGAGTTAAAACTTCAGAGAAGAATGGTTGTGTTTGGAGTTTCCCTGGAAGTGCAACTCGGCTTTTCTTCATTTCGCCTGTAAACTTTCCGTTCCGAAAAATACATAATTAAAAAATGTACGAAGCAGAAATTTCGCAAGAGCGACAGTTTAAACAAATCAGTCCGAGAAGACGCTGTCACGCTCAAATATCGTCGCATATCGTAGTTCCACACGCCCAATATGTTTTGTCCTTGTGAATAGATATGGATATAGTTTGAGCAGAACAGAGTGGAATAACGGCTCGAGTACCAGACGACTAATTACCTTCCTAAACCGAAGGCGGGGAAAAAGTGGACTTGATAACATTACACTACATTCCGGGGCGGCGGTGAAGGTCAAGCTGATGTGTTATCGGAATGTCTAAATTGCGAGGAATCTCGTGCTCCTACAGTATATGGTCATGTGGCGCGCCTCGCCCGGGATTGTTACAATAATGTTAGGTTCACTGCCCAAGTTGCATCATTGTTTAAATAAAAGGGCTTAGTCTGCGAATGTTTTAACCCTTTATAGGGCAACATTTGTACAGAAGAGGAATCTGTTGACATCGAATATACATTTGGGTATTAAGAAGTCATTTTTGAAAGCCTTTGTCTGGAGCGTGGCGCTCTATGGAAGTGAAACTTGGACTATTGGTGCAGCAGAAAAGAGGAGAATTGAAGCGTTTGAAATGTGGTGTTAAGGGACAATGATGAAGATCACATGGGTAGATAGGGTTACAAACGAAGTTGTAGGCTATATAGAAGAGTGGGAAGGGAGAGATGTTTCTGGCGACTGGTAATGAAGAGAAGAGATAGGTTGGTAGGACACTTACTAAGACACCCAGGAGTAGCAAGCTTAGTTATGGAAGGAAGGGTCGAGGGGTAGACCAAGGTTAGAATATGTTAAACAGATTACCTCGGATGTAGGGTGTGGAAGCTATGTAGAGATGAAACCATTAGCTCAGGAAACGAAGGCGTGGAGACCTGCATCAAACCTGTCAAAATACTGAAGACTCAAACAACAACAACAACAATAACAACAGGGCAGAATATTATTGCAGATCTTTTATTTGTATTTATTTTAATTTAATTTTAATATGAATTATTATTAATTTAATTTTTTATTCTGTTTAACATTATAATGGTCTTAAAATTAAGATTATAAAAGAATAGAATTTTAATTTTTAATAACTTAGTTATTTTTAATTCTAATTGTATTATCATTTTTTAACTTTTTATATTTAATTGTTTCACCCTAATATTAATTAATAATTTTAATTTAATTTTTTTACACATTTTAATGTTCTATAAATTAAGAATATAAAAGTGTTATAATTTTAATTTTTATGAGCTTATTTATTTTTAATTCTAATTCTATTAGACCTACCATTTTTTATTTTAATTGTTTTATTAAAACAATTGCTTCATGTACTTTAGGTCAAGGAGATAAAGAGATAATATTTGGTGTCCAGTAATATTAACACTTACAAAATAACATTTGTTGGTATCGTTGACAATAAAACGTGTCCTTATTGTTGGTGGTTAATATACAGAACACTAACCTATAAGCCTAAAATCCGAATATATTCTTCAAATATGCGAACATTCACAAACAAATTAACAACACTCAATATCTATAAATATTGGCACATGGCACAAGAAAACTGTGACCTTTTATTTACTCTGTGTGACTAGAAACTTTCGTATACATTAGGTACTTCTATTAATTCCTTCTAATTTGTTATTTTATGACATCATTATACATAATGTACCTTTTCAAGACAACCAACATGTCTAGAAAACTGGTCCTTTGGTTATATAATCTTACACACAGTACGAACAATGTGAATCAATTACTCACATCAATGTTTAATCTTTTATATTATATATATAAAAAGGAATGTCTGTCTGTTCGTCTTTTATGCGTTCATAAACCATTCATCCGATTGCGATCAAATTTTGGTGAGTTGTACACACTTTCGGGATGTTCATAGGTATAGTTAATCCATTTCACAATAGATAGCACGCGGGTAGTTTAAACAAATGCGTAATGGCGATGCGTTCATATACAATTCGTCTGATACCGATGAAACTTGGGTGAGAGGTTGTGTACACTACAGGAAAGGTTTCTGGCTTAGTAAATCCATGCTATAATAGGTAGCGCACGAGTAGATTCAACAAATGAGCGACGACGGGCGAAGCGTTTCAAAAAAGTCATGTATGCGTTCACATACCATTTGTCCGATACCGGTGAAACTTGGGTGAGATGTTGTGTACACGTCAGGGAAGGTTTCTGGTTTAGTAAATCCACTTAACAATACGTAGCGCACGAGTAGATTCAACAAATGAGCGACGACGGGCGAAGCGTTTCAACAAAGTCCTGTATGCGTTCACATACCATTCGTCCGATATCGATGAAACTTGGGTGAGAGATTGTGCACACTACAGGCAAGGTTTCTGGCTTAGTAAATCCATGTTATAATATGTAGCGCACGAGTAGATTCAACAAATGAGCAACGACGGTCGAAGCGTTTCAACAAAATCCCGTATGCGTTCATATACTATTCGTCTGATAGCGATGAAACTTGGGTGAGATATTGTGTACACTTCAGGGAAGGTTTATGGCTTAGTAAATCCACTTTACAATTGGTATCGCATAAGTAGATTCAACAAATGATGGAAGACGCGCGAAGTGTTTCAACAAAGTCTCGTATGCGTTCATATACCATTCGTCCGATTGCTATGAAACTTAGGTGAATTGTTGTGCACACTCCAGGAAAGATTTCTGACTTAGCAAATCCGTTTTACAATAGGTCGCGCACGAGTTGATTCAACAGATGAGTAACGGCGCGCGTACCGTTTTAAAAAAATCCGTATGCGTTCATATACCATTCATGCGATTGCAATGAAATTTGGTGAAATGTTGTTTCCACTCCCGCGAAGATTTCTGATTTAGTAAATCCATTTTACAATTGGTAGCGCACGAGTAGATTCAACTGATGAGCGAGAGCGCGTGAATCGTTTCAACAAAGTCCCGTGTGCGTTCATATACCATTCATTTCATTGCGATTAAACTTTGTGAGTTGTTGAACACGCTCACTTGAATATTTCTGAGATAGTAAATCAATGTTACAATAGTTTAGAGGTGGTTAACGGAAAAAGAAAAAAATATTGGGAATCCAAAAGTACTTCAAAAAACAAAGTTACAACGCCAACACTTTCTTTCATTGGCATTGCCGGAGGCTGTTATGCTCAAACTGGTGACGGCATGGGCTAATCGTGGCGAGTGTAACGAGGTGTGGTTCCGACCAGAGCGTGGAAGGTCACAGCCCGTCGCGTGAGCACGTCACGTGACGATACAAAGCGAGCAGCAGCATGCATCAATCGTCCAACCAAGTCCAAGACAGTGGGCCATTCGACATGCTTCCTGGTGTGGTTGAAGACTGTGGGGCACCCATTGGGCACACACTTTCCGCAAGTGCAGTCGTTCCTTCTTGATGGTGTGCACACTTCCGACGCTTAATCCGACCACGGCGGCTAAGGCGTTCACTGTCACTCGGCGGTCCTGGGTAATGAGTGCATCAACCAGCTGGACGTTGTCATCGGTAATGCAGGGGGGTGCCCCAGACCGGGCATCATCGGCTAACGACACCCGTCATTCTCTGAAGCGCTTGTGCCACGCCTTGACCCTTGCAAGGGACATGCAGTGTTTGTCGTACACTTATGACATTCGGCGATGAATGTCCGTTCCCCCTACTCCTTCCACTGTTAGAAACCGAACAACACTTCATTGCTCTTCGTTTGACGCCTCCATGTCACGGTTTGCAATGCGACTGGCAGCGTTGGACGATTGATGCATGCTGCTGCTCGCTTGGTATCGTCACGTGCCATGCACGCTTGCCCTCTAGTGGCGGGCTGTGACCTTACACGCTCTGGTCGGAACCACACCTCGTTACACTCGCCACGATTGGCCGATGTCGTCACCAGTTTGCGCATTCCAGCCTCCCCAACATTTTAACAGTATTACTTAAAGCAGATGACCTCACAGTTCCGATCCAGAAAGCCACAACAACCGTTCAAAGACTTTCGTCTAAATGTATTTTAACTTTCTTAAGAGTGCGTTGGAGATTATGGCGATGTTGAGAACGTAATGTGCAAAGAGATGTAAGGATACACACCGCAATAACTGAAGAAGCGCGAGGAGTCCTAACTCCCAGTCCTTTACCTTAGTTGGGTTATTGTTGGTAACCTTTAGGTCCCTTCCCACCCTTCTTCATGTCTACCAAATGAGTCACCTATTGCATGGCCAATACGAGGGTCATTCCATAAGTCATGGCAACTATGTTATAGGCTATCTTTCGATAATGCTACAGCATCGGAAATCCACGATGTGCATTGAACAGTTAAGGCCGTGTGATATCTCAATGCCAACAGAATATAGGAGTTAGAGTACAGGAGTTAACGGCAAAGGTACAAATGAAAACCATACAATGTAACTCTGTATACATTTGTTTTGCACGAGTACAGATGGAACACAAATCAACCAGGGCACCATTTCCAACCATTGGAACCCTGGTCAATAACAGACACGGACTTGTCAGTTCAGTTGCTGCGCGTCCTTGTCGGAAAGCCTCCACCCAACGTGCAATTGTTCGGTTTTCACCAACAGCTTCACATGACATTGCGTAGCATTTCTGCCACGGAGAAAACCAATTTTCGCGAATAATCGCTGTTCCAATCTGCTTACATCCATCTTGTGGCACGGCCAAGCTCGGGATGAACGTGTGTGTGGCGCTGGTACCTGCACTTACAGTCGCCTTCTGTCGGGTGAATTCCGTGCTGTTTGCCGCGGCGTTTAGAATGTCTACACTGGAATTACCGTGATGCCATATGTTCGAAAGATACACCATAGTTGTCATGACTTATGGAATGACCCTCCTATTCTCCCATTCATTCTCTCTTGGACTACATTAGTACATACAACAACGTGTCCCGACAAACATATAGCTCATCTTTCATATTGTATGGTAATGCTCCTTGTCATGTCACAGGAGCAGTGACTAGGGAGTATTGGAACTTTCTCCGTATTCCCCTGACATGGGTCCTTGTGACTGCGCCGTGTTTCCACGGCTGAAAGAAAAGGTTTCCAGGTTCCATCAGTGCTTCGTGCAAGGGCAGTCTGTCAGGGAGATCAACAGAAACTACCTCGCTAACGATATTCAACGGTTACCATGGATACACGAATATGCTGGCGATTGTATTGAAAGGATGTAGTTCGATAATATGTAGCCAGCACGTTATATGCAAGGCATTTCGCCAACTCCCTGTTCAGTTCGCAAGCCGGTGCACAGAGATGGTGACCCCGAGGCTCTCAGCTTCTTAATAACCACATTATGATTCATCACAAACGTGGCCCGAGATCGAATCTGGTGAGGTGACACTCGAACCCTGATGCTATCTTACAGAGCCTGCCGCAGCAAGCGATGTGGAGAATGTACTTGTTGGTCCAAAGTGGAGATCACTAAGCGATACCAACTTGGCTGCTCCGAAACACAGAGATTCTTCAGAAATTAGGCAAACTTTTCCTTTCTGATTGTGTTATTCTTGAATACAGGGTGTTACAAGAGTCTATCGCCCAGGGGCGTCCTCTGCAGTCTCCACATTCAAAAAGGGAAATAAATACAGGCTGTGGTCTGAGGGCTGGAATGGGCTACACTGAACTGAGAAGAAGCGGGGTCGATTCCCACCTAAGGGAAGGTTACTAACTTAAAGGCCTCGACCGCCTCCTACCACTCCCCGCCTCAATTACAAATACACACACTAAAACAAAAACGTATCACCCATACTATTCAATCTTTACATTGAACAAGCAATGAAGGAAATTGGAGAAAAATTTAAAGTGGATGTGAAGATTCATGGAGAAATAATTTCAACTCTGAGATTTGCTGATGACATCGTCATCTTGGCCGACACGCCTGAGGATTTGAATGAGTATTTGAATGGTATGGACTCCGTCTTACGGAAAGAATTCATGATGAAAATTAATAAATGTAAAACAAAAATACTGTAATGCAGACGAAATAAATCAGAAACCTCTATGGACATCAAATTGGCAGGTGAAAAGCTGAAGGAAGTATGAGACTTCTGTTACCTAGGAAGCAGAATAACCAGTGATGGACGAAGCAAAGAGGATATAAAAAGTAGGGTGGCTCAGGCAAGGAAAGCATTTCTACAAAAAAGGAATCTGTTGACATCGAATATAGATTTAGGTATTAGGAAGTCATTTTTGAAAGCCTTTGTCTGGAGCGTGGCGCTCTATGGAGGTGAAACTTGGACTATTGGTGCAGCAGAAAAGAGGAGAATTGAAGCATTTGAAATGTGGTGTTACAGGAGAATGATGATCAGATGGGTAGATAGGGTTACAAACGAAGAGGTATTAGGACGAGTGGGAGAGGAGAGATGTTTCTGCGACTGCTAATGAAGAGAAGAGTTAGGTTGGTAGGACACATACTAAGACACCCAGGAATAGCAAGCTTAGTTATGGAAGGAAGGGTTGAGGACAAGAACTGTAGGGGTAGACCAAGGTTAGAATATGTTAAACAGATTGCCTCGGATGTAGGGTGTGGTAGCTATGTAGAGATGAAACGATTAGCTCAGGACAGGGAGGCATGGAGAACTGCATCAAACCAGTCAAAAGACTGAAGACTCAAACAACAAAACAAAAACCACAATAGCACAGATTATCCGACAAATTCTACTCTCATCCAAGTACACGGGAACTGAAATGAGAACGAGGTCCAAGCCTTGTGAACATCTACATGAGTCATCAAAACAAAACACAGTATGGAAACTTGTTGGACAGGAAGTACAAAGTTTAAGAAAATATAGGCTACCGTAAGACGCAGTTGGACACACCCCTGGGATGTCGTTATATTTTACCACCTTCTGGGTAGTCTGTTTATCGGATATGTTCATTGTGAGAAATCCCTCTTGATTCAAGAATTATTTAAGTTCAAACTTTTCGTTGTTAAACAGTGATAGTACGCAACTCTGCACAGTGGGTCAAAATCGAAATCTAGGAGGACAAAATTATTTATATTCATAATTAAAAAATCAAAATGTATTACTTCTACAGCATTCTCATATAATTGCCGCTCTCTATTCTGGGATATAAACGCATCTTAGTGTAAATCTGTCACCACTGTTCGAGCAGTCTGAATTGGAGGGTGAATGTAAGTGGCCGTGGTTTGGTTGTCTTTGTGGTTAGTGTGATGCTTTAAGATGGAACATGCTACTGAAGGTATGAACTTTGTAACGTGTTTCAGTTATTAATTCGCGTAATTGTTACATAATTTTAGCTATATGTGCATTATATAATATTTAACTATTATTAGCCTACTTTTCACATTTTGCAAAAATGAGGAAAAAGTAGACTTATGAGATCGATCCGGGAAAATGTGTGTCTGTCTGTCTGTCTGTCCTTCTGTCTGTCTGTCTGTCTGTCTGTCTGGCTGGCTGGCTGGCTGTGTGTGTGTCCCCCCTATCAACTCCTAAACGGCTGCAGGAATCAAAACCAAATTTAGTATGAGTAAAGATGTGCACCGGAATAACTCACGTCCATATTTGAAAATGATGTCAGTGCTACCAACTGCTGAAAAAACGCACTAGAAATTTGAGCTCCATGATTGATATCTTGCAAGGTATGCATGGGAGCTATTCCAAAATTGGCACACATGTAGATAATACTATTTCAGTTTAATGTCCAGGAGGCCAACCATGACAGTGTTGCCAAAATAATTTTAAGCCTTCTGATAGGTCCAATGTTTAAATGCATATAACGTCTACACTATCAATTGGATTTCAACCAAATTTTGTATGTAATATCTGTACATAAACAGATATGACTGAGCATATTCTTAAGAGCCAGCAGGGCTGCCAACTGTTAATAATTTCTCTCTCTATTTTTTATCCAAATACCAATATATCAGAAAGTATGCAAGCCAACAGCTTTAAACTATTCACACGTATATTCTGACATTTTAGATTAATTTTGAGTAACTTATATACGTCAGTTCTACCGACATTATTCTAAGCCTGCTGATAGTACCAATTTTTATATACATGTAACTTCTATACTATCAGTTAGATTTCAACCAAATTTCGTATGTGCTATGTGTACCATAACAGATATGACTATAAGTATTTTTAAGAGCAATCAGGGCTGCCAACTGTTAATAAATGCTGTCTATATATTTTTTACCCTAATATCAATATATCAGAAAGTATGCAAGCCAACGGCTCTATACTTTGCACACGTATAGCACCTGACATTCTAGATTAATTTGGAGTAATTAATAGAAGGCAGTGCTGCCAACATGATTCTATGCCTGCTGATATGTCCAATTTTAAAATACATGTAACTTCTATACTAACAAATGGATTTCATCCAAAATTGGCACCTCAAGATATCATAATATTTCAGATTATTTCTGACCAGTACACGCATGGTGTTGTTGGCAACATGCTTTTACGCGTGCTGATAGATCCAGTGTCTAACTGCATGTAGCGTCCATTGGACTTCAACCTAATTGTGTATTCTGTACCTTAAGGGATGGAACTAAGAATATATTCAGTCACCAGGGCTGCCAACTGTAGTGCTCTATTAGGCTACATTATACCAGGTTTATTTTGAACTAATTAGATATTTCGATATTACCAACTTAATTTCGTCATTATTCTAGATAGGTTCATATACTGTAGAATAATCATTGGCATGAAAAGTAGGCTGTATAGTTCTTCACGGAACTTCTTGTTTTTAAAATTATATTTAGACTGAGATTTTTAGTATGTTGCGTCACTTTCTACTTAATGTTAAAATGTAGATAACGTCTTGTAGTCTACGCCTGTTATAAGATTTTTTGCAGCCTTTTGCAACTTACTTAGTTATTCTAGGTTTCAGAAGATGCCGCGCAACCAGTTCTCACACGTTTACAACTATTTGAAGCACTGGGTTCGACGATTTTGTCAAAAGTGGAACTTTGTGACTTTATTAAAAGTAAATTAGGGGTAGAAAATTGTTCTGAAGGGATAACTGAATGCTCTATCCAACTCCTAGTCATAGACAATTTCTTCCATGTGTAGACGTAGCTTAAATGAGGTCTTAACTGATGTTTATTACGAAGTAAACAAATTATATACGTTGCTTTCACTCTAAATTCATGATTAAAACGTAAACATAATTTAGTCCCCCTAGATTTCGATTTTGACCCACTGTGCGCTGGTGTCATTTGTTTTGTCTACGCGGGACCTAGCGATATTTGTGAAACTTTCCGAAATATCTTGATTCAAAGAAGATTGATGCCGACCGCAAACAAGAAATGCCACTCCATTTGATCTTGCAGGGTGCAATTAGCTCTGAAACATATTTATCAAAACAATTCTACCAACAAATCTTGCGGGATTTTGCCGTGTCTGTTTCACTCTGTGCTCAGCAGACATTGCAGTGCATTTCCTCACTTTAGAGCTCCAGAAGATGTCAAACCACAGCAATATTTGCTATTTTATTACGCGGCTGTTAAAGCCTGGGATGTTTCTCTGGAATTAGCGCGGATAGTCTCCCGACACCTGGTTCCCATGGCAACAAGTGTGCGATACGAATGGACGAATAAACACGTACCCATGATTTAGGTTCTGGCAGCTCTGCAGTCTCTGTGATTGAGCAGATCAGTTTATGATTGTTCCTTGGAACCAATCACTCGAACAAGCCGCAGTGCTAATAATGGTGTGAAGTCAAATTATCGACAAGACACTCGAATCGACTGTAATATGTCAGCTGGGAAAACACGTTCCAATACAAATTAGTGTTTAATTTATCATCACTGAGTGCTGCGATCTGGTTCAGTGGTCCTTGCTATAGTGTGTAGAGTCGTGGTCATTAGCTCCGCTTGTCAGATAAACTGTGTTATTGTGCTGTCTGCAGTGGTGGCCGCGTCCTCATGTTAGGAACCATCCTTAGGTTAGAGGTGAGGAAATCATCCATAGGATGGCTGATGTGGGAATCGAACCCAAATCCTTTTAGTTCTGCACCACGAGACTGAGTGTCCCCCGTTCCAGCCCTCAGACCTAGAAGACATTTCTTGGCAGAGGCTGACATGAGCATACCAACTTCCATCAAAACATTTGGTCAGAGAACTATACAGTTGCCAACACTGGTAGACACAGACTGGCTGTGTGGCCTGCTGTACCCAAACTTACGGGATCGGATCCTGGTGCAGTCAGTTGTCTTTTGAGAGCGCTTAAATCTACTGGCACATTAAAGAACTCTTTCCGGGAAATATTCCTTCACCCGAGCGTCTCTAAACGCCACAATAGTTAAAAACGATGTAAAACCCATAATATCAATTGTATATTTTATAGTTATTATTATTATTATTATTATTATTATTATTATTATTATTATCATCATTTATTTTGCGCATGCGCTTACACATTCTCAGCATTTGCTGGAAAGAAAACATTTTCAATCCCAGATACCGTACTTATCACAAGGAGCAAATTCTTGGTGACTGCATTGAGTAGTAGCTTCATACTTCCCTCACTGCTTCAGGCCTGATTGCCCAAGAACAGCCATACTACGCGACACGTAGAAAGTATGACAGTTTTCTGCATCAGTTTGAAAAGGCCAGGGTCTAATTTCAACTCACTGAGCGATTCCTTTAAGTTGTTGGGAATCATGCCAGTGCTGGAGATGATAATAGGAACTGTCCTGACTTGTGCCATGTGCCATTGCTTCCTTATCAGTTCTGAAAGCACTGTGTATTTTGACAGCTTTTCAACATGCTTTGTTAGCATGTTGGCACTGTTTGGGATTGCTACATCTATGAAGGTAGTGTGCTTCATGCATTTTTCAACAAGAACCAAATCAGGTCTGTTGTGCACAGCTGACTGGTCTGTCAACACAGTACGATCCCAGTACAACGTATAGCTGTCATTTTCCAGTACACTTTCAGGAGCGTATTTATAGTACGGCACTTTCTCTTGGCTCAGCAGTTGAAGGTGTATAGCCAGTTCTTGATGTACTATCTTGGCAACAAAATCATGTCTCTTCCTATATTCTGCCCCTGCAAAATGGCGACAACCTGATATAATATGCTGAACAGTCTCCGATGTTGGGCAACCGTATCTGCAATGGTCATCTTGCAACTTTAGATAGTTCATCGTGGGGACAACCTGGTCCTGAATAGCCATCATAAAGCCTTATTATTATTATTATTATTATTATTATTATTCGTGAAGCAAGGTGGCTGGCACACAATTCTTGGCTCAGTCAGGCTTCCGTGTGCAACCGATCTCCATACGATGACGCGATCTATAACTGCTCTTAGCTATCCGAGCGAAGTACGCGTGGCAATCTCGAGCAGAGAGATACTGTTTAAGACACGTGGGAGACGAGAGATGTTTCTAGCGAAGAGATAGGTTGGTAGGAGACCAAGGAATAGCAAACTTAGTTATGGAAGGAAGGGTCAAGGATAAGAACTGTAGAGGTAGACCAATGTTGGAATTTGTTAAACATATTGCCTTGGATGTAGGGTGTGGTTGCTATGTAGCTCAGGACAGGGAGGCATGGAAAGCTGCATCAAACTAGTCAAAAAACTGATGACTCAAACAAGAACAATTGGTAAAATCCGCTTCGCTACAAAGTTTATTAAGAACTTGATGATGTTGTAAATGCTGTGTCACATCTGATCTGATGATGACCGCATGACGACCGAAACTACTCATCCAATTTAACCCTTCATTTGTGTGAGGAATATTTATTAAGTGTATAAAAATCCATGTAATTTATTTGAGGCACCAGGAAACTAATTGCAATTACCCACTAAATCTAATTGGGAACAGTCGTGTTGACCGACTGAAAGATTAGAAACACTGAAAATGGCTTCTCATATCGTTCGAGTCACATAATGCCCTAAGCGGCCGCCGCGTCATTGAGCAAGATGCGAGCTCAAGTCCAACACTTTACCTAATGTAGCCTGTGACAGGGATCGCTAAGGCAGTGCATTTAGCGTGATGTCTTCATAACAGTGACCCACATTTTAATTAACGCGCAGCCTTTGTCTCTCATTGGTCGCGCTCAGGGGGTGGTCTCGTCTTAATTAGTGGTCACTTGATTGAAATGTTAACTCTCCTTCTGCTGCCGAGGTTCGCTCTTACTACCTCAGACAATTACAAGACCCGTGCAGTCATTTCAACAATCCTACAGCACTTCTTTCCATAACACATTTGCTAGTGACATGAACAGACAGTTACGGTACCGTCGCCTTTCGTTTTGAGTCCACTTTTCATATTTTGCAAAAATTATGAAAAAGTAGTCTTATGAGATCAAATGTGTGTGTGACTCACCCCATCAATTCATAAACGACTGCAACTATCGTAACCAAATTTGGTGTGAGTGAAGACCTCAATAACATGGTTACCACGGCAACATCTAGTTTAGTAGTATAGTGACATCTACAGTATGTGTTGAGTAATACATAGGTTTAGTCGCCTCCGTAGCGTAGCGGTCAGTATGGTTAGCTGCCGCCCCGGAGGTCCTGGGTTCGATTCCCGGCTCTGCCACGAAATTTGCAAAGTGGTATGAGGACTGGAACGGGATCTACACAGCCTCGGGTGGTCCAAATGAGTAGAGGGGGTTCGATTCCTACCACAGCCATCCTCGAAGTGGTTTTGCGTGGTTTCCCACTTCGTCTTCAAGCAAATGCCGGGATGGTGCCTACTGTAAGGCCACGGCCGCCTCCTTCCCTCTTCGTTTCCTAGCCATTCTAACCTTCCCTCATGAGGACCCTGTTCGCTTTGCAGGTGAGGCCGAGGTTTGGGTGAGTTCCCTCGCTTAGTCCGTGGGAGCCACCACCCTGGAGTGTAAAATCGATTTTAAAAATTAAATAAAAAATAGGTTGAAAGTTCCGATTAATCAATACTTCTTATTGTTAAATAAAGATCACTGTGTGGTCATTCGTGGGACATGTTTCAAGGTGGCCCCTTCATCAGCCGATATGAATAAATAAATGCCAAAGCACAACAAAATGTATAGCGTAACACACTGAATAGTCCCTTGTTAAACCTTACCATAAAGAAGGATAAAATGTATTGACTCTGCACGGCAGCGATAATTGTGAACTCAATGAAACCTGATGCTGGAATCCAACACTTCAATACTTCACCAGTGATGCAATGAAGTCAATTGTGCTGAAACAACACCTATTAGGATCACGAGCTGTACAACCCCAATATATGCAATGGCCTCTAGTCCGTCTAAATAGAAACAAGTAGTTCCGTGAAGAACTATACAGCCTATTTTCATATATCCTACTTATTTTAACTGCCACTGTCAACATACAAAATTTCTGTTTGATTGCTGTAATAGATTCGTAGATATTGAGAACCGATTAAATATTTCGGATGGTCGCTATGTTGGATTTTATATATTGAACCCTTAATAAGCTACGCATATTAATGATTCTAATTATTCATTTCATTATATTCTGATTTTACTGCCAGAATCATACAGGAAGGCCAGACTGGATTGCGAAATATCAAGCTTATTTGGAGACAGTACGTTTGAACGTGCCCAGTCCTGAAACAAAGGAGTGACGAGATCGGAATGTTTGACAGACACTTTATCAGACAAAGGTGTGTTGGGGTCCTGACTCATTTCAGACCGTAATTTCTTTGTCACCCTAGCGTTACGAGTAAGATAATTGCTGGATGAGAGAGACGAGAGGAACTTTCAACCAATCATAGGACAGAGGCTTCTGTTCTAAACTGCGATATTGACGTCATGAACTACCAATCAGAGAGGGTCACCAATTTTAGCGCCAAGGGAGCGTCTGACGCCGGCTTGAAGTTGAAAGCGGGAAAGATTGGATTAACGAAATCTATGATCGATTCCAGAGCACGATAGCCCCATTGTGACCTGTATAATATTTCAAACTGTTTGATACCTGTTGCATGCCAATAGTCGCATTATTATAGAAGTTAGTGATAGATTTCCCTCTCCCTCCGTCCTTTTGCTAAATTCACATAAATACTGTCGTCTGAGTGACGACGAGGTTGATTCTTGGTGACACCGTGAGGTGATCACTTATTCTTTTCCATACCGTGAAGATATACTGTGTTAAATTTATCTGAGATAGGGTCATTACTGAAAACATTATAATAAAGTTGTGTGCGCACAGCTGAGTGTGAAATTTGTGTATCTGTAAGATTTTAGTAGTCTCCCACGACTACAACTATTAGGGAAAGTCTACGTTTAATTTTGCACTAGACAAATGGTGATTAAAGTAACTATTGGCAAAATTTAGATAGAAAAGTACGTGTGACTATAAATAACATTTTATTTTTATTTTTATTCAACGTCAAGATGGAACTCCAGACCCAGAGAAAGACATCGAACCAACGTTTCTACGGCTCCATGTGGTCTGAGATGAGCTAAACACTTTGGAGAGAGAATGTCAGGCGATGTTCGATGAGACGACGCAGAAAGAGGAATGAGTACTAAATAATTTAATTATTTGACAAACTGGTTATGGTTTTGTGGGAACATATTATTTTGTGTAAATATTTTATTTTATTTTTGTCTTCGTGTTTTATTGTAGTTGGTTTGTGGTACTGACACACTTTAGTTTAGTTCATGAGCAACGTGGCATGTATTCTATCTGTGTGAAGATTTTTTTTTTGTTGATGTCAAGTACGCGGGGCAAGCGTACTCGAGTGCGTGTCGCTACCGTAAAATGCGCGGCTAAGCGACGCAAATTGGGAACCGATATCATAACAGAAGCGAAACTGAATTAACTAGAGTAGATAATAGAATTGGTGGGAAATCTTTTTATTGTATAGATTTTTATTGTTACACAGGCTTGTGTGTTAATTGCCGTTTGTTGCATTTTTGTTAAGTGAGGGGTCATCTGCCCAATGACTTTATTTGTTGATGAAGTTTCTCTTTTAGTGTCTTGGTACACAAAATCTTGATATTTGATTGGAGTGTCGGCCCGTGGTAGATTTGTGTTGTGTTCTGCCCTAAATGCTTTGTTGAGTCTGCAAATATATGTTTTATGGGATAGGAGTTTTCGGGAACCCTGGTTCTGTCTGAAACTATGTCCAGGATAAGCATTTAATCCTTGCGAGGAAAATGTTGGAATCCCCTTTTACGATGTTCTTGCAATTCTTTGGAATTGGCAGAAGTGTGTGAAATTTTGTGTCGCGATTAACAGGTGGCGTAACGGGACTGTCTAGTCTCTTGTTATAAATAGCATGACTCAAAGCCTCGACAAGGAGGGCTGGTTTTGAACACAGACGTTAATGAGTGGTAAGTGAAGGTATTTCTACCCGGCGCACTCCATCAGATAAGGAGCAAGCTGTGCTCATTAGTATTCACGGTCCAGGTTTCCGTTCTTCGTAATTGTTTATCTTATATATTAAAATAAAGCCTGTTTAATGATAAAAGAATTGTAATCGGTAAATGGGTGCTGTTCGCGTTTTGATTGATCGAGTCCCAGCGTGTTAGCTTATCCATGCTTTTATTTCATGTAAATATCATCGGGTTTTAGGCATCTTATTTCTTGTTTATTTTATTGTCATGTTCATTGACCTCGGGTGGTCTCGATGTTCGGTCACGTTGTTGTCATGTAGGTGTTGAGCAATATGAGCCATTTGGGCAAGCTTCTGTTTTGCTGGGAGTTTCCTGACTCACTGCGATCTCGACGGAGATCAATTAGTTTTTTAAATTTTAAATGGTTGCGTGTGTCAGTAAAATTATAATTATTGGTATGTTATTCTACGAGTGTGTCCCATAAAGCCATAATAATGGTTTGCAGTATGGGGGTTTGCAAGCATATTGGCTGTTCCATCTGTGAGCAAATCTCCATCAAAAGTACTTATTTCTTCTCTAGCGTAGTTATACGCGTGCATACATATTAATCAGACAAGTGGAATTTTGATCCACAATTTTAATTCTTTGGAGTGGACCTTTCTAGGCCACTCAGATCTGTGTAAATTCTTGTACAGTGGGAGTAAAGTTCAGGGTGGACTTTGTTTATGTTATATTTTTTATGTTTTGTTGTTTATTCAGTTATTAAATGGTGGTAATTTTATTTGTTTTTCACTCATTTCTAGTTTATAGTTTTGCATATGGTCCTTGTATTTGTAAGCAGCCGTCTGGTATTTGAGCTCTTGTGAAAGCATACCCGGACTGAACGCCCCCCGAAATTTGATTCTCGTATATACGACGCTGTTATATACAAGGGCACAATATGTAGGTCCTAGAGTTATGTACTGTTACATGAAGATTATCGTGTACGTGTAGCATTCAAACTTCAATCGCATGATTAGGACACAAGAAGTAACAAGGAGATTTTAAAATTTCGCACAGCTGCCATCTTGTGGTTATGGAAACAATTGAAATAAATTAGATGCTAGTGGATTAACATTCGTATAAGGATTTACTGTATCTAGTTACACTACACTCGTATGGTTAAATTGCGAAAAACGTCCATGTGAATATTTATAATTCGCGTCACCGCCATGTTGGATTTGTGATCACCAGGTTATTTAAAGTCCTATAGGTGAACTTATGTTCATACCCCTATGAACATTAAAAAAATCAGTTTGATTGCCATAATAGATTCGTAGATATGCAGAGCCGTCTAAATATTTCGGATGGTCGGCATGTTGGATTGTTAAATGTATAGGCCATAGAGTCATGTACCATTAAAGGAAAAGTATTGCTTTGGTTCATTATTCAAACTTTCACTTCGATCGCATGATAACGACACAAGAAATAAAAACTTAATTTTAAAATTCGCACAGCCGCCATCTTGAGGTTATGTAAACAATTGAACTAAATTAGATACCAGTGCATTACAATGTGTATAAACATTTCCTGTATCAGATTTCATTGCGTTTGGAACATTAAGTCGCGAGAAAGGTCTAATAAAATTTTCAAATTCGCTTGCCCGCCATGTTCGTTTTATAGTTAACCGGTTTTTGAAAGTCTTATAGATGAACTTCCAGTAGTTCCCTTTATCTGTGTACAAAATTTCAGGGTGATACCGCTAATAGTTTCAGAGATATAGAATGCCGGTGAAATATTTCGCACATCCGCCATCTTGTGGGTAAGTAAACAATTGAACGAAGTTTGATGTCGGTGCATTACAATGTGTATAAACATATACCGTACCAAGTTTTATAGCGTTTGGTTGCTTAAATCGCGAATGACGCCTATTTAAAAGTCGCAAATTCGCGTGGCCGCCATGTTGGTTTTTTAGTTACCAGTTTTTCAAAAGTCACATAGGTGAACTTCTAGTAGTTCCCTTTATCACCGTAAATAATTCCAAGGTGATATCGGGAATAGTTTCGGAGATATTGAATGCTGGTGAAATATTTCGCACAGCCGCCATGTTGGATTGGTGAGACGTAACAAAATTTGAAGGGCACGGTCGGGGTTGCCTGGAGTAGTGCTATGAACTTACCGAGTCTCATTGAAATCGCTCCAGCCGTTTAGATTTTATTAGGGGACACACACACACACACACACCTCACACACACACACGCGCGCACACACACACGCGCACACACACACGGACAAAAGGTGATCTCATAAGCCTATTTTTTCAAAATTGAAAATAGGCTAAAAATGGAGAAAAAATCAGTAAATTGTTAAGAGAGAATTGAGTAGGTTAAAGTCACTGATAGACTTTATAATCAGTAATAAGACATTCCATGGTTTGGGCAACGTCTAATGAAAATGAAAATCCACAGCCTGCTTCCAGTCTCCGACCGGGTCAGGAATGGAATGAATGAAGCCCCCATCTAGCGGCGAGGATATGGACTGTGCCGGCTGCCGAGGCCTGACGCACTCCTCTGGGGCAATGATTAAATGAATGACAGATGAAATGAAATGATAGTGGAGAGTGTTGCTGGAATGAAATGTTGACAGGGAAAACCGGAGTGCCCGGAGAAAAACCTGTCTGCCTCCGTTTTGTCCAGCACAGATCGCACATGGAGTGACCGGGATTTGAACCACAGACCCAGCGGTGAGAGGCCGGCGTGCTGCCGCCTAAGCCACGGAGGCTTCCAACGTCTAATATAATAACTTATTAAATTAACAACTTACGTGAGGTTAAAATTGTATGCCCGTGTCGGCTCTGGTTCGTCTTTTATTTTAATATTATTGTCAACTTGATGGGTACAGGTATCGCTGCCGTGCAGAACCGATACATTTTATGCTTGTTTCATTGGCGTCTGTTGTGTGTTTGTTTTCAAGACTTTAGCCACGTTTTTCCACATCACATTGTGTCTGGCGACCGACAAGGTTGGAAACGGGATTAATAAGGAGTAGAAATAGATAATTATTAGTAGTAGTTTAAGGTGACACTGGGTAAAACCAGCGAAGTTAGTGAAATTTCTTAGGTTTGGAAATCATTTTCTATTCCCGCTATGTGAGTTCCGGGACCTTAAGCGCTGATCGTGTTACTTATTTCCTCTCGCGTTATCACAGATCGTGCCGGCTTCATCGGGAAATTACACACAGAAGCGGGCTGGTTGTGAGGATCACAGTGTTGCCACGTCTCTACACAACACGTCAAATGAGGACTTTACGCGCAAACGCCGCCTCCAATTCCAATTTGTGACATTTTAAAGCGGTATGTGCACAATGAAGAGTTCTTTGGTTATATTTTCTTAGTCATAAGCAAAACCCGCCATTTTATGTTACAAATTTGCAGCTTCAAGCAATAACCGCCAAGTCCACAGGAGCCAATCAAACTGCTCATCCGTGACATAGTTCCTGTCTTTATTCTGCATAACCATAACTAATTCAGTTAACCATATTCTTGAATTGACATTTGTTAAAGTGCTTTTTATTATTGATACATTTCATTGTTAACGCAAAATACTTGATTGCAGAGACTTAGCTTCGCATTCATCTACATGATTGAATACTTTCATGTCCCAACCAAAACCCTCCAAGTCCAAAGTAAAATCCACATAATATTTGCTATAGATTTATTTTTATTGGCTCATATTATTCCTAAATCCATTACATATTACTTGTCCAACACACACACGACAAGTACCAACTGTAAAGCAGACGCACGTTTTACTCATTTCTGAACATTTTGTCAATGTGGACTTCGTGGCTTTTGCATCTAAGGTCCTCAAATGTCCCTACATCCTCGCTGAAAGTCCCTACGCAAATAATAAACTTCACATTTAGTGAACTACACACGATAAAGGGTGTGGTCTAACGCTTGGTGTCCATGTATTGTTTGAACGAGTATCGTCTGTCTTCCTCTTCTGTTAACGAGT
This sequence comes from Meconema thalassinum, assembly GCA_946902985.2. Lineage (NCBI taxonomy): Eukaryota > Metazoa > Arthropoda > Insecta > Orthoptera > Tettigoniidae > Meconema > Meconema thalassinum. Next base: position 5,867,083 of record OX336396.1, read on the forward strand.
TTTGAGTTTCTTTGAAGTAATTTCATTTGTAGTTTTCGATCGTTCAACGTCTTCATCCTGTTGCCGACTCGTTCCAGGTTCGCCTCTCAATCTTACTACTTTCTATTTCACTTTTGAATATTGTGTGTAGCCTATTAACCAAACAAGGCCTGGTGACACACACTAAGCTGACAAGGCATGGACACCAAACGTTAGACCACACCCTTTGTCGTATGAACTTCACTATGTCTATCACTACGAGCGCTAGTGGTGAACCATACATTGTTAAATAAAAATCGAAATACTGTATCTACTTTTGAGAAATTAAAAAATCTGCTTCCCGCAAATTGAAGATAAACCATCTAAGAATAGATTAAACCATCAATTTTTAATTTAATTTGCATCTGTATAACAAGTTCCATTTTGAAAACAAGCAATTTGTTTTAGCAAGTTCTTTTCAAAATATCATTTAAGCCGGAAGTTATTTGTTTTGAAATATGATAGAGCTTTTCAAACCACGCATTTCCCGGGTCTTCTAGCTTTTCAACTTTTGTCACAATAGCTTAACTTTGCGTCTTTGCTATTCATAGTGACATTTGTGTTTGAAATATTTCCTACTCGTTCAGCAAAGGTAAACATTTCTCTGGGGAGATCCCAATTGATTGGCATTCGAAAATTCCTCCGTAAAATCTGCAATACTTGTATAAGACAGCTAGAATTTGGAATGGCTGCTCATCTCTTAGGATGCCTTCCAGGTAAAGACTGTGTTCATGCATAAGTTATGTTCCATCGAAAAATACCAATGTTTTAGAGAGATTCTTTAGGACAAGGTCGTTTGATTCATTTGTAATCAATTTCTCTGTTATATTAGACTTCTAAATTTGCCGGTATTGCCCTGAAACACAAGAAGTCATGTCGACCGAGGTTTAGCACACAATGCGTCATTTACTTGCGAGATGCTGCAGACATTTTTATGTAAACGAGGCGATGATGATAATTAAGACGTATTCATTAAGACAAAGACATTCATTATACATTAGCGACTGGTCTCATTTGGCAGTGGGGGTCCTTCAGCTTTTTTGTGGCGAGCTGCGCGCGCGTGATTTGGGATTGTAATCCAGGACTCCTATACCCTGGCCTATGGCTTGGTTTACACGAGCCTAGCAACCAAGTACTCAATGTCACGGCCCGTGGTTCGGATTCCACGTGGCTCATATTCGCGACATTAGCTGTCACGTTAAGGGTCCGAATCGGTTAATTATGACATTTTCACTTTTTTACACATTGATAATAATAATAATAATATCGTATGGCCTCGGGTGCCGGGTGCAAGCTTTGAGATTTGACACCTAAAGGGTAGCTTGCATGTCGAATTTCGTTGTGCCTTGAAGCACTATGAAAGTAAAGGAGGTTAGATATCTAAGCTCCTTGAACACTATAGCGCTTTCTAGTAGAGAAATGAGGAACTTTGTGTTGGCGGAAACTCCCGAGATTAATTTTGCCATTATGAACACGGCCTACTGAATTCAAATGGGTTCTTTGACATGCCAACATCGTACGATAAATGCTGAGCCCACTCAATTCCCAAGAAGAAGTCAACCGACGGAATCTCGACAGATGTTTATGAATATTTATGTTAGAACACATAAAAAATATACTTCTCGTGTAACATAAACCGTCATATGCAACTCACCTATAATGGCAATTAAGACACTCGTATGGAAATTATAAAACGAGCGAAGTGAGTGTTTTATAAACACACTCGTGTCTTAATTATTGCCATTAAAATATAACGTACTATTAAAAGATGACTTCGGGTAGGAAGACGTCTGAGGTGATCTTGTAAACCCGACTTGCTGTCCGCAGACCTTGATGACTATGTTATGGCGCGCTCTCGATGAGACGCTACTCAAGTGATTAACATCACATTAATACAAGTCCAAACTTCTACTGAAGACTTGGAGCAGAATCTACCGCACCACGTACGTCAAATAAACTCCGGCTGTTCATCAGGCCAAAATGTTTTGCTTGTAGCCTAGGCTATCGTGTTTGCTATTTTCAATCTGGTCCACGAAATTATGATATTCTACTGAATTGTGTTATGCTACAACTTGCCAGTTCCATTGTCATTTGGAGCTTTTCAGTCGGTCAACACGATTTTACCCAATGAATGGGCGGGGTACAAGTTATAAATATGTAAACATACTCCTGGAAAAAATTACATGTATTAGTTGAAAATGGAAATCCACAGCCTGCTTCCAGTCTCCGACCGGGTCAGGAATGGAATGAATGAAGCCCCCATCTAGCGGCGAGGATCTGAAGTGTGCCGGCTGCCGAAGCCTGACGCACTCCTCTGGGGCAATGATTAAATGAATGACAGATGAAATGAAATGATAGTGGAGAATGTTGCTGGAATGAAATTTGTGACAGGGAAAACCGGAGTACCCGGAGAAAAACCTGTCTGCCTCCGCTTTGTCCAGCACAAATCTCACAGGGAGTGACCGGGATTTGAACCACGGACGCAGTGGTGAGAGGCCGGCGTGCTGCCGCCTAAGCCACGGAGGCTTCATGTATTAGTTAATTGTTGTTTGAGTCTTCAGTCTTTTGACTGGTTTTATGCAGCAATCCATAGCTCCCTGTCCTGAGCTAATCGTTTCATCTCTACATAGCTGCCACACCCTACATCCGAAGCAATCTGTTTAACATATTCTAACCTTGGTCTACCCCTACAGTTCTTGTCCTCAACCCTTCCTTCCATAACTAAGCTTGCTATTCCTGGGTGTCTTAATATGTGTCCTACCAACCTATCTCTTCTCTTCATTAGCAGTCTCCAGAAACATCTCTCCTCTCCCACTCGTCTTAATACCTCTTCGTATGTTACCCTATCTACCCATCTGATCTTAATCATTCTCCTGTAACACCACATTTCAAATGCTTCAATTCTCCTCCTTTCTGCTGCACCAATTGTCCAAGTTTCACTTCCATAGAGCGCCACGCTCCGGACAAAGGCTTTTAAAAATGACTTCCTAACATCTAAATCTTTATTCGATGTCAGCAGATTCCTTTTTTGTAGAAATGCTTTCCCTGCCTGAGCCAACCTACTTTTAATATCCTCTTTGCTTCGTCCATCACTGGTTATTCTGCTTCCTAAGTAACAGAAGTCTCCTACTTCCTTCAGATTTTCACCTGCCAATTTGATGTACATAGAGGTTTCTGATTTATTTCGGCTGCATTCGAGTATTTTTCTTTTACATTTATTAATTTTCATCATGAATTCTTTCCTCAAGACGGAGTCCATACCAATCAAAAACTCATTCAAATCCTCAGGCGGGTCGGCCAAGATGACGATGTCATCAGCAAATCTCAGAGTTGAAATTACTTCTCCCTGAATCTTCACTCCAACTTTAAATTTTTCTCCAATTTCCTTCATCGCTTGCTCAATGTAAAGATAGAAAAGTATGGGTGATAAGTCGGCCGGGTTTGAACCCGCGTTCTTGGGCAGATAAGCTCAGCATGCTACCAACTACGCCACCGAAGCCGCTTACTTTCTCCTTGGAACGTTCATCAGTGAGGGCATCTAGTGCAGTTTATGAGAACTACAAACGCCCTCGCATTGTTACCGAATAACTTCCTACACTTCACTTTGACCTCCACGACTATCTTTTTATACTCCGATTTTCATTTCACATTAACCCTCTTATAGGTTGCTGGTCTATTGTTGGGACAAGTTATATTGTCAAAGATGCTGATGGTTGAATGTTCCAGCCATATTTGGAAAAATTTACACAAGGAAGTGGTAGTTATAAAACTCACATATTACCTAATGGAGCGTTTCCTAAACTGTGGTACGTTCGTGTTCGTACTGCTGCAGTGATGCTACGAAAAATATAAAAACATTGATTCTTTAAGGCCAAAGACAAGGAACAGTTTTATGAATTGAATTGTGATTCAGAACTAAGGCAAACGTTTTCAAAAATGGCTCTTATGAACTTTTGGGTTGAGAGGCGTGCAGACTATGCAGACATAGGTGACGAAGCAGTTAGATTTTTACTGCCTTTCACTACTTCGTACTGCCCCCGTAATTGAATTATATAGAGACCACGGTGGCTATATTTGAAATTATAAGGAAAGTTATGGTTGTCATAGTTATGACGTGGGTAGTCATGACGTAAGCACGGATGACGTAAATGTTATGCCAGCAGGCTACTTGAGCTGAGATTCTCAGTGACGTCAGCTTTTAGTCGAGAATGTTCCAAGATTTACGACGCAGTCGCAGGAAACGAGGAATTCGGCTGAGGAAGAAACTATGCTATTGGAGGAGAGGCTTGAACCAATCAACGATAGTTTAAAGGAAGACGGAGATTGCTAAAACTATGGTATTTTTATTACTTTTGGAATGCAGAATTGTGGAAATCCATTTGCAGTAATAGCATTGATTTGGAATTTTGGTGAAATTTATTTTCAGTTTTTGAATTTTGAAAATCCGTCATGTATTAACGAAGTTAGAACTTCTAGCGATGACGCAGTACCACGCTTTGGAAGGGATGGAAACGCCCCTCGTGAAGTTAATAAAAGGGCTTGCGCAGAAGAGAGGAGCCTCTTTCGTTCTCTGATCATTCTGAGATCTCATTCTCAGATCATCGAAGTCTATTGTGAAAGTTCTTTTCTTATACATTCATTATAGTGACGTCGAAGTGAACAGCAGTGAAAAGAATCGTCTTTATAACGTGTGGCGAGGCCACTATATTAACGAGATCCAAGTCAAACTAGGTGAAGTTGAAACGGACCTTAGAAAGCTTCTACAAGTTTAGCTTCGAACAGTTAGCGGTCTCCGATAAGCTAATTGTATTATGCAGTGCTACATGCAGTTATAGAGAAAAGCTGAACAATTTCGACCGATTAGTTCGAAAGATATTAGCAGTTTTATACGACTGAGAAAAGTGATTATCTCGCCACAAGAGAAGCACTTTCGTATAGCCAGAATCAACGCAACGACTGACGCTGCGAGTGGAATAGAAAGACTTCAGATTGCTTGGTTACAGAACGATACAGTATAATGGAGCAATTGAATACGGCAGTTTGTTCTTCTAACACTACAACCGAAGAGCAGATGGAAGGCTAAGGGCTTATTGCAATTGGGACATACTTCAACGGAGTAAGATAGCGACATGGAACTTCGCTAATTGCTATTCCACACAAGCGAACATGCGGTGAATACCATCTACACCCATGTTTTGTAATTAAAGGCTGAATACCATCGAACAGCCATAGAAACAATTTCATACTCTGAATATGAATAATTTCTTCGGAAATTTCTACAAAACTTCATGACGTTTGTCTACTGGAACTTCAGGGAATTTTTCAAGAGAGGTCAGGGTGGACCCGACTCACAAAGAAGATTATTGCCGGAAGGATGTCTATTCGTCTTCGAGGAGCAGAGCGATTCACGGAGAAGGAAGCAGTTCGATTCTCTGAGGGTGCTATTTCCTATTTCGAGGATGGAGCTCAACTTTAACGTGGTGAAATGGATCCATCAGCAGTCTTCTTTGGGGAATTTTCCTCTGGAACGTCAATCGGCAGATAAGGTAGTCGTGAACGTTTATTGTATTTGAGTATATTAATGATGTTTGAGCAACCATTTTTCCCATATTTTTATCCTCATGTATTTTTGCCCTATTTTCTTGTTGAGATTCTTATTCTCAGTACACCTTGATGAGTTTTGCATTTCTCGACGATTTATTAAGACATTGTTTTGTCTTGGGCATAGTTAACGATTTTGGATCAGTTGAGACTGATATTTAGAATTTTCAGTAATTAATATTTTTGTAGTCACGATTTGACTGTAAGTTAATGATTTTTATATGGCAGATTTAAATTCAGACAGCGTGTCATTTTATTAAAGTAATTCTACCCCAGTTTAATTACTTTGAACAATTTTCTGTCATCATCAAGAAGGAAGAACATTTAAATGATTTTAGAGCGTTAAAATCTCTTACGTTGTCGACGATCTTGGAAATACTAGTCGTTATTTGAATTGATTGCAACACAGACATTTATCGTCAGTTTTGAATGAACATTGCATTATAGACAATTTTGTGAAAGAGTAACTTTAATAATGAATTATTGAATGCATTAAAGTCAAGTACTTTTGTTAGGAGTTTTTCTCAATTAGAGATTTATAGAACGATGTTTGCATTCCCCAGTCTAATTGGATTCTATTCGACTACTTTGCATTTTAGTCGCATTTTATTTGAAGATAGTATTTTTATACTACAATTTCTTTTAAGATGTTAATCTTAAATTTTGATAGACCAGACAGGCGTATATAAGCGTATTCACTATTAAATTTGTTTGTGATTGGCAAGTTTTGACTTCATTTCGGTTCATGAATGAAATTCACGAAGGTTAAATAGAAAAACAGTTTTGAAACAATTAATGATTATAAATTTTTTTAAGTGGAACTATGAATGTATAATCGCTAGTGCAGCGCGTGTTGAAAGTCGCTGAGGTATAATGCCCTTGAATATGAAGGAAGTTCCCACAGGAATAAATGTTAAAGAATTATTTGTGGAAGTTTTGTAAGTTATGTGAAAGTTGAATGCCATATAGATTAATATATGATGATTTTGGGCATATTTTTTTTAATGCAGTTTGTGCATTAACTTGTTAGCGAAGGATTTTCCGCTGGAGTAAGATTGTCATAGTTCGTTGAAAATAAATCAAGTGATTTACTGTTATAATTAACACAAGTTTTGAAAGAATTTGAGATAAGATTTTGAATGAAGGTTGCCGTCACAAATCATTATTAAAACCTTTATTAAACCAGATTGTGACATTAACATGTATAACTAACCTTCATTGGTCGATTATATTAAACACGATTATGAAAATTATCAACCGGATGAACATGTGGTCAATGTATTTCTGAAATTAATAATTTAAACAATTTAAATGTTAATATTGTAAATTATTGCTGTAAATATTTTTGAAAATAATATGGAACGAGAGTGATGTTAAAGGCGTGCTTATAATATTTTTATTGTCTTTGACAAATATTATAAACAATTTCTAATTGTTATAAATAATTTATGTGATTTTGTTATAAACATTTAAGAGCTAATTAAACATTTGGATTGAAGTTAACAAGTTTAAGAAATTAACATAATGATCCAATAGGATGTGAGCAAAGTACTTGAAAGATTTGCGTAAATATAATGTGAGTTGTCTTGTAGACATTTAAAAGTTTGAGAGAGCAAGCTGTATGTTACGTAACACAGCAGGTGAGAAGGGAGTCCATTCAACCAGTATGCAACAGGTTGGAGGGTAGCTCGCAGCTGGGCCAACATCTGGTTACCAGAGTGAGGTCGTCCACACTCCGGCCTTGCGACTATAAATACCATTCTCATGTTTATTAAAAGGAAACAAAATGCTCTATATATGTCACACCCTGACGTCCTTTTCCAATCCAATAGTGTTATGAATATTACGTTATTTGGAGCTCTTGGGAGCTAAAATGTTTTATATCATGTTGTATGATAATTTTTGCAAGTCCTACTGAGGACGTAGTCAGATTGACTTGGGCTACTGATAGCCACGTTGATTTTGTTGTGTTAGTAAAATCATACCCTTTATTAGAAATAAAGCTTTTGTACAGTTCAAAGTTCTCGTCTTCGTCTTGGCTCATTTTTAAATGTCATGGTGGAGGTTATTGTGTGAACAGACTTTTAGTGATCCTGTTGTCAACTCAAACCCCGAGATAATTAAGAGGTAAGTAACGGTAAGTATGAACCCCCGTCTATTTTGGTGTGTTCCACAATGATTTCCGGTGTACTTCTGTGCTCTTATCTCGATAGTATCTGTCAGTGCCATTTTCATTGATGTAACTGTGCCGGTGCGATTGATAATTGGCAATCCGATTGAGGGGGCGGATATCTGACAGCCTACTATCCAGGTAAACGGGGACAGTACTTGTGTGAGACTGCATTTTCTTCACTTGTTTATCTCAAGAATAAATACAGTATAGGCTCCTTACAGTGGAAAACGATCTTCGTTTGAGACTCAGCAACCTTAAACCAGACATTCCTAAGTTGGCTTCTAATCTTCAAGCTCACTCTTCACATTGAAGTTGTTAGTTGACTTTAGTTTTTATGTTTAATTATTATGAGTTTTTTATTAATATTATTTGTACAGAGTCATTTTGAATGTTTTAATTGAATTCTTATTGTAGTCTATTATTTTTTTTAGCGTATGGCTTTTAGTGCCGGGAGTGTCCGAGGACATGTTCGGCTCGCCAGTTTTGTAGCTGCTTCGAGACGGACACCCAATGGGTGAGCTACAAGTACCGTTGGGGAGGGAAGGTGGAATGGAAGGACGAGGAGTTGGAAGGTAGCGGCTGTGGCCTATAGTTAGGGACCAACCCCGGCATTTGCCTGGAAGGAAGATGGGAAACCACAGAAGACCATCTTCAAGGTTGCCGGCGGGGGGATTCGAACCTCCTCGCCTCCCAGATGTGAACGACTGCCAGCAGTCATGCCGTAACGACCACGGCTTACTCACCCGGTTTAATAAATAATAAAACAACTCGACACACGTTTTATTATTTAAACTTTAACTACGTGGTGGTGGGGGTTATAGTTGCCATATCTCCCAACCATTAGGTGGTACGCGAGAGATTCTCATCTCTTACAGTGGTACACACACAAAAAAGTTTGGGAAACTCTGAAATGCATCTCCTTGACCGAAGATGCTGGATACAATTTTAATAATGTACATATGAATAAAAACAAAAAAATTAACCTGAAAAAATAAAGCAAAAATGAAGGAAGGAAGCTTGTAGTTTAACGTGAGCGTTAATCTTGAGATCATGAGCCACGGGACCTCCTTTTTACGTGGAATCCGAACCACAGGACATGGCATTTCACATTGAAAATCTCACATGCATTGACCGGGAATCGAACCCGGACCGCCTTGGTGAGAGGCATACAGCTAGACCGCTCAGCCACCACGCCCCCCCCCCACAAAAAAAGCAAACTATACATTACATAAAAATAAAAGTTATAAAAACAAAAATTACGATTACAAAAGAAATATAAAAATGTAAATAATGAAACTACTTTTCAGTAGACTATTTTTTTTTTAATTTTTTTTATTTAGTCAATTTACGGGCTCAGCGAGGGAACTCACCCCTACCGCCTCTATGGGCAGTGTCCTGGAACATCTGGTCGTGATGGATACAACTGGGGAGGTGTGATCAGCACTTCGCCCAGGCGGCCTCACCTGCAAAGCGAACAGGGGCCTCATGAGGGATGGGAACGGATGGAAGATTGGGATGGATAGGCTAGGAAGAGGGAAGGAAGCGGCCGTGGCCTTACAGTAGGTACCATCCCGGCATTTGCCCGAAGTGGGAAACCACGAAAAACCACTTCGAGGATGGCTGAGGGGGAATCGAACCCCCTCTACTCATTTGGGCCACCCGAGGCTGAGTAGACCCCGTTCCAGTCCTCGTACCACTTTTCAAACTTCGTGGCAGAGCCGGGAATCGAACCCAGGACCTCCGGGGCGGCAGCTAACCATGCTGACCACTACGCTACGGAGGCGACAGTCTAAATTTAATTATGAAAATAATTATCAATCGCCTCCGTTGCGTGGTGGTCAGAATGCTTACCTGCCACCCCGCAGGTCCGCGGTTCGGTTCCCGGCTCTGCCACGAATTTTGAAAAGTAGTATGAGGACTGGAACGGATGGTCCAAATGAGTAGAGGGGGTTTGATTCCCCCTCAGCCATCCTCCTTCCCACTTTCTTGCTTATCCCTCCCAATCTTCCCTTCCCTCATGAGGCCCCTGTTCGCTTTGCAGGTGAGGCCGCCTGGGCGAGGTGCTGATCAAACCTCCCCAGTTGTATCCCCACGTCCAGATGTCAAGCTCCAGGACACTGCCCGTAGAGGCGGTAAAGGTGCGATCCCTCGCTGAGTCCGTCGGAAAAGCCTACCTGGAGGGTAAAATCAACTAAAAAAATGGTATAAAAATTAAATCTGTAAAAACATAACTTACATAATTTAAAAAAAATCAAAACGGAAATGTAAATAGCCTACAGTACACATGAAAACAGAAAATAAAAATACATTGTTTTGCCCTATAAAGGGTTAAATTCTTACTTCTCTACCATCCTTCTCTATTTCCAGTGCTTTTAAGTGCTCCAGATCATACGTATCCTGATCAATCAGATTCGAGGTATAGTAAAGCCATCATCACTTCCGACATGACGTTTCAGTGCTAGGCTAGATTTTCATTTGCTAAATCGCGACATCGCGAACGAAACTTGATTTCTCCTGATATATCGATTTGAATGACTGCCTGTGATTGCCTAGTTAAAGTGATTTTCCTTCTGACCGCTAGATAGCTCTAGGGTAACACTGAAACGTCAAGTCGGAAGTAATGACGGTTTTACTATAATCACCAAAACCCCCACAATCAAAGGCAGTTGAAATAGCTCTATAGCTGATAGCCTATTGTTTCCGAGGGTCAGGCCTCATTGAACTGTAGGTACTATGTCATCTCTAAGATAAAACCATTTAGTTTCTGCGATTAGTGCTGACTGGTAGCTCCTATTACATCTGGTCCCGTACGTTGAATCCGATTGGCTTAGACAGTTTCGGCACAATGTACCTTTGTGTTTGGAATCTCGAAATACCATCGATTGGGGAGAGTATTATTTCTTGCAACAATCACAGGATGCACGCAATTGTTAATGAATTCCCTAGTGCAAAAAAACATATTGAAGAAGTTTTTTTTATAAAAGCCAAAATGAAAGACAGATTTAAAAAAATCATTTAAGTAAATTAACTGCTAACTTATGAGATGTCTTAACCATTTAGGACTATTGTTCTACTGACATTAGCTATGTTATACCTTATTCTAATTGGTACAGATGTTTAGGATACCATCTCCTGCTCTCATGCATCTTCCTACCCCATAGCTCCGCTAACTCCTCCATTCCCTATATAGTAAATATACTAGCAACCCACCCCGGCTTCGCCCGGGAACAGTTATGAATGCACCAATCTTAACTTGACTGTGAATTTTGCGGAACGAAAAGTTCACAGGCGAAATGAAGAAAAGCCGAGTTGCATTTCCAGCGAAACTGCAAACACAACCACTCTTCTCTGAAGTCTTAACTCAACACGACTCAACGGTTTGCTGCTGGCTGTAACTGGGGTGATAAGCTCGCCCCTAGCTAGGTCGTAAACTGTCGCCCCAGTAATTGAATGGAGATTGTTGGGAGAAATGAAAACGTAAATAAAAACACTTATAGTGGGTGATGTATTGAAGATAGACATATGCTCTTACTGACTTTTTTTGTAAACCTTTTCATGCTGAACAATTCGTACACTATATAGATATGTTTAACGGTTTGCCCTGCGTAAGCTTATAAAGTGCACGGACGCCAGGCCTTTTTTTTATTTTTATCGATATTTTCACTGAAATCGTTACTGCTCGGCTTCCTTTGATCATAAATAAATAATTTTCTACAGAAACCTTCCTCAAGATATCCTTTACAGAATGGTGACACCCGCATCAAACTCTATCCAGTGGTTCTCTAGATTACCCGTGACATTCAAGAATCGGGGACTTTGTTTTATACTAAGTAGAGATTCTAGTTAATTCCGTCTTCTACGAACTTTACTGTTAATAATCTCAGCCCATTCTGTGATTACGGTTGACGATATGTGCCCGTGTGTCAATAGTTCCCACACACGAGTGATATGACTAGCTCACTGTTCCACATCAGTTATCTCCCAAAACTAGTTTGGCTCAGCAACATTCCGCTCGCTAAAGCAACATTCCAGCATTGTCGTACATTCGTTATTCCCAGGTGGACCTTTAGGCTTAATTACACAAGCTGCAGACATTAATATTGGAGCGCACAGATGTTTTTCACCTGTTTTAGTTCATATTATTATTATTACTTAAAGATCCGGGCACCACAGCCCATTCAGGGCCCTGGCCACCAAGCGACCTCTGCCCAGCCATTTGGTCTACAGATTGCGGAGTGACGTGTGGTCAGCGTGTCGGGTCCCCTCAGCCGTTAATCTCACGATCAGACAGCTAATTAATTGTCCTCACGAGGCTCAGTGCACCCAGTATCAGCCCTCAAGCCAGTTTCTAAAATCCCGGACCGAGCCAGGAATCGAATCCAGGGCCTCCGGGGGAGAGTCAGCGCGAACTCAACACCACGCGGTTTAAGTAGGCTATTGAAAATGAAAATCTACAGCCTGCTTCCAGTCGACCGAGCGGGTCAGCGATGGAATGAATGAAGCCCCCATCTAGCGGCGAGGATATGAACTGTGCCGGCTGCCGAAGCTTGTCGCACTCCTCTGAGGCAATGACTAAATGAATGACAAATGAAATGATAGTGGAGAGTGTTGCTGGAATGACATTTGTGACAGGGAAAACCGGAGCACCCGGAGAAAAACCTATCTGCCTCCGTTTTGATCAGCACAGATCTCACATGGAGTGGCCGGGATTTGAAGCACGGACCCGGCGGTGAGAGGACGGCGTGCTGCCTCCTAAGTCACGGAGGCTTTTTAAGTAGGCTATCAACAGTTCAATTAGGCGGCTTCGAGAGCGTAGTGGGTAGCATGCTGAGCTTCTATGCGCAAGATCGCGGGTTCAAACCCGGCCGAAGACGTCGGATTTTTAAGAGCGTTAAAAATCCCTCAATTTGCCTTCCTTGAGGGGAAATAAAGCCGGCGGTCCCATGTCATTGATTTATGGCATGTAAATGAACCTTCCACTAATTACACTTGTGGAAGCTAAAATTTGTAGGTTAGTTTGATAACGCTATATTAGTTGCAACGTTCGCCGCCAGGTGCTGACTGCGATGTCATTTAGTAGTCAAGTCCGCAGCTAGGTGTCGTGGACGGTAGCAGTTGCACCAAAAGTAGGAACTAGCCTACTTGAAAAAATTAATCGTCTCCAGTCCTTCTACCTGTCACAGATAACACACACTAATACAGCCATCACAATTAACACCGGTTATCAGACAGATTCTACACACACCCAAAGTACACGGGGCTACATGACCGCGTTGTCGCAGCCCCTAAACTGAGGAACCAACCACCAACCAACCTTCTGTTCCCAAAATCTAACTGTGGTTATTGTTGGATAAGGATATAATGGTTTGCTAACTAAGATATACATAGCAACGGTTGCTAAGCGACATGTTTATGATGTGTAGCAAACAAAGCTGTAGGTCAGTGACGGCCTTTGGTCTGAGTTTCGATGTTATTCAAAGTTCACATAACATAAATCTTGTGACCCTGACGTGATACGAGAATGGATATCATTGAAAGGACAAAGAAAGTTCGTTCCGTGATTCGGCGATCGGTAACAAAGCTGTGCTATGAAGTTACACGGGAGTTCGAGAAGTCCGAAAGGGACCACGAAATCATCAGTGCATTAATCGAGTTAATGAACTCAATAGTAAGGTGTATGATGCTTGTGACGGAGAAACTCTTGATGAAGAACAAAATACCATCGATGAGTATGAAAGAAAAACAACAGTTTTGAGGTTAAAGGCATTGAAGATCAACGAAACGAACGGTGTAACAGCGTTGCGCTTGTCTAGAGAGGACACGGGTAGGTACAGACTACCCAAAATGGGGGCTTTAATGAGTGGCTAGAATTCTGGGCTTCCTTTCCGAAGATTCACGAAGATTCTTCACTTCACGACAGTGACAAATTCCATTACTTGGTTCAATCAATGGAAGTAGGATCAAGAGCTCAGGATTTGGTTGGTAGTCACCCACAGACCGCTGGAAACTACGCAAAGGTGACTGAATCTGTCAAACAACGGTTTGGAAGAGAACAATTACTGAAGCAGGTGAGCTTTGGGAACTAGTGATTGACAATGCCAAGTGTCTCGTATGGATGACAAACTAGAGACACATTTACGGGCAATAGAGACTTGAGGCGTGACCGCTGAACTAGCAGCTACATTTCTGTGCCCCATGGTGGAGTCCAGTCTTCCGGAGGAGTGGATGGCAGCCTGGCAAAGGAAGGCCCAACATGCAGTAGCGGCTCTCATCCAGAGTTTTGCAGCGAAGTGATGGATGTTCACCAACGTTCTGAAGTTAGACTAGCCACATACAATTTCGACTGTTACTTGATTTCTTGAAGGTCATTTACAATTTCAATTATAAAATTATTCTTGGCTTTTAATGAGGAGGCTGATTAAATATCCTTTTAGTAAGTCTTTCATTGTCCATTCTTTGAATATGTCCATAAATCTGCATTATTATTTATTTTTTATTTATCGCGTGGCTTTTAGTGCCGGGAGTGTCCGGGGACATGTTCGGCTCGCCGGAGGCTGTAGCTGCTTCACGAAGACACCCATAAGGTGAGCTACAAGTTCCATTCAATTTCAAGTAGTTCCGAATTTCGCCATCAGAAGTCACTGATACCTAGTGGTGAACGTTAGAACTTTGATAGAGCGTTCCAACGAAATCTAACCTAGAAATGTAGCTTCACACAAGTTTAGTCTGTGGAAGGATCTTTTACATGACATAAATCTATGACATGGGACCGCCGGCTTTACTTCCCCTCCAAAGGAAGGCATACTGAAGGATTTTAACGCTCTTAAAAAATCCAACTTCGGCCAGGTTTGAACCAGCGATCTTGGGCACAGCAGTTCAGCATGCTACCAACTACGCCACCGAAGCCGCATTATTATTATTAGTAGTAGTAGTAGTATTAATTGATTTTTTTCCATCGCTTTACCTTCATCAACCATCCAATTATATCTCAACTGTGATTTACGTAACGCGGCTTCTACTAAAAAAAACACCTGGGTCTATGACCGTGTTTTCCTTTTGAATACTACAAGTAGAGTGATTTTTTGAATGAATGAAGAAAGGAATAGAACAGTGAATCAACAAATGAATTATGCAAGAAAGAAAGTATTAAAGAAAGAAAAAGGATGACTGAGTGAGTATGCGAATCAAAATCTCTTACTTGCCGGGAGAGCAAGACAGAACTCCATGGACCTCGCCTGGGCTCGAACTAAGCGAGTAGCTGTGTCGGACGCCACTCTGGTCTCTTAAGAGTGATGAGTGCCCCATAGACCTCGCCTGTGATCGAAGCTAGCGAGCAGCTGTGTTGGGCGCCACTCTTAGAGTGATGAGTGCCCCATAGACATCGCCTGGGCTCGAACCAAGCGAGCAGCTGTGACGGGCGCCACTCTGGTCTCTTAAGAGTGATGAGTGCCCCATGGACCTCGCTTGGTCTCTTAGAGTGATGAGTGCTCCATAGACCTCGCCTGGGCTCGAACCAGGCGAGCAGCTGTGACGGGCGCCACTCTGGTCTGTTAGAGTGATGAGTGCCCCATAGACCTCGCCTGGGCACAAACCAAGTGAGCAGCTGTGTTGGGCGCCACTCCGGTCTGTTAGAGTGATGAGTGCCCCATAGACCTCGCCTGGGCTCAAACCAAGCGAGCAGCTGTGTTGGGCGCCACTTTTAGAGTGATGTGTGCCCCATAGACCTCGCCTGGGCACAAACCAAGTGAGCAGCTGTGTTGGGCGCCACTCCGGTCTGTTAGAGTGATGAGTGCCCCATAGACCTCGCCTGGGCTCAAACCAAGCGAGCAGCTGTGTTGGGCGCCACTCTTAGAGTGATGTGTGCCCCATAGACCTCGCCTGGGCTCAAACCAAGCGAGCAGCTGTGTCAGGCGCCACTCCGGTCTCTTGACAAAAGAAGCGCCGCTTGCCCAGACTTTGCATGTTACATGCGGCCCTCTTTCTTCTGTGTCTCGTAGCGACCACAATGGGAACAAAGCTCGTCCATCTGATAATTATTATTATTATTAGATACGGCTATACAACACAATATATTCCTTGCTTCCTCACGTGACCTTTCAATCGGGTGACCTCGACAAGAGGGGCCAACATTAGGGAGACCACAGGGCCATCCTTCCTTCCTCCATTTAGCTATCTATTTATTTACTTAGCGTTGGCCATCAAAACCATAGATTACGGATTCAGACACAACTTTGTACAATGCCATTTAAGGAGGTTTCATTGCGTCAACCCTGCGTTACTAAGCCACAGCAGTTAAATGGGACGTTAAAGCCATCCCTCCCTATATTATTCTGCTAAGGTCCCATTCCAGTTTTGTACCGAAAATAAGGTCCCATTAACACCAACCTACACATATGGGGTACCTACAGGTTCAGCATAACCCAATGCGTAAGCAAAACGCACTCACTTACCCTTTAAATGCCTCAAAATTAAATAAATACCTTAAAACATGTATATTTACAATGAAATAATGAAAGAATGCAACACGGTAACCATGGTAACAGAATCTCACAGGTCCATCTATTTCTGTAAGACGCAATGCAATTCAATTATTACATTACTGTGAAAGTTTCCAGACTGTTATAAGGTTATCACTGAACCAAATTAAGCTGTAAAATTCATCAATACATACAGTATAATGCGCTTAAGGGGGTCAAGGGGCACTCGAGAATTTTTTCACGCAATTTTCACGTGTGAGTATGGTACGAAAGGTCTTTTTCACCCGACTATAAAGGGTCTCCGAAAACCACATTTAAAGGCCCTTAAATTAACAGTGTCTGTGGTATTCCCAGAAAACTAACTTCGCTCTGATATACCTATGAAGGAATGACAAACCCCTAACCACTGCACCAGTAGCTGAATTGATAAAGTCTGATCATTGATACCAAGGATAAATCAGTCATAGCATTCATGATTGAGATTTTGCTAAGTGTACTCTTTACAACCAGAAAATTCGCGGGCGAAGCCGCGACGGGTAATGGTGGTGTTACTTATTATGATTAATATTTCTTCCTTTCTTTCTTCCTTATGACCATTCATAGAGCAGTTTGGGACTTGTGAGTTGTCCTGATGACTTTCGCCTTCCTCTCTTCATGAACTCACTGTGTTTCCTCTTGCGCCAGTCCTGCTGATAGATTTCACCCAAATTGTGTGTATATTTACTGAGGTTCTGAAGATTTCTCGGTTTCCCCAAATGTTCAACTTATTCACGTACACCAAGGTTGTTTGTTTGAGTCTTCAGTCTTTCGACTCGTCTGATGCTGCTCTCCATGCTTCCCTGCCCTGAGCTAATCGTTTCATCTCTACATAGCTACCACACCCTACATCCGAGGCAATCTGTTTAACATATTCTAACCCTGGTCTACCCCTACAGTTCTAGTCCTCGACCCTTCCTTCCATAACTAAGCTAGCTTGCCACGGTGGGTGAGTGGTTATAGTGTCGGACTACCAACCCCAAGATTGCAGGTTCGCCCCTGGCCATGGTAAGTGATTTTTGAAGGCGACAAAAATCACGATACTCATGTCATACGTTTTTGGCATGTTAAAGAACCCATTTGAACTCAGTAGGCCGTGTTCAATGGAAAAATTAATCTCGGGATTTTCCGCCAACACAAAGTTCCTCCATTCTCTACTTGAAAGCGCTGTAGTGTCAAGGAGTTTAGATATCTAACCTCCTTGACTTTCATAGCGTTCAAAGGAACGACGAAATTCGACAGGCAAACTACCCTCTGGGTGTCAATTAACAAAGCTTGCACCAGGCACCCGAGGCCATACGATATTATTATTATTATTATTATTATTATTATAACTAAGCTTGCTATTCCAGAGTGTCTTAGTGTATGTGTCCTACCAACCTATCTCTTCTCTTCATTAGCAGTCGCCAGAAACATCTCTCCTCTCCCACTCGTCTTAATACCTCTTGATTCGCCCATCTGATCTTCATCATTCTCCTGTAACACCACATTTCAAACGCTTCAATTCTCTTCTTTTCTCCTGCACCAATAGTCCAAGTTTCACTTCCATAGAGCACCACGCTCCAGACAAAGGCCTTCAAAAAATGACTTCCTAATACCTAAATCTATATTCAATGTCAACAGATTCCTTTTCTGTAGAAATGCTTTCCTTGTCAGTGCTAACCTACTTTCTATATCCTCTTTGCTTCGTCCATCACTGGTTGTTTTGCTTCCTAAGTAACTCAAGTCACGTACATCCTTTAACTGTCCACCTGCCAATTCAACATCCATAGGCGTTTTTGATTTATTTCGGCTGCAATCCATTATTGTTGTTTTACATTTATTAATTTTCATCATGAATTCTTTCCTCAAGACAGAATCAATTCCATAAGCGACCATGTGCTTGGTTTCCTTCAGCCACTTTACCCTCGTATTTTGTGTATTATTTATTTTTATTTTTCGCCTACTTTTCACTTTTTGCCAAAATGAGGAAAAAGTAGACTAATGAGATCGATCCGGGAAAATGTCTGTCTGTCTATCTGTGTGTCCCCCCTATCAACTCCTAAACGGCTGCAGCAATCGACACCAAATTTGGTACGAGTAAAGACCTATACCGGAACATCTCAATGCCATACTTGAAAATGATGTCAGTGCTACCAACTGCTGAAAAAACGCACTAGAAATTTGAGCTCCTTGTTGGATATCTTGGAACGTATACATGGGAACTATTCCAAAATTGGCACATATATAGATAATAATACTTCAGTTAAATTTTTAGGAGGCCATATATGACAGTGTTGCCAAAATGATTCAAAGCCAACTGATAGGTCCAAACTTTAAATGCATATAACTTCTACACTATCCATTGGAATTCCACCAAATTTCTTATGTACTATCTGTGCATAAACAGATATGACTTAGCGTATGCTTAAGATCCGCCAAGGCCGCCAACTGTTAATGCATGCCCTCTCTATTTCTTTATCCAAATACCAATATATCAGAATGTATGCGAGCCAACAGCTTTTAACTTTGCGCACGTATAGTATCTGACATTCTAGATTAATTTGGAGTAACTAATATACGTCAGTGCTACCAACATGATTCTAAGCCTGCTGATAGGTCCAAATTTAAAATACCAGTAACTTCTATACTAACAAATGAATTTCATCCAAAATTGGCACGACAACATATCATATTTCAGAGTATATCTGACCAACACATGCATGACAGTGTTGCCAACATGAATTTATGCGCGCTTATATATCCAATGTCTATCTGCATGTACCGTCCATGCTATCCATTGGACTTCAACCAAATTTTGTATTCTGTACCTTATGAGATGGAACTAAGAATATATTCAGTCACCAGGGCTTCCAACTGTAGTTCTCTATTAGGCTACATTATGCCAGGTATATTTCGAACTAATTAGAAATGTCGATATTACCACCTTAATTTTGGTATTATTCTAGATAGATCCATTTAGGTTAATCATTGGCATGAATATTAAATTTTAAGAAAAGTAGGCTCTTTAGTTCGTCACGGAACTTCTTGTTTATTTTATTTTTTATTACAGAGCCACATGTCTTTTTCCTCTCTGCCCACACTCGCGTCATCCTCTCTGATCTCTGTTTCCGGAGCTGTTCAATGTTCCGTGGCTGCTTTCGTTGTATTTCTCGTTCCTCCCTGAAGATCACTTTTTGAATTTTGTTCCGAAATAAATTCCTATTATATGTATCTGTAATGTCAGTTTTGGCTTCCTTAAGATCCTCTAATGTCTGTGTAAACCACGCTGGTTGCACTTTAAGTTTCATAATTTTATTAAGAATTTGTTTTGTTAGCCAGTCATTATTGATACTATTTAAATGCCCAAAAGATGACATTCGTCGTTCGCGCTTGGTGTGAATTATGTTCTGCACATGGGTGTATATTTCCTTGTTAGGTCGAGGTGTGTTATATAGACTGTTTCTGTTTTCCTTGGACCAAGGATGCATCGAACCAATCTTCTTTGCATGAGCATGATTTTGTTTATGTCACTTTTCCGCATTAACTTAAATGTTTCATCTCCAAAGAGTGTTTCAGGTCTCACCACAGTATTGTAATGTTTAATTTTAGTGTCCCATGATAATGCCTTCTTTTTGTATACATTTCTGGTGATCTAAAATGCTACGTTCATTTTCTTTGCTCGGTCCTCCAAGGAAGCTGGGTTTTTTTTCACCTAAATACTTGTGTGTATTAAGTATATTGAATGATCTTTTTGTGAAGTCTAGTGTTTTACATCCTAACTATGTGCCAAAAACTGTCAACCGTCTCTTGAGTACAGTGTTTGTGAAACTGTCTGTGAGACTATGGAGGTCTGCAGTTCGTCTTTTGATACAAATTCCAGTTCCTTGTGTAAGGCCGAATATTTATCTAAGAATTTTGCGTTCTTGCTTTTCAATGTCAGAAATTTTTGAATGGCCTCTAGTTCCTGATGAACATAAGACTTCTGTGAAGACAACAGTTTTGTAATGCTTCAATTTTGCATTACGTGACGTCACTCATTTATTGTAGTGATTCCACGTTAGTGTGAATGGCTGTACTATTGTTCAACCCTGATGGTAGAATTACTTCTCCAAGGTTTAAACGAGGGTACCTGTGCGATCGTCGCATGTTTTATCTTCCTTGAACTTTCGTCGAAAGTTCCCCATATACACTGACCGGCAAAGAAAACCGATCACTTGAAAAATTCAACATTACTTTCATTTAAATCATAAATATGAACGCTCTAGACGTAGTTCATGACTTAAGCCGTGTTTACACCGGAGTTGACAACAGTGTTGCCAACAAATGTTGACAACATTTACAAAAATCGTACCAAAATTTTTGTCAACATTGCTGCCAACAACGCCGTCAACAGCGAAAACGTGTTGGCAACATTACCCACCAGCAGTCGGTAAAGATCAAAGAGTGTTGTTAACATTTGTTGGCAGCAATGTTGACAGGAGTTAAAGTGACCCGCAACAATTCCCCTTCAACTGTCCAGCGCACGTGGTTGGCCGACGCGGCTTCACACGGCTGTTGCTGGTACTATTACCCATTTAACATTTGATTGCCGCTGAACGTAGCTGCTCCAGTGTTTCTTCTTGATTGTAGCAGCTTCCCCCCTGGCCGAAGCGGGGAACACAGCGATGACAGAGTGTATTCAGTACATAAGTCAAGCAGCATTCCGCGTCACAGGAGCTAATGTCACCACGGACAGTTAAACGATGACTGAAGCTACTTGAGCTGAGTCATATCCTACTCACGCAACTGTACCTGTGAACGAATCAGAGTGACGTGTGACATAAGTAAACAAAGAATAGTTCCCATCTCGACCGCCGGCAATCATTTCGTGAAAGGGTAATACTGGACTTCTGTTTGTGGTGTCGAAGTGCAAGTCAATATGGACAACTTTTTAAGTGATTTTGATTGGTCGCGGGATAATGTCCTAAATTTGATCGAGCTCTGTCGTGAGCAACCAATTCTCTGGAACCCGATGGACCCAGACTTTAAAAACAAAACCTGAAGAACTATGCCTGGAATGACATTTCGCGGGAAATGAAAACCACCAATTCTCTTTCTACCTATGATGACGCACGCTCTTGCTATCGCCGCAAGTTCCTCTAGTGTTGACATCTCGGAATGCAGAATGCAAATGGCGAAACGCGCCAAAAATTAGCTCAATTGTTGTCAACAAATCTTACCATTCTCGATATTCTCCAACATTGTTGCTAGCATTTGTTGCCAACTTTTGTTGTCAACGAAAGTTGGCAACATTTGGTGTAAACGCGGCTTTACTGTTTATAGCATGAAAGCTTCGAGCATAAATACAATCGAGTGCGCATTGCCACACTGCGCCTGTACTGTGACGTGAAACCAACATCTGGATCAGCTGACTAAAGGGAAAACAGAGGAACTCGTAATGGAAGGTGATAGGAGTTGGTGGGGAAATTATTTTTAATGAGGGTTTAAACACACATTTTCGTAATTTATACGACATTGGGAAAAGCATCGCATGTTTCTTTACGTACCGGAAGGTAGCACAGGTTGAGAATGTAACATATGGTGTTAAAAGTGGCTGTCGTGTTCCGTAATACTCATACATCCAGAATCCCCTCTTGTAAATCATTAATAACAAATCCAACTCTGAATTAGGCCTACTGATTTTTGAAGAGAATTGTGTTTGTGTAGCTGGTCATTTTTAATTGTACGCCCGAGAGCTCCAAACAAGTTCAATCTATTACTACATCATTTCCTAATTTATTTGTCATCATTAGAAAATGTATTTTGGCTAATTTCAATACCGGTGCATTATTTTACAAAATTTTATCGTACGATTAGCTCTTATTCAGCGTTACTTTCCACTTCAGTATTTTATGAAGGTGAACAAAACATAGGCAAATAGAAATAAGGAAGTCTATTGATTTAGTAAGCGTTGCTTTTTAACAACTATGCACTACATTTGCTACAACGGAAATCATTACAAGCAATGAACTGTTTCCTTTTAAATTCCATTTTCCACGAATCATAGAAACCTTCGCAGTAATAATCCAGAACTTTGAAATCCTACGAATTGACTAATTTAGGGCTGCAATGTATCCTAGAAGGATCTGAAAATTTCCTCAACTAAACGCACTGTCCATACGTTTAATATGATGACAAATATTACCTCAGCGTATTTATTATCGAAGACTACATCGTCACATCAGTAGCATAACCCGCAATTTGACACTGAACATGATTGAAAAGGAAGGCTATTTGATGTTGTGATGGTCCTAATTTTGCTTCATAGGCCTGTTCAGTGGAGTAAGGGATAGAGTAAATTTTAATAATTTGTAATAAATTTACAGATAAAATTATTTTTCTTTCATGTCTCGGAGGTAAGAGGAAACGTAAAAAATGCAAGTAGTGAAGTCAAGAATTTTAGGGTTATTTTACAATGAATTAATTTAGGACTACCTATGGAAATAAATGCCCGATCTTTTCCTAAACGTCTCCTTATATCCATACGCTGCACAGTAATACACCATTCTGGCCTAGTACGGTAATGAATAGAACAGAATAGCCCAATTCTATCATCACGAGTAGTATTTCAGTGCTCCAAACTATCCGCAGTTCCGTTTAGTCAGCTGATTGAAATGTTGGTTTCACACACGGCCAACGAGAAAGAAAGGCCATGGCGCGTAAACCTAATCCTTTTGTGACGTAGGCAATGTAGTGCTAGATGGAGCTTGTACGTTTAAGTCGAGAGCAATACAGTGGCAATACACGAGCAGCAGAAATGCGATATTTTATATCAATCTTCTTGAAATGGACCCAGTTTAGATGTTCCGTGTGTTTTCAATCACGATAAATTATACTGTATAGGTTTACTAAACAACGCCAGCTATAGATAACCTATTTACATGTTGAAGTTACTCGTAACAAAAATCCACGCGAACAAGGATTCGAAGGTTTGTTGTGTCTTTAATAGCTGCAACGAGTACAGTAAGTTGAGTTGTAGAGCCTGTGACCTTCGTTGTGAGTTAAATTATGTGCATATGAGTATAATTATATCAAAGAATCTTGCAGTGAAAGTGTTACGTAGTTACTGTTGTTTGAAGGAGCGGAACAGAAATTAATACGTTTATAGGTTAGATCTGAGGAATACACTCGCCACCGACTAACGACTCATATCCAATACCTTCTATGAAGACAAGACGTGGTAAATGAATACCAGCATTTATACAGGTTCAATGATGCAGACAAGATGACTACCACACCGGCAGTAAAACGAAGACCATAGAATATTATATTCGTGAATATCTTTCTATTACAAAAACGTTTGATACATTTATGTATATCGTTCAACTATAAGAGTTATACATGCATACATTATCTGGCACTATTCATACCTTTTCATAACCTTCCTGAACGCTTTGTAACCGTCAAGTAATTCCACATAATTAACAAGCAGCCGCCAGGGAAAGATAACATACTCCTGAAAAGTATTACCTTGTGATCAACTACAACGATTAATGAAAAGTGATCTACTGGTTCTACTTAGAGTAATGAATAAATAAGTGAATTGTGGCTAAGTATTGGACTTCATAAGATTGATCAGTGTAAGACTTGAGTTGTAATTACCATGTATGTTTTGCCAGAAGCCATGGTTATATTGGATCGGTGCTTTTTACTGAGTGTTTTCTGATATGATATGGGTTAAGTATTCTGTGATTTCGGCATCTTGTAAACAATACGGTTTATGTTCCCGTCAAACATAACCCTACCGGAAGTGGTGCAATAGCACTACATTGCTGACGTCACGAAAGCGCACCAGGGCCAGTATTTCTCGTTGGCCGTGGGTTTCACAAATGTGACGTCATCAGCCATCTATTGTATTTATGATCTAAGCATGGAAGTAAGGTTTCCTGGATGCATTACCATTCTCCATGTCATTGTTTTACTTAACAATAGCGATTCATTAACATGATGCTGTTTCCCGCGGAAAGACGTGCGCGCCACCATTTTCGATCAGAGCCTCTGCCCTGGCAACATCTTCAGGCCTCAAGCGCATATTCATTTCTGAATTGCACAAGAACAAGTAAGGAATGGCTGTATTGATCTTTTCCTGTGCCAACAAGTGGCAAAAGAATCTCTACTTACGTTAGTATAAAACAAAGTCCCCGATTCTTGGATGTCACGGGTAATCTAGAGAACCACTGGATGGATTTTGAATCAGTTTCCCCCACACTATAAAGGATATCTCGAGGAAGGTTTCTGTAGAAAATAATTTATTTATGATCAAAGGAAGCCAAGCACTAACGATTTCAGTGAAAAAGTCGGAAAAATAACCTGTCGTCCATGTACTTTTTAAGCTTGCGCTGGGCAAACCGTTAAAAATATCTAAATACTAAGAGTGTAAAAGTTGTTCAGCAAGAAAAGTTCTACAAAAAAGTCCGCGAGAGCATATCTCAATCTTCAATACGTCGCACACTATAAGTGTTTTTACGTTTTCATTTCTTCCAATAATCTCCATTCAATTATGAGGCGACAGTTTACGAGCTGGCTAGGGGCGAGCCTATTACCCCAGATACAGCCAGCAGCAAACTGTCGAATCGTGTTGAGTTAAGACTTCAGAGAAGAGTGGTTGTGTTTGGAGTTTCCCTGGAAGTGCAACTCGGCTTTTCTTCATTTCGCCTGTGAACATTTCGTTCCGCAAAATACACAGTCAAGTTAAGATTGGACGGAAGGGGGATTTGTGTTTCATGCACCTCGCCATTCTTAAATTACGTCTGACAAGAATTCGTTGCACATCTATCTCCATGATAATTAATAGTCCAGTGAGTGATTTTAACCCATCATAGGTCTTAGTTAATTCACATCGAAAATAAAAGGCACTTATCAGGTAATGCATTCATAACTGTTCCCGGGCGAAGCCGGGGTGGTTGCTAGTAAATAATAAAACATTGCATTGTTGACGATAACGATGGCGCGCACATCATTCCCCGTGAAACAGCATCATGTCAAAGAATCGCTATTGTTAAGTGAAACAATGCCATGAAGAATGGTAATGCATCCAGGAAACCTTACTTCCATGTTATAACTACAGTGTGTACTGTACTAGCCCTAGAACGTTCATAGTTATGATTTGAATGAAAGTAATGTTGATTTTTCAAGTGATCGTTTTTGATGTGTAACAACTATCCACTCGGTAGCTGGATATTTTAGTGGGAGTGATTTTGGAAAAGGGACGGAAGTGCATGGGACGAAAACAATGAGCGCGCGTGGTGGCGGAGATCGGTACAACGACGTCCTGTAGGCCATTTGGCTATGGCGAATGTATATCGCTTACAGTTTGGTTCAAGGTTTGGAGACCCCTTTAAGATATTTCTATAATAAATCATCTTCAAGTTGTGTGAAAATATTCATTCTATCATATTTGCTGAAAACAATTACGATTTATTAAATCTTCATACTTTTGCTGTATTCTTATTTAATGTAAGCACTCGATGTACTGTCGGCCATGTGGCTATGTGGAATCTATATCGCATCAACAAACACTCCAAACAACGTAGGAATTCAGTATATTAACACCGACTACTAACAATAATTGAAACTTCGTTGGTCTCTAAACGTATCACTGGGAGAAACACATTTAATATACCTTCTGCACATCTAATTTTTAATCGCGCCTATACTTGGCAGTGCGCTATATCGGCAATAAGAGGCCATTTTCAATAACACCGCTGGCATGGGTTCACTAACTGGCCGGTATAAAGCGCTGCTCGCATCAAGTAGGCAGTGGATTGCTTCCGCCACGGCAAATAACAATTATGATTTATTACGGTCAGGATTTGGCACTGGAGTTTTACAAGTAGTTATTTCAATGACCAACAGAGTTCACTGTCAACAAGGGATTTGCGCTCCCGGGACACACATAGTAGGATAACATGTCACATGTTACACATCATTTTTATGCGACTACTGTAAGGCTCGTATATTTTTTTTGCCGGTCAGTGTACTTGGTCTTCTCAAATGATATCTGAAGGCCTATTATTATGGTTATGATTGATAAACTACAGTACGTTATGATACTGGAAAAGACAACGAAGCAGAAAAACTAGAAACCACTGATGTGATCTTCGGTTTGTACGAAGCGAATGTCAAATATATTTAACAAGAATAAAATCGTGAATGAAACATTTTCAATTGAGCTGTAATTGTTTCCGAATTCGCGGCACGCTTGCTGATCTGCACTGCAGACACGATCCGGTCTGAGAAATGCGCTCGCTTACATTCATCTGTCTTGTTCGATTAGCACCGGATCAATTAACAACTGAAGGACCATGCGGCTTGGACCACAACTGCAAATGTTCTCATTTGGTCGCGCAAGCTCGGCCTCTGATTGTAAACGATCGTTTAGCGGAGTCGAAAGTCTCATGTTTATTCAAGTCCATATTTATCAGGGTGCTCATAAATTGTGAGCCGTGTGCCCCAAAAAAGTGAAGCTCTTTGATCTGGCATTGTCTCTGTTAGTAAGATGTTATCGATTGGGAGTTGATCAGCTATAAATATAGATGTCAGCACGCACAAATACCGTTAAGCGCCATACATTCGTAATGACTGGTCCCATGGTTTATTACATTGCGATGTTAAATGGTTATTTCATGTCCTCAGAGATTCGTGTCCTTGAACTGGTGATGTTTTAAGGTACACATCTCTCTAACGATCTAATATCATCAATTAGTTATGTATTATTGCTTAGAACTGCGGACAGACATAGTCGCTTGGTCACAAGCTGAAGCGAACTAGTCTGATAACCAGGGCTTGGATTTATATGAAAATACATATTCCTTTCCTTTGCTTATACATAATTAACAAGTAGTTCCGTGAAGAACTAAATAGCCTATTTTCAAATATCCTACAAAAGTTAATTCCCACTATCAACATACAAAATTTCAGTTTGATTGCTGTAATAGATTCGTAGATATTGAGAACCGTCTAAATATTTCAGATGGTCCCATACAGGCCGTAGAGTTAGGTACTATTACATGAAGATTGTTGTGTAGGTGTTTTATTCAAACTTAAATCGCAAGATTAGAACACAAGAAATAAAAACGAGGTTTTAAAATTTCGCTCAGCCACCATCTTGTGGTTATGAAAATAATTTAAATGAATTAGATGCCAGTGGATTAAAATGTATATAAGCATATACCGTACCAAGTTTCACTGCACTCGGATGGTTAAATCGTGAGAAAAGTCCATTTGAATATTTGAATTTCGCGTTGCCACCAAGTTGGATTTGTGCTCACCAGATTATTGAACGTCCCAGAGATGAACTTATGTTTATAGCCTCTATACACATACAGAATTGCTGTCATAGATTAATAGATATTGAGAACCGTCTAAATATATCGGATGGTCACCATGTTAGATTTTAATAAATGTAGGCCATAGTGTTATGTACTGTTAGATGACGATTATTGTGTAGGTTCATTATTCAAATGTTGATCTCGATAGCATGATTAGAATACAAGAAATAAAAACTTAATTTTAAAATTTCGCACAGCTGCCATCTTGAGGTTATGTAAACAATTGAACTAAATTAGATGTCAGTGCATTGCAATTTGTATAGTCATTTGCTGTACCAAATTTCACTGCGTTCCGATGGATAAATCGCGAGAAAATTCTATTTAGATGATTCAACTTTGCTTGGCCGCCATGTTCGTTTTGTAGTTAACAGGTTTTTAAAGTTACATAGATGAACTTGTAGTAGTGCTCTTTATCACCGTACAAAAGTTCAGGGTGATATGAGTAATAGCTTCGGAGATATAGAATGTCGGTGAAATGTTTCGCACAGCCACCATGATGGATTGGTGAGACGTAATAAAATTTGAAGGTCGCATTCGTGGTCGGTTGATATAGTACTACGATCTACCGAGTTTCATTAAAATCGCTCCAGCCATTTATAAGTTATTAGACACACACACGGCGTAGTGGGTAGCATGCTCAGCTTTTATGCCCAAGGTAGCGGGTTCAAACCCGGTCGAAGTCGTCGATTTTTTAAGAACGGTAAAAATCCCTCAGTATGCCTTCCTTCGGAGGGGAAGTAAAGCCGGCGGTCCCATGTCCACTAATTACACCTGTATGAAGCTAAAGTATATATAGCTTAAACATTTGACTAACGTTCTTAGGTCCCTACGTTCGTTGTCAATAGCCGACTGCGGTGACATCTGGTAACTAAGTTCTGAACTAGTTGGTCATTGACGGTGGCGTTTGGTGACAAAAGTAGGAACTACTTGGAAAAATTGAATGTCTGCAGTCCTTACTTGAATTAAAGCATATCATCATTTAAATACTGATACGAAGACTTTTAACATGTGGTTTGTGCTTTAATTAGTTGACACCAGAGTTCGCATGCGCGTTTACCGTTCAGTATGAAAGTGTTGAGCAAAGTTACTCGGGGAGCGGATGCCCGTCACTTTTATCCCCAGATTCAAAAACAGACTCTTAATAAATCATAATTGTTTTCAGCAAGTATGATATAATGAATATTTTTACACCAAAGAACGACAACTTGAAGATGATTTATTGTAGAAATATCTGTAATGGCGCCTCTAAACCTTGAAGTAATCCGTATGTGATATACATTCCACATAGTACCACTGCTAAAGCAGCCAGGAGGGATGTGATCCAGCTGGCAGTGCGTCTTACTCACTTCCGTCCAATTTTTCAAAACCACTCCCACAAAAATATCCAGCAACCGAGTGGAAATATGTTAAACATCAAAAATTTCCATCACGTCACGTTTTCTTGAAAAATTGAATTGTACTTGGATTTTAATAACAGTTACCTGAGAAAGAGACTACGTACACACGTTGTTTCGTTTCGTTTTTTGCTCCGATTGACATTTTTTTAAACACAAGTAATATTTATTGTGTTTGGTAAATCGTATATTTTATGTTAGTTTCTTCTAGAAATTGCACCATAATTTGATGTAAAAAGTTTAAACTCTAGGGAATTTTATTTTTTGCTCTCGATGTTAGCAGAAATATCTATATTAATTTTACAAAAAGAATACTGACGTCATGAAAAAAAATAGAAGTCATTTTCGAAATAAGCGCACCAAGTTAGCGGAAACTTCTTTTGTATTTTTCAAAAACATAAATTTCATAGGCCTGTGTTATCCAATATCGACAACGTAAAATCGAGGTAATATGCCCGTTAATAAAAAGAGGAATGAGAACAGAAAGTTGGTGTCCCAGCACAGCACAGGATATGATATGATCGGTCTCACCCCTCGCCTGCCAGCTTAAGGTGCCGTGGTTCCCACCCTAACTCGATCAGCCCCGCCCACCAATCAACAGCCCGCTCCCTCAATGAAGTTCTTATGGGAATCGCATTAACCTATTAACCCCGGCACAGCGCCCCGTGGTAGCCAAGTGCCTGCAGTCGACAGTGAATGAATTATTCTGACGGGCAAGTGGTGAGGTTACTACGTAGGGGCAGCTGTTAAGAAGCTACGCTCGCACTAAAAGTAAGGCAAAAGCTAAGCCAACTCCGGGCAGGCTCGTAACATCGTCGTGACCAGCGCACAGTGGGTCAAAATCGAAATCTGGAAGGACAAAATTATTTATTTTCATAATTAAATAATCAAAAATTATTACTTCTACAGCGTTCTCATATAATTGGCGCTCACTATTCTGGGATATAAACGCATCTTAGTATAAATCTGTCACCACTGTTCGAGCAGTCTGAATTGGAGGGTGAATGTAAGTGGCTGTGGTTTGGTTGTCTTTGTGGTTAGTGTGATGCTTTAAGATGGAACTTGCAGCTGAACGTATGATCTTTGTAACGTGTTTCAGTTATTAATGGGCGTAATTGTTACTATTATTTTTAAAATTATATTTTCACTTAGATTTTTAGTATGTCGCGTCACTCTGCGTCACTTTCTACTTAATGTTAAAATGTAGATAACGTCTTGTAGTTTACGCCTGTTATAAGATTTTTTGCATCTTTTTGCAACTTACTTAGTTATTTTACGTTTTAGAAGATGCCGCGCAACCAGTTCTCACACGTTTACAACTGTTTGAAGCTCTGGGTTCGAAAATTATGTCAAAAGTGGAACTTTGTGACTTTGTTAAAAGTAAATTAGGGGTAGAAAAAAGGTTCTGAAGAGATAACTGAATGCTCTATCCAGCTCCTAGTCATAGACAATTTCTTGCATGTGTAGACGTAGCTTAAAAAATGTGATTTTTATTATGAAGTAAACAAATTATACACGTTGTTTTGACTCTAAATTCGTGATTAAAACGTAAAAATAATTTTGTCCCCCTAGATTTCGATGTTGACCCACTGTGCAGCGTGCAACAGAAGAGGGTGACGATGACACATCCACATTTAAGTGGGAATTAGGCGAAACAAAAACTGTGTCACATTGAATGCATATTAAAAATGTAAAAAGCTTTGTTGGTTCCTCAGTTTAGAGGCAGCGACAACGCGGTCATGTAGCCCCGTGTACTTTGGGTGTGTGTAGAATCTGTCTGATAACCGGTGTTAATTATGATGACTGTATTAGTGTGTGTTATCTGCTTTTAATTCAAGTAAGGACTGCAGAGATTCAATTTTCAAGTTCCTACTTTTGCTATCAAACGCCACCGTCAACGACCAACTAGTTCTGCACTTTGTTACTAGATGCCACCGCAGTCGGCTCCTGGAGACGAACCTCTGAGCGTTAGTCAAATCTAACTTATAATTTAGCTTCACACAAGTTTAATTAGTGGAAGGTTCTTTTTCAGACCATACATTTATGACATGGGACCGCCGGCTTCACTTAACCTCCGAAAGAAAGCATACTGAGGGATTTTAACGCTCTTAAAATATCCGAAGACTTCGGTCGGGTTTGAACCCGCGACCTTGGGCATAGCAGCTCAGCATGCTACCGACTACGCCACCGAAAATGCCTATATATATATATATATATGTTTAAAAAAGAACAAAATGCTTAAATTTTGATGATTAATTATTTAAGTGCGTGCTCCCCTTGCAGATTCGTGACCTCGTTGGAGAGCCTTATAAACTCTGGTGTTGTGAAATAGTTTTAGGGATTAGGGGCATCTTGGTCATCAGCCCCATGTACTTGAGTGTATGTTCAATTTGACTGATAACCTGTGTTTCTGTGGTGACGAGTAGTCTGTAATTATTAGGGACAGGAATAGGGGGGGGGGGACTATCCCAGCATTTTCCTGGAGGGAGTGAAGAAAACCCGCACTCAGATAGCCGGTGTTCTGTAAAATGGTCTTAAGGCGATTGTACTTCCTCAAGTTTCTCCCCTTTGGGGCGTAGTCAGGCTGTTTGCCTCTTGCCAAGACGGACCATGTTCGATTTCCAGTTAACCCATACATGTGAGATTTTCGAAGTAAAATGCTATGTCCTGTGGTTCGGATTCCACGTAACAATGCAGGTCCCGTGACTCATGATCGCGTAACTTCATGCATTGACCTGGAATCGAATCTGGTGACATGGTGCACCACTACCTTGTTGCTTATTTTAGGATCTAAGTGACATCGTGGCTGGTGTAATGCCAGCTAATAATAATAATATCGTATGGGCTCGGGTGCCGGGTGCACGGTTTGTTATTTGCGCTCAAAGGGCAGCTTGGCATGTCAAATTATGTCGTTCCTTGGAACGCTTTGAAAGTCAAGGAGGTTAGATATATAAGCTCCTTGACACTATAGCGCTTTCTAGTAGAGAATGGAGGAACTTTTGTGTCGGCGGATTCATTTTGCCATTATGAACACGGCCTACTGAATTCGAATGGGTTCTTTAACATTCCAACAACGTACGACATGCGTCCCGTGATTTTTGTCGCCTTTCAAGAATCACTTACTACGGCCAGGAGCGTACCTGAAAGTTTGGGCTTGGTAGTCCGACACGATAACCACTCACCCACTGTGGCAAGCTACTGGTAATAAACCACTTCTATTTCTAATTTGGGAGAATGGTTAGAGACGGGTTTTGAATAATTTTGTTTGATTTTTGTTAATTATTTTAGGATTTGGACTAATGTTTTGTTTATTTATTTTTTGAGCTGGTTTTCACTAATGTTGTTGTTTATTGGGGTTTTGTTAATTTTGATTGTTTGTTGGGGTTTTGTGTATTTTCACTAATGATGATATATTTTTATTTTCTGTATGTATTTTGACTAATTCTTTTCTATAGTTTTTAAGTATATTTTCTTTTATATAATTTGAGCTTTTTTGACAAATTTTGATCATTTGTATTTTTTTTATCAATATTCATGTGATCATTGCAGTATGAAGCTCCCAGTATCCCTGGCGCACCACTGCAGCCAACACTCAAACACGGGTTATCACTAGGGACCGGACTAGACAATAAGCCAATCTTTGTCGTAATAATGTGAGTAGTTTTTGCATTTTGTTCAACTTAAAATTTCTTCTCAGATTTCACTTCCTTGGAGCATATTTGACAATATTGACGACAACGACATCAGTTAAATAGTCATCACTCATTACTAGCGTTACCCGTCGCGGCTTCGCCCGCGAATATTCTAGTTGTAAAGAGTACACTTAGCAAAATCTCAATCATGAATGCTATGACTGATTTATCCTTGGTATGAATAATCAGACTTTATCAATTCAGCTACTGGTGCAGTGGTTAGGGGTTTGTCATTCCTTCATAGGTATATCAGAGCGAAGTTAGTTTTCTGGGAATATCACAGACACTGTTAATTTAAGGGCCTTTAAATGTGGTTTTCGGAGACCCTTTATAGTCGGGTGAAAAAGACCTTTCGTACCACACTCACACGTGAAAATTGCGTGAAAAAATTCTAGAGTGCCCCTTGACCCCCTTAAGCGCATTATACTGTATGTATTGATGAATTTTACAGCTTAATTTGGTTCCGTGTAACCTTATAACCGTCTGGAAACTTTCACAGTAATGTAATAATTGGAATTGCTTTGCGTCTTACAGA
Source organism: Meconema thalassinum (assembly GCA_946902985.2). Classification (NCBI taxonomy): domain Eukaryota; kingdom Metazoa; phylum Arthropoda; class Insecta; order Orthoptera; family Tettigoniidae; genus Meconema; species Meconema thalassinum. The sequence continues at coordinate 5,900,360 of OX336396.1, forward strand.
AATAGATTCTGTTACCATGGTTACCGTGTTGCATTCTTTCATTATTTCATTGTAAATATACATGTTTTAAGGTATTTATTTAATTGTGAGGCATTTAAAGAATAAGTGAGTGCGTTTCGCTTACGCATTAGGTTATGCTGGACCTGGAAGTACCCCATATGTGTAGGTTGGTGTTAATGGGACCTTAGCAGAATAATATAGGGAGGGATTACCTGAGACCCACTGATTTAATAAATACTTTCTGCTGCTATTCTCTTTACACATTTTGAGGCAGTATACTTGAGTAAAATACTGTTATCTCGTTATCTGATACTCAGATAGTTGCTTGCAAGGGAAGTCCAACATGCAGGCGAAACCAATTTTGTTCGAGATGTTTTATATTATACTTATTATCAAATTATGTGCTAAAAGAAGCTGTTATGTTCAGAATATGCAATAATCCAAATTTGCCGCAAAATATGCATTTTCATGTGCACATATGCATTTTCCAAACATTCGGTCTCTAGTTATCACGCTAATTCAAGGTGCCCAAGCCTCCAAAATGAAAGTTATAGCCGCCATTGATATTGTGATAGGCCCAATGTGAAGTGAGCTCGCACGGGAAGATAAGCCACGGTATCCTCCCACTTCCTCCCCAAATCTAATTGCTTAATTCTATAAGACTGTTTACTCCAACAGCTGGAAGATAACACTTCCGGGCATCTGTGATCCCCATATCGCTCGATACGTAGTGGTTTCACTTCCCTGCTGAAAAGGGCGCGTGTGCGTGTCCCACCTCAAGGGGGTGCGACAACCTTCTCTTCCCCGAGGGCGACATTTAAGCCTTTATTTAAACTTATATAAACCGGTACCGTATTTATTCATTTATTTTTGTCGCCTTCGTGGTGTCGTGGTCAGCGTGGTTAGCGGCCACTCCGGAGCTCCGAGGTTCCATTCCCGACTCTGCCACGAAATTTGAAATGTGGTATGAGAACTGGAACGGAGTCTACTCAGCCTCGGGTGGTCCAAATGAGTAGTGAGGGTGCTATTCCCACCTCAGCCATCCTCGAAGTGGTGGTTTTCCGTGGTTTCCCACTTCCTCTCGAAGCAAATGCCGGGATGGTGCCTACCTTAAGGCCACGGCCGCCTCCTTCCCACTTCCTTGTCTGTCACTCCCATTCTTGCCATCCCGACCCATCCCTCATGAGGCCCCCAGTTCGCTTTGCAGCTGAGGCCGCCTGGGCGAGGCGCCTCCCCAGTTGTATCCCAACACCCGATGTCAAGCTCCAGGACACTGCCCGTAAAGGCGGTAAAGGTGGGATCCCTCGTTATTTCTTTCTTTCTTTCTTTCTTTCTTTCTTTCTTTCTTTCTTTATTTATTTATTTATTCATTTATTTATTTTCTGTACAATCAGGACAGGTGCCCCATTTAGCAAAAATGTTATTATTTTCTAGAAAATTCTATGTTTTCTTACATTTCGGACACTTTCGTGTTTCTTCCCGTTTTAAAGTGATATATTGAAGAACAGGAACTCCATGCGTTTGATAACCATTGAATAAATGGCACTATCTTGGTGTTGGGAGTCGTTGAAACAAATCGTGGAACATAATTTCCCCCAGAAAGTTTCATAACATGGCCGCCACTGCCCTCACTTCAGTCATATTGGTGTATTCAGCATTGGCTTCACTTTACACTGCTACCTTCCTTGTATTTCTAGCGCCATGAATTTTAATATTCTAGACCAGGGGCGTATATACCCCCCCCCCCCCCTCTCTCCCCCCCCCCCCCGAAAATTTTGTCACATATATTATTTGTTTATGAATTAAAATAATAAAAACAAATATAATCATGTACTATTGTTACTAAGTGACGTGTGGCAACGTTGCAAAGCAAGGCGAAGGTACTATTGTTACTAAGTGACGTGTGGCAACGTTGCAAAGCAAGGCGAAGGTACTATTGTTACTAAGTGACGTATGGCAACGTTGCAAAGCAAGGCGAAGGTACTATTGTTACTAAGTGACGTGTGGCAACGTTGCAAAGCAAGGCGAAGGTACTATTGTTACTAAGTGACGTGTGGCAACGTTGCAAAGCAAGGCGAAGGTACTATTGTTACTAAGTGACGTGTGGCAACGTTGCAAAGCAAGGCGAAGGTACTATTGTTACTAAGTGACGTGTGGCAACGTTGCAAAGCAAGGCGAAGGTACTATTGTTACTAAGTGACGTATGGCAACGTTGCAAAGCAAGGCGAAGGTACTATTGTTACTAAGTGACGTGTGGCAACGTTGCAAAGCAAGGCGAAGGTACTATTGTTACTAAGTGACGTGTGGCAACGTTGCAAAGCAAGGCGAAGGTACTATTGTTACTAAGTGACGTGTGGCAACGTTGCAAAGCAAGGCGAAGGTACTATTGTTACTAAGTGACGTGTGGCAACGTTGCAAAGCAAGGCGAAGGTACTATTGTTACTAAGTGACGTGTGGCAACGTTGCAAAGCAAGGCGAAGGTACTATTGTTACTAAGTGACGTATGGCAACGTTGCAAAGCAAGGCGAAGGTACTATTGTTACTAAGTGACGTATGGCAACGTTGCAAAGCAAGGCGAAGGTACTATTGTTACTAAGTGACGTGTGGCAACGTTGCAAAGCAAGGCGAAGGTACTATTGTTACTAAGTGACGTGTGGCAACGTTGCAAAGCAAGGCGAAGGTACTATTGTTACTAAGTGACGTATGGCAACGTTGCAAAGCAAGGCGAAGGTACTATTGTTACTAAGTGACGTGTGGCAACGTTGCAAAGCAAGGCGAAGGTACTATTGTTACTAAGTGACGTATGGCAACGTTGCAAAGCAAGGCGAAGGTACTATTGTTACTAAGTGACGTGTGGCAACGTTGCAAAGCAAGGCGAAGGTACTATTGTTACTAAGTGACGTGTGGCAACGTTGCAAAGCAAGGCGAAGGTACTATTGTTACTAAGTGACGTGTGGCAACGTTGCAAAGCAAGGCGAAGGTACTATTGTTACTAAGTGACGTGTGGCAACGTTGCAAAGCAAGGCGAAGGTACTATTGTTACTAAGTGACGTGTGGCAACGTTGCAAAGCAAGGCGAAGGTACTATTGTTACTAAGTGACGTATGGCAACGTTGCAAAGCAAGGCGAAGGTACTATTGTTACTAAGTGACGTATGGCAACGTTGCAAAGCAAGGCGAAGGTACTATTGTTACTAAGTGACGTGTGGCAACGTTGCAAAGCAAGGCGAAGGTACTATTGTTACTAAGTGACGTGTGGCAACGTTGCAAAGCAAGGCGAAGGTACTATTGTTACTAAGTGACGTATGGCAACGTTGCAAAGCAAGGCGAAGGTACTATTGTTACTAAGTGACGTGTGGCAACGTTGCAAAGCAAGGCGAAGGTACTATTGTTACTAAGTGACGTATGGCAACGTTGCAAAGCAAGGCGAAGGTACTATTGTTACTAAGTGACGTATGGCAACGTTGCAAAGCAAGGCGAAGGTACTATTGTTACTAAGTGACGTGTGGCAACGTTGCAAAGCAAGGCGAAGGTACTATTGTTACTAAGTGACGTATGGCAACGTTGCAAAGCAAGGCGAAGGTACTATTGTTACTAAGTGACGTATGGCAACGTTGCAAAGCAAGGCGAAGGTACTATTGTTACTAAGTGACGTATGGCAACGTTGCAAAGCAAGGCGAAGGTACTATTGTTACTAAGTGACGTGTGGCAACGTTGCAAAGCAAGGCGAAGGTACTATTGTTACTAAGTGACGTGTGGCAACGTTGCAAAGCAAGGCGAAGGTACTATTGTTACTAAGTGACGTGTGGCAACGTTGCAAAGCAAGGCGAAGGTACTATTGTTACTAAGTGACGTGTGGCAACGTTGCAAAGCAAGGCGAAGGTACTATTGTTACTAAGTGACGTATGGCAACGTTGCAAAGCAAGGCGAAGGTACTATTGTTACTAAGTGACGTGTGGCAACGTTGCAAAGCAAGGCGAAGGTACTATTGTTACTAAGTGACGTGTGGCAACGTTGCAAAGCAAGGCGAAGGTACTATTGTTACTAAGTGACGTGTGGCAACGTTGCAAAGCAAGGCGAAGGTACTATTGTTACTAAGTGACGTATGGCAACGTTGCAAAGCAAGGCGAAGGTACTATTGTTACTAAGTGACGTGTGGCAACGTTGGAAAGCAAGGCGAAGGTACTATTGTTACTAAGTGACGTGTGGCAACGTTGCAAAGCAAGGCGAAGGTACTATTGTTACTAAGTGACGTGTGGCAACGTTGCAAAGCAAGGCGAAGGTACTATTGTTACTAAGTGACGTGTGGCAACGTTGCAAAGCAAGGCGAAGGTACTATTGTTACTAAGTGACGTATGGCAACGTTGCAAAGCAAGGCGAAGGTACTATTGTTACTAAGTGACGTGTGGCAACGTTGCAAAGCAAGGCGAAGGTACTATTGTTACTAAGTGACGTGTGGCAACGTTGCAAAGCAAGGCGAAGGTACTATTGTTACTAAGTGACGTGTGGCAACGTTGCAAAGCAAGGCGAAGGTACTATTGTTACTAAGTGACGTGTGGCAACGTTGCAAAGCAAGGCGAAGGTACTATTGTTACTAAGTGACGTGTGGCAACGTTGCAAAGCAAGGCGAAGGTACTATTGTTACTAAGTGACGTGTGGCAACGTTGCAAAGCAAGGCGAAGGTACTATTGTTACTAAGTGACGTATGGCAACGTTGCAAAGCAAGGCGAAGGTACTATTGTTACTAAGTGACGTGTGGCAACGTTGCAAAGCAAGGCGAAGGTACTATTGTTACTAAGTGACGTGTGGCAACGTTGCAAAGCAAGGCGAAGGTACTATTGTTACTAAGTGACGTGTGGCAACGTTGCAAAGCAAGGCGAAGGTACTATTGTTACTAAGTGACGTGTGGCAACGTTGCAAAGCAAGGCGAAGGTACTATTGTTACTAAGTGACGTATGGCAACGTTGCAAAGCAAGGCGAAGGTACTATTGTTACTAAGTGACGTGTGGCAACGTTGCAAAGCAAGGCGAAGGTACTATTGTTACTAAGTGACGTGTGGCAACGTTGCAAAGCAAGGCGAAGGTACTATTGTTACTAAGTGACGTGTGGCAACGTTGCAAAGCAAGGCGAAGGTACTATTGTTACTAAGTGACGTATGGCAACGTTGCAAAGCAAGGCGAAGGTACTATTGTTACTAAGTGACGTGTGGCAACGTTGCAAAGCAAGGCGAAGGTACTATTGTTACTAAGTGACGTGTGGCAACGTTGCAAAGCAAGGCGAAGGTACTATTGTTACTAAGTGACGTGTGGCAACGTTGCAAAGCAAGGCGAAGGTACTATTGTTACTAAGTGACGTGTGGCAACGTTGCAAAGCAAGGCGAAGGTACTATTGTTACTAAGTGACGTGTGGCAACGTTGCAAAGCAAGGCGAAGGTACTATTGTTACTAAGTGACGTATGGCAACGTTGCAAAGCAAGGCGAAGGTACTATTGTTACTAAGTGACGTGTGGCAACGTTGCAAAGCAAGGCGAAGGTACTATTGTTACTAAGTGACGTGTGGCAACGTTGCAAAGCAAGGCGAAGGTACTATTGTTACTAAGTGACGTGTGGCAACGTTGCAAAGCAAGGCGAAGGTACTATTGTTACTAAGTGACGTATGGCAACGTTGCAAAGCAAGGCGAAGGTACTATTGTTACTAAGTGACGTGTGGCAACGTTGGAAAGCAAGGCGAAGGTACTATTGTTACTAAGTGACGTGTGGCAACGTTGCAAAGCAAGGCGAAGGTACTATTGTTACTAAGTGACGTGTGGCAACGTTGCAAAGCAAGGCGAAGGTACTATTGTTACTAAGTGACGTGTGGCAACGTTGCAAAGCAAGGCGAAGGTACTATTGTTACTAAGTGACGTATGGCAACGTTGCAAAGCAAGGCGAAGGTACTATTGTTACTAAGTGACGTGTGGCAACGTTGCAAAGCAAGGCGAAGGTACTATTGTTACTAAGTGACGTGTGGCAACGTTGCAAAGCAAGGCGAAGGTACTATTGTTACTAAGTGACGTGTGGCAACGTTGCAAAGCAAGGCGAAGGTACTATTGTTACTAAGTGACGTGTGGCAACGTTGCAAAGCAAGGCGAAGGTACTATTGTTACTAAGTGACGTGTGGCAACGTTGCAAAGCAAGGCGAAGGTACTATTGTTACTAAGTGACGTGTGGCAACGTTGCAAAGCAAGGCGAAGGTACTATTGTTACTAAGTGACGTATGGCAACGTTGCAAAGCAAGGCGAAGGTACTATTGTTACTAAGTGACGTGTGGCAACGTTGCAAAGCAAGGCGAAGGTACTATTGTTACTAAGTGACGTGTGGCAACGTTGCAAAGCAAGGCGAAGGTACTATTGTTACTAAGTGACGTGTGGCAACGTTGCAAAGCAAGGCGAAGGTACTATTGTTACTAAGTGACGTGTGGCAACGTTGCAAAGCAAGGCGAAGGTACTATTGTTACTAAGTGACGTATGGCAACGTTGCAAAGCAAGGCGAAGGTACTATTGTTACTAAGTGACGTGTGGCAACGTTGCAAAGCAAGGCGAAGGTACTATTGTTACTAAGTGACGTGTGGCAACGTTGCAAAGCAAGGCGAAGGTACTATTGTTACTAAGTGACGTGTGGCAACGTTGCAAAGCAAGGCGAAGGTACTATTGTTACTAAGTGACGTATGGCAACGTTGCAAAGCAAGGCGAAGGTACTATTGTTACTAAGTGACGTATGGCAACGTTGCAAAGCAAGGCGAAGGTACTATTGTTACTAAGTGACGTGTGGCAACGTTGCAAAGCAAGGCGAAGGTACTATTGTTACTAAGTGACGTGTGGCAACGTTGCAAAGCAAGGCGAAGGTACTATTGTTACTAAGTGACGTGTGGCAACGTTGCAAAGCAAGGCGAAGGTACTATTGTTACTAAGTGACGTATGGCAACGTTGCAAAGCAAGGCGAAGGTACTATTGTTACTAAGTGACGTGTGGCAACGTTGCAAAGCAAGGCGAAGGTACTATTGTTACTAAGTGACGTGTGGCAACGTTGCAAAGCAAGGCGAAGGTACTATTGTTACTAAGTGACGTGTGGCAACGTTGCAAAGCAAGGCGAAGGTACTATTGTTACTAAGTGACGTGTGGCAACGTTGCAAAGCAAGGCGAAGGTACTATTGTTACTAAGTGACGTGTGGCAACGTTGCAAAGCAAGGCGAAGGTACTATTGTTACTAAGTGACGTATGGCAACGTTGCAAAGCAAGGCGAAGGTACTATTGTTACTAAGTGACGTGTGGCAACGTTGCAAAGCAAGGCGAAGGTACTATTGTTACTAAGTGACGTGTGGCAACGTTGCAAAGCAAGGCGAAGGTACTATTGTTACTAAGTGACGTATGGCAACGTTGCAAAGCAAGGCGAAGGTACTATTGTTACTAAGTGACGTGTGGCAACGTTGCAAAGCAAGGCGAAGGTACTATTGTTACTAAGTGACGTATGGCAACGTTGCAAAGCAAGGCGAAGGTAGAGCGATGTAAACAGTGTGGCAATCAGTTTGCTCTGATCTTATGTGTAACAACATAACCTCTTATTACTCTCCAGTGCCTTCGCTCTTATGAACGAACCAAGAGCAGCAACAAGTGCCTTTGAAGCGTGTGACAAAAGTTTTCTCTCTAACTTTTATACCCTTATCAAACTTTTGGCAAATGTGTCTCTCTCTCTCTGTAGCTACTGGTACTGCCGAACGGAGTTTGAGTTGGTTGATAACATACTTAAGAAATTCTACTTCTGAAAACAGACTCAACGGTCTAGTATTGTCATCTATTCACAGAGACATACATCTCACTGACGAAGTTATGAACCGATTTGGTAATGCTTCAAGAAACCTTGACTTTATACTATAGTGTGAGTTGTAAATCAAAACAGTAACATTAATTCTATCCGTGTAAACACTATCAATTGTATTAATAAAAATTATCATAAAATGGTCTTAGTTGTGTTTGACATTAACCAAACCTAAAACATCACAACAAATTGGTTGAAAAAGTGATGTCAGATAGCCTTAACACTCATCATTTTGCACCAAATTATACAAAAGTTTCCCGGACCCCCTATTCTTTGGGCCTATACCATGCCCCCTAAGCCCCGGTTGGGCACCCCCCGAAATAAAACTCTATATACGCCTCTGTTCTAGACGTTATCTGTTGCAACCTTAACGACATTAAAATTAGCCTTGGAGGTAGCCTACTTAAACAGGAATAACAAAGTATCCTGTAAAATCCAGGCTATCAGTGATGTTAGCTAAATAATGATGTGCATTGAGTTCCTAATAAAGCACAAGGTCTCTGCACCCTTTGTGTGGGTGATGTTGGCCGTGTACTCGGACTCTGAGCGAAGGTTCCCGCGCCCTCACGTGATTGCCGGGGTAATGACGGTCGCCCTTGTTTACTTTAACCAAGCAACCATTCATCACAGCGGTAATTATATCCGCTCCGAGATTGATCTAGCACTTCATTCATAACGTGGCCGCATCTGTCTGCATCTCCAGCGAACCGGCTTAGGCATGCAGCTACTCGTTTTGGATCTGCTTCACAGGGCAAGAATCGCTTGTTGTCTTGGGAAAATCCGCTTTGCAATAGAACTGGATTGCTAATAAATGATTACGATTGACTTTATTAGAACTTCAGTTTCAATTTGGAAGGGGCGCCATTGATAGATGCGAACTGTCTCACAGGGATTCACGTCCGAACACCCCTTTCGACCAATTTCGAAAATTTAGGCACAGGAAAACATTGATTAATATGAACAATCAAATTTTAATGGATACGAAAGTGATTCAATAGACGAGTTCTATACCGAAAAAATATGTTTTTAATATTGCCGCTGTTTTGGTGGTACAGGTAACTTAATTATTTTCCCGCCAAATTTTGACAATACATTTCTTCGACGGTCTTGAAAATTTAATATAACAAATTCAGAGCAAAAGCTTACTTCTATTTCATGGCAAGATATTGACTGTCGGAGGGCTATCTGACTTATAACGGCGGGCGTCTCTCTTAACCCGTGAATCCTCACATTATTCTTCAGGACGCAGGATGATCTAAATGTATCTAATACTAATGAGGGATACGACGATAGGAAGATCCAAGCGAATTATATTCTGAAAATAATATGTAATTGTATCGTTATATTTCATCCTCAATTATTTACACTATTTCTGGAGGCATGATTTTTTTTTTGCATTAACGATAAACCCGACAAAAATGTTTTGAAGCGATTTTGCAATATCTTTACGAGTCATATGTTTCTGGTTAAGAACATAAGGATGTTATGTTGGCGAATTAAAGCGATAGGGCCATTTTAAAGTGAAATTCAATTATTTCGCGATACGCGCGATATTACAGCGAAATCTGTAGTGAATAACGAGCTTGACATTTTGTTTCAAGATTATGTATGAAAAGAACGAGAGAAGAGTGTACAAAGATTCAACAAGTTGAAATAATTCAGTCACTGCTAGCATTAACATTAATGCAAAATCAGGAATATAATAAAATAATATTGGATCCTCACTAGTAATTTATACATCTACCATTCATATAATAATTCAGAACCACAATAATGAAATCCTTAATCATTAATTTTAGAATTTCATTAAAGCGAAATTAAAGCGATACAGAAATATCTATTTCGCGAAATAACGCGAAAATTAGTTAAGTATCCTTCTCGCGAAATCGTTCAAAAATTAGTACGAAAAAATCATGCCTCTAACTATTACTATGTGAAAATGCGGCCTCCGGTGGTTAATCTGAATTGTTTGTATAGGCCTATGACTGTTCTGATCGTATTGAGGACCTTATATTTCAGAGAACAAGGTAGCGTGATTTAAATTTTGGCGGCTGAGGAGCCCTTAAATTAACTACAGCTCTGAGCTATTGTACGAAACGTCGTTTTAAAGATTTAGATTTCCCATTGGGAACACGAAAGCCACATCATTTCAGTAATATTTCCAATACAATTTATTTATTAACTAGCAACCCTCCCCGGCTACGCATAAACCCAGCATAAACTTAAAAGGCGCACGGACGACAGACCCGGACGCAATTCAGAAAAGCCGAGGTGAACAGCGAAACTCCGAACACATATAATCTTCTCTCAAGTCTTAACTCGATAGTTTGATGCCGGCCGAAGCTGCAGTGATGGGCTCGCTCGTAAACTCGCTACGAAGCCAGTAATTGGAAAAAATGAAAACGTAAAAATACTAGTTGTGGGCGATGTATTAAAGGCAGAGACATGCTATCGGGACTTCGCTGTAGAACGTTTCATGCTGAACAATTCTTACACTCACAGTATTAGGTAGATATGTTTAACGGTTTACCCAGCGTAAGCTTAAAAAACACACGGACGGCAGTATTTTCTTCGACCGGATTCACTAAAATCGTTACAGCTCGGCTTCCTTTGGTCATAAATGGATGTTTTCCCACAGAAACCTTCCTCGAAAAGTCCTTTACAGAATGGTGAATATCGCATCAAAATCCACTCAGTGGTTCTCGAGATTACCCGTGACATCCAAGAATAGGGGACTTTGTTTTATACTACCGTAAGTTGAGATATTTATTTATTTATTTATTTATTAATTTATTAATTTATTTAATTTGATAGGATCCACTCAGAAAGGTATCGAAACTTTAAATGTCGCTATCATTACTCCATCTTGTCAAATCATATCCGCAAGGCTGTTTGTTCTGCAACATCTTTCAGCACATTAATTACTTTAGTTGCAGTTTGGAAGTTCTCGGTCATTATTGCTAAGCAGTCATTTTCCAGTCCGTTCTTGAGCAGTTCGTATGTTGCAGCATCTTCCTGTACGCAGTCCATGTCGCTGCCTAACTTCTGTTGTAACATCGAAATGTGCAGACAAGTATTCTGGGAATGTTACTTTGTAGGCTACTTGCTACAGGTCAGGGTTGCTAGTAACTTCATCAATATTAAAACTCAGCAATTTTTTCTGGGTTTATGGCCGTGTCTTGTGTGTGGTTTCGCATAGGAGCACCAAACTGGCTCATCAGCGGGCTCTTGGTGTCCGCACCCAGACCCCCACAGGAGTAACGAACTGCGCGCTACCTTCCTTCATCTGAAGCGAACGTGCGCTTCTTTACTGCGATAGCTAAAAGCTCAAGCAGCCTTTCACCTCCCTATAAAGGCCTCCAAGAAGGCAGGTGTACTTTTATATCAATAACTAGCGGACCCGAGCGAGAATTCTCTCAGAATGTGTACAGACTACCCGCCCGACCCTAGTGCTATGCGGGCTGTACGCGATGACAGGAACTATCATCTTGTTTATATGTCTAAAAGCATTTTATAAACAAGTAAATATATTTCCGTTGACTTTTCAAAAAATGCAAGATTTTTCCTGTACTATTGAGACGATTTGGAAGAATTGGGTACAAAGCACACCTTCTACCTCCCTCTGGTTTAGGAGCTTGAGTTCTGTGAAACATACACCTTAGCGTATTTATAATAAGATAATAATAATAATAATAATAATAATAATAATAATAATAATAATAATAATAATAATAATAATAATGGGCGAATTAAGAATGGTGGGTTTCAACAGCACAGCTAAGCTTTATAGGAGCTCCTGTCACCATGGGTTACTGGAGCTGAGTCTTATATTACCCGCGTGACTGTAGACCTACCTGTCAACTAGCAAGCTGACAGCATGGCACATGTAAACAAGGAATAGTTTCCAACTCGGTCACCGGCACTTATATCTTGAAAGACTAATACCACCTATTTCTTCTATTCTTCACCTTATGGTCATCATTGAACTGCGTGCCACGGTGGGTGATTGGTTATCGTGTTGGACTACCAACCCAAGCTTGGAGGTTCGCTCCTGGTCGTGGTAAGTGATTTTTGAAAGGCGATAAAAATTACACGATGTTGGCAAGTTAAAGAACCCATTTGAATTCAGTAGGCCGTGTTCATAATGGCAAAATTAATCTCGGGATTTTCCGCCAAGACGAAGTTCCTCATTTCTCTACTAGAAAGCGCTATGGAGCTCAGATATCTAACCTCTTTGATAGCGCTCCAAGGAACGACTAAATTCAACATGCAAGCTGCCCTCTAGGCGTCAAATAACAAAGCTTCCACCCGGCACCCGAGACCATACTTGGAGTAGAGTTACAATATATCACCTCAATATCTCTCGCTGGTTTAGATTGATTTGCAATTCAGTGAGTCTACTAAAATCTCGTCTGGTCACATATTAACTGCACGAGCCAATGTCCACCCCCAAGGATTTACACTTGTGGTGAGCCCCTGATCAAATTAAAATACCTGCCGAGCCATTCTTCATGTGGGATCAGTTTTGACAGCGCTATTCACACATTGAATTACCATAATGATCGCACCACCCAAGAGGCATATTCTATAGGGGAGAAGTCTTTTGTGAGGCCAGGGTAGATCGTGGCTCTAATGACACGGTGAGTTAGCGCTTACAAGCTGCCCTAATATTCTAGTTAGTGGCGGCCCAAACAGTTTCAGTCATGATCATAATAATAATAATAATAATAACCATAAAGAGAGAATGGTATGGACTCCGTCTTACGGAGAGAATTCATGATGAAAATTAATCAATGTAAAACTAAAATACTGGAATGCAGCCGAAATAAATCAGAAACCTCTATGGACATCAAATTGGCAGGGGAAAAACTAAGGGAAGTAGGAGGCTTCTGTTACTTAAGAAGCATAATAACCAGTGATGGACGAAGCAAAGAGGATATAAAAAGTAGGTTGGCTCAGGTAAGGAAAGCATTTCTGTTGACTTCGAATATAGATTTAGGTGTTAGGAAGTCATTTTTTGAAAGCATTTGTCTGGAGAGTGGCGCTCTATGGAAGTGAAACTTGGACTATTGGTGCAGCAGAAAAGAGGAGAATTGAAATGTGGTGTTACAGGAGAATGATGAAGATCAGATGGGTAGATAGGGTTACAAACGAAGAGGTATTAAGACGAGTAGGAGAGGAGAGATGTTTCTGGCGACTGCTAATGGAGAGAAGAGATAGGTTGGTAGGACACCTACTAAGACACCCAGGAATAGCAAGCTTAGTTATGGAAGGAAGGGTCGAGGATAAGAACAGTAGGGGTAGACCAAGGTTAGAATATGTTAAACAGATTGCCTCGGATGTAGGGTGTTATAGCAATGTAGAGATGAAACAATAAGCTCAGGACAGGGAGGCTTGGAGAGCTGCATCAACCCAGTCAAAAGACTGAAGACTCAAACAACAAAGAGAGAATTTCATTATTCAATATTCTAAAATAATTCAAAGTAGACAGGAAAACAAGAGACCTGGACAGACACAACTTCAAACGTTAAATTTCAAGGTGAACACAGGACTTCGACATGGGATGCACTATCTCGGTTATCGTTCAATCTTTTCCCTGAAAAAGTAATCAGGCCATGGGAATATGAAACAGACTAAATTAGGAAAAATCCATCGTATATAAATTCAAGTAATTAGGAGAAATAATTCAGCCATCAGGATTGAATCGTGAGGCAAACAAAGATTGCATTTCAAAATTACAGAAGGCCTAGAGAATCTCCTGGAACAGATACAACAACAACAAAATATCTAATAACACAACAGTAATCAAACCTGAAGCCTCGGAAACATTGATCATTGGGGGAAGATCTCTTATTAAAGATATAGAGAGACAATAGAAGTGAATATTGAGGAAAATCCTTGGTTCAGTCTGCTCACAAGGAATCTGCATGAAAGGGAGCTTTATTAGCCTGCTGAAGAGATAATAATAATAATATCGTATGGCCTCGCGTGCCGGGTGCAAGCTTTGTCATTTGACTGACACCCAGAGGGTAGCTTGAATGTCGAATTACGTTGTTCCTTGTATCACTATGAAAGTCAATGAGGTTAGATATCTAAGCTCCTTGAACACAATAGCGCTTCCTAGTAGAGAAATGACGAACTTTGTGTTGGTGGAAACTCCTGACATTAATTTTGCCATTGTGAACACGGCCTACTGAATTCAAATGGGTTCTTTGACATGCCAACATCGTATGACATTCGTGTCGTATTTTTGCCGCCTTTCAAAAATCTCTTACCACGGCCAGGAGCAAACCTGCAAGCTTGGGGTTGGTAGACCGACACGCTATCCACTCACCCAGCGTGCAAGCTAGGAGATAACATGAAATGAAAAAGAAGGCTGACCCCTCGCAGAAGTAGGGTATCAGGAAAGATGAGACAAGGGCCAATTAAGGCAGGAAAGTGAAAGACTCCCTAGGCCTCGGATACCCTAATACCGTTGAGGTCGGAAGATGATGATGATGATAATTGTTGTTTTAAGGGGCCTAACATCTAGGTTATCGGCCCAGAGGTCGGAAGAGAACAAGAGTGTGACCAAGAGAGGTCGACAGGAAAGAAGACCGAGATGAGCCCGGCACAAGTAGGTGGAAGCAATGCCGGACTCAGCTGGGGCCCCATGGTCGCCAACCCTCGTACCACAAGTAACGGAGGAAGATGTTTAGTGCAAAGATGAAGAGATCTTGGGAGAAGAAACAAGCATCACTAGCAAAGTAAGTTCTATCGCCCTCCACAGATGGCATGACGTTGTAAAATAATAATAATAATAATAATAATAATAATAATAATAATAATAATAATAATAATAACATAAGATTTGCCACAAGAGAAGATGCTGTCAGTCTAGGAAGCCATACTCCATTAGTTCTCGCTGATGTAAACATTAAATTGCTCCTAATGGCATTTCGGTGTCCTCTATCCGCTCCACCGACTTCACTTGTTTCCCAGGAATGTTGCAAGGACGTGCCGCTATCGATCCTTGACAGCAAATATCGATAATAACGCGAAGAATGCCACGCATTATTTCTCGACAGAATGATATCAATTACGACAGTATTTCTAATGGAACTTGTCGGGAACCGAACCGATATTCTTCAAGGCCAAGACTACACAATTATTAGCCTTAGCATTAGTTGCATTTTTCATTTGTTTTACGGTCGGTATTGTTGTGTGGCGATTGAAGTAGACGATGAAAAAGATTGATTGGCGCTGGGCTGGGTTTGCCGTAATGTTGTCAACTCGACTGGAAATTCCTCAATCGACAACGAGCTGATTAGAGTGACGTAGTTGGTAGCATGCTGAGCTTCTATCCCCGGGTTCAAATCCAGCCGAAGTCGTTGGATTTTTAATAGCGTTAAAAATCCCTCAGTATGCCTTCCTTCGGAGGGGAAGTAAAGCCGGCGGGCCCATGTCATAGATTTATGGCATGTAAAAGAACCTTCCACTAATTACACTTGTGTGAAGCTAAATTATAGGTTAGATTCGGCTAACGATTTTAGCTTCCAACGTTCGTCACCAGGAGCCGACTGCGGTGGAATCTAGTAACAAAGTTCAGAACTAGTTGTCGTTGACGTGGCGTTTGGTAGTAAAAGTAGGAACTACTTGAAAAATTAAATGTCTGCAGTTCTTACTTGATTTAAAAAGATATAACACACAGTCATCACAATTAACATAGATTCTACGCACACCCAAAGTTCACGGGGCTACATGACCGCGTTGTCGCAGCCCCTGAACTGAGGAAGCAACCGACCAGAGTTGAGGAGAGAGACTACAGCCAACAAACTGAACCTACAGAGGTCATCTGTTGCTACACGTGTTAAGGTGTCAAACTCCGTGAATGTAGGTTTGAACCCCACCATTGGCTGCCTTGAATTGGCTTTGCGCGTTTTCCCCTGCATTCTTGGCTTATTTTCATTTATGAAAAAAATAGGCTTATGACTCTATGAGATCACCTTCTGTCCGTGTGTGTGCGTGTGTTTCCCCCTAGTAAATTCTAAACGACTGGGGCGATTTCAATGAAACTCGGTACGATCATAGTACTATTTAGGCCGACCCCGACTGTGCCCTTCGAATTTTATTACGTCACACCAATCCAACATGGCGGCTGGGCGAAATATTTCACCGGCATTCTATACCTCCGAAAATATTCCTCATATCAGCCTGAAATTTTGCATGGTGCTAAAAGGCACTAGTAGACGTCCACCTATGCGACTTTCAAAAATCTGTTAACTACAAAACGAACATGGCAGCCAAGCGAAGTTGAAACATTTAAATAGACTTTTCTCGCGATTTAACTATCCCAACGCAGTGAAACTTGGTACAGCAAATAACTATACAAATTGCAATGCACTGACATCTAATTTTGTTCATTTGTTTACATAACCTCAAGATGGCGGCTGTAAGGAATTTTCAAATAAAGTTTCTATTTCTTGTGATCTAATCATGCGATCGAAATCAACGTTTGAATAATGAATGTACACAATAATCCTCATCTAATAGTACATATCTCTATGGCCTACATATACTAAAATCCAATGTGGCGACCATCCGAAATATTTAGACGGTTCTCAATATCTATTAATCTATGACAGCAACCAAACTGAAAATTTGTATGTTGATAGAGGCCACTAATATAAGTAGCATATATGAAAATAGGCTGTTTAGTTCTTCACGGAACTACTTGTTTAGCTCCAGGTAAATGGCAGGATGACGTCACTGGACATTCGACATTTAACATACTAACCTCGTGATACAACAGCAAGTAACGACACATTTAACAGTATTACATGAGGTGTGCTACTCAATTGCCCTCACAGGGCTGAGTAACAGATCTCAAATTTCTGTCAGAGCTGAGAATCAAATACGAGGCGAACGTGCTGCTCCTACACCAACTGGGCGGCTTCAATACCTCGTGTACTTTGGTGTGGCTTGAATCTATCCGATAACCTGTTTCATTGTGATGGGTGTATTTGTAAATTGGGGCTAGGATTTGGGTAAGAATTCAGATATCCCTCCCTATATTATTCTGCTAAGGTACCATTCCAGTTTTGTACCGAAAATAGGGCCCCATTAACACCAAACTACACATATGGGGTACCTACAGGTACAGCATAACGCACTCACTTACTCTTTAAATGCCTCACAATTAAATAAATACCTTAAAACATGTATATTTACAATGACATAATGAAAGAATGTAACACGGTAACCATGGTAACAGAATCTCACAGGTCCATCTATTTCTGTAAGACGCAATACAATTCCAATTATTACATTACTGTGAAAGTTTCCAGACGGTTATAAGGTTATCACTGATCCAAATTAAGCTGTAAAATGCATCAATACATACAGTATAATGCGCTTAAGGGGGTCAAGGGGCACTCTAGAATTTTTTCACGCAATTTTCACGTGTTAGTGTGGTACGAAAGATATTTTTTACCCGACTATAAAGGGTCCCCGAAAACCACATTTAAAGGCCCTTAAATTAACAGTGTCTGTGATATTCCCAGAAAACTAACTTCGCTCTGATATACCTATGAAGGAATGACAAACCCCTAACCACTGCACCAGTAGCTGAATTGATAAAGTCTGATTATTCATACCAAGGATAAATCAGTCATAGCATTCATGATTGAGATTTTGCTAAGAGTACTCTTTACAAGAACCCGCGACGGGTAATGCTAGTAATAATAATAATATCGTATGACCTCGGGTGCTGGGTGCAAGCTTTGTTAATTGACGCCCAGAGGGCAGCTTGCATGTCGAACTTTGTCGTTCCTTGGAGCGCTATGAAAGTCAAGGAGGTTAGATATCTAAGCTCCTTGACACTATAGCGCTTTCTAGTAGAGAAATGAGGAACTTTGTGTTGGCGGAAAATCCCGAGATTAATTTTGCCATTATGAACACGGCCTACTGAATTCAAATGGGTTCTTTAACATGCCAACAACGTATGACATGCGTGTTGTGATTTTTGTCGCCTTACCACGGCCAGGAGTGAACCCGACACGATAACCACTCTAGCGATCTATCTGATAACCTGTCTCATTGTGATGGCGGTACCGGTGTGTGTAATTGCAAAAGTGGGCTAGAATTTGGGTACGAATTTAGGTACCATCCCAGCATTCGTTTTGGGGTAAGGCTTTGATAAGAAGATAACCCATCTCCTCTGAGTTGTGTGCATACAAGGAATTGCGTTTACTGACTGTACTGCACTTCATTCTGTTCGGATCCGGAGTTCGAGCCTTCCACACAGTTCTTCGCCGCTGATTGTCTCATCAATCCCTTCTTCGTTTGTCTCTGGTCCACTTACTTGAGCCGGGCTCCTCTCCGTCTACTTTCCTGTCGACCTCGCTTGGTCAAATCTTGTTCTTTTCCGACCTCAACGGTATTAGGGTATCCGAGGCCTAGGGAGTCTTTCACTTTCGCGCCTTAATTGGCCCTTGTCTCATCTCTCCTGATACCCTCATTCTTCGAGGAGACAGTCTTATTTTAATTTTCATGTTATCTCCTGCCTTCTGCTCAAGGCCCTCAAGGAGGCAGGGTGTGAGTAGCCCCACCACTTCTGGTGCACCCTGGATAGTGCAACACCCTCAGGGGCTCACAGTATCTCCTGCCTTCTGCACAAGGCCCTCAAGGAGGCAGGGTGTGTGTAGCCCCACCACTTATGTTGCACCCTGGATAGTGCAACACCCTCAAGGGCTCATGGGTAATGCTCGTAGATCATATTGCTACGTTGTAGAACTTGTCCTGAGTTTAGAAGGCAGTGCCATACACTAATACGATCAGCTGTTGAGTGACAGAGTGTAAGGGCTCATGGGTAATGCTCGTAGATCATATTGCTACATTGTAGAACTTGTCCTGAGTTTAGAAGGCAGTGCCATACACTAATACGATCAGATGTTGAGTGACAGAGTGTAAGGGCCCATGGGTAATGCTCGTAGATCATATTGCTACATTGTGGAACTTGTCCTGAGTTTAGAAGGCAGTGCCATACACTAATACGATCAGATGTTGAGTGACAGAGTGTAAGGGCCCATGGGTAATGCTCGTAGATCATATTGTTACATTGTAGAACTTGTCCTGAGTTTAGAAGGCTGTGCCACACACTAATACGATCAGATGTTGAGTGACAGAGTGTAAGGGCCCATGGGTAATGCTCGTAGATCATATTGCTACATTGTGGAACTTGTCCTGAGTTTAGAAGGCAGTGCCATACACTAATACGATCAGATGTTGAGTGACAGAGTGTAAGGGCCCATGGGTAATGCTCGTAGATCATATTGCTACATTGTAGAACTTGTCCTGAGTTTAGAAGGCAGTGCCATACATAAGATTAGCACAGCCCACTGGATGATCGCTCTATTAGCTTTAAGATTTGGTATCGTGACTGTCCGAGCTTCTTGAAGCTGCGCTGGTGTCGTGTGCTCCCAGAAGGCCCGCGGTCATGTGATCCAGATGCTACATGTAGCACGGCCCACTATATGTCGGTAGATAGCGTACTCCCAAACTTTATGAGACCTGTAATTTGGCAACAAGATGGCGGGCGAGCTCGCCTGCGGACAAGCCACGTAACACGAGAAGAGAAGTACATGTCATGGGTTCGATCCTCAATTAGGAACATAGCGCCAACCAGGGTTGTCCAAACATTAGGAAAATAAGTAGAACCCAGATTTACGAGTGATGTTTAAATAAAACTGGTTCGAAGTTTCTGAACACCGAGATGAGAAGAAAGGAAAGCGTGACCTTACTTCTTACAATGTTGGTGTTGAGGCAAACATCTTATTGTTTGGGTAGACAAAAAATGTCCTTCTCGAAGATTGATTTTGGTTGCTGGTAGAACCAATCAATGATTCCATTCTGTACGTTCGCATTGGAGTGATTTTTAGGCTACTTTTCTCATTTTGCAAAAATGAGGAAAAAGTAGACTTATGAGATTGATCCGGGAAAATGTGTGTGTGTGTGTGTGTGTCCGTATCAACTCCTAAACGGCTGCAGCTAACGAAACCAAATTTGGTAAGAGTAAATATCTATTCCTGAATATCTCACGGCCATATTTGAAATTGACGTCAATGCTACCAACTGCTGAAATATCGCAATTGAAATGTGAGCTCTTTGTTGGATATCTCAGAAATTATGCATGAGAACTGTTCCAAAATCAGCACACATATAGATAATAACATTCCAGATTAATTTTCAGAAGTCCATACATGCCTGTGTTATCAACACGATTCTAAGCCTGCCGATAGATCCAATATCTAAATGCATGTAACTGCTATACTATCGATTGGATTTCAACCAAATTTCGTATGCACTATGCGTACTATAACAGATATGACTGCGTATTCTAAAGAGCCACCAAGGCTGCAAACTGTTAATAAATGCTCTCTCCAAACTCTAATATCAATATATCAGAAAGTATGCAAGCCAACAGCTCTAAACTTTGCACACGTATAGTACCTGACATTCAACCCTAGTTTGGTGTAACTTATATACATCAGTGTTACCAACACGATTCTAAGCCTGCCGATAGGTCCAGTTTTTAAATGCATATGACTTTTACACTAACAAATGGATTTCAACCAATTTTGTATGTGCTCTGTGTAACATAACAGTTCTGACTATGCGTATTCGGAAGAACCAGCAGGGCTGCCAACTGTTAATAAATGCTCTCTCCGTTTGTTTAATCCTAATATCAATATAGCAGAAAGTATGACGTAGGAAGTATCAGAAAGACGGAGCTGGATGTAGCCACCTGTAAACGACTACAAGGACTACCGGTAAGCCTATTGTAACTATGGCGAAACGTCGGCAAGGAAGCGACCTGAGACACCACAGTTAATAGCAAGTATTGGCGACATGGTAATGAAGACACTCTGCATGTGTGACCAGAACATGGCGAATCCTCAGGACCATCGCGCAACATATCTAACAGTTGAACATCGTGACCAATCCGTAACAGTTGAACATCGTGACCACTTCGAAACAGTTGAACAACGTGACCAATCCGTAGAGGTTGAACATCGCGACCAATCTGTAACAGTTGAACATCGCGACCAATCTGTAACAGTTGAACATCGCGACCAATCTGTAACAGTTGAACATCGTGACCAATCCGTAGCAGTTGAACATCGTGACCAATCTGTAACAGTTGAACATCGCGACCAATCCGTAGCAGTTGAACATCGTGACCAATCTGTAACAGTTGAACATCGTGACCAATCTGTAACAGTTGAACATCGCGACCAATCTGTAACAGTTGAACATCGTGACCAATCTGTAACAGTTGAACATCGCGACCAATCTGTAACAGTTGAACATCGTGACCAATCCGTAGCAGTTGAACATCGTGACAAATGTGTAACAGTTGAACATCGTGACCAATCTGTAACAGTTGAACATCGTGACCAATCTGTAACAGTTGAACATCGTGACCAATCCGTGGCAGTTGAACATCGTGACCAATCTGTAACAGTTGAACATCGCGACCAATCCGTGGCAGTTGAACAGCGTGACCAATCTGTAACAGTTGAACATCGTGACCAATCTGTAACAGTTGAACATCGTGACCAATCCGTAACAGTTGAACAACGTGACCAATCTGTAACAGTTGAACATCGTGACCAATCCGTAACAGTTGAACAGCGTGACCAATCTGTAACAGTTGAACATCGTGACCAATCCGTAACAGTTGAACAACGTGACCAATCTATAACAGTTGAACATCGTGACCAATCCGTAACAGTTGAACAACGTGACCAATCTGTAACAGTTGAACATCGTGACCAATCCGTAACAGTTGAACAACGTGACCAATCTGTAACAGTTGAACATCGCGACCAATCTGTAACAGTTGAACATCGTGACCAATCCGTAACAGTTGAACAACGTGACCAATCTGTAACAGTTGAACATCGTGACCAATCTGTAACAGTTGAACATCGTGACCAATCCGTAGCAGTTGAACATCGTGACCCATCTGTAACAGTTGAACAACGTGACCAATCTGTAACAGTTGAACATCGTGACCAATCTGTAACAGTTGAACATCGTGACCAATCCGTAGCAGTTGAACATCGTGACCAATCTGTAACAGTTGAACATCGTGACCAATGTGTAACAGTTGAACATCGTGACCAATCCGTAGCAGTTGAACATCGTGACCAGTGTGTAACAGTTGAACATCGTGACCAATGTGTAACAGTTGAACATCGTGACCAATCTGTAACAGTTGAACGTCGTGACCAATCTGTAACAGTTGAACATCGTGACCAATCCGTGGCAGTTGAACAACGTGACCAATCTGTAACAGTTGAACAACGTGACCAATCCGTAGCAGTTGAACATCGTGACCAATGTGTAACAGTTGAACATCGTGACCAATCCGTAGCAGTTGAACATCGTGACCAATCTGTAACAGTTGAACAACGTGACCAATCTGTAACAGTTGAACAACGTGACCAATCCGTAGCAGTTGAACATCGTCACCAATCTGTAACAGTTGAACATCGTGACCAATCCGTGGCAGTTGAACAACGTGACCAATCTGTAACAGTTGAACAACGTGACCAATCCGTAGCAGTTGAACATCGTGACCAATCTGTAACAGTTGAACAACGTGACCAATCCGTAGCAGTTGAACATCGTGACCAATCCGTAGCAGTTGAACAACGTGACCAATCCGTCGCAGTTGAACATCGTGACCAATCTATAACAGTTGAACAACGTGACCAATCCGTCGCAGTTGAACATCGTGACCAATCTATGACACACACTTTTCGCCGTATAGGCTACATTTTCAGATGACTCTCCACTGAGTCGCCGTTAAAACCTGGATCATTGCTCACTGGTCTTGCTTGGACGGGTTCTGCATAGCACCGGACACGTGTCCACAAGCAAAGTGAAGCGCATGCTTATTTCCAACCTCAAGCAACACTGCGTGAAGTACAGTACAATGTTTCTATTGGACACTCCTCGTACGTCATACCCGCCATATTACCAGACTCTTGGCGACAAGCTGGAGAGGGCCGGCCTGGTGTAGTTTACTCCAAACATATTCCTTTAATGATGCTTAGCGCTATAAATCGCTAATAATTTCCAGTAAAAGGGAGTTAAAACGCGCAATATGAACACCGCCAGCACAAAGCATTCTTTGATCATTGTCTTCGAAAGATACAGTCTGGATCAGAATATCCAGTCAGCCCAGTGCCAGTCTTAGCTGTCAATCACGCATTGCGAACGAATGTTGGTTGTTCCTGAATTAGTATTATTTTAATAAATTAAATAGTTATGGGCGCCGATAAAAGAAATTGCGTAGGAGACCAGTGGATGAGATTAGGTGAGTCAGAGGCGGAAGCTAGTTCTGCAACACTGGTGATTACACCGTCTGTCTGTGGACCAATTGCAGAGTTGTTGAAGAGCAGCTGAAGGAACCTCGGACAATGTCCATCAGTGAGGCAGTCGCTGCGGGCTCGCTGTCAATCCCCAGAATTATCATAAAACACAGTCTTTTGTGTTGGGCTTCAACCCAATTACAGTCCTCAGTCGCTCGCCAAGTCCCGGAGCTGGGCCTTATAAACAAGATACAAGGAAATACAGAAAGATAGAAATATAGACAGTAGGCAATATAGCCCCGTGTACTTAGGTGTGTGTCAGATCTGTGCCATTGTGTTTGGATTAGGAAGTATTTGCCTGAAGCAGGAACACCTGAGGAGGGAATCGAACCCAGCTTTGCTTCACGAGGCAGAGTGTATCCCCGTTCCAACCCTCAGACTATGACAGAGCCGGGAATTGAACTCGCAACTCCGGATTCGGTCTCTCAATATGTAGACCTAACACAGTCGCTGGCACGGGAACTGTTTTAGCCAATATTAGTGTTTCTGAGGAACTTGTGATTTCAGTGTTTCAATTGAAAACAAGGCGTGTGACGTTGCCCCCCCTGGAGGGGTACCAGCTGTCGGCTGTAAAATGTGCAGCACGCGACCCTTTGGCCCCCTTAACAAGAGCTATAAACATGGCGCCCGCAGGGGCTCACACTGGTCCACTTGGTCACCAGGGGATGGATGTCATCTTCACAGTATTACGATGATGTAATACTTTCACTAGGTTGCCAACTCCGAAACAACAACAAAAGTGAACGCGGTTTCCTAACTTGGTATCTGGTACAACGCATTCTGGTGCCAATTCCTGAAACTCTTCATGAGCGGCCATTTTCCAGTTCTTGTCTCAAGAATTAGCCTATTTGTAGGTGATGCCCAAGTACGCTGCCATCAGTTATCAGGTGATGTGTCTGGACGTACAGGAATCACCTTTTGTGCCATACTGATGTGACCTGCGGCGATTTGGTAATATGGGATGTTGAATAGGACACCGGTTATGGTGTTTTTCTATTGCGATAGAAGGACCCTCGCGGGAGCAAGGTCGCCAATGGTCAGTAGTATGGTAGTATATCGTTTACCGCTCATGCGCAGTATTGGCTGCTGATTATGGAATTGTAGGTATCCAAAGATGAGCAGAGCATGAGGCTAACAATAGTAAGCCTCCTCAACCATCTCTATGGTAATGCTCGTAGATCATATTGCTACATTGTAGAACTTTGTCTGAGTTTAGGAGGCAGTGCCACACACTCGCTCGGTAAACACCTACGCAATAGCAACCTAACAAAGAAAAACCCGCACGCAAAATCAGGCGTATATCTGTTCACATGACAAGATAATGCTAATTATGTCGGGAAAAGTGGTATCCAAATCGGAACACGATATAAAGAGCACACAAATGCGATTAAACACAACAAACATTCAGCCATAAGCGAACACATGTATGATAACAATCACCGTCTCACTAACATAGAAACAGACTTGAAAATTCTACACCACGAAGCAAAGGGAAAAGCTCTCCACACAAACGAATCCATGGAAATATATCTAGCGAAGAAAGATAATCCAGCGAATCTAAATGAACTAACATGTTTAGAAATATCACCACTATTCGCGCTGCTAAAATAAAATAAAAAACACACTAATAAAGTGAGGCAAGGAATGCAAACGGAAGGGATAATTGGGGATGCACATTATGTCTAAGACCTGTATTAGGTAGTTTCGTAGGATCCTATACCGTCTAATAGACCTTTAAAGAGTAGAAAAAACAATTGAACTGTTGAGCTCTCCTCTGCGGCATCGATAATGTTTAGAAGTTCCCGAGCAGAAGATTCTAGTTATAATTAGTGATGTGGGCCGGTTAAATACCCAGTGGGAAGGTAAATATAAATTGGGTATTTACCTGGGTATTTACCCAGTGGTCATTTAAATACCCAAAATGAGGGTATTTTCTGGTTTTTGAGCTTTGTACAACACTTTTTTTATGTGTTGATGAACTGTTGGACAAACATGGACTGAAACACAGGTATTTGATGCCTGAAATTGAAATCAGGAACAATATTGATCCTTTAAACCTCAGATTAGAAAATATTTTATTACTTTGTGATTATTATTTTTTACATCAAAAGATGTTGTATTTCTTCTGGTGTACTTTGAATTTATTTTGTAAATTAAAAAAATATATAATAAACCAAATTTCAATTTGATTTGACCCAAGTTGTACTTGTACTACTCAATTCATATTTTTCATTGTGAATTGGAATATAGGCCTAAGCCTAAAGATAATCATTATGTATGAATAGCCTAATACATTTGTTAAGCTTCATTAAACCTAAATAAAGTAAGGCCTCAATTTTAAGGCCGTTTTTAGTGTAACTGTTTATTTTCTATTTAGGCCTACTAGTATTTTTGGGTATTTGATTATTTATTGTATATATCAATGTTATTACAAACTGTTCTGAAAAATATAGACAGTGTGTTGAAAACTGTACATTACACCTTTTGTAGAACTTGGCCAATGCTCTGAATAAATTTCCCCCAACTTTTATCTCAATGTTTGCAAAAAGGCCTAGTTTATAACCCTGAGTGTTTCAGGTTATAACTATTGAATTTTATCTCCTGATCTAATTCCCAATTCTAGTTCTGTTTCTTAAGTCCCAATTAAATTACATTTCATTAACTATCTAATATTGTTACATTTCTAAAAAGTTAATGTAGAATAGTTCGCATACCGGTACCCTTTTTTAAGGTTCAACTTACCACGACACAGGATTTTTAATGTAAAATCTAAAATACCCAGGTATTTACCCAAATAGGGTATTTACCCGAATATATACCGTGGGTATTTATCCAGATTTATAAATACCTGGGTATTTTACATCACTAGTTATAATGAATGTAAACATTAGACTAAGATCAGACATTGCACTATGCTATGTATACTACGCCACGTCTTAACACATCTTATAGTTCAAACTTGCCGCCATGTTGCTTCATCGTTCATCTTTTGTTTGCGAAATGACCAGCGATCATCGCTGCCGAATTGAAATGAAATCAACCCCGTTATTGTTGTTTTCAGGGGCGCAACAGTGATATCAGCTGACACTAAACCATGATCTCTGTAACGAAACCATTTGTTTGAATGCAGAGATAATGCAAGGAAGATGTGTACAAATTCATTTAAACACAAATGAGTTACAAATGGCGCCAGGAGCGCATTCTATTGACTGTCTGCAGGAGCTCTGCGAAAGTCCACTACGCGACCAGGGATTCTAGTACCTTGCTATGGTGTAACATTTCGTCGTAGGATTTCTGTCAGTTTGAAAAATCGCGCCGACTCCAGTTGTTTGAAGTAGCTCAAGCTGCCTGAAGCTAGTTTAACGCCTCAAGCCCTGTGTTCATGACCATGCTCTCCCATAAACTTAAGTGCATAGACTACTATTGAGCTCTTGAGATAATATTTATGCCAGGACTCGTTTCGTTTAAATGGCTACTTTTGTTCTTCCAATATTAAGTGTAGAAGCGAGTCCTCAAGCACAGAACTGCGGACCCTCCATCGCTAACTAGAAAAAGGACAATTCTAATTTTTGGAATAGGTTAATTTCAGTGATGAAAATTGACGACGATGATGATGATGATGATGATAATTGTTGTTTTAAGGGGCCTAACATCTAGGTTATCGGCCCCTAATGGTTTGGGTGATAGTGAAATATGAGAAACTACTGCTAGAGCTAAGTACACACTTACAGACTACAAGAAGAAATGGAAAACAAAAGGAGAATAAGGCGAATAAAGGACAGAAGAAAAAAAATGCCCTCTGTTGTGGTTAATAGAATTGGATAACTGGAACACTACAATCATAAATCGCAATCCATAGATTGCAACTCTCAAGAGTTGCAACGTCTCAATTCCCCACATCCTCCCCACCCTGGTCAACCTCCAGGGGGATGACCAGCTGAATGGGGCGGGTTATTGTGGCTCCAGTAGGGGTACGAAGAACCACCGTCCTGACGACTGCATCTCTACCAACACGGAGCTCCTCAATGCGGGCCTTTGCCCACATGTGCCTCGGCGTCTTGTCTTCCTGAAGAAGTGCTAGGTCACCAACCCTTAATTGCGGAACTTTTCCCCGTGGTCGACGAACTTCATGGAAATTTCTCAATTCCAGGAGATACTCCTTCGTCCAGCGTTTCCAAAAATCACCCGATACCTTCTGTTGCGCAGCCAGCACTTTGGGCAGATCTTCATTCCCCGCACTTGCAGGTCCAGTCGGTATCGTGGTGAAGCGCTGTCCAATCAGAAAGTGGGCCGGCGTTAGAGCATTTTCTCTGTCTTGGGTGATGGGCCTCGAATTAATGGCGGCTTCGATATTTATCAAAGTGGTGTTCAATGCTTCCTCGCCGATTAATGATTTCCCCAGTACCTTTCACAGACACCGCTTGGTCGTGCCTACCATCCTCTCCCACCATCCTCCCCACCAAGACGCCCTTGGAGCAATAAATCTCCAGGTGATGTTGTGATGAGCGAAGTACTGATGTGTTGGAGGGGCTGTGAGAGAAGTCCAGATGGACTTGAGTTCTCTGTTGGTCGCATGAAACGTCTGAGCATTATCAGTATATATCGTGTGTGGTATCCCTCGTCTTCAAACGAACCTCTGAAGTGCCAAGAGGAACGTGTCGGCAGTCATGTCTGAGCACAATTCCAAGTGTAACGCGCGGGTCGTAGCGCAGGTAAAGAGTGCTATGTAACATTTCTTGCTCGTGGTCCCCACCTTCACATTGTACCCGTTCGTCCTGGGGATGCGATGACCCATCTGCTATAACATCGCATTCCTGGAGTTCCAGGACAGAGCGGAGTTAAATGAACCTCTAGTCAAATAAGGAATGTGTCGGAAATTCAGCTGAGTTCTCGAAAAAGCAGTGGGTATCACGAGACAAAGTATCTCTAGGGTCGTTACGGGCTTAAGTTTAATAAAAATAATGCAAATATAAATGGGCGCCATCAACTGAATTCCTAGCAAACCACTTCCTTTCCGGATAAGCCTTACTCAAGACAAGGAAAGAAAAAGGAACATCACACCATCATCAGATCACAACTAAGATAAAAACAAATTTATTTTACTTTGATAGTCAGACAGACATTCTAAATATAATTCCTACCTAAGAGTATGGTCGAATGCCAAAGTTAAATTGTCATTGTCCAAAATCGAACCATCTCTTCTCTAATCCAAAATTATCTTTATCCACATAACAAGAAAAATTTATAAAGTTCTCTTGGGTTCTCAGGATCACTGTAGCACTATGTCTTTCGTCACTGACATTTGTGAAACCTGAGACCTAATTTCTCTTTAATTGAACATCAATGTGGATTTAAAATTGTTATTAATCTGTCTAAACATACACATATTATAATCACACATATTAAATATCACGTAAATTAATGGTTTGCATGGCATAATTTGAATGTTGAACATGTTAATCAAATGTTCCTAAACATCGAATAATTAATTTACACTATTTACATCGTCATTAATCTCTTATCTGTGAATTACAGAAAATTCATATTCTCATTGGTCATCATTATCGTCATCATCAAAATTAAATCTTTCTCACATTAATTCTCACTTCAAAATTCTACATCTTCCTGTCAGAATCCTTAATTCATCACCATTACATCATTTAAATTCTCAACTCAAGTTGCCATTCCTTCAAATTATCTCTCAATTAAATTTATTTATTTCCATGTAAATTCATTAATCATCAGCTTCTTTAATTAATTATCACCTCCTAATTCAGTTATTCATCATCATTACAATCGTCTATTAATTTATTTCAATCAGTTTATTTATCCAATCTTTAATTCATCCATCTATTTAATTCATCGATTTATTTCAAAATTTAATTTATCAAATTATTTAAATTTCAATCATCTGGTTATTTAGTTTTCATTATTTCATCTAGTCATTCTGATTTTTATTTCATTAGGTCAGATCGTTAATATGCTTAATTTTCAGATTATTATTTCATTAATTATTATTTTCAGAAAATCTTGTATTATCAACTTTATTTATTTGTTTAATTTCCTAACAAATTGTTTAATATGGTTTATAGAACGTTGTCTTACAGTTTTATCACTTCCAAGTTATATCTCGTATTTAATTTATCATGCCAAAAAATATTATTGCCTCCACGACATCACGTTGGATCAAACTATCCACAACGACATTACATTTCTTCAATACTTCAAATATCACATTTGAATACAATAATTACTCCACAAAACTCCATAAATATTCAGCACATACAGCATGAATCTCAACAATTACGCTAGACTGGGTACGACGACCTCATGTCTGCTTCAAAATACATTAGCAACATTGCTACTATCACGTGGCAACTTCCACAAAATGCCTACCACAAACTTCACTTAACCATGTTGCATGATCTACAAAAATATATAACTGGCTTCAAATTATCAACGCACATAATCTCCAATAACTGTAATTACTCTGATCACATCTAGACAACTTCTTAAACAATTAGAAAAATATTACTTCAGTAATTTAAGATCTGCTTTCAAATAGCATAAATTCCTTTATAAATTTTCATAACTCACATCACAGAAAAACACCAATGTGCTATAATCTCTCATATCAAAATCTGCAATACTGATCTGCCTTAAAATGAATCTGACCATTAATGATTAATCTTACAAGATTCAATTACTTTAAATCCTTCTCAAAGGTATCAAACACAATTATAAAAATCATCAAAAGCATCAGCTGTAACAGCTGTTAAACTGAAATTACTCTCAAAAGAGTATAGCAACAAAATATTGGATTGGCAAACAAGAATTACTAAATGCAATCCTGTTGACATTTATCGTTACTTTATTTAACAAAATTTCGACTGATATGTGACTAGTAGTTCCTTGTTTGATTCACTTACATCTCGTGTACATTCGGATGATAAAAATGAGTCCCTCAATGGCGAGTAAGATGTGTAACCACCGTACAGTCGTATAAATACGAAAGACCTCGCCCCGTCGACTTGGATGATAGTTCCCTGAACGATGGGTAAGATGAGTAGCCACCATACAATCGTATAAATACGAAGGACCCCATCTCGTAGTCTATATGAGTGAATGTACCAGATAGGAATCAACAAGTTTCTAGTTGTCATATAAAAGCGATGTTCATTCACTAAAGTGAATAACTTCTTAATATCTCCAAACAATCCAATGGAAAAAATCCCTACTGATGAATAATACACACTCGCTAGTATGCAATGAACTGACGAAGTAATTTTTGATAATCAATTGCAGATCACGAGTTCGAAATACTCGTTACACAAAAAAAAACTATTCATGAAAAATATCCTAGCTGGAAAAATGTCTAAAAGACCAAACATCTGCTTAATGAAGCCAACCAATGGTGAGAATATCGTATAATGATGCCTGCCATATCATATGGTCACTCCATATTCTAGCAAATTCGAAGTATATAAATTCAAACCATGTCTTAATAATCGTATCACTCCTATTAGAAAAATATACATGTGTGCCCAGTATTCATGAAAATAATCGTATCAGGTAGTTATGACTCTTACAGTACCTTTCATAATCAGCTGTAATTAAATTTCCAAGATCGTCGATTTTCCCTACATAAAGAATTTCTCGAAAGATCGGCGTGAATATCATTCCATCCATGAAATGACGATTGCCTTCGAAATCCCAAGTGAATCAGCTGGTGGACTCCTCTCGTCAGGAATCGAATCCATCGCTCTGCGGTGCCATCTTGTCTCTATTTACGTCTACTCGGACATGTTGAACTTCAGATTACCCATAGCGGATATTGTCCAACTCCTTCTCGGAAAAGTTCATGGAAACAGCGGACCCCCTACACCTCTTCTAAGTTACGCCACTGTTCCGTTAAATGTTCAGTTTGAGTATTGCAAGTTCAATCTCAAATGACTACTAAGTCCCACTTTCGTAAAACGAAATTTTACTTGAGAGTGTTCAAGATTACGAAACACCCTGTATCTGTCTGTATTAGGTAATTCATGAAAACTGCATAAGAAATAAATCTTATTAATGCACGATCTAATGTTCATCAGTGCCTATGCTAACAACATTCCGTTTACTTGAAATAGTTAAAGTAGCTTCGAATGCGTTATAGAACAGCATAGTCATAAAGTTATTCGTAAAAGCTATGTTCAAACTGCGTTGAAATGTCGCTTGTAATAAAGTCTTCAACGACTTGCAGTGCCGTCCTAACATATCCCGGCCGTCTGCGATTGCTTCCTCGGCCAGCCCGCCTGGATCAATGACCCGCCTGGCCTTCGCTGCTCGGCGATGCAGGAACTGTCGCCTACACTTTTGCCGTGACAGTTTCTGTATGTTACGTGACCTTCACTGTGCGTCTCGCTTGCGCTATAGAGCTGCTCCTACCTGCTCGTCTAACTGAGCTCAACTGAACTTGCTAGCACTGTCTTCTTGCTTATGTGCTCGGCACAGGCACGTGGTGTAGTCCCCCACCACAGTGCTCTCGCGTCACGATCATAGTCTCGAACCCAGATCATCTCGGCTATTCCGTTATAAAATAACTTAAGGGTTATCTGACTTCCATACAATTATTTCCACATACAATGCATGTTATATATCCTCTTCTAAGATGTTTAATTGCTATAATTCCATATATATCTCAATAAAGCTTCATATCTTTATCCATAATTCTATCTTCTTACAGATTTCAATGCCTCCTTGATCCCAGACCTCCTACGTCATCTTGGCATTCTTCTTGACGCGATCGGTGCGCTATCTATTCCTAATTCTTCCCAAAACCTCAACTACAGCTTAATGTCTGCTGGCGTAGCCGATAGCCTAAACTAGGTATCGGGTACAACATAAAGGGGTCCAGCGAAATCAATTCCCGTGACTTCAAAGGGTTTCGTTGGTGTTACCCTTAATTTGGGTTGTGGAGCTTCGATTGCTTGGGCGAAGTGATTTTGCGCCATTTTGCAAGGAAGGCACGTACGTAACACTTTCTTGACTGCCTGTCGTGCTCTGAGCACCCAAAATTCCGTACGTAGTTCTGACAACACAATTCGCCCCCCCAAATGGTGAAGTCTGATGTGCGTTTGTCTGATGAGCAATTTAACAAAGTGATGGGTGCCATCCAAGAGTAACGGGTGTTGTAATTCTCTAGATAACTCTGCAAGTTGTAGACGACCACCTAGACGAATGAGTCCGTTCTCCAGAAATGGGTTGAAGCGGGCTATTCTTGATTCCTTTGGCAGAGCTACACCGTCTTTTAGAGCCAGATATTCTGCAGGGAAACACTCCTTTTGTACAGTTTGAATCCAATATTTGCGTGAGTTTTGAAGCTCTGGTGCTGTTAACTCCCCAGAGATCCGTTCTTTTCTTCGAACATGTTGCAAGAAACGAAGTATCCACGCTGTGATGCGAAGTAACCTCCAGTAGGAACTATATCTGGAAGGATCTAATAGGGGTGAAATTTTCTCAAATTTAAGGATATTGAAGATGGTCTTCTTTTCTTCTGGCAGTTGTACACGGGAGGATAGTTGGCTAGGCCAATGTTCTGGTTGTTGTTGTAGCCAAGGAGGCCCATGCCACCATCCAACAAGTGACTTTATTTGTACCACTGAAAGTCCTCTCGACAAATGATCTGCTGGGTTTTCTCCCCCTGGACAGTACCTCCATTTCGTTTTCCCAGATTTACACTTCTTAACTAAATGGTGAGGCAAGTAGAACGTATCACCAGTTGTTTCAGAAGGAGCATGTTCAACATGGCGTTTTATAATATAGTCCATCATCTGTGAATAATAAATCTCCTTCAAAGGTTCATTTGCCTCTAGTCTCTTTTGCAATGCGTTGAATCGTTTTACCGCATTAGCATGGTTGTTGGGCAAGATGATACCTGATTTTCTAGGAAGAGAGACCACACGCCGATGGTCTTCTATTCGGTAAGAATCATGAAATTCCTTAAGTATCGCAGAGTTATTGGAACTGAAATATTTATCCTGGCTTTCCCTGATTCCCATTGTTTCCAGATCCCAGAACTGTCTGAGTGTCACATCTAAAGGTGAGGGTATCTGTTCAGAATGAATATGGTTTACCAGTGATGAATTCAAGGTGATGCTTGATCGATTTCCTGTCAATACCCATCCAAACATGGTTGGTATGAGTACCACGGAGGTGGAAATGCGCACTGGTGAAGTGTCCTTTACGATTTTCCAATAACAATCTCCTCCAATAAGTATTTCGATAGGCAAAAGTGGCTCTGATTCATTCTTTGGGTCAGCCAACTGTAGTTTTTGAGTGTGTGCTAACATATTAACATCATCAGGAACGACCGGATGAGCTGAAAAGGCATGGCTACTCTCAAATGCAGTAATATTTGTAGCCGAGTTTGTCCAGATGCTCTTTATGGAAAACTTAACAAGGTTACGTACACTCCGATTGGTTGGAGACGATTCAAAGGCGCCAATAGTTAAGTCTTGGCGGCCAATAACTTCGAGTTTCAGTTCGTTAACTAGAGACTCAAGGATAAAACTGGATTGACTTCCAGCATCCAGTATGCAACGCATCTGTTTAGTTCGCCCATTGGGACCCGTAACCCATACTCGCGCGGTTTGCAGGTAAGTAAAGACGGATGGAAGAGAATCTATCTTGTTAACGGACGTAATGGTTGCCGCTGCATTAGTAGATAAGTTTCTACTGCAGTCAGATCTGTGATGTGAGGCTTTGCAGGAAGAACAGAATGCCTTACCCTTTCGGTTGCAGTTCTTCACGGAGTGTCCACGGCTCAAGCATAGAAAGCAGCGGTTCGTGTTCCTGAGTTTGGTAAGTCTATCCTTAACGTTAGATACTGTCTTGCATTCTTGCGCCCAGTGTCCGCGGGATTCGCAAAAGACACAAAATGGTTCCGGCGCAACCTTCCTATTGGATTGTTTCTTATTTGAATCAACGTGCAGTGATGCTGTAGTGGGAACATGAGTCGAAGCAGATCCACGAATATTGTGCGTCACCATAGCCCCATCTACCTCTTCTCACAAGAATCCCATGAGCTTGAGAATATCGCCTTCTGAGATGTTTTCCCTCTTCGTCTGAATTATCCAACGACGACAAATATCATCGGGAAACGTTCTAAATATTTTCGGAGCAAGAACTCTCCCGTAGCCGTTTACGTCTTCTCCTAGCGCACGAAGAGCTTGTATGTGTCGATGGCAATCGATGAATGTGTCGTTGAGTGCTTCAGGAGTAGCGAGCTGAATAGGTCTGATCCCCTCTAGGTAGTCTAAGTGCGCCTGTATTATTCTGTTTTTCTCCCCATAGCGAGCTTGTAGAATCCGTTTCTTTTCCTCATATGTATCTGCTATTACGGCGATTCCATCGACTAGCCGCTTCGGCTCGGCTTCCAAGTACCCGCGCAAAAATATGTGTTTATTTATGGTAGGAAGGAAAGGGTCTTTATCAACGGATGACTCGAATTGCTCCCAAAAACGTGGCAAAGTTGCGATGTCACCAGCGAAGGATTCTAGCTTAATTGGCGGGAGTCGAACTGAGTGTGAAGCCTGAATTGGAATAGTAGGTGTAGTTGGCAGTGATTCAGGGATACTTAAATTAGCGGCTGAATTTGACAATTTACTTGCAATTGTTCTCGATGCCTTTGTGATAGCGCGTTTAGCTGAGTCTATATATTCTTCACAACTCTGAACATCAGTATCGTATTCAGTATCCGATAGTAATTCATGTATAGAATCATCAAGTGTGGTTAAGTTGTTGAGAGTTTCCTGTAGTCTATCTCGGTAGTGCTCCCAGTCTTCGAATGAAGTATTATCAGTGAAACTGTTAATTTTCGTAACAAAGCGTGTTGTATTTGCCCTCTGTCTGGTTCGCTTTCTTCTTAGATTGTGTAAAATTCCATCTGTTTGATCGTTATTGCTCATGTTGTACGTGTGTTCACGGAAATGTGCAAGGCAAAGAGTTGTCAATCTGTTATCTGAAGTATCGAATGATTTTCGGTCAGGTGCTACTAGGATCGCCAGTGTCGACGCTTAGATTGTGCGTTAATTACTATGGTCAGTTTTATATTATCTATGGCCTGCGCTCCAAATTTATAATATCTATGCTTAGCACCAGTTGACACTACAATATGCACGAACGAAACATACTGTTATTACACACATACATAACCAAACAAGAAGTTATTTGAGTTATTCAACAGTTATTCGGTTTACAAATGTGTAGCTTTGTCACTTATCTGTAGTCGGTTGCGAAGTTGGAAACCTTCCGTCCAGTATAGTAATTGCAAGTCTTCCCTCACAGTCTGGAGGTTCCGTAATGCAATTGCAGAGTAAAAACTTACGAGAGGCTTCAATTCCTGCAGTATAGGCCTAAACAGATTATTCCTTAAAATCACCTGATATGCGATAACCCGAGTGTTTTCGGCACCAAATGTTGTGGTTAATAGAATTGGATAACTGGAACACTACAATCATAAATCGCAATCCATAGATTGCAACTCTCAAGAGTTGCAACGTCTCAATTCCCCACACCCTCAACCCGCAAAGAATGAGGATTGAGGGACTTGGAAGCAAGGAAAGCCATGAAAGGCAGGAAAGTGAAAGAGGAGAGGGTCCGCCCCAGAGGCAATGGAAAGGGGGGGGGGACTGGACCCAGCTCAGGAATACCTCGGGGTTGCCAACTCGCAAGCTCACCAGCTGTGTGCCCCTGAGGGTGTAGCACTATCCAGGGTGCACCATAAGTGGTGGGGCTACATACCCCCTGCCTCTTTGAGGGCCTTGTGCAGAAGGCAGGAGATACTGTGAGCCCCTGAGGGTATTGCACTATCCAGGGTGCACCAGAAGTGGTGGGGCTACACACACCCTGCCTCCTTGAGGGCCTTGAGCAGAAGGCAGGATATACTGTGAGCCCATGAGGGTGTAGCACAATCCAGGGTGCACCAGAAGTGGTGGGGCTACATACACGCTGCCTCTTTGAGGGCCTTGTGCAGAAGGCAGGAGATACTGTGAGCCCCTGAGGGTGTAGAGGGTGCACCAGAAGTGGTGGGGCTAGACACACCCTGCCTCTTTGAGGGCCTTGTGCAGAAGGCAGGAGATATCATGAAAAGAAAAAGAAGGCTGATCCCTCGAATAATAAGGGTATCAGGAAAGTTGAGATAAGTGCCAATTAAGGCGGGAAAGTGAAATACTCCCTAGCCCTCGGATACCCTAATACCGTCCGGGTCGGAAAAGAATAAGAGTTGACCAAGGGAGGTCGATAGGAAAGATGACACAGAGAGGAGCCCGGCACAAGTAAGTGGAAGTAATGCCGAACTCAGCTGTGGCCCCGTGGTCGCCAAGGCACGTCCCTCTAGTCGTGAGCCGCTGGGGACTGATGAAAATTAGTTACCGCACTATTAAACAAGTAATCTCCACAAAGAATGGGAAGTGTGAGGCCATTGTCACTACTGAAGCTACCGACCGTGAGGGTTGTTCCGGCGATGAAGATGTCATTGTGTTGAGCCACACTGCGGTAGGTCACGTGCTATACAAAGCAATCCAATGAGTCATTTCTAGCAATATCTCACTCCATGTTGCCAAACGTCTTGTGCCTTAAAGAAACCAAATCCCGGGTCACCATGCCTCTAATACAATGACACACACTCAAGCACCCGGGGCTGATGACGAACATGTCCCAAGCTCATAAAATGATTGAAATCTAAATGGTAGTAAATAAATCAACTAATAATAATAATATCGTATGGCCTCGGGTGCAAGCTATGTTATTTGCGCCCAGAGGGCAGGTTGCATGTCGAATTTTGTTATTCGTTGGAGTGCTGTGAATTTTCATGTTAGATTGATGTTCTACTAACCGAAGAAGGTTACAAGACTGTAAGGTGGATCTTTATTTATTTACCTATTGATAGATATATAATTTTAATTCGGACAAATTACATGAAACATGATGACTTTCATATCAATACAGTACATAGTAATTATGCGTTAAAACCAAATGTTGTTGTAATATTGTGTGTGCTCATTCTCTTATAAGCACCTTTATAGCCTAAGGTTTCAGTATAGTACATTATGCAACGATCCTATAATGGCAATAATTAAGACACGAGTATGTTTATAAAACGAACGTATGCGAGTTTTATAATTTCCATACGAGTGTCTTAATTACCATTATAGGCGAATTGCATACGACTGTTTATGTTCGACGATAATTATTATAACTCTTTTATGTTCGGACATAAATATTCATAAATATCTGTCGAGATTTCGCCAGTTTTATGTACTGAACAGAGAGCATGAGACGCAGAGAATACCATGTATTTGACCATGGTCTCCTCGATTACTCTACTATGACACTAGGTCAGGCAGTGAAATTTAAATTAGAAGGCCTTGGAACTCAGTGCAGGTGCGATGTTATCGTTACCGTATCTAATTGGTCAAACAACTGTTTCTTGAGCTGTGATTGGTGGGAGAAACTGTTTCATAATGAAAAGAAGTGTTATAATGACCGTCATTATGATACAGTTTTCTGACATATAATAGGGTCGAACATAAAATAGTTTACATGCTTGGTTAAATTAATTCGTAACAGATCTGATTCCGACAGTTTTGGAATATTTTAAGAGCATCTCAAAATTACAATATAGTTTCAATTACTCGCAACTTTACTGTTTAATAGTTTCTTCCGATAAATTATGATTGCTAATGAAGACCACACGCTGGTCGAAACTAATAATATATGGATTTATTTAATACCATTCAGATTTCAATTAAATATTGTCAATAATGACCAATATTTTTCAGATTGATTAATTTCATACTAAAATGAATTCTTTCTCTCTTCTTCTATTCATCAGATGTGGCGATCCCATCTCCACCAGGTCCCTCTCCGCCTGTTTGTACCACTTTGGTCTTGTTCGTTTGTTCTGCAGAAATTTGTGGATTCGGTAAGTAAGTCTCGTATGATTCATTCTTTCCAAATGGCCCAAAAATTGAATTCGTCTCAATCTCATGGTATCGGCAAGTTTAGAAATTTTCATATATATTTCAGAGTTAGGTTTGGAATAGAGTATGCCATTCTTAATTCTGGGCTCTAAGATCTTTCGCTTAATTTTCCTTTCCTTGACCTCTAATTGTTCCTTTAATGTTTTACGTTGTAAATTGAGCGTTTCTGAAGCATAAAGAGTTTCCAGGTTAATCACTGTTAAGTAATGGCAAATTTTACAACCATTGCTTGTTTTATACATTTTTTGTGTATTGAAAAGCAACCTCCATTTTCTGGATTCTTGATGTTACAAATTAACAACCCTCCCAGAAAAAAAAAATCTGGTTAGAGGCTGGAACGGGGTCAGGTGTATTCATACTCGTGAGGATAAAGTGCAGTAGCTTGAGGCTACGGCCGCCTCCTTCCCCACTCTAACCTCAATTACAAGTAGACACACAACTATAGAAACCACAATAACACAGGTTATCAAATAAATTTCAGGCGCACTCCAAGAGGTGAAGCTCAAGCCTCCAAATGCCATATTATTATTATTTCATTCTTTGTGCCCAATTTGGGAGTGCCTTTCTTCTTCCCTTCCCTAACCCTCTTCATGCTCTTCCTTTTACGCTGTTGTCCATCCTGTATTTTGTTGGGTGGGCTTGTCAGAAAATTTGTGTTTGTGAATTAAAGTCCTAAATTTTGTTCTATCTTGAATGGTTTCCTCATGACAGCCACCATTTCATTTATGTCTTCACTGATTTCTTTTAGCCTGTTGTTTTGATTTTACATTGTTAATGCTTTCTTTGTGAGCCTGGTATTATCCATTCTAAAACTGTAATAGCCGTTTCCTTAGGCTATCTGTAATTTTTTATGTAACTTGATAAATTCCATGTGATTTCTTTTTCATCCAAATTCCATTTTTACACTTTGGTCCTAAGATTTTCCTGTCTTAATTTTCGATCATTTTTATTCGAGATTTGCCACCAATTATAATACTGTAGTTTCAGATGCATATAGAGCTTCTGTTTTAACGACTGTGATATAATATCTTCATTTTGCCTTTGTTGATATAGTTCTTAGATTGTATCTGTTCCAAGTAATTGAATCGGTGATTGTTTGAAGGAACTAAGTCAATTCTTGTCGAAAGTGCGATTTCCATGGATACGTATAGTATGAATAACTAAAAGGAACTAAGTCTGCCCGTTCAGTATGCTGTATCACTACTAGCTGAATTTAACGTTCGGTGTTAAAGTGACTTAGTTCCAGACTTTTTGCTTCTATTTGCCCACTACTGCATTGCTAGCCTTGAAAATATAGTAATATGCTATACTGGTATCTATAAATCTGTATATTTGTCTAGGGGCAGATGACCTCGTAGTTCCGCCCCTTAAAACAACAATAACTAACTAACTGTATATTTGACATAAAAGTGAACTAAATACTTTTAAAAGATCTGAGTCATTGTTAAAGGATAAATCCATTCCAATAGACCTCTCCAGAACAGTATTATTGCGGGTAATGATACATACACGTGACAGCAACTATGCTTCACAATTAAGTGAGAGAAACAGTTTTTGTCAATTATCTCAATTCTTACAAAAAATGACTTAGTGCCTTCTTACAATCACCGATTGAATTGTGCATACTCTTTGTATGATTATTATTATTATTATTATTATTATTATTATTATTATACCGACAGTAGTGGCTACGCGGGCTAAAGCGCTGCGTTAGGTCAAGGGGCCAAGCTCTCTGCTGACTCGGTAGACGAGTGGGTTCGAGCCCCACCGTCGGCTGTCCTTGAAATGGTTTTCCGTGGTTTCCCATTTTCAACACCAGGCAAATGCTGGGACAGTACCTTCTGACGGGCCACATCCTTGCCCAGTTTCATTCATCTTCATCCATTCCATCTCTCATCCCGACGCGCAGGTCGCCCACGGGCGTCGACTAGAAAGCCCTGCACTCGGCCTCTCAGGAGGCTACACGACAAAAAAAAAAAAATTATTATTATTGTTAAATTATTATTATTATTATTATTATTATTATTATTATTATTATGTTGTTGTTGTTGTCGAGGCGCCGCACGTAGCGCCATGCTGTATAAGGCAGGCAGTGAGCTCGGCAGTAAAGCGCAATCAGAGCTGATAATAGAGGAACAATTCAAACAGCTTTTTGCGAGCTCGGAGAAATATTGCACAATTAGTGCCCAGCTTGGCCGAAAGAGAGCACCTCTGATGAATGTTGCGCTCTGGCTTGAGATATTCTCTAATGAAATGCTGGCAGACATTCTTATGGCCTGGAATCCTAATACCACGACCGGTGTCTTCTTTGGAACATGTCTGGCGTCTCCCGTTGCCATGGTTACCTTCAAGCTTGTCTGGAGTGTTCACTTTAGTTCCGAAAGTTGCCACTGCAATCGCTGCGGACTAGGGGCCGATTGCACAAACTTACATTACATTCTGTGAACACCAGATCGCGTGACACGAAGCAGTCGGGGAGTAAAGAATATAGGAAGTCGCCCTTCGCATAGCTATCGTTAGAAGCGAGACCACGCCCTCTACTTCCACATTACAACCTAAGAAATATGCTACGTTTTCTCGAGCATGTGGAAACTTGGTTATTAGAACCACAATAGTTTCCAATCATAAGTGTAGACCAACACTAACCTCAAATCGTGAATCCTGAATTCTTTGTTAGCCTCAATTTAACACAGTGACACACATGCGGCTAATCTGTTTATGTTTCCCGTGAATACGGGCTGCGTAGCTCAGGCGATAAAGCGCTGTGCTCCCTCCAGGATGTGGACAACAGGAACAAAACTACGCTTTTAGGAACTCAAATGGATCTGTGATT
Organism: Meconema thalassinum; assembly: GCA_946902985.2. Taxonomy (NCBI): domain Eukaryota; kingdom Metazoa; phylum Arthropoda; class Insecta; order Orthoptera; family Tettigoniidae; genus Meconema; species Meconema thalassinum. The sequence goes on from OX336396.1 coordinate 5,941,492, forward strand.
TCTCCGTCTACAGAACACCAGACTCGTAGCTCCCCATGCTCCATGACAACTAGAGACGAAGGCCAATCAGTAACTCAGTTTGCAACGGAAACTGAAAAGAACACCTTACTCTTATTACCATGGTTACCTTCTGGGATACCTTACTCTTGTTACCATGGATAACTTACTCTTGTTACCATGGTTACCTTCAGGGATACCTTACTCTTATTACCATGGTTACCTTCAGGGATACCTTACTCTTGTTACCATGGTTACCTTCTGGGATACCTTACTCTTGTTACCATGGTTACCTTCTGGGATAACTTACTCTTGTTACCATGGTTACCTTCAGGGATACCTTACTCTTATTACCATGGTTACCTTCTGGGATACCTTACTCTTGTTACCATGGTTACCTTCAGGGATACCTTACTCTTGTTACAATGGATACATTCTGGGATACCTTACTCTTGTTACCATGGTTACCTTCAGGGATACCTTACTCTTGTTACCATGGTTACCTTCAGGGATAACTTACTCTTGTTACCATGGTTACCTTCAGGGATACCTTACTCTTGTTACCATGGATACATTCTGGGATACCTTACTCTTGTTACCATGGTTACCTTCAGGGATACCTTACTCTTGTTACCATGGATACATTCTGGGATACCTTACTCTTGTTACCATGGTTACCTTCAGGGATACCTTACTCTTGTTACCATGGTTACCTTCAGGGATACCTTAATCTTGTTACCATGGTTACCTTCAGGGATACCTTACTCTTGTTACCATGGATACATTCTGGGATACCTTACTCTTGTTACCATGGTTACCTTCAGGGATACCTTACTCTTGTTACCATGGTTACCTTCAGGGATACCTTACTCTTGTTACCATGGATACATTCTGGGATACCTTACTCTTGTTACCATGGTTACATTCTGGGATACCTTACTCTTGTTACCATGGATACATTCTGGGATACCTTACTCTTGTTACCATGGTTACCTTCAGGGATACCTTACTCTTGTTACCATGGTTACCTTCAGGGATACCTTACTCTTGTTACCATGGTTACCTTCTGGGGTACCTTACTCTTGTTACCATGGATACCTTCTGGGATACCTTACTCTTGTTACCATGGTTACCTTCAGGGATACCTTACTCTTGTTACCATGGTTACCTTCTGGGATACCTTACTCTTGTTACCATGGATACCTTCTGGGATACCTTACTCTTGTTACCATGGATACATTCTGGGATACCTTACTCTTGTTACCATGGTTACCTTCTGGGATACCTTACTCTTGTTACCATGGTTACCTTCAGGGATACCTTACTCTTGTTACCATGGTTACCTTCTGGGATACCTTACTCTTGTTACCATGGTTACCTTCTGGGGTACCTTACTCTTGTTACCATGGGTACCTTCTGGGATACCTTACTCTTGTTACCATGGTTACCTTCTGGGGTACCTTACTCTTGTTACCATGGTTACCTTCTGGGGTACCTTACTCTTGTTACCATGGTTACCTTCTGGGATACCTTACTCTTGTTACCATGGTTACCTTCTGGGGTACCTTACTCTTGTTACCATGGTTACCTTCAGGGATACCTTACTCTTGTTACCATGGTTACCTTCTGGGATACCTTACTCTTGTTACCATGGTTACCTTCTGGGATACCTTACTCTTGTTACCATGGTTACATTCTGGGATACCTTACTCTTGTTACCATGGTTACCCTCTGGGATACCTTACTCTTGTTACCATGGTTACCTTCTGGGATACCATACTCTTGTTACCATGGTTACCCTCTGGGGTACCTTACTCTTGTTACCATGGTTACCTTCTGGGATACCTTACTCTTGTTACCATGGTTACCTTCTGGGATACCTTACTCTTGTTACCATAGTTACCTTCTGGGATACCTTACTCTTGTTACCATGGTTACCTTCTGGGATACCTTACTCTTGTTACCATGGTTACCTTCTGGGATACCTTACTCTTGTTACCATAGTTACCTTCTGGGATACCTTACTCTTGTTACCATGGTTACCTTCTGGGATACCTTACTCTTGTTACCATGGTTACCTTCTGGGATACCTTACTCTTGTTACCATGGTTACCTTCAGGGATACCTTACTCTTGTTACCATGGTTACCTTCTGGGATACCTTACTCTTGTTACCATGGTTACCTTCAGGGATACCTTACTCTTGTTACCATGGTTACCTTCTGGGATACCTTACTCTTGTTACCATGGTTACCTTCTGGGATACCTTACTCTTGTTACCATAGTTACCTTCTGGGATACCTTACTCTTGTTACCATGGTTACCCTCTGGGATACCTTACTCTTGTTACCATGGCTACCCTCTGGGATACCTTACTCTTGTTACCATGGTTACCTTCAGGGATACCTTACTCTTGTTACCATGGTTACCTTCTGGGGTACCTTACTCTTGTTACCATGGTTACCTTCTGGGATACCTTACTCTTGTTACCATGGTTACCTTCTGGGATACCTTACTCTTGTTACCATGGTTACCTTCAGGGATACCTTACTCTTGTTACCATGGTTACCTTCTGGGGTACCTTACTCTTGTTACCATGGTTACCCTCTGGGATACCTTACTCTTGTTACCATGGTTACCCTCTGGGATACCTTACTCTTGTTACCATGGTTACCCTCTGGGATACCTTACTCTTGTTACCATGGTTACCTTCAGGGATACCTTACTCTTGTTACCATGGTTACCCTCTGGGATACCTTACTCTTGTTACCATGGTTACCTTCTGGGATACCTTACTCTTGTTACCATGGTTACCTTCAGGGATACCTTACTCTTGTTACCATGGTTACCTTCTGGGGTACCTTACTCTTGTTACCATGGTTACCCTCTGGGATACCTTACTCTTGTTACCATGGTTACCCTCTGGGATACCTTTCTCTTGTTACCATGGTTACCCTCTGGGATACCTTACTCTTGTTACCATGGTTACCCTCTGGGATACCTTACTCTTGTTACCATGGTTACCTTCTGGGATACCTTACTCTTGTTACCATGGTTACCTTCAGGGATACCATACTCTTGTTACCATGGTTACCCTCTGGGATACCTTACTCTTGTTACCATGGTTACCCTCTGGGATACCTTACTCTTGTTACCATGGTTACCTTCTGGGATACCTTACTCTTGTTACCATGGTTACCTTCTGGGATACCTTACTCTTGTTACCATAGTTACCTTCTGGGATACCTTACTCTTGTTACCATGGTTACCTTCTGGGATACCTTACTCTTGTTACCATGGTTACCTTCTGAGATACCTTACTCTTGTTACCATGGATACCTTCTGGGATACCTTACTCTTGTTACCATGGTTACCTTCTGGGATACCTTACTCTTGTTACCATAGTTACCTTCTGGGATACCTTACTCTTGTTACCATGGTTACCCTCTGGGATACCTTACTCTTGTTACCATGGCTACCCTCTGGGATACCTTACTCTTGTTACCATGGTTACCTTCAGGGATACCTTACTCTTGTTACCATGGTTACCTTCTGGGGTACCTTACTCTTGTTACCATGGTTACCTTCTGGGATACCTTACTCTTGTTACCATGGTTACCTTCAGGGATACCTTACTCTTGTTACCATGGTTACCTTCTGGGATACCTTACTCTTGTTACCATGGTTACCTTCTGGGATACCTTACTCTTGTTACCATGGTTACCTTCTGGGATACCTTACTCTTGTTACCATGGTTACCTTCTGGGGTACCTTACTCTTGTTACCATGGATACCTTCTGGGATACCTTACTCTTGTTACCATGGTTACCTTCAGGGATACCTTACTCTTGTTACCATGGTTACCCTCTGGGATACCTTACTCTTGTTACCATGGTTACCTTCAGGGATACCTTACTCTTGTTACCATGGTTACCTTCTGGGATACCTTACTCTTGTTACCATGGTTACCTTCTGGGATACCTTACTCTTGTTACCATGGTTACCTTCTGGGATACCTTACTCTTGTTACCATGGTTACCTTCTGGGGTACCTTACTCTTGTTACCATGGATACCTTCTGGGATACCTTACTCTTGTTACCATGGTTACCTTCAGGGATACCTTACTCTTGTTACCATGGTTACCCTCTGGGATACCTTACTCTTGTTACCATGGCTACCCTCTGGGATACCTTACTCTTGTTACCATGGTTACCTTCAGGGATACCTTACTCTTGTTACCATGGTTACCTTCTGGGGTACCTTACTCTTGTTACCATGGTTACCTTCTGGGATACCTTACTCTTGTTACCATGGTTACCTTCAGGGATACCTTACTCTTGTTACCATGGTTACCTTCTGGGATACCTTACTCTTGTTACCATGGTTACCTTCTGGGATACCTTACTCTTGTTACCATGGTTACCTTCAGGGATACCTTACTCTTGTTACCATGGTTACCTTCTGGGGTACCTTACTCTTGTTACCATGGATACCTTCTGGGATACCTTACTCTTGTTACCATGGTTACCTTCAGGGATACCTTACTCTTGTTACCATGGTTACCTTCTGGGATACCTTACTCTTGTTACCATGGATACCTTCTGGGATACCTTACTCTTGTTACCATGGATACATTCTGGGATACCTTACTCTTGTTACCATGGTTACCTTCTGGGATACCTTACTCTTGTTACCATGGTTACCTTCAGGGATACCTTACTCTTGTTACCATGGTTACCTTCTGGGATACCTTACTCTTGTTACCATGGTTACCTTCTGGGGTACCTTACTCTTGTTACCATGGTTACCTTCTGGGATACCTTACTCTTGTTACCATGGTTACCTTCTGGGGTACCTTACTCTTGTTACCATGGTTACCTTCTGGGGTACCTTACTCTTGTTACCATGGTTACCTTCTGGGATACCTTACTCTTGTTACCATGGTTACCTTCTGGGGTACCTTACTCTTGTTACCATGGTTACCTTCAGGGATACCTTACTCTTGTTACCATGGTTACCTTCTGGGATACCTTACTCTTGTTACCATGGTTACCTTCTGGGATACCTTACTCTTGTTACCATGGTTACATTCTGGGATACCTTACTCTTGTTACCATGGTTACCCTCTGGGATACCTTACTCTTGTTACCATGGTTACCCTCTGGGATACCTTACTCTTGTTACCATGGTTACCCTCTGGGATACCTTACTCTTGTTACCATGGTTACCTTCTGGGATACCTTACTCTTGTTACCATGGTTACCTTCTGGGATACCATACTCTTGTTACCATGGTTACCCTCTGGGGTACCTTACTCTTGTTACCATGGTTACCTTCTGGGATACCTTACTCTTGTTACCATGGTTACCTTCTGGGATACCTTACTCTTGTTACCATAGTTACCTTCTGGGATACCTTACTCTTGTTACCATGGTTACCTTCTGGGATACCTTACTCTTGTTACCATGGTTACCTTCTGGGATACCTTACTCTTGTTACCATAGTTACCTTCTGGGATACCTTACTCTTGTTACCATGGTTACCTTCTGGGATACCTTACTCTTGTTACCATGGTTACCTTCTGGGATACCTTACTCTTGTTACCATGGTTACCTTCAGGGATACCTTACTCTTGTTACCATGGTTACCTTCTGGGATACCTTACTCTTGTTACCATGGTTACCTTCAGGGATACCTTACTCTTGTTACCATGGTTACCTTCTGGGATACCTTACTCTTGTTACCATGGTTACCTTCTGGGATACCTTACTCTTGTTACCATAGTTACCTTCTGGGATACCTTACTCTTGTTACCATGGTTACCCTCTGGGATACCTTACTCTTGTTACCATGGCTACCCTCTGGGATACCTTACTCTTGTTACCATGGTTACCTTCAGGGATACCTTACTCTTGTTACCATGGTTACCTTCTGGGGTACCTTACTCTTGTTACCATGGTTACCTTCTGGGATACCTTACTCTTGTTACCATGGTTACCTTCTGGGATACCTTACTCTTGTTACCATGGTTACCTTCAGGGATACCTTACTCTTGTTACCATGGTTACCTTCTGGGGTACCTTACTCTTGTTACCATGGTTACCCTCTGGGATACCTTACTCTTGTTACCATGGTTACCCTCTGGGATACCTTACTCTTGTTACCATGGTTACCCTCTGGGATACCTTACTCTTGTTACCATGGTTACCTTCAGGGATACCTTACTCTTGTTACCATGGTTACCCTCTGGGATACCTTACTCTTGTTACCATGGTTACCTTCTGGGATACCTTACTCTTGTTACCATGGTTACCTTCAGGGATACCTTACTCTTGTTACCATGGTTACCTTCTGGGGTACCTTACTCTTGTTACCATGGTTACCCTCTGGGATACCTTACTCTTGTTACCATGGTTACCCTCTGGGATACCTTTCTCTTGTTACCATGGTTACCCTCTGGGATACCTTACTCTTGTTACCATGGTTACCCTCTGGGATACCTTACTCTTGTTACCATGGTTACCTTCTGGGATACCTTACTCTTGTTACCATGGTTACCTTCAGGGATACCATACTCTTGTTACCATGGTTACCCTCTGGGATACCTTACTCTTGTTACCATGGTTACCCTCTGGGATACCTTACTCTTGTTACCATGGTTACCTTCTGGGATACCTTACTCTTGTTACCATGGTTACCTTCTGGGATACCTTACTCTTGTTACCATAGTTACCTTCTGGGATACCTTACTCTTGTTACCATGGTTACCTTCTGGGATACCTTACTCTTGTTACCATGGTTACCTTCTGGGATACCTTACTCTTGTTACCATGGATACCTTCTGGGATACCTTACTCTTGTTACCATGGTTACCTTCTGGGATACCTTACTCTTGTTACCATAGTTACCTTCTGGGATACCTTACTCTTGTTACCATGGTTACCCTCTGGGATACCTTACTCTTGTTACCATGGCTACCCTCTGGGATACCTTACTCTTGTTACCATGGTTACCTTCAGGGATACCTTACTCTTGTTACCATGGTTACCTTCTGGGGTACCTTACTCTTGTTACCATGGTTACCTTCTGGGATACCTTACTCTTGTTACCATGGTTACCTTCAGGGATACCTTACTCTTGTTACCATGGTTACCTTCTGGGATACCTTACTCTTGTTACCATGGTTACCTTCTGGGATACCTTACTCTTGTTACCATGGTTACCTTCTGGGATACCTTACTCTTGTTACCATGGTTACCTTCTGGGATACCTTACTCTTGTTACCATGGTTACCTTCTGGGATACCTTACTCTTGTTACCATAGTTACCTTCTGGGATACCTTACTCTTGTTACCATGGATACATTCTGGGAAACCTTACTCTTGTTACCATGGTTACCTTCTGGGATACCTTACTCTTGTTACCATGGTTACCCTCTGGGATACCTTACTCTTGTTACCATGGTTACCTTCAGGGATACCTTACTCTTGTTACCATGGTTACCTTCTGGGGTACCTTACTCTTGTTACCATGGTTACCTTCTGGGATACCTTACTCTTGTTACCATGGTTACCTTCAGGGATACCTTACTCTTGTTACCATGGTTACCTTCTGGGATACCTTACTCTTGTTACCATGGTTACCCTCTGGGATACCTTACTCTTGTTACCATGGTTACCTTCAGGGATACCTTACTCTTGTTACCATGGTTACCTTCTGGGGTACCTTACTCTTGTTACCATGGTTACCTTCTGGGATACCTTACTCTTGTTACCATGGTTACCTTCAGGGATACCTTACTCTTGTTACCATGGTTACCTTCTGGGATACCTTACTCTTGTTACCATGGTTACCCTCTGGGATACCTTACTCTTGTTACCATGGTTACCTTCTGGGATACCTTACTCTTGTTACCATGGTTACCTTCTGGGATACCTTACTCTTGTTACCATGGATACATTCTGGGATACCTTACTCTTGTTACCATGGTTACCTTCTGGGATACCTTACTCTTGTTACCATGGTTACCTTCTGGGATACCATACTCTTGTTACCATGGTTACCTTCTGGGATACCTTACTCTTGTTACCATGGTTACCTTCTGGGATACCTTACTCTTGTTACCATGGATACCTTCTGGGATACCTTACTCTTGTTACCATGGTTACCTTCTGGGATACCTTACTCTTGTTACCATAGTTACCTTCTGGGATACCTTACTCTTGTTACCATGGTTACCCTCTGGGATACCTTACTCTTGTTACCATGGCTACCCTCTGGGATACCTTACTCTTGTTACCATGGTTACCTTCAGGGATACCTTACTCTTGTTACCATGGTTACCTTCTGGGGTACCTTACTCTTGTTACCATGGTTACCTTCTGGGATACCTTACTCTTGTTACCATGGTTACCTTCAGGGATACCTTACTCTTGTTACCATGGTTACCTTCTGGGATACCTTACTCTTGTTACCATGGTTACCTTCTGGGATACCTTACTCTTGTTACCATGGTTACCTTCTGGGATACCTTACTCTTGTTACCATGGTTACCTTCTGGGATACCTTACTCTTGTTACCATGGTTACCTTCTGGGATACCTTACTCTTGTTACCATAGTTACCTTCTGGGATACCTTACTCTTGTTACCATGGATACATTCTGGGAAACCTTACTCTTGTTACCATGGTTACCTTCTGGGATACCTTACTCTTGTTACCATGGTTACCCTCTGGGATACCTTACTCTTGTTACCATGGTTACCTTCAGGGATACCTTACTCTTGTTACCATGGTTACCTTCTGGGGTACCTTACTCTTGTTACCATGGTTACCTTCTGGGATACCTTACTCTTGTTACCATGGTTACCTTCAGGGATACCTTACTCTTGTTACCATGGTTACCTTCTGGGATACCTTACTCTTGTTACCATGGTTACCCTCTGGGATACCTTACTCTTGTTACCATGGTTACCTTCAGGGATACCTTACTCTTGTTACCATGGTTACCTTCTGGGGTACCTTACTCTTGTTACCATGGTTACCTTCTGGGATACCTTACTCTTGTTACCATGGTTACCTTCAGGGATACCTTACTCTTGTTACCATGGTTACCTTCTGGGATACCTTACTCTTGTTACCATGGTTACCCTCTGGGATACCTTACTCTTGTTACCATGGTTACCTTCTGGGATACCTTACTCTTGTTACCATGGTTACCTTCTGGGATACCTTACTCTTGTTACCATGGATACATTCTGGGATACCTTACTCTTGTTACCATGGTTACCTTCTGGGATACCTTACTCTTGTTACCATGGTTACCTTCTGGGATACCATACTCTTGTTACCATGGTTACCTTCTGGGATACCTTACTCTTGTTACCATGGTTACCTTCTGGGATACCTTACTCTTGTTACCATGGATACCTTCTGGGATACCTTACTCTTGTTACCATGGTTACCTTCTGGGATACCTTACTCTTGTTACCATGGTTACCTTCTGGGATACCTTACTCTTGTTACCATGGTTACCTTCAGGGATACCTTACTCTTGTTACCATGGTTACCTTCTGGGATACCTTACTATTGTTACCATGGTTACCTTCAGGGATACCTTACTCTTGTTACCATGGTTACCTTCTGGGATACCTTACTCTTGTTACCATGGTTACCTTCAGGGATACCTTACTCTTGTTACCATGGCTACCTTCTGGGATACCTTACTCTTGTTACCATGGATACCTTCTGGGATACCTTACTCTTGTTACCATGGTTACCTTCAGGGATACCTTACTCTTGTTACCATGGTTACCTTCTGGGATACCTTACTCTTGTTACCATGGTTACCTTCAGGGATACCTTACTCTTGTTACCATGGCTACCTTCTGGGGTACCTTACTCTTGTTACCATGGTTACCTTCTGGGGTACCTTACTCTTGTTACCATGGTTACCTTCTGGGATACCTTACTCTTGTTACCATGGTTACCTTCTGGGGTACCTTACTCTTGTTACCATGGTTACCCTCTGGGATACCTTACTCTTGTTACCATGGTTACCTTCAGGGATACCTTACTCTTGTTACCATGGCTACCTTCTGGGATACCATACTCTTGTTACCATGGTTACCTTCTGGGGTACCTTACTCTTGTTACCATGGTTACCCTCTGGGATACCTTACTCTTGTTACCATGGTTACCTTCAGGGATACCATACTCTTGTTACCATGGTTACCTTCTGGGATACCTTACTCTTGTTACCATGGTTACCTTCTGGGATACCTTACTCTTGTTACCATGGTTACCCTCTGGGATACCATACTCTTGTTACCATGGTTACCTTCAGGGATACCATACTCTTGTTACCATGGTTACCTTCAGGGATACCATACTCTTGTTACCATGGTTACCTTCTGGGATACCTTACTCTTGTTACCATGGTTACCTTCTGGGATACCTTACTCTTGTTACCATGGTTACCTTCAGGGATACCATACTCTTGTTACCATGGTTACCTTCTGGGGTACCTTACTCTTGTTACCATGGATACCTTCTGGGATACCATACTCTTGTTACCATGGTTACCTTCAGGGATACCATACTCTTGTTACCATGGTTACCTTCTGGGATACCTTACTCTTGTTACCATGGTTACCTTCTGGGATACCTTACTCTTGTTACCATGGTTACCTTCAGGGATACCATACTCTTGTTACCATGGTTACCTTCTGGGGTACCTTACTCTTGTTACCATGGTTACCTTCTGGGATACCATACTCTTGTTACCATGGTTACCCTCTGGGATACCTTACTCTTGTTACCATGGTTACCTTACTCTTGTTACCATAGTTACCTTCTGGGATAGCTTACTCTTGTTACCATGGTTACCCTCTGGGATACCTTACTCTTGTTACCATGGATACCTTACGCTAGACGCAGGGAGCTATCGTGAAGCAGGGCCATGCCGTGAACAAGTCACGCGAGCCCCCAATGTTAACATTTACGATGGGTCCTGTTCTCGACAAAGCTGCTACATTTATTACACTTCTTGCACGCACGTGCTGTGCTCATTACTCGCCCTGCAATAGAATTCTATTTATTAGCCTATATTGTAAGTCATTTAGCTGGCGTTGAGCGATATGTCCTTGACAAATAGAGGTCGTAATAATACGGCTGCCAAGCGAGGGTTGCGCGCCTGCCGGGTTCGACTCCCGGCTCCATCAGGTAGTTTAGAAACTGGCGTGAGGGTTGGAACGGGGTGCACTCAGCTTCGTGAGGACAATTGAGTAGCTGTCTGACAGTGAGGCAGTGCCCCGGTCACGAAGACCAAGATTGACGGTCGAGGGACCCGGCGCGCTGACCATGTGACACCCCAAAATCAGCAGGCCAAATGTCTGGTAGGCCTAGGCCCTTCATGGGCTGTAGTGCCACTCACTGAGCTTATATAGAGGTACTTTAATCCTAATTACAAGGGCACATATGGAATCTGATGCCAGGATCGCGGGTTTGAGTCTCGCAAACGTCAGACTCCCTACCACCTACATGACTTGAACCGTTTGCACAACACATGGCCTAATAGCTGAAATCTGTATTGAAAATCTTTATTTTTGGAATATGTTGGTTCACTTTGGTTATCAGCCCCGTGTACTTAGGTTTGTGTTGAAATTGTGTGGCACCCTGTGACTGTGAAGAAAGTGTGGTCAGGGATTCGCTCATCTACCGAGTGAGCCGTGGAGATGAGTTGCGTTAGTCCCTCCTCCCCCCTTTCTGGGCACGCCCCTGTCCACAAATATCATCATCATTGTGTGCTTCGCCTGAAGACCTGAAATGAAATTATACAGATTTGTTTATATCCCACAACTTAAGATATCATGACTTGTGAGAGATGCTATTATGTGGACAGTGCCGACCGCAGAGCGCTCTATGTTCGCGGAATGAGACACAAAGGACGAAGCATCTGTCATGTGGTCACGGCTCAGGGGAGCTGTTAACATTAACAGGGCTGCCAACTATTCAATAACCGTGTTTGATGCTAAAAGTGCAAGATTATTGAGTTGGTACTGTCACCATGTTATAACAAACCAAAAAGTCCATTAACGGACGATTACCAAAATTTCATGGTTCACCAAACTGTAAAAATCCACTAGCATCCCTAACGAGCCATTAAAATTAATTTTTCAGTCTACATACAATTATCGGCTAACGGTCGATTTACGTAACTTGCAGCGTGTATTAAACTTTAATGGAATATCTTTTATGAACATTTTCCGTGCTGAATATTAACAATTGCATGAAACTTTTTCCACTTTACATCACTACTTCCTTTGTTTGAGTCTTTATGTCCTCTTCGGGCACATGTTTCGGACCCGGTTCAGCAAAATCTTAGTCTGTTATTTACAACGTTTTATTATGTTTCTAAAAAACTTTTACAAATTTTTGTTCGTGTTTAAACCATGACAGAGAAGTGAGGCCATTAGTTCGAGGAATGGGTCAACAATGGCGTATTGGTAACATGACAGATGTCGAAACGTAATCGTCTACTCCAAGAGGAAGAGGGCAGCCATGATCTGCTCAATGGATAACCATTAGGGTATTCAGTTGTTCCTATCTCCTCTTGAATGTTTCTCCTTACTTCTGGTTCGCAAAGGCGTAAATGCCTACGATGTTCCTTGACCCTTGTCGTGATTCTCCGGCATGTCTGGCCAACATAGGAACATGGCTAAATTGCTCCGTACAATCTAGTTTTAGGTGTCCCACATACACTAATGCTGTATGGGATGTCTAATTACTAGGGGTCACACTGCATGCAGGCAGATTACGTCAGAATACCGCTCTGGTAGAGTGGTATTTTTGTTCATGTAGACATTAATGTGTTATTAAACTTTTCTTTCGGCATCTTTGGCGTATTCACAAATGAACCCTGTTTATTACGGGAATCGCTGTTTGCAAAAGAACTCTACAAAGTATGACGGATGTTTTGCAACAATAGTATGTCTTCCTTCGGAGGGGAAGTAAAGCCGGCGGTCCCATGTCATAGATTTAAGGAATGAAAAAGATCCTTCCACTAACTAAACTTGTGTAAAGCTAAATTTCTAGGTTAGATCTCGTTGAAACGCTCTATCAAAGTTCCAACGTTCACCACTAGGTGTCAGTTAAATCTGGTAGCAAAAGTTGGAACTACTTGAAATTGAACGGAATTTGTAGCTCACCCCATGGGTGCCCGCTTGAAGCAGCTACAGCCTCTGGTGAGCCGAACATGTCCTCGGACACTCCCGGCACTATAGGCCATGCGCTAAATAAATTAAATAAATGTGCAACAATTAGCAGTAATTTTTTCTAGACACAATTATTGTTGTTATTATTACTATCATCATCATTATTGCCATTTAATTATCATAGTGCGGTTCAATTCAACGTAGGCTTCGATCGCAGTACTGGTGCACATCCTGCAGGCTACCTTCAACAATCCATTAGCTGTAGTTACAGCCCTGTTCCTTTCCCTTATAGAGGACTATACAAAATGCGATTTAGGGTCAGCCAATAGATAATAGACCTACGCTCAATACCATACATTTGCTCCCTTTCAAATACATACACAATGCCTCGTGATACTACGTCACAAATAGAGGACTTATACCAAATCTCAATTCGCTACAATCAACTACCTCTCATAAATAATTTACCAAGTACATTAACTTTTACGCGTTCCTAGCGTGACATTTTACTTTAATTGCGCTCCTTTTGCGCTATACATTTTTAAGCCTAGCGTCATCCAAAGAACTGATAACATCATATTAACAATTGATACACATTTCAATTTTTATATTATTCTTTCCTTTTGCAATAACTTTCTCTCTTTCAAGAACATGCATTTAAACATCATGTCTATACTTTTTATTAAGGCTCTAACGCTCTTATGCTCACATCAATTTATTTGATCTTTATTTAATATTTCCTTACTTGGTTATTATTATTATCTTTATTCTTTACACAAGCTCAAAAGCTATTTCTTTCATATCTCAAATTTACTTTATTTAAATATCTTTCATGATAATTACTGATATTTCGCTTGCTCTTATGACATTCGTTAAATACATTAACATTTTATTCACATATTTCCTCTACGGGATTTATTCTTTACATAATTATTTATAATTTCTCAAATTTCTATTTTTGTTCAGACCGCGTTCTTGTTTATTCAGTATTTATTTATTAAAACACATCCCTTTTATTCAAAAACTCCGGTGGATTTGTACACAATCATTCCCTGACACTCAAAATATAATGAAATTCATTACTCACATGTGTTTTAAGGTCGTCCCATGACCTTTATTCTTGTGCGGTGTTTCATTTTGGCCCACTTTGAAATTTTACTCCATGTTATAGAAATTCATCTTATGTACAAACACTTCTTGACACATATTTAATACACTTAACATTGACGACATTTTTATACACTGGTGTGTCCCTTTAGAACACACAATAAACACTAAAAAATATTAATTTAACACATAATCTTGATAAATTTACACTTCACAATTCTTGATCACTAGGCCGTATTTCTTAGCCTATCACACGTGACCTCTTAATTTCCCGTTTCCAAGGGTGAAATTTATTCAATGTCGGCTTCCTATCCTGCAGAATACAAGAGTCTCGAAACATTTACTGTTCCCTGGAATCCTAATTCTTCTAATCCTATTCTGGATGACCGGCTATTTCTCTAGCTTGAACGGCTTCTTTGTAGATCTGGTTTATCGATCCTAGCGAAAGTCTATTCGGATCGAGGTCTCCTCGATTACCTATCGATGATCAATGGATTTATTTTATAGCAGCTAGTACTTCTCGAGTCTAGTGCTTTAGAATAGTTCGTCTGCTTTCTGGAGATACTGTCTATAGTCTCCGTTCTTCTTTATTTGATCGGTTCTAGCAATCCTACGTTTCTGAAATACGTTACGAACCTTACTCTGTTCTTCCCTCTTTGGGTTCTTTAATTTAGATAAATGTTTATCTTTCTGTTTCGGTACTTCCGTACGTTATGATATATTCGTTCGTCTATTTAAAGACCTATCGCCTTAAGTCCAACGTTCGCAGCCTGCTCTGACTATATTTTACGAACTTTTCACTATAAACTTGTGTACTGTCGGACCTAAATCCTGTAACTAGGATTTTCCTAATCTTTCAACACGGCGATACTTTAAATTTCTTCTTTACCACTCCTTATGGAGGCAAGCAAGTTGTTAATACTGCGACGCCAATGGCTATCGGATATTATTTCTGCGGTGTAATACAGCGTTTCTCCCCTCAAGGAGTACTAGTAACTGTCTTCGATGTGACGCAGAGTGACGCCCCACACGGCTGTCTGAATACTGATGCGTAGCAACGCCCCCCTTGGGCTATTTGGACCTGCTTGTACTGATGCGTAGTAACACCCCCTCGGGCTGTTCGGAACTGCATGATTGGCTTGGTGAGGCCAGGAGTTTTATACCTTTTCGCTACAAAAAGATAAGACTCTAGCCCTTTCTGTGGCCAACTTCTAAAATAATGGTTGCACAATTATAAAAATTATACCTTCCGAAAGCTCGTCTTCTCAATGTTAAATAATCTCATTACGCCTAAGAATCGATCGTGCAATTCGGAGATATTAATTAATTTCTCGTCCTCAATTGTGTGGGTGTGGCTGTTCTTTTGTACTCTCCCCTCTACACCAGCCTTGGTAATTCCCCGATGACGTATACTTGCGTTTGCAGTTTTCTCCTGTGCAATTATTAAAGGGTTTTTCTTTACACAAAAATCTCTCATTCGAAATGATTCACCGTACTGTACTTGTTTACTTATTTTTATACTCGTAAACGGGTTAAATTTAATTATTCCTCTTCTGGCGCATAAGCGGTGTTGTCGTTTTCCAGCAAGCTCAGCTCGATTTCCGAATCAGGCTTCCTTGTCTAACAGTGGGAATTTTCCACTCGGTTATTAATACTCATGACTAGCTCCCTTCTGAATGTCAAGAGGGGTGATTTCATCTCTCGAACACCTGGTTCTCGCCTCTTGCACCATATTAGGCTAGCATCCTAGCTTGATCTTTCTCTAAGTTACATTAGAAACTGTACGTTTCTTTCATTTCTTCCCCAAATACATGGATTCGACCTCCATGGACCCGATGGCACATGGGTTCATCTCTCCCCTCCTTAGGTAAATAAATTTTCGAAAACATTTTTGAGGAAATTTATTTTAATTAATTTTATCTTTCTTTATTCGTCGAAGCCATCATAACGTCGTCCGTATCTACTGTTGTTTTTATTTCTTTAAAGTCGTCTCCGGTGATTGTGTAGGTCGGGTACGCTCTGTCCCTACCCTTTCTTTCTTTCTTTATTTGTCTGGGCTTTAAGTCCCCAGAACCTCATTCTTCTTTACGGGTGTGGTCTATCCCTACCCTTTCTTTCTTCTTGATTTGTCTGGACTATAAAATCTCCAGAACCTCATTCTTCCTTACGGGTTTGGTCTATCCCTACCCGTTTCCTTATTTCATCATTTTCCTTTCTTAAATTGGAATTTTCTTCTTCAATAAACTCAATTATTTCTTTGATTTCCCTATACAATTTCTCCAATTCGCATTCGCACTCGAATGCTTGAGCTCTATTTTCTATTTCTTCCTTATTCTTGTTTATGTCAAAAGCGGATTCATCTCTAAATGTTTCCATAACCAGGGCTTGTTCATTTGCTTCATCGAAATCTTCGGGAGGGTAATACAATTTCAAATTTGCTGAATTCATGGTCACTTCGTGATCCGTTTCACAGTGCCGAATTCTATATGCGTTATTCCTCAAATCTCTGATTATTTGATATGGTCCGTGGTACATTTTCTGGAACTTCTTGTACACACGGTTCCCTGGATCCGAAATGGCTGGTCTTTTTACTAACACCATTTCTCCTGCTAATAATGGTCGATGATACCTCTTATGCCTATTTCTTCTCTGCCTCCTGTCGGCTTGAGCTTTTAGATGCTCAAAGGCTCTTCTAATACGTACATCTCTTCCAGGCTGAGCGTCTGCTGGCCTAGGAATTACCAGACTCCAAGGTCTTTCTGGTTGCTCATTCCGATGTAACGTTATGGGTATCTCTCCCGTGGATTCATGGATTGTATTATTTATACAAAATTCGATAATATCCAAGATATCTATCCACTTCCAATTTTCTTCGGCACAGTATATTCTACAATACTTGGCCGTCTCCCTCATTACTATTTCTACAGGATTTGCCTCAGGATGGCGAATACTTGACAAAATCTGACGTATTCCAAGTCTTTCTAATTCTCGTCTGAACTCTACACTGGTGAAACAACTGCCGTGATCCGACAACAAATTCTCAGGTTTCCCCAGAATCGGTATCACTTTTTCTTTTAGTCGTTTTAACACCTGTTTGTTACTAGTCTTCTGTATGGGAGCAAGGACAACCATTTTAGTGAAGACATCCATAGCCACCATTATGTGTCGATTTCCTCTTCTTGCCTTTGGCAAAGGTCCAAAATTATCAATAGATATGATTTGGCCGGGCCTTTCGGGCAACAATGGTATAGGCTTCTGCCTCATCAGAAATGCATTAGGTTTGATCCTTTGACATAGATCAGATGTCTTTAGCGTATCCCTTACAGTTTCTCTCAGTCTCGGCCATACAAATGCTTCTTTCAGCATCGAGACTGTTTTGTCGACTCCCATATGTCCGAACGATCTATGGGTTAACCATACTATTTTCCTCTGCAAAATTGCAGGTACAACAATCCTTAATTTTGTATGGTCAGAGTCCACAAACTTATATAATAATCCATTATAAAACGTGTAGTCTTGAGCTATCTTATTAGCTTCCGTGTACGCTGGTGTTCCTCTTATCAAGCTTCCCTCAAGGAAAGATATGAGCATGTTCATCCATGGATCCTCCCGTTGTCTTTGACTAATGCTTCTTAACTCATTAAGAGTACGCTGATCCCTGTCTTCCAAATCTATAGCCATTACTTCCTCTTCTATGGACTCTGGCTGTCTACTTAAGTAGTCTGGAACTATATTTTCTTTTCCTGGGCAGTACTCTATCTTGACATCAAATTGTTGAATGTATAAAGCCCAACGCATCAACCTTTGACTGGATAAATCAGTCTTCATCAAAAAGGTTAAGGCTTTATGATCCGTCCTTAAGATGACCTGAAACCCATATACGATCTTCCGCCAATATTGCAACGCGTTCAATATCGCTAACAGCTCGATTTCGCTGATCGTATAATTTTTCTCGTGTGGTTTCAGTCTCCTACTTGTGAAAGCTAGATAGTTTTTCTTATCAGGGTTTTCCGGGTTTTCCTGATATAGCATTGCCCCTATTCCAATCTGGGATGCGTCTGTTTGAATGATAAATCTCTGATTAAAATCAGGATATCCTAGCTTCACGTAATTTAAGAGCATTTCCTTGGCCTCCACGAACGCTTTTTCTGTTTCCTCCGTCCATTTCCACTTGCCCCCCTTCTTCAGAAGGTCCTGTAGTGGTGCAACAGTTTTTGTGTATGATGGACAATGTCCTGAGAAGAACCCAATCAATCCCAAAAACTGGCGAACGTTCTTTACCTTCAAAGGCCTTGGAAAATCCCTTATCGATTCCAATTTGCATGGATTTGGTTTAACACCATCCTTATCAATCACATGCCCTAAAAATGTTACTTGTCTTTGACAAAAATTCGACTTCTTTAAATTTATTTTAAAATTTGCCCTCCTTAAGTCTTCCAATAATTTCTTCAACTTTTCTAAATGTTCCTCAATATTCTCCGAGGTAAGCAAAATGTCATCCACGTATCGGATAGTGCAATCTTTCACTTCCTCTGACAGGTTCCGATCAAGCGCTCTTATTAATGCAGATCCTGCGGTCTTCAATCCAAACGGACATCTTCTAAAACAATATGTTTGTTGGTCGAACTGGAATCCAGTCAACAAGCTGGTTTTCTCTTCCAGTTCGAGGTGATGATACGAAGAAGTCATGTCAATATTTGTAAAAATCTTCTTGCCTTTGAACTTCCTCAGTATTTCTTTTATGGGTGGTGCCGAATCATTTTCTGGTATGATTTTTGCATTTAAATTTCTGGCATCTAGACACACCCTTACTGAGCCATCCGGTTTACTCACAATCACTAATGGACTAACATATGGTGTCGCCATCTTTTCTATAACACCTGCATTCATCATCTCCTGCAGTGTTTTCTTAGTTTGTGGGTAATGTTTTTCCGCAACCGGGTATGGTTTTTGTTTGAACGGTGCCCAATCATTGACTTGGAACGCGTATTTAAAATTTTCAATCTTCCCTGGCTTGGAATCAAATACGTCCCTAAAATTCAATAATAATTTCTTTAACTGTTCCTTATTTTCGAGGCTGACTTTAGCTTCCTCCACTTTTCCTGACAGGTTGGTCTCGAACTCAGTTTCCAAATTATCTTCGAGTTCTATGTTGAGGACTTCAAATAACTTTTCTATGTCCTTATAACCTTCCTCAATCACTTCTTCCATATGCCATACCTGTTCTCCTATTTTCGCATCCTGTTCCTGTAGGTTAATGTTTTGCTCATCCACATCCTCTCTTTGAACTCTAATGCAGTTTTGCGCTAGGTCTATGATGACCTTGTTCTCACGGATAAAATCAATACCTAATATGACATTATACGGTAATTGATTTACCAGCAAAAAGCACTGCGAAATTTCAGCATTACCCATGATCAGATCAATGTATACCTGAAATTTACATGTTAAAGATTTTTCAGGGATAATCCCCTTAATCTTTACACTTGATGTGGGAATCTTTAATACTCGGCCCCTTGTTTCCAGTTCATTTAAAAGGGTTTGTGTAATTAAACTTATTGTCGATCCGGTATCAATTAATGCTCTGACCAGTAATCCTTCTATCCTAAGCATAATTATAGGTAGTTCTCTTTTAACAGGTGGGATTCCTTCCACATCCTCGTTAATTAGCTCATCTGGTCTGGCTATCCAATTCACAATCTCTACCTCCTCCCAGCTCCTGGTATGTTTCCACTTTTGACAATTTAAATTTGGAGTTTTTTTTATCCTGAGGGCTTCCTTTTCCCTCATTCTTTAACTGAGCTTGTAGTTCCAAGCTTTGAGCTCCGTCTAGTCGGTCGGGTGATTTCCGGTTCTTAATTGCCTCACTCCAACGGACTTTTTGCCTATCAGGTTCATCTGGTCGTTCGTTCATATAACGAAGACTTTCCTGATATCTTTCTTTTATTTCGGCCCGATATTCATCATCCCTATCCTCTGGCCTTACATTCCTTCTGGGATAATTCTCCCATTTCTTTCTGTTTTCTTGCCTTTGATGGTTATTGTTATAGGGTCGGCTCTCTTGTTGCCTATAACCCGTATTTCTAGGATTTCTTCCTCGATATCCTCCTCTGTAATATGGCTGTATCCTTCTAGGCTCCTGGTGCCCATACTCTCGACCTAGTCCTTGGGTATCCGTGCTGGTGGACTGATTCCTGGTCGCTGGTTTTTCGCTGGTTTCCTGACTGCTGGCCATATGTACTTGCTCAGTCTGTCTTTGATGCCGAGGAGTTACGTGCGAAGTCGGCATATCTAACTGACGTAATACACTCTCCACTTCCACAGCACTTCTGGCTTTGGATGAGATTAACAGCCTCTGAATCTCATACGGAAGTTGTCTTGCAATGGCGGCACACAGGTCGTTCTCTGCCGGAGCAATATCAAGTTCGCGGAATTTACACAGCTGAGCGGTGAAAAATTCCGAGTACTTAGTAGGTGCATTCGTGCTGTACTTCCTAGAGTACAGATCTAGCCTTAAATTCTCTTGGACGTCTGCTGCCCAATATCGTTTTAAAAATGCTTCCCGAAAGCCTTCTACCGTATCAAAGGTGTACCTGAAGCTTCTGAACCAGGTGAGACAATCACCTGCCAACAGCTTTTCAATAGCTCTCAGTCTCCGATCCTGAGGAACTTTCATTTCATTTAAATACTCTGCAACTTCCTTTAGCCAGTATTTTGGAGTAATAGACATGTTATTACCCGTAAACTTTACTGGTCTGTCCTCATTCGATTTAATAATGTTTATTATCTGGCCATTTGTCTGATTCATGTACGGGGTTGACATCGCCATCGGATATCCTCGGTTCTTATAAGGGCTCTCCCCTCCTAAGTCCCTCTCCGTATCTGTGCCTTGTTCACGGGAATCTACCCATCCTGTCTTTGGAAACTCCTCCTGATTCTCGAATTCTAACTTCCTTTCCCTTCGGGCACTTTCTTCATTAGCCATGAGTTGGATTTCCATTTGACTATTCTTATGTTCAGTCCTCTCCAATCGGGATCTTAATTCATTCTGAATTCTTTCTTGATTCCTTCTACTATCTTCCTCTACCTTTTTGAGTTGGAATTTCTCGTCCCTGTAACTATCCCTGAACTCATTTAGTTGGTCTTCTACCTCTTTCTTAAAGACCATGACCTTTTGGTCTATAATTTCTGGCTTAACGTCACCTATGGTATCCAGGCCCTCTCGTATCTCCTTTATTTGCTTCTCCACTTCTTTTCGTCCTTTGACCATATCTAATTCAATTCCTTTCAACTTTTCATCCGTCTTCTTAGACACTTCCGTTAATTCATCTTTGATCAGTTTCACTTCATTATTTGTTTTTCCTACTTGCCCCTCTAAAGTTTCCACGTTTTCCTTAACCTCATTTATACCCTTACTTATTTCATCTATCTTCTGGGTATTTTCCTTATTTTCTTTATTTCGTTGTTCTCTTTCTTTCTGGATATGCTTCTCGTATCTACCGAATCTTTTATCTATTTCCCCCTCGTACTTCTTCAGGTTCTCATCTACCTGCCCGGTAAAAAGATCAATCTGCTCTTTCATATCCTGAACATCCTTTTTATTTTGATTTTTCATCTCATTTACTTCGGTTTGAACTTCATTGACTTTTCCCTCAAGTTCTCCCATTTTTTTCTCAACCCCTTCAAATCTATCTCCTAGCTCATTCACGCTTTGTTTTATTTCATCCCGGGAAGCCTCACAAATACTCTTGTTAGATTCTATCTGAGCTTTCAATTCTTTCTGCACACCTTGGATCTGGGTTACAAGTTCATCTTTACACACATCTACATTTCCCTCCATATTACTCAATTTAGTTTCCATGGAACTCAAACTTTTATTCAAAATTTCAAAATTTTCTTGACATGCAGTTTGGGATTTTTCCGTGCTACCCTTCAAGATATTTATTTGGTCTTGCAATCCTGACTGAAGTGCTTTATTTTCCCTTTGAATTTCACTTGCGATTTCCCCTTTTAACTTAGTAAACATATCCCCAAACTTAGTGTCAAAAGCTTGAAATTTGTCATTCATTATCCCTTCTAATTTCTCATTTATATTACTTTGTATTTTAGTCTCCATGGCCTCTAGTTTAATGTTCATGACTTGACTTTTCCTACCATTATCATCTATCATCTTCTCCTGAAATGAATGTAATTTATTTTCAAGTTTCCCTTCTATTATTCCTAGTTTATCTTCCAAAACCCTGGATTGTGCTGAAAAATGATCGGTATTCTCTGTCCTTATATTATCCAACTTACTTTCTATCTCAGCCTTCAATGTACTATTCATGTTAATACAATCGGCTTGGATAGCTTCTAATTTAGTTCCCATGTTAGCACTATCAGTTTTGAGAGCTGTTAAATTATCATTTATGGATTCGAACTCTTTTTTATTTTCATCCTTTTGGAGACTCAATGTATTGTCTATTGTTCCCCATTTATTGTTCATGGTCTCCCACTTTTCTTTGCTATCGGCTTTTATAGCGTTCAAAAGTTCCTGCCTCTCTTCCCTATTCTCTTTTTTTGCATCTTCCGTACTTCTCGTACTTATTTTTACTATCTCTTCCCTATTCTTTTGGAAATGTTCATCCAAACACTCCTTTAACTCCATCATCGTCACCATCTTTTCTAATATAAGAATACAGTGGGCCACTAATGCCACCACACTAATACATGCTTGAGAGATGATACTCTGAATCATGGTGTCCCAATTTCTTAAAAAATTTACTTTGGTACGGGTATTTACTACGACGTACCCTTTTGATACTTTTATTCAATTTCACAAACTTTTATGGAAGTATTTAAAATTCAAAATTTCGAAAAACCATTTTTTTTTTTAAATGAAAATTTTGATTTTTCGAGAAAACTCGGGTTTTCCCTAGGAAAACTCAGCCCTGCGTACTGGGCGCCATGAAATGTTTGCTAGGGGGGTTGTAATGATATATAATCCAGGGCTGCTCGGTATGAGTTTCCAGGGACCCATGCGGTCAGTTAATATTTTATGTTGTAGCTACTCCTATCATTACTTTACTTTACATGATATGACCGTCTTAAGTGTTCCACCAGTTATTAATCCAGCACATTACTTATATGCCCCCCATGTGCCCTTTTAGCAAGAAATATGCCAATCACAGTGTACCAGCGTAGCTCAATTCGGAATTTTCGGGGCAGCGGTAAGTTCCCCCACTCTGTGACTCACATATTTTGGAATAATTAGAGGATACACTTTCAAAAATAACAACAAAATCAACTCCTATTTTAACACCTTTAATTAATAAAAATTATGGCGCTACAAACACTTTAACAATTAAATTACTGACCCATAATCATTTACTTGTTCCAAATGAACAAGGAATAATAATATAATAAAACAAATATTGTATTTAAACATATGGTTTCCACATAAACCAACAATTCCTACTTAGTTTTACTTCCATAAAGCCTCAGCTGTAAGTTTCATATAACTCCGAGCTCTTTTGGCTCCATGCTTTACATAATAATGGTGTCATTCTTTGTACACCTCAAATACTACTTTTTATATTTTTTTAATCCTCAAAAACAAATGTATGATTACATTTAAAATTATATGTTAATTATCTAACTCAATATTTTGGGCATGTTCACACATTTTCAGCTGTTATCATCTCTCTCTAGTTTCACAAATACGTTAAGGTAATCAGGAAATTACTTGTGTACTCCAGAGTATGAAGATACTTGACACAGTCAAAAAACTATAGTTACTCCCGAAACATAGTTGCCTTCAATTAACTCGTGGAATCCTACTTCCATACAACATTACAATAGGGATTGTTATTTATCTCTTACGTCTTATAAGACCATTACCACATAAGAAAACTACGATCTGAACAGGCAAGCGGAAATATCATTCTACAAGGACCTCGGTTCAACGCCCGGGTCGTTAACAACTTTAAACACTCCTGGTGTATTCATTACTCTTTACAAGACGGCCTTCAGACACCCCTCCTACTCCGAGGGTCTGGCCGTGAAACTGGATAGTTATTTATGACTATGCGGGCTCCTTCCCGTCTGGCCCGAACTAGAGCTCTCTTTAAATGCTTTACAAAACACAAACTTTCCATTCTCAGTTCTTTGTGGAGACCTGGCCTTTTATTCTTCGTGTACGTACAACAATATTATTGGGCTTATAAACCACATTCGTAATCTTGGCGTTTATTAATTATGAAAGGTCCTCATTGATTGTGGAAGAGCAATTAACGACGAATAATAAAGGGGCTTTCAAAATAAGAGGATTCTGGGTTCGAATCTCTTCACATGCCTCGGGAACCTTTCCCTTATAGAGGACTATACAAAATGCGATTTAGGGTCAGCCAATAGCTAATAGACCTACGCTCAATACCATACATTTGCTCCCTTTCAAATACATACACAATGCCTCGTGATACTACGTCACAAATAGAGGACTTATACCAAATCTCAATTCGCTACAATCAACTACCTCTCATAAATAATTTACCAAGTACATTAACTTTTACGCGTTCCTAGCGTGACATTTTACTTTAATTGCGCTCCTTTTGCGCTATACATTTTTAAGCCTAGCGTCATCCAAAGAACTGATAACATCATATTAACAATTGATACACATTTCAATTTTTATATTATTCTTTCCTTTTGCAATAACTTTCTCTCTTTCAAGAACATGCATTTAAACATCATGTCTATACTTTTTATTAAGGCTCTAACGCTCTTATGCTCACATCAATTTATTTGATCTTTATTTAATATTTCCTTACTTGGTTATTATTATTATCTTTATTCTTTACACAAGCTCAAAAGCTATTTCTTTCATATCTCAAATTTACTTTATTTAAATATCTTTCATGATAATTACTGATATTTCGCTTGCTCTTATGACATTCGTTAAATACATTAACATTTTATTCACATATTTCCTCTACGGGATTTATTCTTTACATAATTATTTATAATTTCTCAAATTTCTATTTTTGTTCAGACCGCGTTCTTGTTTATTCAGTATTTATTTATTAATACACATCCCTTTTACTCAAAAACTCCGGTGGATTTGTACACAATCATTCCCTGACACTCAAAATATAATGAAATTCATTACTCACATGTGTTTTAAGGTCGTCCCATGACCTTTATTCTTGTGCGGTGTTTCATTTTGGCACACTTTGAAATTTTACTCCATGTTATAGAAATTCATCTTATGTACAAACACTTCTTGACACATATTTAATACACTTAACATTGACGACATTTTTATACACTGGTGTGTCCCTTTAGAACACACAATAAACACTAAAAAATATTAATTTAACACATAATCTTGATAAATTTACACTTCACAATTCTTGATCACTAGGCCGTATTTCTTAGCCTATCACACGTGACCTCTTAATTTCCCGTTTCCAAGGGTGAAATTTATTCAATGTCGGCTTCCTATCCTGCAGAATACGAGAGTCTCGAAACATTTACTGTTCCCTGGAATCCTAATTCTTCTAATCCTATTCTGGATGACCGGCTATTTCTCTAGCTTGAACGGCTTCTTTGTAGATCTGGTTTATCGATCCTAGCGAAAGTCTATTCGGATCGAGGTCTCCTCGATTACCTATCGATGATCAATGGATTTATTTTATAGCAGCTAGTACTTCTCGAGTCTAGTGCTTTAGAATAGTTCGTCTGCTTTCTGGAGATACTGTCTATAGTCTCCGTTCTTCTTTATTTGATCGGTTCTAGCAATCCTACGTTTCTGAAATACGTTACGAACCTTACTCTGTTCTTCCCTCTTTGGGTTCTTTAATTTAGATAAATGTTTATCTTTCTGTTTCGGTACTTCCGTACGTTATGATATATTCATTCGTCTATTTAAAGACCTATCGCCTTAAGTCCAACGTTCGCAGCCTGCTCTGACTATATTTTACGAACTTTTCACTATAAACTTGTGTACTGTCGGACCTAAATCCTGTAACTAGGATTTTCCTAATCTTTCAACACGGCGATACTTTAAATTTCTTCTTTACCACTCCTTATGGAGGCAAGCAAGTTGTTAATACTGCGACGCCTATGGCTATCGGATATTAATTCTGCGGTGTAATACAGCGTTTCTCCCCTCAAGGAGTACTAGTAACTGTCTTCGATGTGACGCAGAGTGACGCCCCACACGGCTGTCTGAATACTGATGCGTAGCAACGCCCCCCTTGGGCTATTTGGACCTGCTTGTACTGATGCGTAGTAACACCCCCTCGGGCTGTTCGGAACTGCATGATTGGCTTGGTGAGGCCAGGAGTTTTATACCTTTTCGCTACAAAAAGATAAGACTCTAGCCCTTTCTGTGGCCAACTTCTAAAATAATGGTTGCACAATTATAAAAATCATACCTTCCGAAAGCTCGTCTTCTCAATGTTAAATAATCTCATTACGCCTAAGAATCGATCGTGCAATTCGGAGATATTAATTAATTTCTCGTCCTCAATTGTGTGGGTGTGGCTGTTCTTTTGTACTCTCCCCTCTACACCAGCCTTGGTAATTCCCCGATGACGTATACTTGCGTTTGCAGTTTTCTCCTGTGCAATTATTAAAGGGTTTTTCTTTACACAAAAATCTCTCATTCGAAATGATTCACCGTACTGTACTTGTTTACTTATTTTTATACTCGTAAACGGGTTAAATTTAATTATTCCTCTTCTGGCGCATATGCGGTGTTGTCGTTTTCCAGCAAGCTCAGCTCGATTTCCGAATCAGGCTTCCTTGTCTAACAGTGGGAATTTTCCACTCGGTTATTAATACTCATGACCAGCTCCCTTCTGAATGTCAAGAGGGGTGATCTCATCTCTCGAACACCTGGTTCTCGCCTCTTGCACCATATTAGGCTAGCATCCTAGCTTGATCTTTCTCTAAGTTACATTATAAACTGTACGTTTCTTTCATTTCTTCCCCAAATACATGGATTCGACCTCCATGGACCCGATGGCACATGGGTTCAGTATATATATATATTTTTTTATTTAGTCGATTTACCCTCTAGGTTGGTGGTTCCCACGGAC
Source organism: Meconema thalassinum (assembly GCA_946902985.2). Classification (NCBI taxonomy): domain Eukaryota; kingdom Metazoa; phylum Arthropoda; class Insecta; order Orthoptera; family Tettigoniidae; genus Meconema; species Meconema thalassinum. Next base: position 5,968,891 of record OX336396.1, read on the forward strand.
TCAGCGAGGGGACTCACCACTACCGCCTCTATGGGCAGTGTCCTGGAGCTTGGAACATCTGGTCGGAGGGGATACAACTGGTGAGGTGTGATCAGCACCTCGCCCAGGCGGCCTCACCTGCAAAGCGAACAGGGGCCCCATGAGGGAAGGGAGGAGGGTAAGATTGGGATGGATAGGCAAGGAAGGGGGAAGGAGGCGGCCGTGGCCTTGAAGTAGGAACCATCCCGGCATTTGCCCGAAGACGAAGTGGGAAACCACGGAAAACCACTTCGAGGATGGCTGAGGTGGGAATCGAACCCCCTCTACTCATTTGGGCCACCCGAGGCTGAGTAGACCCCGTTCCAGTCCTCATACCACTTTTCATATTTCGTGGCAGAGCCGGGAATCGAACCCAGGACCTCCGGGGCGGCAGCTAACCATGCTGACCGCTACGCTACGGAGGCGACACCATGTATAATACCAATGTATTTGCAATACCCCGACTGTTCATTATGTAATGTCACAAACGTTCACCCCCATACGATGATTTCAGAATCCCTTTTCCCGCGCACAAAACACGTTATTAAAATTGACTGCAAAATGAACATTATTCACGACACCTATAGTTGTACGAATTGGCTATGTTTAAAAAAAAAAAAAAAGCTCACCGTAGGGATTCGATCCAGTGATCACACGTACACAAAGCAGGGCTCTTACCTATGCACCACGCAATCCTTGGCTTCATGTCAACGTACAGCGCACATGAACGCCGTACAGCAATTACGAATAATTAATAATTAATTCCTCGGAATCGGCTGAGAAGCGCACCTTACTACTTGCACCTGGTATATGCCTAGTGATGCCCTACACGTGTACTAAAGATGGTTCAAATCGATGACGCATGCATCGTATCCTCCCCTTGTTAGTTATACAAGGCTTTCCAGATGGTCAACATTAGGCGGTAAGCAAGTATTTATACACCCTAACCTGAAAGAAAACAAGTAGTTCCATCAAGAACTATACAGACTATTTTCATATATCCTACTCATGTTAATTGCCTCTATCAACATACAAAATTTCAGTTTGATTGCTGTAATAGATTCGTAGATATTGAGAACTGACTAAATATTGCGGCTGGTCGCCATGTTGGATTTGTATATAAATGTAGGTCTTAGAGTTATGTACTGTTACATGAAGATTATTATGTACGTGTAGTATTCAAACTTCAATCGCATGATTAGGACACAAGAAGTAAAAACGAGATTTTAAAATTTCGCACAGCTGCCATCTTGTGGTTATGGAAACAATTCAATAAAATTAGATGCCAGTGGATTAACATTTGTATAAGGATTTACTGCACCAAGTGTCACTGCACTCGGATGGTTAAATTGCGACAAACGACCATGTGAATATTTATACTTCGCGTCGCCGCCATGTTGGATTTGTGAACACCAGGTTATTGAAAGTCCTATAGGTGAACTTATGTTCACAGCCCCTATGAACATTAAAAAATTCAGTTTGATTGCTGTAATAGATTCGTAGATATTGAGATCCATCTAAATATTTCGGATGGTCGCCATGTTGGATTGTTATATGTATAGGCCATAGAGTTAAGTACCAATAAAGGGAAATTATTGCGAAGGTTTATTATTCAAACTTTCACTTCGATCGCATGATTACGACACAAGAAATATAAAACTTAATTTTAAAATTCGCACAGCCGCCATCTTGAGGTTATGTAAACAATTGAACTAAATAGATACCAGTGCATTACAATGTGTATAAACATTTCCTGTACCAAGTTTCATTGCGTTTGGATCATTAAATCGCGAGAAAGGTCTATTTAAAATTTTCAACCTCGCTTGGCCGCCATATTCGTTTTGTAGTTAACCGGTTTCTGTAAGTCTTATAGATGAACTTCCAGTAGTGCCCTTTATCTCCGTACAAAATTTCAGGGTGATACCGCTTAGTTTAAGAGATATAGAATGCCGGTGAAATATTTCGCACAGCCGCCATCTTGTGGTTATGTAAACAATTGAACGAAGTTAGATGCCGCTGCATTACAATGTGTATACACATATACTGTACCAAGTTTTATTGCGTTTGGTTGGTTAAATCGCGAGAAACGTCTATTTAAAAGTCGCAACTTCGCTTGGCAGTCATGTTGGTTTTCTAGTTACCAGGATTTCAAAAGTCACATAAGTGAAACTTCCAGGGTGATATCGGGAATAGTTTCGGAGATATTGAATGCTGGTGAAATAATTCGCACAGCCGCCATGTTGGATTGGTGAGACGTAACAAAATTTGAAGGGCACGGTTGGGGTCGTCGAGAATAGTGCTATGAACTTACCGAGTTTCATTGAAATCGCTCCAGCCTCTTGGAAGTTATTAGGGGGGACACACACCTACACACACACACACACCTTCATACACGCACACACAGACAGACACACGGACAAAAGGTGATCTCCTAAGCTTATTTTTATTTTTCATAAATGAAAATAGGCTAAAATGGCGCAGCCACCATTTTTAAGCTCACATAATATCCCGTTACATTGACGTCAGTATATTAAGGCTTGTGCCAAGTTTTACTGCGCTCGATGAAAAGTCGCGACAACAATCCATTCCAATATTTAATCTTTAGGTCGAAATAAATCATTTACTGTACGAGGGCTGACTGTCAGCTGCCATCGGCAGATCCATAAAACTCCTTTCGAGCCTAAATTGACTTGCTCATTCGCTATCCCACTCCTGGCCGTGGTAAGTAATTTTTGATTGGCGACAAAATCACGGAACGCATGTCATTCGTTGTTTGCATGTTAATGAACCCCTTCGAATTCAGTACGCCGTATTCTTAGTGGAAAAATTAATCTCGGGATTTTCCGCCAACACAAAGTTCCTCCTTTCTCTGCTAGAAAGCGCTATAGTGTCAAGGAGCTTAGATATTTAACTTCCTTGACTTTCATAGTGTTCCAAGGAACAACAAGATTCGACGTGCAAGCTGCCCTCTGGGCGTCAAATAACAAGATGAAGGAAGGACCTGTGTATGTCCCAGGAGGTTTCTGATGTGATCAAAACAGAATGTGAGTGAAGATAAACTTTAAATGCGATTTACTCGTTAATTCGTTTCCTGACATTTGAAGTCATTCAAAGTGCTTTAACTTTTGTCACAGAAATGGTATCTGCTTGATTTGTATTTCAAATTAAAGCTAATACATGTATCTATGTCCCCTAGCTCTGAGAAAATGATATTTACAAAAATGTAATTTTAACAACTTTTTAAACAATTTTGTTAAACAAACTTTCAAGAAACTTAAATTGTAATATAATATTTTAAAACCCTTACTTGTGACTAATTCAAACAAAAGTGGTGGGGAACATTCCCCATGTAAGTTAGATTGTTTTTGTTCAAGGTTCATGGATTTTGGTTAAAAAATGTGCGAGATAGACCCCAGTGTAAATAGCAACAAATATTTTTTTAAATTAACAATTAGCATAACATTTGTGTAAAATGAACTTCAAAATCTCTTAGTTTGATCATGATAAAACAACAGAAAAATTTAACATTGCTAGAGATTATTCTTTAAAAAAATTATTCCTAGTGTAGGCCTATATGGCCATCTTAAATTTCGCGTCACCGCCATGTTGGTTTTGTGCTCGCCAGGTGAACCTAAGTTAATATTTTTAAAGGATTGCCCAGCGGAAGCTTAAAAAGCGCACGGACGCCAGGTTTCCTGTTCGACGTTTTCTCTGAAATCGTCACTGCTCGGCTTCCTTTGATCATAAATAAATTGTTTTCTACAGAAACCTTCCTCGAGATATTCTTTATAGAATGGTGAAAACCGCATCAAATTCCACCCATGACATCCAAGAATCGGGGACTTGGTTTTATACTAAGTAGAGCTTAGAACAATTATTCTACATTGCGTCGTTCGAAAGATATACATGTAGTTGACAGTAAATGAAAATCTAGGTTTGTAATTTCTTTGTGTGGCCTTTGGAGAAAATTTACCCACTAAAATATTTACCATAAGTTTCTTTGTTGCGGTACCTTAACAGGCTCTCGGGGCAAAAATAACCAGCTTCCATTTCACGCCCACAAGTTGAATGGGGCCTTAAAGAGGTCCAATATAATTTTATATAATACAAGATCATACGACAATATCGTTAGTAACAGAATTCTCAAAGATATCCGTCACCAGATTACGGATTGCGTGCTGGAACTTGTTTCCTCCTGACTAATGTAGTATTTGACCGATGATGGTTCCTCTTTTGTATACATCCTAAAATAGAAACGACCAAGAAGGTACTCTAGCAAGATACTGTAATACCCATCGTGACCTACAGAATTGAGTCATTCTGGGATCTCATGAATAAAAACAACCTCAAGAAAATTATTTGTGTATCTAGACACGCACCATCTCGGCTGACTTATGAGCTTACTAGCGAACCTTTTCTAATAGAACAGCTCCGGATGAAGATGTTACTACCGTATACAGAAGCCTATCAGGAATTAATGGCCGAACTTAAAGAAAAGGGTGAGGCAATTTGGATGGAATTTTACGGAAGTTAAGCGAACCCAGAATGGAAAGGACCATGGCAACGTGGCGTACAGTAATGTGCCTTAGTACTACAAATGGCAGTATTGCAACGAGTATGATCCCAATCCACAAGGGAATATTCCAAGGAGACTCCTTGAGCCCATTATGGTTCTGTCTTGCGATGAATCCACTATCAAACCAACTTAATTCAACAAAATATGGCTTCAGTATCAAGAAGAACTCCAGGGAGCTTGCAAAGCTCAACCATCTCTTGTATATGGATGACCTAAAGCTATATGCTGCCACCAGAGCACAGCTAGAGTTTCTGTTGAAGATAGTGGATACCTTCTCGCAGGATGTGAAAATGGAATTCGGGCTGGAGAAATGTAAAACGCTGAACGTTATGAAAGGCAAGCTGCAGGAAGGAATATATGAAACAGCTCAGGGCCAGCAGATTACAACAATGCTCACTAACGAGACCTACAAGTATCTGGGAATGAAGCAAGCCCGACACATAGAACACTCAATAGTAAAACAAGATCTGACGAAAGAATTTGTCAGGAGAATTAAGCTTGTTTGTAACACCAGCCTCAACAGTAAAAACTTGGTTAAGGCGATCAACGCTTATGCTGTCCCTATCCTTAGTTACTCGTTTGGGGTCATCAAGTGGAGTAAAACTGACATTGCAAGTCTAGAACAGAAAATTAGAACATCACTGACCAAATCACGAAAACACCATCCCAGGACATCTGTGGAACGAGTCATGTTACCGAGACATATGGGTGGGAGAGGAATTTTTGATATAAACAACCAAGTAGCTCGACAGATCTATGAACTAAGAGAATACTTCTGTTCTGTATCGAACCATTCGATACTGTACAAGGCTGTCACAGAAGCAGATGATTCAACTCCACTACTCTTAAGTCAGGAAGAGACTCAAAATCAGGTGCGCAGTGATTTGGATAGATTCAATGCCTGGTTGTCCAAGCCACTGCACGGAAGACATCCCAATGAAGTCATCCAAACTCACGTCGACAAGCTAGCGTCGAACTTTTGGTTGATTTCTGGGCAGATGTTTCCTGAAACAGAAGGCTTTATGATGGCTATTCAGGACCAGGTTGTCCCCACGAGGAACTACCTAAAATACATTATCAAGGATGCATCAGTACAAGATGACCATTGCAGATACGGTTGCCCAACATCTGAGACTGTTCAGTATATTATATCAGGTTGTCGCCATTTTGCAGGGACAGAATATAGGAAGAGACATGATTTTGTTGCCAAGATAGTTCATCAAGAACTGGCTATACACCTTCAACTGCTGAGCCAGGAGAAAGTGCCGTACTATAAATATGCTCCTGAAAGTGTAATGGAAAATGACAGCTTTACGTTGTACTGGGATCGTACTGTGTTGACAGACCAGTCAGCTGTGCACAACAGACCTGATTTGGTTCTTGTTGACAAATGCATGAAGCACACTACCTCCATAGATGTGGCAATCCCAAACAGTGGCAACATGCTAACAAAGCATGTTGAAAAGCTGTCAAAATACACAGAGCTTTCAGAACTGATAAGGAAGCAATGGCACATGGCACAAGTCAGGACAGTTCCTATTATTATCTCCAGCACTGGCGTGATTCCCAACAACTTAAAGGAATCTCTCACTGAGTTGAAATTAGACCCTGGCCGTTTCAAACTGATGCAGAAAACTGTCATACTTTCTACGTGTCGCGTAGTAAGGCTGTTCTTGGGCAATCAGGCCTGAAGGAGTGGGGGAAAAGCGTAAAGCAACTAGCTTACTGAATGCAGTCACCAAGAATTTGCTCCTTATGATATATACGGTATCTGGGATTGTAAAGGTTTTCTTTCCAGCAAATATGCTTAGAATGTGTAAGCGCATGCGCAAAATAAATAATAATAATATCGTATGGCCTTGGGTGCCGGGTGCAAGCTTTGTTAATTGACACCCAGAGGGTAGCTTGCATGTCGAATTTCGTCGTTCCTTTGATCGCTATGAAAGTCAAGGAGGTTAGATATCTAAGCTCCTTGACACTACAGCGCTTTCTAGTAGAGAATGGAGGAACTTTGTGTTGACGGAAAATCCAGAGATTAATTTTGCCATTGAACTCGGCCTACTGAATTCAAATGGGTTCTTTGACATGCCAACAACGTATGACATCCATGTCGTGATTTTTGTCGCCTTTCAAAAATCACTTACCACGGCCAGGGACGAACCTGCAAGCTTGGGGTTGGTAGTCCGACACGTTAACCACTCACTCGCCGTGGCAGGAGCAGATTACGAACTGCGTCACACCTGGGCATGCTACGCCAACGCGAGCACTTAGTGCTTGCGCGCCCCGGTATCGCACCGAGCGGCACCGGGGCTTTCCCCCTCTTTCCTCCCCGTGTAGTGGCGGTAGAGGATGCCCCATCAAATCTCCAAGTTGAGCTGATAAAACTACAGCCCGATCCAATTTTGACAGACCGCTATTACCATTGCAATGGGAATTTGATTTAATTTTACTGTATAAAGGTGTTGAGGAACAGGAATTCCCGAGGATTCATGCGCTTGCCCTGTAATTTGTTGCGCTTAGCGAGGCAAGAGTCGTGTTGTTGTTCTTGTTGTTTGATGAATTGGGCTGAGCAAATCGGCGTGCGTTAGGCGGCGTACCGGTATGAAAACTAATAATAATAATGCCAATTTGGTGTACATACAGAATTAATAATAGTTTTATTGCGCTCCTGATTTTGCACTAATTTTCATCATTCTTTGTTTATCTTTGGCATCGCTTTGAAGCCACTAACTTTCCGATATTTGTAACAATCGTTTTGGCAGTTGCAATCCGAAGTATAGAAGCATCAGACAAACTAGACCTTCTTTTTGTTTTGTTAATATTCATAATTGAAAACATTTGTTCACAAACGAACGTTGTTCCGAACATAGCAACAAATTACAATGCCACAACAGTGCTGTGTCTCCCTGCCCCACCGCGCCGGCGCTACAGAAGAGCACGGATTCCACTTCAGAGTGTGCGTGACCCCAACTTACCACACTCCAGATGAAGAGTATATTTGTAAGATGTTTGGTAAGCATTGTGCAATACACTGTGTTGTGAACGACGGTTATCGCTAAAGATTTTGAGTATTGACAAGAACTATAGATCAGGGTTGGTACAGCGGTCAACGACACTGCAAGGATAATCTCAGGATGCCTGAAAGCAACACCAGTGCCCAAACTATACCCTATTGTTGGAATTGCCCCACCCAACATCCGCAGGGCCACTACTGCGGACGCGGAGAGAACAAAGCAGGAGAATGACCATCGACATCCACTTATGGTCACCAGGCAGCAAGGTCTCGCTAGTCCTTGCTAGGACTCTGCCGCTGGAGAGAACTCGTCTCAACAGATGGAGGAGCTCACTGCCCACAGACATGTCACCAAAGGAAGAACTGCCTCCTGGCGCCGACCTTCCTTATCCTGTGTGGAGGTCCCTCAGCCGCTTAAGAGTGGGTGTCCCTCGATGCAAGACCAACCTGCAAAAATGGGGGCTCCTTCCAGCAGACGTAGACACCTCTTATGAATGTGGAGCTGAACAAGACCCAAGCCCCCTCCTGGACAACCCAATAGAAGATGTTTTTAGCGGTAGCAACAAGGCCATCGCAGCTGCAGTTTTTTGGAAATGTTGACCAGACACGGAAATGAATGAATGAGGTTTATGGATAATCAATTTTATGTTTTATTCCTTGCACATTGTGCGCAATAACATTATTATTATTATTATTATTATTATTATTATTATTATTATTATTATTATTATTATTATTATTATTATTTACACGCGAATGGACCACTTAGGATCACCCTACAACTTCATTTCTTTTTCTTGGTACGAAGTTTTCTCTGCACCCAATACTCCTTCATGCGTTCGCTGGCCTGTTTACGCTGCTCGTCCGTCCACGCTCTTCCGGTCTTCTTAAGTCTTCTTGCGGCTTGAATCCCTTCCAAATTACTCACTATGTTCCTACATCTATTTCTGTCTAACAGTTGGTCTTCAGAGATGCTCAATCTTTCCGTATCCGCCTTTGTTTCCTTAATCCATGCTGTTGTGGTATTCTTTCTCCACAAGTAATCAAATATCCGTTTGGTGAGTCTATTTTGGTCCATTCTGTATAGATGTCCGAGAAACTTCAACCTCTTCTTCTTCTTCATAGTCTCAGAGATTCTTTCTACTTTCTCGTAAACTTCTTCATTACTTCGAAGTTTCCATCCACTTTCGGTTTGAACAGTACCCATAATTTGTTTGAGGATTCTCCTTTCCAAGACCCCTAGTTTATCCAGCTTGTAGTTCATAGACAGACATTCACTGGCCTAGAGACATTCTGTCTTCACCACGGTGTTGTAGTGTTTTATTTTGGCATTCCAGGATAGGCTTTTTGTCAAGCCATATGCTCTTTCCATTTTCGAGATCCGATCTTCTATTGCATCTTATTATTATTATTATTATTATTATTTATTCAATTCACCATTACAAACATGGGTTACTCTAAAGCACGGGTTAAACCAAGTGCTTTACAACAATACATAAAAACTATAATACAAACTATAATACATATCATGTATATACAAAATATAAGAGTTCATTATCACTCATTCATTAGCAAGGAAGGATCGCACAATATTGCATGTGGACAATAGGACCGAATGCTGCATACTCTTGTAGATGGTCGGCGGAAGATCCAAATCTTTCAGACTCTTGTGGAGTGTGTGAGGTCTGAGGCCGTTGACTGACAAGATTACAGGCACTATCCGGACGCAGTTCATCTTCCATATCCTCTTGATTTCCTCGGCAAGCTGTCTATACTTGGAGATTTTTTCATTGTGTTTACGTTCGATGTTGGTGTCGTTGGAACTGCTATGTCCATTATAAATGTAGTGCCATCAACCTTATTTACTACTATGATGTCTGGTCAATTGTGATCTATTGTTTTATCTGTCACAATACCAGTGTCCCAGTATATTTTACACAGTTCATTTTCGAGGAGGGATGGTGGATGATACTTGTAGTAAGGGATATACTCCTCAGTTAATTTATATTTCTGTGCGAGTGCTTGATGAATGATGCCTGCAACCTGATTGTGCCGCTTTGTATATTCAACTGATGCTAGTATTGGGCAACCTGCAGTGACATGGTCAATGGTCTCGGGATGAATGGCGCATCGCCTGCATTTGTCTGAAATTACACTGGTGTCTTTGATGATGTATTTCTTGTAATTTTTTGTAGCAATGACTTGATCTTGGATGGCAATTGCAAATCCCTCTGTTTCTCCAAACAGTCGACCACTTTGTAACCACATACACGATGCGTTTTTATCAATACTCTGTTGGGATAGGTTGCTGTAGTATTTTCCATGGAGGGTCTTTTCTCCCCATGCCTTTTCTTTTTCATGTAAGTGTAGTGGCTGGCTGATATGATGATCAGAGGATGTACGAAGGTTCAATACTGTGTGTTTATCAGCAAGTACAATGGCTTTATGGAGAATGCTGTTTTCCTTTCATTGATAGAAATATCTTCTAAGGGTTTTAATTTGGTTCTGGAGCAAAATTTGTAAATCCAGTACTCCTCGACCTCCCATCTTTCGTGGAAGAGTGACCCTTTCTTTACAGGCGTTTGGATGGTGTAAACGGTAAGTAGTGAGAAGGGTCCTTGTTTTTCTCTGCAGGCTTTCCATTTCTGTTGCTGACCATTTCAGAATCCCAAATGAATATACTAGGGTTGGTATAGCGTATGTGTTGATAGCTTTAATTTTGTTCTTTGCACATAGATTGGTTCGCAGCACTTGATTTAGTCTTGTGGTATATTTTCCAATGAGTTCATCTTTGATACTTTTATGATCCAAAGTTGTATTTTGAGCAAATCCCAGATATTTGTAGGTTTCTATTTCAGTCATTCCTTCAATTAGAGATCCTTTGCGTAGCTCATGTGGTTCAGAAGTTGCATATTTACCTCTTTCAATTGTCAGACGCTTGCATTTCTTCACTCCCAGCGTCATTCGGACATCGGATGAATATGAATCTATTATATTTAGCATGGCATTCATTTGAGTCTCACTGTGTGCATATACTTTGAGGTCATCCATATAAAGGAGATGGGATATTCTGTATTTCCTATTGAAGTATTTGATGTCAAATCCGAAACCGGTGGATTTTAGAATTTTAGAGAGAGGATTGATGGCTAAGCAAAACCATAATGGGCTTAGCGAGTCTCCTTGATAGATACCACGCTCAATTTTTATTGTGTCAGATGTGACACATTCATTGTCTGTCTTAGTATACAGTACTGTTTTCCAATTATCCATCGTGACCTCCAGGAAGTGAATTACAGCAGGGTTAATCTTATACATATGGAGGATTTCTTTCAGCCATGAATGCGGGACTGAATCAAATGCTTTCTGGTAATCTATGTATGCCGTATATAGATTCCTTTGATTATGTATCGCCTGTTGTGTTATCACAGAATCAATAACTATCTGCTCTTTGCATCCTTGCGACAGCTTCTTGCATCCTTTCTGCTCCTCAGCCAAAATGTTATGTTTGTCGAGAAACTTGTATATTTCGTCCGCAATTATGGACGTAAATAGTTTGTAAAGTGTTTGGAGACAGGTGATAGGTCTGTAGTTTGATGGGTCTTTAGTATTTCCACTTTCTTTTGAGATTAGATATGTAATTCCAGCAGTAAGGAAATCAGGACATTCCTCAGGATGATGGATGAGGTAAGTAAATTGCTGGGCTATCTTCTGGTGCACGCACGTGAAATGTTTGTACCAATAATTGTGAATTTTATCTGTGCCCGGCGCTTTCCAATTCTGAGTTCTCCTTATAGCATCATACACATGCCGTTCTTCAAAGGTATCAAAATCCATTTCTTCATATACATTATTGCTATTTCGTTCTTCGTTGATCCAATTTGCATTTTCATTGTGCGGTGACTTCGCAGCCCATACACTTCTCCAAAAATCTTCCGTTTCTTGCGTGCTAGGAGGTTCTGCTTTTGTCATGGATTGTTTGTTTCGTTTGATCATTCTGTAGAACTGACCTTCATTGTTGGAGAAAAGTTTGTTTTGTGTTTTCCTCGCTCGTGATTCCTTGTACCTCCTGAGTCTCGCTGCTTTTGCGCATAATTTTAGCTTTTGGTTGTCAATGTATTCCTTGATTTCTTCTGTGTGATCATATTCCTTTATATGGCTGTTGATTTTTCTGAATATATTTCTCAGCTTTCGATTGGTTTTGGGTTTAGTTTTATTGTTTAAATATGCTGTTAGTTGGCCTATGGTTTTCCTCAGTTCCTTGATGTCATTTTCTAATCGACGTTGCCAGGGTGGAATGTATTCTGCATCTGCACCTTTTCCACGAGAGCTTCCAGACAAAGGTATTAGTTTCTGGTTGTTCAGCCTTATCACAGTTACTGCTGCGCAATATACAAGAGAGTTTGTTTCTTCTAGATTATCGGATGTTTCCACATACTGTTTTAGGATGTTATTTGTCATACTGACAAGAGATTTACTCTTTGCTGTTTCTAGGAGTTTGGGCAGCTTTGGTCGATAGTCTACTTTAAGGCCCATAAGTGCTGTCATTGCCTCTTTAAACACATGTTCAATAGAACTTGTTTCATCAGAACTCGAGATATTAGTAGGGATAGTTGGTTCAATAATTCCCTCTTCCCCTGTGTCATTTCTGCAGGTTACTTCCTAAACAGCTTGAATCAATAATGTGGATCTGCTTTCATTGTTGGATTCTGAAGCTAGAATTTTTTCTGCTTCCTCTTTAAGACTTTGAATCATTATTGCAGGAAGTCTATTGTTCCTCACTATTACACGTCTTTGGTCTGCAATTCTTTGTTTTGTAACGAAAGAGTAGTCAGGAAAATTCTGCATAAACAACTTGTGCAAATCTTTCCTATATGTTGTGAGGTCTCTCTCTAAGTTTCTAACAATAAAGTAGGAGCGCATTATGAATTTGTTCATCTCATCAGTCCATTTTAAGCGCTGCCTCAGTTTGCCTGCCTTAGTGGTCAGTTGAATGTTTGAAACACTTCCGACAGGGGGAGATGACGGCTGTTGGGTTCTCCTATCTGCGTTGTCGGCTGTAGAATTTTCGGGTGACCCGACATGTGCCCGCCTGTTCAGCATCATGTCACTGGTGGTTCGCCCGCTGTCAGGTTCAGCACCAGCTCCAAACGTGCCCCAACGCACCTCGGGTAGCGTCCTTTTCCGAGGCTCATTATTCTTTGACATTTTCTCCATTATCAATGGGTTGCGTTTTATACCTACTGCCAGGATTTCATTTAGGCCGCCCCTAACATGGGGTACAGACGCCTTTCACAGCCGCCCCTAACATGGGGTACAGACGCCTTTCACAGCCGCCCCTAACATGGGGTACAGACGCCTTTCACAGCCGCCCCTAACATGGGGTACAGACGCCTTTCACAGCCGCCCCTAACATGGGGTACAGACGCCTTTCACAGCCGCCCCTAACATGGAGTACAGACGCCTTTCACAGCCGCCCCTAACATGGGGTACAGACGCCTTTCACAGCCGCCCCTAACATGGGGTACAGTCGCTGTTGGCTAGTGCTTATGGCGGCACTGACTCGCCTTGTCACATTGCTGTCTTTGGATATATGTGGCATTTTATAGAGACTGTGGTGCCAACCACAGACCCACCACATCCTGTTAGCAATGCCGCTGTTGGTCCGGGACTGCTTATTCGTCAGGTTGCCCTGCTTATGTCGCAGCTACCCTCCATATCTAGAGGGCGATCCACTATCCGCCACCTGTGGACCCGTCTGGCCGTAGTCAGCTCTACGTCCTCCTCGAGGCAGATTATTATTATTATTATTATTATTATTATTATTATTATTATTATTATTATTATTATTATTATTATTATTAGGGCTTAGGCGGCAGCACGCCGGCCTCTCACCGCTGAGTCCGTGGTTCAAATCCCGGTCACTCCATGTGAGATCTGTGCTGGACAGAACGGAGGCAGACAGGTTTCTCTCCGGGTACTCCGGTTTTCCCTGTCAAAATGTCATTCCAGCAACACTCTCCACTATCATTTCATTTCATCTATCATTCATTTAATCATTGCCCCAGAGGAGTGCGTCAGGCCTCGGCAGCCGGCACAGTTCATATCCTCGCCGCTAGATTAGGGGCTTCATTCATTCCATTCCTGACCCGGTCGGAGACTGGAAGCAGGCTGTGGATTTTCATTTTCATTATTATTATTATTATTATTTGATAAATTTAAATATTTGGGAGAATGGATCCAGTCAAATGGACTTGATAACACATCCTGCAAGGAGAGATTCAGAAAGATGGAAAATGCCTATAAACTCACCCAACATAGATACAACAAACGATCAATTTCATTCCAGGCAAAAATCAGGCACTACACAACTGTAATTAAACCAGAGCTATTATACGGATCAGAATGTTTAACGTTGAACAAAAGAGGTGAACAAGAGGAACTGGAAAAGAAAGAAAGAAAGAAAGGAAAATACTTAGGAAAATTTTGGGTCCCCAAAAGAATAAAGATATTTGGATGAAGAGAAAAAATGAAGACCTTTACCGAAATGTGGAAAAAATTACAGACTCAATTAAAAGACGGAGACTACAATTTTATGGTCACCTTCATAGAATGGATAGCAGCAGGCTAAGAAAATTTTTGACTACATCTCCAAATTAAAAAACACCACTAGATGGCTGGAAGAGATACGGTGTGATCTGCAAAAACTGAAGATCACAAATAACATCATTTCTAATAGGGTGGAATTCCGGCGACTGATCACTACTGCAGATTTTTCGATTCTGCAAGTTCCACATCAACCACGGAGAGTGTTATCAGCGGAACAGAGGCAGGCCATCAGCCAACGTATGAAGACGTTTTGGGAAGAAAAGAAAAAACGAAACAATGTACCGTAGTCTTTGGTTCAAAGCGGTCTATAATTGGCCAAATTCTAAATATATATATATATATATATATATATATTATTATTATTATTATTATTGTTGAAATATAAATTGTTAGACCGGAGCTAATGACCTGGTGTCCGCACAGTAGCCTCAGTGGACAGGTCGACGTCCTGCTCTGATTGCGATCTGCAGATAATACAGTTAACTCATAAAAGTAATGACACATAAATGTTATGGGAACGAACAATGGGGTGTTAGATTGAATTTGTGTGTCTTGAATCCGTGATCGAGCTAATAACACTGTTCCGAATGTTGGCGAATTACATCGTACAAGCTGATCGTTTACCGCAGATAACATCTCCACGCTGGGGCAAGAGTGCTCGGGCCGATAACAGGTACAGTGTAGTCCATACATCGCGCAACGCTTCACCGCACCCAACGGCGAACACTCAAAATCCTTCAGTTGCATTTAAAAATAATCACCATAATAGAAGAATATGCTTGGCTGAAATACGCAGTGTGTTCGCCAGGAAAGGGTAGGGTAGATCCCTCCCTATATTATTCTGCTAAAGTCCCATCCCAGTTTTGTACCGAAAATAAGGTCCCATTAACACCAACCTACACATATGGGGTACTTACAGGTTCAGCATAACCCAATGCGTAAGCGAAACGCACTCACATACTCTTTAAATGCCTCACAATTAAATAAATACCTTAAACCATGTATATTTACAATGAAATAATGAAAGAATGCAACACGGTAACCATGGTAACAGAATCTATTTCTGTAAGACGCAATGCAATTCCAATTATTACATTACTCTGAAAGTTTCCAGACGGTTATAAGGTTATCACGGAACCAAATTAAGCTGTAAAATTCATCAATACATACAGTATAATGCGCTTAAGGGGGTCAAGGGGCACTCTAGATTTTTTTCACGCAATTTTAACGTGTGAGTGTGGTACGAAGGGTCTTTTTCATACGACTATAAAGGGTCTCCGAAAAACACATTTAAAGGCCCTTAAATTAATAGTGTCTATGATATTCCCAGAAAACTAACTTCGCTCTGATATACCTATAAAGGAATGACAAAACCCCAAACCACTGCACCAGTAGCTGAATTGATAAAGTCTCATTATTCATACCAAGGATAAATCAGTCATAGCATTCATGATTGAGATTTTGCTAAGTGTACTCTTTACAACGTCGCCTCCGTAGTGTAGCGGTCAGCATGGTTAGCTGCCGCCTCGGAGTTCTTGGGTTCGATTCCCGGCCTTGCCACGAAATTTGAAAAGTGGTATGAGGACTGGAACGGGGTCTACTCAGCCTCGGGTGTTCCAAATGAGTAGAGGGGGTTCGATTCCCACCTCAGCCACCCTCGAAGTGGTTTTCCGTGGTTTCCCACTTCGTCCTCGGGCAAATGGCGGGATGGTACCTTCTTCAAGGCAACGGCCGCCTCCTTCCCTCTTCCCTCCCTATCCATCCTGACCATCCATTACCTTCCCTCATGAGGCCCCTGTTTGCTTTGCAGGTGAGGCCGCCTGGGCGAGGTGCCAATCACACCTCACCAGTTGTATCCACTCCGATTAGATGTTCCCAGCTCTAGGACACTGCCCGTAGAGGCGGTAGTGGTGAGTTCCCTCGCTGAGTCCGTGGGTTCCACCAACCTAGAGGGTAAACTACTAAGAAAAGAAGAGTACTCTTTACAACTAGAATATTCGCGGGCGAAGCGGCGACGGGTAATGCTAGTAGAAGAATGTTCTTGGCTGAAATACGCAGTGTGTTCGTGTGTTTGTGGTGACTGCTAATGAGGAGAAGAGATAGGTTGGTAGGACACTTACTAAGACACCCAGGAAGTTAGTTATAGCCCTGTGGGGCTTACATTACGCCAGCTTATTCTTGTTCATAATTTCAACTCTGAGATTATCTTAGCCGACACACCAGAGGATTTGGATTTAAATGGTATGGACTCTGACTTGAGGAATTAATTCATGATGAAAATCAATAAGTTAGATGAAAAACAAAAATAGTCAAATTCAGGAGAAATAAATCAGACACCCTTCTGGTTGTCGAATTGGCAGATGAAGAGCTAAAGGAAGCTGGAGACTTCTGTTACTTAGGAAGCAAACTAACCAGTGATGGACGAAGCAAGGAGGATATAAAAAGTAGGTTGCTTCAGGTCACGAAAGCATTTCTACGGAAAAGGAATTTGTTGACATCGAATATAGATTTAGGCATTAGGAAATCAATTTTGAAAGCCTTTGTCTGGAGCGTGGCGCTCTATGGAAGTGAAACGAGGACTGTTGGAGCAGCAGATTAGAGGAGAATTGAAGCGTTTGAAATGTGGTGTTACAGGAAAATGATGAAGAGCAGATGGGTAGATAGGGTTACAAACGAAGAGGTATTAAGACGAGTGGGAGAGGAGAGATGTTTCTGGCGACTGCGAATGAAGAGAAGAGATAGGTTGGTAGGACACATACTAAGACACCCAAGAATAGCAAACTTAGTTATGGAAGGAAGGGTTGAGGACAAGAACTGTAGGGTTTGACCAAGGTTAGAATATGTTAAACAGATTGCCTCAGATGTAGGGTGTGATAGCTATGCAGAGATGAAACTATTAGCTCAGGACAGGGAGGCAGGGAGCGCTGCATCGAACTAGTCAAAAGACTGAAGACTTAAACAACACTCTTGTTCATTATGATCATAGCCGAGCTGACCTCTGGTTTGCCATAACCGCTGCTATCTACAATTTTTGGTTTCAATTATTTTCAAGGCGTCTTGGTTCTTTCATGATTTTTCCACCTCAACATACGGTCGCTAGGAATAGCACGTTCAAAGTTCGGTGGCGTAGTCGGTAGCATGCTGTGCTTCTATGCCGAAGATAGCGGGTTCAAAGCCGGCCGAAGCCGTCGGATTTTTTAAGAACGTTAAAAATCCCTCAGTATGTCTTCCTTCGGAGGGGAAGTAAAGCCGGCGGTCCCATGTCATAGATTTGTGGCATGTTAAAGAACCTTCCACTAATTACACCTGTGTGAAGCTAAATTGGATATGTTAAGAATGTAAACAACGCTCTTAGGTTTCTACGCTCGTTGCCAAGAGCCGACTGCGGTGGCGTCTAGTAGCTAAGTTCTGAACTTGGCCTAGTATTCGTTGACGGTGGCGCTTGGCGGCAAAAGTAGGAACTATTTGAAAAATTCTAAGTTGCAGTCTGTACTTAAATTTAAAAAAAAAAAGATAGCACACACTAATACAGTCATCACAATTAACACCGGTTATCAGACAGATTCTTCACGCACCCAAAGTACACGGGGCTACATGACCGCGTTGTCGCAGCCCCTAAACTTAAGAAGCAACCAAAGTTCTGCAATTCACAATATTTCAAATTATCTCATGGATTCTGGTGAAATTGCTTCAATAGAACAATCCACGAATTCAGAGCGTTGTTGTTGATTCGTTTAGGGAGCATTGTGGTGGCTGAGGTAGGAATCGAACCCAGCACTTCTCAGTCCTGCCTCACGAGGCTGAGTGAGCCAAGTTCCAGCCCTCACACCAGAATGCTATCCAGGAGGTGCACGAATCTTCCTCCTCCAAATGGTGTCCTCAGGACGTTATGCTGTATGAAGACGCAATCTTGGTCATGCCAAGTTCGGACAATTCACTGTCGCTAGAAAACAAGTAGTTCCGTGAAGAACTATACTGCCTATTCTCATATATCCTGCTTATGTTAATTGCCTCTATGAACATACAAAAATTCAGTTTGAAGGTTGTGATATTTTCGTAGATATTGAGAACCGTCTAAATATTTTGGATGCTCGCCATTTTGGATTGTTATATTTATAGACCATAGAGTTAGGTACCATTCAAGGACAATTATTGCCTAGGTTCATTATTCAAACTTTCACTTCGATCGCATGATTATGACACAAGAAATAAAAACTTAATTTTAAAATATCGCACAGCCGCCATTTTAAGGTTATGTAAACAATTGAACTAAATTAGATGCCAGTGCATTACAATATGTAAAATAATTTACTGTACCACATTTCACTGCGCTCAGAGAGTTAAATCACCAGAAAAGTCTATTAAATTGTTTCAAATTCGCTTGGCCACCAAGTTCGTTTTGTACTTGACAGGTTTATGAAAATACATAGATAAAATTGCATCTGTACCCTTTATCACCGTACAAAATTTCAGGGTGATATCTGTAATAGTATCGGAGATATAGAATGTCAGTGAAATATTTCGCACAGCCACCATTTTAAGGTTATGTAAACAATTGTACTAAATTAGACGCCAGTGCATTACAATGTGTATAAAAATTTCCTGTACCGAGTTTCATTACGTTTGGATGGTTAAATCGCGAGAAAATTCTATTTAAAAGTCTCAACTTCGCTTGGCCGCCATGTTAGTTTTGTAGTCACCAGATTTTTGAAAGTCTCATAGATGTACTTCTAGTAGGCCCCTTTATCTCCGTACACAATTTCAGGGTGATATTGGTAATAGTTTCGGAGATACTGAATGCTGGTGAAATATTTCGCACAGCCGCCATGTAGGATTGGTGAGACACAATAAAATTTGAAGGGCACGGTCGGGGTCGACCAGAATAGTGATACGATCTTACCGAGTTTCATTGAAATCGCTCCAGCCGTTTAGAAGTTATTAGGGACACATACACACACACACACACGGACAAAAGGTGATCTCATAAGCCTATTTTTTCATTAAATGAAAATAGTCTAATAAGCTTGTCTCGGTGGGTGAGTGCTTATCGTGTCAGACTACCAATCCCAAGCTTCCAGGTTCGTTCCTGGCCGTGGTAAGTGATTTTTGAAAGGCGATAAAAATCACGACACGCATAACATACGATGTTGGCATGTAAAAGGATCCATTTGAATTCAGTAGACCATGTTCATAATGGCAAAATTAATCTCGTGATTTTCCACCAACACAAAATGCCTCTATACTAGAAAGCGCTATAGTGTCAAGGAACTTAGATATCTAACCTCCTTGACTTTCATAGCGTTCCAAGGAACAACACAATTCGAGATGCAAAAATGTGGAAAACGTAGACTTATGTGATCGATCCGGGCAAATGTGTATCTGTCCTTCTCTCTGTCTGTCTGTCTGTGTGCCCCCCCCCCTATCAACTCCCAAACTGCTGCAGATATCGAAACCAAATTTGGTATGAGTAAAGATCTATACCTGAATATCTCACGGCCATATTTGAAATTGCCATCAGTACTACCAATTGCTGAAAAATCGCAATTGGAATTTGAGCTCCATTTTGGATATCTCAGAAGTTACCCATGCGAACTATTCCAAAATTGACACACACATATAGATAATAACATTCCAGATTAATTTTCAGGAGTCTATACATGCCCCTGTTGCCAACATGCCGATAGGTCCAATTTCTAAATGCATGTAAGTTCTTTACTATCGATTGGATTTCAACCAAAGTTCGTATGTACTATGTGTACTACAACAGATGTGACTGCGCGTATTTGAAGAGCCACCAGGGCTGCCAACTGTTAATAAATGCTCTCTCTATGTTTTAACCCTAATATCAATATATCGGAAAGTATGCAAGCCAACAGCTCTAAACTTTGCACACTTATAGTACCTGAAATTCTACCTTAGTCTGGTGTAACTTATATACATCAGTGTAACCAACATGATTCTAAGCCTGCTGATAGGTCCAGTTTTTAAATGCATATAACTTCTATACTAACAAATGGATTTCAACCAAAATTCGTATGTGCTTTGTGTATCATAACAGTTATGACTATGCGTATTCGTAACAACCAGCAGGACTGCCAACTGTTAATAAATGCTCTCTCTATTTGTTTAATCCTAATATCAATATATCAGAAAGTATGCAAGCTATCAACTCTTAATTTTGCACACGTATAGTACCTGATATTCTAGATTAATTTGGAGTAACTCATAAACTCAGTGCTGCCAACATGATTCTAAGCTTTCTGATAGTTTCAATTTTTAATTACATGTAACTTCTATACTAACAAATGGATTTTATCCAAAATTGGCTCTATAATAGATCGCAATATTTCAGATTAATTATGAGCGTCAAATACATGACATTGTTCCCAATATGATTTTACGCGCACTGATAAAACCAATATCAAGCAGTATGTAACGTCCATACTATCCATTAGACTTCAACCAAATTTTGTATGTGCATTCTATACCTATGGAACCAAGAATATATTCAGTGTCACCAGGGTTGCCAACTGTAGTAAGTTACTCTATTAGGCTACACTATTTCAGGTGTATTTCAAACTGCAGCGCTTAGAAACTTTATTTCGTCATTATTCTAGATGGTTCCATATAGATAAATCATTGGCATGAATCATAAATTTTAAGAAAAGTAGGCTCTTTAGTTCGTCACGGAACGACTTGATTTTCACATAATGGATGGATATTACGCCATAAAAACTACAGAACATTTTGGTCATGATGGAGCAGTTCTTGCCTCATTTGAAGCACTTTGATTAGTCCTTTCTTCTGGGTTGGAAAAAATGTATCCCAAGTTTGTTAACGTCTCATAAACTGACTTGGATAGACAATGGAACACTTGCGCGCTACTGTACCGCCCCTGGCGGTGTGGTATGTTTGTACAGTGCCCTAACCACACGCCCTACACTCAGCTGCACGCCCTAATATGTTAATCCAGACTGCAGGCTTATTAGTAGCAGATCCACCATAAAGTAGCGTCAGGTGCTGGACTTCACACCAGCGCCATCACTAACACAAACGCTCAACTCATGTACTAGCCCGAGGCCAGGGAGTAAATAGCTACCTTAAGCCAACTGATACTAAAGTAGACCATTTTGGTCGAAGGAACCATCTTTGCCATCTTGAAGCTCATTGGTCTGGGGAATTGTTGCTTGCTTTTGGGTTCGAAGATATACTCAACGTTGATTTGAGGTTAGTGTTGTGAAAGCGCCTTTTTTTACAAAGTGATAGTCTCAGTGAAGTTGGTACATTAGTTAGTGATTTGGAAGAAGCCTTATTATGTAAATACAAAATGGGCGTGGTCATGGTTGCTATGGTGAGAATGGCTTGTGTATTCTCCACTCCCTGCTCGAGGCTCGGCAGGAAATGATGATTCGCCGTCAAAATTGCCAATGTAATTGTTGTCACGTCCCTGCAGAACATTCGAAATGTCCCTTCTCTTTAGCTGGAAGTCCTTACAAACTGAAAACACTAAATACAAGTTCATTGAAGTATGTTTCTTTTAAATACAACGAAAATAACGGGTCAAATTACGTAGCACTGGCTTAAATTGTGGACTGTTTTAATAGGCTACAACCTTTCGAATCTTCTAAATATTTTAAGGTTAGTTTTCCTTCCATTTCTTTAAATCAATTATATCATTTCATATTCATTGCAGAGTGATAAAATGTTTTGGCTATGATTGTCATTTATTCTGTAGCCTAATGGTTCAGAAGTTGGAAAATTAGTCATACTCTATCGTTTCATTAATTCTGCAGACTAGGAGAACATGCCTTTTCGTAACTTTTAACATGGTATATTATTGAAAATGCAGTATTTATGATTTACATACCTTTCTCGGAGATGTTGGGAGTCGTTTCACAATCTCAACTGCAACTGCCGCACCACAATAATGGTTTTTTACGAAAATAAAGAATTTTCATCATGTTCATTTGACTACGGACGCCATATTGGACAGTACGTCATACGTCATGTGACACCCATCAGACGGACAAGTGACTACGATACCAACATGTCGCACACAAAATTCACCATTCCCCATTTCACACGTAAAGTTAGAAATTGTTTGTTGAAATTGAACTTTACTGTGAATAAAGAAATTCACCACACGACACACATATTATTGACACGTAAAGTTTGAAATTGTTGGAAATTGAAAGTTTGAAATTGTTTGAAATTGAAAGTTTGAAAATGAAAACGTTCCCACACACTTAGCCAACATGTCCGATACAGTATACACCACACAGGTTTAAGGGTTTAGAGGTGAGGTGAGGTTACGTGCGTTAGGTTGAGTTATGGTGAGGTTACGTGCGTTAGGTTGAGTTGTGGTGAGGTGAGGTCGGCTGGGGTGGGGTGGGGTGGAATGGGGTTGGGTTGGGTTGGGTTGGGTTTTAACGGTTGGGGTTGTACAGTTGTGAGACTATCTTCAAAAATTCGTGGACTCTGGTGGCATCCGGATGATTTTTCTTGAAGAGGTGCTCCGCCAAGTAGCCTTCGAAGTGGGCCTTCTTCTTCCCGAAGATCGGGATGCTATAGCGGACGTTGCGCCACTCTCTTTCTATATTTTGAGTGTACACATTGGGATCGATGTTGGCAGCTTGCATTCTCACTTCGTTTTGATGGTAAACGTTGCCGCTCCTTTGGGTGCAAACGAACTCCACTTTGTGGTTCACCCTTAGGTGGACAAATCCTTCATGCTGTAGAGTGTTGTAAGCTGCCCAACAGTCGGAAATTATTATGGATCCAGGCAATATCCATTCGTGAATGACATCAATGAGGGTTTGGGCGTCCCTACGGTCTACAGGTTGGATAAAAAAATATTTCTATCGTTCCTTTCGACTCATCCAAAAACCCACTGGCCATCGATTGCCCGGCCTCTGTGGTGCTTTCTCTTCCCAAACTTTGCTTCGTCGATCTCCACCACAACTCCCGGTCCTTCAATTTGTACCCTGTTTTGAATCACCAATGCTCGCACACCTCCCGGCAGAATGACGACCAGTCCACTGATATTTATTTCCCTCATCAGTGATCTGTGTCGAGGGTTAGGAAACAGACACCATAAAACAATAAAGTTCACAATATCTGGTATAGATAAGTTTGATTCGGGAAAGAAGGTTCCTTTCAAGGCTGTTGCTTTATAGTTACAGGACCGTTTCGGTGGTCCTGGAAGGATCTTATTGCAGGTCACAACTAACCTACCAGTCGCTTTAGACCACTTCACTTGCAGATCGGTATTACATTTTGGGCACGGACATGTTTTAGCTATTACGTTGTGTTGCTGTAAAAGTTCCAATAATTTGTTACGATCGCCATAGCATATACGATTGAAACACGTAACAGTAATTTCACATGTCATACAATCCATGGTTAAAGTACGACTGACGAGTTGGATTTGGCGCAATTGTACATTACATTATCAACGCTCTTTTGTTTCTTTGTATACCCGGTGCGAGATAGTACCAAATGCGTGGGGTTGGCATTCCTGACTTAGTGAGAAAGATGGCTCCCAGAGACATAATTTCAACTATATAAGTAGAGTTGCTATTTGGGATGGCTGGGTGGGTCTGTGACAGCGGACGAGTCAACATCTATTACTTGATCATCTCCAGTTACCATTACTACAGGTTCTCGCACTCTGCAGCGCCACCATTGTTTCTTCAAGCTTAGTGAAATATTCCTCTTTTCCTAGGTAAAAAGAACACTCACATCATTCGGGATCACCTCCTGTTCGTCTAATCAGTTAGTTATTGTTGTTTTAAGGGGCGGAACTACGAGGTCATCTGCCCCTTTCGTCTAATTGATCCCGTTTCTAATATGTTAATTTTTGATAAAGAGGCTGTATGTCCCTACGTCCCCACTTCGAGTATAAAAGTGCTGAAAACAATTGGTTGGTTGGTTCCTCAGTTTAGGGGCTGCGACAACGCGGTCATGTAGCCCCGTGTACTTTGGGGTGGTGTGGGTAGAATTCGTCTGATAACCGGAGTTAATTGTGATGGCTGTATTAGTGTGTGTCATCTGTAATTCAGGTAAGGATTGCAGACGATCAACATCAAGTAGCTCCTACGTTTGCTACCAAATACTACCGTCCACGACACCTAGCTGCAAACGTGGCTACTAGATGCCATCGCAACCAGAAACTGGCGACGAACGTTAGAACTTAATAGTATTAATCCAATCTAACCTACAAATTTTGCTTCACGCAATTGAAGTTAGTGAAAGGTTCTTTTACATGCCATAAATGTATGACATGGGCCCCCACCGACTTTACTTCCCCTCCGAAGAAGGCATACTGAGCGATTTTTAATGCTCTTAAAAGATCCAACGACTTCGGCCGGGTCTGAACCCGCGATCTTTGGCATAGAAGCTCATCATGCTACCAGCTACGCCACCGAAGTCACCCTGAAAACAGCCAAACGTCCTTCGCCGTCGGGACATTTCATTACAATTGGCAAACTTTACTGGTAGATGTGAACTTACAGACTTAGGGGGAGTGTTCATTCATTCAGTCAGTGGCGCCAACTTCTTTGAAATAAATCGAGGCCAGCAATATCAGATGTTTGTAATATTTGAATCTCTTAATTTAAAGCATAAAGCAACAATATTCTCCACTTTAGGTCCGTATTGAATAAGTCCACTAATAAAACTATTAATAATCTCCGTCTTTTCAATACAATGTTAATAATCTATTTATACAACTGGGTACATGTTTCGTACAGTCGTCTGTACTTCCTCAGCCCAAATATACATTAAGACATAAACAAATACATACAATACTATTAAAGGGGGACAGAAGCCGTCGCAATGCATTCAATTGAACACAGAGACGCTTACCTGAGGAGATTGAGTCGGCTACTCAAGAGAAAGTCATAATGACAAGACGAAGAGCTCAAGTATTATATCAAATAACTCGCATCACATTCCTGACTTTTTGCTCCTCGATGGAGACATTACAGCTCGGGTTAATTGCGAT
This sequence comes from Meconema thalassinum, assembly GCA_946902985.2. Lineage (NCBI taxonomy): Eukaryota > Metazoa > Arthropoda > Insecta > Orthoptera > Tettigoniidae > Meconema > Meconema thalassinum. The sequence continues at coordinate 5,994,109 of OX336396.1, forward strand.
CTTTATTGCTCCATTGCCGCCAACAGGACATCTCTCATTGTAATCTACAGCGGGTAGATTTTGATAATTCCAAGAATTAGGTTATGATGATCGCATTAGCTTGCCACGGTGGGTGAGTGGATAGCGTGTCGGTCTACTAACTCCAAGATTGCAGGTTCGCTCCTGGCCGTGGTAAGTGTTTTTTTTTTTAATACGACACCATGTCATACGATGTTGGCATGTCAAAGCATTTGAATTCAGTAGGCCGTGTTCATAATGGCAAAATTAATCTCGGGATTTTCCGCCAACACCAAGTTCCTCATTTCTCTACTAGAAAGCGCTATAGTGTTCAAGGAGCTTAGATATCTAACCTCCTTGACTATCATAGTGATTCAAGGAACAACGAAATTCGACATGCAAGCTACCCTTTGGGTGTCAAATAACAAAGCTTGCCATACGATATTGCATGACCGCATTGTTTACCATTCAGCTGTTAGGTTGTGTATTGTACAAGGCTGCGCAGTTAAGTTTTTAACCCTTTTTGGGGCAAGCCTATGTTTTACTTTTATGTGTTTCTACAATTTAATTTAGTTTTATTATTATTATTAATAATGTTATTTTTTGTTTCTCTGATTTTAATGTTTATATTTTTATTAAATTAATTAATTACTGTAATTTCGATTATTTTCATATTTTTAGCCTACTTTTCACATTTTGCAAAAATGAGGAAAAAGTAGACTTATGAGATCGGGCAAATGTGTGTCTGTCTGTCTGTCTGTCTGGCTGTGTGTGTCCCCCTCCCCCCCTATCAACTCCTAAACGGCTGCAGCAATCGAAACAAAATTTGGTATGAGTAAAGATCTTTACCTGAATATCTCACGGCCATATTTGAAAATGATTTCAGTGCTACCAACTGCTGAAAAATCGCGATTGAAATTTGAGCTCCTTGTTGGATATCATGGAAGGTATGAATGGGAGCTCTTTCAGAATTGGCACACGTATAGATAATAATATTTCAGTTTAATTTCCAGGAGGCCATGCATGGCAATGTTGCCAAAATGATTCTAAGCCTGCTTATAGGTCCAATTTTTAAATGCATATAACTTCTACACTATCAATTGGATTTCAACCAAATTTCGTATGTACTATGTGTACATAAGAAGATATGACTGAGCGTATTCATAAATGCCACCAGGGCTGCCAACTGTTAATAAATGCTCTCTCTATATTTTCTTATCCAAATACTAATATATCAGAAAGTATGCAAGCCGACAGCTTTAAACTATGCACACGTATAGTACCTGACATTCTATATTAATTTGGAGTAACTTATGCACGTCAGTGCTACCAACATGATTCTAAGCCTGCTGATAGGACCAATTTTTAAATACGTGTAACTTCTATACTATCAATATTGGATTTCATCCAAATTTTGTATTCTGTTCCTTAAGAGATGGAACTAAGAAAATATTCAGTCACCAGGGCTGCCAACTGTAGTGCTCTATTAGGCTACATTATGACAAGTATACAGTATTTCGAACTAATGAGAAATGTCGATATTACCAACTTAATTTCGTCATTATTCTTGATAGGTCTATATAGTGTGACCGTTTAGTTGATGTCAACAACCACGATGACTCAACTAACGACACATAAATCGAATAAAAAGTACCGTGAGGATCAGGTGACCTTCCATAAAGGCTAAAGCGGCACGAGAGTCCGTAGTCCACAGGGATCGTGGTACATGGTGACGATGGTCATAGAACGCCTAAGGAAAGGTTCACCTTAAAACTAGACTGAGAAAATAAACATCCAGACTCATGTAAAACACCGTGAAAATTTATTAAAATTCACAAGCCCCTAGCCTAGTTCGGAGGGTTATAATCGGCTAGTCCGCAAATTAATAAATAAACAAAGATAAAGAACAGGTCCCCCTACCTGAGAAGTTACTGAAAACCCTCGCGAAAGATCTAACTCACAATGATAAAGCAACAACAGCAACGCTAGGAATATGGTACGACGCAAGTCCCTAGTTCAAGTTACAAGATCAAGCTAATATCTGAATTTACATTTAACAGGGTAGCAAAACAAATCTAGGTTAGGATGGTACCATTTCGACATTTAAATTTAACATTAATTCAACTAGCTAAGTCCTATCAATTAACAAAATTTACGGCGATGACGTCCGTAAAAGAAAACAATTACATCCAAAAGCTAAGTGTACAGCCATGAAAAACAAACAATTTAATTATGCTTAATAACTATGTGCTAACAGCACACAATAAAGTAACATGTAGGGTTTAATACACTTGACATCATAAATTAATAACGAAATAGACACAGCAGTTTTATTAAAAATTCCTGCCTACACCTTGGTTTACTCTTTGTAAACCATAGTCATCTAATGTGTATAGTTACGGTGACGAATGCGCAGTTGAGACCACGTCTGACATCGCATGGCCTGAGCTCCACAAGCTACGAACTCTAGGTTCGCACATGCTTCAGGTCGCTACAAAAATGTCAACTGTCCTAGTCATTTCCTCACAAGGAAATTATCTTCAACTGCACGGCTATGTCAACAGTTCCAGAATGCAAAGAACAAAGTTAGATAGAAAGAATCGTTAGTTAGGCTTGTTTTACAACAATTATGCGTCTTATTATTAGAATGTCGGTTTATAGGTTTATCGTAGGTTTATGGCGAATAACATTGACAATAGCCTGGGCACGGAGTGTCTCCAACTGAGATCATTCTCCACCAAAAAGCCTCGACTCAACAGTCGGAATATAATCAACGAGTATAACAACTCGGACACACAATAACACGGGTTACCAGCGGCGCTAAGCTCGCGTTCAATAACTCTGGGATAGGCCTGTACAACAGTTACCTTCCATATAACATCTGGTCAACGGGATCATCCCCGGACAAAGCATACAGTAACATCCTGCTATAACAGGGTAGACTTCACCATCCTATAGAAAACCTTACATAACTGTACCTGTCATACGACAATACACGCAACAGAGCGTTAAACTAACAAAAACCGATCCATAAAACAAGTGATCAAATACAAGAGTGGAAACTGATTTCCATAAGCAAAGTAGCAATGAAAGGAAAAGCGAATACAAATTGTACTCTGTCCTCGTCTATAGTAGTTTTGTCTCACAATAAAGCAGGCGTGCTCTAGGTCACTGGGTTACATAACCAGTTTATTCAAGGCCGGCGATTTAATCAATACAAAACCTGCACTTGGCCGGTTCATAAAAAACTTTACCATAGGTTACGGATCTCTACAGAGTCCGTGTATCAAACGCACGCTATAAATCTGAGTATAGTAATACACTTCCGTCTTTCTACCAAAGACGTCTAAATGAAAGTAAACTTACAATAACTGAAGCTCTTTGCTTTAAAAATGCAACTCAGTAGTTGCTAGAACATCAAATAAAAACGTGTCTCACACGACACAAGAAAAATATGATAAATGTGGCACAGATTCATACACTAGATCTGCTTAATGATACGTTGGGAACCGCGTTCGATGCTAGGCAACGAAACATTCCTTCTAGTTGTTAGGTTCAAACATGACCAAGAATAGCTTCTGAGCTTATTCAAAATGAAATATAATGCATTTACAAACTGGTAGTTACTGTCGACTACCTAAATGATACGACCGTTCTAACGACAGTCAGGGGTGTAACAAAGGATGGCTGCGAAGAATGCAGTCAATTAATAACCAAGGCATCTGATTGCCATAACTACAGTCAGCAAAGACTTGAAAATTACCCCAAGTAGGGTTGAACAAAATAGCCTCAAAATGACTACGATCAGGTTCAGCAAAAAGGTAGGCATTGACGTTCCACGACGTTCACCAAGCTGCACCAGGGCTGACCAAAATGTCTGACCCCAAGGGTGTCTCACTCTAAACTGAAATAAATGACATCTAACTAATCTAGTTACATCCCTACCTAGAAAAATGGCTGACACTGAGTGTGGTTGATTCACAAACTACATTAAAACTACTATACCACCAGAAACTAGAACAAAGAAGGGGTGTGACAAAAACTCACGAAATGGAGGAGCTCTCACTCGGCTCTCTAATCCACAACAAGGGTTGTACATAAACCTCTCTGGCTCTCTGGATCGGTATCCTCCTCATCAGGATTCCCATCTGGACTCCCCCAAAGACCAGGGTTCGATTTGTCCCTGTCGACATCTTCGTGGATATGCCTGGAAATGGCATTTTGGCTCCTTCCCTCCCGTTCATCGTTCTGGAAGTTCCACCATCATGCGGGTTCCTGTAGAAACGTCACCCCCCCATACCGGGATGGTATTAGCCCATGGTGACTGCTTCAACCATGGTGAATAAAAGTCCAATCACGTGGGTAGCGAAATAAGTTGCGTGATTATTCATCCTCTCACTTCCAAAATTATAATGTCCGTCGTGACTATTCTAGGCTTCAATTATAAAATACGACACAGCCTTAATCTTGCAGATGTGGATTAGCATGTGAGCTAACACTATTTTATAATGCTGCACGTGCTAGTGACGCTACTTTTGTATCACGCAGCATCCGTGAATTATACGACGTTTCAAAGATGAAATTTCCACTTTGGCAATTTAAATATCTCATACAATTATAATCACACTTATTCAGGATAAATGTAACACTATTACCTGTATATTTCCACTAGGCATCTGCCCTCCACATACGCGTGGGTAATATGTGATGTCACAGCAATGTTGTGCAATACACTATACTTGCCAATAATTATTTTCCAAGCTTCTTATTTAATTCACTGGACTTCATCGACAGTGGATATTAGTATTTGCTTGCTCGATGGCACTTTATAATCACTTTTAACGCTAAACAGCGGATATTCTTCTACGTCTCGTAGGACAAATGTAATTCCACGCCTACACAAGGCGGATTCTCAAGACGCAGTGCTCTGGTACTGGGTGTCTCTAGAAAGTAGGTCGTCAAAACGAAAACGTTGAGCGACTACTTACGTTCCTTTTTGCGTATCTGCAAGGGTATTACCTTACCTAAAGTAAAAATAAACATTCTCCAAAATGTTTTAATAATGCAGCATGACGAAATGGAATATTCTGAGTCTCGTAGGAAAGATAAAAATAATTAATAAGACCTCAGATAATAATTAGCAGTTTACACCAAAGTCAAAAGTGCGATTCACCGCTACTTCAAAGTATCGCGTGATCTCTCAGCTTCACGTGGCTTCCTGGGTGTGTTCAAAAGTACAACATCCCATCATAAACGCTCTGTCATAAAAAAATATCACATGAACCATAGCTCAGCGGGTTCAATAGATTGGCATGAATCTTAAATTTTAAGAAAAGTAGTCACGGAACTTATTTCTTGTTATTTTAAATTTTATATTTATTTTATTATTGTAATTTTATTTTTATGATTTTTTAATTTCTATATTTATATTTTATTTGTACTTTTTTATTGTTAATGTTTCTAGTTTAATTTATTTTATTTTATCCACCACATTACGTCAAGTATATAATATTTTATTTTTAGAAATACTCGCACTTAGGCATGAAAACTCTCCGAAATTTGGCTGGAAGATTCAACTTTATGTCCTTACGACATAAAGGGTTAAAGCTGTTGTTGTTTCATTTAGGGACTTTGTGACATCGTGCCCATGTAAACCCTTGTGCTTGCATGTGTGTGATAACCTGTTTTATTGTGGTGTGTATTTGTTTTACCAAGACGAGGAACGGTTTGCTCATTTTGAGAATCCCGTCGCCCTAACCTTGCATAGCATCGATCGCCCCCTCCAGGCACCGTGTCCGGTAGTTCACGTATTCAAATGTGGCGCTGTGCTGCTCTGGAATTTGGTTCCCGCGGCCATTCTCAAATTATATACAGCAGTGGGTAATCAGGGCCGTGACTTACTGGTGCCGCTACTGAGCCGAGTTCACCAGCTCCTGGTGTGCGAATACAACACTGCCACCATGGCACAGTGGGTCAAAATCGAAATCTAGGGGGACAAAATTATTTTTACGTTTTAATCATGAATTAGACTGAAAGCAACGTATATAATTTGTTTACTTCATAATAAACATCAGTTAAGACCTTTTTTAAGCTACGTCTACACATGCAAGAAATTGTCTATGACTGGGAGTTGGATAGAGCATTCAGAACAATTCTCTACCGCTAATTTACTTTTAACAAAGTCACAAAGTTCCACTTTTGACATAATCCTCGAACCCAGTGCTTCAAACAGTTGTAAACGTGGGATAACTGGTTGCGTGGCATCTTCTAAAACGTCAAATAACTAAGTAAGATGCAAACAATCTTATAAGAGGCGTAAACTACAAGACTTTATCTACATTTTAACATTAAATATAAAGTGACGCTGAGTGACGCGACATAACTTACTAAAAACCTAAGTGAAAATATAATTTTAAAAATAATAGTTGAATATTATATAATGCAAATATAGCTAGAATTACGTAACAATTACCCCCATTAATAACTGAAACACGTTACAAAGATCAAACCTCCAGCTGCATGTTCCATCTTAAAGCATCACACTAACCACAAAGACAACCAAACCACAGCCACTTACATTCACCCTCCAATTCAGACTGCTCGAACAGTGGTGACAGATTTACACTAAGATGCGTTTATATCCCAGAATAGTGAGCGGCAATTGTATGAGAATGCTGTAGAAGTAATAAATTTTGAGTTTTTAATTATGAAAATAAATAATTTTGTCCTCCTAGATTTCGATTTTGACCCACTGTGCAGCGTCTGACGTACCTTCCTTGTCGGATATCCTGTCCTGTGATACTGAAGCGAACTGCACTTAATTATTTCATTGTTGACATGTTGTGGTTTTTTCTTTGGTAGCCTTCATAGGGAGGTTGAGGCTGCTTGAGCATTTAGTTCTCGCAGTGAAGAGGCGCAGGTCCGCTTTATAACTTATAAAGGAAGATAGCGCACAGTTCGCTACTCTTGTGGGGGTTCGGGTGGGACACCGAGAGCCCGCTGATGAGCCAGCTTGGTGTCCTAGGCGAAACCCGACACAAGACACGGCACAAACCTAGAAAAATTGCTGAGTTTCAACAAAATACGTTGATCTTGTCGACTTCGTCGTTACGCTGAGGTCTGGCGTTACGTTACGGTGACGGGACGAAATGTACCGAGAATGCACTGAGGTGTGTGACGTCATAGTACGATGTAGCAGCCGAGTACCAAGAAGGCAGTGCGAGAACAGAGTTTCATAAGGCAGTGCGAGAACAATCAAGTAGGCAGTGAAGAAACAAAATAGAATCTTGAAACTCTGTTCTCGCACTGCCTTCTTGGTACTCGGCTGCTAGCATTTAAAATTATATAAAGTCCAGTCTTTCAGACTGACTATCGTGTCTTTTTTTTTACAAACGATACCATTTCACTGGTTTGCACTATTCTTGAAGAGGGAAATGCTATGTCCTGTGGTTCGGATTCCACGTAAAAAGGAGGTCCCGTGGTTCATGATCGCGACATTAACGGTTATGTAAAACCACAAGCTTCCCTCCTGGGTCTTGTAGGGACTTGTGTACACCAGACAAGCCTCTGGAATTATAATGCATCCAAATGAGCAATACGTAGTTTAAAAGAACAAGGGTGAGAATCACTTCGCGTGATGTTGAAACTGAAACGCAACAAACTGGACAGAGCTCGATGCGACAACAGGAAACCAAATTGAAATATCCTATACATACAATGATAAAATATTGATTGATCTTGGACAAAATTCAAACATTCAGGAATGACACTGTACAAATAATACATGGGCCAACCCCCCATCCTCCGTAAAAAAGAACCTGGTTAAAGAAAAAAAAGATACGAGCCTTACAGTAGTCGCATATGATGTGTAACATCTGACATGTTATCCTACTCGTATACTACACAGCTTGGACATTCTTAAAATGTTAATTTACACTCCATTTTCATACTGGTACTATGATGAATGTATAGATTGAATTGGAGATATGCTACTATCACATTTGTGGCGCAGCGGTCAAGCTGTTAGTCTCTCACCAAGGTAGACCGGGTTTGATTCCCGGTCAATACATGTGAGATTTTCGAATGAATTGAAATGCCATGTCCTGTGGTTCGCATTCCACGTAAAAGGGAGGTACCGTGGATCATGATGGTGAGATTAACGGACACGCAAAACTACAAGCTTCCTTCCTTCCTTTTACATTAATAATTCATAATAACAACGTGACACACAACGTCGACAGTACTCTCAAATACTGTGAGCACATTCCTCGGTAACTATAACATTCATTATTCTCAAGGCTCTCATACAGTTCGTCGTAAACAATCAAAATATGGCTTCCTACAATCATGAAATGACCTAGTCTCACATATGATGAAAATACAGCTTTTATTCCACTCATATAACAACATTCTGTTATGCATTTAATATTTGACTACTCACCCACAGCTTGACAATAATGCCGCTTACTTAAATGTCATTTGTCGTCTTTGTCCTACCCCATGTGATGTTCAACCTTGAACGTGAAGCTTTATAAACTGCTCAATGACAAATGAAAGTCGGTGAAACATTTGCCACTGTGCTCGTCAAACCAGTGCCTGCTAAATGCACTGCCTACTGTATTGCCATAGCATTCTCGCGTTCACTGCCTTGTTTCCAATACACACATTTTCAATTGTACATCCAGCTGGCAGTGCGTCTTCACTTCCGTCCGATCCACTTCCGCCCGATTCACTTCCGTCCCATTTTTCTGGCAGTGCGTCTTCACTTCCGTCCGATCCACTTCCGTTCGATCCACTTCCGCCCGATTCACTTCCGTCCCCAATTTTCAAAATCACTCCCACAAAACTATCCAGCAACCGAGCGGAAAGATGTTACACATCAAAAGTACTCCCAACGTGAAATAATAAATGAGGGGTCCCTATGAGCAGTAGTCTGAACTTCCTGAGACTTGAGGGTTGCTAGTTTCCCTTCCCTACCAACAGCACGTGGTGCAGCAGAACACTCCCCGTCTTGAAGATCTCAAGAGATTCAGTCTTTACAACATGTGCCCGCGTTATTGTCTAGTAGTTAACCCAGTAACTGCAACATATTGATAATTCCTACTGTCCATATATAATACTAACCTGTGTTATTATAGTAGTGAATGTGGCGTCATTGAAAAGTATTGAAAATGCCTACCGTCCATCTCTGACACCAGACATGTCGTGCCGACATTGTGCGTGATCCGTGACGTGGCCTTCATTTGTCTGCTCGCGGCCAAACAGACCAATATCTCACCAGCTTCCCATGATCCAAGCCTGACTTCTGAAGTGGCTGAATTCCCTTAAGTCTATTCCACAAGGTTCTGCCTGTTACATACCGAACCTCTCATTCTGTGCTTCAAATATACGCGCCAAAGTGTGTCAGCTGTCGACTGTCAGGGCGCATGGCCTCATGGGTAGGGTTACCATCCGTCCGGATTTCGTCCGGACAGTCCGGATTTTAAACATGTGTCCGGTTTGGCGTCCGGATTTAAAAATTGTCCGGAAACCGAATACGTGGCAAATATTTGGGAAATTTTACTTCACACCGCATATAGGTTGGTCACATTGAGCACCAGGACTGCTCAGGCGGCTGCACCTGTTCTGTGTGCCGCTCCTGTCGCCATTTTATTTGGAGGGAGTGCGATCAGTCAGTTTAGTGCTACTGTTTTGTTTGCTGGACTGCGTCCATTTATAGACGTTTAATGCTATTAGTTTCCAGTATCAGTAGTTTTTAAGTACATAACAACAAAGTAGTGTTATAAATTGGGAAAATGCCGAAGCGTAAGTGTGTTTTTAACGACAAACTTAAAGAAGAATATAAGTTTCTGAGACAGTGCCAAAATAGCAATGATCGCGCGAGGTGTACGGTGTGCAATTCAGAATTTTCGGTGGAACATCGTGGACGCTATGATATAGAAAATCATTTGCAGACTGAAAGACATAAGAAGGCGAATCAAGCAGCGTCCTCGGCAAGTATTAAAACATTTTTTAAAATACTGATGCCACTGATGCTGAGCTGCAATGTTCAGCAAAAAAAGCTACTTTTGCCTACCATACTGCAGTGCATGGACTTAGTTTCAAAACGTCTGATTGCAATGCCAAACTGATTAAAAAGCTTTTTGAACCGAAATTCTCGGGAGCTCGTACTAAGACCGAAGCCATCATTGTAAATGTAATATCCCCTTACATATTTGACAAACTTCTCAAAGATCTGAAGGATGCAAATTTCATTACACTAACAATTGACAGTTCAAACAGAAAAGAGGTTAAATTGACTCCTGTTTGTGTTCGTTATTTTAACCAAAATGAAGGTGTTAACGTGAAGCTGTTATTTTTTGATGAACTTCCAGGTGAAACCTCTGATATCTTAGTAGAACATGTTTTAAAATGCATCAAAAAGTTCTCTATTGACTCCAAGGTCGTATGCCTATGCACTGACAACACCAATACCAACTTTGGTGGTGTTAAAAGGCAGGGCCAAGGAAATGTATTTCGCAAACTTCAAAATGCCCTCTCAAGGCCAATTCTTGGCATTGGCTGTTCGGCGCACATTCTGCATAACGCAGTGCAGCATGCCTGTGATGCTCTACGTGTGGACGTCGAGGCAATCGTTGTGCAAGTGTACAAATACTTCTTCCAATATACTGTCAGAGTGACTGCATTGAAATAATTTTGTGAATCTGTAGAAGTACAGTACAAAAGGATCCTTTCCCACGGCAATACGAGATTTTTAAGCTTGATGCCAGCAGAAGAAAGAATATTGGTTTTGTTTGAGCCCTCGAAAGCATATTTCTCATCACTTAACAACTGCCCTGCAACAATTCAACCATTTTTTGAAGACCCAGTCAATGAACTGCTTTAAACATTTGTTCACGGATGTCTGCAAATGTTTCAACTATCAATATTGAAAGTCGAGTCTGATCAAATACCAGCTACAGAAGCGGCGCAAGTATATGAACAATTACTTGAGAAACTGGAAGAAAGGAAGGCTGACAATTACATACCATTTGCTGCTAAACAATTACTAAGGAAATTGAAAACTGAAGAAGCTATTAATGACAGCAAGGAAGAAGAGTTTTTAAATGTGCCGAAGGTTTTTATCAAGCTGACATTAGCTACTTGAAACTTTGGGAAAGCAGCTTTGACAAAGCTAAACACTTCAAGTGGTTGACACTACAACATGTCCCTTCTTGGGATGAAATGGAAGACAGTGCTCTGACAGTAGTCAGTGTCATACCAGATTCAATAAATGTGGATGAGCTATTTGATGAACGTTCGGCACTTATTCAAGTTTTGAAGAATCTGAGACCCGAATGGGATGCCCTGCCAAAAGAAGAAACCCCTAAAACTCATGAAAAGTGGAGACAATTGTTTGAAGTATTTTCCAAGAGCAATGTGTCCTCTGCGAATATTTACAAACTTGTAGAATTCGCCATGTGTCTGCCTGGAACTTCAGCTCCAGCTGAGCGAATTTTTTCAATGGTGGGAGCAATATGGACAGCTGAACGAGGACGATTATCTCTTGCAGTTGTCAGGGACCTGCTAGTTACCAAGGCAAATAGTGATATGACATGCTCCGAGTTCCACGACCAAATAAAAAATAACAAGCCATTTCTGAAGAAAGTCAGCTCTAATGAAAAATACGATGCAAGGAAAATTGAGGAACCTGCCACATCCGAGGTCCGGATTTGACCTAAAAATATTATGGTAACCCTACTCATGGGTAATGCTCAAAGACCATATTGCTATACTGAAGAACTTGTCCTAAGTTTAGGAGGCTGTGCCGCGCGCCAGTGGTGACATAATATTGGTTTATGAATTAAAACATTAACAAGAAGTTCCGTGACGAACTAAAGAGCATACTTTTCTTAAAATTTAAGATTCATGCCAATGATTAATCTATAAGGATCTATCTAGAATAATGACTAAATTAAGTTGGTAATATAGACATTTCAAATTAGTTCGAAATACGATGTCTTAAGGTACAGAATACAAAATTTGGCTGAAGTCCAATGGATAGAATGGACGATACATGCAGTTAAACATTGGATCTAACAGCGCGCGTAAAATCATGTTGGCAACAATGACATGTATGTATTGGTCAGAAATAATTTGAAATAATAAGATCTATTGTTGTGCTAATTTTGAATGAAATCCATTAGTTAGTATAGAGTTACATGCATTTTAAAATTGGACCTATCAGCCGGCTTAGAATCATGTTGGCAGCACTGACGTATATTAGTTACTCCAAAGTAATCTAGAATGCCAGGTGCTATACGTGTGCAAAGTTTAGAGCTATTGGCTTGCACACTTTGTGATATATTGATATTAGGGTAACAAAAATGGGGACAGCATTTATTAACATTTGGCAGCCCTGGTTGCTCTTAAGAATATGCATTATCATATAGCACATACGAAATTTGATTGAAATGAAAATGATAGTATAGAAGTATTTGAAATTGGACTTCTCAGCAGGGTTAGAATCATGTTGGTAGCACTGACTTATATAAGTTACTCAAAATTAATATACAATGTTAAGTACTATACGTGTGCATAGTTTAAAACTGTCGGCTTGCCTACTTTCTGATATATTGTTATTTGGATAAGAGAAATTGAGAGCATTTATTAACAGTTGGCAGCCCTGGAGGATCTTAAGAATTCGCACACATAGCAAATACAACATTTGGTTGAATTCCAATTGATAGTGTAGAAGTTATAAGAATTTAAAAATTTTACCTATCAGCAGGCTTATAATTATTTTGGCAACACTGCCATGTATGGCCTCCTGGAAATTAAACTGAAATATTAATATCTATGTGTGTGCCAATCTTGAAATAGCTCCCATTCATATCTTCCAAGAAATGCAACATGGAGCTCAAATTTCAATTACGATTTTTCAGCAGTTGGTAGCACTGACATCTTTTTTAAATACGTCATTGAGATATTCAAGTAGAGATCTTTACTCCTACCAAATTTGGTTTCGATTGCTACAGCCGTTTAGGAGTTGATGGGGGGGACACACACAGAGACAGACAGAAGGATAGACAGACAGACAGATAGACACACATTTGCCCGGATCGATCTCATAAGTCTACTTTTTCCTCATTTTTACAAAATGTTAAAAGTAGGCTCAAAACCAATATACTTATCATGTACTATTGTTACTAAGCGACATATGGCAACGTTGCATAGCGAGGCGACGGTAGAGCGATGTAAACAGTGAGCCAATTAGTTTGCTCTGATCTCATGTGCAATAACATAACCTCTTATTACTCTCAAGTGCCTTCGCTCTTAAGATCCTACCAAGAACAGCAACAAGTGCCCTTGATACGCGTGACAAAAGTTTTTGTCCCAAACGTTTGGCAATTTGGTCTGTCTCTGCAGCAACCGCCGAACAGTGTTTGAGTGGTTGAAAACATATTTTAGAAATTCTACTTCTGAAAACAGACTCAACGGTCTAGCATTGTTATCTATTCACAGAGACCGACTTGGTAATGCGTCAAGAAACCTTGACTTTATATTATAGTGTAAGTTGTAAATCAAGACAGTAATGATAATTGTGTCCATGTAAACACTATCAAGTGAGTACGATGATTGTAGTCATAATAAGGAAATAACATAAAATGGTTTTAGTTGTGTTTGACATTAACCAACATAAAGCATCACAACAAATTGGCTGAAAAAGTTATGCCAGATAGCCTTAAAGCTAATTTTGCACCAAATTATACAAAAATTTCCCGTGGAGGAACCCAGGACCCCCTTTTCGTCGGGGACTATTCCATTGCCCCAAACCCCCGGATATCCCCGGCCCAGGCGCGGATCTAGAGTTTGGCTGGGGGGGGTGACACAGAATCGAAATTGTTAAGAAAAATGGTATCACTAAAAACGCAATCACAAAATAACCAAACGTACAAAACCAGACCAATTTTTTTGCAAGCTACATGGATAGAAATTTGATGCGTTTAGCGCACCAAAAATATTCGTACAAATTGCAACGGCGTGTTTTGCGACTTTAACATCGAGCTTCGAGAAATGTATCAAGGTACGTTACAGTTTCGGCAAGTCGAGTTGGAACCGACAAAGGGACAAAGTCACAGCTTAAATTGCCAACCAAGCTTGCAGTTTGGACATCGGCAAAAAAAAAAAATGGTGCGAAAATAGCCCCAAATTCCTATCCGTGCATTGCTGCACATTCATCGTGACATCATTATAGACATCGATTCGGTTATCACAAGGTTTGGTAAACAAAATAGACGAGTTGATTTTGTTATATAAATAATCGTTTTTATATAACCGGTATGAAGTTGTAAATATGTACAGTTGTAACAGAACATAATAATTGCAATAAAGATATTTTCAGTATTGAATATAATGAAAAAAACTATTTTTCAGTTAAAATTCGTTAAGTTTTATTTGTCTGGTTATTGTGTTTTCGTTTTTTGAGTTTGCAAAAAAATTTGGTCTCCGCGCCTGCAGTGTGTTTCAATGTTTCTCCGTTGGGGGGGGGGGTCATGACCTCTGTGACCCCCCCCCTTGAATCCGGGCCTGCCCCCGCTCAAAATAAAACTCTATATACGCCCCTGCCATACACATACCATGTTTTAATATGATCAGCCGTTAAACATGGCCTAGTTGATAATGTTGGTGCATGTATTCATGCTCGGAGGCCATGAGTGTCAGGAGAACATGGCGTCACCGTGAGACATAGCAAGAAGATTATAGCAGCATCGTTAGAAGCAAACATAGTTCCGTTAAAAGACAAGCAGTGTTTATCTTACTGAGCTGATGGTGTCGGGGAACATTTCATCTGCTTATTATTCTGTCGCAATGTATATTGGTTTTGTATCGCCTCTGAACCGGCGTCAGATGTTGCGTGACTGGTGCTCACCTCATCTTATTTGAAGATATTTCCACAGTTCACAATACTTTGACTCTGTACATTTGTTTTTGAACTTCTTTCATTATTGTCGTTATAAGTGTCTCACTGTAAAGTGCTAAAGGAGCTCACAAACAATGCCCCAAGTTTACGCGTTCTTGAGCTATACGGCTTTCGACGTGCAGTCACTAGTCTTTTCTACTCCTACTTGGCGGCCACATTTCGGCGCCGTGTGACGTCATGCGCCACCTCATTATTAATGACACTTGAGACCGTTCTTATTTTAAACCGTGCATTGCATAGTTCCCCCATATGGGACTCACGTCTCCCGTCAACTATCTACTCACACAAACGTAATAGGAATAAAGATTAATACGTTTTATAACTCATATTGGACATTAAATCTGAGAAATGTTCAAATATAGTCGGTTCAGTCTAGCGCGAGGACATCCAAATGGTGCATGAGCGTTTTATTTTTCAATCTAGTAGCGTCCTAATTGTAAATGACTATAATGTAGCAGGTTTACAGACCCTGGTTTTGTTGAGGATTGCTCGAAACTGTGTAGCTCGTGGTTAGGCCACATTCCACTGAAGCGCCCTCTATATAATATGGAAATGTGGAGGCTACTTCAGACATTGCATTGTATAAAGCAGCAGCCAATTAATGTGTTGTATGGTTCACAGGAATCTCCCCGAGGCGCTGGCGAAACGTTGAGCGTGCCGACTTACATGACTGTCTTAACGGGACAAACCCCACCGCTATAAACATGGTGGTTTCTTGCTTTTAGATTGAATCAGGGTTGTATTCAATGTTGCAAAGTCACCATGCTTGCAGACTGTCACGTATAATAAAAGTTGGCAGCACGGGTGACAGTCGTCGGTCTTTCTGTGGCGTCATCCAGAGTCTCCTTTCTTTGCATCGTTCGAAGACATAATAACATAACATATAATTCAATAAGATGGTATATTGGCTCAAGCTAGGCGAAACTCCGTACAAGACACGGCATAAACCTAGAGCATTGGCTGAGCTATAAATCAATGCCCGTTGAAGATAAGTGATGCATATTTTATGTACTAAGTATTATTGGCACAATATTAAGCCATCTATAATTGACCTACTCATATAGTATTTCAGATAACAATGCCTGATCAAATAGCCAACAGAATTGTTTCACTATCTAAAGCCCCACGAGTCAAAAATCACACACGAACAGTGAAGAAGGAGTCTAGGAACATTCGACAAATGATACCTGATGACACACAATTCTCTCAGATGTTCACGATGGAGGAACTTGAAACAGCTCTCGAGGACCTAAAATCAGGCAAGGCACCTAGTTTTGATGGGATACATCCTAAGTTCCTAATTAGATGTGGGAAAGAGACTAGAAAATGGCTGACCAAGTTTTTCTCATCCAACCTTAAATCAAGGTGCCTGCCAAAAGTCTTCAAAATCACCAAAGTTATAGCTGTTCTGAAACCAATCAAAGCTTCGGATAAAGTAGAAAGTTATCGTCCAATAGCACTACTCAGCTGCTGCTATAAACTCCGTGAGAGACTTCTACTGAACAGGATAGGCCCACAAATCTTGGAAGCCATCCCGATGGAACAAGCAGGTTTCAGACCGAGCAGGAGCTGCACAGACCAGGTTCTAAGCCTAACTACGTATATTGAAGCCGGGGTTCAGAAACAAGTTAAGACATCCGTAGCTTTTATCGATTTGACTGCTGCTTACGATACCATTTGGAAAGAAGGACTCCTGTACAATTTGATCAGAGTCATCCCCTGTCGAACTACACTGAGATTACTTAATAACATGCTCTCAGACAGTTACTTCCAAGTAGTGCAGGATAATCGTATAAGTAAACGACGGAAACTCAATAATGGACTACCCCAGGGGTTGGTACTATCTCCCGTACTTTTCAACCTATATATTTCTGACGTAACTAAAACCAGTGCAAGGAAGCTTGGATATGCTGATGATTTGGCTCTGGCTGTTCAACACATGGAGTTCAAAACTGCTGAAAACATTCTAACCGATTATCTCAATGAACTATATGCATATTTCACTAAGTGGAGACTCGTACCAAACTTTTCCAAAACCGAAGTCAGCAGTTTCCACTTAAACAACAGAACAGCGGATTATAAACTGGAAGTCCGAACGAACAACACAGTGCTTCCCTACCAGAGTCCCAAAATATCTTGGAGTGACTCTGGATAGGACTCTATCCTTCAAGAAACATTTGGAAATTTCATCACAAAAAGTAAGCACACGGAATAACCTCATCCAAAAACTTTGCAGGACTAGTTGGGGAGCATCAGCAGATACGCTTCGAACTTCTACGCTCAGTTTAGTATATTCTACAGCGGAATATCGTGCGCAGGATGGATGAACAGCCCCCACGTACAGAAGGTAGACACTCAGCTCAACATAGCCATGAGAACCATCTCCGGTTGTATAAGAACTACTCCACTCTATTGGCTCCCAACACTCAGCCACATAGCCCCTCCGGTGTTGAGAAGACAAGATGCACTTAGGAAAGAATATTCCAAAATAATGAACAACCCTGCACTTCCAATCCATGACGACATTCCCACTCTGGCAATAAGCCGGCTTCGTTCCAGGAATCCACCCTGCGACAGGCTCAACAGCTTGCTGATAGTAATTTTAACATTGCAACTAAATGGCGTGAAACATGGACTAGAAATGCCCCACCCGAAGTACATGACCTCATTGATTCTGTAAAGAAAATCAAGGGATTTTAACAACCGCGACATATATGGAAGACCATTAACCTCATCCGTACAGGACATGGGGCTTGTGCGTACAACCTGCACAAATGGGGGAAGCGGCCCGACCCCTGCTGTGATTGTGGTTCATCGAATCAGAACATCAGGCACATCATCTTGCCACGGTGGGTGAGTGGCTATCGTGTCGGTCTACTAACCCCAAGATCGCAGGTTCGCTCCTGGCCGTGGTAAGTGATTTTTGAAAGGCGGCAAAACTACGATACGCATTTCATACGATGTTGGCATGTCGGTTGGTTGGTTCTTAAGTTTAGGGGCTGCGACAACGCGGTCATGTAGCCCCGTGTACTTTGGGTGTGTGTAGAATCTGTCTGATAACCGGTGTTAATTGTGATGACTGTATTAGTGTGTGTTATCTGTTGTTTTTTTTAATGTAGGTACTGCAACTTAGAATTTTTCAAATAGTTCCTACTTTTTCCGCTAAGCGCCACCGTCAACGACTACTATTTCAGAACTTAGTTACTAGACGCCACCGCAGTCGGCTCTTGGCAACGAACGTAGAAACCTAAGAGCGTTGTTTACATTCTTAACCTATACAATTTAGCTTCACACAGGTGCAATTAGTGGAAGGTTCTTTAACATGCCATAAATCTATGACATGGGACCGCCGGCTTTACTTCCCCTCCGAAGGAAGGCATACTGAGGGATTTTTAACGCTATTAAAAATCCGACGGCTTCAGCCGGGTTTGAACCCGCGATCTTGGGCATAGAAGCTCAGCATGCTACCGACTACGCCACCGAAGCCGCTATTTGGCATGTCAAAGAACCCATTTGAAATCAGTAGGCCGTGTTCATAATGGCAAAATTTATCTCTGGAGTTTGCGGCAACACAAAGTTCCTCATTTCTCTACTAGAAAGCGCTATAGTGTTCAAGGAGCTTAGACATCTAAGCTCTAACCTCCTTGACTTTCATAGTCAAGGAACAACGAAGTTCGACATGCAAGCTACCCTCTGGGTGTCAAATAACAAAGCTTGCACCCGGCATCCGAGGCCATACGATATTATTATTATTATTATCAGGCACATTGTTGAAGACTGATAATAAGAGCATACCTTGGAGACCTTATCGACTTTTTCAGTGCTACACCATCTAACCGGGAGTGGATCAATAGTCTGGACATAAGGTTATAGGTCGATATCTGTGCTTGTATTGTACCCATGTGAGTCATCTCGATGGTAAATATGCAGCTGCCTCCAGCTAGCATCAGGTCTCAGGCGCGTGCCGTTCCCCCAAATGAGCAGTGCATATTGTGGATTTGAGGCTATAAGGTATCAACTCTACAATAACAAGGCACAACTCTATTCTAAAACTTTAATTCAGTAAATGAAAATCATGGCTTCAAACACAAAACAATCCCAACACCATAAAAAAAGCAAGCAAACAAAAATTTTACTTCCACAATCCACAAATAAACAAAATGAAATCATAATAAAGTCATATTAAACCATAAAGCTGTACCCTTATGTGAGCTACATAAAGATATTCTGGTGCGCTGATGCACCTACGACTTCAATACAAACTGTACATTAACATAACAGTCATACAATGTGACTTCTTTAATATCACAAATTAATTATTCCTTAAACCTCTTGGTTTTAACAATTATGTGTGCCGTGCGTGTTTTGATTTTTCTCTTCTCACCAAACAAATGCTTTCATGCATTACCTATTCGGACGTTGCACCGCAATCAACGTGCAACTCCATAATTATGTAAGCTACCCCTCCACTTCCTCTATTTATATGGTTCCACTGCATGCTGTATGTGATTCCTACATAAAACGTTACGTTATAGCTTGTGTCGGATGGTACGATTATATTACCTTGCTCTCGTGGCAATTGGCATCTGGTAACTAACTTCAAAACTTGGTTTCAGTGACAGTACAAATACATCGTCTAACTATTCGTCAGATAGCTAAAATAATGAACCATCAGGATGATCTATAATTATCCATGTGTTCCTAAACCACATGGCTACATTACTCAACATAACAATCTTTCATTATATGTCATTTACCAGGGTCGAAAATCTGTCCCTTTCCACTCGCCTTGACGGTTCGAGTTTAGACTGCAGACCCTCGGCTAGAGGAGTCAGCACACAATAGAAAGTGGGATGGGTGTTCCACCAATTACCTCGACCCTCCTTAAAGGTTTTGAATGCTTTCCTTTCTAAGCAGTAAAGATTTACAAGACAAATACTGTTGTCTGACCGACACACATATCCCAAAGGATCTTAATTTACTATTATGCAAACAGGTATTGAATGAGCTTTTATAATTACTCCTACACAGAGGATATAATAATTACTGGCCTCACACGGGTCCATTCAACATGAAGGTTCGGGGTTCGTAATGCATTAGTCTGACGGGTGACCGATGTCTCAAGTAAAATATAGGCACTCACTGCAGCTGTCGCCATGAGTTTCGCTACCACGAGCGGAATAACTCATTAATAAGTTCTCGGGAAATCATAGAGTTTCGAGGTGTCCTCGTTTTCCTCATCTCTATCACAGGATTCCAACCCGGAACACTTTCATATCCTTCCTCAGAGCTAGGGTACACACTACAACTCTGGCATAAAATTATATCTCCACTTATGCCCATGACATAGGAGATTTTATACGTAGAATAGACCATCTGGCCCCTTACTCAATGCTACGACCTCCGACCTATATTATTAAGAGAAATCTAACAATTACTCTATAAGCTTCTCATATAAGCTGCAAATTCAATTCACTAAAAGCTCTTTCATGCCTGGCATCATTACTGAATATATGCAATATTCTGATATAAAACTTCTTTCCTTAATTACTGTAACGTAATCTTACTATATCATCTTACTGCTTAGATTGATAAGTCTTGCATTTAGCGTAAATCTCTCGCTTACAACATTTATTTGTTTCCCGATGTGTTCATTCATACTTTTAATATTCATTATTATTATTACCATTAATCTCACTGACATAAATGACCAAAATCATTACTTTATTATTCTTATTAATCTCACTGACATAAATGACCAAACTCATTACTTTATTATTCTTCTTACATAAATTACCAAAAATCCGACATAGCTAAACGTCTTAAAATCCGAACAATCGCGTTCGTCACAATTACATAACTGATTGCCATTCTTAATTCATAGTGGGAATAATTACTCCACTTAATGATGCAAATTAACATCTCAACTCTATAAAAATCAACACGATAATGATTAAACATGGAGGATCTGCCTCCTAAACTGATTTTTACTGGCATCTTTAAGGAATCACAACATGCAATGGCCCATATTTCTACATAATCATAACTTGTGGGGTACTTACATTTCTATAGGCGTCTATGGTGGCTCCGACCAATCATATTTCTCCATGTCGCCCGCCATTAGCAGGTTTAACGCGACATATTCATCTTGAATGCACACATTTTTTAACACATAATTTTCATCAACAACACGACACGTTGCATAACTCTCAGGAAGCTATTGCTCCCACACATGTGAAACACTTATCTAATCACTACTTTAAAGGATATTTTACATATGTTGTACACTTAACACACGTCACTTTATACACTTTTCAATGCTGAAATTCCCTAGCAAAGATCGAAATTGCAGGCGTCGACGGCATCTCCCGTGCTCCTATCAACTCCTGATTGAAAGTCTGGTTTACCTGCTTTCGGAATTCACCAACAGTTTTTATATTATTCTTACTCCTACGGTAAGCGTCCTGCGTTGCATAAATATGCTAGCTCCCGTACATGTGTTATCATCTGGTACTCTCATGCCATTACCAAACACTTCATAGAGTTTCATTTAGCGCATACCATCGTAATTACACATATACGATCAGTCACTACTTTACACATTGCGCTCAACACTGTCCAATACTTTACACAAATAATTATTTACAGTAGTTCTGCCGTTAGCCTACACGGTGCTTCGTAACTGAACACGGCATAGTTCGTACTGCTGATTATGCCTATAGCACGACTATTATTCATAAAAGCTTATAAAATGCTTCATTTACATGTACCAGTCTTTGTCCGGCGTCTATTATGAGTAGAACCGCCATGCGTTCTGCCTTGACGAACTTGCTTCACAGTGGCTGTACCTGACTGAAGATTCACTTGAAGACTGCTCGTAACTTACTTGAAGACTGCTGTATACTGCTTACATACTGTCTCGTACTGCCCTCGTACTTGTTGCATACTGATTGCAACTTACTGCAACTGAGCTACAACTGGGTAACTTCTAACGTCGTGAAGACTGCGTAAGACTGCAACTTGGGCTGTAACTGGGTGCAAACTGCACGTGAACTGCGCGTAGACTGAGCTTGAACTGAGAGAGACTGGGCGCTCCTCCAAGGGTCTACTCCCTTATATCAGATTCTCACTGAAAGTAGGGCGAAATCTTCCCGCGTAATCTTGGCTCCTCTCACAGCGTGAATCTGGTCTCCAAACCATGATCATTGGGTTCCTCTTTCTTCACAGATTCCAAAACTATCTGCGTGCAAAGGAATCGCTCGTCCAATTAATGAATATTAATTCCTTTCTCCATAGCGTGGGACGCTATCTTACGGGTATTCCCCGGCAACATTCTCAAATCTATCCGCGCACAATGGTAGTTTTACAGTCCTTCCGCACTTCCTTAAATATGCCCCAATTTCGCAGGTAAAAGGCTCTAAAATTAGCCTCCTGCCAAAAGATTCATCTGTGAGCAACTCTCATCTCAATTCGTTGCTCCAATCACGAGTAATCAATGATTTTCCTGGGTATCTCTCCTCCCACTCCTCAAATCTATTCTCCGTCGGGGAATAACTGGGTCATTATTCAGGCCTCCACCCTGCTCCAGACGACAGAATGGGGTCACAGAGATGGACATGGCTCCACTGGGCCCCACCCACAATTCTGGGCTAATTTGTAAAATGTCAACTCTGTCCTCTCCGTGCTTCAAGCCTCGTATAGCCTACACCAAGTAGTCTAATAATGCTGTAATCTGCTCTTTTTACCCTGCATTATTTTAATAAATAATGTCATTGCACCAAAATCACACCAGTGATTAAATATACACTTCTTTCGAGGGGTTTTTACCATGAAACTGCCTCTACAGATCTCTGGTTCGTTCCCTGGTGGAACCTTTACACTGAGATCACAGTCTCTGAGAACCACGTTCAATTCCAGTCAGCATAACCTCCTCGGGTTCATATTCCCCTTGCGAAACTTATAAAAGTCAATTGCAAGTGGCTTTCTATAAGTAACCAGCTGACTGTCTACCACTGTCTGTGTTTACATCGGGGGTCCTTCACCTCGTCTGGCTGCGAGTAGGTTAGTACAGTTCCCCCTTCCACACTCGGCCTTCTTCCTAAGCTGTTCATTCTCCATGCGGAGGGTCGCGTTTATGGCCTCAACCTCTCTCGCCACTCCGACCATTTCTTCATAGAATTCTCGCAGACACTGGCATTCTTTCTTCTCTTCGCTTACACTGGGTAAACTGTCTGCTTCTCGTCCCGTCTTGCCGTTCCAACTTTCAGGTCTGACTGCTTGACTGACTTCGCTCGCCACGTTGATTTGGGTGTGCGTTACTAATACTTCTTCTTGTTCGTCGAATTCTTCTGGCGAGTAATAAACTTTTAAGTTGGCTACGTTCATAACGACCTCGTTTCCATTTTCTAGATGCCTTAACCTGTATGCATTGTTCTGGAGGTCTCTTATCACCTCGAACGGGCCGTGATAAGAAAAATTGAACTTTTTATACTTGCGTGCCTCTGGATCTGAACTGGCGGGTTTCTTTATTAAAACTTTCTCTCCCACGAGAAGCGGTCTATGATACCTCTTCGCACGATTTCTTCTCTGACGTCTCTCCGCCTGTGCTTTGAGATATTCAAAGGTTCGTTGGATCCTCAATTCTCTACCTGGCTGTGCATCTACTGGCAATGGAATAACACCAGTCCACGGTCTCTCTGGTCTTTGATCCAGATGTAGAGTCACGGGAACCTGACCTGTCGCCTCATGTACAGTATTATTTATATAGTATTCAAAGACTTCTAGAAATTCTATCCAACGCCAATTCTCCTCAGAGCAGTAGATCTTCATGTATTTCTGGATCTCTCTCATTACTCTTTCAACTGGACTTGCCTCAGGATGGCGAATGGTAGATAAAATCTGCCTAATTCCTAGAGTTTCCAGTTCTCGACGAAATTCTGCACTTGTAAAGCAACTTCCGTGGTCCGAGAGAATGTTATCCGACTTCCCAAGAATCGGAATAACTCTCTCTTTCAGGCGCTTCAAGACCTGTTTTGAACTTGTCTTTTGTATGGGGCATAACACCACCATTTTCGAAAATACATCCATGGCTACAAAAATGTGTCTATTGCCTCTACGTGCTCTAGGCAATGGTCCAAAGTTGTCTATACTCAATAGCTGCCTTGGCTTCTCCGGTAACAACGGGATAGGTCGTTGCCTCATTAGAAAGGGATTTGGCTTAACCCTTTGGCATAGATCGCATGTCCTAATAGCATTTCTCACCGTTTCTCTCAATTTTGGCCAAGTAAATGCTTCCTTCAACAGAGCACAGAGTTTATCTATCCCCGGATGTCCAAATGCTCTGTGGGCTAGCCATACCAATCTTCTCTGCAAAGATGCAGGAATTACAATCCTTTGACGTGTATGAACTACATCGTCCCACTTGTGTAATATCTGATTATACCATACATACTCTGTTGCCAATGCCTCCGCCTCTCTGTATACCGCAGTTCCCCTTGCTAAGCGTCCCTCAAAGTAATCGATCATCATCTTCAACCATGGGTCTTCGCGTTGTAGGTTGGTAAGGTTCCTTAAGTCATCCAACGTCTTCTGATCTCGATTCTCAATCTGGACAGCTAGCGCTTCCTCTTCTCTAGGGTAACGACTTAATATGTCCGGTATTACATTCTCTTTCCCTGGACAGTATTCTATTTCCACATTAAATTGCTGGATATACAGGGACCATCTTGTCAATCTCTGGCTAGACAAATCTGTCTTTAACAAAAATGTTAAAGCTTTATGCTCTGTTCTGAGGACTATTCGGAAGCCATACACGAGTTTGTGCCAAGATTGCAACGCGTAAAAAATCGCGAGCAACTCTATCTCTGTGATCGTGTAGTTTTTCTCATGGGCTTTCAGTCTCCTGCTTATAAAGGCGATAAAATCTTTCTTCTCAGGCTGGTCAACATTTTCCTGGAATAGCATCGCTCCGATCCCAATAAGTGATGCATCCGTCTGTATGATGAACTTCTGGGTATAATCCGGGTATCCCAGCTTCACATATTCCAAAAGCATTTGTTTTGACCTCACGAATGCTTCCTGACATTGCTCCGTCCAATTCCATCTGCCGCCTTTCTTCAATAGGTCCTGCAGGGGTGCTACTGTCGCAGTATAGTTTGGGCAGTGGTTCGAAAAGAATCCAATTACTCCCAAATACTGTCGGACGTGCTTTACTTTCGTGGGTCGAGGGAAATTTCGAATTACCTCCAATTTATCTGGGTTAGGCTTCACTCCATTGGCATCAATAACATGCCCTAGGAATTTGACTTCCCTCTGACAGAAGTGCGATTTCTTGATATTAACCTTAAAGTTAGCTTCTCGAAGGTCATCTAGCAACTTCTTCAGGTCTCTCATGTGCTCCTCCAGAGATTCTGATGTGAGTAGAATGTCGTCTACATATCTGATGGTACTCTCTTTAACCTCATCTGATAGATTGCGATCTAACGCTCTTATCAGGGCTGAACCAGCTGTTTTCAACCCAAAAGGTAGCCTTAAAAATGTGAATGTATGTTGATCAAACATAAATCCTGTCAACAGACTAGTTTTCTTCTCTAATTCAAGATGATGGAAACTGGATGTGATATCCAAATTTGTGAATATGGTTTTCCCTTTAAACTTCCTGAGGATCTCTTTAATAGGTGGCACTTGGTCAAATTCCGGAATAACTCTCAAATTTAAGCGTCTCAGGTCCAGGCAGACTCTGACAGATCCGTCTGTCTTTGGTACAATTACCAATGGACTTACGTAAGGCGTAGGTGTCTTCTCAATAACACCGGCCTCCAACATCTCCTGAATTGCCTCTTTCACTTTAGCATAATGCTTTTCAGCTATAGGGTAGGGTTTCTGCCTAAATGGTGTCCAATCACTGACTTGAAAAGCATAAGTGAAGTTCTTTATCCTACCAGGTCTCGAATCAAAGACTTCCTTCTGTTCCAGTAATAACTGCTTTTAAATTTTCCTTCTCTTTTAGCCCAATTTTCGCTTCTTCTAGCTTTTCCGAAATATATTCTTCCAATTTGGGTTCCAGATCTTTTTCCAAGTCTGTGGCTAGTGTTTTAAGCTCCTCTTCTAACTGCTCAATAGCTAACACTCCCTCCTCAGCCACATCTCTGTATGTATGCCATACTTGTTCACTTGATCCTGGTTCAATCTCATTGAGTGCGACCTCTAAGCCTTCAGCTTCTTCATTCACATGGAACATAACCCTGTCCTGTGCTAGGTCGATTATCACTCTGTATTCCCTTATAAACTCTGCCCCAATAAGTAGGTTATAAGGCAATTTGTTTACTAACAGAAAACTCTGTGAGAAAATAGAGCCTCCTATCTGTAAATCTAGGAATACCTGGTATTTACATATCATTGTTCGGTCTGGAATTACCCCTTTAATCTTGACACTAGAGATCGGTATTTTCAAAATGTTCTCTCTCCGGGCTATTTCATTATATAGAGCTTGTGTCATAAGGCTCACTGTTGACCCTGTGTCTAGCAGACTTCTTACTTTTAATCCTGCCACTCTTACAATTATAATAGGCAATTCTCTCTTGACCATGACCTGTGGTCCTCCTGTATCCTCAATCAGTTCTTCTGGTTTGGCTATCCAATTGATGATGTTAATAGACTTCCATCCATCAGTCTCAAACTCTTCTAATTTTGGCGTTTTTTTTTCTTCAGCGCCCGCCCCCTTGGAGTTTCTTCTCTCCTGTTCGCTGCGCTGTAGTTCCAAACTCTTAGCTCCATCTCCATATCTGTCTGGCGATGTCCTGTTCTGCATGACTTCTTGCCATCGAACTTGTTGTTTCTGGGGCTCATCTCCCCTTTCTTCGAGGTATCGCAAAGAAGCGTGATATCGTTCTTCTACCTCGTCATCGAAGTTACTTCTTCTTTCTTGGGGTCTCCAATTTCTATTATTGCCTTCTTGGCCATTATTACCTCCATTGTTATGGTACGGTTTACCCCTGTTATTCTGCTTATTCCACGAACTTCGACCTCTTCCTCCTCTATTAGCATTTCCTTTGAACTTTGACTGCCATCTTCTGGGTTCCTGTTCCCATTGCCGTCCATAGGAATCTAATGTTTCTGTGCTCGTAGCTTTGTTGTTCCTTGGAGCTTGCTGTTGGTCAGTCTGTGTGTTGGTCACGTGGACTTGTTCCACGGTTCGACTCTGACGCATTGTATTTGCTGTGGTGAGGTCCAGTTGCCTTAGAACTGTCTCCATTTCCATAGCAGTTTTCGCATTAGCCGAGATTAGTAGCCTTTGGATCTCGTATGGAAGCTGTTTGGCGATAGCAATACATAGCTCCAGTTCGCTCGGTTTTTGATCCAGCTCTTTAAAGCGACACATCTGCGATATGAAAAATTCTGCGTACTTTGTTGGATTATTAGTACTGTATTTCTTTGCATATAAATCCAACCGTAAATTCTGTTGGGTCGCGGCGTCCCAATATCTCTTCAAGAATGCCTCACGGAACTCCTCAACAGTATCGAAAGTGTAACGGAAGCTGCGAAACCATAATGCGCACTCCCCTTCTGTTAATTTCTCTATAGCACGTAGCCTACGCTCCTGCGGTATTCGTGCATCATTTAGATATTCAGTCACTTCCTTTAACCAATATTTTGGTGTCATACTACAGTGGCTACCTGAAAATTTCCTTGGTTTTTCTTCGCTTGCCCTAATGACGTTTATCACCTGGGTGTGCATAGCATTTTCATGTGGCGTCGATGCCGCAATTGGTACACCTGGCGTCATATAAGGACTTTCCCCTGAGCCTGTAGCATTCCTGCTCATAGGTTGGGTTTCCAAGTCTGCCCACCTTGTTTTCCTCATATCCTCCATGCTGCCTTCACTTGACTTAGGACCTTTCAGAAGCGTTTCCTCCTGTGCTATTATCCTAGTCTCCATTTGATTGTGGCGCATCTCTGCTCTTTCTAGGCGAGTAATGACTTCTTTCTCTATTCTTGTAAGCCTATCTCGGTTTTCCTCGGCTACTTGAAATATTTTCACCTTGTCTTCTTTCAGACTTTGTTTGATATGGGATATTTCATCCTCTACATCTTCTTTAATTTGAGCAAGGGTCTTGTCGCTTGCCTCTGTTTCTGGCCTTCTCTTATTTCGAGTTCTTCTCTTAACCCTTTAATTTCATCTTGAATGTGTCCACTGACTTTAGACAATTCGTTCCGGACCTTGGTGATCTCACCTCAATTCTCCTCTTGCCTTTTGTTAACTATGACAATGTCACTTTGAACTTGGTCCAGTTCTTGATGAACTTTGCCCATCTGACTTTTCACGTTGCTTACCAGCTCCTTATTTTCATGAGCGATAGCCTTAATTTCGCCTATTTCCTGTCATTGACCTAATATATTCTGGTCCTGTTTCTTGAGGTCACCGTTAATTGCTCTAGCATAGCTTTTCAATTTCTGGTCCCATTTGGAGTCGTTCTCCTCTAATCTCTGGTCTACCGTTCTTGTAAACTCTGCGAACTGTTTCGCTTGGCGTTCGAGATTCGCCTCATTTTGGATTTGAATATCCTTAATGTCGTTAGACAACGCATCTAATCTACTGTTGGTTTCCTCCTGAGCATGCTTACACGCTTGTAAATTACCCTCAAGTTTGGCTTCTATAGCCTCGAAACGTTTATCAGTTTTAACCTGCATTTCCGATACAATGCTTACAACAGTATCTGTTACTTCGGTCTTAATTACCTCTTGCATTTGACCTAACTTATTGTTTAATTCAACTTTATATTCAACCTGATTTGCATCTAACCTGTTACTTAACTCAGCTTTATTTGCATCTAAACGGTTGTTTATTTCAACCTGAGTTGCATTAATTGCCTCCTGATTGGCATCTAACCGATTGTTTAATTCAGTTTGGTTATTATTCATTGCAACCTGATGTGCATTAATTGCCTCCTGATTGGCATCTAAACGAGTGTTTATGCTATCCTGGAAAGCCTTGGCTTCCAGTTTATTCTGCTCGTTAGCAGCATCAAAATGCTGTTTCAATCCTGCAATAACCTGCAAGATTTCCTCCGTACCTGACATTTTACAATAACACACTTAAATATGCAGGCAGGCTTCCTGGAAAAATATGTGGATACGTTTCGAATAGAAACATCAAACACTGCACACATATTGTGAAGTCGTACAAAACCTGATAATATTATGGTAGATTGTGGATCTGGTATGTAGCGCTCATACCCTTGGGCAATTCTCTTCTCAATAGAGAGATTCTGCGTTACATAAAAAGCCTACTGAATTCAAAAATTACTCAAACACAGTTTGAGGCAAAACAGTTACTATGGTTTTCCCCATGAAATACCATAAAAAATCTATGGGTTTTCCCTAAATCCCATAAGCTCCACGTACCTGGGCGCCATGATAATTAAAGAGTGTAAATACAGACCCCACAGACGGGCGTCATGATAATTTATAGTCATTACAAAGGAGTAGAACTGTACTTATACATCTATCAAAATTTATATGTACGTATCGGAACTTATCTAGGGATAGGAGCGGTCATTCCCTACTTCGTTAATTCTTACTTTAATAGAGTTGTGTGCACTAAATCTGACCGACTTTAGTTGTACCGATAGCTCAAATCACAGTATAGGACATCAAATCCCATGTACCCATGTGAGTCATCTCGATGGTAAATATGCAGCTGCCTCCAGCTAGCATCAGGTCTCAGGCGCGTGCCGTTCCCCCAAATGAGCAGTGCATATTGTGGATTTGAGGCTATAAGGTATCAACTCTACAATAACAAGGCACAACTCTATTCTAAAACTTTAATTCAGTAAATGAAAATCATGGCTTCAAACACAAAACAATCCCAAAACCATAAAAAAGCAAGCAAACAAAAATTTTACTTCCACAATCCACAAATAAACAAAATGAAATCATAATAAAGTCATATTAAACCATAAAGCTGTACCCTTATGTGAGCTACATAAAGATATTCTGGTGCGCTGATGCACCTACGACTTCAATACAAACTGTACATTAACATAACAGTCATACAATGTGACTTCTTTAATATCACAAATTAATTATTCCTTAAACCTCTTGGTTTTAACAATTATGTGTGCCGTGCGTGTTTTGATTTTTCTCTTCTCACCAAACAAATGCTTTCATGCATTACCTATTCGGACGTTGCACCGCAATCAACGTGCAACTCCATAATTATGTAAGCTACCCCTCCACTTCCTCTATTTATATGGTTCCACTGCGTGCTGTATAAAACGTTACGTTATAGCTTGTGTCGGATGGTACGATTATATTACCTTGCTCTCGTGGCAATTGGCATCTGGTAACTAACTTCAAAACTTGGTTTCAGTGACAGTACAAATACATCGTCTAACTATTCGTCAGATAGCTAAAATAATGAACCATCAGGATGATCTATAATTATCCATGTGTTCCTAAACCACATGGCTATATTACTCAACATAACAATCTTTCATTATATGTCATTTACCAGGGTCGAAAATCTGTCCCTTTCCACTCGCCTTGACGGTTCGAGTTTAGACTGCAGACCCTCGGCTAGAGGAGTCGGCATACAATAGAAAGTGGGATGGGTGTTCCACCAATTACCTCGACCCTCCTTAAAGGTTTTGAATGCTTTCCTTTCTAAGCAGTAAAGATTTACAAGACAAATACTGTTGTCTGACCGACACACATATCCCAAAGGATCTTAATTTACTATTATGCAAACAGGTATTGAATGAGCTTTTATAATTACTCCTACACAGAGGATATAATAATTACTGGCCTCACACGGGTCCATTCAACATGAAGGTTCGGGGTTCGTAATGCATTAGTCTGACGGGTGACCGATGTCTCAAGTAAAATATAGGCGCTCACTGCAGCTGTCGCCATGAGTTTCGCTACCACGAGCGGAATAACTCATTAATAAGTTCTCGGGAAATCATAGAGTTTCGAGGTGTCCTCGTTTTCCTCATCTCTATCACAGGATTCCAACCCGGAACACTTTCATATCCTTCCTCAGAGCTAGGGTACACACTACAACTCTGGCATAAAATTATATCTCCACTTATGCCCATGACATAGGAGATTTCATACGTAGAATAGACCATCTGGCCCCTTACTCAATGCTACGACCTCCGACCTATATTATTAAGAGAAATCTAACAATTACTCTATAAGCTTCTCATATAAGCTGCAAATTCAATTCACTAAAAGCTCTTTCATGCCTGGCATCATTACTGAATATATGCAATATTCTGATATAAAACTTCTTTCCTTAATTACTGTAACGTAATCTTACTGTATCATCTTACTGCTTAGATTGATAAGTCTTGCATTTAGCGTAAATCTCTCGCTTACAACATTTATTTGTTTCCTGATGTGTTCATTCATACTTTTAATATTCATTATTATTATTACCATTAATCTCACTGACATAAATGACCAAAATCATTACTTTATTATTCTTATTAATCTCACTGACATAAATGACCAAACTCATTACTTTATTATTCTTCTTACATAAATTACCAAAAATCCGACATAGCTAAACGTCTTAAAATCCGAACAATCGCGTTCGTCACAATTACATAACTGATTGCCATTCTTAATTCATAGTGGGAATAATTACTCCACTTAATGATGCAAATTAACATCTCAACTCTATAAAAATCAACACGATAATGATTAAACATGGAGGATCTGCCTCCTAAACTGATTTTTACTGGCATCTTTAAGGAATCACAACATGCAATGGCCCATATTTCTACATAATCATAACTTGTGGGGTACTTACATTTCTATAGGCGTCTATGGTGGCTCCGACCAATCATATTTCTCCATGTCGCCCGCCATTAGCAGGTTTAACGCGACATATTCATCTTGAATGCACACATTTTTTAACACATAATTTTCATCAACAACACGACACGTTGCATAACTCTCAGGAAGCTATTGCTCCCACACATGTGAAACACTTATCTAATCACTACTTTAAAGGATATTTTACATATGTTGTACACTTAACACACGTCACTTTATACACTTTTCAATGCTGAAATTCCCTAGCAAAGATCGAAATTGCAGGCGTCGACGGTATCTCCCGTGCTCCTATCAACTCCTGATTGAAAGTCTGGTTTACCTGCTTTCGGAATTCACCAACAGTTTTTATATTATTCTTACTCCTACGGTAAGCGTCCTGCGTTGCATAAATATGCTAGCTCCCGTACATGTGTTATCATCTGGTACTCTCATGCCATTACCAAACACTTCATAGAGTTTCATTTAGCGCATACCATCGTAATTACACATATACGATCAGTCACTACTTTACACATTGCGCTCAACACTGTCCAATACTTTACACAAATAATTATTTACAGTAGTTCTGCCGTTAGCCTACACGGTGCTTCGTAACTGAACACGGCATAGTTCGTACTGCTGATTATGCCTATAGCACGACTATTATTCATAAAAGCTTATAAAATGCTTCATTTACATGTACCAGTCTTTGTCCGGCGTCTATTATGAGTAGAACCGCCATGCGTTCTGCCTTGACGAACTTGCTTCACAGTGGCTGTACCTGACTGAAGATTCACTTGAAGACTGCTCGTAACTTACTTGAAGACTGCTGTATACTGCTTACATACTGTCTCGTACTGCCCTCGTACTTGTTGCATACTGATTGCAACTTACTGCAACTGAGCTACAACTGGGTAACTTCTAACGTCGTGAAGACTGCGTAAGACTGCAACTTGGGCTGTAACTGGGTGCAAACTGCACGTGAACTGCGCGTAGACTGAGCTTGAACTGAGAGAGACTGGGCGCTCCTCCAAGGGTCTACTCCCTTATATCAGATTCTCACTGAAAGTAGGGCGAAATCTTCCCGCGTAATCTTGGCTCCTCTCACAGCGTGAATCTGGTCTCCAAACCATGATCATTGGGTTCCTCTTTCTTCACAGATTCCAAAACTATCTGCGTGCAAAGGAATCGCTCGTCCAATTAATGAATATTAATTCCTTTCTCCATAGCGTGGGACGCTATCTTACGGGTATTCCCCGGCAACATTCTCAAATCTATCCGCGCACAATGGTAGTTTTACAGTCCTTCCGCACTTCCTTAAATATGCCCCAATTTCGCAGGTAAAAGGCTCTAAAATTAGCCTCCTGCCAAAAGATTCATCTGTGAGCAACTCTCATCTCAATTCGTTGCTCCAATCACGAGTAATCAATGATTTTCCTGGGCATCTCTCCTCCCACTCCTCAAATCTATTCTCCGTCGGGGAATAACTGGGTCATTATTCAGGCCTCCACCCTGCTCCAGACGACAGAATGGGGTCACAGAGATGGACATGGCTCCACTGGGCCCCACCCACAATTCTGGGCTAATTTGTAAAATGTCAACTCTGTCCTCTCCGTGCTTCAAGCCTCGTATAGCCTACACCAAGTAGTCTAATAATGCTGTAATCTGCTCATTTTTCCCTGCATTATTTTAATAAATAATGTCATTGCACCAAAATCACACCAGTGATTAAATATACACTTCTTTCGAGGGGTTTTTACCATGAAACTGCCTCTACAGATCTCTGGTTCGTTCCCTGGTGGAACCTTTACACTGAGATCACAGTCTCTGAGAACCACGTTCAATTCCAGTCAGCATAACCTCCTCGGGTTCAGTATGTACTTTTTATTATTATTTTTTCTTATTATTATTATTATTATCATTATTATTATTATTATTATTATTATTATTATTATGTTTTATGTGTTTTATGTGTAATGCCATACGCTAAATAAATAAACAGATAACAATTATGAAAGTAAAAATATCTTTGTTGGCAGAATGATCACGCCGAAAAATGTTCAGAGATTATGTCAGTTGCATTTTAGTGGTTAAAGTAAGGTGACGCTTCTTGTATAAGGCAGACATTTACACATACGGCACGGAGTGGTTTGGCACTTTTGGTGGCCATTTTAGTTTACATTGTCTATTTAAATATAAGGTGCGTTCAAAAAGTAACGAGCCGGAGGCTGGAATTCGCAAACCGGTGACGACATCGGCTAATCGTGACGTGTGTAACGAGGTGTGGTTCCGACCAGAGCGTGGAAGGTCGCAGCCCGTCGCTAGAGGGCACGCGAGCAGCAGCATGCATCAATCGTCCAAAACTGCAAGTCGCATTGCAAACAGTGACATGGAGGCGTCAACTGAAGAGCAAATAGGTGTTGTTCGGTTTCTGACAGCGGAAGGGGTTGGGGGAACGGACATTCATCGCTGAATGTCACAAGTGTACGGCGAACACTGCATGTGGCGTGGCACAAGCGCTTCAGGGAAGGACGGGTGTCGTTAGCCGATGATGCCCGGTCTGGGGCACCCCCCTGCATTACCGATGACAACGTCCAGCTGGTTGATGCACTCATTACCAAGGACCGCCGAGTGACAGTGAACGCCATAGCCGCCGTGGTCGCTCCACGACAATGCACGACCTCATACGGCCAACACAGTCGCGGCACTCCTGCAGAAATTCAAATTGGAGGTTCTCGGCCACCCTCCATACAGTCCAGACCTCTCTCCCTGTGATTACGCCCTGCTTGGTCCCCTGAAAAGGGCTCTGCGGGGCCAACGATTCACCTCGGACGCCGACGTCCAGCTGTACGTGCGGAACTGGTTCACATCGCAGCCCAAGGAATTTTATGAGTCAGCCATTCACCGCCTCGTGTCACAGTGAGACAAGTGCCTAAACAGCCAGGGCCAATACTTCAAGCATACAGGTACTGGTTTCTGTAATTATGCCTCCGGCTCGTTACTTTTTGAACGCACCTTATATTTTGCCTTCTGTTGTGTATTTAAAATTGTTATGCCATTTTAGTGTGTTATGTTGATATTTGATTAAAAATAAATGAGTAATTTACAAAGAAAGTTAAAAGATACGCTCTATTATAATATAAAAATTAAAAGGAATTGATGTATTATTTGTATCGCAAGGCAGCTCTGTTAGCACCGCGCAATATCAGCAAGCCGAAATGTCTGTGTTCTCTCCGACGGGACCCGAATCTCCATCTTGCTGTGTTATGTAACAAGGAAATTACAAAATTAAAAACATCATCTCATTTCTTGAATGCGTACATTTTAAGAGTCTATCGCCACATATTTTGACCAAAACACCCGACTCATTTCATCACGTTTTGACAACCTCTCTTAAAGGAGTGGGGGAGAGAAGAGAAAGATTAACAGAATGTTATTTCCATGAGAAGTCACTCATCTTCCATAGCAAACACAAACTTCTGAATTCTCAAACTTTTATCATAAGAATGTTTATCCAGTTATCAAACTTGATCTGTCCATATCTTCCATGTCTTTTAACAGCACGTGTCAAACCTCCAGCTGCAAACTGAACCTCAACTGTTCCAAAGTTTTCTTGTTTGATTTAGAGTAACCGTTGCCTACGCTATATACAAGGCCGGGAAATGCAAGCTGTTTTGCGCTAAAAATGAATCACCATGAACTTCCGCCAGTGACCGCTAGGATCGCTTTGTATCACCCTAGTTCCAGCAATCGCGCCAGTTTAACTCAATAGTGACATTGCAAATAGTGGTTGTTTACATGAGTATTTTTTAAATGGTTTACTGCTGTGTTCCGTTTTGTACGTCCCGACAAGGAATGTGCAAATCAGTTTCATTTCACACGTTTCCTATCAATCAGGAATTAAGAAATAATAGGATTATAGCTGTTTCTCGACGAGGTGGTAAGCCAGGTAGTGTGTGGACTCCTTCTAAACGATCGGCTGTTTGTAGTAGGCATTTCAGAGAAGATAATTACAGTGTGAGCACAACTAGAAGATTTCTTCTGCCTAAATCCATACCTTCAGTATTTACAGACTTCCCTCAGCACAGCTAGGAAACCACAAAAACGACGACACTCTTTCATCCAAAAGAAAATGTGACACTCCAAGAACTGTGAGTAATTTTGTCCCTGTTTGTGAAGACGAGATAAATTGTAGAAGTATAGGGACACAGTTTTCACCCTTTTCAAGGCCAGTTGTTAGAAAGACTCTTCGAAAGAAACTGCGGAGTGCTACGAAAAAACTGCTATGCAAGACGCTGTAATTCACAAGCTACGAAGAAAACTTCATGATCTTCAGGCTGAATTGAAGAAAAAAAACTAAGAAATATGACATGAACAAGCAGCTGTCTGCAATTCGAAACGAAGTCCAACAAGGCAGCCCCAAAGCCATTTTTTTTTTTGCTCGAACAGCTGCAAGCATTTGGAAAGATGAAATATAAGTACCAAGAAACTACAATTAAAATCGGTGTTACAAGGACACCGACAGGCTATCGATTGTTACGTGAAATAAGTATATTGCACCTACCACATCCCAAAACTTTGAAGACATACGTAGGGTACTCGAAAGGAGAGACTGGCATCACCTCATTTATCGGAGCAAGATTGATGGCAGAGGAAAAGTCACTGGAACACGAGAATGCAAAAGTGGGCTTCCTTAACATTGATGAAATGGCTATAAAGCCTAGGCTTGTGTACGATAGTAATTTAGACATGTTTCTTGGCATGAGTGACGCAGACTTAGACGCAGTGGTGGATCCAGGCCTTGCGGGACCCTGGGCGATATAAAAAAAAACAAATCAAATGGAAAATAGTTTTGTAATAATAATAATAAAATAAAGAATAGTTACAATATTTTGAATACACTACAGTACATTTTTTAAAATAATATGAAAGAAACATTTAAGTCCCCTTGAATAAGATTATGTAAACTATGAAATATTAAAGTATTATTCAAATAATTCATGGTTTTGGGGCTAAAGCCGTCTGAAAATAAAATTGTATTTTATTTTATTTTCACACGGCATTAGCCCAACAACCATGAATTATTTGAATAATAATCCGGGCCGTGAAAGCCTTAATCTACATAATAAAATATTACTTTGCGACTATTTTCCCGGCTGAAGTCTTCTATCACTTCACTGAAATCTACTGTAAACTTGCTAAACGGTCACGGGAGATCATAGCTGCACTGAAAAAGAATATGAATTATAAATTAGTTTGAAAAGTTTGAAAAGTATAATTAATCAATCATTTAAATTTAAAACAATCCGTGGTGCGGGCCCCCCTGTCCGCGGGGCCTTGGGCGGTCGCCCTCCTCGCCTTCCCCTAGATCCGCCCCTGCTTAGACGCTATTGGTATTGAAGACAAACTAGCTAACAAGTTACTTTGCATTCTTTTCAAAGGAATATCTTCTTCTTCAGAATTTCTGTGTCATTTTATTTTATTTGTTCTATTTCTGGAGCGCACTTGGCAAAATTGGTATTAGAGTCTATGAAGGTAGTCGAAGAAAGTGGTTTCAGAGTGTTAAGAATTGTAACTGACAACTGTCAAGCGAATGTTTCGATGTTTGAAACGCTATGCGGGGGTCGTATAACGCATGAAATTAAACATCCTCTTGATGAAAATCGACCGCTCTTTATAAGTTTTGATCCCAGTCATTATCAAGAATGTACGATCGCAGTACTTGTCTAGGGAGTTTTGTAAATGGCAACAATGTGACAAGTGATCATTTGAACATCCTTTATAATCTTCAGAAAACTCTGGTGATAAAATCTGTCAGGAAACTCTCCAGGAAGGTGGTTTATCCCAGTAATTTGGAAAAGATGAATGTTTCCAGGGCCAAAGTTGTGTTTTCATCTGAAGTTGTCGCAGGCTTAAAAAATATGGAAGTCGTATGCTCTGAGAAAATTAATAACAAAGGCAGTTTACTTGAGACTATTAATTGTATGGAACATTTTCAGAAATGGTTTGACATCCATGATGTCTGCAACACATCCCATGGCACGCACTCCAGAAATGACAATAAGTTGATTTTTTGTGAGATGAACAATGAAAGACTGCACTGGTTAACAGACGTATTTCTGCCATACATTGAGGACATTCAGCAACATCCCGAAAAGTACAGGAAATTTACTAAAGAGACTTACCACGCTCTGGAGTTGACAACTCTCTCTTCAGTGGCATGCATACGATATTTAATAAGCATCAATTTCCACTATGTCCTAACGAGGAATTTGTCGTGTGACGATGTCGAGCTCTTTTTCAGTCACCTCAGACGAAAGAGGGGGGGGGGGGGTTCATTGATATGATGGATGTGAGATCTTGTATCCATGTTATTGAATCTACCCTTCACACTGGAATTATCGCAGCTTCGAGCCATGGAAACGTCGAACTAAGGAATGGAGACTTAGTATCCTGCGTAAGGTCCAGGTTCTTTTCTAGGAACCAACTTCAAGGCCAGGTGAAGAAGGACATGTCACGGATTCTGCCTTCGTACCGTCCTTGCTATAGTTGGAAACCCCGTTGAAGGTACATTTATAACCTGCCCATTTATTTTCATTGCATTGTGTTTTTATCTAAAGACGACTACGGTATTTAACAATTTGGTTTTACTTTTAGGAACTCCAGCTACTGCATCCAACATAGCAGTAGCAATGGTGGCAGGCTGCTTAGTGCGCGTAGCAGAAGAAATTACCAGCTGTGAAGGTTGTTTGCAACATATTTCTCTTCCTGCGAGTGAAAGCCCGGTCCTCAGTCTCATACGATTTCAAGATCGTGGAGGACTGAGGTACCGTACCCTAAAACATCATTTGTGGTGTTACTAGAGCAACTTATGCAATGCGTATCACGTGCTGTCCAGTATCTGCCACGGAAGAACTTACTGACAAACTGCACACTTTTATTAAAAGACAAGTTCTGTCAAACAATTAAGTGTGACCAATGCAACGATTCTGAACTTCCGATTCTCCTTTTGAAGAAGTTCATGAAGACTCTCCTGGACAACCTAGCCTTCAATCGCACGAGCAGGAATGAACTATTTTTACAGCTTCAAAATAAGCCTCTGAACAGGAAAGTACTGAAGCTCTAAGAAAAGACTGCTTGTTTATGATATTCCTGTGAGTTATAGATATGAATGATAAACCACACTTTTGTAAA
Organism: Meconema thalassinum; assembly: GCA_946902985.2. NCBI lineage: Eukaryota > Metazoa > Arthropoda > Insecta > Orthoptera > Tettigoniidae > Meconema > Meconema thalassinum. The sequence continues at coordinate 6,033,083 of OX336396.1, forward strand.
TGTGCATGAAATATCCCGGGTATTCTCTCATCTCAATACAAAATTCATATAGTGCGCTCATATTGAGGGTGTTACAATGCGTTCCTAGCGGCAGAATGCTGAACTCAGTTGCCCCCTAGTCGCGGTGCGGCATCTCCCGGCCTTGAATTACAACGTAGGCAAGGAGAGTAACATAAGTGATTAGTAGAATAATCAGATGTATCATGGCGTTGTAGGAAATTCAACTTTCTTGATAAACATCTTGGGTGTTAACCAAATAGATAAACGAGTCCGTATCCATATACATGAGTTTAAGATTAACATTATTATTTGATTTTCACTCTGCCCAACATTTTAAAAATGTAAAAATCATAAAAAAGTAATGTTTTAGAAAGTCTGATTAAAAGCCCCCACTGAAATTTGAACAAGATGAAAAGTGATAAAATTCCAAATTGAGGGAACTGTGAAGGACAACTCATGGTTGGTTGGTTGGTTCCTCAGTTTAGGGGCTGCGACAACGCGGTCATGCAGGCCCGTGTACTTTGGGTGTGTGTAGAATCTGTATGATAACCGGTGTTAATTGTGATGGCTAGCTTGCCACGGTGTGTGAGTGGATAGCGTGTCGGTCTGCTAACCCCAAGATTGCAGGTTCGCTCCTGGCCGTTGTAAGTGGGTTTTTTTTTTTGAAAGGCGCCAAAAATACGACACGCATGTCATACGATGTTGGCATGTCAAAGAACCTATTTGAATTCAGAAGGCCGTGTTCATAATGGCAAAATTAATCTCGGGAGTTTTGCGCCAACACTAAGTTCCTCATTTCTCTACTAGAAAGCGCTATAGTGTTCAAGGAGCTTAGATATCTAACCTCCTTGACTTTCATAGTGATTCAAGGAACAACAAAATTCGACATGCAAGCTACCCTCTGGGTGTCAAATTACAAAGCTTGCACTCGGCTTCCGAGGCCATACGATATTATTATTATTATTGTGATGGCTGTATTAGTGTGTGTTATCTGTGATTCAAGTAGAAGGACTGCAGACGATTAATGTTGTCAAGTAGTTCCTACTTTTGCTACCAAATGCTACCGTCCACGACACCTAGCTGCAGACGTGGCTACTAAATGCCATCGCAGTCAACACGTGGCGGCGAACGCTGGAACTAATATAGCGTTATCAATTCTAACCAACAAATTTTGGCTTCACACAAGTTTAATTAGTGGAAGGTTCTTTTTCATGCCATAAATCTATGACATGGGGCTTTATTCCCCTCCGAAGGAAGGCATACTGAGGGATTTTAACGCTCTTAAAAATCTGATGACTTAGGCCGGGTTTGAACCCGCAACCTTGGGTATAGAAGCTCAGCATGCTACCAACTAAGCCACCGAAGCTGCCAAGAATAACCAATGAGAATTAAGATATGTCTCAATGTAAAGCTACGATGTACAGAACTGGAGATCGCAGGTTTGAGTCCCGCACGGGTCACACATTTATATTCTTTACTTCCCATATGAATGACTTATACAATAAACGACAAATATCTAAAAGCTTTCGTGTGTCTTAAATAAGAATCAGATGTTATTTTTTCTAGTCCAGAGCTGTTCGGGACTGTGATCGATCTCCGAGAATACCGTCACGACAGGAAGCTAAGATATCTGCGAACCATCAGCTCCTGTTCCTGGGAAACTGGACTACAGCGCTCCTTATCGCACAGATCTGCGGCACGCACACGAACTAAAGTACGCCACGTCATAAGTTGTCAATACACGGCCAACGAGAAAGACAGGCCATGGCGCGTAAACCTATTCCTTTTGTGACGTAGCCAATGTAGTGCTTGATGTTGCTTGGACGTTTAAGTCGCGAGGGATTAATAAGCAGCAGAAATGCGATATTTTATATCAATCTTCTTGAAATGGACCCAGTTTAGATGTTCCGTGTGTTTTCAAGCACGATAAATTATACTGTATAGGTTTACAAAACTACGCCAGCTATAGATAGCCTATTTACATGTTGAAGTTACTCGTAACAAAAATTCACTCGAACTAGGATTCAAGGGTTTGTTGTGTCTTTAATAGCAGCAACGAGTACAGTAAGTTGAGTTGTAGAGCCTGTGACCTTCATTGTGAGTAACTTATGTGCACATGAGCAGTGATATGAGTATAATTAGATCAAAGAAAATTGCAGTGAAAGTATTACTTAGTTATTGATGTTTCAAGGGGTGGAACAGAAATTAATACGTTTATAGAAGAGATTTGCGGAATACACTCGCCACCGACTAACGACTCATAATAATACCTTCTATGAAGACAAGTGATAAATGAATACTAGCATTTGTACAGATTCAATGTGAAGACAAGATGACTACCACTCTGGCAGTAAGACGAAGACCATAGAATATTATGTTCGTGAATATCGATTACAAAAACGTTTGATACATGTATATCGTTGAACTATAAGAGTTATACATGCATACTTTGTCTGGCACTATTCATAGCTTTTCATAACCTTCCTGAACGTTTTGAAACTGTCAAGTAATTCACATAATTAACAAGCATCCGCTAGGGAAAGATAACAAAATCCTGAAAAGTATTTCCTTGTGATCAACTACAACGATTAAAGATAAGTGATCTACTGGTTCTACTAAGAGTAATGAATAAATAAGTAAATTGTGGCTAATTATTGAACTTCATAAGATTGATCAGTGAAAGACTTGAGTTGTGATTACCATGTATGTTATGCCAGAAGCCAAGGTTGTGTTGGGTCAGTGCTTTTTACAGCGTGTTTTCTGATATGGTATTGGTTAAGTATCCTGTGATATTATCATCTTGTAGACAATGCGGTTTATTTTCCCGTCATACATAACCCTACCGGAAGTGGTGCAACAGCACTACATTGCTGACGCAAGACCAACTACAATACTCAGACCTTAATGCAGGTATCGAAAGTGTGAAAATGGCGTATGCGGAAGTCCGAGATATTGTTTGTTTACATTCGTTGCTGGGATACAGTATTAGCTTTGATTAGCTTCGTTTGATGAAAGTTGGGATAAATTATTGCTCATCTGTAATTTTTAGTGTCTTCTGTATGTCTGTTAAGTCCAGTTCGCGTTAATGTACTGCAATCGTGTGTAAATATGTGATAATACACTTATTATGGACTGGTTCAATTGTGTGATGATTGTTCAGTCGACCGATAGCATTGTGTCATTTACTGCAGATGTTGAAGTGCCTAAGACTAAAGCATTAATAGAAGTGTCTCAAGAATATACACCGCAATGATTTGCTAGTTAGTGACAATATAATGTTAGCTTAGTACAGTTCAGTAATGTTGAACTTAAGTACGTAAAGGGAAAACGCAATGAGCATCTACGGCTAGACCAAACCGTTGACGTTGAACGCTTAGCAACATGACGTATCTCCATAAATCCTTACCAGTCTGGCAGATGATCTACACTGCCTTGAATACACGCCAAATAATACAGTGAACTCTTTTATTTGTGAAGGAAGATGTTTCCCCCGTGCCAAACAGTGAACTCATTGTGTTCCGTCATTACGGTAATCATACTTTTGTGATTCTTACAGCTTGCAAGTTATTTTTTATTATGATGTGTGTAATAAAGTGTTGTGAGTAACTTGCCAATTATGTACTTATACTTGCGACATGGTGTGCCGCGATAATTCCGTAAGAGGGAGATGGTGCTTTCCAACCTATAGTACTTTACTGAATCAACAATTTCCAGCATACAGCTATTCCAAACGGTAACAGCGAATGTTTAATAGGTTAGATGGTAACATATTATCGTGTCCCTTGACTGTAGTATTCTCCATAATTATGTTCTGATATCCAAACGACGACTTCTTTGCATATTTCAATAAACTAATTCGGTGTGATGTTTTATCCGAGATTTTAGGCAATTCCGCGAGAGGTCTTAATTGAATTGTATCTCTATGGCGTTGGTTCGATTGTTTCAGGCAACTATTCTCATTCCGATTGTGTACACAAATACTCTGCATGTGCTGGGACAGCACTTCAGTAACCGGGTACTTTCTTCTCTCCTACTTCAGAATCTGTTTGATTTTATGCTAATAATATTAATCTATAATTACTGAACTTAAATACAAATCGTGATAACTCGCCAAAAAGCTTCATATTCAACCACAGAAACAGTGAGACTATTGTAGCTGCCCCTTGGGTGAAGACTAAGAAACCTATAATTCGAGGCCAGCACTGTATAGATAAATTAATCCAGGTAAGTCTAATATTGATGCATATTTCTTCGAAACCTAGTCTCGTCTTGTGATATCTTTTATGCTCTTAGGTGAGTGAAAATAATAATTTACACGAACTGTGACAACCCCGATGTCATAATCGTAGCTATTGGTAGGGCAACCATCGCCGCCATGTTTTTTCTACATTAAGGTCTGAGGATTGTAGTTGGTCTTGGCTGACGTCATGAAAGCGCACCAGGGCCAGTCTTTCTCGTTGGCCGCGTTGTCAATATCAATTGGGTGCGTGTTCCTGCATCGCTAAACGTCTTTGCGTCAACTTTCTTAGCTTGGTCATGCATCTTCTGTTCAGTTGTTGTAAAAACACAGACTGTTTGTTAAATACCTCAAGCGCTCACCCTCACGAAGTAGGCAAGCTAAATGTCTAGGAGTTGAAGCTATAGGTCTAGTCCAACCACTAGAGTCACTGATTTGTCTTACTGTGCATATTGCAAAGATATGTCCTTTTAATGTAATATCTTTGATATTACTAAATATACCGAGAACATTAAACCGGGATCATTGGACCTGGAATAATGGGTAATTCTCGAATATTAATATTTAGTTGTAGAACTTGTCCTGAGTGTAGGAGACTGTGCAGGGCCTACTTTATTCGTTTCCATGGCCGAAGTAAAACATAGAAAAGGCATGACGTCAATGTCAAGCGAATAACCATAAGGGGGAATGTCATTATGTTGGAATTCTGTTAACACTAAGCACACAGATGATGGCGTTGAGAATTGAATGCCGCCCTGATACGGAGTTCAAGACTCCTAGTTATTTCTCATTCAATACTTTGAAATAGATAAACCAACTTTAATCCTCCACCAACAGCTAATTTTCAAGTTATCTTTGAAGTCTTTGCGTCATTTGGGATCTACTGATTCCACAGCCGACTCGATCCATTACTTTGCACATAGTCTTACAACGTGTTAAGGTTGCAATTATAAAACTGAAGAAAGTTGTCTCGAAAGTGTTCTCTAGTGTATATGCAAGTTTCGAGCAAAAATTGGACATTTCCTTTTATAATGATCATGTGACGGTCAGCTTTTGGGAGCTCATGTAATGTCGGTTGGAAATGACGTACTGTTGTGTAGGCTCAAAAATGGAATTTACTGAACAAAGCAAACAGAAATAGCTAGGAGGTTTGTGGTCAAGTGCGGACGATCTGCAGACTGGATTATAGGAAGGAGGTGATGATCGAGTCGGTTGTGGTTTCAGTTATGTCGAAAGTACCTCGTAACAATGATAAGTGTTTGCTATAGATTTGTCCCGCAGCTCACAGAACAATAGCTACATATCTGCATGCCTGTCGTATAATTATCAAATAGACCGTGGGAGAGTTCATCTCCCTATTGGTTGAGTGAAAAAGTGCGCTATGTAGCCTTCCATTCCTTGCGGACAATCGACATTCTGTTGCGATAAGTGACGAGCCGACTCTGTGCAAGACCAACTACAATTCTCAGACCTTAATGCAGGTCTCGAAAGTGTGAAAGTGGCGTATGCTGAAGCCCCGGCATATTGTTTGGATACATTCGTTGCTGGGATACACTATTTAGCTTTGATTAGCTTCGTTTGATGAAAGTTGGGATAAACTGTCGCTCATCTGTAATTTTTAGTGTCTTCTGTATGTCTGTAAAGTCCAGTTCACGTTAATGTACTGCAATCGTATGTAAATATGTGATAATACGCTTAATATGGACTGGTTCGTTTGTGTGATGATTGTACAGTCAACCAATGGCATTGTGTCATTTACTGTGGATGTTGAAGTACCTAAGACTAAAGCATAATAGAAGTGTCTCAAGAACATACACCGCAATGTTTTGCTAGTTAGTGACAATATAATAATAGCTTAGTACACGTCAGTAGATTCGAACTTAAGTACGTAAAGGGAAAACGCAATGAGCATCTACGGCTAGACCAACCCGTTGACGTTATCTTGAACGCTCAGCAATATGTGCCTCCGTAAATCCTTACCAGTCTCGCAGATGTTCTACACTGCCGTGTATACACGCGAAATAATACAGTGAACTTCTGTTTGATTGGTTAAGGAAGATGTTCCCCCTGTGCCAAACAGTGACCTCATTGTGTTGCGTTATTATTCATACTTTTGTGATTCATACAGCTTGCAAGTTATTTTTTATTATGATGTGTGTAATAAAGTGTTGTACCTTGCCAATGATGTACTTATATTGCGAGATGGTGTGCCGCGATAATTCCGTAAGAGGGAGATGGTGCTTTCCAACCTATAGTACTTTACTAAATCAACTATTTCCAGCGTACAACTATTCCAAACGGTAACAGCGAATGTTTAATAGGTTAGATGGTAACATATTATCGTGTCCCTTGACTGTAGTATTCTCCATAATTATGTTCTGATATCCAAACGACGACTTCTTTGCATATTTCAATAAACTAATTCGGTGTGATGTTTTATCCGAGATGTTAGGCAATTCCGCGAGAGGTCTTAATTGAATTGTATCTCTATGGCGTTGGTTCGATTGTTTCAGGCAACTATTCTCATTCCGATTGTGTACACAAATACTCTGCATGTGCTGGGACAGCACTTCAGTAACCGGGTACTTTCTTCTCTCCTACTTCAGAATCTGTTTGATTTTATGCTAATAATATTAATCTATAATTACTGAACTTAAATACAAATCGTGATAACTCGCCAAAAAGCTTCTTATTCAACCACAGAAACAGTGAGACTATTGTAGCTGCCCCTTGGGTGAAGACCAAGAAACCTATAATTCGAGGCCAGCACTGTATAGATAAATTAATCCAGGTAAGTCTAATATTGATGCATATTTCTTCGAAACCTAGTCTCGTCTTGTGATATCTTTTATGCTCTTAGGTGAGTAAAAATAATAATTTACACGAACTGTGACAACCCCGATGTCATGATCGTAGCTATTGGTAGGGCAACCATCGCCGCCATGTTTTTTCTACATTAAGGTCTGAGTATTGTAGTTGGTCTTGCTCTGTGTAAGTAACATTAAAACTACTAGGTAAATAGCTTCGATCATCAAGGTAGTGTTCCAACAGTCCTTGCGTTAGTTCCATAACTACTTGGTCAATAGCCTCAATTTATCAAGAGATATTGTAGTGTTCCACCAGGTGCAGTGGAAAGTGTATTTTACACATAACGAGACTGGCCTCCATTTATTGTAAACTAGCTATTACCCGCGGCTTCGCCCGCAATAACATTTGGAATCCCGTTATAACATTAGTTATATAGATAGATAAGCTTCGGTCCTAGTGGAAAATAATTCTATCACCTGAAACCAAAAATGCATGGGACGAAAAAAAACATGAAGATATCATGTTGGTTTCGGACCCTAAAAGGCGTGAAAAATATAATAAAAGTATTAAAAAAACTATTTTTCGAAATTTCATTCGATTCAATTTTTATGTCATTCCTGGGACTTAGAAAATTCCGGCCAAAAAGTACAAAATCATTAATAACTCCCTAAGTATTCGTCGTATGATGAAATAGCAAGAGGCAAAAAAGATGTAATGTGTTATTGTCTACAACATAGGCGATGTATAATTTTACACTCAGACATATTACGTCCCCCTCCCCCCATAATTTCACCCCTCCCCATGGGCCCCTTATATTGGATTTATGAAAAAACGGTCAAACACCTATTTTGTTATTTTTATGCTGATTTTTTCGGCTGAGTTCCAAACTCCTCGCCTATGTCGTTTAAGAGATACACGCTCCGTTAGGAATCCTTCAACCCCCACTTTTTACCCCTTTCACCTCATAATATACACCACATCGAAAAACCCTCAGACACGTGTCTTCTTATTTTTAATGATGAGTTTATATGCCGAGTATCACATCCCCCAATGAAAGCAATCGGGAGATATTGCTATTCAATGAAATGCAGGTCTACCCCCTTAACACCCCTTTAGAACCTGAATATCCAAAAATCCTTTCTTAGTGGGCGTTTGCGGCCCTTGAGGAAGCTGGATACCAAATGATTCGTGCACTGTTGAATATACTCGTGCTCTACCAACTGTGAAATGGATTTACTAAGTTAGAAAGCTTCACGTAAGTGTACACAACAACTCATCAAAGTTTATTCGCAATCGATGAATAAATAGTATATAAACGCATACGGGATTTTATTGGAACGCTTCGCGCGTCGTCACTCATTTGATACATCTACTTGTGCGCTACCAATATTGTAAAATGGATTTACCAAGTTGAACAACTTCCCTAGCGTGTACACAACAACTCATCAAAGTTTCATCGGAATCGGATGAATGACATATGAACGCATACGGGATTTTCTTTAAACGATTCACGTGCCGTCACTCATTTGTTGAATCTACTCATGCGCTACCTATTGTAAAGTAGATTTACTAAGCCTGAAACCTTCTCTGAAGTGTACTCAATGATTCACCAAGGTTTCATCGCAATCGGATGAATGATATATGACCGCATACGGGACATTGTAGAAACGATTCGCACGCCGTCGCCCATTTGTTGAATCTACTCGTGTGCTACTTATTAAAAACTAAGCCAGAAACCTTTCCTAGAGTGTACACAACAATTCAACAAAATTTCATCGCAATCGGATAAATGGTATATGGACGCATACGGGACCTTATTGAAACGCTTCGCACGTCGTCGCTCATTTGTTGAATCTATTCGTGCGCAACCACCTGTGAAATGGATTTACTAAGTTAGAAACCTTCACGTAAGTGTACACAACATCTCACTCAAGTTTCATGGCTATCGGACGAATGGTATTTGAATGCATACCAGACCTTGTTGAAACGCTTCGCGCGTCGTCGCTCATTTGTTGAATCTACTCGTGCTTAACCTCCTGTGAAATGGATTTACTAAGTTAGAAACCTTCACGTAAGTGTACACAACATCTCACTCAAGTTTCATGGCTATCGGACGAATGGTATTTGAATGCATACCAGACCTTGTTGAAACGCTTCGCGCGTCGTCGCTCATTTGTTGAATCTACTCGTGCTTAACCTCCTGTGAAATGGATTTACTAAGTTAGAAACCTTCACGTAAGTGTACACAACATCTCATCAATGTTTCATCGCAATCGATGAATGGTATATTACTTATACGGGATTTTATTGAAACGCTTCGTGCGTCGTCGCTCATTTGTTGAATCTACTCGTGCGCACCTATTGTAAAATGAATTTACTAAGCCAGAAGCCTTCCCTGGAGTGTACACAACATCTCCCTCAAGTTTCATCTCTATCGGACGAATGGTATTTGAACGCATACGGGATCTTTTTGAAACGCTTCGCGCGTCGTCGCTCATTTGTTGGGTCTAGTCGTGCGCTATCTATTGTAAAATGGATTTACTAAGCCAAACACCTTCCCTGGAGTGCACTCAACATCTCACCCAAGTTTCGTCGCAATCGGATGAATGGTATATGAACGCATACGCGACTTTGAATCGCTCTAACGTGGAGAGACAAACAGTAGAATTCGACATCACTGCTACCTTTGGTATAAAACACAACTTTCCGCCACGGGCAGAGTGTATGTTATGGCGGTAGTTGCACAGGTTGCGACCAGGTGGCTCTACGTGCAGAGGCCAACAGTCCAAAAGCATCACTTCTCACTAAAGCTAGCAGTTTCAATGACGACTGTTTATGACTGTATATTATGGTTCTGAAATTGTGTGTAAATTGTGGTTCTAAAATTCTAAAATTCTACCTACCTGGTCAAATTGTGAATCTGAACCATACATGGACCCACCCAAACATACATACAAAATTTCATCAAAATCGGATCAGTCGTTTAGGAGGAGTTCAGTCACATACACACGTGTCGAAGAATTATATATATATATAAAGAAGATAAGCATCGGTCCTAGTGGTAAATAATTCTATCACCTGAAACCAAAAATGCATGGGACGAAAAAAAAACCATCAAAATATCATGTTGCTTTCGGTCCCTAAAAGACGTGAAAATAAAAGTATTAAAAAAACTATTTTTTGAAATTTCATTCGAATCAATTTTTATGTCATTCCTGGGACTTAGAAAATTCCGGCAAAAAAGTACAAAATCATTAATAACTCCCTAAGTATTCGTCGTATGATGAAATAGCAAGAGACAAAAAAGATGTAATGTGTTATTGTCTACAACATAGGCAATGTATAATTTTACAGTCAGACATATTACGTTTCCCCCCTCCCACATAATTTCAGCCCTCCCCATGGGCCCCTTAAATTGGATTTATGAAAAGACGGTCAAACACCCGTTTAGTTATTTTTTATGCTGATTTATTTCGGCTGAGTTCCAAACTCCTCGCCTATGTCGTTTAAAAGACACACGCTCCGTTAAGAATCCTTCAACCCCCACTTTTCACCCCTTTCACCTCATAATATACACGGCATCGAAAAATCCTCAGACACGTGTCTTCTTATTTTTAATGATGAGTTTATATGCCGAGTATCACATCCCCCAATGACACCAATCGGGAGATATTGCTATTCAGTGAAATGCAGGTCTACCCCCTTAACACCCCTTTAGAACCTGAATATCCAAAAATCCTTTCTTAGCGGGCGTTTACGGCCCTTGAGGAAGCTGGATACCAAATTTCATTCCAATCCGTTCGGTGGTTTCTGAGATTTCGTGATGAATGAATGAGTGAGTCAGTCAGTGAGTGGTATTTGAGCTTTATATAGTAGATAGCAATTCAAATAGTAAATGAACACATGTGAAATAATATGCATAGCAATTACACAAACAAGTGGGTTTGAATCCCACCGTTGGTCGTTCTTGCTTATTTTAAGGGCTACGACATCGTGATCATATTAACCCGCATGTTTTTGGATGTCTGTGAAAATTGTGTGATAACATGTGTTATTGTAATGGCTGTACAAGTGTGTGTATTTGTAAATTGGGGATAGGATTGGGAAGGAGGTGGCCGTGGCCTTAAGTTAGAAACCATCCCAGCATTTTCCTGGAGTACAAGTGAGAAAACCACTTTCAGGATGACCGAGGAGGGATTCTCAGTTTTGCCTCACATGCCGAGTTCACCCCATTCCATACCTCACACCAGAGTGAAAATTTCTTGACAGAACCGGGAATCGAACCCGGACCTCCAAGGTGACAGCCAAGAATGCTAGCCACTACACCACGAGGAGACTTCTGTTACTTAGGAAGCAAAATAACCAGTGATGGACGAAGCAAATAGGATATAAAAAGCAGGTTGGCTCAGGCAAGGAAAGCATTTCTACAGAAAAGGAATCTGTTGACATCGAATATAGATTTAGGTATTTTTGAAAGCCTTTGTCTGGAGCGTGGCGCTCTATGGAAGTGAAATTTGGACTATTGGTGCAGCAGAAAAGAGGAGAATTGAAATGTGGTGTTACAGGAGAATGAGAAGATCAGATGGGTAGATAGGGTTACAAACGAAGAGGTATTAAGACGAGTGGGAGAGGAGAGATGTTTCTGGCGAATGCTAATGAAGAGAAGAGATAGGTTGGTTTGACACATACTAAGACACGCAGGAATAGCAAGCTTAGTTATGGAAGGAAGGGTCGAGGACAAAAACTGTAGGGGTAGGCCAAGGTTAGAATATGTTAAACAGATTGCCTCGGATGTAGGGTGTGGTAGCTATGTAGAGATGAAACGATTAGCTCACGACAGGGAGAAATGGATAGCTTCATCAAACCAGTCAAACGACTGAAGACTCAAACACACACACACCACGAGGTGGTCGTTGGAATGGTTTTCCGTGGCTTCTTATGTTCAACTCCAGTCAAATGCTGGGACGGTACCTTGCCCTCATGAGGTTGGCATCAGGAAGGCCATCCGACCGTAAAACCATCCGCTACATAGAAACCCATCTCATCTCATCCCTGGCCTCGTAGAATGAGACAATGAATATCACATTAATTATAGAGGCTCGGACCATCTTGATCATCCCCGTGCACTATGTTGTTTGTTGAAACCGACTGATAACCCGTGTTTGTGTGGTGAATGTAATAGTGTGTGTAGCTGTAACTATTCCGATATTTGCATGGAAGGAGTTGATAAAACCCGACGGGTAGCCACACACAGGATGGCCGCTGTCAGCATCGAACCCTTGATATCTGGACTTTAAGTTCCCCCTTGTAGTCGTTGAGCAGGACGTGACGTAAAGCGTACGGCTACGGAGTTGGTAACTTGTACGACCATGGTTGGGAACTACAATCCGGCAACACTGGGGACTGATATCCAACTTGCCACATTTCAGTATTGTTGAGGTAATCTCGGATATCAGCCCATAAAGTTACCTGGTTATGGCACGGCATTTCGGCTCGTTCAAATGTTGCCATGTTTACTGATGAGAAGCGTCAAGAATTCTCAAAACAACGTTGGAAAGGAAGCTAAGTCAAACAGTGACACGGGCGCAACACTAGGAAAGCAATTCCGCATCGCTTACAGGTCAGGGGTTCAAGTCCCGGCATCATGACTCTCATCATGAATGTAAACAGAAATAAACAGTGTAATGTGGGCAAATAGCCTACTATTAAATATTTGTATATTTATCGGCGGCGTCACTAACTTGAGTTTCCCTGGAACTGAAACCCACAATATCCCAGACTTTGAACATTGTCATCTTGTGCAAGTACAGGTTTGGTGTCTCTGTGGTTGTTTTGTTTGAACCAATCAAATCACAGTAATTAGCCGCCACTCACTGGGAGTAACGAGCAGCCTTAACGCCTCTAAATTGTATGCTTAAGTAAAAAGTAGGCGTGGCTCAGCGGTAACGTTCTCGCCTGCTGTTCCCAACGTTGAAGGATCGAATCCTGGCGCTGTCAGTTGGCATTTTGGGGTGCGGAAATGCGAAGGAGCCGAGTCAGTCGATTAACTGGCAAGTTAAAGATCCCCTTCGGGACTAAATTCCGGCGTCTCTAAAAGCCGCAGTTGTTAAAAGAGACGTAAAACCAATAACATAATATTAACAAGAAGTTCTGTGACAGACTAAAGAGCCTACTTTTCTTAAAATTTAAGATTCATGCCAATGATTAGTCTATATGGATCTATCTAGAATAATGACGAAATTAAGTTGGTAATATCGAAATTATCTAATTTAGTTCCAAATATACCTTGTATAATGTAGCCTAATATACCACTACAGTTGGCAGCCCTGGTGACTGAATATATTCTTAGTTCCGTCTCTTAAGATTCAAAATAAAAAATTTGGTTGCAGTCCAACGGACGTTACATGCAGTTAGACATTGGATCTATCAGCACGCGTAAAAGCATGTTGGCAACAATGACATGCGTGTGCTGCTCAGAAATAATCTGAAATATTATGATAGCCTATATTGATGTGCCAATTTTGGATGAAATCCATTTGTTAGTATAGAAGTTACGTGTATTTAAAAATTGGTCCTATCAGCAGGCTTAGAATCATGTTGGTAGAACTGACGTATATAAGTTACTCCAAATTAATGTAAAATGTCAGGTACTATACGTGTGCATATTTTAAAGCTGTTGGCTTGCATACTTTCTGATATAGCCTATTGGTATTTGGATTTAAAAAAAATAGAGAGAGCAATTATTAATAGTTGGCAGCCCTGGTGGTTCTTAAGAATACGCTAGTAATATATGTTTATGTACACATATAACATACAAAATTTGGTTGAAATGCAATTGATAGTGTAGATGTTATAGGCATTTAAAAATTGGACCTATCAGAAGGCTTAAAATTATTTTGGCAACACTGTCATGTATGGCCTCCTGGAAATTAAACTGAAATAGTGTTATCTACATGTGTGCCAATTTTGGAATAGCTCCCATGGATACCTTCAAAGATATCCAACATGGAGCTCAAATTTCTAGTGCGTTTTTTCAGCAGTTGGTAGCACTTACATCATTTTCAAATATGGACGTGAGATATTCTGGTATACATCTTTACTCATACCAAATTTGGTTTCGATTTCTGCAGCCGTTCAGGAGTTGATAGGGGGGGAACACACACACAGCCAGACAGACAGACAGACAGACACACATTTTCCCGGATCGATCTCATAAGTCTACTTTTTCCTCATTTTTGCAAAATGTGAAAAGTAGGCTAAAAAGTGGGCGTACCCAAATGTTCCACTCGTGGTTGTAAGAATATGCTTCTTTCTACAAAGTATGTACCGGTATTGCAGTTCTCAGCTCACCGCGCAAAACAATAGTCACCCCCCCCATTGAAAGAGCACGCTGGCATATGACCATGGGAGTGAAGCAGTGTACCAAACTTGAATCTGCGCGTCTTCAATGGATCAAACGACACATTACGGTATATAACGGTAATGTGAACCGACCACTCGCGATTCTGTCTTTTTTCAAATGATGTAAGGCGTCGAGTTCACCGACGCACAGTGGGTCAAAATCCAAATCTAGGGGGACAAAATTATTTTTACGTTTTAATCATTAATTTAGAGCAGCAGTTTGCCTTTTTGCCCCTCCCGTCCCCTTTATACATATTTAACAGAAAGAGTACCCCCTAAGAAGTAAACTTTTAAAACGTTTAATACATTACGGGCAATATGTACTTAACTTACTAAAACCATTAATAATAAAAAAATAACACAACTATTTATAACTTATTTTTTTGAATGCAGTATAACTAATATTTTTAATTTATTATTTGTTTGCTGTTAGTATGCATTTTATTCCAATAAATGCTAAATATAATTTTCATTTTACTTTTATTTACTTGTAAAAATCATTTAGCTGAGGAAAACGTATAATAAAATTACAGTACCGTACATAAGATTATTTAATTTTGATTTTATTGAAAACCAATTTATTCTAGCGATTTGTTTGGCAAAAATAGACAAATCAAGACAATAGCAGTGCAGCGGTGAAAGTGACTGGGGTTGGGATAGGTTAGGTTGTCGAGGGTGAGCATTGACCTTTACATGCGTGAATAAGACGGCACTGCGCTCTGGTACATTATTATGACTGACACGTACCATGGGAACATGGCGCCCGCCATTACCAATTATTTTGGACGTACACCCAACCGGTTCATTGCGTACGACCAAGGAATACGCGTACCCCAGGTTGGGAACCGCTGATTTAGAGTGAAAGCAACGTATATAATTCGTTTACTTCATAATAAAAAGTCCTCTCGGCACGCCGGAAGGCGGAGGTAGATTTCATCGGGCAAACTTGGGGATAGGCGAAAATAGGCAGAATATGCACGTTTTCGTAGAAGGATCAGACCTCATTTATCGCGAGAAAGTATTTTATAATTGGAGCTTAATTAACTTTGTTTTTCGTCATTTTATGCATATTTGAAACATTTCATTGTCTTATGGGGACCGTAACCTTCTTGTCATTTGGGGTACATTTTTATACTTGTGGTCACACTGTCCTTATGCAAGGTTTCGACACTGATGAGTAACTATGTAACGGTCTGTTACTTCTTCACGCAAAATTATATCTCCCACAGAGATTTTGGTTGGTTCCTCAGTTTAGGGACAGCGACAACGCGGTCATGTAACCCCGTGTACTTTGGGTGAGTGTAGAATCTGTCTGATAAACAGTGTGAATTGTGATGGCTTGTAATTCAGGTAAGGACAGCAGGCGGTCAATTTCAAGCAGTAGTTCCTGGTGCTGCTACCAGATACTACCGTCAACGACACCTAGCTGTGAACTTGGCCACGAGATGCCACCGCAACCAGCAACTTGCAACGAACGTTGGATCTTCCCCTCCAAAGGAAAGCATACTGAGGGATTTTTAGCGCTCTTAGAAAATCCGACGACTTTGGCCGGCTTTGAACCCGCGAAATTGGGGGTAGAAGTTCAGCATACTACCAGTTACGTCACCGAGGCCGCTTCTCACTTAGATAGAAAACTGAATGTGATCGCGTGCAAGTGCGTTGTCATGGCAACGTCTGATGTCTCATCCCTCGTCAATTTAGTAGTGTTGTCATGGCAACCTCTGATAGCTCTTCGCATTTTCTTATAATTCCGAAATAATTTTTCTCGTCCCTTGGCGTAATGGTGGGTCATATCAAAAATTATTTCAGACAAAAGTTTTAGGTAATTATTAGGGGAATATTGCCCATTTTATACGGTTTTGATATTGTGCCTATTAAGAGAGATATGATCAATGTTTCCCGAAAACCCCACTTTTTCCCACCCCTTTGGTCAATGGTTCGTGCTATCAAAAAACTCTTCAAACATAAATTTTTGGGCCTTATTCGACACATAGTATGAACTTTGAATGGATTCGATATTTCAAATATTAAGAGAGTTATAGCGAAATTTCACTTTTTCGAAAAAAGACCCCCATTTTCACCCCTGTCGACTGATTGTGCCCATTAACGAACTCGACCGAGATTTTATAGGGATACATATTATGTAAAAAATTCAAATTGATTGGTGCTAAATTGCGGTAGTTATCGTGTCCACAAGAAAGTGATATATGTATATATACATAAATTATATATACACTTTTTAACTGACGGTGGTTTTGGGGTCTAGGGGATGTGAAACGTGAAGATGTCGAAATTTTCCGGAAGTCGAAACATGGTACCCATTGCAATAGTTAGCTTTCTAATGAAATCTACCTAAAACCAGTTAAGACTTTTTTAAGCTACGTCTACACATGCAAGAAATTGTCTATGACTAAAAGTTGGATAGAGAATTCAGTTATCTCTTCAGAACAATTTTCTAGCCCTAATTTACTTTTAACAAAGTCACAAAGTTCCACTTTTGACATAATCGTCGAACCCAGTGCTTCAAACAGTTGAAAACCTGTGAGAACTGGTAGCGCGGCATCTTCTAAAACGTAAAATAACTAAGTAAGTTGCAAAAAGATGCAAAAAATCTTATAACAGGCGTAAACTACAAGACTTTATCTACATTTTAACATTAAGTAGAAAGTGACGCCGAGTGACGCAACATACTAAAAATCTTAGTGAAAATATAATTTTAAAAATAATAGTTAAATATTATATAATGCAAATATAGCTAAAATTACGTAATAATTACGCCCATTAATAACTGAAACACGTTACAAAGATTAAACCTTCAGCTGCATGTTCCATCTTAAAGCATCACACTAACCACAAAGACAACCAAACCACAGCCACTTACATTCACCCTCCAATTCAGACTGCTCGAACAGTGGTGACAGATTTACACTAAGATGCGTTTATATCCCAGAATAGTGAGCGGCAATTATATGAGAGTGCTGTAGAAGTAATACATTTTGATTTTTTTAATTATGAAAATAAATAATTTTGTCCTCCTAGATTTGGATCTTGACCCACTGTGCGACGGCTCATTGAGGCGTTTAACCCGCAGTGTGTGTAGTTCTGTGATGTTTACTTGGGCCCACTCATTCAGGCGACTCTGAACATGAACAGGATGTCTCAGGGACCAACATCTTCATGGTGCGTATACTCAAGACACTTCCGCTTTCCAAGATGACAACAGCCGATTTCACAGTGCTACACGCATACGTGACTCGTTTCATGAATACACACATATCCTGTTACATCTCGACTGGCCCCCTAAATCACCCAATCTTAATCTCATGAAAATGTGTCGGACTATTAGGAACAGCGGATGATACACAGAAATCAAAATCCCCACAATTTGTTGTCTTTACAAGATCTAGTCATCAGTGAGTGACTTCAACTAGACATGGTCTAGCTCTAGTAACTTGTGGACTGCCTTCCTCGCCAAATGCAAGTCTAGAGGTAGTGTTACTAAGTATTAGAACGAAGTCTGAAGGGGGTGATAATTTTTATCTGATAAGTTTATTAGTCAAGATAAATGCTATATTGAATGTCTCTAGTATGATAGAACATACGATATGTCTCGGAAGTAGCCATGTTTTAAGTACGGAAGGGTCGTGGCCATGACTTCAAACTATTGCTGTGGGAACTAATGGCGAGGGCAGATAGACGTACCTTGTTTGAGCTGCATTGTACATTCAGGCCTGTGCAAGCAAAGATTCTACAATTTATAACTAGATTGTATCAGTCAATAAAATCGCGACAGCGGACTACGTCTTTGAAACTGGTGAAAATAGCACGGCACTCTACCCCATAGCCCGTAGTTTAGGATCTAGGATACATATAGTGAATGCTGTAAAATCTTTGACATTGTATGCTGCCAGTTTTAACAGGTAGTTCCGTGAAGAACTATACAGCCTATTTTCATATATCCTAATTACCGCTATCAACATACAAAATTTCAGTTTGAGTTTGATTGCTGTAATAGATTCGATTCGTAGATATTGAGAACCGTCCAATTATTTCGGATGGTCGCCATCTTGGATTTGTATATATGTAGGTCTTACAGTTGTGTACTATTACATGAAGATTATTGTGTAGATGTAGTATTCAAACTTCAATCGCATGATTATGACACAAGAAATGAAAATCAGATTTTAAAATTTCGTAGTCTACAGCTGCCATCTTGTGGTTATGAAAACAATTGAAATAAATTAGATGTCAGTGGATTAAAATTTGTGTAAGCACTTTACCATGCCAAATTTTGGTGCGCTCGGTTGGATAAATCGAGAGAAACGTCCATTAAAATATTTATATTTCGCGTCGCCGCCATGTTGAATTCGTGCTCACCAGGTTATTGGAACTTCTATAGGTAAACTTATATCTATAGCCTCTATCAACAAACAAAATTTCAGTTTGATTGCTATCACATAGCAATAGAGTAGATATTGAGAACCGTCTAAATATTTCGGTCGGTCGCCATTTTGGATTTTTATATATGTAGGCCATAAAGTTATGTACTACTATATGACGATTTTTGCGTAGGTTCATTATTCAAACGTTCACTTCGATCGCATGATTCATACACGAGAAATAAAAACTTAATTTTAAAATTGCGCACAGCCGCCATATTGAGGTTATGTGAACAATTGAACTAAATTAGATGCCAGTGCATTACAATGTATATAAACATTTTCTGTACCATATTTCACTGCGCTCAGATGGTTAAATCGCGAGAAAAGTCTATTAAAATGTTTCATCTTCGCCTGGCCGCCATGTTCGTTTTGTAGTTAACAGGTTTTTGAAAGTCCCATAGATGAACTTTTAGTAGTGCTCTTCATCACCGTAAAAAAAATTCAGGGTGATATCAGTAATAGTTTCGGAGATATGGAAGGCCGGTGAAATATTTCGCACAGCTGCCATGTTGGATTGGTGAGACGTAATAAAATTTGAAGGCCATGGTCGGGGTCGACCAAGATAGTACTATGACCGTACCGAGTTCCATTGAAATCACTCCAGCCGTTTAGAAGTTATTAGGGGATGGGGGTGACACACACCCACATACACAAACACACACATACACACACACGGACTAAAGGTGATCTCATAAGCCTTTTATTTTTGTTGTGTTTTTTTTTCTTTTTCATAAAATGAAAATAGACTAAAATAGCAGTAGTCTCCAGTCCTTGATAGAGACAAAGGCAAGTTATTGTAGGTTATAAGGTCTTTGCTTGCAAGGAATATCTGAACGAAATGGCATAGATTCTGTTTGACTATATTATTCCTGTTGAGGGCGCCATGGATTGGGTCCAGCCAAGACGTCAAGTGTACCTCTAGTAGCAAGACATGTCACGTGGGCTTTAAGGCGGAAGATCGTCCAAACTCGCGGCGATAAACAATATCGAATGACACACTTTCTCTCGCACACAATTCGGCTAATTCCCTCCCACTGCGACATTTGGCGATACTTACGACTAGGTGATCTGGAATATTACCACGTCACCACCACGAGTTATGGACCCAAATAAGCACGTCCTTTCCTTAACCTTTTACGAGTCACTAATTTATGACTGCAGTTCTGAATGTTTGTGAAGGCCGTCCCGCGCTAAGAGATTGTTGTTTTCCTAAAATGTATCTGTCTCCATTCTGACTCAATGTATGGATACAATCAATACCGGACACTCCTCGATAAAATAGGTGACATCCATTTTGATTTCTACGATAGGTAAGCAATGGTTAAGGAATCTTTCAGCTGGTGGTGTACAACGAAACTCCTTTGTTTAATAGCAAGCAATAAAACTACATACAGTAAAAAATCCCCAATCACGTGTGGACAAAACGTAGTTTGTCGTTTAGCCTTGCATTGCTGAAGCTATAATTCATACTGCTACGACCACATGAGAAAAACTTGTTTTCGAAAATTAACAACAACTTAGGAACGTCAGATCGGATTAAAGCTGTATATACACACAAAAAAAAGTCAACCCCTGGCACTATACAGCCCATGACGGGCTAAGGCCGACCAAGCGACCGCTGCCCAGCCATTTGGCCTGCAGATATTGGGGTGACGCGTTATCAGCGCGTCGGGTCCCCTCGGCCATTAATCTTGGTATTCGTGATCGGGGCACTGTCTCACTGTCAGACAGCTACTCAATTGTCCTCACGAGGCTGAGTGCACCCCGTTCCAACCCTTACGTCAGTTTTAAAATCCCTGACGGAGCCGGGGATCGAACCCGGGGCCTCCGGGTGAGAGGCAGGCGCGCTACCCCAATACCACGGGGCCGGCAACTGTATATACACGTTAACAATAAATTCCTTTAAGACGTATTAATGTTTCATTACGATCATACCAATACTTTTAATGTAATAATCTTTCCAAGTGGGCGCTCCGTGAAACTTGGTAAAAAAAACGGCACTTTTTTTGTTTAATAGCATAAAATAGCATAGAATAAAATAAGGAAACTTTTGGTGTATCTTGTTTTTATGTAAGACTGCGGGTTATGTTCTTATTGTCATCTGAACTCGAGTATCTATACTTTTTTCCCCGACGGTAGAATCCACACATTTTTGTAAGCACCGCTAGGTCAGTTGTAAGACTGGTCAGTCACATTGGGCCCTTCCAGCTTGTCGCCTATAATCACTCAATACAGAGTCGGAACACGTACGAAGTTATTCAGAGTTAGTTATTGTTGTTTGATTGGCTGGATCCAATTCTTGGCCTCCTCAATAGATTTACCCAATTCAAGGTTGAATCTTGCCAACCAGAACCAATATATTTTATTCATACAGTAGTCCATAGACAGTTTACTAAACCACATCTATGAATGTTCAGTGTAACTCAGATAGTGATTATCTGTTGAGGAGGCCATGATCCTGGTCCACGTGTCGCAACACTATTTATAGAGACTTTTGACAAGGCCATGATGTGAGTTATACAAGTACTAAAGCCACTAGCCTATATTAGACAGACACACATCTTTGAGCTGTGTCGCGGACACAGTGTGATTATGTGGACGACAATTCAATTCCTTTCCAAGGGACTTTCGTCCTGTTATACACTGACATGACTCGTAGTGCCACTGCTGCAGGCGACGTGAGTTATCCGAGCTCGAATGGGTCCGTTACTCTTTAAAATAATAATATTGGTCATTTTCTTACAAAATCATTAGAAAAACAAAATAATTTTCCGTCAGATTAACGTGCTTAAGCAAGGAAGGGAGATCAATTCGAGAACGACATTTAATTTTAGTCAAGACAATTATTATTATTATTATTATTATTATTATTTATTTATTTTACACGTTACAGGCCTATTAGACCACGCGAAGCAATCATGACTTTCTGTTCTTCCTGTCTTTCCAGTACTCTTTCATTCGTGCACTAAAGGCCCTCTTCCTTTCTTCGGTCCACTTTGGTCTTTGGGCTGTAGGTGCAGCTCTCTCTGATAACACTTCCCACTTGTATACTTTGTGTCTAAATACGCTTTTGTCTATGATGTCTTCTGCTATTATTATTATTATTATTATTATTATTATTATTATTATCTTTAATTTTTCATAATTGGCCTATGGTACAAATCAGTTTACAATATACGGATTTGGAATCAAGTATCCTGTAAACTTATCACTAAGATAAAAATAACCTGACAATATGGCACGTATCCAGCAGCACTGCCTTCTGTATTCTGGCAATCAGGTGTTTCATTTGCAGTTCCTCCAAAGCCATTGCCAACGTCTTTGGAACAACTCCCGTGGAAGAGATCACCACTGGCGAAATTCTCGTGAATTTTAGGCCCCATAGTTTTCGTACTTCTTCCGCCAACGGTGCGTACTTGTTTGTCTTTTTAGCTTGGGTAGTTTGCATATTTTGGCTAAGTGGGACAGCAACGTCTAACAAGTAGGCCTTTTGCTTTCTTTTATTGAGATAGACAATATCAGGTCGATTGGCCAAGATTTTCTGGTCGGTTAAAATAGGTCTATCCCAATACATCTTATAATTCTCATTTTCAAGCACGTTGGCAGGCTGGTAATTGTAGTACACCATGCTCGTATCCAGAAGTCCAGATTTTATAGCTAGCTCTTGATGTAAGATCTTAGCAACATCATTGTGCCTCTTGATATACTCTATATCAGCCAGCGTAGAGCAGCCACCGATGATATGATCGATGGTTTGCAGCGCCGAGGTGCATCTACGACATCGATCATCTGCTACATTCTCTAGGAAGTGCTTTCTGTAATTTTTTGTTGCAATGACACGATCCTGTATCGCAATTACAAAGCCCTCAGATTCACTGAAGAGCGAACCATGCTTCAACCATAAGTTATTATTATTAGTTATTATTATTATTACAGTCGATTCTCGATATCTCGAATCGTTCGGGGACGTCAAAATAAATTCGACTTATAGAGATGGCCTACGTAGGAAAAACGTTACATTTGTGATATAGCCTACTGGACGAAAATACAGTGGGGCTGTCTGAAACTAAACTGAAATTGGCGGTTAGAAGAGAAAGCGACAACAATTGAAATAAATTGCGGATATTTCAACTGAACAATACACAACTTCCAGTTTTGAAGCGATGCTAATCTTGTATCAGCCAAAATATGGCGGATACTCCGCGCTGAACATAACCTACATTTTTGCCTTATGAAAGAAGTAGGCTAAAAGATAAACTACAGTAGCCTGCATAAAGAATACTGAAATGGAATTATCTAATAACAAAGAGCAATAAAATTCGATTTAAAGTACTGAACTTAACTAAATTAACGAAAACCGATAAGTTTAACGCGGAGACTATCAACGCCTCCAGCGACTTGGGCAGATATGAGAATCTATCGAGATCTTAGTTCATTGTGAGAGTTGCACTCAATTGGCAGACAATTCGAGTTAGAACCTTCGAATGAGACAAGTTACAGAGTAAAAGTAAGTAAATGTTCGAGATAAAGATAGTGATATAATTTAAGCTTCGAGATATCGAAAAATTCGACTTAAAGAGAACAATATAGGCTACATGTAAATTATAGGAATTCTGTTCGGGAAATAATAATTACAACGAGTTATCCAGTAATCGAGGTTCGATATATCGTGCTTCGACTGTAAATTATTATTATTATTATTATTCTCTAATTAGAGAACAATGGTGGTGAGAAACTACAGGTTTCCTAGTTGGCATTCATTAACGCTCGCACCAAACCGACCGATGGTTGTTGTTTGAATTCTTTGGATTCCGTTCCGAAGTGGAGTTTGCGGCGTCCTGTTGTTTATGCTTTCACTCAAAACACATTTCATACGTTACAAGAACTGTCTGCGTTATTGCTATATCACTTACTTGTAGTGTGAATACACTGAAGAAAATGGAAATTGCAATACCATGAAGGCATTGGTCGTTTGTGTTGATTTTCAAGATATGGAACGATGCCATGTAGGTATGTAAACGATCAAAGTTTCAGACCCATTGGATTGTTGCTACAGGTCTCCCCACGTGATTGGTCGCGGAGGAATCAACTCCAGTATACGGACTCTGGTGTAGCGTAGTTGACTTGCAGTCTGTGCAGTGAATTGTTCCCCGTCAAACATGCCTCGACGACAGAGAAGAGCACGCTATCAACAACTGTCGCCGTTTGAGAGGGCTCGGATAATTGGACTGTGTGAGGCTGCATTATCGCTAAGGACTGTCGCCAGGACAGGCATCTACGGTACAACGTGTATGGTGGTCAAATGAAGGTACCCACACTCGTAGACCTGGCACAGGCCCAGCGCGACAGACAACTGTGAGATAGGATCGCCGCATCATTCGGATGGCCCGGATGGAACCACATGCAACAGCAGCGCAAATTCGAGCAGCTGTGGCACCCCACGTTACACAACAAACAGTTGGTAATCGCCTGCGTGCAGCTGGCTTACGATCCCGTGTTCCATTGACCCCACAACAGCGACCTGTAAGGCTGGCCTGGATTTCGAGAACGATCGACGTGGGTCGACGAATGGCATAGGGTCGTCTTTAGTGATGAATCGAGAGGCACACAGGGCCAACACCAAGCTTTATGGTCTGGGGAGCTCTTGGCTTTAATGTGAAATCACAATTAGTGCTTGTTGAGGGCACTATGACTGCTCAACAGTACGTTGATAGGGTACTCAATCCAGTGGTTCTCCCTATGATGGCGAACATTGCTAATGGGATGTTTCAGCAGGACAATGCCCGGGTTCACACTGCACGCATCTCCAGAGAAGCTCTCCACGACATCACAACCTTAGAATGGTCCGCCAGATCCCTGGACCTCAGTCCTATTGAGCATGTGTGGGACATGATGGGTCGACAACTGGCCAACCATCCTCAGCCACCCAAAACTCTGGAACAACTGACCCGTGCAGTGCAGCAAGCATGGGCCACAATTTCTCAGAAAGTGATCCAGGGCCTTATTGATTCCATGCCTCGCCGAATTCATCAATGTATTGCAGCTCGTGGTGGACACATCCTGTATTGATTGTTGTCCATACTTGCGGTCAGAGGGACCTGAAAGTGTAATCATCGAATCACAACCGAACACTCGTCCTGCATGTTCAATTGCAGCAATGTAGCACCACTCCTTCTGGGTGTTGCAATTTCCATTTTCTTCAGTGTAATACGAATGTTTACAACTGTTGGTGAGCATCATCACTCTCTCTCTCTTCCTTGTGTTTGAATAAAAATAAAGTTTGCAATTCAATATATGTGTTCCCCTTTCTCCTTTCGATTCTATTTCAATGAAATTGTTGCTTAGCCATGGGCAGCAGTGAGAAGGGTCTGGCGGGTGGACAATCGTGGTGCATAAGTGAGGTTATGGAAGTTTCAAAATGAAAGCAGTGGGCATATTGATAATGATATATGAGCTGTGTACACAGGAATAGATCAATATTTAACTGATATAAGAATAAATTAAGATGCTAGAGCTGTGAGAGAACTAATTTTAGCAAACGTGTTACCAACATTGAAGTAGTTGATTGTCATGTTTCTTTTTAAAACCACCAAGTATATGCAAAGTATTTCATTGGAATCGCATATACTTCTTTCTTTCTTAGTAGTTTTTCTCTCCAGGGTTGGCTTTTCCCTCGGGCTCAGCGAGGGATCCCACTTTTACCGCCTCCAGGGCAGAGTCCTAGAGCTTGAAACTTCGGGTCGGGGGATACAACTGGGGAGGTGGGACTAGCGCATCGCCCAGGTGGCCTCGCCTGCAAAGCGAACAGGGACCTTGTGAGGGAGGGGAAGATTGGGAGGGATAGACAAGAAAGAGAGAAGGAGGTGGCCTTACGTCAGGTACCATCCCGGCATCCCGGCCTGGAGATGAAGTGGGAAACCACGGAAACCCACTTCGAGGATGGCTGATGTGGGAATTGAATCCCCTCTACTCATTTGGACCACCCGAGGCTGAGTAGACCTCGTTCCAGTCCTCATACCACTTTCCAGATTTCGTGACAGAGCCGGGAATCGAACCCGGATCTCCGGGGTGGCAGCTAAGCACACTGACCATTACACCACGGAGGCGACTATCACATATACACACATCCAAAAAAGTTTTGCATATTGATGGCCAAGAGTCGCAGTAGTCTCAAACCCATTAGTCGTGTACACCCGCCTGTGTCAATGAGGATAGATCTGTGCGAGTGTGAACGTATGCACGACCAATACATCCGGGACCGATACCAACAGGCAGTAGGTGGTCGCCGAGCCCCTCTTGTGTACATCCCAGGGCGTATGACAGGGACACTTGTAGTGAAAGGCTATGCTGACAATTTCGGCCCAAATTTCACTTTCGTGGACGATAACGCTCGCCCGCACTGAGCAATGCTTTCTTCAGGAGAACTATATTAAGAAATGGAATGGCCTACCTATTCTCCCGATCTCAATAGTGTAGAGCAGACGTGGACCCTGCTTAATAAATAAGTTCCTCCCCTCTGTGCTCCATGGCAATATGATGTGTGTAGATTACATATTACTATAATTTACATTTCTGCGAGCAATACCGTTGGTTTACGAGCAATATAGTACACATTCATATGGAATTTCTCTCGTTGTGTTGGCAGAACTGCCAGAACGCAACATAGCCTGCGGCGGCCTTATTTCTAGGCACGTTTATAACCAAGAGTGACGTACCGTATGTATTATTCCATGATCCTTGTTTAAGATTTGATCGGGCGTCAAGTTATTTGGAGCAGAGGACTGATGTTGTAGGGAACTGTGATTTCAATCGGGAGACGAATGAGTCTAAATGTTCCTCGTTGGGAGCGGAATGTGGGTGACAGACGAGCATCGCGGGCCCCTGGTGACAGCCCGCCTAATTACAGTGCCTTTGTTGCCACATTCTCCATCGCTAGGGTTGCCAACCTTCTCGGGATCGGGTCTCGTCTCTCAGACTTATTCATTTATTGTTGTTTGAGTCTTCAGTCTTTCGACTTGTTTGATGCAGCTTTCCAAGCCCTCGTATTGAGCTAATCGTTTCATCTCTACATAGCTACCACACCCTACATCCGAGGCAATCTGTTTAACATATTCTAACCTTGGTCTACCCCTACAGTTCTTGTCCTCGACCCTTCCTTCCATCACTAAGCTTGCTATTCCTGGGTGTCTAAGTATGTGTCCTACCAACCTATCTCTTCTCTTCATTAGCAGTCGCCAGAAACATCTCTCCTCTCCCACTCTTCTTAATACCTCTTCCTTTGTAACCCTATCTACCTATCCCATCTTCATCATTCTCCTGTAACACCACATTTCAAACACTTCAATTCTCATCTTGCCTGCTGCTCCAATAAAGCGCCACGCTAAATCTATATTCGATGTCAACAGATTCCTTTTCTGTAGAAATGCTTTCCTTGCCTCTGCTAACCTACTCTTTATATCCTCTTTGCTTCGTCCATCACTGGTTATTTTGCTTCCTAAGAAACAGAAATCTCCTACTTCCTTTAGCTTTTCACCTGCCAATCCAACGTTCATAGGAGTTTCTGATTTATTTCGGCGGCATTCCAATATTTTTGTTTTACATTTATTAATTTTCATCATGAATTCTTTCCTCAAGACGGAGGCCATACCATTTATGTATTTAATTATTTAGTCTACACACACCCAAGTACAAGTGGATAAATTACCACCTCTTCACACTGTCACTGTTAGTACAGTCCATGCCACTTAACAAGTGTTGTCAACAATGGGAAGACACCAGTTGTTGTTTTTTTTGTCGTGTAGCCTCCTGAGAGGCCGAGTGCAGGTCTTTCTAGTCGACGCTCGTGGGCGACCTGCGCGTCGGGATGAGAGATGGAATGGATGAAGATGAATGAAACTGGCCAAGGATGTGGAAGGAAGCGGCCGTGGCCTGTCAGAAGGTACTGTCCCAGCATTTGCCACACCAGAAATACAATGGCAACCTTCATTGTAAACAGAAACACATTGCGGAGGATTTAACTCAGCATTTGGGACATGTATTATATTCTCAAGGACGATCTATTTTCAGTCGGCCAACACGAGTTGGGCAGAGACAAGTTCCTGAAATAAATTCAGGAATGATTTGTACATTTAATAAAACACTTCTCACTCAACTGAGCCCTCGAAGAAAATCCGAATATCAGGAAACAATAGACAAGAGCCAATTAAGGCAGGAAAATAAACGACTCCCTGTCTCGGATACCTTAACACTGTCGAGGTCATGTAGCTCCGTGTGCTTGGGTGTGTGTCATGATGACCTGTCTTTTTGTGTGTATAAGTAATTCAGATGAGGATTGTGAAGGAGGTGGACGTGGCCTTACGGTAGGAACCATCCCAGCATTCGCCAGGAGTAGATGTGGGAAACCACGGAACACCGCTTCCAGGATGGTTCAGGTGAAAATGGAACCCACCTCATCTCAGTTTTGCCTCCGAGTGTGCCCCGACCCAGCCCTCAGACCAAAATTAAATTTCTTGGCAAAGCCCGGAATTCAACCCAGGCCAGGAGTGCTAGGCAAACAACAAGTGTTGTCCAAGGGGATGGAGTCTGGGAAGCCTAACCAACGTGTATTGTTCTGTGGGCTTGATAAACATAAAAATATGCAAGTTAAGACAACAAATTGAAAGCCTTATTTGCGCACATCCCAACGCATTTATTTACACAGAGTTTGATAATTATGACGACGCGTAAAAAGTAATGAATAGTAATGAATACTCATCAAAGGAATACGGAAGGCACAGTTCATCCAACCTGGATTCGAAGCACCGACTCTCTTTGAATGCTCAATTTAATTCTAGCCCGTGTGTTTGCTTTTAAAAGCGATGGCAAACACTTCGTGATAACTGTTGGTGCGTACAACGGGACGAGTTGCCTTCCTCAATACATCGGGCTTTTGACCTTCAAATATCACACAGTGGCACCAATATCCTCAAGTAGGCCGTGATTAACAGCTGATAGTAATAGTGTTTGGCACAGCCTCCTAAACTCAGGGCAAGTTCTACACTGTAGCAATATGATCTACGAGCATTACCCATGAGCCCTTGCGCTCTGTCACTCAACAGCTGACCGTATTAGTGTGTGGCACAGCCTGCTAAACTCAGGACAAGTTCTACAATGTAGCAATATGATCTACGAGCATTACCCATGAGCCCTTGCGCTCTGTCACTCAACAGCTGTTCGTATTAGTGTGTGGCACAGCCTTCTAAACTCAGGACAAGTTCTACAATGTAGCAATATGATGTACGAGCATTACCCATGAGCCCTTGTGCTCTGTCACTCAACAGCTGATCGTATTAGTGTGTGGCACAGCCTTCTAAACTCAGGACAAGTTCTACAATGTAGCAACATGATCTACGAGCATTACCCATGAGCCCTTGCGCTCTGTCACTCAACAGCTGATAGTATTAGTGTGTGGCACTGCCTCCTAAACTGAGGGCAAGTTCTACAATGTAGCAATATGATCTACGAGCATTACCCATGAGCCCTTGCGCTCTGACATTCAACAGCTGATCGTATTAGTGTGGGGCACAGCCTTCTAAACTCAGAGCAAGTTCTACACTGTAGCAATATGATCTACGAGCATTACCCATGAGCCCTTGCACTCTGTCACTCAACAGCTGATCGTATTAGTGTGAGGCACAGCCTTCTAATCTCTGGACAAGTTCTACAATGTAGCAATATGATCTACGAGTATTACCCATGAGCCCTTGCGCTCTGTCACTCAACAGCTGATCGTATTAGTGTGTGGCACAGCCTTCTAAACTCAGGACAAGTTCTACAATGTAGCAATATGATCTACGAGCATTACCCATGAGCCCTTGCGCTCTGTCACTCAACAGCTGATCGTATTAGTGTGTGGCACAGCCTTCTAAACTCAGACCAAGTTCTACAATGTAGCAATATGATCTACGAGCATTACCCATGAGCCCTTGCGCTCTGTCACTCAACAGCTGATCGAATTAGTGTATGGCACAGCCTTCTAAACTCAAGACAAGTTCTACAATGTAGCAATATGATCTACGAGCATTACCCATGAGCCCTTGCACTCTGTCACTCAACAGCTGATCGTATTAGTGTGTGGCACAGCCTGCTAAACTCAGGACAAGTTCTACAATGTAGCAATATGATCTACGAGCATTACCCATGAGCCCTTGCGCTCTGTCACTCAACAGCTGATCGAATTAGTGTATGGCACAGCCTCCTAAATTCAGGACAAGTTCTTGAACGGACCAACATGATTCTCTGGCAATATGTAAATATCGCTTAGTTTTCATGCTTGAAGAACGAGACGAAATTCTTTTAATGCTGTTTCACCATTGTTGTGCCCAAGCCGCTCACCAAGTGGTCATCTTTTTAAAATGGAGCAGTTCGTCAGTTGCTCCAATAGACCTTCCTTCAAAATGCAAAACCCATTTGAAGAGGTGTGTTCCAAACCGTGCCTGCAAGGGAAATAGAGAGCAGTGTTCTTCATCCTTACAAGATTATGTTTGATTAATTTTAAATAATTGTTGATAGTGTAATCATTATTCCCATTTCTGCGGGGTCAGGTATGAAATGCGATACATTTCTTGGTGGCGGATGGATTAACGGCCAGGTTCTCTTCCTGACGCCATCCTCGTGAGGTGAGTTGATGAGAAATGAAATTATTCGAAACTGGCCAGATAATTGGAAGGAAGCAGCCATGGCACATTAGCCCTTAGCACTCTTTTTGTTTACTTGGCCACATAAGTCTATTAATATTTACTTTTATATGACCTCCTTTTGCTCGCAATCAGTTTTTATCGTAACTGATGTGTCTCATCCAATTTCTCTCTCAATACAGTATATCGTTCGTGAAAATAACTGTGTTGAAAGAAACTAAACGGATGGTGGTTGGAAACCCAAAGTCAAAATTATGCGGGAATTTCATAAAATCAGAGTGGGTAAGCTTGTAGGTTACCCAATTAGAACTGGCACAGTCTGATGAAATTAGAGCTTTATTGAACTTCAAATTCTCTGGATATTTTTGAAATGGGTACCTAGATATTTACTTCCTGAATCAAGTTCCGAAAGACAATCAAATTCACTCCAGTACAAATCATTCACAATGGCGCTAGTGTAGATTTACGTGAGGCCATGATTGCGCTGTGCCTGATATACGTTTCGCGAATTGCCTGCCCAAAGCACCCTCAGTATTATGTTCAGAAGACCATGCTTTTTCTTAACTCTATGGAGATGTTACCAGCGAATTGCCAGCTTCCGTTAAAACACGTTATTCTCGGTGTCAACATACCATGTTTTAAAAGTGGGAAGTCTCCGACACACGAGCTTAGAAGGTTAGAAGCTACAGTCCCAGCATTTGCCTGGAGTTGAAAATGAGGAATTTAGGGTGCCCATTCTGGAGTTAGCCTTTCCTCTTACCTGCTACTTTCGGTAACAATGGCTTTATTTCGGGGATAGTTATAATCTGACTTAGTGAGTTCTGAAATTGTCGCATCTGCCAACCGGAGTGATTTGCATTGAGTGAAGACAGCATGCAGGGTTATTGTCGAGGACAGTACTGGTCAAATGGAGCACGCGATGCTCATGATGCGAGCTGTACCTGTGATATTGATGTCCGACATCTCAGCTGTCGATTAGTGCTTGTGTTTTAATTTGTCCGCTAGGCGCGCAGTGTCGCTACAATTTATCGGGAGCGATTGATATCAAGGTTCCCAGACTTGGATGCTTGAAAGTTGTGTTCTGTGAGATTTATTGCTGCCCTGCAGCACAACCTTGGCCCCGAGCTTCACATCCTATAGAAGCTGATTCTCTAGTAGTTTTAAGATGGGGGACGCATTAATTAGTCTTCTATATCCCTTCGAGGGCTTTTAATATTGCCTATTAGTATTCCTTATAAATTCGCTCCTGAACTGGGTGTCAGACGTGGCCTAAAACTGCTAGAGCATCAGTTAAGGAAGGACAAGAAGCGTTATTCTCGCCATCATAAACCACAAGACCTTGTGGCGTGAAGGGCCAGCGTTGAAGTTGGTTGCCTCTGATTGTTGTTGTTGTTGTTGTTGTGCATTTGTATTAGTAGCTTAGGACATCTTTGATCATCTGCCTCGTATACTTTGGTGTGAGTGTTTTGAAGTTGTCTGATAAACTGTGTTATTGTTATGACTGTAGTATTGTAACTGTATTAGGGACAGGGATAGGTGTTCCGGTACTTGAAGTAAGGTACTATCCCAGCATTTTCCTGTAGGGAGAGTATTAAAAACCCGGGGAAAACCACAGTCAGGAAGGCCGCTAACGAATCTGTGACCTCCAGGCTTACTATAGCCCCCCCCCCCATCACTGTCGTTGGGAGCTATTTAATGCCGCGGGGTGGTTGTATCTGACCTAGGCGGATGGAGTTCGTTTCCCTGTTAATGCTTGTGAGATTTTCAAGTTCCTAAATCAGGATTCCACATATTAAAAATGATCGCGAGATTAACGTTTCTTGTCTTTTCCTTGACTGATGCTCTAGCAGTTATAGACCACGCCTGACACCCGGATTTTTAAGAGCGTTAAAAATCCCTCAGTATGCCTTATTTCGGAGAGGAAGTAAAGCCTGTGGGCCCATGTCATAGATTTATGGCATGTAAAAGAACCTTTCTCAAATTACAATTGTGCGAAGCTAAATTTGTAGGTTAGATTTGATTAACGCTCTATTAGTTCCAACGTTCGTCGTCAGGTGCTGGTTGCGACAGCATCTAGTAGCCAAGCCCACAGCTCGGTGTCGTTGACGGTAGCATTAGGTAGCAAAAGTAGGAACTACTTGAAATTGATCGTTTGCAGTCCTTACCTGAATTACAGATAACACACACTAATATAGTCATCACAATTAACACCGGTTATCAGACAGATTCTACACACACCCAATATACACGGGGCTACATGACCGCGTTGTCGCAGCCCCTAAACTGAGGAACCAACCAACCAAGTTTAATGAATCCAAATTGGAAATATTAAAAGCTTGAATATTAAACTTACCGCAGCAAGTGGTGTTTTCTCATCAGATACATGATCTTGACCAGAATTGATCAGTGGGGTAATTTTACTCCCGAGAGGGGGTAACTTAGAACAGAGTTTGCCAGACCACTCTTCCACAGCATTACGAACCGCTTGGTAGGTGAGCCGCTTACCCTTCAGGAACTTGGATGTAACACGTGATAGTCGCAAGGAGATCTCTTTCACCAGAAACTAGCGTCCTTCTTCGCGGGGGCACTAACAACTCAAATATCGCCTAAAATGGCCGCTAGAAGTAGGTCAGGAAGAATGCTGTGCATGGCTTAACAAACAAAGCAATACTCTGTTCAGACTAGCCTAAAGTGTACCAACGTGTTCCGCTGATTTAACGGAAAGTTCCAAAAACTTACCGTAGGAAAAGTTTCTCTTCATGTTCGACAAAATCGTGTTGAGCGACAAATAAATTTCGATTCTTAAGGCAACACGATAATACAAGTTCGACAAGTTTCCGCTGAGCTTTTAAATTCTCTCTTGGCGTGAACAGTCGCGGATACCCGGCTACCCTTGTGTTGAAGTCTCTCTGAGGTAACAGAGAGTTGAGGTGCTTGTGCGGGGAGCCAATAAATAGTCCATCACTGTGCTGTGAAGAAGCTTCGTGCAGGTGTTGGAACTGTGCAATATCCGGGTTGGTCCTCGACATTCCTGTAGTTGGCGCGTGCACGTGTTTACATTCACACTAGTGACATGAAACCGGGCATACAGCTCAGTGCAGCCAACTCTGCGCTTAGCAATGTGATCAATGCTTTCACTTGAATTTTTGCCACTAAAAGGCATTTAAAATGTACAATATGTAAACTCTTTTTAAACAGAAGAAAAGTTACGATATTTTGTCACTGACAAATCAAGAGCCCACGGAAAGAACGGAGTAAATCCATTCTTTTCGGAAATGAGTTTAGTTGGTTGGTTCCTCAGTTTAGGGGGCTGCGTGTACCCCGTGTACTTTGGGTGTGTGTAGAATCTGTCTGATAACCGGTGTTAATTGTGATGACTGTATTAGTGTGTGTTATCTGTTTTTTTTATTCAAGTAAGGTCTGCAGACTTTGAATTTTTCAAATAGTTCCTACATTAGCCACCAAACACCACCGTCAACGACTAATAGTTCAGAACTTAGCTACTAGACGCCACCGCAGTCGGCTCTTGGCAACGAACGTAGGAACCTAAGAGCGTTGTTTACATTCTTAACCTATATAATTTAGCTTCACACAGGTGTAATTAGTGGAAGTTTCATTAACATGCCATAATTCTACGACATGGGACCTCCGGCTTTTTTTCCCTCCGAAGAAAGGCATACTGAGGGATTTTTAACGCTCTTAAAAATCCGACGACTTCGGCCGGGTTTGAACCCGCGATCTTGGGAAAGCAATATACTGTAGTTTTAAGTATTTCCTTTTAGTGTTGAAAGTTTGAATTCGCTCTCCTTAAAAATGTACAGAATATGACTTAGCCCGTTTTCCCCGTGGAGTCTCTAAATGTTTTCATGTTCGTCCCTGACAATTATATGTCTGAAAACTGTACTATAATTAGGCTCATTATAACACTATTTTCATTTTGAAACAGTTTCTCCCACCAATCAGAGCTCAAGAAACAGTTGTTTGACCAATTAGATAATTAGATGCGCTGAGTTCCACGGCCTTCTAATTTAAATTTCACTGCCTGGCCTAGTGTCATAGTAGGGTAATCCAGGATGCAATGGTCAAATTCAAGGCATTCTCTGCGTCTCATGCGCTCTGTTCAGTACATAAAACTGGCGAAATCTCGACAGATATTTATGAATATTTATGTTCGAACATAAATTAGTTATAATAATTATCGTCGAACTTAAACAGTCGTATGCAACTCGCCTATAATGGTAATAATAGTAATATCGTATGGCCTCTTGTACACAGTGTTGATGTGCACGATGTCTCCAAACACCTTTATGTTCGACCCTGACTATTATATGTCAGAAAACTGTACTAAAATGAGGCTCATTATAACACTATTTTTCATTATGAAACAGTTTCTCCCACCAATCCGAGCTCAAGAAACAGTTGTTTGACCAATTAGATAAGGACAGCATCGCACCTGCACTGAGTTCCAAGGCGTTCTAATTTAAATTTCACTGCGTTGCCTAGTGTCATAGTGGGGTAATCGAGGAGGCCATGGTCAAATACAAGGCATTCTCTGCGTCCCATGCGCTCTGTTCAGTACATAAAACTAGCGAAATCTTGACAGATATTTATGAATATTTATGTTCGAACATAAAATAGTTATAATAATTATCGTCGAACATAAACAGTCGTATGCAACTCGCCTATAATGGTAATTAAGACACTCGTATGGAAATTATAAAACGAGCGGGATACTCGTGTCTTAATTATTGCCATTATAGGCTCGTTGCATAATGTGCTATAATAGTCTCATTATTTGAAACTTGAGGACCCTAGCGACTCGAATATCACATGAGTTGGAAGAAGCTCATATACCCTCTTCCCAGGGGCTCACAAGTAGTTGGAGATCACAGTCGAGTCCAGCACAGCTCCCATTTAATTGCCCCGGATCCTTTTTTAAAACCTTTTTGTCGACCTTCCTTGGTCAACTCTTGTTCTCTTCCTACCACGGCGATATTGAGATCTAGGGCGTATTTTACTTTCCCGGCGTTATTAACCGTTGACTTGTTTCCTGATTAGAGACCTTGATGTTACACCCCTTGATACCCTAATTCTTCGAGAGATCTGACTTCATCTTCTCTTTTTACGGTCCCCAGGGGCTCACAACTTGTGGGACGTGGGTTAGCGACCACGGGACCCCAGCTGAGTCCGGCATTGCGTCCACATACTGGTGCCGGGCTCCTTTCAGTTCTCCTTCCTATCGACCTCCCTTGGTCAACTCTTGTTCTCTTCCGACCACAACGGTATTAGGTTATCCGAGGCCTAGGGAGTCTCTTCCTTTCCCGCCTTAATTGGCCCTTGTCTCATCTTTCCTGATATCCTCCTTCTGCGAGGGGTCAGCCTTCTTTTTCTTTTCATGTTACCTCCTGCCTTCTGCTCAAGGCCCTCAAGGAGGCAGGGTGTGTGTCACCCCACCACTTCTGGTGCACCCTGGATGGTGCTACACTCTCAAGGGCCCACGTCTGGTGAGTTCGGGAGTTGGCGATCCCGGGGGATTCCTGAGCTGCGTCCGTTTCTTTTTTTTTTTTTTTTTTTTTTTTTCCACTGACTTTGGGGCGGGCCCTCTCCCATTTCCCTTTCCAATCTGCCTTTCATTACTCTCCTTCCTTCCAAGTCCCTCAATCCTTATTCTTCGAGGGTTGAGTGCATTTCTTTCCTTCCTGTCATTTATTTGCCTTATCCTTTATTTGTTTACCATTTCTTCTTCTAGTATGTAAGTCTGTAGTTAGTATTAGGAACGTTCACCATCAGCCAGACCATTAGGGGCGTATAACCTAGATGCTAGGCCCCTTAAAACAACAATTATAATCATCATCATCATCTTCCTACCACGACGGTATTGAGATCTAGGGTGTATTTTACTTTCCCGCCGTTATTAACCCTTGACTTGTTTCCTGATTAGAGCAAATGACCTTGTTGTTACATCCCTTAAAACCCTCTTGATACCCTCATTCTTCGAGAGATCTGATGTCATCTCCCCGCTAACTGTAAGAGTGCACTCTGAATGGCGTGACACCCTGAAGGGATCACGGGATTCTTGAGCTGGACGCAGTTGTTCCTACTTCCCTCTCCTCATTCTTCCAGGGTTGGGGTAATTCTTTTCCCTTTTCTTCTGAGTCAGATGTATTGGTCTTAGGTGCATGTTACGCCCTTTAAAGTCGGTCACTACTTGAAGCTGCATTGCCAATAATATATCAGTGTCCGGTTCTCTCCCGATGAATCTTGGCTGAGAAGGAAGTGCCGTATTGAATATCAGCTTTAAGGCGGATTGGATCGAGATTATCAGGCTCGGTTTTCGAACGTGTAGCGCAGAGATTCTCACCTCGTGGTGTAGCAACCAGCATTCTTGTCTGTCAGGGTTCGAATCCTGACACTCCAAATAAATGTAATTGCCGGTCATCCTGGAGGTAGCATTCTGTGGTTTCCAAGCAAATACCGGGATGGTCCTAAATTAAGGCCACGACCTCTTCCCAATCCTAACCTAAATTAGAAACTACAGACACCATAATAAGGGCCATATAACCTCGTTGTTCCGCCCCTTTAAACAACAATAACTAATAACACCACAATAGCACATGCTATTATACAAATTCTACACTCACCCAAGTATACGGGGCTAAATGTCCAAGCACCAAAATAAAACAACAACTCACCATTATATTCGGGCCTGTGGTTAGCATGCTAGGCTAAGCGATGGCCTAGACGGGTCTTGGTGGATTGAAAGTCCATTGTTTTTACATCAAACCGGACGAAATGTTCAGGGAAATTTTTGAGATAACGTTGAACTTATAAACTTAAAAAACGTGATTTGTAACATGTAACGGTTATGGTAACTCTGGAGGAGACCAAATCATGGGGGAGGATATTATACTACTGAAATTAACCAAAGTACCTTTTGTAAAGATGAAAAAATAATCTGGAAATTAATGTAGATGTAGTAATAGGTGTTGACTTCTTTGCTGTCCGTAACCCGCTCAACGTCCCCTTGTTAGATAACGTAAAATTCCAGCTGAGTTCGCCATTATACGCGTGAATTATTAACAAATACAGCATTGCCAACCCCTCAATAATCTTTATCCAGAACAATGGTTTTGCCAAATACTAGCGTTGCCCGTCATGGCTTCGCCTACACTTAGCAACATCGCTATCACTTATTTATCATTTAATTTTGAATAAGAAATAAGAATTTGTTTTTCAAATGTATCAAAGAAATTTTGATTGCTCGGTTGTGTATCATTGGTCGTCAAATATTATCACTCCTGAAAATGTGGCAGTGATTAGACTGGCGTTAGATGGATTCGACGCGTAATAGAAGAACTGCACCTCCAATTAAATGCGGGTTTAACCCCCTTAACACCCCTTTAGAACCTTAATATCCAAAAATCCTTCCTTAGTGGACGTTTTCGACATACAGCGAACATATCCCCAAAATGTCATGTTTCTAACTTCAATACTTTTGGCTTGGCGATGATGACTGAGTGAGTTAGTCAGTCAGGACACTTTGTTTTATACAATACACTAGCAGAAGTACCCGTTCTTCGAACGGTCTTCAGTATTAATAACCAGACGTTATCAATTGAGCTACGGTTGCAATAGTTAGGGGCTTGTCATTCCTTCATACGTTTATCAGAGCGAAGTTAGTTTTCTGGGAATATCACAGACACTGTTAATTTAAGGGCCTTAAAATGTGGTTATCGGAGATCCTTTATAGACTCCCGAATGCTGTGTCTCACATTGAGAAGAGCAACATATGCTCTGGTCGTCCTTCTAGGATAATGTTTATATTTCTCTATTTTGGCATGAAATTTGAAAGGTTTTTTTTCCTATACCCACCCTTCTATGAGATGTACGATGAAGAGTTTTATAAATGATTGGTGTATTGACTCTCATGGATACCATACCTAATTCTACGATGCTCCAAACATCCAAACACGAGTTTTAGGCGAACATTAAGGTACACAGAAAGGCAGACATTGACTACAACATATCACAACGGCCTCGGTGGCCTAGTGGGTAGCATGCTGAGCTTCTATGCCCAAGATCGCGGGTGCAAACCTGACCGAAGTCGTCGGATTTTTAAGAGCGTTAAAAATCCCTCAGTATGCCTTCCTTCGGAGGGGAAGAAAAGCCGGCGGGCCCATGTCATAGATTTATGGCATGTAAAAGAATCTTCAACTAACTACAATTGTGTGAAGCTAAATTTGTAGGTTAGATTTGATTGACGCTCTATTAGTTCCAACGTTTGGCGCCAGGTGCCGGTTGCGGTGGCATCTAGTAGTCAAGTTCACAGGTAGGTGTTGACGGTAGCATTTGGTAGCAAAAGTAGTAACTACTTGAAATTTATCGTCTGCATCACAGATAACACACACTAATACAGCCATCAAAATTAACACCGTTTATCAGACAGATTCTACACACACCCAAAGTACACGGGGCTACATGACCGCGTTGCCGCAGCCCCTAAACTGAGGAATCAACCAATCTACAACATATCACCCAGATGTCCAAATATGGAGATATCAACCACACAGTATCAAACAAAATCATCCTTACGATGAATCCGTTTGTCGACAAAAGAAATGATATGTTAGAATGTGCTCAAACTAAATTCACCTAACGTGTTCTTCCTGACGTGAAAATAAAATTGAAAACCTCGTAGACGGAACTCAGTACACCTCATATAAAAACTGACCCTCACCATTGTTTATAGTCCCCATCCACAGACAAACATTTTATTTTTGCGCACATCCGTCATAATTGCTGAGCTTCTATGCCCAAGATAGCGGGTTCAAACCCGGCCATAGACGTCGGATTTTTTAAGAGCGTTAAAAATCCCTTAGTATGCCTTCCTTCGGAGGGGAAGTAAAGCCGGCGGTCCCTTGTAATAGATGTAAGTTACCTTACATAAATGATAATAACTTTCGTTCTTGAACAAACAAAATTTTGAAATTAATAAACCAGTTATACAACATTCCAATGTATATTGTGTTAAAATTTGGATTTGATCTGATGACGGGTTTGTGAGATATTAATTCTTAAATGTGACGCATGGTTGAAACACGCATAAGAACGGGCACTTTTTGTGTTTCTACTGCGATAAAAAATATTAAAATATAAATTAAAAATTCAAAACGTACATGAATTAACGTAGAATAGAACGACGAAAATTATGATGTTATTGGATTTTATGTAGGTATATTGGTTACTTCACAAACAACCTTCAAACTCGAGTGTACATTTTGGTCGACAGTAGTGTATCAGAGTATACTTCAGATTATTATTTAGTTGATTCTAAAGTGAACATTAAAATATTAATGAAAGAAAAATCTAGGACATGTAGGGCACCTTGTTAGAGTACCCTACGTATTTTATGGTTTTACTAGTTTTTAACAAGTTTTAACTGTAGTTGGGCGTCATTCATCGACACTAGAGGGGTACCCGAATATTTTATACCATATGCGTGCCCCTCGCATTGTTTATGGTCAGCCAAATTTTAAAATGAATAGTAAGCCCCGCCCCTTTGCCCCCTTTTTAACACTAGACAAGTAAGGCATCCTAATTTTTTATATCATATGGATGCCCTACACTCAGGGGGGAGGGGGCAAAGAAATATTAATTTAAGTCGATTGCCATTTCATTTTAAAGTATCAGAGTATACTTCAGATTATTATTTAGCTAATTCTAAAGTGAACATTAAAATAATAATAATAATAATAATAATCAATGTCTGCACGTACCTGGGGTAGATCTGTTGAGCTGGAACCAACTAGGAAACATACTCACCCATTTCGACGTTCCTTTTTCCACTGTGAAACCGGAGGGCAACCTGGACTGAGATGCAATTTGTTTCGTCTTGAAGATGTGAGATATCCGTCACGAGGTTACATCGGAGTGCCACCCTTAAAAACTCCAACTTACCCTGCCAGCAATCGAACCCGCACTGATAGGCGGGTACAGTTGTGTTGTGTTGTGAACGCCCAGGCTAAGCTGCCTGACTCACTAATGCCCGTGAACAATGCGCCATAAGTCACCATCACGTCCAGCCTCTGGGCCTCTGTTAAGTCATCGCCTTCCGTATTACAGTATTAGGTTCCTGGATGCAACTGCCACTGTTGATGCGAAGCTAGTCTGATGCTCCCTGCGGTGTTCCAACGAACGACGACAACGCCACAGTTTATAAGAATATACACCGAAATGTGAATTCTCCCTTTTCGTCCCGTCAGCGTAGCAGAATGAAGAAACAATCAACGTAAGAAGTATTATATTAATAAAATATTCATGCTTTTGGGATATTGTCGTGTGGTAATAAAATTTAAAATTCTAAACGTTTCGAAAGGAACCTTACCTTCTTTTTCAATAGAATTAAAACAATGTGGCCAAAGAATGTGTGTCAATGAGCTTACAAAAACTAGAGACATTCCCCTGTTCGTCACCAGAGAGCAGCCAGAAACTACTGCATGGACCTTGGTAGATAAACGCGTCATATTAATTAGAACTGCGGACCAAGTAGTAAGGAAGGAAAAGAGCCGTGAAAGCCTTAATCTAAGTATTATTTTTTCCCATCCGCTTGAAATACCGTGCCAAATATATTTTAGCAAATAGGTCGTGTTCTGATAAGAAGTGATAAGAGTAAACATGACCAGGACTCGAACCCTGCTTGTTCTTCGTGTACACAACACAACATGATACACCGCATTAGTAAATTAAGACTAAATACTTGAAGCCCTGTAGGTTAAAATTATGAATCATAAAAAAAAAGAAACACAGCATTGAAACTCTTTGGTGAACATTCAAAATGTCCGCTGTCCCGCTCAATGATCGATTCTCCGCCGAGAACGTCAACAATCCGTTATAAGCAACTGAACAGAGGTGCTGAACACTTGCGGCAGATATGACTGCTGTCAGAATCACGGAGAAAACCAGTCGAGTGCGAGTAGATGTCCATATTTAAAACTATGACATTGCAATTTATACTCAATTGTGCAAACATTGAGCGTGTCTCATGGCACACCGTTATTAGAACTGATCAGGGGGAACGATCCCGGATCTTCCAGTTGACAGCCGCCTTCTGTGGTATTGACACAGAGGTCTAAAACGTTATGCGCTTGATTCCCACCTTAGCCAACCTTATTTCAAGTCCCGGGGCGCTCACCCCAATCCGCCCGCTCCAAACAGTTACAAGAAGGCAGGTAGTTTTACGTCACCGTTCATCTCGCGATCATGGGCCACGGTACCTCCTCTTCACGTGGACTCCGAACCACAGGACATAACATTTCACTTCGAAAATCTCACATGCATTGACCGGGAATCACATTACAAGACTATAGTCGCCACAGAAACACAGGTTATCAGACAAATTCAACCACACTCTTGTACACAGTGTTGATGTCCACGATGTCTCCAAACACCTTTATGTTCGACCCTGACTATTATATGTCAGAAAACTGTACTAAAATGAGGCTCATTATAACACTATTTTTCATTATGAAACAGTTTCTCCCACCAATCCGAGCTCAAGAAACAGTTGTTTGACCAATTAGATAAGGACAGCATCGCACCTGCACTGAGTTCCAAGGCGTTCTAATTTAAATTTCACTGCGTTGCCTACTGTCGACCAAAGTATTATGTGCACTCGAGTTTGAAGGTTGTTTGTGACGTAACCAATAGACCTACATAAAATCCAATAACATCATCATTTTCGTCGTTCTATTTTACGTGAGTTCATGTAGGTTTGGAATTTTTAGTTTATATTTTAATATGTTTTATCGCAGTTGGAACACAAAAAGTGCCGGTTTTTAAGCGTGTTTCAACCATGGGTCACATTTGAGAATTATTATCTCAAAAACCCGTCATCAGATTGAATCCAAATATTAACACAATATACACTGGAATGTCATACAACAGAATTATTAATTTTACAATGTTGCGTGTCCAAGAAACAAAGTTGTTATCATTTTTGTAAGGTAACTTATTCTCGGCTCGGGGTGGTTGGAATATGTAGTTCTTGGTCGCGTTGTAATCCTTATACATCAAAAAGTTATGCTGTATGACTTTAAAATACGTAAATTAATTCACTTATTTTACATCGGTTTGTATTTGAACGGGGAAATAAGGCCTCGCCTCGCTCGGCAGTGATGGGCTCCATCTCAGCAACGCTGTACAGCCTACCCCGGAGCGGCTACCCGGTGAATCATGCCTTATTTCCACGAACAAATACAAACCGATATAAAATAAGTAAAATAATTTACGTATTTCACAGTCATACAGCATAACTTCTTGATTTATAAGGATTACAACGCGACCAAGAACTATATTTTCCAACCAGCCCGAGCCGAGAAAAAGTTACCTTACAAAAATGATAACAAGTTTGTTTCTTGGACACACAAAATTTTGAAATTAATAAACCAGTTATATAACAATCCAATGTATATTGGGTTAAAATTTTGATTCGATCTGATGACGTGTTTGTGATATAATAATTCTTAAATGTGACGCATGGTTGAAACACGCTTAAAAACGGGCACTTTTTGTGTTCCAACTGCGATAAGAAATATTAAAATATAAATTAAAAATTTCAAACCTACATGAACTAACGTAAAATAGAACGACGAAAATGATGATGTGATTGGATTTTATGTAGGTCTATTGGTTACGTCACAAACAAACTTCAAACTCGAGTGCACATAATACTTTGGTCGACAGGTAGTGTCATAGTGGGGTAATCGAGGAGGCCATGGTCAAATACAAGGCATTCTCTGCGTCCCATGAGCTCTGTTCAGTACATAAAACTGGCGAAATCTTGACAGATATTTATGAATATTTATGTTCGAACATAAAATAGTTATAATAGTTATCGTTGAACATAAACAGACGTATGCAACTCGCCTATAATGGTAATTAAGACACTCGCATGGAAATTATAAAACTCGCATACGCTCGTTTTATAAACATACTCGTGTCTTAATTATTGTCATTATAGGCTCGTTCATAATGTACTACTACAACCCACCGCGAGCTAAGGCTGCTTTAGTCTACTATAGCTTTGGACTCCATCTTCGACCGAACTTGAAAT
The DNA here is from genome assembly GCA_946902985.2 of Meconema thalassinum. Lineage (NCBI taxonomy): Eukaryota > Metazoa > Arthropoda > Insecta > Orthoptera > Tettigoniidae > Meconema > Meconema thalassinum. Next base: position 6,076,757 of record OX336396.1, read on the forward strand.
GGTTTCCTCCCTTTCAACTCCAGGCAAATGCTGGGATTGTATCTTCTAATCTCCTCATGCATTTCATTCATGTCATTGACTCGTGTCAAGATGTTGATGTCAGGAAGGTTATCCGGCAGCAAAAAATATCCGCATTCGGGGCAGATGACCTCGCTGTTCCGCCCCTTAAAGCAACAATAACTAAATAACCCGCAGACATTGATCACATCGCATACCCTATCTGGGGAATAGAGTAGGATTAAGTCTTCTAATACCGGACATCCATTCTAGTGACTTGCATTTTCTACGAGATCATGCTGCATTATCTAGAAGGCAATGCTGGTGGGGACCACAATGCACCTTGCAACTCCCTTTCACTGCAGATTTGGGGCAATACTGGACTCTCGCTGGATTTAACCTGTAGCCGCTTGGTAACAAGATGGAGGGAACGGTGCACACAGGGTGCTTATAAAGGAATAAATAAATTGAGTTCTAGAGCAAAATCACTATGTAACATAGAGCATGCAATAATTATCTTGCAGGAGACTCCAACTAATCGACACATAGAGAAAAAGAAATAGGTGGGTAACAACTGGTCGACGATAATAATCGAATTAAAATTTTCTAAATTGTGATCTCATTGACACCTAACTGTTAGTGTATGGCCCAGCCGCTAGGAGCGCTACAGCATGGATGTCGGCAAGCGCCCGGTATTGTCATTGATGCTACATGAAGTATCGCAGTAAAGCTTGGTTCATCTATCTATCTATATGTTTAAAATGCTAAGGTGATTTTTATTACCGCGAGATTGACAGAACGGCTGAACCGATTGACTTCGTAATGCACTCTGAGGAAAGCCCTTGGTCTCTATATTTTCAGTGTCTTTAAAATAAACAAATATGTTACCGGTACCATATATTTTTAAATTTATAAACAAAAATGCCAAATTATTGGGCCTAGCGCATGCGCAGAATCAGCTTGGTCATGACAAGGGCTCGGATTTTTAGGTAAATAAATATTTTTTAATGTAAATACATATTTTAAGCATTTTTTTCTATAAATACATAAATTTCTGATTTTCAGTTATTAGCACATAAAATGACATAATATTTACACTTTAAAAATCAGTATGCTCGATCTTTCAGAATATTGTAGTGTTGTTCTGTGTTACTTCAACGGGGAAGAACCTGTGGGCTATGTAATCTCCATGCAGACTATGTCAGATTATAACTGTGTTATTCTTAACTTGTCGCCCCGTACCACTCACTGGGGAAGCCGGGGATTTCCTTATTCATAGCCATATTGCAAGGACCACGTGCTACAGCCACCTGGATCCAGTGTCACTCACATGCAGTTCACTGAGAAGTGTAAGGCAGTTCTACGATGCCTAAAGTAAAAACTACAAGTTATCGTATGTTGTAGAATTTAAAGATAATTTTACTTCTGATGGGGGCGTTCTGTATGCCAACCATGTGGGAAAGCAACCAAGGCTGAATAGTGATCTAAAGTTACACAACACCTCAAGGGCAAGAAACATATTGCCGCAGTTTCGCGATAATCGTCGGTCATTAGTGATGGACAACCTGTAGATGTATCTCGTGTATTGTAATTCTTCAGCAGTCAGTGAGACATAGCATAAATAATTGCATTCGTGAATACTGCATATTGTTGATATTCACATTGAAATGAAAATCCACAGCCTGCTTCCAGTCTCCGACCGGGTCAGGAATGGAATGAATGAAGCCCCTATCTAGCGGCGAGGATATGAACTGTGCCGGCTGCCGAAGCCTGTCGCACTCCTCTGGGGCAATGATTAAATGAATGACAGATGAAATGAAATGATAGTGGAGAGTGTTGCTGGAATGAAATTTTGACAGGGAAACCGGAGTACCCGGAGAAAAACCTGTCTGCCTCCGTTTTGTCCAGCACAGATCCCGCAGGTAGTTTCTGTCAAGGCCACCGTACTCATTAGGACGGATTAACTTCTGTGATCTGTTGACAAGTGGAAGGGCCAAGTGCGCTCAAGGAAGAGACTTGAGGAAACTGGAGTAAGGCTCCTAATTGCTTGTATTTGCTGATTAGTGTAATTTTCCGGCCACAATAAAGTTAATTATTTCTTTAAGCAGTAATTGGTGTTGTGCTTTGTACCCCCACCGTAATCCAGTTAACAAAAGTGCCACTAGGGGGTGGCACGTAACAAGTGGTGTCAGAAGTGGGATTACGAACTCAAGCACAACACCTGACGATCCTGGTTTCAAAACCCGAGCAGGTCATTTTCTCTAATTTTCCTGTGAGTGCATGCCTTTTACAAGACAAACAACTAAAATGGAGGAGAAATTGGCAGCATTGCTAGAAAAGTTAAATGGCATGGAAACCAAATTAGAAGACGGCCAGAAGAAGCTAGAAGACGGCCAGAAGAAGATGGAGGACGGCCAGAAGAAGATGGAGGACGGCCAGAAGAAGTTAGCCGAGGACCTAACTGCCAAACTAGAAGACGGCCAGAAGAAGTTAGCCGAGGACCTAACTGCCAAACTCGAAGACGGCCAGAAGAAGATGGAAGACGGTCAAAATAAGCTAGCGGAGGACCTGAAGAGGATAGAGGACGGCCAGAAGAAGATGGAAGACGGTCAGAAAAAGTTGACACAGGACCTAAAGAAATTAGAACTGGGTCTGCGTGAGGAAGTCACGGCAGTGGAGAAAAAGTTCGACGCCTTACAAGTGGAAGTTGCCGAGCTGCGCCAACGCCCGCTGATGGGGGTGGAGGAGAAATTCAACGTCTTACAAAAGGAAGTTGCCGAGCTGCGCCAACGCCCACTGACGGGGGTGGAGGAGAAATTCAACGCCTTGCAAGTGGAAGTTGCCGAGCTGTGCCAACGACCGCTGATGGGGGTGGAGGAGAAATTCAACGCCTTACAAGTGGAAGTTGCCGAGCTGTGCCAACGCCCGCTGATGGGTGTGGAGGAGAAATTCAACGCCTTACAAAAGGAAGTTGCCGAGCTGCGCCAACGCCCGCCCACCGTTACACCGGGAATATCAGGAACGGGACATAGCAGAGTGACGCCCCCAACCTTCGACGGAAAGGTCCCGTGGAGCACCTACTTACGTCAGTTCGAGGCGGCCTGTTCCATAAATAACTGGAACAACACAGAAAAGGCTACAGCTCTCATTGTAGCGCTGAGAGGTGACGCCCTTAACGTCCTTCAGGCCATCCCGACTGGATCCCAGGACTACGCTTCCCTGATCGCCCATATGGAGTCCCGATATGGAGATAGCCATCTTCAGCAGGCCTATCAGATGCAGCTCCGGACCCGGGTACAGAAGAACGCGGAAACCCTGCAGGAGTTCGAGATGGACATCGCACGCCTCGTAAGGCTCGCCTACCCAACAGCGCCGGCCGACTTTCTGGAGCAGATAGCGACGCAGACTTTCACCGACGGGCTACGGGACTCGGACACTCAACAGGCACTGCGTCTCGCGCGCAATAAGACCCTGGCAGATGCGCTGAGCCACGCACTTGAGTTCGAGACGGCAAAACAGGCATCCAGAATGCACGCGCGGGTGCGTCAAGTGGACGTCGACGAACCAGTAAAAAACAACGAGACCAAGCCCCTGGCCGACGAATTAATGGAGGCGCTAAGCCGTTTCTTCGATAGTCGCGGCACCACCAGCAACGACACAGCCGGAAGGCAACCGGAGAGGCGGCTCGGAAGAGGACTACCGACCTGCTGGACCTGCGGTAAGAAAGGCCACCTGAGCAAGGACTGCGGTGATCGCCGCCGCCGAGGGTATCCGACGGGAAATCAGTCGTCTTAAAACCGCGCGACCCAGGGAAACGAGTATTAGCCAGCCTTGGGGGGCAAAGGTTGGCTTGTGACAGTCGTCAAGCCCCAGCAGTCCAAGTGCGTGTGACGGAATTACGGAGGGACAATAGCAGCCTGATGGTCGACGGAGTCGTCAACGGAGTGAGCTGGCCCATGCTGATCGACACGGGAGCGTCGAGGACCATCGTCAGTCCCACCGTGATCCCGAAGTGGAGAGTTCAACCCACACAAAGGAACCTCCAGCTAATAACCGCGACCGGAGAGACCACACCGGTACATGGCGAAGCATCACTGGAGTTCGTCATTGGTCGACGGGCGATAAAGCATCCAGTGCTTGTGGCTGACGTATCAAATGAAGTGATCATCGGACTGGACTTCCTGGACCAGAACAACATCATCTTGGATCTGAGTACCAACACTCTGCACTTCGGAGGTGAGGAACTTGCTTTGCAACCTGCGCACGAGTCCATCACCGCACGGCGAGTAAGGCTGAGAGAAGACGTCATCGTTCCCGCCAGGACGGAGGTCAGCGCTGCCGTAATTGTCGACGGAGCTGCTGAGGGAGTGGCGGCTGTCATCGAGCCAAAATATGAGGACATCCAGACAAAAGGATTGCTAGTTGCCAAGACTCTCATCAACACGACGTCTCGGCCGTACGTACGCCTGTCCAACCTGAACGACTACGACATTACGGTTCACCGGGACACCAACCTAGGAGTCTGCGAGCCCGTTACCTGGATTGCCCGCATCACAGATACGACAGACGAACACCTGCAGACGGACAACCGAAGAAGACGCACACTGCCAGAAGAACTACAGAAGCTGTACCAAGGATCCCAGGACCATTTAGACGAGGAACAATCACGCCAACTTCAGGACCTGCTACGCGAATTCCAGGACGTCTTCTCCGTGGGGAGCAAAGACTTCGGCAGGACAAGCTTGGTTCAGCACAGAATTGACGTTGGGGACAGCGCACCGATTAGGGCCCCATTCCGACGTGTCCCGCTCGCCAAGCAAGTCGAATTCGACCGGATGATAGAAGAGATGAAGGAGCAAGGGGTGATCGAGCCATCACATAGTCCTTGGAGTTCTCCGGTCGTGCTAGTGAAGAAGAAGGACGGTTCCACCAGGTTCTGCGTGGATTACAGGCGGGTGAATGACGTCACGAAGAAGGACAGCTACCCTCTACCCCGGATCGACGACACCCTGGACACCATACCAGGGTCGAGATGGTTCTCCACCTTGGATTTGAAGAGTGGCTACTGGCAGGTGGAGGTCCACCCTAAGGACCGCGAGAAAACGGCGTTCTCTGTGGGCAGCGGGCTCTGGCAGTTCACCGTCATGCCATTCGGTCTGTGCAACGCCCCTGCGACCTTCTAAAGGCTAATGGAGTCCATTCTGAGGGGACTACACTGGAAGACCTGCCTGGTCTACCTAGACGACGTCATCGTTCTGGGAAAAAGCTTCGAGGAGCACTACTGCAACCTGAAGGAGATCTTGATGAAGCTACGGGCTGCCCAGCTGAAGTTGAGCCCCAAGAAGTGTCAGCTCTTCCAGAAGCAGGTCCAGTACCTTGGGCATATCGTCTCCGAAGAAGGGGTGCGCACCGACCCAGAGAAGACCGCAGCTGTGAGGGAGTGGCCAGTTCCGAAGGACAAGTCCCAACTACGAAGCTTCCTGGGACTCTGCACTTATTACCGTCGCTTCGTGAGAGGATTCGCCGACATCGCCAAACCTTTACATCGACTGACTGAGAAGGACCAACTCTTCAAGTGGACAGCAGAATGCCACAGTGCCTTCGAACAACTCAAGCAGGCTCTGTGCACCGCACCTATTCTGGCCTACCCCAGACCTGGAACAAGGTTCATCGTCGATACCGATGCCAGCGACTTTGGCATAGGGGGAATCCTGTCGCAAGTAGTGGACGGCGAGGAGAGAGTAGTGGCCTACTTCAGCAAAGCCTTGTCAAAGCCTGAAAGGAACTACTGCGTCACCAGGGAGGAGCTGCTCGCCATCGTGAAGACCATTGAACACTTCCACAAGTACCTGTACGGGCAAGAATTTCTCATCAGGACCGACCATGCATCCCTGCGGTGGCTCCTGAACTTCAAGCAGCCCGAGGGTCAACTCGCGCGGTGATTAGAGAGGCTTCAACAGTACAACTTTGAGATTCAGAACAGGAAAGGCCAACTGCATTCTAACGCCGACGCCCTGTCACGAAGACCGTGCCCCGAAGACTGCACCTTCTGTACTAGGAGGGAGGAGAACACCGGGATACAGTGCCGGAGGACTACTGTGGAACTTCAAGGGAACTGGAGCCGCGAATCTTTCACGCGGGCACAAGCAGAAGATGATGGCCTGGGACTGATAGCCGAATGGAAGCGGGCCTGTGTCCCCAGACCCGGGTGGAGCATTGCGAGTGACTGCAGCCCAAAGTTTTAAGTCCTACTGGGCGCAGTGGGACTCGCTGATTGTAAGGGATGGCCTCATCTGCCGCGCCTGGGAGAGCACCGACGGGAAGACATCTCGGGAACAAGTCGTCGTTCCAAAGGCTATGACGGAGGAAGTCCTGAAGGAAGTCCATGGAGGATCATCTGGTGGACACCTAGGGATAAAGAAGACCCTGGAGAAGCTGAGAGAGCGGTTCTACTGGATCGGATGCCGAACAGACGTGGAGAACCACTGCTCGAGGTGCCACGATTGCGCAGCCAGCAAGGGCCCAGGACGAAGACGACGGGGTCCACTGAAGACCTACAACGTGGGCGGCCCCATGGAGAGAGTGGCCATCGATGTTGCTGGGCCATTCCCGTTAAGCGAGGCAGGGAAACGCTACATATTAGTCGTCAGCGACTACTTTACCAAATGGCCGGAGGCGTATGCGCTCCCTAACCAAGAAGCCGCGACGATCGCAGAGACCCTGGTGAAGGAATTCGTCAGCCGGTACGGAGTACCCCTGGAGCTGCACTCCGACCAAGGGAGGAACTTCGAGTCGCAGGTGTTCCAGAACCTATGCCAACTGCTGGGAATCCGGAAGACAAGGACAACGCCGCTACACCCTCAGTCCGACGGGATGGTAGAGCGATTCAATCGCACCATCGAGAACCATCTCCGAATAGTTGTCAGCGAGCACCAGAGGGATTGGGACAAGCATCTTCCACTATTTCTCCTGGCCTACCGCGCCGCCGTGCATGAAGCCACCGGGTGCACACCAGCCCGGGCCATGTTTGGGAGGGAGCTCCGTCTACCTGTCGATCTTGCCTTTGGCCGACCTGGGAATGATCCGATCCCGGTAAGCCAGTATTGTCAAGAACTGGTCGACCAACTGGAGGACGTGCACGCGTTCGCGAGGAGGAAACTGCGGATCGAGACCGACCGAATGAAGACCCGATACGACCAGCAGACGGACGCCGGAGGATTCCACGAAGACGACCTGGTCTGGCTCTTCAACCCATTACGGAAGAAAGGCCTGTCACCCAAACTGCAGAAGTCCTGGGAGGGCCCGTACCGAGTCGTGAAACGGATCAACGATGTCGTCTACAGGATCCAGCGGAGCCCGAGGGCGAAGATGAAGATCGTGCATCGAGATCGCCTGGCAGCCTACGGAGGGACACAGACGGACCAATGATTGATCGGGACGATCAGCCTTTTTAGGAAGGGGGTGGTGTTACGGCTGTGAGTTTGTGTCATCGCTCGCCGCATGAGTCACAACTGCCCCAGGGGCTGGGCTGTGGCCTGCCTCCTGTATTGCGTGTGCCTTATGCAACAGGGCTACTAAGACAAAAGGGATAGTCCAGAATATTCGTGACTGGACCAGCGATGGAAACCTCGAGAAGCCGTGGACCCTGGATGGATCTAGAAGAATTTATTGAGTCACCGGCCTGCTATATAAGAGTGACCCGTGAAGCAGTGGCCGTTGTTGTGTTTTACGAGCTAGTGCGAGCGATTATCTTGTGCGACAGAAGTGTGGTGACGAAGTGCTGTGCGAGTTACGAAATCCAGTGACATTGTTTCTCCAGCTTGTGGACAGCGAAATAGCCTGCAGCAAGTGATCGTAAGTAATTGTGGTCGGTGAACATAAAGGAGAGGAGCAGGTAGTTTCTGTCAAGGCCACCGTACTCATTAGGACGGATTAACGTCTGTGATCTGTTGACAAGTGGAAGGGCCAAGTGCGCTCAAGGAAGAGACTTAAGGAAACTGGAGTAAGGCTCCTAATTGCTTGTATTTGCTGATTAGTGTAATTTTCTGGCCACAATAAAGTTAATTATTTCTTTAAGCAGTAATTGGTGTTGTGCTTTGTACCCCCACCGTAATCCAGTTAACAAAAGTGCCACTAGGGGGTGGCACGTAACAATATTCACATTAATAAACTAAATTTTAATTACATATTTTTGCTTTTTTCTCACACATTTCAGGTATTTTTAATACATAAAAAATAAATATTTTCCCAATTTTTAGCACCTAAAAATCCGAGCCCTAGTCATGACAGACATGGGGGATGTCCACACCGCGTTTTAATGTGAGAGTTATTTATAAGAATTATAAAGGAGGGGAAGATTCATTAATTGTTGAGAGTAGGTACTCCTCCCTTTTCACAACTTTCACAAGGCAGATTATTGAAAATATATTATTTATGATTCGCATACCTTTCTAGGAGTCATTAGAAGTTGATTTCAATTTGAATTGTCACTGCTGCACCGGAAATATTTCTTTTATTACGACAATATATCATTTTCATATCTTATTTTATCTCTTGGGGAAGCCTCCGTGGCTTAGGCGGCAGCACGCCGCTCTCTCATCGCTGGGTCCGTGGTTCAAATCCCGGTCACTCATGTGAGATTTGTGCCAGTAGTATGTTGCAATGCCAAGAGTGCAATCTTTTGAAGGTCTTAAAGTTGCAATAGTGGCAAAAAGTAATCGTAGAAAGAATGTAACTTATATAGGAAACTTCTTCAGTAAATATGATGTTCATTGTCCGTCAAGTTTTGACGGGTTTCAACTAGTTTCGTTTGATTACTCTAATATGAATTGAAGAGAACAATCTCCACTAGGCTGCGCCCCTCGAGCTTGTTGCCAAGCGACTGCATGTTAAATACAAAGTGTGTCCGATGTGTTTCCATGCAACCTGAGAGTTCGAAGACATAATTCATGGAAGTAATTTAGCCTGTGAAAAATTATTTTACAGAATATACTTGTAGTTGTCAGATTCTGAAATAAAACACATCATAAAACGTAAGAGCAAATTGTAGACTAAGGAGCACACGGAACTCATAATGTATTCAAACAGCTGATCCGTCTCGCTACATTAGCGCTCGAGCGAGAAAAAGAACAACTATATTATTAATAAACATTATACCTATAACCTGTAATTAACTGGAAGTCAACCCAATTCCTGCGACCTTGAGGGCCTTTCTAGCGTAATTAAAACAGTGGATGGGACAGAGGTAACAATTCACAAAATGTCAGGGTTATTTGAGACGCAGTTTATTGGAAAACTTGGAGTCTCTCAAACAATACAATATTAACAATTGAGCGCTTAAATACAGTCTTCTTGTTCTGAAACAAAACACACTCACATTGCACACTTCTATAAATAATGTTTACAATCTGATGAACATAGCAAGGTAATTAACACCAGTAATTCTAGGATTTTGCTGTGTCTATGGCAGGATTTTGCTCTGATGTAGCAAACTGGACTCCTCAACAAACAATGGGAAAGTTCAGAGGCATCAAATGTAGGTCGTAGGGCAAAGTTTGCTATCCCAATGGGGTCCAGACAAGGCTGATGAGTCCAGTTTGGTACACTTGTGCAACATACAGTTTGCTGAAGTTTAATTATATTCTGTTTCCTCTCCACAACAAGTACTGTACATGTTTGTAAAAAAAAAACAGTTCTTAGAAATCTGAACAACATTTTGGTTATCATTCACTTTTACTTCAACTAAACAACGGATTAGCTGATACAGAACACCACGACTGCACGCCGTCGATTCACGGGGCTGATGACCATGACGTCACTAACCCCAAGGTAAAACACAACATCCTTTTGAGAATTGAGGAACATTGCCTTCTTCATTAACTGGTAATATGAAGTGGAAAATTGGATGCACGCTGGAGGTTGATGTTCTTGTTCAAGAGGAGTAATGTCTAGGTCATCAGCCCCGTTATTGCAGACCAGGAGCGAAGGAGACAACGATATAGATGGTTTTAATTACTAGAGCTGTCCGGTTCCGTGGCTAATAGGTTGGCATGCTAGGCTTTAGACCAAAGGGTTCAGGGTTCGATTCCCGGCCGGGTCCCGGGGATTGTAATCTCTTATCGTTAGTTTCCCTGGCTCCGTGTTAGTGACGTCACGAAATGAAGCAAACAGAAAAAGTAAAGTAAAGATGGAAAAAAATGTGATAGCCTCTTCAATGGGGATCAGTTTCCCAAGGTCGCGGGTTCGAATTCCGAGCGAGTAATAGTGCAAATATTCACAGCACTTCGCATCGTATGATATTGGCTCGTAAAAGATCTCCCGTATCTCATTTCATGATATCAGATGGCAGACTTAACGGAACGTCGAAATTGGAGAGTAGACCACCTAAATGGCTCCAACTCGAAATATCAACACAGGTAAAAGGCCATAGGATTATTATTATTATTATTATTATTATTATTATTATTATTTCTATTTATTGATTGATTGATTTACTTATTTATTTATTTATGTATTTATTTATTTATTTATTTATTTATTTATTTATTTATTTATTTATTTATTTATTTATTTATTTATTTATTTATTTATTTATTTATTTATTTATTTATTTATTTATTTATTTATTTATTTATTTATTTATTTATTTATTTATTTATTGAGTTTTGAGTGGTGCCCTCTCTTACAATTATAGTGTTTGTGGATATTAATTTAAGATGTACAAACATTAAAACATTTACAAGTAAATTACATTACAATTTGCACAAACAAAATATCATATAATTATTACAGTATTATTATTGTTACTATTTATATTATTCTCATTATCACAGCATGTTATTATTATTATTATTATTATTATTATTATTATTATTATTATTATTATTATTGTTATTGTTATTATTATTAGTTAATAGATAATTTAGCCATTACAATTAGAGGACGAATCACGGTCACCTTGTGAGTCGTTGCTACTGTACTCACTTGGTCAACCGACGATATCAGACATGAGAACCTTTCCAGGAATTATTTGGTGAACTTCAGGGGGAAGGAAGTGTCATGTATGCTCTAGAACAGGGGTTCTCAACCTTTTAGACACTGCGACCCTTTTTTAGGTTGAGTATTTTGGCGACCCCCCAACATTTAACGTTAAAACAATAATTAAACATTTCAATAATTGTTAAGTTTTATTCATAAAAAACACTTGTAACTAATATTAATTAACATGAATTCAAAAATTGGTTTATTCCAATCAAGCTCAAGTTTCTCATTAATAGAATTTAAAAAACGTAGCATGCCGAGCGAGCTTCTATGCCCAAGATCGTGGGTTCAAACCCGGCCGAATCCGTTGGATTTTTAAGAACGTTAAAAATCCCTCAGTATGCCTTCCTTCGGAGGGGAAGTAAAGCCGGCGGTCCCATGTCATAGATTTATGCCATGTTAAAGAACCTGCCAGTAATTACACCTGTGTGAAGCTAAATTATAGGTTAAAAATTTGAACAACGCTCTTAGGTTCCAACGTTTGTCGCCAGGATGTGAGGGTTGGTTGGTTGGTTCCTCAGTTTAGGGGCTGCGACAACGTGGTCATGTATCCCCGTGTACTTTTGGTGTGTGTAGAATCTGTCTGATAACCGGTTTTATTGTGATGGCTGTATTAGTGTGTGTTATCAGTTTTTAATTCAAGTAAGGACTACAGACATTCAATTTTCAAGCAGATCCTACTTTTGTTACTAAACGCCACCGTCAACGACTACTAGTTCTGAATTTGATTACTACATCCCACCGCAGTCAGCTCGTGGCGACGAACGTTGGAACCTAAGAGCGTTGTTCAAATTTTTAACCTATAATTTAGCTTCACACAGGTGTAATTAGTGGCAGGTTCTTCAACATGCCATAAATTTATGACATGAGACCGCCGGCTTTACTTCCCCTCCGAAGGAAAGCATACCGAGGGATTTTTAACGCTCTTAAAAAATCCGACGACTTCGGCCGGATTTGAACCCGTGATCTTGGGCATAGAAGCTCAGCATGCTACCCACTACGCCACCGAAGCCACTCAATGTGAGTGTATTCTTCTTTTAATAAAAGAAACTACAGCAATAACTCTTTTTTTTTAATCTCCGTATCCCACGACCCCCCAGGGGGTCGCGTTTCACCGGTTGAGAACCCCTGCTCTAACAGCGTCTGGGTTTGTTGTTTCAATGAGAGGTCACTAGACCAATATAGTCCGGCAACTTTGAGATTTGCTGATGACATTGTCATCTTACCAAAGAAATGGTATGGTCTGCTGACATCAATAACATTTAGGTATTGGAAGGCTACTTTTATCAGGATCGTGGCGTTCTGTGGAAGAGAAAAGGGGGGAATAGAAGCATTTGAAATGTGGTGTAACAGGAGAATGATAAAGAATAGATGGGTACATAGATTAAAAAATGAAGAGGTATTAAGAAAAGTGGGAGAGGAGAGAAATTTCTGGTGAGTAGTAATCAAGAGATAGGTTGGTAGGACACCCAGGAATAGCAAACTTAGTTATGGAAGGAAGGATGGAGGGCAAGAACTGTAGGTGTAGATCGAGGTTAAATTGTCTCTAATGTACAGATGAAACAGGGAGTGGTGAGCTGCATGAAACTACTATAGTAGTGTCCATGGGCTTCATATAAGGTACCGTCCTTGCATTTCCGTAGATTATAGAAAACATTGATCAGTTCAGTCATGGGTGAAGGGAGTAACGTCGGACTCGTCCCGACAAGTCGATGGATGACCTTGATGTTACAGAACTGACAAGTAGCAGTTCAGAGTAGCGCTGTCATATTCGAACATCGAATTGTTCCAAGAATTTCAAATACGAATATTTGATTCAAACATTCCAATATTGAAATTATTCGAAGTTGGAAATATTCGCACAACCCGACTATTGAGTGAATAACCGAATGATGCGACGAATTCATTCCAGCGTTAGAATAATTATAATATACATAGAAAAAGCAAAGAAAGAAAGAAAGAAAGAAAGGACGACAGAAAAAAGGAACGAGAGAGAGAAAGAAAGAAAGGAAGAAAGAAAGAGAGAGAGAAATAAATAAAAAAGAAAGAGAGAATAAAAGAAAAACAGGAAATAGAGAGAGAAAGAAAGAATAAAAGAAAGGAAGAAAGAAAGAAAGAAAGAGAGAAATAAAGAAAAAAAGAAGGATACAAAGAGAGAGAGAAAAAAGAAAGAAAGAAAGAAAGAAAGAAAGAAAGAAAGAAAATAAGGAGAGAAAGAGACAGAGAAAAAAGAAAGAAAGAAAGAAAGAAAGAAAGAAAGAAAGAAAGAAAGAAAGAAAGAAAGAAAAATAAGGAGAGAAAGAGACAGAGAAAAAAGAAAGAAAGAAAGAAAGAAAGAAAAATAAGGAGAGAAAGAGACAGAGAAAAAAGATAGAAAGATAGAAAGAAAGAAAGAAAGAAAGAAAGAAAGAAAGAAAGAAAGGAAGGAAGGAAAGAGATTACAATGCCGACCCTTTACATTCGCCCCTGCTTCCAACAACTCGTCCACTCGACATAATTATTTCTTTAAACAAATCGCTGTAAGTTTCGGGTACTTATCACCTTCGAATAATTCAAATATTTGAGCTGTTCGATTTATTTTTAAATACTCGAGCTCTTGGAATGTTCGAAATAATCAAAATGATAGCTGTTGCTGTGGTTGTTGTTTCATTTGAGGGGCTTATACATCGTTGTCATTTAGCCCCGTGTGCTTGGGTGTGTGCGTAGAATTTGTTTGATAACCCATGTCATTGTGGTGTCTGTAGTGATATGTATTTGTAATTCAAGTGAGAATTTGGAAGGAGGTGACCGTGGCCTTAAGTTAAGAACGATCCCGGTATTTGCCTGGGAAACCATGGAGGTGGCTGAGGTGGGAATCGAACGCGGACCTCCGGGCAGACAGTCTAGAATGCGAGCCGCTGGAAATAATCGAATATTGGAATGACTTGTGCAACCCTAGTTCAGAGTGCGCATGCTCCCTTCACAAGAGCGTGATGGCGCAGCAATAAAGCTGCTTGCCTGACACCAAGACAGTCAGGGTTCGATTCCCAGTTAATGAATATACGATTTTCGAGGTGAAACGTCACTTCCTATGGTTCGGATTGCACATTAGGCATTGCCGTGGCTACAAGCTTCCTAACTTATAACGGAAGATAATAAGTTTTTTCGCGAGGATGATTATTGTTCCAGGGGCACAACTGCTACCTTATCAAGATCCTATAGAAACCTCCAGAAGATTCTCCAGAGTGGTGAACGTTCACTGTGATAATGGATTCTTAACCAGTTTTAGTGCAATTATTAGAAATACAAATGCAAAGATTGTGAGAGGGAAATGCTGTCCATTATCAAAGCAAATAAACTCAAACCGTAAGAGAACAAAACTATTTATAATCGAAAATCGTAGTAATTAAAACCATCCATTTATAATTTCAGCGTTTCCTCGTACAAAAAAAAGTAAGGGTATCTATTTTCATAAAAATACATGTCCATGGTGCCACTGCTTTTTGTTCGCGTGACATAAATTAGCTTCATTTAAGCATATTGTTGGACATGAAATAACTCAGTGATAATCACGTGTGGTTCTAAAACATCAGACTGAAGACTTCAAGAACATTTCTAAATCACCAACACATAAGTTTACTTGAAGTGAAACTAGAAAAGAAATATGTGATCTTCATTTTCGGAATGAAACAGCTTTACTGTCAAACAACCGTACCGACAAAATGTTGATGTAGGGGAATGAATTAATATAGCAGTGTAACTTTAACACTAACCCTTTGAGCAACTTGACTTATTGTCCATGATAAGTCACACAGACATGATTATAAAATTTTGCACAAGTTTTAAAATAACGAATTCGTCACTAACATTATACCAGTGAATCATTTGCATTTTAACACTATACCAACATTCAAAATCTAAATTTAGTTCAAGTAAATTCTGCAACAAGTCTTCCGATTCGTAAACAGTAGTACATTTATAAGTATTATCAAATAATAATATTAAGTTAGTATTTGACAAATGGAAGCTAAGTACAAGGCAATTATGTCTGACCCATGTGGCATTCGAACCCATGATCTCAGGCTGTGTGTGCCGTTCCTCCGACCTCTGAGCCAATGGAGGAGACATTGGCAAAATGTTTCAAACCCACAGCGGACTACTAACACAGTGTGATTGTGTCTTACAAGATGTTTAGCTCAGTATTCTGACAAGGGCCCGGCTTTGATTCCCGCATGGGCCAGACATCTACCGTCCACTTAACAATACAATACACGACATAAAGCTTCTATTTGTCATTGATACTGTTCAAGTCCTTGACAACACACAGAAATTAAACGATGTCAAATATTAATTGACCTTGAATTCTTCACCAAATTTAGACCATTTGTTATTTCAATTATTATTATTATTAATAATAATAATAATATTAAATTTCGTTTAGACACATTTTGACATTTGTGATTCAAAATAACTTACTCTAAATCTTTCAAACTGATAACTTTAATTCCTTCTAATTTGTTATATAAAAGCACCTTTTCAAGACAACCGACAGATCTGGTTCTTTTGTTACATATTCTTTAACTTGGTACAAATAAAGTGAATCAGTTAATTTTGGTTCACATTAATGAGTGATTGTTATTTATCTGAATTCTAATTGTTTTGTTAATTGTTAATAATACATATTTGAAACAATTAAGCCCATTCTTAGCAAGTACAAGAACCACATCTTATAAATAATCTTAAGTTGTTCGAGCCATTGGTTGCTGAGAAAATGCAGTTTATATCTCAGAAGAATGCAAACAAACAAACTGCTTTACTTTCTGAATCTTACCACTTGTGTTCAATGACCTCTTGCACCATCTCTTCGTGTCATATTTTGTGAATATTACGTAATTAAATGAGAGAATGGAGGAAAGACAACTAAATGGTGCAGGATCATTGAACAAATCTTTCAGTGCCGAGTTCACATGCTCAAAATAACACAAAACTTCTGAGATTTTAGTTTCAAATTTCATACACTGGTGCTTTAGACCCTGTTAAGTAGAATGTATGAGTATTTCAATTTACTGCTAGTTTTGCAGTACATTGTTACCAATGTGTGAGTATTTAAAGTCACTGTTGTATTAATGGGACACACAATTCTGAACACCAGCCATTGAACTAAATGATAACTTTGAAAGAAAATATACAAATCTTCGAACTTTCTGGTAGAATATTGTACAGGGTTTGTCACCTAAGATTGTTAAATATATTCTGCATTCACTCTGTTTCACCCCTTAAAACAACTATCACTACTAAGTTATATTCGGATGTTTAGGAAAAATCATATTTATTTCTTTGCCTCTATTTTGTATGCCCGATTGGTTGCTGATGCAAATCAAGTGATTATCGTCACAATACAGTGTTTTTTTTTTTTTTTGGTCATATAAAAGCATATTTCGAACATTTTTTACCATTACGTCGTATTTTGAGCTTTTTTTTTTTTTTTTTTGGTAAGAACGTCATATTTCGGTAGTTTGACGACAGCTGTAGGTGTAAAATCATCCTCAACTTACCGAACGGGAACTAGTGTTTACAGAAATACACTGTCAATAACCACTTAAACAGGTGTATTCAGAAAATTAATAAGAAGATAGGAATCATTTAGTTAACAATTTAATCTCGAAGGGCTTTATAATTAAAAAGAACGGCCATACTTAAATCAGTCATTTTCAGGTTTTATTTTGTATTTTTTTGTGATATTTTGTCATTTTAAGATCTTAAAATGACGAAAGATCATTGTTTTTTTTAGTGATATTTTGACATTTTCAGGTCATATTTTGCCTTTTTTTTTAGTGATATTTTGTCATTTTCAGGTCAAATTTTGTCTTTTTTGAGTGATATTTCCTCATTTTACTGTCATATTTTGTCTTTTTGAGTGATATTTCGTCATTTTAATGTCATATTTTATCTTTTTTGAGTGATATTTCGTCATTTTAAGGTAATATTTTGTCTTTTTTGAGTGATACTTCGTCATTTTCAGGTCATATTTCGTCTTTTTTGAGTGATATTTCGTCATTTTAAGGTCATATTTTGTCTTTTTTGAGTGATATTTCGTCATTTTAAGGTCATATTTCGTCTTTTTTAGTGATATTTTGTCATTTTCAGGTCATATTTTGTCTTTTTTGAGTGATATTTCGTCATTTTAAGGTCGTATTTTGTCTTTTTTGAGTGATATTTCGTCATTTTAAGTGCATATTTTGTCTTTTTGAGTGATATTTCGTTATTTTAAGGTCATATTTCGTGCATATTCGGGCTATTCTTAGGTCTTAAACATCCAAGCCATAGCAATAATGCAACGTGCAACGTTATCCGGTGGCATTATTATTCAGACATAATAAAATTATTATTATTAGTAGTAGTAGTAGTAGTAGTAGTATTATTATTATTATTATACACCCATCATTACTCTGAGAAAATGACTACCAGGTCCAAGAAATAATGGACTGAAGAACGTAGGAAGATTTTCAATACCCAGATGAAGAGATTTTGGAAGAAGAAAAAACATCATTAGGTAAATAAGTTCTATCGCCCATCACAGATGAACATAACGATGTAAAATAATATTAATAATAATAATAATAATAAGTTCATCTCCTAGTGTAGTGGCTAGCATCAATTACTGCATTTGAGAAAAGAGTTGGTGTCGAAGAAGATTTACAACAGAAATAAATCATATTGTTATTATTATTATTATTAGAGCCTGTGATCGAACCCGGACCTCCGGGGTGACAGCCATGAATGTCAGCCACTACACCAGGAGGTGGACGTTATTATTAATATTATTATCGTTTAATAATGCCGTGGGAATAACTCCTACTTGACATTCATCCGAGTGAAAACATGATATAGTAACTGTTCTTTATGTAACTACCCCTGTAATTTGCAAATGCTATGATAGTTATTGTTGTTTTAAGGGGCGGAACAGCGAGGTCATCTTCCCCTTGCTATGATTGTAATGCGAATGTATGTTTGTGTTTCAACAAGTAACCAAATACAGAATACAGTTCTAAGAATAATTATGTACACTTATAAACTAAACAAGATATCACAACACGTAATCTAAGACTAAAACTGTTCCATTTGTACTTCAAGAGTAATTAACTCCATGCACTTCTCGAAAGGTCACGCGGGAATGTTTCATTTGTCGTATTCTTGTGAATTCAGTTCGTAAAATCGTTGCAACAAAAATAATCACTTACTACTGTGTTTTGAACAAGTGTTTCATCGAGTGTTTATCGCACTTTTTACAATGTCCACACACACAGGCGTGGATCCAGCCGGGTCTACAAAGTTAGGCTCTCTAGAGGACGAGCTGAGTAATAATAATATATTTGCTCCATGACTGACGTCAAACGTGTTTTGATTTATTCAAATGTATGTGTAATTATTTGGATGTGCATGCATATGCATTGTATTATATTTTATGTACATAAATTACTTAACATTTGAAAAAATCATGGACCCGTTCGAAGAACGTAAGGGGGTTGGGGCAGCGGATCCGCGCCTGGGTAACCCTAATCGTCAGTTATCGTGTGGGAGGCCATTTTTCACTGTCGCCTTAAATAATGAAATTCAATGGCTTTCAATCGGCAACAGGATTGTAATGGGTGGTTCCCCAATCCTGAAAAAAATTGTACCGTGCATGAAATTAACAAATTTTATTACGGAAATTAATAAATTTCATGTATTTTTTTATGATTAGGGAACCACCCATTACAATATGGAATAATCGTGTTGACCGATTAAAAAACATTAAATTTCGATTCCTAATCTTCAGCTTTTAGGAATTTCGCGCATGAAATTAAATAACAAAATATTCCGTGTCTTTGTTGAATCTACTGTTTCCCTCTTGTTATTGACTTTTGCGGCTTTTCAGTCGGTCTACACGATTGGGCGGGGTACGAGCTCTAAATATGCAAACACACTCCTGGAAAAATACATGGATAAGTTAATATGATAATTACGAACAGGAGTGTGTTTGCATAGCCTATTTATAACTTGTACCCCGCCCAATCGTGTAGACCGACTGAAAAGCAACGAAACACAATTTGTATAGGCAACACTCAAAAAGAATGGATTCACATCTCCACATCTTGTTATTGATGAAGATGGAAGAAATTAATTCTACAATTTAAAATATCCATTGACTTTTTTCCTGTATTTAATTGAAAGTTACCTTCTTAGCACAGTCAAAATTTGTAAGTGATTTTTACTGAAGAGTTATAAAAAGTGCGATTCAATCTCTGTTGTAGCTGCTTCCACATTGCTTGGTAAAGCCAAAACACTCTAATGTTTACCTCTGAGAGCTGAAGACAGATCCAGAAGGCGAAGTTTAGCGTTTTAACCAACCATTATGCTAAACGGTCACTAGAGGTCCTGGAAGCATTGTACACCGTCATATCGAGGATTTACCATCAAAGAACCGTGACCAAGAAATGTTATTTTTCAAACAAATATTCTATTACTACCAATAGCATTTATGTTGCATTATTCTGTACTTCAAACTCTGAATAATTATGGCACATTGGAAACAGTTTGAAAACTTATATTGAAATTGTAAGCTCGGTTCTTTGGCAGCAAATCCACGACATTTCAGTGCTAACTAATTGTTTGACTGTCATCAGTGTATTGTTGCGATATATGGAGATACATACTCGTCAGTCCCGCTGCAGGAGCTCGTACAGTGCGGAGATGTATGTCTGTGCCATCTGCAGCGTCTCGAACTTGGACAGCTTCCTGTCGTTCCCCAGGGATGGAACCACGTCCCTCAGGCGATCAAAAGCGTCGTTGAGGCTGTTCATCCGACGCCTCTCCCTCGCATTGGCCGCCAAGCGCCGCTTCTTCATCACTTCAACCCCAGGGGTGGGTTGTCCCCCTGAAGGGGTAGTGGCTGTCGTCCTCGATGTCTTGTGGTGGTGAAGGTGGTGATGGTGGTCGCTGTAATGGTGATGTGAGCCCCTGAGTCTTTTGCTTGCCTCATGGACGACACTGTCCTGGCTACTACAGTCACTGACCATCCCTGAATAGCTGTACCCCCCTTCTATGACACCAACACTCGCATTTCTCGGATCATCCTCACGATAATCGTCCAATCGTGCGTTAAAGTCACCATTCTGATACTCGTCTACTCGCCCCTTGAACTCGCTATCGTGATACTCGCGTACCCTCGTCTTGAAGTCACTGTCATGATACTCGTTTACACGCGCGTTGAAGTCACCCTCGTTATAGTAGCCGTACTGTTGCCAGTCCTCGTGAGGGTAGCTGGCCGTCATGTGGGGGTGGTAGGGGTGGGTGTTGGGGGTGGAGGCGTACAGGCTGTCCGGACTGGACACGGGGCTGTGGTATCCGTCAGAGGCTCCGTCAGCTATGTGGTGGTGGTACATGACCGCCGAAGACATGACTGCGCTACTTGCCGGTCCCGGCACAACTGGTCCAGCCCCACTCTGGCTCTACCACTGCTACGGTCCATCACGTGACTCAAGGACAGACCTGCCTCCCTCTACCTCCTTCTTTAATCATCCTGTGAGATGAGATGGAGCATCCGAGCCGTGCGATACTCACACTTCCGCTCCAGTTTGCACCAATCAGAGGCGACGGTGCACCGGCCCCCTCAAAGCCACAGCTAGGACAACTCAATCATATGATAATAATAATAATAATAATAATAATAATAATAATAATAATAATAATAATCTTCTTTCTTCAACCACTTCTAGTTCATTTTATTTACCGGCATAATTTCTCTGATTCTCGTATTTCTAATTGTATCCAATCTTGATTTTCTTGCCGCCCTCCTTCAATAATCCATCTGTGTTACTAATAATTTGTTTGCTTGCTGTCTGTTTAACGTCCAAGTTTCTACTCCATATAACAAAACACTTTGTACCAATGAGCTGTAAATTAGTTTCTTAGTTTTGTTTAAAATATTTCTGCTCCATAAACGGAATTTAATGCTCCAATTGTTCTCCTGGCCTCACTCACTCTTTTCTCAATTTCAGATGAACTTGTTCCCCCAGCTTCTGTTATTGAACCCAAGTATTTAAATTTAGTGACTGTTTGAATTTCTGCATTTCCGATCTGTAGTCCTCACCACCATTATTCTCTATTCCGTTTTGTTGTAGTTGATATTTAGCCCCCAAAGTTGATACTCCTCAATTAATTTCCTCATCATAAAAGAGGCATCGTCTATATGTTGAGTCAATATCACCTGATCATCAGCAAAAGGAAGATGATGTAAGTAAAACTCCTGGTTCATCTGTAATCCCATTGTACAACATTTCCTGGACCGTTTTCTTAAACAGACGTCTAAATAAATCTTGAACAGCAACGGTGATAGACAGCATCCTTGTAATAGACCCTTGGTTGTAGAAACATAACTTCCAACTTCAATCCGGCACTTATTTTCCGAATACATTGATCGTAGTATGTTAATGACGTCTACACTTATTGGTGCTTTTATTAGAGCTTGCCATAATAATAATAATAACAATAATAATAATGATTGTAAAGTGGGAACGGAAAATTCTCCGGCAAATGTATGGTTCCACGAGAGAAAATGGAATGTGGATTAAGAGGAGAGCAGCGGACCTCCACTCCTTCACTGACAAGTTCACTGTTGCAGTACGTCTGCAATTCTATGGCCATATCCATAGAATGGACAGTGACAGGCTAAACAAAAGATTATTTAATCAACGCAAAGGTCTAAATAAACTGGCTGGAGAAACTAAGGTAGACCTCTAAGAAAGAAATATCACAGACGACATCACAGAAAATCGTGGAGCCTCTAGTACAATAGCAGACAAGCACAAATTGATGGAGAAACTTGAAAAGAAAACTGTTAGGAACTGCTTCACAGAACAACACAGTGCATGCATGATGAGACTTTGAGAGGATGAGAAGGCTAAAACCCTCGGGCTTACCAAAAAGTTCAAATGCGCTCTTTGAATGGCCATAACAAAGGAGAATAATAATAATAGAACTGGAAACAATTGAACATATCACAAGACGCTGCCAAACAAGCTCCTGTACTGATTACATGAAAAGACACAACCAAGTGGCCAAAATAATGCAGCTACACCTAACTAGCTCACAAGCACTTATTATCTGAAAATACTTCACCCTACTATCAGTAGCCTATGTTCCTGACGCCGTTTTGGAAAATCCTAGTCACAAGTTGTTATGGGACCGATCAGTTATTATTGATAAAACCATACCAGCAAACCGGCCAGATTTCGTTCTTGTGGACAAGGTGCAGAAGAGAACCTTCCTCATTGATATTGCAGTGCGCAATTCTCATAATCTGCAACAAACCTGCAAATGTGGAGACAGGAAAGTGTAGTGGTTCTGTCCATAGTCATTTCTTCTACCGGCATCATCCCTAAATCATTGGCTCGCAATCTTGAAATATTGGGAATACATCGTACATCCTACATATCACCATGCGGAAGGCCGTCATCTTGGAGACGTGTTCCATTGTTCGCTCGTTTCTCAATGTGCCACCTTAAGAAATTTAACCATACCGTCTTGCAAACAAGCCGACGATATGTTGATATGTCCCACGTATGTGGTAAAATTAATGTGATTAAAATAATAATATTAATAATAATAATAATAATAATAATAATAATAATAATAATAATAATAATAATAATAATAATAATAATAAATAATTGATAAATATACTCCTCTAGCTATGGAGGAGGCTAGAATCTGGAGACAAAAAGATGTGACGATTCTTCCTTCCCTCCTTTCTCCCACTGGCCTGACACCTAAATCCTTCTCAGTAAATCCAGCCACACTAAATCTTCCCATATACACCCACACTATTGCACAAAAGGCTGCAATTCTGAAAACCTGCAGCATCGTTAGAGGATTTTTGAATACACACTAGGATTGTCTTGGACCCTCTTGTGAAAAGGAGACGTGGAAGATAAGAAGAGAAAAGAAAATTAACTGTCAAACGTCTATGTTATACCGTATAGTTCGCAAATGTATGCTATAGGCTTAAGTGTTACTTTACTCATTTTCTTGTACGTAATGTACCGATATGAGTCATGTTACCGACTGTAAGTTGAGTAAATATAGAAGAGAATAATAATAAAATGGCCTCAGCTACCTACGAGTTGGAGCCATTTTGGCGATCTATTTTCCAGTTTTTACGTTCCGCTTCCACTGCCTCGTAGCAGCCACTTGTGATCTTGAGAATTTCATAAAATGCTCTTCTTGCGTTATTTATAGGAATTCTGCCTCATGATAAATATTTTAAAATGAGGCGTAATGGAAAATAATGCATCAGTTCAAGAATGTGTCTAGACTCCTCGGGGATTCTATTATACCAATGTTGCCAACTCAAACGCATATTTAACCACACAATTTCCTGAATTTCTAACCAATAGACAATAGTCTACTTATTTTTTGCCACTGTCGGTGGATTAAGAAATCTGTTATTAATAAAATAGAAAACTTGAAATGTTCGCCGCTAAAAGAATTATTGTTGTTGTTGTTGCAACATCGCGGACATCAGCCCGTGTGCTTGGGCAAGGCTGTGCTAGAATTTGGTGGGAGGCGGCCGTGGATAAGGACTAGAGGGAATCCACGGAAAACCATTTCTCGGTAGGGATCGAACCCTCCTTTCCTCAATTTTACCTCTCAAGGGTGCGTGTTAGTCGTGCCAGCCTCCGTCCTCAGACCAGACTTAAATTTCTTGACAACCGGTATTCAGGGGTGTCCACGACACCACGAGGTGGTCAAGCAAAGCCACTAGTGTAGTTACCGCTTCCCTGAGATCCATTCTTTAATTGGAATTCTGTTGCACGAACAGTAAATACTGTTTTTATTACATTTGTTGATGGTCAAAAATTTCATCATTTTGTGAAATATGAATATAAACAATTGATCATCGCTGTTTTATGAGTCACACGAGAGATGCTGATTCCATTCGACTGTATCTTCCCTGCATGAGTCATGATAAATACGAGTACAGTATTATATTACTAGTATTCTATTCCTCACGACCACCTTAATACCAAATTAAGTTGATCAGCTGTTAGAACAACAATCCATAACGACGAAGACACCTTTACAAGTGTAAAAAACACAGATATTTAAAATAGTTTTCCTTCGTATCCCTTTGTTCTGTTGTTATGAAATTTTGCACTCTCTTAGAACTGTCCTTTATCCTTAGTTTTCAACTTCAATATTTGCAATTAACTTTCCCTAGTTATTTTATAAAAATTAAAAAATTAGACTAATTTATACATTGTTCATGCTTTTCCTTCATAATTTCTACAAAACTTCAAATGTCTGGAAGATTGTATCTGTATATGAAGAATGTGAACTAGAACCATTCCTGTATCATTTGTTTTTTGTATTTTCTGAGTGAACATAGCTCACTAAATTGTCAACAAAAATTTACTCTTATATAAAAGGGAGAAAAAAATATTATTTCAAAAGATAGGCAAAAGATGTTAGTTCACATTGTGAACTATGAACATTCTAAAACAATAATCTTCCAGAAATTTGAAGTTTTGTAGAAATTATCAAGATAAAGCATGATCAATGTATAAATTAGTCTAATCTTTTGAAATTTCTTTAATAACTAGGGAAAGTTAATTGCAAATATTGAAGTTGAAAACTAAAGATAAAGGACAGTTCTAGGGGTGTGCAATCTGTCATATCAACAGAACCGAGGAAAATTATTGTAAATATCTGTGGTTTTTACACTTGTAAATGTTTACCTCCCTTCCAGAGAGTTGAAATGTCTAGTCACGATCAGGACTCGAACCTGAACCTTGGGTTTCCCCTTCCGATGCTCTACTTCTCGGAGGCTGATCGATGAGCAGTACATGTTATTATCGAGTTCCCAAGCCGTATCGATTCTAATTTCATATTCCGCTTTCCCCATCACAAACAACGAGAAGTAATGTTGTTATTTTATTCGAGGGGCCAAGATATGTTGGTCATTTAGTCCCGTGTACTTAGGTGTGTGTGTTACAAAGGGTAGTTCAATTAAAATATTAATTTTGGGGATTAATTATAAGAAATGTTTCTTTCCTTTGATTATATATAGATAGAATTATTTTCTGATAACCTGTGTTATTGTGATGTCTGTAGTAGTAGTAGTAATAGTGTGTAATTCAGGTGAGGATTGGGGAGGATGCGACCGTGGCATTAAGTTGGGAACCATCGCGGCATTTTGTCTGGAGTAGAAGTGGGAAACCACGGAAATGCACCTCCAGAATGTCCGGCCCCGTGGTGTTGGGGTAGCGCGTCTGCCTCGCACGCGGAGGCCCCGGGTTCGATTCCCGGCTCCGTCACGTATTTTAGAAACTTACGTGAGGGCTGGAACGGGGTGCACTCTGCCTCGTGAGGACAATTGATTAGCTGTCTAATAGTGAGGCAGTGCCCCTGTCAAGAAAACCAAGATTAACGGCTGAGGGGACCCGATGCGCTGACCTATAATCTGCCGTCCAAATGGCTGGGCAGCGGTCGTTTGGTAGGCCAGGGCTGTAGTGCCAGGGGTTGCCTCACGAGGCTCAGTGTAGCAGAAGTGAGGCCCAGCTCCCAATTGCACATTGCACGCTGCATGCTGTATTGTGTAAGAACTCTATCCATTACAGCATTACAGCCAATTGCTGCCAACTTGCGAGTCTCACCTCCGAGCTAATGCTGGGATTGTACATCACTCCAGTACATGAACAGCAATTGGCTGTAATGGATGGAGTTGTCTTGTAACCAGTCACGATCCCAACAGGAGCTGCCACATGCATTAGTCTCGACAGCTTGCTTGCTCATAAACATCCTTGTCAGGACTCGAACCCGACCATTCTGCGATGCTCTTTCCAGCTCCTTAAGTGAATTCCCGAGACAAGAAGGGCACAGGGGGAGCTCTGTCGCTCTCAACGTTGGGAACAGTGAATTATTATTGTTCCTCCCTCTTCCGCCCTTCCTTCATTCCTTGCTCTTCATTCCTCTTCATTCCTCCCTATTCCTCCCTTCATTACTTGCTGTTGCTTCCTTCTTTTCTTGCTCATAATTCCCCCTTTCCTTCCTTGTGACACGTCTCTGTAACCATTTACTTGGAGACACGGGAATAGAAAACTTCTCACAATCTTTAGTGATGTACATGTACCCTCACTCGGGGTTTATGAACCATTCTCGGTATAAAACGCACCAAAGTAGCGGACATATTAGAGAGCCTAAGAACACAGAGCAACATGTTTAAAAGGTTTGGAGACGAGGAGCCTACAATATGATGTGCTACAGTTTAAGGATCCGTCGTCATACGCTGGTTTATTTAACAGTTTCTTATAATAGGATGTAAAGTGCGCACAGGTGGGAAAATAATACACAGCAGTAATATAATAATATAATATTATTACTAATAATAATAATCCCTCCCTATATTATTCTGCTAAGGTCCTATTCCAATTGTGTACCGAAAATAAGGTCCCATTAACACCAACCTACACATATGGGGTGCCTACAGGTTCAGCATAACGCACTCACTTACTCTTTAAATGCCTCACAATTAAATAAATACCTTAAAACATGTATATTTACAATGAAATAATGAAAGAATGCAACACGGTAACCATGGTAGCAGAATCTCACAGGTCCATCTATTTCTGTAAGACGCAATGCAATTCCAATTATTACATTACTGTGAAAGTTTCCAGACGGATATAAGGTTATCACTGAACCATATTAATACATACAGTATAATGCACTTAAGGGAGTCAAGGGGCACTCTAGAATTTTCACGTGTGAGTGTGGTACGAAAGCTTTTTTTCGCCCGACTATAAAGAGTCTCCGAAAACCACATTTAAAGGCCCTTAAATTAACAGTGTCTGTGATATTCCCAGAAAACTAACTTCGCTCTGATATACCTATGAAGGAATGACAAACCCCTAACCACTGCACCAGTAGCTGAATTGATAAAGTCTGATTATTCATACCAAGGATAAATCAGTCATAGCATTCATGATTGATATTTTGCTAAGTGTACTCTTAACAACTAGAATATTCGCGGGCGAAGCCGCGACGGGTAACGCTAGTATTTATTATTAGGTTATATTTGGTTGGTTACAAACGCTCTATCAAGTTCCAATGTTCACCGCTAGGTGGCAGTGGCATCTGGTACCCAAAGTTGGAACTACTGGTGGGGAGCCTACGGACGCTCAATTCAAATACCCTGCTCTGGCCATTGGCTGCAATACTCCAATATTAATGAGCCAAATGAGTTTACATTCTCAAGTTGGCTATTCTCTGTTTATGAAAAAGCGAAGAGAGCATTTGATTGGTAAACAACTGAGATACGAGTTCCTGAATAAACCGATGTTACTGAAAACAAGATGTTCAGTAAAGAACATATAGCCTACTTTCTCCTAAATGCATGGGTATTGTTATAACTCTTTGTCCTTTTCAAGGAGTATAATTGAATGTTGGTTGTAGTAGCTTTTTGAAATACAACGTGCTATAGGAATATTAAACATGAATATGAGGTGCCCTTTGCTAGTGCTACCTCTGTAAAAAATTTCATTCAATTCGGTTTCACCGTGTTTGCATTGATATGGGGAATGGATTTGCACACATACATGGCCGCTATTTGCAAACTATTGGGCTGATGACCTTGTAGTCAGTCATAAGATGCTTTCCACAAAAAGGCATGTTGTTGCAAAATCTGGTAGAGATCAAATTATTAGGATGGTCGTAATTTGATTTAAGCTTTTAACATTTGGGTGGCCGTCATTACGTTTCCGTCAAGATGGCGGCGATATAAAACATGACGCTGAGGCGCCCTTTGCTAGTGCTACCTCTGTACCAAATTTCGTTCCATTCGGTTTCACCGTGTTTGAATTAATAGGGGGAATCGATTTACACACGAAGATGGCCGCCATCCGCAAACTATTAAGCGAATGACCTATTAATTTGGTCAAAGGATGCTTCCTCCATAAAGGTATGTTGTTGCAAAATTTGGTAGAGATCGGATGATTAGGTTAGTCGTAATTTGATTTAAGCTTTGAACATTTGTGTGGCCGCCATTACGTTTCCGTCAAGATAGCGGCGATATAATACATGACACTGAGGTGCCCTTTGCTAGTACTACCTCTGCACCAAATTTCGTTCCATACGGTTTCACCGTGTTCGAATTGATAGGGGGGACAGACATTCAGAGTACACACACTCACACACACACACACAGACTCACACACATACACACACACAGACAGACACGCTTTTTTCGCCCTGTGTTGATCTCATAAGTCTACTTTCATTTTTTTGCAAAAATCGAAAGTAGGCTAAAAACACAGCCTGCTTTCAGTCGACCGACCGGGTCAGCCCCCATCTAGCGGCCAGAATATGAACTGTGCCGGCTGCCGAAGCCTGTCGCACTCCTCTGGGGCAATGAGTAAATGAATGACAGATTAAATGAAATTATGGTGGAGAGTGTTGCAGGAATTAAATTTGTGACAGGGAAAACCTGAGTACCCGGAGAAAAACCTGTCTGCCTCCGCTTTGTCCAGCACAAATCTCACATGGAGTGATCGGGATTTGAATAAACTGATATTACTATTTTCTGATTTTTCTTTTGGTAGAATTAGTACTAATTTTCTGATATTCTAACCTCAAAATATTATATTATGGTAAACATCCAGTTCAGAATTATTTCTTATTTGCTTGTTACGAGAATCTTAGCTATTGTCTGAGTACAAAACGAGAAAATCCTCAGTATATTGATGCCCTCAGTATCCTTAACGACAAAGATATTATTGGGATAGTTTGCGCCACTTTCATTTATCTGAACCACGGATCGTAGCCCAGTGCAGGTCAGTGATCCAAGGCTCGAATCCCGGCCCTAATAGATGGACTTCCCTCACCACATTAATTTAAGGGGAGTTGGAAAGCAAATTTCGGAAAGGTTTTGCTTTTTTATCCCATGTTGAAATGTGCTCTTTTCTGAATGAAATGATATATAAATCAGTTTAAAACTCACGTCGGAAGTGTGTTATTTCTATTTTTTAAGTATTATCTGGTCGAAAATATTGAGCATATTGCATGTGCTATTTCAAGTTGAAATAAATTCGGTAATTTTGCATGTAGAAGGCTGTGGATTGTTTTGATACAAAGGGGAATGTCGTCGTGCCTGTTGGTAGCATTGTAGAAACCAATATGGCTGTTGTTCCAAATGTAAACATATGAACATGAACAATCACATTATCACTCATTTTTAGTCATCTCAAACTTCGGTTGGTTGGTTCCTCAGTTTAGGGACTACGACAACGCGGTCATGTAGCCCCGTGTACATTGTGTATGTGTAGAATCTGTCTGATAACCGGTGTTAACTGTGATGACTGTATTAGTGTGTGTTATCTGTTTTTTTTTTAAATTTAAGTAAGGATTGCAGACTTTTGAATTGTTCAAATAGTTCCTACTTTTGCCACCAAACGCCACCGTCAACGACTACTAGTTCAGAACTTAGCTACCAGAGACGCCGCTCCAGTCGGCTCTTGGCAACGAACGTAGGAACCTAAGAGCGTTGTTTACATTCTTAACCTATACAATTTAGCTTCACACAGGTGTAATTAGTGGAAGGTTCTTTAACATGCCATAAATGTATGACATGGGACCGCCGGCTTTACTTCCCCTCTGAAGGAAGGCATACTGAGGGATTTTTAACGCTCTTAAAAATCCGACGACTTCGGCCGGATATGAACCCGTGATCTTGGGCTTGAAGCTCAGCATGCTACCCACTACGCCACCGAAACTTTAAATGCTGTTTCTGAACATTTTCATTTGCAGTTATATTCTGCCCATTATCCCAGGAACCAAGAATACTAGAGTATTACAGTTCTCAGGGAGCCTATTGTGAGGCTAATCAAGTAAAACATAAAATGTATAAGGTGCGTTCAAAAAGTAACGAGCCGGAGGGTGGAAGGTCACAGCCCGTCGCTAGAGGGCACGCGTGCACGACACGTGACGATACAAAGCGAGCAGCAGCATGCATCAATCGTCCAACGCTGCCAGTCGCATTGCAGTGACATGGAGGTGTCAACCGAAGAGGAAAGAGGTGTTATTCGGTTTCTGAGAGCGAAAGGAGTAGGGGGAACGGACATTCATCGCCGAATGTCATAAGTGTACGGCGAACACTGCATGTCCCTTGCAAGGGTCAAGGCGTGGCACAAGCGCTTCAGGAAAGGACGGGTGTCGTTAGCCGATGATGCCCGGTCTGGGGCACCCCCCTGCTTTACCGATGACAACGTCCAGCTGGTTGATGCACTCATTACCCAGGACCGCCGAGTGACAGTGAACGCCATAGCCGCCGTGGTCAGTCCACGACAATGCACGACCTCATACGGCCAACACAGTCGCGACACTCCTGCAGAAATTCAAATGGGAGTTTCTCGGCCACCCTCCATACAGTCCAGACCTCTCTTCCTGTGATTACACCATGTTTGGTCCCCTGAAAAGGGCTCTGCGGGGCCAACGATTCACCTCGGACGCCGACGTCCAGCTGTACGTGCGGAACTGGTTCACATCGCATCCCAGGGAATTTTATGAGACAGCCATTCACCGCCTCGTGTCACAGTGGGACAAGTGCCTCAACAGCCAGGGCCAATACTTCTAACATACAGGTACTGGTTTCTGTAATTATGCCTCCGGCTCGTTACTTTTTGAACGCACCTTATAAAACAGAATGTTATATTCTATATAACCGTATCTGTAGTGGTCTCTGAAATAACGGGAAGTGAATTAACAGAATTGAACATTGTCAATATAGAGCTTTCCAACTCTCCATAAACGGAACAAAACTGATATATCTGTTTCAAGTTCCTTGTGTCCTAGACTATCAATAAAGCAAGGGAATGTTGCAGAGGGAAGACGGAACCCGTGTGAAAGGCAGCAAGACCTGCCCTGCCTCAAGGTAAGCAACTGGACCGAAATGTCAGCTTGTGCGTCTGGACATAATTTATATTGCTACATGTCTGAATCACACCTCGCACTGCTGTCGTCAGAAACAAGTGGGGCAGATGATCTTCAAGTTATAACAGCATTCACTTCCACTTGTTACTCTAATTCCCGGGACAAGTTTGATTCATCTTAATCATTCCATTTCTCGTTAGAGGCTTGCCACGGTGGGTGAGTGGCTATCGTGTCGGACTACCAACCCCAAGCATGCAGGTTCGCTCCTGGCTGTGGTAAGTGAATTTTGAAACGCGAACAAATCACGACACGCATGTCATACGATGTTGGCATGTTAAAGATCCCATTTGAATTCAGTAGGCCGTGTTCATAATGGCAAAATTAATTTCGGGATTTTCCGTCAACACAAAAGTTCCTCATTTCTCTACTAGAAAGCGCTATTGTGTCTAGGAGCTTAAATATCTTACCTCCTTGAGTTTCATAGCGCTCCAAGGAACTACAAAATCAACATGCAAGCTGCCCTCTGGGCGTCAAATTACAAAGCTTGCATAAAGCACCTGAAGCACTTATAGGAGAGCCATTGTTACTTCCGACTTGAACATTCTTGAGTGCTACGCTATAGCTATCTAGCGGTGAGAAGTGAAATCACTTCAACTAGCCAATCACAGGCAGCCATTCAAATCGATATATCACAATAATTCGAGTTTCGTTCACAATGTCGCGATTTGACGAACGACACTAGATTTTTCGTGATATATCGATTTGAATGGCTGCCTGTGATTGGCTAGTTGAAGTGATTTCACTTCGCACCGCTAGATAGCCGTAGCGTAGCACTGAAACTTCAAGTCGAAAGCAACGATGGCTCTACTATAGTGTACTGTGGTAAAGGGTATCCTGAGGAAGGTTTCTGTAGAAAATATTTTATTTATTATCAAAGCCAAGCAGTAACGATTTCAGCTTTTTAAGCTTACGCTGGGCAAACCGTTCAATACATCGCCCACTATAAGTATGTTTACGTTTTCATTTCTTCCAACAATCTCCATTCAATTACAGATGCGAGTTTACGAGCTAGCTAGGGGCGAGCCTATCACCTCAGTTACAGCCTAGCTAGCGGGCGAGCCTATTACCCCCAGATACAACCAGCAGCAAACTGTGGAGTTGTGTTGAGTTAAGACTTCAGAGAAGAATGGTTGTGTTTGGAGTTTCCCTGGAAGTGCTTCTCGGCTTTTCTTCATTTCGCCTGTGAACTTATCGTTTCTCAAAATACACAGTCAAGTTATTATTAGACGGAAAGGGGATTTGTGTTTCATACACCTCGCCATTCTTAAATTAAGTCTGACAAGAATTCGTTGCACATGCATCTCCATCTTTGCTAGTATTTAATAAGCGCACAAGTGTTAATCAAATGTCTTAAGGACACCTGCTGATGTTATAATGTTTCTTGTTGTAACATGTTGTCAATGGGGTCGCTATAATATAGGATACACTAAACAGGGCATTTAACATTATAGCCAATAAAACTTAACACTGAAAATAATAATTTTGAATGTACAATTCCAATAAAACGCACGTCCTTACAAAAGCATTTATGAAAGTGGTTATTCAGGTATTGAATTCAACAAAGTCAATTTGTATGAAAATATTATCGGATATAGTGAACTAAACATTTAAATATTGTAACCTGCCACCCCTAGCGGAAAGTTCATTAACTGGATTACGGTGGGTAGAAGCACAACACAGTGGTCCTTTTAAAGAAATAGTAGTTTTATTGCAGGTCTTAGCAAGTTACAGTTCACCACACATTAAACAGATACAAGCAATTAGTATCTCACTCTAGTTCCTCTCTGACTGGGAACACTCCCCTTTCACTCTCTCGAGCAGCTGTCCGTTCACTAATTAGGCAGGCCTGTGTCCAGCCAGTCTGCCACTCACCGAAATACCTGTACACTTCCTTGAGTACACAAACTACCGTTAGGCTACTTACGAGTCTGTTACACACTGCTCCGCTGGTTCGGAAAGAATCTCACTGGGTTTCGCAATTCACACAGCACTTCACCGCATGCAATAGCCTCACTTGGGTTTCGCAAGTCACGTCACCAACTGTTGTCGCACTCGCTCAAAGAAACTGTCCTCCCTCGCTGGTGAGGCCGCTTATATATCAGGCTGGTGTCTCAATGAATGCTTCTAGACCCGTCCAGGATTCACGGCTGCTCGAGATTTCCATCACTGGCTGGGTCACGAATATTCTGGGCCATCCCTTTGTCCTAGAAGCCCTGTTGCGTAAGGCGCAGGTAATACACAGAGGCAGAGCATAGCCCGGGGCGGCTGTGACTCACGCGGCGAGGTGACGAAACAAAATCACAGCCGTAACAATATTACATCTTGAATTCCCGCATCTGCTATATTAGGTTTGGTTTATTGAATATGTTATTTATGAAGTCAAGTTGGAGTAGTTGAATATTATCATTTTTCGGTGGCGTAGTTGATAGCATGCTGAACTTATATGCCCAAGATCGCGGGTTCAAACTCGGCCAAAGTCGTTGGATTTGTTTAAACCTTTAAAATCCCTCAGTATGCCTTCCTTCGGAGGGGAAGTAAAGCCGGCGGTCCCATGTCATAGATTTACGGCTTGTGAAAGAACCTTCCACTAATTAAACTTGTGTGAAGGTAAATTTGCCGGTTAGATTTCGTTGAAACGCTCTATCAAAGTTCCAACGTTCACCACTAGGTGTCAGTGATATCTGGTAGTGAAGGTTAGAACTACTTGGAATTGAAAGGAACTTGTAGCTCACCCCATGGGTGTCCGCTTGAAGCA
This sequence comes from Meconema thalassinum, assembly GCA_946902985.2. Taxonomy (NCBI): domain Eukaryota; kingdom Metazoa; phylum Arthropoda; class Insecta; order Orthoptera; family Tettigoniidae; genus Meconema; species Meconema thalassinum. The sequence goes on from OX336396.1 coordinate 6,110,553, forward strand.
GCTACAGCCTCTGGCGAGCAGAACATGTCCTCGGACACTCCCGGCACTACAAGCCATACGCTAAATAAAAAGAATGTATTAGTCTATATTGCTCATCCTTCAGATGAGGATTGGGAAGGAGACGGCCGTGGTCTCAAGTTAGGAACCATCCCAGCATTTGCCTCACGACCCCACTCTAGCCCTCAGACCAGAATTAAATTTCTTGGTAGACTCGGGAATCGAACACAGAACTCTGGGGCGTGCAATATCTTGATTTTTGGTTGGTTGGTTCGTCAGTTTAGGGACTGTGACAACGCGGTCATGTAGCCCCGTGTACTTTGGGTGTGTGTAGAATCTGTCTGATAACCAGTGTTAATTGTGATGGCTGTATTAGTGTGTGTTATCTGTTTTTTAATTCAAGTGAGGACTGCAACTTTGAATGTTTCAAATAGTTCCTGCTTTTGCCGCCTAACGCCACCATCAACGACTACTAGGCCTAGTTCAGGACTTAGCTACTAGACGCCACCGCAGTCGGCTCTTGGCAACGAACGTAGAAACCTAAGAGCGTTGTTTGCATTCCTAACCTATACAATTTAGCTTTACACAGGTGTAATTAGTGGAAGGTTCTTTAACATGCCATAAATCTATGACATGGGACCGCCGACTTTACTTCCCCTCTGAAGGAGGGCATACTGAGGGATTTTTAACGCTCTTAAAAATCCGACGGCTTCGGCCGGGTTTGAACCCGCTATCTTGGGCATAGAAGTTCAGCATGCTACCGACTACGCCACTGAAGCCGCCCTACCTTGATTTTTATTATTTTCTTGGTATCAATACTGCAGTATTTTTAGAGCTTCTCCAGCGCCTTGATATAAAGTAGGCATCGCAGTCTGCTATGCTCTAACGGCCCAAACAGCAGGCATTACCAAATTATGGAGTCGTAGTGAAAATCCTGTAAGTAATACAAAATATAAACGCACCAGCATCAACACTCACATTACACAACTTGTGTAACAAACAACAAATTGATAGAAATTAAAATTAGAGACGTAAGCGGAATTAAACGCTTGGGCAGGCAGCGCCACTGTCGGGAGCATCGTTAAGTAGGGGATTTTCGTTGCTCTGCACACAGTTCGCACTGAGTGGGAAGGCGTTAGAGCAGTGATCTTCAACGCGCGGCTCGCGGCCCTCCACGTATATTTCAGCGGCCCGCAAAACGATTTAGCTTCAATAATTCATAACTGATGGTATTTCGATAGCCACAAGAGTGTTATGTTCAAGTACCAATCATAAAAGAACAAAGAGTTCAGGAGATTGCATCATTTTGTTGATTTTTAAATGTTATCATACATCGTAGGCCGTAGTAGGGAATTTTGTAACCGGCGAAGCAAGTGTGGCAACCCTGTGACAAACTGAAAATTGCTAGTTTGTGCTCCATTTGGTGAGAATGTGGGAGACTATCCCGGAAACATACAAATGGAAGTTATTGAGTTTCAGTGTAATAGCGATTTTCAGGAGTAACTTTAACATTTTGGACTTTTGGAATTTTACTCATTGTATGTTGAAAAAGATCAATTTCCAGCAATCAGATCTCATGCTCTGTCATCAGCATCCCTTTTTGGCAGCACTTACATCTGTGAGCAGCTATTTTCCAAAATGGACAATGTGAAGTCAAAATTGAGGAATCGTGTTTATGACACTCGTTTAGAGAACACTCTGCGAATTGACAGATTAGTGAAAGAGAAACAGTGTCAGATTTCTCATTGAACTAAAAAATTACCATTTTGAAATTTTTAATATAGTTTTGTATTTTGATATTGATTTCACTGTAAAACAAAATAAAAACTTATTTAAAAAATGATGCTTTCTTCTTCCAAGTTGAAAGACAATATATATATAATAATAAGATTAATGTGGCCCTCGAGGCTTTTCATAACAAAAATGTAGCCCTTCATTAAAATAAGGTTGAAGACCACTGCAGTAGGTTAGGGCCTTACTACTGAATTAGCAATCAACTAAGTCTGACTCCTCTTCGCTGTCGACCTACCTTGTTCTCTTCTGGAATGGGACGTAAGGCACCTTTCACGGCCCTTGCCTCTTTGGCAGCTGACCTCGATGTTCCGTCCCTAAAAGCAACTATCACCAATATCCCCGGATACACTTGACCTTCATAGCAGTGCTGTTAACTACCTGACCTCTTACTGTGACAGCCTCAATTCTGATCAGCTATAACCCGTCAGGTCCAGTGCGTTTATACTTAGCGGTTGGCTTCTACGGTTGGACGCCCTTCCTGACGCCAAACTCAAGAGAGAAATGAGCTAAGCGTTGAAAGAAAGTGGCCGTGGTCTGTTAGAAGATCCCGTCTCGGCATTTGCCTGGAATTCTGACTGCGTGGCTATTTTATCTCATTTCATGGGAAAACAACTTGTGTGTCAGACAGGGCCGGTGTGTCGTTAAGGGACCAGGGCCGGTGTGTCGTTAAGGGACCAGGGCCGGTGTGTCGTTAAGGGACCTGGGCCGGTGTGTCGTTAAGGGACCAGGGCCGGTGTGTCGTTAAGGGACCTGGGCCGGTGTGTCGTTAAGGGACCAGGGCCGGTGTGTCGTTAAGGGACCAGGGCCGGCGTGTCGTTAAGGGACCTGGGCCGGCGTGTCGTTAAGGGACCTGGGCCGGTGTGTCGTTAAGGGACCTGGGCCGGTGTGTCGTTAAGGGACCTGGGCCGGTGTGTCGTTAAGGGACCAGGGCCGGTGTGTCGTTAAGGGACCTGGGCCGGTGTGTCGTTAAGGGACCTGGGCCGGTGTGTCGTTAAGGGACCAGGGCCGGCGTGTCGTTAAGGGACCAGGGCCGGTGTGTCGTTAAGGGACCAGGGCTGGCGTGTCGTTAAGGGACCAGGGCCGGCGTGTCGTTAAGGGACCAGGGCCGGCGTGTCGTTAAGGGACCTGGGCCGGTGTGTCGTTAAGGGACCTGGGCCGGTGTGTCGTTAAGGGACCAGGGCCGGTGTGTCGTTAAGGGACCAGGGCCGGTGTGTCGTTAAGGGACCAGGGCCGGTGTGTCGTTAAGGGACCAGGGCCGGTGTGTCGTTAAGGGACCAGGGCCGGCGTGTCGTTAAGGGACCAGGGCCGGTGTGTCGTTAAGGGACCAGGGCTGGCGTGTCGTTAAGGGACCAGGGCCGGCGTGTCGTTAAGGGACCAGGGCCGGTGTGTCGTTAAGGGACCAGGGCCGGTGTGTCGTTAAGGGACCAGGGCTGGCGTGTCGTTAAGGGACCAGGGCCGGCGTGTCGTTAAGGGACCAGGGCCGTATTGCACCCAATGTGTTTAGTTAATGTCTTTAAAAATTAATTAAAATTACAGATATTCTACTTAAAGAAAGTGTTTTCTCTAAGAAGAAATTCCTGACATAGGAAAATGAATGAAGTGGATTTTAGCCTACTTTTCACATTTTGCAAAAATGAGCAAAAAGTAGACTTATGAGATCGATCCGGGAAAATGTGTGTCTGTCTGTGTGTCTGTCTGGCTATGTGTGTCCCCCCCCCCCCCTATCAACTCCTAAACGCTGCAGGAATCGAAACCAAATTTAGTATGAGTAAAGATGTATACCGGAATATCTCAAGCCCTTATTTGAGAATGATGTCAGTGCTACCAACTGCTGCAAAAACGCGCTAGAAATTTGAGCTCCATGTTGGATATCATGCAAGGTATGCATGGAAGCTATTCCAAAATTGGCACACATGTAGATAATACTATTTCAGTTTAATTTCCAGGAGGCCATACATGACAGTGTTGGCAAAATCATTTTAAGCCTTCTGATAGGTCCAATTTTTAAATGCATATAACTTCTACACTATTAATTGGATTTCAACCAAATTTTGTATGTAATATGTGTACATAAATAGATATGAATGAGTGTATTCTTAAGAGCCACCAGGGCTGCCAACTGTTAATAATTTCTCTCTCTATTTTCTTCATCCGTGTCTGTTAGGTAGTCAGCCCGAAGGCTGGTTGGATCCTCAAAAGCACCACCGTTACGTTATGTGAGTCGATACCCATAAAACCCAAGGCAGCGCTATATTGAGGCGTTCTAGGCAAGAAGAGGAGTGAGGTAGTTTGCCATTGCTTTCTTCACTGAGTCAGAACAGTAGTCCTAACCCTATGAGTAGAACCTTTCACAGCATTCACAGGCACTGACTGTGCCCTGAATGCCATTACTAAGCACCACCCATACCTCAGTAGCTTCCATATAATCACAGCCATGAGTGAGACTGAGACATCGGTGAAAAGCCACCTTTTACTCTAGCCTGTGCCAACTGACAAATGCAAATGTACTGTATTCATCAAGAGATGGCAAACAGGCCATTTCTTCATCCAAATACCAATATATCTGAAAGTATGCAAGCCGACAGCTTTAAACTATGCACACGTATAGTACCTAATATTTTAGATTAATTTGGAGTAACTTATTTACTTCAGTTCTACCAACATGATTCTAAGCCTGCTGATGGGACCAATTTTTAAATACATGTAACTTCTATACTAACAGTTGGATTTGAACCAAATTTCGTATGTGCTATGTGTAACATAACAGATATGACTATAATTATTCTTAAGAGCAATCACGGCTGCCAACTGTTAATAAATGCTGATTCCTGCTCGTGGTGCCCCTGCATAGGTAGTCGGAATTGAATTTCCGTTACTGAACTGAACGTCAGCATTCCAGAAGCATCATTAAAGTTCTATCTGAAATGATTCATTCTAGTAGGGAAAGGCTCTTATCAGAGCCCAATTTAACAATTATTTCTTTTAACATTGAAGGACTGTCTTCTTGTAAAGAAGATCTTTTACGTGAATTATGCCTAAAACATAATTGTGATGTTTTATGTATACAAGAAACTCATAGGGATGTTAATCAACGACGTCCTAAAATCCCTGGAATGAGATTGGCAGTCGAACGTCCTCATGGCCAATATGGAAGTGCCATCTTCACTAAACCAGATATCAGGATTCTTGCAACCTCCATCACAGCTGACAATGACATAGAAATTATTGCGATAGAATTGAGTAACTCAATCATTTTTTCCATTTATAAACCCCCAAAGGTAAGCTTTTCATTCAGACAACCTGATAATCTGAATTTGGAGAAAGTGTCCATCTTCGTGGGTGATTTCAACAGCCACAGCATTATATGGGGTTATCCACATGATGATGAGAATGGAGAAGCTGTTATGCATTGGGCGGAATCACACCAACTGTCCCTCATTCATGATAACAAACTTCCTTCATCCTTCAACAGTAGAAGGTGGAAACGTGGATATAATCCAGACCTTATTTTTTTGAGTGATCAGATTGCCCATCAGTGTATTAAATCTGTTTGCCTTCCTATTCCTAACTCACAACATCGTCCAATAATGTGCCAGATAGTAGCAGCCGTCAGGCCACAGAGTGTTTACTTTAAGAGAAGATACAATTTCAAAAAGGCAAACTGGGAATGTTTTACTTCCTCTTTAGATACAAAGATGAGTACAATCAGTCCCATACCAGAGGCATATGATCAATTTATTGATGCCATTAGATCGTGTTCTAAAGAAGCCATTCCAAGAGGATGCAGAACTAATTACATACAAGGTCTTTCCCAGGAAACATCTGCCTTACTGACAAACTACTTCAATTTGTATGAAAGGGATCCTTTTAGTGCTGAAACTATTGCAAGCGGACAACAACTTATCTCTGCTATTTCAGAGTCTAAACGAGAACAGTGGTTAAAATTGATGGAAGAAGTTAACATGGATAGGAGTAGCCATAAGGCCTGGAGGCTACTCAGGCGTCTCAGTAATGATCCTAATAAATCATCTTCTCTTTATAACGTATCTGCAAACCAAATTGCTCACCAACTCGTCCAAAATGGCAAGTCTATAAACTCCAGTTCTAGAACAAAAGTGGATACTAGGCCAAAATTCAGACCAGAGACCAGTATACTTTCTAATCCCTTTACCTTGGCAGAACTAAATGACGCTATAAATATCAGCAAAAATGGAAAGGCTCCTGGTGTAGATGAAATCTGTATTCAACAAATCAAGAACTTTGGACCTGTTACTAGAGAATGGGTACTCAATCGATTTAACAATTGCATTCAAACCTGCAGAATACCCAAAATCTGGAGGAAATCTAGAGTTATAGCATTCCTCAAACCAGGAAAAGATCCCCATGATCCTAAAAATTACAGACCAATATCCTTGCTCTGTCATTTATTCAAGATCTTAGAACGAATGGTTCTGGTAAGGCTTGCAAAAATAGTTGAACCACTTTTGATCCCCGAGCAAGCTGGTTTTAGAAGAGGGAAGAATTGTACATCACAAATACTCCATTTGACCCAATATATTGAAGATGGTTTTGAAAATCGAAAAATAACTGGGGCAGTCTTCATCGACCTAACTGCGGCCTATGACACAGTTAACCACCAAATTCTGTTGAGCAAACTTCATAAGATGACCAAGGACAACAAGCTGACTGAATTTCTTCGATGTCTTCTTGAAAATCGAAGATTCTTTGTAGATTTCCAAGGGCGACATAGTCGTTGGAAGAATCTCCGGAATGGCCTACCTCAAGGTAGTGTTTTGTCTCCAATATTATTTAGTATTTACACGAATGATCAACCCTTGCCAGAAGGAACTAAAAGCTTCATCTATGCAGATGATCGAGCTATTCTCACCCAGGGTGATCAGTTTGAGAGTGTTGAACGGAGATTAATGGCAGCCTTAGATGAACTGAGTCCATACTACAGAGAAAACCATCTAAAGCCTAACACCTCAAAGACGCAAGTTTGCGCTTTTCACTTAAAGAATATGCAGGCAAGAAGAAAACTGAAGATTTTTTGGGAGGGTGCTCTTTTGGATCATTGCTCTACACCTAAATATCTAGGGGTAACTCTGGATCGTGCACTCAAGTATGAACAACATTGTGTTAACACGAAACACAAAGTATCTAAGCGAAATTCCATTCTTCGCAAGTTATGTGGTACCAACTGGGGAATGCAAGCTCAAACAATGAGAACTACTGCTTTAGCACTGAGCTACTCTGCAGCAGAATATGCATGCCCTGTTTGGTATAGATCATGTCATGCCAAACAGGTAGATATTGCTTTAAATTAAACTTGTCGGCTTATAACTGGTTGCCTAAGATCTACACCTTGTGACAAGTTATATTGCTTGGCTGGCATTGCTCCCCCAGATATTAGACGTGAAGTAGCTGCCAAACATGAAAAATCTAAAGTAGAAGTTTCCCAGACACATCCTCTACATAATTATCAACCTGCTCAACAACGATTGAAATCTAGGCGAAGTTTCCTACACTCTACTGAGTGCCTGTCGGATTCACCTCAATCATCAAGGCTAACTTCCTGGAGATCCAGAAACAATAATCTCAACGGATGGATGGTTCCATCTGAAACTCTTCCTGCCGGTTATGAAGAGTCGTGGCCTACATGGAAGAGTCTGAACAGGCTGCGGTCTGGGGTCGGTCGATCTAAGACCAATATGAAGAAGTGGGGCCTTTCCGATGAGTCAACCTTTTGCGCCTGCGGAGAAGAACAAACCATGGCGCACCTTCTCCATTGCAACTCCTGCCCTCTCATTTGCACTATGCAGGATGTAGTTCAGGCCACACCAAATGGACGAGATCTTGCCAAATTTTGGTGCGATGTAATTTAATTGTTATTTTGAAAGTACTTTTAGTGTGTTTTTATTTTAAAAAAGTTATCTATGCTAATTTTACATGATGTATTGATTGCTTCTGATACGAATAAATTAACCCTAATATCAATATATCAGAAATTATGCAAGCCAACAGCTCTATACTTTGCACACGTATAGGACCTGACATTCTAGATTAATTTGGAGTAATTAATATAAGTCAGTGCTGCCAACATGATTCTATACTTGCTGATAGGTCCAATTTTAAAATACATGTAACTTGTATACTAACAAATGGATTTTATCCAAAATTGGTACAACAAGATATCGTAATATTTCCGATTATTTCTGACCAGCACACTCATGACATTGTTGCCAACAAGCTTTTACGCGTCCTGATAGATCCAGTCTAACTGCATGTAACGTCCATTGGACTTCAACCAAATTTTGTATTCTGTACCTTAAGAGATGGAACTAAGAATATATTCAGTCACCAGGGCTGCCAACTGTAGTGCTCTATTAAGCTATATTATACCAGGAATATTTCGAATTACTTAGACATTTCGATATTACCAACTTTATTTCGTCATTATTCTAGATAGGTTCATATACTGTAGATTAATCATTGGCATGAAAAGTAGGCTCTTTAGTTCGTCACGGAACTTCTTGTTTATTAACAGATCCATTTTCTGAACACAAAGGTTATAGATGCATTTGCTTCATCCAAGCACAGGAGTGGAGAATACAGTATTTGTTGTGTTGTTTGGAATTGAAATATTAGCAACAATAATTATATATAAAACATTGTGTAATATGAAACAATAATCTGGCCCACCCTAACATTTTAGTCTGGAGCCGCCTCTGGTGTCAAACACTTTCTCTTTAAAGAATTCGAATGATTCCAAAGCCAGGGTGTAGAGAATCCAATGAAATGCGATCTAGTGTAAACTGTTCCTTAATTCCTCAGTATTCAAACCAACCTTGCTGTATGGAAGTGAGAGCTGGGTGGATTCAGAATACCCCATACATAAGCTACGAATTGAACCTCAAACCTTAGAGACCAGCCCAAGACCAGAGAAGGCAGAGGACTGTGTTTGAATGGATCAGCATCATCGCAATATTTGCAGAATCAAAATCATCCTGTTCGTTCGGTTTTAGCGTTCGTTCATTGCTGAACGCCTGAATTCACTCTACCCACTCTACAGTGAGGTATCGGCTTTGCTGGAGCATCCCTGCGACTTGAACTGTAGTGTTTCCTTGTCCTGTCGCATCTGCAGTGTTCTGTCGAGTGACGCAGACATCTGCTCCGTTAGTTTAGTGGTCAGAGTAACCAGCAACCTCAAGCTTTCTACGTTAATATACCCCAGAGGTCACGAGTTCGAGTCTCGCGTGATTTCTCTACCTTCCATTTGAATAGCTTGTACTTCCCGTACAATACATGATCTAAAGTTGACTAACGTTAAGTCCACCACGTGCTACAGTTTGGCTCGAAGGATGCTGGGTTCGATTCCCGGCTGGGCCTTGGGGATTTCAATATCCTTTGAATAATTCCCCTGGCCCGGTGATCATCATTCATGGACCCCCTTGTGATGTAAGGGTTCAATACCCAATCCAGCCATCTTGTTAGTGGTTTTCCGTGGTATCTTACTTCTACTCCTGCCAAATAGCAATACGGTTCCTACCTTAATACGCCCAGTGCGGATCCTAGGATGAATGCGAATCACAGTAAGGCTCTCCTCGTGCAAGTATAATCTACAGTAGCACCCAGACAACTTCTATGCGAGATCAGACGCAGCATTTTCTGTTTATTCTTTACGAATCACCCAGTTTGGGGCACGTCACTTGTTAGATGCTTGTGCTGTCATTTTCTCCCAATACTTCTTCATTCTGTCTTACCTTCTCTTCTGATAACTGCTTCGGTTTTCTAGTGTCGACTCTGGCGTGTAACTTCTTAGTGTTGTCTTTGGTCACGGTTTTGGCTGAACCATTCATTAACGTGAGTTCCGTAATCTGGAGCTCTAACAGGTCCTTTTCCACTTCCGTAAACCAATTAGGTTTAATCTTCTTTTTGGAAAAGAAGTCGAAGATTTGCTTAGTCATTCGCGCAGGATTCATTCGGTAGATGTGTCCATAGAAATCAGTCCTTCTTTTCTTTGTGGTGTCTGAAAGTGTTTCCGACTATAGCCTACATGAAGAGTGACCTTCCTATAGAAAAATTGTTTGTTATTTTGGAATTTAGGATCTATGATCTTCCTCAAAATGTCCCTCTGTTTGATTTTTTTAATTTTATTTTTTTAGTCGTTTACCCTCCAGGTTGGTGGAACCAACGGACTCAGTGAGGGAACTCACCTCTATCGCCTCTACGGGCAGTGTCCTAGAGCTAGGAACATCGAATCGGAGTGAATACAACTGGTGAGGTGGGATTGGCACCTCGCCCAGGCGGCCTCACCTGCATCTAATTTTTCCATTTGCGCTTTTCTCACGACTTGTGTATCTGCTGCAAAGAGTTCCTCTGACTTAATTACTGTGTTTTAATGCCTTATTATTTTCTGTTTATTATTATTATTATTATTATCATTATTATTATTATTATTATTATTATTATTATTATTAAAGGAGAATTACGAGTGATTCCGCTTTTATAATAAAGAAATTTTATAAAAGGATTAAACTTGTAACTGACATCACGTTCATGAAAAATGCAAAAGCAAAAATAAAAGCAAAATCAAAAAACCACAATGCAAAAAGCAAAAGCAGAAACAAACGCAAAAGCAGAAACAAACACAAAATCAAAAAACAACAAAGCAAAAAGCAAAAGCAGAAACAAACACAAAATCAAAGAAAAGCAAAATTCAAAAACAAACGCAAAAGCAGAAAAGAAACACAAAATCAAAAAACGAAATTCAAAAGCCAAAACAGAAACAAACACAAAACCAAAAACATAAAGAAAAATGAAAGAAAGTAGAAAAATACAAAACCATGAATACAATTAGTTGAGATCTGACCCCCTCCAGAAACAAATCCTAGTTACGCCACTAACGCTTGTGTTATCATTTTATTTCTATTTTGTGTTCAGATGGTCGACATCATGAGGCCCAATATTACCGTGCGGGTCACGCACCAGGCGCGTCAGTAGGATAAGCTCGTCTTACAAGCATTGAAAATTCTAATTAATACGACCTTTAAAGAGTTGCTAAGTTTAGTGGATACACACGGGGCTACATGTCGCAATCAACAACAACAATCATATCATCCTCATCACGAAACGCAAGTCGCCTGCACCAGACCTTCCCGGGGGCCACTTATTTTTCTGAACCCTGCGATGGGCTGCTGTAGCAAGTTTGGAGATCCAAGGTTCAGATCCCGGTGTTGACAGTGGCTATCCTGAGTGTGTTTTGACCACACTCCCTCCAGGTAAATACCGGGATGGTTCCTAACTCAATGACAAGACCACCTCCTTCCTAATCCTCACCTTCACACACTACAGACACCACAATAACACAGTTTATCTGAGATATTCTACACACACCCAAGTAGCCTATATAACCACGATGTCACAAAACCACTACAATCGAAAGGGACGTAAAACCAATACCATTATATTACTATTATTATTGTTAACTACCGAGGCTTTTAAAGACGCCGGGATGCCGGAATTTTGCCCGGAATGGGATCTTTAACGTGCTAGTAAATCTGACACGGCTCCCTCGCATTTGCGCACCCTCAAATGACAACTGACTGCATCAGGTTTCGATGCTGCAACCTTGGGCACCTCGGAGGAGGTTGGAGGGGTGTCATGGGAAGCTAACTTACGGGGCAGGCTGTGTCGCCCAGGTAGACCGCTCAGCCCTTGAGGGATTCTAAGGGACAAGGGTGCAAATGTTAAACCAGAGCAATCTCATTGGAATGCGATAATTGAAATAGATCAGGGACACGGCCAGTTAGCCTTTTGGGCCGGCAATCTTTATTCTCAATTACTTCGATATATCGATACTTGCTCTTCATCTCGAACATTCACAGCGCAACTTGCTTCATACAGTGCTGCCAACTGTGAGGCGAAACATCGTGCTCAGCTTCGGCGGCGTAGTTGGTAGCATGCTAAGTGTCTATGCCCAAGTCGTGGGATTTGCTAAGAGCGTTAAAAATCCCTCAGTATGCCTTCCTTCGGACGGGAAGTAAAGCTGGCGGGCCCATGTCATAGGTTTCTTCTTCTGTGGTGTTCAATCCGAAGATCGATTCAGAGCAGCTTTCCGTGAACTCCGGTCTGTGGCTAGTCTCTTCATGTCCAATTAATTATCACAACTCTTGTGAATGATTTGTTTTATGTATAACAGCCGTCGACTACCTCTACAGTTCTTTCCTTCCACATTGCCCTCCAGTATTGTGTGCAGAAGACTTTCATGCCTCAAGTTATGTCAAATCCAATTGTCTCTTCGGTGAGTAAGCATATTCCATAAACATGGCTTCTCTCCAATCCTCTTCAGCGTTTCTTCATTACTGATTTTATCCACCCATGGAATTTTTAGTATTTTCCTGTAGCACCACATTTTAAAGGCTGCTATTCAAGCTAAGAGTCCAGGGTTCACTACCATACAACAGTACGCTCCACACATATATCTTCACAAGACGTTTCCTGAGGCTCATACTAATGATTTTGCGTGTAAAGAGCTTTCCTTCCTTGTTTTTGGCTTGGTTGATGCGGCTGCCTATTTCTCTTCTACTTCTTCCATCTGCTGTTATTTTGTTACCAAGGTAAGTGAACTCCTGTACTTTTGTCAGCTGTTCTCCATTTAAAGTACAACGAGGAGGTTCATACTGCCGGCTACTGAGAAGAACTTGGGTTTTCATTTTGTTGATCCTCATGTTATATTTGTTGAAGGAGGATTCCATTTTTGCTAATGTAGCCTATAATACAGATCATCTTCGTTTTCTGCCAGGACTGCGATATCATCCGCAAAGCGAAGCATGGTAATTCTTTCTCCTTGAATCTTGAGACCTCCAGTCATTGCCAAATTATCATTTACTTCATCTATTGCTTTTTGGATGCATGCATTAAAAAGAATTGGTGAGAGCGAACAACCTTGCCGAACTCCTTGCTTAATGTTGGCCTGTGTTGTGGAATCTCCATATCGTATAACAGCTATCTCGTTTTCATACAAATTCCAAATTGTCCTCCTGTCCTTGTACTTAACACCCAGTTATTTCAACAACATGAATATTTATGGCATGAAAAAGAACCTTCCACTAACGACACTTGTGGAAGCTAAAATTTGTAGGTTAGTTTGATAATGTCATATTAGTTCCTACGTTCGCCGACAGGTGCTGACTACGATGGCATTTAGTAGCCACGTACGCAGCTAGGTGTCGTGGACGGTAGCATTTGGTAGCAAAAGTAAGAACTACTTGAAAAAATTAATTGTCTTCAGTCCTTACCTGAATTAAAAACAGATAACACACACAAATATAGCCATCAGAATTAACACCGGTTATCAGACAGATTCTGCACACACCCAAAGTACACGGGGCTACATGACCGCGTCGTCGCAGCACCTACCAACATAATGGAGAAGGTCCGTCTGCATTTTTAACTGGTATTCAGGAAGGTGTAAGGCAAGGCTGCAACATACCACACATACTTTTCAATCTTTACATTGACCAAGCAATGAAGGAAAAGAGAAAAATGTAAAGCAGGAGTAAAGATTTAAGGAGAAATTCTTTCAACTCTGAGATTTGCTGATGACACACCAGACGATTTGAATGAGTTTTTAAAAGGTACGGATTCTGTCTTGAGGAAATAATTCATGATGAAAACCAATAAATGTAAAACCAAAATAAATGATTGTAGTGGAAACCTCTATGGACATTAAATTGGCAGGTGAAAAGCTAAAGGAAGTAGGAGACTTTTGTTACTTAAGAAGCAAAATAACCAGCGATGGACGAAGCAAAGAGGATATAAAAATTAGGTTGGCTAAGGCAAGGAAAGCATTTCTACAGAAAAGAAATTTGTTGACATCGAATATAGATTAAGGTATTAGGAAAGCATTTTTGAAAGCCTTTGTCTGGAGCGTGGCGCTCTATAAAAGTGAAAATTGTACTATTGGTGCAGCAGAAAAGAGGAGAATTGAAGCGTTTGAAAAGTGGGGTTACAGGAGAATTATGAAGATCAGATGGGCAGATAGGGTTACAAATGAAGAGATATTAAGACTAGTGGGAGAGGAGATATGTTTCTGGCGACTGCTAATGAAGAGAAGAGATAGGTTGGTAGGACACATACTAAGACACCCAGGAATAGCAAGCTTAGTTATGGAAGGAAGGGTCGAGGACAAGAACTGTAGGGGTAGACCAAAGTTAGAATATGTTAAGCAGATTGCCTCGGATGTGGTAGCTATGTAGAGATGACAAGATTAGGTCAGGACAGGGAGGCATGGAAAGCTGCATCAAACCAGTCAAAAGACTGAAGACTCAAACACACAGGAATGAACTTACTAATCATTAATAAAGATTTGGTGAAAGCGGTCCTTAATGTCACCTCTGCCATCCTAGCCACTGTTTCCGTTCAGGGGAGACGTGGAAGTGCTCGGTGCTAAGTTAGGGCTATATGCTGAGTGTGAAAAACCTTCCATAGAAATTGCTGAGGAAACTCTTGCGTTACGGCAATTCTGTGAGGATGGGCATTGTCATGAATCAGCTGCGCTATTCCCTTCGCACTTCATGCAGCAGCCATGTTTCCGTGCCTGTAATTCAGCTCAAAATGGCGTAATGACATTCGCAGTGGTTATAGTGTTGGAGATCCGAAGTCGCCTTGCGAGAATCTCCGCCACCACCTCTCGACGGACAAGAAACCACCCTTAGTTAGTAGTTGTTGTTGCTTTAAGATGAGGAACTACGAGGTAATCTGCCCTTGTACTTACACTGTCACTATTTCACACATGACTACATTGGTGTGGGTAGGCTACACCTTGGCCGTCCTGCGGGAACTAAGGGCTCCTCGCCATATTGGGTCATGACTCTGCAGCCTGGTGTACCACTCCTATCTCAAGATCGCGGGTTTAATTCTGGACCGAGGGGAGCATTAAGGGCAGGAAATGATGATAATGGTAATTGTTGTTTTAAGGGGCCTAACATCTAGGTTATCGACCCCTAATGGTCTGGGTGATAGCGGAAATGACAATGAAATGGAAACTAGAACGATAATTAAGTGAGACTGAAAATACTTACAACATGTAATTGAAATGCAAATTGCTTACAAAATGTATGATAGATTCAAACTACTCATTTGGATGGACAATACTTACAAAATGCAATTTAGGTTGAAAATACCTACAAAAAGGAGTAGAGATGCAAAAAATTCGCTAAAGGAAAATTAGATATACGGGGAGCCAATTAATAAAAACAGTGCGGGAATCTTAAAGAGAAAAGGAAATATAATGAAAAGAAAACAAGATGTCTGTCCCCTCGAAGAAGGGGGGATCAGGAAAGATGAGACAAAGGCCATTTAAGGCGGGAAAGGAAGAGAATCCCTAGGCCTCTGATACCCTAATACCGTCGGGGTCGGAAAAGAACAAGAGTTGACCAAGGGAGGTCGACAGAAAAGAAGACGGAGAGGAGCCCGGCACAAGTAAGTGGAAAATATGCAGGACTCGGCTGGGGGCCCCGTGGTCGCCAACCCACGTACCGCTAGATGTGAGCCCCTGGGGGGAAGGACAGGAAATAACCCGACGTAAAAAAGTCTCGTATCACATTTGCTGATTACAGGAAATTAACGACAAGTGAGTCAGTAGTTGCAGGTTTACTGCTAGGTGGCAATGCAAACGGAGCGATCCACACACGTACAGGTAGGCTATGAAGCGTGCGCCGGGCTGCCCGGTGAGACTGATTTGTGAGGGCCCAGTCAGCTAATGGGGCCCGCCCAGCAGTATTTCACTGGGCACGTGCGTCCTCTTAACTTTAATTACCTGAAAGCTTCAAATTCTCGCCCGTGTCCTGCAAATCTGTGTTAGCCACTGGAAGAGCGTCCTCTAATGACAAGAGAACTGCCCGAGCTGTTTCACACATTTTAATGGGCTAGGGTCTACCTGGAATTAGCGTCATCTATACCTTGCTAAATGCACGCAAGCTCTTAGATACATGTTGTTTGTTCATCTATGTATATTAGAACAGTAGCGCCATCTATACGTTGCTATAAGAACGCAAACTCTTAGATACGTGCTGCATGTTCATCTATGTATAGACTATTAGGTCAGTAGTGTCATAAATTCGTTGCTGGAATCTTGAGCCTTTCTATTGGAGCAGTAATCTTTCAATTTCTTGCTGAACCCTATCTTACGTACCTCGCACCATTTCCTGGAGGCGTTGTGGTGAACTTCTGTACTGGATGTGAGGAGCGACTCCTGTCCTTTATTGTGTCTTTCTGAATATTAAGTTCATCAAGATCCTTCTCAATTTGTTTGATCCACAAGGAGCCCTTGCTGGCTCCTTGAAGATCTTATAAGACAGTCTGTGGTGGTCCATTCTGTACAGGTGGCCGTAGAAAGCCAGGCGTCTCCTTCTGATGGCATCGGTGAGGTTTCCCTGGTGTTTCTGGAGTTCGCAATTTGGTTTGTACCATCGTCTTCCATCTGGAAAGATCCTTCGTCCCACTATTTTCCGCAAGAACTTCCTTTCCTGTACCTCGAGGGCCCTTTGGGGGATATTCTTAGTTAGCAACGGGCACTCAGCTGCGTATTAATTATATTGAATAACAAATAATTCATGATTTTTGGGCTAATGCCGTGTGAAATTAAATTAGATACCAGATACCTTGCCTCCTTTTTCAATGGAATCGAACAATGTGGCCAAAGAAAGTATATCAATGAGATTACAAAAAATTAGATAAATTCCTCTGTTCGTCACCAGAGAGCAGCTGCCAGAAATTACTGTATGGTCATGGTAGAACGGCGGACAGAGTAGTAAGTAAGGAGAAGGTAAAGGGGGCGGGGTGAAAATATAGAGACTCCTCGAAGAATGAGGATGTCCAGATAAGGAGAAAGGGGGGGGGGGGATGGTTAGATGGATATAAGGAAACATAAACAAAAGGGAAGTGTATCAGAAAGATACCTAACGTCATATAGGCAACGGCGAAAAAACAGATGGAAACTCCTCCAGTGACGAACAAAGGAAATCAAATCCAGGCTCTGTAGCCATAGAGGAATTATTTGTATAGTAATCCGGGCCGTGAAAGCCTTAATATATACTCTTGTTAGTCTATTGTTGTCCATCCTGAATATGCGCCCTGCGAACAGTGCTTGTGAAACTGTCTGTGAGACTACAGTGGTCTGCAGTTCGTCTCTTGATCCAAATTCCATTTTCTTGTGAAGGGCTGAATATTTTTTTTTCTAAAGATTTTTAGTTATTGCTTTTCAATGTCTGCACTTTTTGAATGGCCAACTGAAGTTATGGTTTCTGAGGCTTATGGAGCTTCTGGGAGAACAACGGCTTTGTAATGCTTCAATTTTCCATTACGTTCTTGTTCTTTCTTTCTCTCATTCTTCGTTTTGCCCACGTAGGGAGCGCGTTTGTCTTGGGTTAATGCTGATTTCCTCCTCTTCTCCTCGCTATGCCCCTTCTTACGTTCTTAAGTCCAGTGGTCTATTTAGCTTTCTCGGTGAAAGAGTGATTTCTAACTAGAGTTCCAAAAGCCTTGCGATTCATGATATCTTCTGTGAAGTATATTTCTTTTAAGTCCTGTTTGATTTCTTCTAACCAACTGACTTTGGCCTTCTTGAATTTATTCTATCAAGCCATTACGTTATTATTATTATTATTTGTTATTATTATTATTATTATTATTATTATTATTATTATTATTATTATTATTATTATTATTATTATTTGCGCCAAAACACAAAAATCTAGCTTTTGGTGGTGGCTCTTTTCCTTTTTTTATCTTCCCCAAAACCTTCCATCCGTTCACTGTGCGCCTTCTTCTCTTCATCTGTGCATTGACGCCTATTTCTTTTGGGTTGTGATCTAAATTCAAATTTCTGGTTTTCGATTTTTTGTCTACAAATGCGGCGGTCGTGGATGTCTTCTATGGTGATGTGTAATTGTTGTAAGTCTTCCATAGTCTCTTTGTACCAAGAAGTACTCAATTTCGACGTAGAAATTATGTTGAGTATTCTTTTAGTCAGTCTGGTGTCATTCATTCTGGCGATGTGTGTAAAGAATTTCACTCTGCGTTTTGTGACGTCATAGCTTCAGTATTTCTGAATAATTCCTCTGTGGGTCCTTTTTGCCAGAAATTATCTCTGAAAACGGCGCCGTAAATTTTTCTCAGAATTTTCCTTTCTTGTCTTTCAAAGTCTTTATCATTTTAAATGATGCAGTCGAATTCGTCGTGAAATGCACCGAGAATGCACTGAGGTGTGTGACGTCATAGTACCGCTTGGTGCATGTGTACTGAGTTCACTGGTGAGCTCTAGCGTTACGAGACGGCAACCGTGACGTCCCCAGCCAGCTCCCTCCTTTCACCGCGCGCTCCAGCTCCCTCATGACTTGTAACTTTCTAGTGTTCTGATTGTTTCTTGATCACCTAACATGTCAAGAGTCTTTGTAGCATTTAAAATGATATAAAGTCCAGTCTTTCAGTCTGACTGTCTCTTTTATTATTATTTAATGTACCATTGGTGGTTGAAGAACATCGCCCTCGTAATGTCGATATGTTGCCATGATGTATCGATAGTTAAAAGATCCCCAATTAACATAACCTGCACATGTCGAACACTTGAGATATTGAACCACAAAGTGAGAGCAGTTGCACTCTTGTAGCTTGAAGACGAGAATATATATGTTTCCCAGCTCTTTGGAAGGCTTGTAAATGCCAACTAGAACTAGTTTTCACCCAAGGACTGGCGCTTCCAGCCAAGTCCGAATTGCTCCCGAAATTCCGAGACAAATTATACTTTTAAATAGCGACCATTTTTTTGGCGCTATCTGAACATAATTCGGTGTCAGTCTGTAATTTTACTATCTCTATAAATAAAGAAAACAAATATTCGACTATCTGTGGAAGAAGAAGAAGAAGACAACTCCAACGTGGACTAAGGAAGTTAGGAAATATTTAGAAAAGTTGAGCATCACAGAGCCTCAGATGCTAGATGCTGACTAATAGAATCGACTGTGCGCCCCTTTTGTGGTTGATTCCGCTTCATGTTCCAGGCCGCAATACAAGGCAAAGATTCACTTTCCGGATCCAGAAGTGTAGAACTGTAGCCCATGCCAATTCCTGGTTATTGATGGCTTTGCGCTCTCTAAACCATCTTGATAGCGCTATAAATATATTTTACTCGAAGCCTACTGAAATTCGTAAATCATTGTTGAACTCAGGATCGTAGGTGTTTGTTGTATATATTGTGTGTAAAAATTGTTATTTTAATTTAAGTGTATAGAGAACTTAGTTTATAAGCTTGAATCAATGTTTGTTTCTAGGTTAGTTAAATAGTTGTTTTTAAGTTAATTTAATGTTTATTATGTTTTATTATATCATTTGTAATTGGGTGCCTGTCCTGTTGATGGTAAATAAATCTATCTATCTATCTATCTAAGAAGTGAATTTAAGAGTAAAGTGAAAAATCTGGAAGGGTTTCAAGATGGAGGAAGACCCAAGAAAAGTAGACATATTAACCAGCTGTCATAAGGACAGTTTATGCTTTCAAAGATGCTCATAGTTGAATCTTTGAGCCACATTTGGGAGAATTTTCATACCGAAGTGCTAGTATTTCTAAAAGTCAGATATTATACACGCATCTACTTGACGTAATGTGCTGGATAACATTTTTTTTTAATGTAAAACTAAAAACATTAACAAGTGTAAAAATAAAATTGCAATGATAAAAGAAATATGAAAATTAAAATAATAAACCTAACTATAAAAGAATTATGAAAATAATTGTAAAAATCAAATTAAAAATAGTTAATTAAAAAATTCAATAAAAATATCAACATTAAATCTATAAAAACATAAATTGAAAATTAAAAATAAAATTTATCAACATTAAAATTAGATAAACGAAAAATAACATTTTTAATAATTATAATACTTAAAATGTAAAAACGCATAAAATAGAAAATAGTCTTGCCCTATAAAGGGTTAAATACTTGTTTTCCCGCCAAATGTAATTGGACACAATTTGTGTTGGCCGTTTGGAAAGCTTTCTTTAATAGAATTAGGCAACATGGCTTCTATCACTTCAAGAACTTGCGTCTGTCAACAGCGGTGATTTTATTTGAAAATATCTCGGGAACGATTGTTCCTTAAACCTAAATTGTGATTTCCTTTGGAGCCCTCCGAGTTTTGGCTCTCATATCCGGGGGATTTGACTCGTCCTAGAATAACTTAGATATTTCCACTATTTTGAGGGGGTTTTCCCCATATCTTATGAGAGGTACGGTGAACCGGTCCCTGTTTTGCCTGTGGTTGATGGGCATTTCAAATGATCCACCAAGCCGTTTCTATAAATTTTGCGAACGAAATAAGATGCGTGCACTCATCGATAAGATTGCGCCACCATGCCTATCGCCTTAGTCCGGCGCTGTGCCGCTAGATGGCACAGGCTACTGGGAAGCAAATGACTCGGGAGGCGCGCACGAGTTAACGGCCAATTAGGGCAGCCAAGTGCCTTCCTTCTGCTTCATAAATAAGGACATCGCTAAAAGAGATGTCCTCCCTAGTAACAGTTCATTCTACTACGACGTTTATAGGCCCGTGTTCTCATTAAGACGTAGACCTCCCGCGATTGGACCGAGTTCATTTGTTATCCCAACACAGTTTTGCCACTGTTAGAATAAATCTTTGTAACCTCAAGACAAAATAAGTCAAATCACAGATTGCAAAAATTAAAAATCTTAAACAGAAGAGGAAAAGGAGCCCTAAAAGGCATCAGTCTCTATTTCAAAATTATATCGCCCCCTTCTCGGCGATTCGACTGCCTCAGAGTAACTTATTTACTACTACTACTAGTGGATTTTGGAAGGGATTCGGCTGGGCACCAAGAAAAAGAAACAGCCCCGTCCCCCGAGGTGGGATTGGAACCCACACTCTCCCCATGCCAGCGAGGCATGAACTAGAGCGTTAGCGCTATCGGCCACCGTGACTGGTTAAATAAATAAACAAACTTGTCAAAAAGCTATGCATTTTTGCAACATACCCGTGTGTTGTGTTAATGTTTATTTTATGGTTAATTGTTTAAATCATGTCTAGCCTGCCTTCTTCACAGCTTCAGGTCTTCGCCTCAGGATTATCAACTGTCAAGCAACCTCCACTACTAAGGATTCTGGGCTTAAAATATCGCCTACTACCATCTTCTACCTCAAGAAAAAACAGTGGCTTGGGTTCATGGAGGATCAAGTATTGGACTGTCTTTAATTTGCGATGTTATTTGGTTTAGTTACATACTGGCTCCAAAATTACCAAGTAGTGCACGTTTTCGTTATTTACTATTCTGAGTTTGAGATCAAACCAGTGGCGTAGCCAGGAGGGGTGTTACTGGGGTGGTTAGAACCCCCCACCCCCTTGTTTTTTTGAAATTTTAAAAAGAAAACAGAAACTGATAATAATCAATAATTTACTAAATAAATATTTCTTAAATTAAAAAGAGCCTGATAGTCAGTCTTGAGGGAAGATGTAAAACAAAAAGACACGGATAGTCAGTCTGAAAGACTGGACTTACTGGCATTTTAAATGCTAGCAGCCGAGGACCAAGAAGGCAATGCGAGAACAGAGTTTCAAGATTCTATTTTGTTTCTTCACTGCCTACTTGATTGTTCTCGCACTGCCTTCTTGAAACTCTGTTCTCCCATTGCCTCCTTGGTAGCCTACTCGGCTGCTACATCGTACTATGACGTCACAAACTTCAGTGCATTCTCGGTACATTTCGTCCCGTCACCGTAACGTAACGCCAGACCTCAGCGTAACGTCGAAGTCACAAGATCATTTAAAATGATAATAACTCTATTGCTCACGATTTATGGCATGTTAAAGAACCTTCCACTAATTAGACCTGAGTGAAGCTAAATTGTAAACAACGCTCTTAGATTTCTACGTTCGTTGCCAAGAGCCGACTGCGGTGGCGTCTGGTAGCTAAGTTCTGAACTAGGCCTAGTAGTCATTGACGGTGGCGTTTGGCGGCAAAAGTAGGAACTATTTGAAAAATTCAAAGTTGCAGTCCTTACTTGAGTTAAAAAACAGATAACACACTAATACAGCCATCACAATTAACACCGGTTATCAGACAGATTCTACACACAACCAAAGTACACGGGGCTACATGACCGCGTTGTCGCAGCCCCTAAACTTAAGACCCAACCAACCAACCTATTGCTCATGCTTTGTGAGAAATAGGTTCGGCCAGCATCAAACTGTCGAGTCGTGTCGACTTAAGACTTCAGAGAAAAGTATATGTGATTGAAGTTTCACTGTTCACCTCAATTCCGTCTGGGACGTGTCGTCCATGCGCTTCTTAAGCTTACGCTGGGTAAACCGCTAAAGATGCCGGGCCAAGTCGGGGCGGGTTGCTAGTTGTATATAAATTAATCTAATTTTAATTAAAACAATAATGGCCTAGAAAATTCCATTACATTGACACTAATTTGGAGATCGTTAACTTGAGTGTGAGAGAGCCGAGTTGCTTCATATTCCCCAAATTACGATTATCCTTCAGTTACTATAACCCAGACATGGGCAAATCTTTTAGGGGCAGTGCCAGATGCAATACAAAATAATATCTAATAACTAATAATAATAATAATAATAATAATAATAATAATAAACCACATGTTTATAGCTAGATTAAAAAAATTACAGTCAGTCTGAAAGACTAGACTTTGTATCATTTTAAATGCTACAAATGCTGAAAAATGCTAGAAAGGCTGGATGCTTTTCGCTTCGCTCGAAGCCAAAGACTCTTGACATGAAAGAAAATTATCTGCATAATACTTATCTTTCTTATGTTGTTTCGAATTACTCGCGAACGGCAAGTGCAAACCAAGGGCAAAGCAAGGTCAAGCGCGCGGGATGCCGTCACGACCACTAGAGTGCGCGGGGACGTGCCCCTTCCATCCAGTCTAAAAAACACTTATAGTGGTCGATGTATTGAAGATAGAGATATGCTCTCGCGGACTTTTTTTTTGTAGAACTTTTCATGCTGACCAATTCTTACGCTCATAGTATATTGATATGTTTAACCGTTTGCCCAGCGTAAGCTTAAGAAGCGCACGGACGCCAAATTGGTTTTCGACTTTTTCACTGAAATAGTTACTGCTTCCCTACCTTTGATCATACATAAATTATTTTCTACAGAATATTTCCTCGAGATATCCTTTACAGAATGATGAAAACCGCATCAAAATCCATCCAGTGGTTCTCGAGATTACCCGTGACATCCAAGAATCGGGGATTTTTGTCTTATACTAACGAAGTAGAGATTGTCGCGGAACACATGCACCAAGCAGTACTATGACGTCACACACCTCAGTGCATCTGGGTACATTTCGTCCCATCACCGTAACGTAACGCCAGACCCCAGCGTAACGACGAAGTCGACAAGATCATTTAAAATGATTAAAACTTCTTATTTCTGAATTTTAAGTCAAACAAAACTTATCTGGCGAGTGTTCCTCCATCTTTGCACTAAGAACACATCTTCATTATTTGTTAGAAGAGGAAGGAGCATGTGACAAGTGGAACTGTGACTGTGCTTGTAAAAGTATTTCATAATCTGGTTGAAACTGGGATGAGCTGATTCTTAGTAGCGCAGCTAAATGGTGGTCTGTCAATCTATTTCCGATGCTATTTTTGCGAAGCTTCATTGTAGAAAACACCTGTTCACAGATATAGTAAGATGCGAACATGGCAGTTATCTTCTGTGCATGAGATTTCAAGTTTGGGAAGCTTGATTTTGGTAGGGCCTTGTAGAACTCAGTTTTCGAAACGTTGAGGAATAGTTGCTTTAATTCCCTGTTACATTGTAACTCAATCTGTTGTAGCTGCTACTCTATTACACAAAACGCATAAACACAACGCACCCCTTAAACTGAGGAACCATCAATAATGAGATTGAAACAGTTTTTCACTTGCCACGGTGGGTGAGTGGATAGCGTGTCGGTCTACTAACCCCAAGATTGCAGGTTCGCTCCTAGCCGTGTTAAGTGATTTTTTTTTTTGAAAGGCGGCAAAAATACGACACGAATGTTGGCATGTCAAAGAACCCATTTGAATTCAGTAGGCCGTGTTCATAATGGCAAAATTAATCTCGGGAGTTTCCGCCAACACAAAGTTCCTCATTTCTCTACTAGAAAGCGCTATAGTGTTCAAGAAGCTTAGATATCTAACCTCCTTGACTTTCATAGTGATTCAAGGAACAACAAAATTCGTCATGCAAGCTGCCCTATGGGTGTCAATAACAAAGCTTGCACCCGGCACCCGAGGCCATACGATATTTTTAATATTATTGATATGATTATTTATTTATTTATTTATTTATTTATTTAGTATGTTTCGACCCATACAGGATCACATAAAGCAAGTTATGATCTGTTGCTGTTATTTTTCTTGTTCTTCCAGAATTCTTTCGTCATGTCGCTATGTTTAGCTCGACGTTCGTCAGTCCATTTTCCCCTAGGTCTGCTGGGCTTATCTTCTGATGCAGCTTCCCAAGTGTAGATCTTATGTCTGAAAGTTTTGCGGTCTTCGATATCTGTGGGTGTGATGTTGGGGTTATTGAGATCAGTTTGGACTTGTTTAATCCAGACCGTTGTCGTCTTTAATTTTTGTGAGCACATCAATATTTTCTTTGTCAATCGGTTGTCATCTAGCCTCATAATGTGTCCATACAATTTCAAGCGTCGTTTACGGAAATTGGTTTCAATACTTGAATATTTTTCTGTGATCTTGTGCGATTGTAAACCATATCCTTCATCTGGAAGTCTTGGGCCAAGAATTTTTCGGATGATTTTCCTTTCAGCTATCTTGATGTTTTCAAGATCCCCTTTATAATTGAGGTTTAAGGTCTCACTGGCGTAGAGTGTTTCGGGTTTGATGACCGTCGCGTAATGACGAATTTTAGTGTTAATGCTCATGCATTTTTTGTTGTAGATGTGTGCGGTTTTCCCATATGTTTTCCGTATTTTGAGTTCACGTGTTCTTTGTGCTATTCTTTCTGTGCCTGTAGGTTCAATAATTTCACCTAAGTATTCGAAATGATTAACCTTGTTGATTAAACCGTATTTTGTTACCAAAGTTTGGGTTTCAATGTTTTTGATATGATGATGATTATTATTATTATTATTATTATTATTATTATTATTATTATTATTATTATCTAATACATTTTAAATAATATTGTAATGTCAGCGGAATCGGATAAAACAAGCGGATGCGGGGCGGATGCTTTAACCATAACCCCTCGCATTGGTCAATCTTGGCTACGCTACTGGATCAAACAATATCATATCGGTTTCACCACAGCAGTGGTGTATGCTGGATGAGTACTAAGGCTGGCTGTTTCGGGAAGGGAAGCCAACATTCTGATGAGTCAGGGAGCCAAGTGTCGGGGCCGCAAAGAGAGGGATTATACCACACAATTAAAGTAACGGCAGTTTCAGAATTGGAAAATAGGAATTGATTTTGAACTTGACGTAGTTTACCGCGGTGACTTCGCAACTACTTAACCCATATAAATGCGATTAAGTCGCTTCATGGACTCGGCAATTTATTGCGTCAAGTAATATTCTGCTTGAGAGAACTCAGAACGAGTTTAGGCCGCTTGTTACCAGATAATAAATAGCTGGCTACATGGAAGGGCTTAGCTTAGCATTAATTTAACTTATTACACGTTAACGATCAATGTTCATATTTGCTTTTAAGTCAGACTTCAAAGAACTGCTGACAGTTACATTTATATCTACATACACGGCACGAATTGATGGCGTCCTGGGTAGGGCTGGTTGCGGGAATATTCTTCTAGATCTAGAGATAGGTTGGTTGGTTCCTCATTTTAGGGGCTGCGACAACGCGGTCATGTAGCCCCGTGTACTTGGGTGTGTGTAGAATCTGTCTGATAACCGGTGTTAATTGTGATGGCTGTATTAGGGTGTGTTATCTGTAATTCAGGTAAGGCCTGCAGACATTGAATTTTCAAGTAGTTCCTACTTTTGCTACCAAACGCCACCGTTGGCGACCAACTAGTTCTGAACTTGGTTGCTACAGTCGACCAAAATATTATGTGTTCTCAAGTTTGAAGGTTCTTAGTGAAGTAACCAATAGAACTACATGAAATCCAATAACATCATCATTTTCGTCGTTCTATTTTACGTTAGTTCATGTATGTTTGGAATTTTTTATTTATATTTTAATATTTTTTATCGCAGACGGAACACAAAAAGTGCCCGTTTTTAAGCGTGTTTCAACCATGCGTCCGTCACATTTAAGAATTATTTTCTCAAAAACCCGTGATCAGATCAAATCCAAATTTTAACACAATATAGCCTACATTGGAATGTTGTACAACTGGTTTATTAATTTTAAACTATGGCTTTACAGAAGAATACTGAGAATATCATGGATTCACATGAAGTTCTACGCAGTGTTGAAAAAAGACCAGAACTGATCAACATGTGCGTAAACTACAGTACCTTGGTCACATTATGAGGAATCAAAAAAGGTATGAGCTGCTTCAACTTGATACTACAAGGAAAAATAGGAGGAAAGAGATCGCCCGGCAAAAGGAGAATTTCCTGACTCGATAAACTTAGAACCTGGTTCAACAAAACCTCTGAATAAAAGAATTGTTCCGAATTGCCACAGATAAAGCCAGAATAGCCATGCTGATCGCCAGCGTTCGAAACGTACAAGCACGTTAAGAAGAAGAATATCATATGTCCCGTGGAGAAAAAAAACCAGTCAGTTTTATAATGAGACGTGCTATTTTAGGCAGAGAGTGAAGTGAGATAGGAGTTTAATGTACAATAATAACATTCCCTGTCGTATCTCAACATGCTTCTAGTGTGTGTACTACGTGGTCTGTGCTTAAGAGCCCTAGTTAGCTCAATACATGATGTGTTCTCGGTAGTATAGTGGTCAGTATCCCCGCCTGTCACGCGGGAGACCGGGGTTCGATTCCCCGCCGGGGAGGATATTTTTATTTATGCAAAACCTTTTCTAATTATTTATCATTGATTTCTTTTTCTTGCTTGTTCAATTCTGTTGTAAAGTGGTCAGTTTTTTAATGTTAAATTTACGGTTGATGGGAGGTACATTAACTCGATGATGAATTTTCAAAGCCATAATATAGGTAGAGCCCTGCGCGGATAAACAAACCTTATCCGCACGACTGTTATCCGCATTATTTTGCAGCAACTGCTTTCGTACGGTTGAAACGTCTCCCCACTTCCCTTATTTTCCTCCCATCATCCCTAATTGCACGTAGAGCATTCTGCATATTTTCTGCTGGGTAGGAGTTTTTCTCCGTTTTCCGCGTATAATTTCTTGGCATCTGGAGAACAAAAACTAAATATTTTGCCATTAATTTCGCATTGTATTTACTTTTATCGTACGTTCTGCGCACCATTACCCCACTCTGCTTTTAAAACGTAACTCCCTGAATCCCAGTAAACTAATCTATTATATTGAAAAATAAATACCTGCAAAAAACACTTTAAAACTGGCATTTAAAACTGCATTTAATTTTAAATAATTGAATCACAACGGTAGGCTTACCTTCTTATTTGCTGGCTACAGAAAATAACATGCAACGTGTAAAGTTTCTTCATCCAAGCCTCACGGTTATCATCACATAGCAACTGGCATCATGCTGACTGTCCCTATCTGATAGGTACGATGACAGCTTTAGGGTAGCAGAGAACTGAGTTGCTAGTTGTACTACCAACTCGAAAAACATAGGTGCGCACAATTACCCAACTTTCCCCATGATATTCAACGAATTCGGATTGTATTCTAAAAACTATCCGCATCCGCGCAGGGCTTTAAATATAGGCCATCAGCGACATTATGAGGTATGGTTGGTTGGTTGGTTGGTTGGTTTAGGGGCTACGACACTTTAGGTGTGTGTGAAATCTGTCTGATAACCGGTGTTAATTGTGATGGCTGTATTTTAGTGTGTTTTAATTCAAGTAAGGACTGCAGACAATCATTTCAAGTTCCTACTTTTGCTGCCGTCCACGACACCTAGCTGGTGGACTTGCGTACTAAACGGCATCACAGTCAGCACCTGGTGGCGAACGTTGTAACTAATAGAGCGTTATTAATTCTAACCTACAAATTTGGCTTCACACAAGTGTAGTTAGTGGAAGGTTCTTTTTCATGCCATAAATCTATGACATGGGCCCGCCGGCTTTACTTCTCCTCCGAAGGAAGACATACTGAGGGATCTTTAACGCTCTTAAAAATTCCGACGACTTCGGCCTGGTTTGAACCCGCGACCTTGGGCATAGAAGCTCAGCATGCTACCAACTATGCCACCCGAAATATCGTTTTATAAATTGGCACTGGAAACAGAACTTATAATTTTGAAAAACTACCATGATTTAGGCTTTACCTCGTGCCTCGCTAGTATCGTGAGTTCGAACCTCTCCTAGGACGTCCTGACAATGTATTTCCGTGGCTTCCCATTTTCACCCCCAGGCAAATGCCAGGTCCACGGGCGACTTCCTTCCCACTCCCTCCGTTTGACTCAAGTCACCATCCCCAGTTGTATCTGCAGACACAGTGGTAGTCCAGCACCAGAACACTGTCCTTGTGACGGTAGAGGAATGATCCCTCGTAAAGTTCGTGGTGAAGCCGAGCGTGGAGATTCTTCTTCTTGTTCTTCGTTTTTTCCCACTCATTTAGGGTCAACATTTTTGACACATCTTTTCCATTTCTCTCGGTCACAAATGGTGTTTTCTGCTAACTGCTTCACTACGAGGTTCTCTGTCATCTTTCCTATCGACCTCCCTTGCTCAACTCTCGTTCTCTTCCGACCCCGACGGTATTAGGGTATCCGAGGCCTAGGGAGTCTTTCACTTTCCCGCCTTAATTGGCCCTTGTCTCATCTTTCCTGATGCTCTCATTCTTCGAGGGGTCAGCCTTCTTTTTCTTTCCATGTTATCTCCTGCCTTCTGCTCAAGGCCCTCAAGGAGGCAGGGTGTGTGTAGCCCCAACACTTCTGGTGCACCCTGGGTATTGCTCACGGCTGGTGAGTTTGGGAGTTGGCGACCCCGAGAGTTTCCTGAGCTGGGTCCGTTTTGTCCCCTTTTTTCTCTGACTTTGGAGCGGGCCCACTCCTTTTTCCTTTCCTATCTACCTTTCATGGCTCTCCCTCCTTCCAAGTCCCTCAATCCTCATTCTTCGAGGGTTGAGGGCATTTCTTTTCTTCCTGTCCTTTATTTGCCTTACCCTTTATTTGTTTACCATTTCTTCTTCTAGTTTGTAAGTCTGTAGTTAGTATTAGTTATAGTTTTCATTCCCATCTCATCTTTCACTATCACCCAAACCATTAGGGGCCGATAACCTAGATGTTAGGCCCCTTAAAACAACAATTATCATTATCAACATCAACTGTCCTTTTGCATTTCTTTGCGCCTTGGTTTTAACGTTCGCCCAATATTCCCCACGCTGTTCCTTCCACGCTTCACTCCACGATTTGTTAGTTTTGACTTATCTTAGAATCCACAGTGTTCTTCGAGTTTAGTCTTGAGCGGAACATGTTCCTGGATATCCTCCTTTGTTAACCCCACTTCTTGCAGGTCTTTCTCTACCAATGTGAACCTCGCCTCCTGTCTTTTTTTATATTTATTTTTATTACTATTACTGACGTTGAGGGCTGGAACGGCGTGCACTCCGCCTCGTGAGGACAATTGCGTAACTGTCTGACAGTGAGGCAGCGCCCTGATCACGAAACCCAAGATTAACGGCCGA
Organism: Meconema thalassinum; assembly: GCA_946902985.2. NCBI lineage: Eukaryota > Metazoa > Arthropoda > Insecta > Orthoptera > Tettigoniidae > Meconema > Meconema thalassinum. The sequence continues at coordinate 6,140,160 of OX336396.1, forward strand.
GGGGATCATTACTTCCGACATGATGTTTCAGTGCTAGGCTAGAGTTTCGTTCGCTAAATCGCGACATCGCGAACTCGATTTGTCGTGATATATTGATTTGAATAACTGCCTGTGATGTGATTGGCTAGTTAAAGAAATTTTCCTTCTGACCGCTAGATAACTCTAGGATAACACTGAAAAGTTAAGTCGGAAGTAATGTTGGCTTTACTATAGTGTGCAGTTTATTGGAAACTCCATTTCCACGTTGGAATGATGAAGACAAGAGGGATTTATCGGAACTTAACAAAGCTAGGCCTAAGACATTACTTTATTTGGAAAAATCATCTTGTGATAAAAACAACGCCAATTCAAAAGTTGTCGTTAGAAAATTCAAATCTCGATGGTATGATGAACGTAAGTGGTCGTGTGATAGTAGTTACACACAAACATTATCTTGTTGTCCATGCTTATTGATTGGAATAAAAGCAGGAGTGTGGAACAACATTGGAGTTGGAGACTTAAATAATGTCACTTGTGCATTTCGGAATCATGAGTCTTCAATTAAACATTTAAGGAATTCAATCGGCCTTCAGGAGTTAGGAAAAAACATGAAGAAAATTGCGGATGCTCTGCAAGAAACTCAACACCCTGTCAATATAAAGACAAGTTGCTTCTTAATTATTTTCGCGTAGCCTATATCGGCGCGTCACCAAATTCACTGGTTCTGCAACTGGACTCGTCAGTTGTACTCAAATGTGGTGTTCGACCCCTAAGCTACTCCCGCGGCCACTGATGTTAGAATCCCGACATTCTGAACTTGCTAACGGTACCATTTATCTCATATTGAAGAAAAATAACGGAGCATGCATAATTACATTTGAGAAGTCGCTGTTGAAAGGCGCTGGTGTCGCGTGTGGTCATTTCGTGCGCCTACATCTAAGAATAATTATAGAAAGAAACAAAGAAGGGAGGGAATAATTACTTGGGAAACGATTGATATTCTTAAAGCGCAACCTTCACACGTTAATTTGGTTATGAAATGAATGTATAATGTGGTAAAACCTTGCGACATGGACTGTTCGTGTTTCTACGTCTGATCTTCAAGTGGAATTCAGAAGTCTTGAGGCACCAAGGCTGTCAGTCAACTTTCCCGTGGAACCTTTTTAATTCATTACATTGTTAAGAGATTGATCGTGTGTAAGCTTTAGACTAATTCGACTGAACGGTGTCTCAGTTTTTGTCGTGTGTATCACTGGACTTGGGGCAAGGTTATTATTATAATTAGATTGCTTCTTACACACAGTTCAGCTAACGTGGGCCTAAAGTAGGTTGAACGGGATTTCTCGTATTTGACACGGGCCTTGTACGTAGGAGCATTTTATTATTATTAGACAATTATTAATAATAATCGTATGGCATTTACTACTCAAAGTCGACACGCCGGCCTCTCACCGCTGGGTCCGTGGTTCAAATCCCGGTCACTCCATGTGAGATCTGTGCTGGACAAAACGGAGGCAGACAGGTTTTTCTCCGGGTACTCCGGTTTTCCCTGCCAATATTTCATTCCAGCAACACTCTCCACTATCATTTCATTTCATCTGTCATTCATTTAATCACTGCCCCAGAGGACAATAAAGAATACATACATAGTGCATCAGGCCTCGGCAGCCGGCACAGTTCATATCCTCGCCGCTAGATGGGGGCTTCATTCATTCCATTCCTGACCCGGTCGGAGACTGGAAGCAGGCTGTGGATTTTCATTTTCATTTATTTAGCGTATGGCTTTTAGTGCCGGGAGTGTCCGAGGACATGTTCGGCTACTTCTGTCTCGGGACAGTCGGATGAGGAGCCAGAAAGCGACGCAAAGATGCGCGCGCACCCTGACGAATATGAACGAGCCATAAATCTGCTCCCGTAAATCTGTTTCCGATTCAAGCATAAGATAACATAACAAGTAAACAAACGAAACAACAAAAACAACAAATCAATGACTGTGAAAAAAGTGAACACAAAAAAACAACTCAACAAACTATTTAGCGATAAAAAATTGATTCATTCGTCGTTATCATTTCCACACCACTTATTGAAGTAGATAACTCGGTCGGGGTCCATGCACGGATGAGCCAGCTTGGTATTCCTAGGCAAAACCCCACACAAGACACCGCATAAACCTAGAATAATTGCTGAGTTTTAAAATTCCCATTCCTTGTAATATCTCCACATAGCAACATGTCTGCAAAGGACGGGATCAATGGCGAATTCAGCCGAGTATTAGACGCAGCCTGGAGCAAATGAAATTCATGAGAAAACAGTCCATGGAGACGAAATTGGGTGAAGAGGACGCCATAAGAGGAAAGGAAGGAAAACATATGGTTCCGGGGACTTTTAGACAGTGGGTGAAGAAGAAAAACCTTCTAAAGTTTTAAAATTGTTTTGCTGCACATTTTTTTTTTTTTTTTTACTTTACCCCAACTATTCAGTAGAAAATATTAACCAGTCTCAATAATATTTTTGTAGCATGTGAAGATATCTATCCCCCATAATTATGTGCATCCATATAAGTCAAAATAGTTATCGTTTATTTTTAAATAATTTTAACTTCAATTTTCGGAAATAAAAATTAATTTTGTGAAACAATTTTTTATTTCAGGAACTATTTCATATTTTTCCAAACCCATGCACAGAATTATTAGTCTGTGCAATGAATACATAGTGTAAAAGGATTGTAAAATTTCAGTAATTTTTAGTGGTAAATAGTTGGTATCAATTTTTTTAAGGAAAATACTATCTTTTAGTAATTTCTGCCCATACTGATCAACTGAAAGGAATAATTTTTCTCTTTTTGCGTTATGAAAGATGTTATGTTCTGAAAGATTTGGTGCAGTTTGGATCACTGGGAGCAATTTTTTTTGGGGGGGGGTATCCTATAGTGTCCCCTTAAAGAACCTTCCACTAATTACATCTGTGTGAAGCTAATTTGTAGAGGTTAGGAATGTAAACAACGCTCTTAGGTTTCTACGTTCGTTGCCAAGAGCCGACTGCGGTAACGTCTAGTAGCTAAGTTCTGAACTAGGCCTAGTAGTCGTTGATGGTGGCGTTTGGCGGCAAAAGTGGGAACTATTTGAAAAATTCAAAGTTGCAGTCCTTACTTGAGTTTAAAAAAAACAGATACACACATTAATACAGCCATCACAATTAACATCGGTTATCAGACCGATTCTACACACACACAAAGTACACGGGGCTACATGACCGCGTTGTCGCAGCCCCTAAACTGAGGAACCAACCATCCAAATACAGAACGTGTCATAGGCTAATATTATTATTCTGGGATAAATTTTGAACTATTTAAATAATATCCGTCCATGGTTTTAAACAGTATTTAGGGAAAATAGAATTTTAAATGAGAGAAAACAAGTTTACTATCGTCCTCGTAGATCATGTAGACAAAACTAAGTTGCAATATTGTTGTACGACGTGAGGAGGATATAATAAAATAATTAAAAAGAAGTAAATATTTTCGCCATTGGATAGCCTTGAACCCGGGATCTTCAAAACAGCAAGCCAGCGCGATACCACTTGCATACCGCATAGAATATGAAGTGTGATCTCTTCTCCCTCAATAGCATGAAATGAATACGGATCGGGTTGGCACTCGCCGCTATGCAGCGCTACAGTCGATTTGAGATTGTTGATTTCCACATATGTTTGTGTTTATGTGCGATATATTAAGTATTTAATCGGTCGGAGTGTTTTGGTGGTCTTCAGTGCAAACGTTTATTGATATACAAGTGCTTACACTATTACTTCATAGTATTAATACCTTAAATGCTATTGTAGGAAGCATTAACTGAAATGGAATTTAATTTCTTGTCGTGTGTTGACGTTATCTTCGTGTGTTCATTTTATTGTTATTTAATGTAAGTAAACAGCAGTTTAGCCCTCACATTTTCATGAGTGCTTAATGTGAGTAGTGAAGATGCCTTGCTCTTTTGTACCAGGATGCAGATCTAGCTGTGGGGACTGTTAAGAGGTCAGACGGTTTTTCAAACCTCCTAAAGATAAGGAACGATTTATCAAGTGCAAAGGGGCCATACCAGGGAAGGATAGGGAACTTACTGAAAAGTCCTACATCTGTGATGCTCACTTTTCAGAAGATTTAATTGTTAAATTTGACAAATTTGTGATAGAAGGGAAGGAAGTAGTACTTCTCCAAAGAACCAACTGGCGATTGAAAGACTATTCTGTTCCACATATATTTCCTAATTTGCCTAAGTATTTGTCCGGTATGGTGTAAATAAAAATGCTCTTGATGCCATTAAAGACTACTTCTGTGAAGAAAGGGATGAGAATAAAAAGACAATGAGTTAAAAAACATATATGTACCGTAATGCTGAAGGAGGCGTGATAAGTTTTAGACAATAGCCTACTCTATGAAGGGGTCATAACTATGCCTTCTATGTCAGTTTAATGTTAAGTTCTTCTGAAATGATGGTAGTTTACTGATTTTGGTGTTTGTGGAGTGAAATTTATGGTTATTATTGCATTGTATAGTAATCTACGGTAAAGTTGAAAATTGCGTTCGTACGGCTTTTTTTTTCTGTGTTGCAAGTCTGTTAAGGGAATGTAAAATGTGTAACAATGTGAAGAAATCCTTTCTGATAGCGAGGTTAATTTTTCCGTTCTTTTTATAAATTTACCGATAGCTGGCAAAACTAATTGCATTTTGAACTTGCTCTCTGTCTTCGCTTATTGTCGAAACTGGACTATTACAGGAGACGACTTATTAAATTATAATTGGGCACAGTAAAGTAAGTGGAGATGTCGAACTTATTAGCGCCTATGAGGATATCTTGCGGGTTTTAACGTGTAAAACAGGTCGCAAGGTTTTAAAAGTCTCGTAAGCGCCAATGCTAACTTACATCACAGATCGGAGCCAGCGCTGCGCTGCGGCGGACCAGGCGCACTAGGCCAGTGATATCACTTCTTATTCTATTCGTTATGCCACTTGCACACTTTTCCATCAGACTTTAAAGTATTTTGTTACGCTCCTTAATAGTGCGTTTGGTTAAATATCCAATTATTATAGTTAGATCTTAAATATTGATTGGAATGCATTCATTCTGTACCAGGCATATTTTCAAATGTACTTAAAGCAAGTTTCACGACCGCTTTGCGTTAATAATGCAAATCGACTGTAAATTTTACCCCGAAACGACAACCGTCCTCCAGGTTTTATTTCTTACAACTTGGCGCATGAAATGCTGGCGTGTGATACACTTCAGTCATAAAAGCTGGTGTACGGACGAGGATGAACAGAATCATACAGGAATGAAAGACAAGTACGCAGGTGGGATAATTCTTGTAGGTAACAATCACACAATGAGGAGGAGCATTTCAAGTCGGCGCTATTCAAATGCTCCTCGCTAAAGGGCGCGCGCATCTTTGCACCACTTTCTGGCTCCTCATCCGACTGTCCCGAGACAGAAGTTGTTCGGCTCGCCAGAGTCTGGGTTGGTTGGTTCCTCAGTTTAGGGGCTGCGACAACGCGGTCATGTAGCCCCGTGTACTTTGGGTGTGTGTAGAATCTGTCGGATGACCGGTGTTAATTGTGATGACTGTATTAGTGTGTGTTATCTGTTTTTAATTCAAGTAAGGACTGCAGACATTGAATTTCAAGTAGTTCCTACTTTTACCGCCAAACGCCACCGTCAACGACTACTAGTTCAGAACTTGTCCACTAGACGTACTGCAGTCGGCTCCTTGCGACGAACGTAGGAACCTAATTAGAGCGTTGTTTATCGTATAATTAATTAGCTTCACACAGGTGTAATTAGTGGAAGGTTCTTTAACATGCCATAAATCTATGACATTGGACCGCCGGCTTTACTTCCCCTCCGAAGAAAGGCATACTGAGGATTTTTAACGCTCTTAAAAAATCCGATGACTTCGGCCGGGTTTGAACCCGCAATCTTCGGCACAACAGTTCAGCATGCTACCAACTATGCCACCGAACCCGTTTATTGGGTGGTCTATGGCTGTGATTAAATTTTCTTTGGGGCAAATGACCTTGCTGTTCCTCCCCTTAAAACAACAATAACTATAATGAATTATCGTTGTTTTGTGATAGGCCTCTAGCATTTTCCGAGGCTGAACCATACTTGCGAGGATGAGATGGAGGTTCAAGAACAGTTAGACGTAATAAATGAAAAGATTGAAAGGAAGCTTGTAGTTTAACGTGACCGTTTAATCTCGCGATCATAAGCCACGGGACCTCTGTTTTACGTGGAATCCGAACCACAGGACATGGCATTTCACATCGAAAATCTCACATGCATGGACCGGGAATCGAACACGGTCCGCCTTGGTGAGAGGCATACAGATTGACCGCTGCGCCACCACGCCCCATGAAAAGATTGAGCAATGGGGATTGAAGATAAATGTGGAGAAGAGTAAAACAGTGGTGATGAGTAGAGGTAAGACAGAAGGAAAAGGAGTAATCAAAGTAGGAGATAAGGAATTGGAAGTGGTGAAACATTTCAAATACTTGGGAAGTGAACTGATTGAAGATGGAAGACTAGATTTGGAAATTAGCAGAAGAATACCAACAGGTACGGGGACTAGTATGGAACAAGGCTAAAGACGTTATGTACAAAGCATATTATGTTCCTATAATGACATATGCAGCAGAAACTTGGACAATGACTAAGAGCGATGAGAGCAGAGTACAGGCAGCTGAGATGAGATTCCTGAGAGGTATGGTCCAGAAAACGAGGAGGGACAGAGTGAGAAATGAAGATATACGGAAAGAACTGGGAGTACATAAACTGAATGACAAACTGGAGCAAAAAAGATTGAGATGGTTTGGACATGTTAAACGGATGAAAGAAGTAAGGCTACCAAGACGAGCACTGGAACGACGGATGACAGGGAAGAGAGGACGAGGAAGACCAAGCATGCGTTGGATGGACTCGGTGGAGAATAGTATTAGTGAACGGAACCTGGATTGGAACACTGTGTCGGAAGAGGAATGGTGGAACGACAGAACAAAGTGGAGAGGAACCATATTTGCTCCCACCCAGTGTCAACTGGAAAAGGGGAAATTAAGGTGATGATGATGTGATAGGCCTATGAGAGATCTATTTAAGCCGACATCATATGTCATGGAGTGCCGTAAAAATTCGCGGTCGTGAATTGAACCAGGGAACTAGAGGTGGTTACTGTTACTGATAGGAGTGAAGAAACATCGAAGAACTAACATGTTTGCTAACCAGGGAGGTATTCTGTTGCTGAACAAGCCATACAGAATGACAACCAATGAGCTATCTGTAGCTTGTATGGATATTCATTCGAGAGGCGATAGAAATAAGTAAACACCAGAAGAACTCAATTAAGAGGATAGCCTTCCACAGATTACCATAATGCTTTGACTCAGGCGTGGATTAACGCATTGTTTTTACATGGTCTAGCTCCTATTCACGTAAATAGACTGGTGATAGGCAGACGACCTCGATGTTTCACCCTTTAAAGCAACAATCATCACCTTCAGACTGATGAGGACACTATCTCGATTTTAACAACGATTAAGTTTGAGGGTCTTGATTAGCGCGGGCAAGAATCCGACACGATGGTTACCATGACAACATGTGTTCGTCATCTAGGCCTGTGCATTCCAGTTCAGTAGAGCCGTATTCAGAGACTCACTTCAAGTGGCCTAGCTTTCTACTTGATTAAGTTAAGAGGAAGTGATGTCTCTGAATACGGCCCTTAGATCCCAGTTGTTGAAACGTGTTTCATCGACCACTAGTTACCATGGCAACAAGGGCAAACAGACTTAGATCCCAGTTGTTGAAGCGTGTTGTACCAACAACTAGTTACCATGACAACAAGGGCAAGTTATCATTGGCAACAAGGGCAAGCATACTTATATTATAGAGCCCAGATGTGCGCGATACTTACAATACGAATCGACGAAGTCATCTCCAACTCATGACTATACTTCCGCGTTCATGTATTCTTAGTTCAGCCAAAATCCGCGAGAGGCAGACCGAACTGGGGGCCTAAAATGACCATAGATGGGAAATGTCAGTCCCATGCCAAGCACTACAGCTGCAATAGGGGCAGATGACCTCACTGTTCCGCCCCTTAAAACAACGATAACTTACTACCTACATCTACAACAGAGCAGAGTGGAAGAAGAATTGATTTTATTTGTTTTATTCGAATAACATAACAACGCCTCTATCCAAGAAAGCGTGGTCATAGCGCCAAATCTGGCCGCCATTACGATCACAGAACTGAACTGCACCACGGCCAGAATTGGTCAAAGCAGTCTATCCAAACACGAGACATCTATGGCCCCTCGCTGACTTTGTCTCGTCCTTGGATGGAAATAGTCATCCCTCCGTTTCCTCAACATTCTATTTACCAACGTGTTCCTGTCTACGGGGACAATATGCCACTGTGATATCCCTTCTTGCCCGGCGTCGTGGCTAAGTGGACAGGATCCTAGCCTTAGGTTCGACTTCCAGCCGGGACGTGGTATTTGAATTTCATGTGTTAAATCTCCTGGCTTGAGGACATACGACATCTTCTGGAGGTCACACATTATGTTTATCTCCCTTCTTTCTTCAGTGCTCGCCTTGATAACCAGGAAAGTAGTTCAAGGGCCTGCCCATAACTCGATTTAACATAAATACATCCAGTCCATCGCCAAAATGAAATTGTGATAGCCTATTTTACTTTGAACTTGAACTCGGTTTAACATAAATACGTCCAGTCCATCGCCAAAATGAAATTGTGATATTTTACTTTGAACTTGTGCTGTATATTGTGGTTCGCTTGAAAGGAAACCAACCAGAACGCAGAATCCACTCCTAGTAAATTAGAAACGAAAAATATGTGCAATCAGTTTAAAAGGGATAATGCTTATTGCCACCAATAGTTGTGTGTTCGGTATTTTGTATCCAACAACGCTTTGATTTCAGCGCCGATGTTATTCGCTTGCTTTTTGTTCCATTAAAGCAAAGAGACTACAGCTACAGTGCCGCCGCCGCCGGAGATTCCTGGAATTAATTAGCGCTCGGCACTTGTCATGTACAGTCTGTTTAAGGAGTTGTGTGTGCTCTTGCGTGAACCAAATAAGTGAAACGCGGTAATTGTTCAAATAGCCTAGCTCACAACTTGGTTCAGCTTTTACGTAATCTACTTGTGCCAGGCTAGGGCCTGATGACCTCGATGATCCAACCATTCTTCACATAGTTAGCTGTATAAGCATTAGCCCCATGTACTCGAATGTGTGTGTGGATTCAGTCTAATAGCCTGTGTTAAAGGGGTGTCCGTTACTACTGTATTAGGGGTTAGGATTGAGAAGGAGACGGTCGTGGCGTTAAATTAGGTGCCATCCCAGCATTTGTCTGGACTAAAAGTGGGACGAATATCCACATCTAGGATGGCTGAGGTTGCAATCGAACCCACGCCTCTTCAGTTGTCCACTCGAGGCTGAGTGAACTCTGTTCTGAACAGAATTAAATGTCTAATCAGAACCAGGAATGGAAATCGGGATCTCAGGGATGCCAGTCAAAAACGCTAACCATTAAACTACGGGGCGAGGCGCTCTCATGATGCTGAACCCCGAATATTCTGAAAAGATATTACTTTTAACTAACTGATAATAATAATAATAATAATAATAATAATAATAATAATAATAATAATAATAATAATAATATTCTTCCTAGCATTTGCCCCGCCTGGTGGCAGGGTCTGCTGTGAGGATTCGTTGTCTCCATTTCTTTCGGTCTTGAGCCATATCTGGGTGTAGATGTGCAGTCTTCAGGTCATTATGGATCGTATCAACCCACCTCTGCCTTCGTCGTCCCTTGGGCCTCTTTCCCGTGACTTTCAGGGCATATGCTGACTTAGCTATTGTGTCTTCTTCTGCACGCAGCACATGGCCAAACAAGCTCAAACGGCCTTCCCGCATTTTCTGATGGATCGGCGCCACTCCGAAACGTTTCCGTGTATCAACATTGGTAACATGATCCATTCTAGTGACGCCGCCTGTCCACCTAAGCATTCTTGTCTCCATGACGCTTAGCCGACACAATTAACCTACCGTGCAGCATTTTTACTTTTCTCGAAGAGAACTGGAGCCTGGTTCAGTGAGATCTGCACGAGATTGGGAGATATCCAGGAGCTTAAGAGTTTCCAACCAAAGCCGACGCTGAAAACTGGAAAGACGTGGCAAAGGTGAGAAAGGAACAACACCGTCTACGAATGAAGGAATACTGGGCAAATTTTAAAGCTAAAGGAAACAGTTGAAGTGGCGTGGTCCTTAGTTGACCGAAACGAACCAATAATATCAGTTTACTATTTTCAAAGCAACGTAATCATAAAGCTTTTTATTTTCACGTATACATAATATGATCATAACATAAATCATCCCAACCTCAAAATTTCAATGCACCAATACATCATGTCCACGTGATAGATATTTTCCACTTCAAGAGATAGCCTATATCTTTCAACATTTATTTTAAACATCTGTTTTTAGGTCTAGTGTATTTTTAACATTTTAAGTACAGTAGTTATTATTTTTAAAAATAATAGCGGCTTTTGTGGCGCAGTTGGTAGCATGCTGAACTGCTGTGTCCAAGATCGCGGGTTCAAACCCGGCCGAAGTCGTCAGATTTTTTAAGAGCGTTAAAATCCTTCAGTATGCCCTTCCTTCGGAGCGGAAGTAAAGCCGGCGATCCCATGGCATGTAAAATATCTTTCCACTAACTAAACTTGTGTGAAGCTAAATTTCTAGGTTAGATTTCGTTGAAACCCTCTGTCAAAGTTCCAACGTCAGTGACATCTGGTAGCGAAAGGTGGAACTACTTGAAATTGAATTGAACTTGTAGCTCACCCCATGGGTGCCCGCTTGATGCAGCTACAAACTCTGCCGAGCCGAACATGTCCTCGGACACTCCCGGCACTAAAAGCCATACGCTAAATAATAATAATAATAATAATAATAATAATAATAATAAATGAAATGAAAATCCACAGCCTGCTTCCAGTCTCCGACCGGGTCAGGAATGGAATGAATGAAGCCCCCATCTAGCGGCGAGGATATGAACTGTGCCGGCTGCCGAGGCCTGACGCACTCCTCTGGGGCAATGATTAAATGAATGACAGATGAAATGAAATGATAGTGGAGAGTGTTGCTGGAATGAAATTGTGACAGGGAAAGCCGGAGTACCCGGAGAAAAACCTGTCTGCCTCCGTTTTGTCCAGCACAGATCTCACATGGAGTGACCGGGATTTGAACCACGGACCCAGCGGTGAGAGGCCAGCGTGCTGCCGCCTAAGCCACGGAGGCTAATAATAATAATAAATAAAATTTAGAAATAGTTATGAGATCAGCCATTTTATACACTTTTTACTCGCAACTTTATTTGTATGAACTGCTTTTTGCTGCAGAAGGTCGCAATGTGCTCTGTACTGAACCCTTCAGAATAGCAGTGTTTTATGCAAGAATCTTAGATCAAGGGGTCGCGTTCAGTTCATAGTGTGGTGTTTACGTCCGCCAAACTACGTGCTTTTCTGAGGCAAGGGTTATAGGATAAAAACTATAATTAAGAAAGAAAGGAGACAAAACGTAAGATAATAACAAGATTTAATAACTAATTTGTGCATAAAAGAATAAAACAAACAATAATAAAAAAATCCTCCCTGAATTTTCCCCTGACAGGAATATTTATCACTTTGAGGAGTCAGATGGATCTCCCCTTTTCGAATAAAATGTGGATCAAGTTCCACTATCTTGCATATGAATTTATGTCCGCGTGATGACTATCTACGAGAAATGAGTACTTGGATGATCGTTCGTTCACAACGGGTTAACAGCCACAGTGCTCACGAACAATCATCTCGTAAATCAACGTTTATGGATATGGGCATAACATTAATAAAAATCCTTAAATCTAACTCTGACACACATATTACAACTCTACTATTTACAGGCATCTCTCTGAGACCCTTATTAGTGTGGTGACACACTTAACCAAATGAGCTGCACAATGGCCAGATACTCAACAACAAGGAAAAACAGCGCCGCACGTGACTCACGGGTCACTGACATGGAAAAATAAACATAGAATAAACCAACAACAACAAACAACCTGAGTGGTTAAGATTACTTTATATTAACAAAATTGCATGTTAGGGAAACGCTTCGAAGGTTATCGTGTTTCGTAGGCAACTCCCATTTATTTAAACAATTTTACCATTGATCAGTTTCTCACATTTATATTTATTTTCAAGTAATTGGGAGCCAGACGTGCACTCCACTAATGAGCTTGCTTGCGAAACTCAGCTAGCCCTTGTGACCACAACTCACCCTTTCCTCAATACCTGTCATGTCCCCCTTCCAGTGTATATAAATAGCCGACCAGCTGGACTGTTATCTCAAGGAATCAACAGCAACTAACATCTCCTCCAACTCAACATATGGTCAGACAATAATCACATATCCATAATTGTCCTCGCAAGGATACAATATGAATCTGGTACCAAGCTGACAGAAATCAGTCTCTGCTGAAATTCCCGCTTGTAATACCACAAAAAATATACTCACAATACACACATCTGGGACTGACATAACGCCTTTCACACGGGTCTGCTGAATTAGAGCTCGCAAACATTTAACACAATATTTAAAACTTACGATAGAGCTGAATACTCTTCGTCACAAATTACATTGCTCCAAAGGCAATAATCACACTGAATCTGATCAATAATAAATCTCAACAAAATTTAATTACCCTCCAATCTACTATATAATTATATTAATTCAGTCCTACTTCTGAAACACGACATATCTCCGAGAGACGTTTATAACCGCACTTCGTAACATAGGCGAACACGGCCGTTCACATAGCTACTTTAGTTAACACAACACAAAGAAAAGAACCTTCCATCAACTACAATTGTGCGAGCTGCTTCCAACAAAAGTGTGTCAGATCAAAACTAAATATACTACATTAATCACACAAGCAAAGTATTTACAAAAATATGTCCCATAAACCATAAGTTAATTTAACAAATAATAAATATTATTTTGTACTCATCTCTTTTTGTAGTCACCCGTCAAAGAACATCAGACGCCATTCCCCAACTGGATGATTCTTTATCTCATATCAGCCATCTGGACGGAGTGTTGAGAATTCCAAACTTCCTCTGCATTCATCGACGTCATCATTTGCGCTGATACAAAAATTAGGTTATTATACACTTTATGTCTGACTACTAAATTCGCTTGTTCAGGTACTAAATTCCCTGTCACTGTTCGTTGGCGAATTATCGACGATACTGCCCCTATAACAATAGTACTATGACTATCTATCACTGAATTTAACACTTTACAATGAATATCTTGTGTTCTTGTGACACAGAATAAAAGTCAATCTCTTGTGTCCTCGACACACAGAAATAAAAGTCTACGTCCTCAGACGAACAGAATAATAATAAAGTCTTGGCTCTTCGACACACTTATAAATGAACTGGCCCTTGGGTCTAGATGGAGGGGGATTTTATGTAAAAATATCTCGAAATAATTGTAGTACAGGAATGAAATAAATATCACTGAACTCGTAATATTGCACAGGTCAAGAATATGCCCATTAATCCTAGAATCGATCGTAGAGATTTTGTCTAGGCGATTTCCCGCGTGAATACTAGCCGCCGCGTACCCCAGCCGGAGTTGGCGCGCAAGTAGGCATTCTCTTCTCATTGGTTCTCCATTTCTAATAATTTGGCGGTTTCTAGTAGGTCTTGGCGTCTTGGGAGTGTCTATTTTCTTCATCAGCCATTCACGTTACTGCATCATATTTCTTCTAGGCGCGAATATCACAATGAACATACCAGAACCATGTCTCACCGCGCGTCGCTTCTAAAATTGAGGTAGCCACACCTGTCCCTGTGATACATAGCTATGCTATTTCTTTTCATAGCTCAAGTATTTAGCCTTTTGTTAAACTGTCGCAGGTATGTCCCTACTGTCTCCAACAAATGCTTGAAATTTCCTCATCGCTGTCTGGCTACTTTCATGATGCTGGTTGAAATATTTATAAATTGAAGAAATAAAAAGTAGAATCATTTAACCAACATAGGGTAAAGGGTTCACAACTCTCCCACTCACAAAATTTCGTACTTAGGAATAAAGTCGACAATTTTACAATACTTCCGTAGGCCAATTTGTTTTAATTCCAGAATCACCCCTTTTTCTTACTTGGTCTAGTCGCTCCTGTCTTCAATGGCATTTACTTGTTTTCATTTCCTGCTTGTCTTTCCCCCTTCCAATCTTGCGTGACGCTCTGCTGCCTGCGGCAACACCTCGCTCGCCTCGTTAATGTTTGTCAACAACAACTCTACTTCCTCCTTCACCACGTGCCGTACTCAACTGCTCCCCGTTGACTTTGTTGATAGTAGGACGTCCGTATATTCAAACAGCGTCATTATTTCGGCTCTACCATGGTTCACTTCGACGATATTTTTTAGGTTGGCAGCGTTGTAAACTGACATTGTTCCCGTGCTCAATTCTTTCACTCTGTAAGCATTATTTCCAAGGTTTCTTACGATAGAATAGGGTCCTATGAATTTCTCGCAGAATTTACTAAAGATTTTCTTTTCTGGGTCCGATATAGCAGGTCGTTTCACCAAAACGAGCTGGTTGACTTCAAGATCACCGTGGAACCTCTTATTTCTTACTCGCCGTAATCTGCGGTCTGCTTGTTTTCTCATGTATGCTCTCGTTCTTTCAATTCGCAGGTCTGGTGCTATCATGGGATCTTGTGGACAGTTAATGATGCTTTTCCACGTTCTTACTGGATACTCGTTCTTGTGTAGGACCATAGGGATTTGTCCTGTTGACTCGTGCCTGGTAGAATTCATGCATGTCTCTACATCCTTAATTTTATCGACCCATTTGTGGTGTTCGTTCGGAATGAAGATCCTCAAGTATGCAGTTACACATTTAATTACTCTCTCACTTGGATTAGCTTGGGCATGTCGGATACTGCTTAAAATATGTTTTATACCCATGTCTTCCATTCCTTTCTTGAATTCGGCGCTTGTGAAATAACTGCCGTGATCTGATAATATAAACTCTGGTTTTCCAAGGGTTGGAATAACTCTATTACGAATGCGACTGAGTACCTGCTTCGATGTTGTTTTCTGAATAGGGCATAGTACTACAAACTTAGAAAATACATCAATGCACGCTAGCAAATGACGGCAACCTCTCCTTCCCTTCGGAATTGGACCAAGACAGTCCACCGCCAGTAGCTCACATGGTTTCTGAGGTAGCAATGGTCTAGGATATTGCCTCAGTAAATAATTATTTGGCTTTGTCCTCTGACACGGGTCACAAGTTGTAATGACGTCACATATAGTTGTTCTCATACGTGGCCATGTAAATGTCTCTCCTATTGTCGCTTCGCACTTGTCTAAGCCCACGTGACCGTAACTTTCGTGCGTATGCCATGTCAATCCTCGTTGTAACGATGCAGGTACTAATATGCGTAACTTGGTGTGGTCATTATCTACCCATTTGTGCAGCAAATTGTTGACATAAACATATCTTCCTTCTTTGGCTTTCGCTTCTCGAAATGCAGGTGTTCCTGTAGGTAGTTGCTTTTTGAAGTATTTAATTAATAGCATCATCCATGGTTCCGCTTCCTGTTCTCGCTGTATCTCACGTAACTCCTCCAAGAATTCCCGGTCCCTCGGTGTTAACTCCAAGTGTTGTACCATCGCTGTTTCTTCATTATCAGGCTCTGGGTTCCTGCTGAGTGCATCCGGTATCACGTTCATCTTCCCTGGACAATGTTCAATTTCAATGCTGAACTGCTGAATGTATATAGACCAACGTGTCACAGGTTCGCTTGCCATTGACGTCTTAAACAAGAATGTTAGTGCCTTGTGGTCAGTCCTGACAACAATAGGGTAACCATAGATTATTCGTTTCCATTGTTGGAGCGCATGAAGGATGGCCAACAATTCTAGCTCGGTTACAGCATAATTTCGCTCGTGCTTACTCAATTTTCGGCTGACAAATGCCAAATATGTTTTGTGCTGCAGGTTAGCTGGATCCTCTTGGTAGAGCATAGCACCTATCCCAATTAGTGAAGCATCCGCTTGGATTATAAATTTGAGCTTGAAATCTGGATAGCCTAATTTAATGCAGTTTTCCAATAGCTGTTTTGTTGCTTGGAATGCCTTCTCACATTCCGCGTTCCATGACCATTTGTTATTTTTCTTTAACATTTCTTGCATTGGAGCTACAGTTTCCGTATAACCTGGACAGTTTTCTTTAAAGAATCCCGTTACGCCTAAGAAAGCCCGAATGTGCTTGACTCTCGTTGGTGTAGGGAAATTCTTTATCGCTTCAATCTTAGCTGGGTTTGGCTTCACTCCCTCCTTGTCAATGACGTGACCCAAATATAATATCTTGCTCTTGAAGAAATGCGATTTCTTCAGGTTTACTTTGAAATTCGATGCGTTCAAGTTGCCCAATACTTTATCCAAATTTTCCATGTGAGTTTCAATGTTTTCGGATGCCAACAGAATGTCGTCAATGTATCGCACCGTCATCTCCTTTACTTCCTCGGTTAGGTTCCGGTCCTGTGCTCGGATTAAAGCACAGCCCGCTGTTTTGACTCCAAAAGGCATTCTGACGAAACAATATGTCTGGTTATCGAATAAGAAGCCAGTTAGAAGCTGTGACTTCTCATCCAATTCAAGATGGTGGAACGAGCTCGTCAGATCGACTGATGAATAAATGCTCTTGTTTTTAAAGCCTTTTAATACGTCTCTGATAATTGGCGCTCTGTCATACTCAGGAAAAATGAGTCTCATGTTGAGATTTCTGGCATCTAAACAAAGTCTAATAGATCCATTTGGTTTTGTGACTGCCAAAATCGCATTTAGATAAGGTGTAGGTGTCTTCCTTATCACTCCAGCTTCTAACATCTCATCTATAATGATTTTAACTTGACCACGATATTTTTCAGGAATTGGGTACAATCTGCTTTTGAAAGGTGACCAGTCCTCGACTTGCATAGAGTACTTGAAATTTAATATTTTCCCAGGTACTGTATCAAATACTGTTTTGTGCTTCCTTAAAATCTCTTCCAACTGTTTTCTGTGTTCATCCCCAAGTTGAATGTCATTGAGCCGCTCCTGTAGTAACTCTTCAAACTGTGCATCACTGTCATCTCCTTCTGTTAATAAAGACCATATCTCCTGGGATTCTATCTCCTCATCTAGTTCCACAACAGCCCCTTCTACGATGTTATCTTCCGCCTTTCGTACCTCCTCTTCAGTCTCTTCTGATATTGCTTCCAATGCCCAAGAATTTACATCTCTTCCGGTAGTGATTTCATCCATATGCAATCCCACGTTTTTCAGCTGGTCATATTCTCTAAAACTGACTGTATTCTTGTGTAAATCTATCACTGCTTGATAGTCACAAATGAAATTTGCACCAAGAATTATATTGAAATTCATCTTTGCCATGATAATGAATGTTTGCCCAAAAGTGTGTTCCAATATGTTCAGCTCTAAGTATGCCTGACGTTTACAAGTGACGGTGCGTTCAGGAATAACACCCCTCACTTTGAGCTGTGGTACCGGAATTACAGGAATATTCTGAGTCCGTCCCAACTCTCGAACCAAGGCCTCCGATACTAGACTGATCTGTGACCCCGTATCCAATAAACATCTTATATTAATTCCACCAATCCTTGCGTAAAGAATGGGTAATTGCCTAATTTCATCGTTCCGTGGTTTCACCGTCTCCTCCAGGCAGTCTTCTGGTAAAGCAATCCATTCTTGTATGTTCGCTACTATCCATCCATCTTCAACTTCCGACTGTTGTGTCTGGAGACTGTCTCCTTGATCCAAAATTAACATTTTTTTTTAGCTCCATTTCGACTCCCATCATCCTTCTGTCGCTCATGTCCTTGATATTCCTCTTGTCTCAGTAGACTTCCAGCTTCCTCAGTATGTGTATCTGGGTTCTTTCTGTTCCCAATGGCCTTTTCCCATCTTCCTAGCTCTCCACCTTGACTAGCGTATAACTCCTCTAAGTAATTTTGTGATTGAGCGTGCCTATCATCCCAGTCATCTCGATAGTTACGTTGATCTCCTTGATTTTGATCTCTCCTTCCTTTCCATCTTTGATTGGCATTGTAATCACCGTATCTTCCATAAGGCCTGTCATTCCTTCGATTATCACGCCATTGCTGATATCCTCTCTGTTGGTATCTATTGTTGCCCTGGTATCTATTGTTGTAGTGATTTTCGTTACGCTGATATGGTCTGTTTTCCCCTTCTTCCTGGTTTCGCCTAGGTGTGGAGGTGCTTGTATTAGTACCCTGCGTTTTAGTATTTCCTTGTTTTGTCTTTACGACCTCTGTAGTGTTGACTAATTCCAGCTGTCTTCCTCCTCTAAAATGACTATGAGATGTGGTCTCATCTATTTGCCGTAATATCTGCTCTGCATGTAGGGCCGCACTAACGTTTGCTGCGACTAGTACTTGCTGTACATTAACTGGCATTTGCCTTGCTATTGTCATCACCAAATCTGCTTCGTTTAATGGGTAATCTAGGTCGCAAAATTTTAGCATTTGCATGTTAAAGAAATCTGAGTATTTCGTCTGCTGGGTAGTTTGATATTTTCTAGAGTAAAGCTCCATCCTTAAACTCTGTTGTATGGCGGGAGACCAGTATTTGCGCAGAAACGCTAAATTAAAGTCTGACATGGTTCCAAATGTATATTTGAAACTTAAAAACCAGGTGAGAACATTTCCTGATAAAAATCTCTCCATCATTCTCAATCTACGTGCTTCAGGTACCCCAGTGTCATTAAAGTGGTCTTCAATCTCTTTGATAAAGGCCTTAGGTGTTACCCCTGAATTTTCGGTGTATTTCTGCGGCTTGTAGTCATTTGAGCGAATTACTTGAATAAGTTGTGTGGGCTGATGACCGTCCTGTGGTGTTGAGCTCCTATCTACGTTCTTGCGAAATCCTTCCGTGTTTGTTGTTAATGGGCTCTCTGCTTGAGTCTGACTTCCTGCTATGCTGGGTTGGGGACTATGTGAGTCATCCTGCTTGTCTTTCAATGCTCCCGTTTTAAATATAGATGATTGTTCTAATGAGCGGAGTTCGGCTTTAATGATCCTGTCTGTCTGCTCTTTAAGTTTATTTTTTACTTCTTGCTCCAAAGCTTGAATACGCGTGTGGTTTTCGCCTACTGTTTTAATAATGGTGGGTCTTTCCTCTCTAGAATCAATATTCATTTTCTTCCAATCTTTCCTGATCTGTTCTTTAATCGTGCTTATTTTTTCTTCAATTTGGCTCTTATTTTCATCCTGATTATTTTCTATCTGGCTTAGCCTTTCGTCTAATGTACTCTTAAACTGTTCTTGTTCCGTTTCTAGGCTTTTCCACTGTTCCGCTGATTTTATCTCGAGACGGTCCATATCTTTAATTATGCCTGATATGTTCTCATCTACTGCTGATATTTGTCGTTGAATGACCCTGCCACTTTTCTCCATCTCCTTAAATCGTCCTTCCAACTTATCCTGAGCTATTTTGACCTCGCTTGTATTCATTGTGCATGCTATTTCAATCTGCTCTAATTTAGCTAACACCGTTTCATCGAGAATGCTAAGTTTTTTATCAAAAATACTTTCCATTTTTTTAATCTGCTCTAATTGTTTCTCATTATTTTTGCTTACATCAAGGGCCAGTAATACCATCTGTTGGTTTGTGTGCTCTTTCATCTCTGCGGTTAACGAAGCTAATTGGTTCGTGTTTTTATTATTTTGCGCCTCTAACTGTGAATTTATAGTGTCATTAATTTCACTCTTTAATAACCTAGCTTGTTCCGCCTGATATTCATTTTGCTCAATTCTACTGTTATTTAATTGTGTCCGCAATGATTCACTTTGTTCTAACAGTTTAGTATTTAGCGATTTACTTTGTTCTGACATTTTCGTATTTAGCGATTCACTTTGCTCTAACAGTTTAGTATTTAGCGATTCACTTTGTTCTGACATTTTCGTATTTAGCGATTCACTTTGCTCTAACATACTAGTGTTTATTTGTTCAGATAATTTTGTATTCAACGCTTCACTTTGCTCTAACATACTAGTGTTTATTTGTTCAGATAATTTTGTATTCAACGCTTCACTTTGCTCTAACATACTAGTGTTTATTTGTTCAGATAATTTCGTGTTCAGCGATTCACTTTGTTCCGCTAATTTAGTATCCAACAATTCCTGCGTTCTCCTCGCTGCACTCTCAATGATCTCCTGGATCTGCGCCACCGTTGCCATGCTTTATAATTTATATGAGACATATGGGAAATGGCATACGCCAATGCCCTTTGACACGCACATAAATCCAATGCACATTTAATTTCTTTATCCTACTCAGTTCATTTATTTTTACCTTTAATCCCATTAGTTGATTGCATCTCTGAGTAGTTCTAGTTTTACTCAATTTAATTTTAACCCCAAGCACATATTTAGTCATTAAACAGTTATCCTGATCTGATATTAACACTGACTAATTAACAAAGTATTAATTGTCATTTTAGGCTACAGCCTCCTAATATTTCCATGAGTTTGACTTTCTAAACAAATCTAGTTTTAACTTTATCATTGGGCGCCCGGTATCACATCTTAATTTTACTTTAATTTAAAAGACAACAACGTGAACCGTATTTTACATTTGCAAACTCCTGATTTTAATTTATCTTTCACACATTTGGCGGTATCCACTTCGCCTCAACTACTGTTAATAAAATATCACTTCCCGGTGATTAAATACTGTCATATCTGCCTGCACTTGCGGCATGCCAGTTTTACTCAAATGCGCCACTATTGACATGTGTAATCTCCCCGTTACACCACAGTGAATAGCCCCACCGTTGGCCGCGCCAGTTTTCACCTATGAACCCTTCAGAATAGCAGTGTTTTATGCAAGAATCTTAGATCAAGGGGTCGCGTTCAGTTCATAGTGTGGTGTTTACGTCCGCCAAACTACGTGCTTTTCTGAGGCAAGGGTTATAGGATAAAAACTATAATTAAGAAAGAAAGGAGACAAAACGTAAGATAATAACAAGATTTAATAACTAATTTGTGCATAAAAGAATAAAACAAACAATAATAAAAAAATCCTCCCTGAATTTTCCCCTGAGGAATATTTATCACTTTGAGGAGTCAGATGGATCTCCCCTTTTCTAATAAAATGTGGATCCAAGTTCCACTATCTTGCATATGAATTTATGTCCGCGTGATGACTATCTACGAGAAATGAGTACTTGGATGATCGTTCGTTCACAACGGGTTAACAGCCACAGTGCTCACGAACAATCATCTCGTAAATCAACGTTTATGGATATGGGCATAACATTAATAAAAATCCTTAAATCTAACTCTGACACACATATTACAACTCTACTATTTACAGGCATCTCTCTGAGACCCTTATTAGTGTGGTGACACACTTAACCAAATGAGCTGCCACAATGGCCAGATACTCAACAACAAGGAAAAACAGCGCCGCACGTGACTCACGGGTCACTGACATGGAAAAATAAACATAGAATAAACCAACAACAACAAACAACCTGAGTGGTTAAGATTACTTTATATTAACAAAATTGCATGTTAGGGAAACGCTTCGAAGGTTATCGTGTTTCGTAGGCAACTCCCATTTATTTAAACAATTTTACCATTGATCAGTTTCTCACATTTATATTTATTTTCAAGTAATTGGGAGCCAGACGTGCACTCCACTAATGAGCTTGCTTGCGAAACTCAGCTAGCCCTTGTGACCACAACTCACCCTTTCCTCAATACCTGTCATGTCCCCCTTCCAGTGTATATAAATAGCCGACCAGCTGGACTGTTATCTCAAGGAATCAACAGCAACTAACATCTCCTCCAACTCAACATATGGTCAGACAATAATCACATATCCATAATTGTCCTCGCAAGGATACAATATGAATCTGGTACCAAGCTGACAGAAATCAGTCTCTGCTGAAATTCCCGCTTGTAATACCACAAAAAATATACTCACAATACACACATCTGGGACTGACATAACGCCTTTCACACGGGTCTGCTGAATTAGAGCTCGCAAACATTTAACACAATATTTAAAACTTACGATAGAGCTGAATACTCTTCGTCACAAATTACATTGCTCCAAAGGCAATAATCACACTGAATCTGATCAATAATAAATCTCAACAAAATTTAATTACCCTCCAATCTACTATATAATTATATTAATTCAGTCCTACTTCTGAAACACGACATATCTCCGAGAGACGTTTATAACCGCACTTCGTAACATAGGCGAACACGGCCGTTCACATAGCTACTTTAGTTAACACAACACAAAGAAAAGAACCTTCCATCAACTACAATTGTGCGAGCTGCTTCCAACAAAAGTGTGTCAGATCAAAACTAAATATACTACATTAATCACACAAGCAAAGTATTTACAAAAATATGTCCCATAAACCATAAGTTAATTTAACAAATAATAAATATTATTTTGTACTCATCTCTTTTTGTAGTCACCCGTCAAAGAACATCAGACGCCATTCCCCAACTGGATGATTCTTTATCTCATATCAGCCATCTGGACGGAGTGTTGAGAATTCCAAACTTCCTCTGCATTCATCGACGTCATCATTTGCGCTGATACAAAAATTAGGTTATTATACACTTTATGTCTGACTACTAAATTCGCTTGTTCAGGTACTAAATTCCCTGTCACTGTTCGTTGGCGAATTATCGACGATACTGCCCCTATAACAATAGTACTATGACTATCTATCACTGAATTTAACACTTTACAATGAATATCTTGTGTTCTTGTGACACAGAATAAAAGTCAATCTCTTGTGTCCTCGACACACAGAAATAAAAGTCTACGTCCTCAGACGAACAGAATAATAATAAAGTCTTGGCTCTTCGACACACTTATAAATGAACTGGCCCTTGGGTCTAGATGGAGGGGGATTTTATGTAAAAATATCTCGAAATAATTGTAGTACAGGAATGAAATAAATATCACTGAACTCGTAATATTGCACAGGTCAAGAATATGCCCATTAATCCTAGAATCGATCGTAGAGATTTTGTCTAGGCGATTTCCCGCGTGAATACTAGCCGCCGCGTACCCCAGCCGGAGTTGGCGCGCAAGTAGGCATTCTCTTCTCATTGGTTCTCCATTTCTAATAATTTGGCGGTTTCTAGTAGGTCTTGGCGTCTTGGGAGTGTCTATTTTCTTCATCAGCCATTCACGTTACTGCATCATATTTCTTCTAGGCGCGAATATCACAATGAACATACCAGAACCATGTCTCACCGCGCGTCGCTTCTAAAATTGAGGTAGCCACACCTGTCCCTGTGATACATAGCTATGCTATTTCTTTTCATAGCTCAAGTATTTAGCCTTTTGTTAAACTGTCGCAGGTATGTCCCTACTGTCTCCAACAAATGCTTGAAATGTCCTCATCGCTGTCTGGCTACTTTCATGATGCTGGTTGAAATATTTATAAATTGAAGAAATAAAAAGTAGAATCATTTAACCAACATAGGGTAAAGGGTTCAGTACTTAGGAATAATAATTTGTTAAGCTTTGTCAATGAGGATTTTTGGGCAGACATGGTCTTTTTCTTGTCCTTTCATAATAATATTATGTGATAATATGATAATTATTACTAGCGTTACCCGTCGCGGCTTCGCCCGCGAATATTCTAGTTGAAAAGAGTACACTTAGCAAAATCTCAATCATGAATGCTATGACTGATTTATCCTTGGTATGAATAATCAGACTTTATCAATTCAGCTACTGGTGCAGTGGTTAGGGGTTTGTCATTCCTTCATAGGTATATCAGAGCGAAGTTAGTTTTCTGGGAATATCACAGACACTGTTAATTTGAAGGCATTTAAATGTGGGTTTCGGAGACCCTTTATAGTCGCGTGAAAAAGACCTTTCGTACCACACTCACACGTGAAAATTGCGTGAAAAAATCTAGAGTGCCCCTTGACCCCCTTAAGCGCATTATAATGTATGTATTGATGCATTTTATAGCTTAATTTGGTTCAGTGATAACATTATAACCGTCTGGAAACTTTCACAGTAATGTAATAATTGGAATTGCATTGCGTCTTACAGAAATAGATGGACCTGTGAGATTCTGTTACCATGGTTACCGTGTTGCATTCTTTCATTATTTCATTGTAAATATACATGTTTTAAGGTATTTATTTAATTGTGAGGCATTTAAAGAGTAAGTGAGTGCGTTTCGCTTACGCATTAGGTTATGCTGAACCTGTAGGTACCCCATATGTGTAGGTTGGTGTTAATGGGACCTTAGCATTATATGCTTCGGAGACTTTGACTATGAACAGGCGGGGACTAGTCGACCAGTTGGTCAAAAGAGAACGCAGGGTATTGAGAAAAATTTTAGGCAACAGATGGGTTGACGGGCACATACGTTTGAAGTCGAACGAAGAGTTATATAGAAAGATAGAACCAGTCACGTCAACAATAAAAAGGAAAAGGTTGTTGTTCTATGGACACATTTTCAGAATGTCCAACG
Source organism: Meconema thalassinum (assembly GCA_946902985.2). NCBI lineage: Eukaryota > Metazoa > Arthropoda > Insecta > Orthoptera > Tettigoniidae > Meconema > Meconema thalassinum. The sequence goes on from OX336396.1 coordinate 6,164,824, forward strand.
GTCGTCTAACAAAGAAAATTTGGAATTTCGTGAAACCTAAGAAGAAAAAATTGGCATGGTTTGAAGAATGTAACAAAGACCTTCTAGAATTGGTATTCCGGGCTGCAAAATTATGAACAGGAGTGAATTCAGACACCTAATCAAAATTACCAGGGATTTAAGGTAGAGGCAGAACCCAAAAGACGGAGGGGACCTCTTTCAGAAGGCGCTGAGTGATGGGCTCAAGAGATACTGGCAGGACATCAAAGCTGGCAGACGATCTAGAACGAAACATTGATTTTGATTGTTACTCCGTAGCAAGGCTCAATTCGAATGTAAAAAAAGTATATAACAATAATAGTTGTATAACAACAATAGGCCTATAATGTTGTTTTTTAATGGAGGAGGAGGAATGTCGGACTCCTTACCGACTAAAACTCCCCCCGTGACTTAATACCCAGCTGTGAAGAAAAATAAGTTGGTTGGTTTGTTCCCTAGTTTAGGGGCTGCGACAACGCGGTCATGCAGCCCCGTGTACTTTGGGTGTGTGTAGAATCTGTCTGATAACCGGTGTTAATTGTGATGACTGTATTAGTTTGTGTTATCTGTTTTAATTCAAGTAAGGACTGCAGACGATAATTTCAGGTAGTTCCTACTTTTGCTACCAAATGCTACTGTCCACGACACCTAGGTAGCGGACTTGGCTGCTAGATGCCGCGACCTTGGGCATATAAGTTCAGATGCTACCTCAAATGCCACCGAAGAAGTTGCGAAGAAGAAGAAGAAGAAGAAGAAAACTATAACTATAATGATGGAAAAAGGTGTCTTTTGCTGCTATTCAGTCGGTCAACACGAATGGGCGGGATACAAGATATAAATATGTTAATACACTCCTGAAAAAATTACATGTATTAGTTAATTATTATCATTATTAAAAGGGTCAATTTAGGATTGCGCGTTTCGACCTAAAGTGGCTTGCGGTGTGGGGGAGCAATGGCGGCTGTGAGAGCACTTCCTAGAGTAGTGGCTAGTATTCTTGGTTGTCGACTCAAGTCGTCCGTCTGGCTCTGTCATCCTGAAAGTGGTTTTCCGTAGTTTCCGCACTTCTTCTCCCGGCAAATGCTACGGCCTCCTCTTTCCCATTCCACAACTGAATTACAAATGCCCACACGACTATCGACACTGCAATAACATAGGTTACCAGACAAATTCTATACACACACAAGAACACGGGGCTAAATGACCACAATGTCCAAGCTCCTCAAAAGAAGCAACAACTGAACCTTTGTCGCACTCCTATGCTGCTGGGTATCGCTCATTTGAACGACTTGGTAATGAATAACCTAATTAAGCAAGCATGTTGAAGTTCTCCTCAACGTTTCAAGAACTCACTGAAGCGTGAACTGAGAAGCATTTCTTGTGTTGCCAACCAAACTGGACGAGTCTCGTGTGGTGAATGTTCTACTAAGTGTTCGTCAGGTGTGCAGCACCCTCGCGCTTCTGCGAGCCAACTCCTGAAGACTCTCCCCCAACTCAGTTCGGAAATACCTGTCTGTATAAGAAGACTCGTCAAATACTTGGGCAACCATGTAAGGAATGATATGAAATGGAGTACTCATGTGGGTTGTGTCGTCTCCAGAGCGTACAAATCACTTCATTTTGTTACGATGTTGGCATGTCAAAGAACCCATTTGAATTCAGTAGGTCGTGTTCATAATGGCATAATTAATCTTGGGAGTTTCCGCCAACACAAAGTTCCTCATCTGTGTACTAGAAAGCGCTATAGGCTAGTGTTCGAGGAGCTTAGATATCTAACCTCCTTGACTTTCATTGTGCTTCAAGGAACAACGAAATTCGACATGCAAGCTGCCCTCTGGGTGTCAAATAACAAAGCTTGCACCCGGCGCCAAGGCCATACGATATTATAATTTATTTTGCAATGCGGGTATTAAAAGGCAGTAGCTCTACCGCAAAAGACTTAGGATATTTGACCCCGGTGAGGCCAATCTTGGAATACGGCTCAGCGGTTTGGGACCCATATCAGGTAGGGCTCATCAATGAGCTGGATATGGTACAAAGGAAGGCTGCTAGATTTTAATCCTAGAAGTAGTATAACTCAAATAACTGGGTTCGGTGGTGACTGGAGATGGAAATCTGGATGTGGAAGTGTCACACAGGATTCAGGTAGGATGGATGAACTGGAGGAAAATGTCAGGAGTGCTCTGTGACCGCAGAATCAAGCCTAAGGTTAAGATAGAAGGACTGTCGTAAGACCTGCATTGCTGTATGGCTCTGAAACATGGCCTGCACGCAAAACGCACACAAACAGGCTTGACGTCACGGAAATGAAAATGCTCAGGTGGATGAGTGGAGTGACTAAGCGTGATAGAGTGGAAAATGCCAAAATAAGACGAGCATTGAAGGTTGTGGAAATATCTAAGAAGATACCAGAAAAGCGACTTCAATGGTACGGGCATGTGAGAAGAAGGGAGGAATCCTACGTGGGGAGGAAGATGCTAGACATGCAAATACAGGGAGTGAGAATGCGAGGCAGACCTAAACGAATGGAGGGATGGATTGTGTAGGGGCTGGCGGATAATTGTTCTGGGTGTTGCACTATTTTCATTAAGGTGGTTCAAGGGCACCAGCAGGATTTTTTCTAGGGGAGGGGGGGGGGGCATGTATTGTTTTTTATTTTGTTGCCTACATGTCACTAGGTGATATTGAGACTTACCTCCCCCCCCCCCCCGCAATTTTCGTTTAATTTCTTACTTGCTTAGTGACATTCATTATTTGGCTGCTCTTAAATCGTTCAGTGCATAGTCTTTATGGCATAAATGGGAGGATTTTTTAAAGTTCAGAGTTTTTGTCCATAGGAGTTCGCTTTTATTTGTGAATCATCGTCATAATGTTCAATTTTTTAAACAGGCAAAACGTAGTTGTATCACCATGTAGGCCTATCGGCAAAAATAAAAATCAAGCAGTTCATTAAAATAGTATTGTTAATCCAGTTTGGCGATGTTTTAAATAACTGAAGATATTCTCAAATAATCCCAAATTACTAAGTTAAATAAAACTGTGGAATTATCCCTACATCTAAATCAGTTAACCATCAGTAACTTCACTTTATGAAATAAACTGGTGTGACAATGAACAATCGAAATATTCTCGGGATTTCAGGGGGTGGAGACATGGCCTCTCCTTGCCCCACCCCACCCCCTCCCCGTACCTCCTGCGGGCACCCATGATGTGATAGGGTAAAAGACTGCTTGATATCGGAGAAAACTGTATTCAATTGCGCGGTAAAACGGATTTACCTCATTCATAACGAATGCCGCAGTTCAGAGAACATCACAATTTCATCGGATTGAAATTGGAATATAAGTTAGTCTACATGATAACCTTCACGAGAACACAACAACGTAAGTTGAGGGCGAGAACTGCGAGTATCACAAGTTCACGCGCAACATTGACGAAGCATCTCGGATGTCTCCGTCCGCGCCTGCGCCTCAGCTCCTGGTTGCAGTCAGCGAGCAACGACCAGCCGTGTTAACTGTTGGGATAGGGCTTACCCGGTCTGCCATACCCTTCACTATTGAGATCTGGTCGGTGCTTGAGCCTGGCAACGACCAAACGGCGCTACGCTTTCTCAGTCAGTTCACAGTAACTTACTATAAGATTTCCTGAATTATTAAAGAACAGAATTATGAATTCCTATACATATAAAAGGAAACATTCAACTTTTAAACTAGAAATATTATTACGGAATTAATTGTTTTTCATGAATTAATCTGGTCGTTGTGCAACACTGCAACCTTATTACCGGCCGCCACTGATTCGGGAGGACCTCAGAGAAAAACAGTTGTCACAAGAGGATGTGCATGACCGGGTTAAATGGAGGAGAGCTGTCAGAAACATCGACCCCACATAGGAGTGGGAATGATGTAAAGAGAAAGAATAAGAAGAAGTAGTGTCACTCAAATAATGGAAAAACTAGTGTGGGAAGATAGAAGGACGAAATCCTGACTATACGCTATGTTTAACACAGCATGGGGAGAAGTAAGCAATCCGACCTGCCTGAGCAGGGCCGATCATCCACAGGCTGCAGCGTAGAGCGGCAAAGTTTCAGGGGCGGCAGTTCGGTAATTTATTCAAAAGTTAAAATGAAGTATTTCAGACGTTAATAATATTTTCTATACGAATTTAAGAATACATGTTACTAAAACATATGTTTTAGTCCTCCTACCAAGCCTACCAACTTTCTAAAACTATAACATAATACAAATATAACAGAAACACTTTCACATTATTAACGAGTTTGCTATTAAGAAATCTACGTAAATTTGAACATCAACATTACGTGGGGTGAGTTGTTTTAGAGAAGTATTTATATTTTTCAAAAAATAAACCATCCACATAAAGTTAAGGTCCGACCACAGCGCACAAATTATGGGAAATATTATTTCATTAACCGTGGTATTGATAATTGGAACTCATTACCTTAGAGCCTTTCCCCAGCATATTGATGTGTTTAAGAGAAGATTCAAATTTTGTGAAAATACTGTTGTTGTTTGAGTCTTCAGTCTTTTGACTGGTTTGATGCAGCTTTCCATGACTCCCTGTCCTGAGCTAATCCTTTCATCTCTACATAGCTACCACACCCTACATCTGAGGCAATCTGTTTAACATATTCTAACCTTGGTCTACCCCTACAGTTCTTGCCCTAGACCCTTCCTTCCATAACTAAGCTAGCTATTCCTTGGTGTCTTAGTATGTGTCCTACCAACCTATCTCTTCTCTTCATTAGTAGTCGCCAGAAACATCTCTCCTCTCCCACTAGTCTTAATACCTCTTCGTTTGTAACTCTATCTACCCATCTCCAAAAAAGTGACAGTCATTCGGAAAGACTAGACTTTGTATCATTTTAAATGCTAGAAAGGCTTCTCGCCGCGGAGGGAGATGGCTGGATGGCGTGCCAGTCTAAAGACACTTACTGTATAGTGGGCGATGTATTGAAGATAGAGATATGCTCTCGCGGACTTTTTTTTGTAGAACATTTCATGCTGACCAATTCTTACGCTCATAGTATATTGATATGTTTAACGGTTTGCCCAGCGTAAGCTTAAGAAGCGCACGGACGCCAAGTTTGTTTTCGACTTTTTCACTGAAATCGTTACTGCTTGCCTACCTTTGATCATACATAAATTATTTTCTACAGAATCTTTCCTCGAGATATCCTTTACAAAATGGTGAAAACCGCATCAAAATCCATCGAGTGGTTCTCGAGATTACCCGTGACATCCAAGAATCGGGGATTTTTGTCTTATACTAACGAAGTAGAGATTGTCGGGGAACACATGCACTAAGCGGTACTATGACGTCACACACCTCAGTGCATCTGGGTACATTTCGTCCCGTCACCGTAACGTAACGCCAGACTCCAGCGTAACGACGAAGTCGACAAGATCATTTAAAATGATAAAATGTCCGCGAGAGCATATCTCTATCTTCAATACATCGCCCACTATAAGTGTTTTTAGACTGGATGGAACGGACACGTCCCCGCGCGCTCTGGTGAGCGTGACGGCATCCCTCGTGCTTGACCTTGCTTTTCCCTTGGTTTGCACTTGCCGTTCGCGAGTAATTTGAAACAAGATAAGCAAGATAAGTATTATGCAGATAATTTTCTAACATGTCAAGAGTCTTTGGCTTCGAGCGAAGCGAGAAGCCTCCAGCCTTTCTAACATTTTTCAGCATTTGTAGCATTTAAAATGATACAAAGTCTAGTCTTTCAGACTGACTGTCACTTTTTTCACACGTTCTTTTCAGTTTTCTATATTGCTTGTTGGGCAGCAAGAATCGTGAAATTTGGCAGGCATTTTGGTTCATTGAAGTGCCACATGCATGCCAGATATCATGATTCTAGCCGTCCCTTGTCAAATGTGTCAAAAAGGTAAATAATGTGTGTATCTACACAGCCGCATGTGCAACTTATGGATGTGTCGTAGTCAGATCGTGAAATCCATCATTTAATGAAAACCCCTGGCACTTCATGAAGTAATAAGGTATAGTTGCACTCTGACGCGTTTCTCCATGAAGTGATGGACCGATTTAGGCAGATGGTGTAAGAAATGATTTTACATTATCAGCCGAGGCACTTCATGAAGATCCGGTGTTGGTTGATTCGACTCTTCATGAAATGGCCGACGCAATGGAGTCATTAACTTTTTACCGTCGTACACAACCTATTGGATAAGATGAATTAATGCATGTTTATTATGGTTTAAAAGGAATTTACAGCAATAATAGAACAACAGAATTACATTAAAATGTGCAGGCCAGACAAAAATGTTACAGAAATCGTTCAAAGTCTACGGTGCTTTCCATTCCGTATATTGTTTTATTTTTAGCCTATTTTCAATTTTGAAAAAATAGGCTTATGAGATCACCTTTTGTCCGTGTGTGTGTGATTCGTGTGTGTGTGTCCCTCTAATAAAATCTAAACGGCTCGAGCGATTTCAATGAAACTCTGTAAGTTCATAGCACTATTCCCGGCGACCCCGACCGTGCCCTTCAAATTTTGTTACGACTCACCAATCCAACATGGTGGCTGTGCGAAATATTTCACCAGCATTCAATATCTCCGAAACTATTACCGATATTATCCTGACATTTTGTATGGTGATAAAGGGAACAACTATAAGTTCACTTATGTGACCTTTGAAAACCTGGTAACTACAAAACGAACATGGCGGCCAAGCGAAGTTGCGACTTTTAAATAGACGTTTCTCGCGATTTAACCAACCAATCGCAATGAAACGTGGTACAGTATATGTTTATATACATTGTAATGTACCGACATCTAACTTCGTTCAATTGTTTTCAAAACCACAAGATGGCGGATGTGCGAAATATTTCACTGGCATTCCATATCTCTGAAACTATTAGCGGTATCTCCCTGAAATCTTTTACGGAGATAAAGGGCACTACGGAAGTCCATCTATAAGACTTTCAGAAACCGGTTAACTACAAAACGAACATGGCGGCCAAGCGAATTAGAAAATTTTAAATAGGCCTTTCTCGCGATTTAATGTTCCAAACGCACTGAAATCTAGTACAGGAAATATTTATACACATTATAATGCACTGGTATCTAATTTAGTTCAATTGTTTACATCACCTCAAGATGGTGGCTGTGCGAATTTTAAAATTAAGTATTTATTTCTTGTGATGTAGTCATGCGATCGAAGTGAAAGTTTGAATAATGAACCTACGCAATAATTTTCCTTTAATGGTACATGACTCTAAAGTCTATACATTTAACAATTCAACATGGCGACCATCCAAAATATTCAGAAGGCTCTGTATATCTACGAATCTATTATAGTAATCAAACTGAATTTTTTAATGTTCATAGGGGCTATGAACTTAAGTTCACCTATAGGACTTTAAATAACCTGGTGATTACAAATCCAATATGGCGGCGACGCGAAGTATAAAAATTCACATGGACGTTTCTCGCAATTTAACCATCCGAGTACAGTGAAACATGGTACAGTAAATCCTTATACGAATGTTAATCCACTGGCATCTAATTTATTTCAATTGTTTCCATAACCTCAAGATGGCAGCTGTGCGAAATTTTAAAATTTCCTTGTTACTTCTTGTGTCCTAATTATGCGATTGTAGTTTTAATGCTACACGTACACAATAATCTTCATGTAACAGTACATAACTCTAGGACCTATATATATAAAATCCAACATGGCGACCATCCGAAATATTTAGTCGGTTCTCAATATCTACGAATCTATTACAGCAATCAAACTGAAATTGTGTATGTAGATTGTGGCAGTTAACATAAGTAGGATATATGAAAATAGGCTGTATAGTTCTTCACGGAACTACTTGTTTATTTTCTCACCACGAGGATACCGCTACCTGACGGGCTGGACTTCCTGTCAGATAATGTACAAGAAGAATAATTACACTATGTGACGGCGAAATGTAGTCAGATAGAGCAACTAGGCCTATCCCTTTTAAGCCTATTTTTATTTTATGAAAAAAAAAAAAAGGCTTATGAGATCACCTTTTGTCCGTGTGTGTGTGCGATGGTGTGTGTGCGTGCGTGTGTGTGTGTGTGTCCCTAATAACTTCTAAACGGCTGGAGCGATTTCAATGAAACTCGGTAAGATCATAGCACCATTCTGGCCGACCCCGACCGTGCCCTTCGAATTTTATTGGCTCTCACCAATCCAACATGGCGACTGTGCGAAATATTTCACCATCATTCAGTATATCCGAAACTATTACTGATATCACCCTGAAATTGTGTACGGTGATACAGGGCACTATTAGAAGTTCACCTATGAGACTTTCAAAAAACTTGGTAACTACAAAACCAACATGGCGGCAAAGCGAAGTTGAGACTTTTAAATAGACTTTTCTCGCGATTTAACCATCCAAACGTAATGAAACTCGGTATAGAAAATGTCTATACACACTGTAATGCACTGGCATCTAATTTAGTTCAATTGTTTACATAATTTCAAAATGGCGGCTGTGCGAAATATTTCACCAGCATTCAATATCTCCGAAACTATTACAGATATCACCCTGAAATTTTGTACGGTGATAAAAGGCACTAGTACAAGTTTATCTATGGAGCTTTTATAAACCTCTTAAGTACAAAACGAACATGGCGGCCAAGCGAATTTGAAACTTTTTAATAGACTTTTCTCGTGATTTAACTCTCTGAGCACAGTGAAATGTGGTACAGTAAATGATTATACATATAGTAATGCACTGGCATCTAATTTAGTTCATTTGTTTACATAACCTCAAGATGGCGCCTGTGCAAAATTTTAAAATTAAGTTTTTATTTCTTATGTCATAATCATGCGATCGAAGTGAAAGTTTGAGTGATGAACCTACGCAATAATTTTCCTTTAATGGTACATAACTCTATGGCCTATACATATAACAATCCAAAATGGCGAGCATACGAAATATTTAGATATCTACGAATCTTTTACAGCAATTAAACTGAATTTTTTATATTCATAGAGGTTATGAACATAAGTTCACCTGTAGGTAGTGATGTAAAATGTCTAGGCATTTATAAGTCGGGGCAAATGCCCAGGATAAATGCCCGGGCAAATGCCCAAAACCCATAAATGCCCAGGCATTTTGGGCGTTTACCTATTTTAAAACATATTCATAATGCAATGCTTATATAAATATTGTTTTAGCCATATATGTTTCTACATATATGTATTCTATATATTTATACATAAAGACAGGAGTTGAGGCCAAAATAGGCTGCAGAAGTTGTATGAATTCACTGAAAGAACTTGATTTTGGTTCTGAGGCTGAGCTTGTGCTTGGTACTGCAGATTTGTTGTTGAAATCATCCACTTCAAAGGTTCATAAAGGGTTTTCTTTCGAAAAGGTTTTTCAACCACTGTAACTGTACCTAACTGAAACACTTTTTTTAAGATCCTGAGGGCAATTAAAACACTTTTTATGTGCTTTTCCATTTTGTTACAATGTGACTGTTAATAGTCCTTATTAGGTATTTACAAGATACCCTTTCCCTTTCAAATTAAAAATTTTCTAAGCATTTTGTAATAATTTAATCTAACACTTAAAAATATAAACAGCCTAAGAAAGAAGTAAGGTTATCTCAGACTCAACCACTTAATAGACAGCTCTACTTCACAACTAACTGGGCTGGGCTGCTGGTGGTAGAATGCCATGCCATTCTCAAGGCCACAACCACCCTACTCCCATTCCAAGATCATAGCACAATGGCTGCCCAGGGCCCAGCCCATCCACCCCCTCCCAAAGCCACTATTCACACCATAATCAAACTCCTACCTAATTTTCCTAAATATAAATATAAATGCCTGCAGGCCTAACTCTGTAATACAATGTTTTATTCAAACCAGATATACATAATTCACATTTAGATGTTATTAACAACATTTACACAGGATAATTAAATTATTATTAGCAATATTCGGGCATTACTAGTTTATCGATGGAATGTACCTTTGATTAATGGTTTTTATTATGTATTAGATGCTCTAGTGACAATCACAAGTAGTAAATAGTAAAACCAAGAAGTTTTCTTAAATGCCCAAATTTTGGGCGCTTAAAACTGCTTTGGGTAAATGCCCAGGCAAATGTCCATTTATAGATGTCCTGCCCACCTGGTGAGCACAAATCCAACCTATTTAAATGAACGTTTCTCGCGATTTAACCATCCGAGTGCAGTGAAACTTTGCTTATACAAATATTAATCCACTGGCATCTAATTTATTTCAATTGTTTTCATAACCACAAGATGGCAGCTGTGCGAAATTTTAAAATCTCGTCTTTACTTCTTGTGTCTTAATCATGCGATTGAAGTTTGAATATCACACATACACAATAATCGTCATGTAATAGTACATAAATAAAAATCCAACCTGCGAACCATCTGAAATATTTAGACGGTTCTCAATATCTACGAATCTATCATTTTGATAGAGGCAATTAACATGTGGATATATGAAAATAGGCTGTATACGGGTATAGTTCTTCACGGAACTACGTGTTACATCATACGTCCGCTTTTCATGAAGTGCCTAGGATTTTCCCGAAATAACTACGACAGATACAAATTATAACCAGAAAATTGCAGCCTTTATCCTGTAATCAACGGAAACATTTTCGAAATTTAAAATATATAATTTTCGACAAAATTCAAAATGGTGGACGCAACTTTAACGTTGGTGGTCTTTCGTTAGGAGACCAAGATTAACGGCCGAGCGGACCCGACGTTCTGGGTAGGTCCCTTCATGGGCTGTGTTACCACGGGGTTTGGTTTCGGTAAGACTAATATAAAAGGATTGCATCAACAGAATCGGACACAAGTACAGTATATTCAGTGCTGGATTACCCATCAGGCCCGACTAGGCAGTTTCAGCATTATATTAAATTACGATGTCCTTTAAAAACTGAGTTCACTCATTCTGAACTTTACGAAATTCTTATTCGAGACAAGCTTGAGTCTGTTTTCCCGAACGTTGAGATTGCTTTTCGCGTTTTCCTGACCCTCATGATAACGAACTGTTCTGCGGAGCGCTCGTTTTCAAAATCGGAACGGATCAAAAGTGCGCAAAGAAGTATCATGTCACAAGAACGATTAGACATGCTATGTTTAATGTATAACGAGTCAGATGTTCTGCGGGAAATTGATTTTGATGACATTGTAGAAGATTTCATTGACCGCAAAACATTTTACAGAAGTAAAAAATAGTATGATTTGTTAAATTGTTCATCAAATCATCTGAAATGTTTTCAAATAACGATGATCGTTTCAAATGAAATGTATGTATGTATATATGTAGGCCTAGGCTATGTATGATTTAATAAAAAGTGTATTATTCATCTAGCCGGCCCCGTGGTGTTGGGGTAGCGCGCCTGCCTCTCACCGGGAGGCCCCGGGTTCGATCCCCGGCTCCGTCAGGGATTTTAAAACTGACGTGAGGGTTGGAACGGGGTGCACTCAGCCTCGTGATGACAATTGAGTAGCTGTCTGACAGTGAGACAGCGCCCCGATCACGAAAACCAAGATTAACGGCCAAGGGGACCCGACGCTGATCACGCGTCACCCCAATATCTGCAGGCCAAATGGCTGGGCAGCGGTCACTTGGTCGGCCTTAGCCCGTCATGGGCTGTATAGTGCCAGGGGTTGGCTTTGTTTTGTTGACTTTTTTGTTGTTGTTATTATTCATCTTGAGAAAAAGAACACTTGTATATACTGTACGTTATTAAATGTACAGGTGCTAAAAAAAATTAAAAAATAAGGGACTTGGGCCTCATTTTACTGAGTATATTGATACTATTGGGTTGGTAAGTTCCAAAGTCCGTTCGAAGAACAGTACTTCTCCTAGTCAAACATAACATCTCACCGATTATTTCGTCCCTGCTAAACACCAATGCTGTATCGATAGCGCACTTGTGATATAATTTACAGGGACCTTAAAAACAAATGTAACCGAGATTTAAAATTTTTAAAAGACACACAAATCTTAATTCATAGAAAACATTTTAGCATTCAGCCTGTTTTAAGAAATATATTTTGCAAAGTGCACACAACGATTTGGGATTCTTTAGTTATTTTAATAGAGTTAACATGAAAATAATCCACAGCCTGCTTTCAGTCTCCGACGGGGTCAGGGAATGGAATGAATGAAGCCCCCATCTAGCGGCGAGGATATGAACTGTGCCGGCTGCCGAAGCCTGTCGCACTCCCCTGGGGCAATGATTAAATGAATGACAGATGAAATGAAATTAAAGTGGAGAGTGTTGCTGGAATGAAATTTTGACAGGGAAAACCAGAGTACCCGGAGAAAAACCTGTATGCCTCCGTTTTGTCCAGCACAGATCTCACATGGAGTGACCGGGATTTTTATGCCACAATTCGATGAAAAACTCCGTCAATCAATACCTTTTATTTTCAAAACATTTAGATAGGGGACATGTTTCGAGCTATTCTTCTTAGCCCTTCATCAGCCCTGACTTACGTAGTATTAGCCTATCAATCTTTGTACATCTCATTTCATCAACTAAACAAGAAGTTCCGTGACGAACTAAAGAGCCTACTTTTCTTAAAATTTAAGATGCATGCCAATGATTAATCTATATGGATCTATCTAGAATAGTAACGAAATTAAGTTGGTAATATCGAAATTTCTAATTAGTTCGAAATACTGTATACCTGGCATAATGTAGCCTAATAGAGAACTACAGTTGGCAGCCCTGGTGATTAAATATATTCTTAGTTACATATCGTAAGGTACAGAATACAAAAATTGGTTGAAGTCCAATGGATAGCAAGGACGTTACATGCAGTTAAACATTGGACCTAACAGTGCGAGTAAAATCACGTTGGCAACAATGACATGCATGTATTAGTCGGAAATAATCTGAAATAATATAACCTTTTGTTGTGTCAATTTTGAATGAAATCCATTAGTAAGTATAGAAGTTACATGCATTTTAACATTGGGCCTATCAGCAGGCTTAGAATCATGTTGGCAGCACTGGCGTAGGCCTATATTAGTTACTCCAAATTAATCTAGAATGCCAGGTACTATACGTGTGCAAAGTTTAGAGCTATTGGCTTGCATACTTTCTGATATATTCATATCTGTTATGGTACACATAGCACACATGAAATTTGGTTGAAATCCAAATGATAGTATAGAAGTTACATGTATTTAAAGTTGGACCTCTCAGCAGGCTTAGAATCATGTTGGTAGCACTGGCGTATATAAGCTACTCCAAATTAATATAGAATGTCAGGTACTATACGTGTGCATAGTTTAAAGCTGTCGGCTTGCATACTTTCTGATATATGGGTATTTGGATTTTAAAAATTGAGAGCATTTATTAACAGTTGGCAGCCCTGGGGATCTTAAGAATACGCTCAGTCATATCTGTTTATGTACACATAGCACATACGAAATTTGGTTGAAATCCAATTGATAGTGTAGAAGTTATATGCATTTAAAATTTGGACCTATCAGCAGGCTTATAATAATTTTGGCAACACTGCCATGTATGTCCTCCTGGAAATTAAACTGCAATATTATTATCTATACGTGTGCCAATTTTGAAATATCTCCCATTCATACTTTCCATGATATCCAACAGGGAGCTCAAATTTCAATTGCGATTTTTCAGCAGTTGGTAGCACTGACATCATTTTCAAATATGGCCGTGAGATATTCAGGTATAGATCTTTACTCCTACCAAATTTTGTTTCGATTGCGGCAGCCGTTTAGGAGTTGATAGGACACACACACACACACACACACACACACAGACAGACAGACAGGACAGACAGACAGACAGACAGACAGACACACACACATTTGCCCGATCTCATAAGTCTACTTTTTCCTCATTTTTGCAAAATGTGAAAAGTAGGCTAAAAACATGCAAACAATAAACTGCAAACAAACATGTTAAGAAACACTATACAACACTATACAACACTATACAACGCTATACAACACTATACAACACTATACAACACTACACAACACTATACAACACTATACAACACTATACAACACTATACAACACTGTACAACACTACACAACACTGTACAACACTATACAACACTATACAACACTACACAACACTGTACAACACTATACAACACTATACAACACTATACAACACTATACAACACTGTACAACACTACACAACACTATACAACACTATACAACACTATACAACACTACACAACACTATACAACACTATACAACACTATACACCACTATACACCACTATACAACACTATACAACACTGTACAACACTACACAACACTACACAACACTATACAACACTATACAACACTATACAACACTACACAACACTACACAACACTATACAACACTATACAACACTGTACAACACTGTACAACACTATACAACACTATACAACACTATACAACACTATACAACACTATACAACACTATACAACACTATACAACACTATACAACACTGTACAATACTATACAACACTATACAACACTGTACAACACTATACAACACTATACAACACTACAAAACACTATACAACACTATACAACACTACACAACACTATACAACATGTTTGTTTGCAGTTTATTGTTTGCATGTTTTTTAGTTGATAAAATGAGATGTACAAAGATTGATTGTCTAATACTCCGTAAGTCAGAGCTGATGAAGGGCTAAGAAGAATAGCTCGAAACATGTCCCCTATCTAAATGTTTTGAAAATAAAAGGTATTGATTGACGGAGTTTTTCCTCGAATTGTGGCATAACATTTCTTGTCAATACGGACCTAATGGATTCCATTATCGAGTCGAATAAAGGTGACCGGGATTTGAACCACGAACCAAGCGGTGAGATGCCGGCGTGCTGCCGCCTAAGCCACGGAGCCTCACTGTTAACATGCATAGGGAAATATTTTGCAATTCTGTAAGACTTCACTTTAATTACCAGTAGTCTACGTAATGAAAAATAAGTAGCATTTTAAAACTCGGCATTAGTTTGATAGCAGATTCAACACTAAATTATAGTACATTATTCCTAAACAGTGTTATAACTCCTAATTCAGAGTCATATACAGAATGTAATACTCTTCTGAGGTAGAATAAGGTATATTACAGTGTGTTGTTTTGGTTTTTTCTTCTTCTTCTTTAATTTAATTTTCAGAATCGAGGTTTCTGCCAATACTTTCACACTGCCATTTATAATGTATGCCTCTGAATTGTTTTAAGCCTCGTTTCTTCTGACAGTTAAAAGTTCGGTAACATGAGATGTCTTTTGCAGAGCTGTAGACCAATGGACATTCAGACTCTGCAAAGCTTCGGACAGGTTAGAAGCAACATTTTACATAATACAATAGTAGCTACAATAAACTGCAACTATCGTGCTCAACTAGCAGGCCCCCATTGCTTACGGGCCCCTGTGCATTTCCCCCTCTCTCGGCGGCCCTGCAAGTTCACACACTAGTACAGACAGACAGTGATACAGGTTATCAGATAACTTCTACACACACCCAAGTAGACGGGGTGCTAGGAAATATCGGAGTTCCTCCATGGAGGAAAGAATAAGAGGAGATGCCCTGAGCTCGTTTGAGTGAAGCCAAGCGCTGCAACCAAAGTGGGCGTAACCTTAACTCGTATTCGGTGTTCTGTGACTTGCATGAGGCATTGTGCATGGCTAAACCTTATTTTGCCCCTGGTTTTTATCGCGCTCCGGTTATGCAACTTTGGAAACGTAATAACAGTATTGATAAGTTATTTAAAAAAAACTATTCAATTCTAATCTCAGGATGTGTAGGCCTACCCTATATACCAAAAAAAATAAAAATCATTCCTCTGGAAATCCCAAATTATCAAACGGCTGTCGGTCAATAATTACGGTAGGCCTACGTAATTAATCAATTCGAGGCTAATCGTCAAGTTTCTACCCCCTCCCCCCCCCCCCCCCCACACACACACAAAGAAAATACCGTACGGTACCGAAACGTATAGGCTATACCGTATTTTTGTGCAAATATGCGTCCTTTTTTAATTGTTCTGTTTATTAATTTTGAGGTTCGTATTCTTGAATATCAAAATGAGTACGACCAATGAGTGAAAGTGACTGTGCTCGAAATTAGGCCTAAAAACTGATGAATGCCTCAACACCAATAAGAACATAAAACTCAATTTGGTGTAAATAGCCAACCGTAATTAGTTCGGCATCATTAATTCCCCAAGATGTTCCTTCTTTGGTATAACTCGCATCTTCAGACACCTGTATTCAGTTTAATCAGTGTTTCAGCGTATCATTACGTTTTGCCGCGTCTTCCTTACAAAACTAGCCTCGCAAAGGTGCTCTCATATTTATATTTAAATTGGCTTTAAATGTACAGAGTGTATTCTGCCTATCCAAGAAAAAATCTTGACTTGTCATTGCAGTTTTATGTCACTAAAATCCATTACTAGTTGAAGTGGTTTACGACTTTGAGCATAGAGACAGCCATTTTCTTGCAACCAAAGTGGGCGAGCCGTTTGGCTTCAACAGCTTGCGCTAGGTAGCGCAGCGAAGGAATCTCCTTCCTTTCTTTCCTCCATGAGTTCCTCACAGGTTTTGTTTTGAAAGAAGAAACAATTGCATGATCATGGAACAATGTCGCACGTTGTTGTTGAAATTTGTTTCATTAAATAGCCTATGGTCGCCTCCGTAGCGTAGCGGTCAGCATGGTTAGCTGCCGCCCCGGAGGTCCTGGGCTCGATTCCCGGCTCTGCCACGAAATTTGTAAAGTGGTACGAGGACTGGAACGGGGTCTACTCAGCCTCAGGTGGCCCAAATGAGTAGAGGGGGTTCGATTCCCCCTCAGCCATCCTCGAAGTGGTTTTCCGTGGTTTCCCACTTCGTTCGTCTTCGGGAAAATGCCGGAATGGTGCCTTCTTCAAGGCCACGGCCGCCTCCTTCCCTCTTCCTTTGTCCATCCATCCTAACCATCCCTTACCTTCCCTCATGAGGCCCCTGTTCGCTTTGCAGGTGAGGCCGCCTGGGCGAGGTGCCAATCCCACCTCACCAGTTGTATCCCTTCCGATTCGATGTTCCCAGCTCTAGGACACTGCCCATAGGGCGGTAGTGGTGAGTTCCCTCAGTGAGTCCGTGGGTTCCACCAACCTGGAGGGTAAACGACTAAAAAATAATAATAATAATAATAAATATATACTGTACCAAGTTATATTGCGTTTGGTTGGTTAAATCGCGAGAAACGTCTATTTAAAAGTCGCAAATTCGCGTGGCCGCCATGTTGCTTTTGTTTTTCGAATGTCACATAGATGAACTTCTATAAGTTCCCTTTGTTACCGTAATAAATTCCATGGTGATATCGGGAATAGTTTCGTAGATATTGAATGCTGGTGAAATATTTCGCACATCCGCCATGTTGGATTGGTGAGACGTAACGAAATGTAAAGGGCACGGTCGGGGTTGCCCGAAATAGTGCTATGAACTTACAGAGTTTCATTGAAATCGCTCCAGCCATTTAGAATTTATTAGGGGACACACACACACACCTCACACACACACACCTCACACACACACACGGACAAAAGGTGATCTCATAAGCCTTTTTTTTTTTTTTTTTTTTCAAAATTGAAAATAGGCTAAAAATGTACTGTAGTGTATTCAAAATATTATAACTAATCTTTATTTTATTATTTTTAAAAATCTATTTACCATTTGATTTGTTATTTTTTAAAATTTCCTATTGTTGTGGGCCCCACCTTATCATATCGCCCAGGGTCCCGCAAGGCCTGGATCCGCTACTGCACTTTCCCCTTTAAAGGTTTTTCTTTCTTTCGTCACAAAAACCAATAATGATTCCTGAGTTTCTCATCGGTTAGAAACCAATGTAAGGTAAAGCTCCTTTCCACACTTTCTAGAGCAACACAACAATAATTAGTCATCCTAAAGCCTTTTAAAAGCACTTAAAGTGACAGCACAGTACTTGTGAATGCTGTTTTCCTTTTTTTTTTTTTTTACTAACGTGCACGGAAGAATATGTTTTGGCCGTTCTGTCATACGTACGCGCAAAATAAGGATATCGTGAACGTTGGTAAACACTGAAAGGTGGGGGTTATCTGTAGTATAAACACGGCCTGTTCTGCCATCTCGTAGTGATTAATGCAACGTTTATGGGATAAGTGCTGCTATCTTGTAGAAAATAAACGCTTTAGAGAAGTAACTTGTTTTTGCTTTTTATCTTCTTAGTCAAAGGAACACCTAAAAGCAAGACAAACAGAAATACATTCTGTAAGGATTTAATATAAGATTTTATTGTTTCACAGGTGTTTGTTACCATAAAATGTGTTCAAGTTTTAATTCTATGGATTCATGTAAAGAAAATAATAGGATATAGATTGAATGTTGATTGAACGAGGTAATTTTCATTGTAACCAATCTTGCAATGTACGACATTCGGTTGTTCCCATTAATAAACACGAACATTGCCGAGCATAAAGTGAATATTGTTTGTATATGATCAAAACTAAGAAATAAAATATGAAGATATTGAACAATTGAAGCAAAAAATGAAATTAAAGTAATTCAGACAATATAGTTGGACTATGTGTGAATGTGAATGACCTGTAAACAATCCTGCAATGTTGGTAACAAACGACTGACTTTCATTGGCGTAACCGTAACGTAGCGTGGGTCGCTTTTCTGACTGTTGGGTTGTGGTGGCACTCCCACGAAGGGTAGCGGCTTTGGTTGACTGCGTTTCTAGTTTACTTTAGTTTGATTTAGTTACTGTATGGTCAGTTTTCAGCGGATACAATGACGCCGATTCGATATACCCGTAACCTTTTCTTACGGGCAATGAGTGTTATTTACTTGTTCGCGTTCACGTCATTCTACATCCAGATTCCAGGTGAGACTAATCTAATTTACTTGTGGTATTTTGTATTCCATTAGCTAATGTTCGTTGCACTATTCATAAGAATCGTGAATATTCATTCATTGGATCAGCAGCATGCTGTATCTTCTGTTTCCTTCCTTTTGATGTTATAACTTCCCACACATCATTACCGTATCTCATGAATATTTTAAACATAGTGAGCAATTTCCTAAAGAGAAGTGCAGTTGGTTTGCGCAAAATGTGTTTTGTGCTTGCCACTTTCGTATGAACCATTGAAAATGTAATCAAATGATTTTCCTCCCTTAACTGTCGGTGAACTAGGCTAATTTTAATTTATATCCCCGCTGGTGATATAAAGATATTCAGAAGAAATATGATTTAGCAATACAAATTCACCAGGTCAGCTGTAGTTTCAAATGTCGATTGATTTTTGGTGCCCGATTGTGCACAACACCTATGAAAACAAAACGTAGCACTAAGTATCAAAGAGATTAACCTAGCAGGTTGTTAAAAAAATGGATGGATATTTCTCCAAGAATAATGAGCTTGATGTAGGCCCGAGGTTTCTTTATCGACTCTCATTTTATGTGCACAGGTAATGATGGGAATATTGAGTTACCACAATTGGGATTAGGATAAATTAGAATTTCAGTCAATGTTTGACAGCATCTCCAGTTGGGGTAAAACTGGTATAAAAATTACTCCTTTTTATCTTTGATCTTTTATAATGAATTCCAATCAAACATTAACTTTTTAATTTTGTTCCAACTCAGCATTGTGACTTACTAGATTAAGTTTATGCATGTTATAAGTTGATTGACACATAGTATAGACATTATTACCATTTTTACACTATACCCATTTTACCCCATGGATGGGGGGAAAACTGGTATAAGTTAGTACACATGTTTAAAGTAAAACATAACTTTAGCAAGTATTATACTCACTTTACCCCTGAATATGTCTATTGTAGGTAGGCCTATGTATAGCTTCAGTCTTATCAGGTTCACTTTTCACAATGGTTTCTATCTTGTTTCATTTACACTGACACATGACAAGAACATTTTCTTTTTTTTGAGAATCCATTATCAGTGTGTCAACCTGCATTTAGCATGGAATAAACATTTGATATTTTTTACTGGTGCATATTGTCAGTAGTTTAGGATTTACTAAATGAAATGTTATTTATACCCATTTTACCCCAAGTGACCCTACAGCTGTCTGTTGTCGAGTGGATGATCAGACAATGGCTTAACAGCTTAACTGCCTGCTGGCCAACTTGGAATCGAATGTGTGTGATAGTGGATGAGGAAGATATGAGTTATGAGAGCAAGCTTTTAACCTGTGGTGTGGAAGTGGAGATGCTCTAAATCGAGCACTAAGCTTGCAGAGGCTATTATCTGTCGAGCACAAACACAGAGTAGGCCTATATATCATATATATTATTTCAGTAGTATAGATCCCTCCTGCGGTGCTCACAAGCGACCGATCGTGACAAATGAGCGTTCAAATGAAAGAGAATAGACATTTGCTGTGATGAATTGCACTCTAATTTCATAAATATCTATAATTTCTAAAAAAAAAATACTTTAAAAAGTGTACGAAGTGTGAGATTTGCAGATACTATAGCTGTAGAAAAATAATTGCTGTTCACTTCACATTTTGGCTGCTGTGACGCCTTTTTTATGCCATTTTAACATTTTAAGGTCTTTCCTCTATCATTTTGCATGGATTTCAGAAACAGTAGGCCTAAATCAAAGGAATGAGTACTCAAATCGTATAATTTCTTGAATATCGGTTATGATCCAATTTTCAGTGATTGCCTTCTTAAGTTATGGAACGTAGAACTTGAAATTCTAACTGAAATGTAAATAGTGTTCTATAATCATTTGGTTGAAATGAAAACATAACATCCTTAAGTGTCTCATTATAAACCTATTGGGGAAAGTGTGGTTTAAGAACATGCGAGAAGGGTCTGCTAGTCTACTCTTAATCTTGGGGAAACTATCCACCTTTACCGCTGATGTTAACAAGTCCGGCAGCGTGGCCATCTACAGTTAATACATCGTGACAATATGTTCATCATGTAAAAAGTGGGCTTGACAGGTTTAGCCTTCACCACCCAGATCGTGGTAGTTAAGACGTGAGGACTTGGGTCAGGCTATCTCCGTACTTGGATGATGATCGGTTTAAACCCCTCCGTCGCCTATCCATGAGATGGTTATCCAGGTTAATGCTGGAACAGGGCCTTCTGGTGAAGAGCCCATACAGAGGCGGACACACACCAACTTTGCAGTGGCATTAATGCCAGCCATTAAGCACTCAGACGTTTCTCTTACAAGAGTGTAATTTGTGGCATGATCCAAATGTTGGGAAAGAACAACTGATACTAGCTTTATTTCTGAGAGTAAATTAATTTTTGAAGTATTGAAAGAAATCTGTTGATTATCATTTTAAGCAATGGTTTACACAACATTTAATGCCATAGGTCATATCGGCATGATAATATCAATATTACTCGGAAAACTATAGCAACTGTTGATTCCTTAGCTGAATTTGCTTATCATACACAGATATCATCATATTAATCATATTAGGCTACTTAAAACTAAAATTAATCTCATGTAATGGGCAGATGACCTCGAGGTTCCGCCCCTTAAAACCTCAATAACTAATTATTCTCATGTGTTTTTTTTTTGTTGTTTTTTTTTTGGGGGGGGGGGATTATTGAACAACCCATTACAATTAGGTACAATCGTGTTGACCGACTGAAAAACATTAAATTTCGACAGCGACCTGACATAATTTGGTTGTTCCGTTGGGTTATACCCAACATGTCATGGTCTGCCAAGTATGGATACAAAGTGTTATCTCGCCAATGATCTCCGAAAACCTGTACGAGCTGGATGATTGCTTTAGACGATTGCCCTTGACCTTGAAGCTTGCGGGTAAGCATGTACACAATCACTGTCTCGCCCTCTCGCTTTACAATTGTCACCACCATGCAGAACAGTACAGTCCACGTCAAAGTATTGTGTGACACGGAAGTACACGAACAGAACGCCTTTATATGTGCCAATTTGCTACTTCAGCAGCAGTGTGAGATAGTTTTGTCCATAATTTGACCGCATGGGGCAGCTGACAACACAGGTACTGTAGTAACTCGCCTCCAGGCTCCCATTAGGATTTTTCACTCGCCTAAAACAATCGTCTGGCCTGTACCTAGGTACAAATGGTTCCCATTACTTAACCATACAGATCACAAAGGGTACCATATAGTAAGAGTAATTAATTATTAATATCGTATGGCCTCGGGTGCCGGGTGCAAGCTTTGTTATTTGACACCCAGAGGGTAGCTTGCAAGTCTAATTTCGTTGTTCCTTGACTATGAAAGTCAAGGAGGTTAGATATCTAAGCTCCTTGAACATTATAGCGCTTTCTAGTAGAGAAATGAGGAACTTTGTGTTGGCGGAAACTTCGAGATTAATTTTGCCATTATGAACTCGGCCTACTGAATTCAAATGGGTTCTTTTACATGCCAACATCGTATTACGTGCGTATCGTATTTTTACCGCCTTTCAAAATTCACTTACCACGGCCAGGAGCGAACCTGCATTCTTGGGGCAACTTAACACAAGAACAAAGGTATAAGGTAATTCTGCAACCTGTAGGCTACTAATATATGGTGCACAGGTATGGACTCTAATAAACAAACTGGAAAGAAATTCAGAATATTTAAAAATAAAATATTAACTTAGAGTTTTTGTACCATTTGAAGAATATGGAGAACTCTGAGAATAGGGATGTAGCCGGAGAAAGTTCGTGCCAGATAGTGCTCGTGTAGTACTGGGTAAGCGCAAGGCGATCGTCTTATGTTTCTCCTAGTCAGCTGCGGGGAATGTATAAATTGTGACAGTTTTCTAAGCTAATGTAAATTATATCTTCTCTAATTTTATTCCAAGACTATATTAATTGTAAAACATATCCTGGTGCTGACATAAACTCTGATCACAATCTGGTTGTAATGAAATGCAGATTAAAGTTGAAGAAACTGAAGAAAAGTCAAAAGCCAAAAAGGTGGGCAATAGACAGACTGAAAGAGAAGGATGTAAACGAAAGATTCAAGAAGAGTATAAAGGAAGGACTAATGAAAAACCCTAAACAAAATTCAATTACAGATGAATGGACACTTTTGAAGAATGAAATAACAAAATCCGCAGAAGAAATCATTGGTAGGAAAGAAAGAATAGGTAGAAAACCGTGGATCACTCAGGATATACTAGAATTGATGGATGAAAGGCGGAAACACAAGAATCTAAGAGATGAAAAGGGGAAAGCAGAATACAGACGTCTGAGAAATGAGGTTAACAAGAAGTGCAAGGAAGCGAAAGAAGAATGGTTGAAAGAGAAATGTGCAGGTATAGAAAATTGTCTGAAATTAGGAAAAGTAGACACAGCTTATCGAAGGATTAAGAATACTTTTGGGGAAAAGAAGACTAAGTGCTGTAATATTAGGGACACAAATGGAAAGCCTCTAACAGATAGGGAAGAAAAGGTTGAGAGATGGAAAGCTTACATAGGGAGTTTGTATAAGGGAAAGGAGATTGAGAATCATGTAATGGAAAGGGAGGAGGAAATTGATGAGGATGCGAAAGGAGATTTAATATTGAGATCAGAATTTGATAGAGCTTTGGAAGACTTAAGCAGGAACAAAGCACCAGGCATAGATGATATACCGATTGAGTTGCTACGCTGCATAGGAGATGAAGGTCTGATCAGGTTATATCACTTGGTGTGTAGGATTTATGAGACAGGTGAGGTACCCCCTGATTTCAAGAAGAATGTAATCATCCCTATACCAAAGAAAGTGGGAGCTGACAGATGTGAAGATTACCGTACAATCAGCTTGATTACTCATGCTTCAAAGATCCTGTCTAGAATAATTTACAAGAGGATTGAAAGCCAGATAGAAACGGAGTTGGGTGAAGACCAGTTTGGTTTCAGGAGAAATGTAGGAACAAGAGAAGCTGTACTAAGTCTTAGGCTGATTTTGGAAGGTAGAATAAGGAAAGATAAGAGAACGTTCATGGCTTTTGTAGACTTAGAAAAGGCTTTTGATAACGTTGATTGGACTAAATTGTTTGACATTTTGAAATCTATTGGAATAAAGTACAGGGATAGGAGGGTGATATACAATCTGTACAGAAACCAGACAGCAGTCATTCGAGTTGAAGGACATGAGAGAGAAGCTGGTATTCAGAAAGGTGTAAGGCAAGGCTGCAACTTATCACCCATACTTTTCAATCTTTACATTGAACAAGCAATGAAGGAAATTAGAGAAAAATTTAAAGTGGGAGTGAAGATTCAAGGAGAAATAATTTCAACTCTGAGATTTGCTGATGACATCGTCATCTTGGCCGACAAGCCTGAGGATTTGAATGAGTTTTTGAATGGTATGGACTCCGTCTTACGGAAAGAATTCATCATGAAAATAAATAAATGTAAAACAAAAATACTGGAATGCAGCCGAAATAAATCAAAAACCTCTATGGAGATCAAATTGGCAGGTGAAAAGCTGAAGGAAGTAGGAGACTTCTGTTACTTAGGAAGCAGAATAACCAGTGATGGACGAAGCAAAGAGGATATTAAAAGTAGGTTGGCTCAGGCAAAGAAAGCATTTCTACAAAAAAGGAATCTGCTGACATCGAATATAGATTTAGGTATTAGGAAGTCATTTTTGAAAGCCTTTGTCTGGAGCGTGGCGCTCTATGGAAGTGAAACTTGGACTATTGGTGCAGCAGAAAAGAGGAGAATTGAAGCATTTGAAATGTGGTGTTACAGGAGAATGATGAAGATCAGATGGGTAGATAGGGTTACAAACAAAGAGGTATTAAGAAGAGTGGGAGAGGAGAGATGTTTCTGGCGACTGCTAATGAAGAGAAGAGATAGGTTGGTAGGACACATACTAAGACACCCAGGAATAGCAAGCTTAGTTATGGAAGGAAGGGTCGAGGACAAAAACTGTAGGGGTAGACCAAGGTTAGAATATGTTAAACAGATTGCCTCGGATGTAGGGTGTCGGAGCTATGTAGAGATGAAACGATTAGCTCAGTACAGGGAGGCATGGAGAGCTGCATCAAACCAGTCAAAAGACTGAAGACTCAAACAACAACAACAACAACTATATTAATTAATTCTAAAGGTATATCTCCTAATATATTATGGTTGATTTTCAGCTTTTAAGCGTTAAACAGCTGCAAGATGAGCTAGGGACCAGAGGCGCTAAAACTAGCGGGAGGAAGGAAGAATTAATACAGCGGTAATAACAAAATTATAACACGTTTCATTATTCAAATAATGAATATATGTCAGCAAGCTTTCTCCTAAAGATTACAATTACTTGAGTATTGTAGGCCTATATTGAAATATATCTCCATAAGACTTTAATCATAAATAGAGATTTAAATATTCACTTGCTCCCCTTGCTTATAGACTTCGATTCATGTCTTTTTATTTTTTAGGTTAATAGCTTACATGAAACTGTCATGTTTTAAGTTTTAAGGCAAACATAATCAAAGAAAGTTGATACCGGTACTGTATACCTTGAAAATGCATCGCAAAGTTTGGTTCTTATGTCATTTTGTCAATTTCTCAATAAGAATCGTTCCCGTACCCCCGGGAAAGGACTTGGGGGTACATTTTTTTAAAGATTGAGAATCCCTGCTTTAGGGCCACGAACTGTTTCCATTCATCTGACTATGTCTCAAGAATGTAGAAGTCCCTCGCTACCACATTCTCCGTCGCGCAGATGGAAGTTGACGATTAATTCTGATTTCAAGAAACCAACCTTACTGTAATACGTTTGTGACTGTCAATGTTGCGACACTTATTCTTGAAGTATTTGTCCGAATATTGATGTCTTTGAAAATGGGAGTCAGAAATGTTACATTCACTTCTCCGTGTATATTGACGATTTCTTCCCGTACTTCAATGGAGATGATTTCTGCAGATTCCGATATTGTAGGCTTATCGTGATAATCCGGCAATTTTCTTGTGTATGGCCTCCTACTTATTTTTGTTGTGTTCATGGTCCACGGAAAAAGCGATGGAACAGCGCCCGGTTTTAATCTTGCTCTCTCACCTTCAAATACAAACGCGTAAATTCAGTGGTTGTTGTCGAAATGTCTTAATCAGTTTATAGGTACAAAATAGGAATTATTTCCCTTTGTAAATCACAGTTATCCAACACAGTTTTCGTGAAGTCGTCGGGTTGTAAATGAAGGGAACACACTTTAATATATTCGGTCAGATTTTTCTCACCGAAATTTTTCCTTCTAATAGCATGTAACCATTTCTTCCTCATTTCTTTATTTTGTTGAAATTGGTGAAACGAAAACGAGCTTCCCTGATTTTTGCAAAGAGGGACACTGCAATAGCTCTGCATAGTCACGAAAATAACAATTTAAACAACTTAAATTCGTACATATTAGCGGCATGAGAACACAGGAGACAAATGAAGAGCGCCTTGCGCTTACCCAGTACAACAGCAGTGCGCTCTATCAGTGCTAGTTCTATACATCCCTATTGTACAAGGATCCTGACATCATAACAATGGTGCAGAGCAGAAGATGTAAGGTGGTTGGGACACATGCAAAGAAGACAGGACCGGGTGTTAAAGAGCCTGGCTGGGCCGACCGTTGGGAACAAGACCACGAATTGATGGGGGGATCAAGTGGAGGAGGATTTAAGAAGGCTTGGAGCGAATTTGGGAGAGACAGAAGATAGGCAGCAGTGGAGGCAAAATTCACTTGGGATTTGTCTGACTACAAGGGTAAGTATTTGATTATCAAAATTAATCGTCCCGCAGGGTAGCCGTGTTAGTTAAATCGTGCAGGCAGCTGCAGCAAGTCTAGAGATCGTAGGTTCAAACCCCGGGGCTGGCATCCTCCATCATGAGTGGTTTTTCCACACTCCCACCAGGCAAATGTCGGGACAGTACCGTACCTTATTTCAAGTCCAATCCCTGTCCTTAATACAATTACACACACTACTTCAGTCATACAGGTTATCAGACAAGTTCAACACACACTCAACAACACAGGGCTGATAACCAAGCTGTCCCAAGCCCCTAAAATTAACAACAACAAAACAACCATTTTGCTTGTGGGTTATAATATATTAGTATATGGTGATGGCATGTTACAAAAGCATCTCCTAATTTTGTGAAGAAAATAGGTTTCAGTATCCAACAGAACGTATTCAATACGCATTCTACGAAGTCCTTGCGGGTCTCATTCGATATGGCATTATGATTGATCAAAGGCATAAAGCTCGTACAGATCAACGTCCTGACTATCAGCTGATGCCCTCGACATACCTACCACCGGGGCCAACAGATGTCCTGGAATATGGCGGCTTCAGATAATCACCACCAGAATGCATTCTACCTGATAAATATACACGTTCAGTTATTGTTGAGCTCAAATACCAAAAAGTCTGACATCAAATGGTTGACTTCTAATGGTATTTCCCACAAACCACTCACCGTATGCATGGAATAGACGATATGTTCATCATGGAAGTAACTGTTCCTGATGGATACAGGATGTTTATTTTCCAAATGAGCTAATTTTACTTCAACAAGACTTCAAAAAGAAATTTGAAAAATGGCCCCAGTGTACCATTGGGCTGGTAAAATGTTTGAGTTAGCTGTGACATTTTTTCGAACTTCTTTTTGAAGTTCTGTTAAAGAACATGTGCATCATGTAGTCAGATCGCCTCCACAACCCAATTGTGTTTGTGTGGGCGCAGGTGAAATGGGGGGGAAAATCAATACGTTTAGAACAGAATCATGAACAAGGCAATGGGCAGCATTACTACTTCCGCTTGAGCACACTGAGTAGGACATGCAGAAAGATTGCGACACAGAAATTGCATGTGCTCGGTTGTGGAGTGATTCATCAGAGTCAAACAGTGAAGATGGCAGTGGGAAGCTAGTGTGATAACTCCTTCCTTGTTTGACTGTATACAGTCCACAAATGGAGCTTTAGCTAGCCTTGATAAGGCCTACATAGTATGGGTTTTATGTCCCTTTTAACTACTATATTTTTAAAGATGTCTGTGTGCCAGAATTTTATGCTGAAAGGGTTGTTTAACATGCCGGTAAATCTACTGACATGGTTCCCTCGCATTTAACAATTCCGAAATGCCAACTGACTGCACCATGAGTCGATCCCACAACCTTGGGCACAGCTATCACTAGGGCCCGGATGTTGATGACAGGTCATCTTTTTACTGAGTTGTCTAAAACAATGCTGAAGTACATAGAAACTCCGGACGGGCCACCCCGTCTCCAAATATGTCATTTTTATTTTGCATTTTTTGCTATTTTTCCATTTGAAGAGCATTTTTGTAAGTTTGGTAGATTTTTATCGTCATATTTTAGAGAAATCGGCCTTTTAAGGTTTTTTCTTTTCCAATTTAGTCAAGCCACAGCTTTATGTGAGGGAGAAGCTAGGAGCTGATACAAGATAATTTAAAATATTGAAATAAAATATTTGAGTAGGCCTATTGCAGAAGAACGGTACCGTAAGTACACAGATGCTCCTGTTTTTGTCGCAAACCAATTATTAGCGGAATGGCTGTGGTGGGGTTGAAAGGTGAAGGGGTGTATATTCTTGTCTCAGTTGCGCATAGTTCACGGCGAGAGAGATCGTTCATTGCCGCTTTCAAAATGCCTAAAATAAAACCGAGTGTGCCAGTGCATTTAAAACAACTGGTATCGGAATTTATTATTATAAGATCATTTTCTCCATTTTATAGTGCATTTTTCGAATTTTTAGGTCATTCAATAGTCATTTTTGAAAATATTAAGTGCATTTTTTTTACTTTTTTTTACGGTATCAACATCCACAGTAGTAGTGCCAAATGTCGGCTAACAATATAAACGTGACACGGCAATTATTACCCTTTCACTCGAGATGGGAACTATTCTGTTTACTTGTGTCACACGTCACTCGGCTTCGTTGACAGGCACAGTTGTGCGAGTAGGATATGACTCAGTTCCAGTAGCTTCAGTCATCATTTAACTGTCCGTGGTGACATGAGCTCTTATGATACTTATCTTTGCTTCTAAGACAGGTAGCGTGCGCAATGCTGCTTGCCTTATGTACAGACTGCACTGTGTCCTCCACTTCACCCCGCGGGGCTCTTGCTACAATAGTCAACAAACTCGGGCGCAGCCGCGCTCAGCGACATTGGAGATGGCCACAAATGCTTTAAAGATAAAATTCATGATCATATGACATAGACTATCCAGCTATCAAGACTCTTAATGATTTTTTTTTTTTTTTTTTTTTTGTCGTGTGGCCTCCTGAGAGGCCGAGTGCAGGTCTTTCTAGTCAACGCCCGTGGGCGACCTGTGAGTCAGGATGAGAGATGGAATGGATGAAGATGAATGAATTTGGGCAAGGATGTGGAAGGAAGCGGCTGTGGTCTGTCAGAAGGAACCGTCCCAGCATTTGCCTGGTGTTGACAATGGGAAGCCACAGAAAACCATTTCAAGGACGGCTCACGGTGGGGCTCGAACCCACGCGTCTACCGAGTCAGCAGAGAGCTTGGCCCCATGGCCTAACGCTGCGCTTTAGCCAGCGTAGCCACTGCTGTCGGTACTCTTAATGATGATATCATGGGTTTACCAGCTGAATGTCATCTTTAACGAGAAAGCCCTCCATCATCAACATTTTCCAAAATATTTATGCGTTACTCTCGATATGACTTTGTCCTTCTAGAAGCACCTGCAGAACACTGCAGCAAAACTAAGATCACGCAATAACATCTTGCAGAAGTTATGTGGAACCACATGGGGAGCTACAGCAACAACATTAGGATTTGTCTATTCAGCTGCACCGGTGTGGCTTAACAGTCCACATGTGAAGCAGATTGATATCCAATTGAATTCGGCGATGAGGATAATTAATATCAGGGTCACTCCTCTGTACTGGCTTTCACCTCTAAGTCACATTGCACCACCTGACTTACGTAGACAAAACTCTCTCCTGAGAGATTATCTAAAGATATCTAATGCTTCCTATTTATTCTGACATACCTACAGTAAAGATAAGTCGCTTTAAATCCCGCCGACCACCCATCCTAACAGCGGAATCTCTAGAATTAAATAATTTTCAGATTGACAACAAGTGGTCTGAGGTATGGAATAATTTATTCCATGAGAAATATAGAAACTTAATTGATCCTTTCAAGAAACCAGCTGGCATGGAACTACCACGCCATACATGGAAATCACTCAACAGGGTTCGAACGGGACATGGAGTCTGCACAGACAGCTTATACAAGTGGAATAGGGCTTCCTCACCTCAGTGCGACTGTGGATTTGAGACAGACCATCCAGCATATTGTGGAGCCTATTATGGGAATCTGAAAGACTTTCGTATGCAACGCAGTCTGCTCTTAATTGGATTTCAAATTTAAATATTAACCTGTAAACCTGAACATTTTATAATTTTGCTTACTGTTGAACAAGTGTCTTCTCATCAAAATTGGTTTAATATTTATTGTTTTAATGTATATGTTTAATGTGTTCCTTAGCTTGTAATTATGTAGATGTACCATGCAATACGCTAGATAAATAAATACCAGCTGGATCAAAGATGGAGGAGAGAAAGTGGGTTGTGCATATGTTATTGATGGAAGGGCCTCTCTCATACTTGAAAGGGAAGATTCCTCCAGTTTGGAGCGTTGGAGTCTTATTCACCGTCGCCAACATTTTAACAGAGTGTGAGATACGCTCAATCTCTCTGTATAGGCAATGATGTGACAGCTGATTGAGTCATTCACTTTATGGGAACGACTTGGTTAATGACTTGATACGTCATTTAACTTACGATTATTTTAGCTTAAAAAAATCTTTTTGTAATATCAAAATCTTGAGGATGAGCAGGGAATTTGGCCTGGAAATCATAACCAACGGATGGGCAGAAACTTGAGGGACATGGCTGGATTCAAAGTTTGTGTACTTGGGTTTCCAAATTTTCATCTGACGACGATGCTGCGACAAAATGAGAAGAATGGGTAAGATGAGCACTGTCGCACAGACCTATTGCCACGTATGCTGCCGAGACTTGTACTAAAATTGCTAGTTATGGTTTCCACTTTTGAATACAAATTTGGTTTTAATTTTTGCTTCAAATCACACAATACATGTTTGGGCATGTTTATGCCTTCATCAGTCATCCATAGTTTGCTAAAATATTACATACACATTTGACACATCTTATTACAGTAACTCAAATCCTTTTACATACATAAAATATCGGATTTTTGTCATGACTAGCGTTAGATATAAAATTCTTAAAATGCTGTTCCTTTATTGAAATCCAAAGTTAAGCCCCTTTGTCTTTAAAATCCTTGATGACTAGTTCCTTCTAGAAACTGCTATTACACGATTCCCAGAACTGTGGAAGACAAAATAAAATGAACCCCATTACAACATCGGTAAAAAATTATTAAAAATGTGTCGGAAAGCTAGTTCACTTTCTTCCACTTACCCTCTTCAATATAGGCAGATAGGGAACTGCTTAGATTGGTGGTTGTACCTGCACATTCTAAGGATCTCGTGAAATGCACACTGTTCTAACGTCTCTTGTCTTGAAAGACAGGACTGTTGAACCGCATTATCCAATCCTGGAGCACAGAAAGAATTGAAAATGTAGTGCTTGGAGCATTGCGCTGATGACTAAGGCCCTAAGATGAATTAACAACACGCAGTTCAACAGAGCTCTTCTGTGTCTGTGTGTCCCTTTGAGTTCTTGCTCGAAACCAGTTTCTTATTTCAAGGGCCGAAATTTAAAACGTGTCATATTTTGGAATTTTTGAAATCCCAAAATTTACTTATAGGCCTGCTGACATTGCACTGAAATGGTGGAGTCCAATATGTTGATTGGTAACACTACTTAAGGCAATAAAAAGGAAGCCATACAACAGGTATGTAAGGAAGCTCAAAGACTGCCAGAGTGAAATAGTGAGCTAACTCAACATCCACCAGTGTGGTCTACTAGAACTGAAAGTCAGCTACACAGTTATAGTCATTTGAACCACATATTTTGAAATGATATTATCACCTCTTGTGTTGTAATATATATATGGCATATGTATTAAAATGAAAGAACTAGTCCTAGATTATAGTTTATTTTAATTAAGAATACATAAAATAATAATTATATATGGACAATACTAGATTTTATCCCGGTCTAAAGTTACACTTACATTCAGGATATCTTTGAACCACTGTACAAAATTCCACCTTAAATACTTTATTTTAATCAAGTTAGGATAACATTGAACCAGCAGCTACATGCTGGATAATCCAAGTTCAAGCCAATATTTTATAAAGTTATAGTAGATGTGATGAATTTATGAAATCACAATATAGGCAGTATTTTAATGTGAGTGATCAACTTGAAACACCAACTTACAAATTAGCTGTTACAAGGTGATTCAACTTAAGTTCGGCCATTTTATCTTCTCAGAGAATACAGTAAAAACAAAGCTTTCAAATTATATCTCCAGAGTGCGATACTTACCATTATAATGTCTTTAATACAAGAAATAACACGTTAAAGTGAGGGTGGTGAACTATGGTTCAGGGTTACCTTAATGGCTGTACAATTAATGTTCACCCATTCAGAGGTGAGATCTTGGAAAATTTTATATAAAACAGAGGTTAGACAAGGGGGTGGACTTTCCCCACTTCCCTTCTACTATGGCCTTGAAACAGTTGTGAGAGAAGAACACAAGGAGCTGGTCTACCTGGGTCATAAGAAGGAAGGGCTGATTGCTGAATCTCTGGAAATAGCAACAACTGTCTCAGTAGACAGGCAAGTTTTGCTGGAGAAAACAAGAGTTCTTTGCCAATATCAGAGAGAAACATCACGAGAACTGAGAAATTTAAATACATGGATTGAACCCAACTTATCGGAAAAGGCACTGCTATCGATGAGAGTTAACAAGACTGAACTGTCCTATTAACTGACTCAGAACACCTGCAACGAGAAATGCCTGTCGCACAAACTGAAACACTACACAACATTCATACGACCAGAAACCTTGTATGCCATGGAATGTCTGTCACTAAAGAGGCCTGTGCGAAGTTGGAAGTTACAGAGGGAAGGATTCTCAGGAAGATCTTAGGCCCAGGCTGAGCTATACCAGCATATGTTGTTGTTGTTGTTGTTTGATTCGTCAGTCTTTTGACTGGTTTGATGCGGCACTCCATGCCTCCCTGTGCTGAGCTAATTGTTTCATTTCTACATAGCTACCACACCCTACAACCGAGGCAATCGGTTTAACATATTCTAACCTTGGTCTACCCCTACAGTTTGTGTCCTTGAGTCTTCTTCCATAACTAACTTTGCTATTCCTGGGTATCTTAGTATGTGTCCTACCAACCTAGCTCTTCTCTTCATTAGCAGTCGCCAGAAGCATCTCTCCTCTCCCACTCCTCTTAATACCTCTTGTAACCCTATCTACCCATCTGATCTTCATCATTCTCCTGTAGCACCACATTTCAAACTATTGAATTCTCCTCTTTTCTGCTGCGCCAACAGTCCATGTTTCACTTCCATAGAGCACAATCCTCCAGACAGTCTTTTAAAAATTAATTCCTAATAACTAAATCTATATTTGAAGTCAACAGATTCCTTTTCTGTAGAAATGCTTTCCTTAATACTTTTTATATGCTCTTTGCTTCGTCCATCACTGTTGCATCCTAAGTAACAGAAGTCTCCTACTTCCTTTATCTTTTCACCTACCATTTTGACGTCAAAAGGGGTTTCTGGTTTCTTGCGGCTGCATTCCAATATTTTTGTTTTACATTTATTGATTTTCATGATGAATTCTTTCCTCAAGACTGAATTCATACCATTTGAACTCATTCAGGTGTGTTGGCTAAGATGACGATGTCATCAGCAAATCTGAGTTAAAATTATTTCTCCTTGAATCTTTACTCCTACTTCGAATTTTCCTCCAACATATAGAAGGTTCATACCTCTTGGCTGGTAGAAACCTAGAAGGATATCAAAGAACTAGGTATAACAGACATTCATTGAGTCATACGGTACCCATGAAGTTCCTGAGGAATGGCACCACCTGGACAGAAGAAAGAAATGTTACACTGTGAGGAATCTAGAAAGAAGAGTCCCTGACATCAGCCTCTAATACTTCCTCGGCTCTACAGCCTGGGGTAGGCTTTGCCCTTACGATTCCTCGCCATTCGTCCCTCCTATGAATTTTCTCCCACCATCTTCCAACCCTCATAGTTCTCAGATCTTCTCCTAAGTCTTGTTGCCATCTTTTGCGCGGTCGTGTACGTCTCTTCTTCCCTTCCATAGTTCCATGTAATATCTTCCTTGATGTTCTCTCTTCATTCATCCTCTCTACATGACCGAGCTAATTCAGACGTCGGGAATTAATACATTTCACAATATCTTCACCTTTGATTATCTCTTCAATTTCTTTGTTAGTCCTGATTCGCCACCCTTCATCCTCCTTTACCAGACCATACATCCTTCTTAAAACTTTCTGTTCAAAAATTTTGAGATAATTCTCATTTGTTGACAAAGCCTCCGTGGCTTAGGCGGCAGCACGCCGGCCTCTCACCGCTGGGTCCGTGGTTCAAATCCCGGTCACTCCATGTGAGATCTGTGCTGGACAGAATGGAGGCAGACAGGTTTTTCTCCAGGTACTCCGGTTTTCCCTGTCAAAATTTCATTCCAGCAACACTCTCCACTATCATTTCATTTCATCTGTCATTCATTTAATCATTGCCCCAGAGGAGTGCGTCAGGCCTCGGCAGCCGGCACAGTTCATATCCTCGCCGCTAGATGGGGGGGCTTCATTCATTCCATTCCTGACCCGGTCGGAGATTGGAAGCAGGCTGTGGATTTTCTCATCATTTGTTAACAATGTCCACGTCTCAGATCCATAGGTCACCACTGGTTTAATAAGGGTCTTGTAGAGTTAAGTTCCTACTTAGAAGTTTTGATTTTAAGAGCTTAGTGTTAGGATAGTAAGCCCTCTTTCCTCTAATTACTTTAATGATTAAACATTACAAGTTTCTTTGTAAGCAATGAATAAGTTAAATTACCCAAATTTTTATTGTAAGATTAATTTTAATTAACTTAATTACAAGTCTGATTGTGGACAGAACGGAGGCAGACAGGTTTTTCTCCGGGTACTCCGGTTTTCCCTGTCAAAATTTCATTCCAGCAACACTCTCCACTATCATTTCATTTCATCTATCATTCATTTAATCATTGCCCTAGAGGAGTGCGTCAGGCCTCGGCAGCCGGCACAGTTCATATCCTCGCCGCTAGATAGGGGGCTTCATTCATTCCATTCCTGACCCGGTCGGAGACTGGAAGCAGGCTGTGGATTTTCATTTTCACAAGTCTGATTGTCTTGAACCCTGTAATCTCAGCTAATTTAGTGTTCCAACCTGGCATGAGCAGTTACATAAGAGTGGGCTATAGTTTCAACCAGTGTAACAGTAGACCTGGAAATGATCCATCTGTGGGAAGGCCGTTTCAGCCTTGACCACTTTGTGAAGGAGCTGACACACCCGACACTGCAAGTGCTTTTTAATATAAAAATATAATCATTTTCTTCTCAGATTTAAATTGACACTGTGATTATAATTGATTAGTTTCTTACCATACTTGTTTGTTATATTATTCATAATACAGTCTTGTGTTTAAACCCAATACACAGGGGCGGCTGCAGCACATTGTTTTAATTGTAAAGTCAGGGCTAGATTTGTGACGGTACGCACCGGTACACCATACCGAAACCTCTGATCGGGTGAAATGTCTAATATATAACATAATTTTTGGAACTGTGGAACGTTAGTTGTAAGTCAAGGCCAACTTGGTCTTTGACTGGATAATTATTTCAGAAAACTGAAAGAAATATAAAAAATAAAACAAGAAATAAATAATTTTTTGTGAACATGTGTGTATTTTCAAACCGAATGTATTTAATTTTTTAAATAACGTAAAAAATATATTAAAATGAAATAATTTACATTGTTTGAATGGTAGCCTAGTTGGCCTACAATTAAAATTTAATACAGGCCAACGGCTATGTTTAGAAAAATGTTGCTACAGCAGTATCAATTTAAATTGCAATCATAATTAGATTGCTACTTTATCCACTGATTAATTTTTAAAAGGTCTTCAGAAAAGCGTAAATATATATTATTTTTAGCCTACTTTTCACATTTTGCAAAAATGAGGAAAAAGTAGACTTATGAGATCGATCCGGGAAAATGTCTGTCTGTCTATGTGTGTGTGTGTGTCCTATCAACTCGTAAACGGCTGCAGCAATCGGAACCAAATTTGGTATGAGTAAAGATCTATACCGGAACATCTCAATGTCATACTTGAAAATATCAGTGCTATCAACTGCTGAAAAACCGCAACTAAAATTTGAGCTCCATGTTGGATATCTTCGAAGGTATGCATGAGAACTATTCCAAAATTGGCACACATATAGATAATAATTTTTCAGTTTAATTTCCAGGAGGCCATACATGGCAGTGTTGCCAAAATGATTCTATGCCCTCCAATAGGTCCAACATTTAAATGCTTGTAACTTCTATACTAACAAATGGATTTCAACCAAATTTCGTATGTGCTATGTGTACCATGACATATATGACTATGCATATTCTTAAGAGCAAACGGGGTTGCCAACTGTTAATACAGTGGAACTTGGATAATTCGAACCTCAAGGGACCAGTAAAAAATTCGAATTAAGAAAGTTCTTTGAAAAGGGTAGAGAAAATATTCAAATTTTAAATTTTCATCCATAATATTATATAGGTTTTTAACGACTAAAGTATGTATATAGGCTACTATGTATTAAGTTTACATAATGATTTACGTTCAACAAAGCAGGTTAACAGACAACGGTACTGTAAAATGACTGTATCGTGAATAACCTCAAAAGTTTCAAATGATAAAATAAAACCAAAATGTACTATTCACCTATTTAACGACAGTAATAATCCAGCAATCTAGTTAAGTCTTAGAGAAATCCACTGTTTTTCAAAAAAGTTTTTACCTATTTCCTACAATTAAGTCTCTCGACCATCACAAAAGAATCTAACAAATTCAAGGAACGGAAAACAGAATACAATCGAGTAGGGACCGCATGCCAAAGATACGTCGTTTTTCGGGAATTCATGACCCAACTGCTTGGCTTCCGATCGGCTTTTTACCCGTAAAAACTTCGAATTATCCAAAATATAATTCGAATAAACCACGATTTCTAAGCATCGATTGTATATAAAATGCTAGGGACCAAGAGAAAAATTCGAATTATAGAAGTTCGAAGTAGCCACGTTCCACTGTAAATGCTGTCTCTATTTTTACCCTAATATCAATATATCAGAAACTATGCAAGCCAACAGATGTAAACTTTACACACGTATAGTACCTGACATTCTAGATTAATTTAGAGTAACTAATATAGGCCTACGTCAGTGCTGCCAACATGATTCTAAGCCTGCTGTTAGGTCCAATTTTAAAATACCAAACAAATGGCTTTCATCCAAAATTGGTGAAACAATACATCATAATATTTCAGATTAACTTATTTCTGACCAACACATGCTTGACATTGTTGCCAACATGATTTTACGCGCGCTGATAGTTCCAATGTCTAACTGCATCTAACATCCATTCTGTCCATTGGACTTGTCCAAATTTTGTATTCTGTACCTTAGAGATGGAACCAAGAATGTACTCAATCACCAGGGCTGCCAACTGTAGTGCTCTATTAGGCTACATTATGACAGGTATATTTTGAACATATAGATTATGGATCTTAAATTTTAAGAAAAGTGGGCTCTTTCGTTGGTCACGGAACTTGTTAGAACTCTATATTTCAATATTCCATAAAGCCCCCCCCCCCCCCCCGGGTAGCCCACAGTACCGGAACCTCTTTTTTTTTTACAAATCAAGCACTGTGTAAAGTAATTACTTCAATAATATTATCTGTAATCAAATACAGTGTATTAAAAACGTCAGCCAAAGAATAGGAAATATCTCAACTCCCCTCACAATGTGGTATTTAGTCGTGCGTCCGGCACTGGGGTAAAAATTGAGGATGCACTCAGCTGTTTCTGCCAGAAGGTCTTTCAATACTCCCAACTTACCTATTCTAAAGCCACATTTTGTAAATCGATGAACTATAAAAAATATAATTCTTATGTTGTCAAAATAAAGCCTCTGTGGCTTAGGCGGCCTCTCACCGCTGGGTCCTTGGTTCAAATCCCGTCACTCCATGTGAGATCTGTGCTGGACAAAACGGAGGCAGACAGATTTTTCTCCGGGTATTCCGGTTTTCCCTGTCAACATTTCATTCCAGCAACACTCTCCACTATCATTTCATTTCATCTGCCATTCATTTAATCATTGCCTCAGAGGAGTGCGACAGGCTTCGGCAGACGGCACAGTTCATATCCTCGCTGCTAGATGGGGGCTTCCTTCATTCCATTCCTGACCCGGTCGGTTGACTGGAAGCAGGCTGTGGATTTTCATGTTGTCAAAATAAAGACCTGATATTGTGATTTTCTTTAATTACAAAATGTCTATTAAATATACTGTACCATTAGCAAAATAACATGGAATTTTTGAATACGACGTTGCTGGTTTCATTTCAATGTTTTTGGTAACACTTAAGAATTTCTGTTTTTGCGTGCTCACACCCAGTGTTTCTGAGTGAGTGTTTTCATGTTATGTTTCTAAAAAATTTAATGGAGAGGGGATGGGTTACATACAGCACTGCCAATACATAGCCTACACATTATTTACCTATCTTTGCTAATACCTAATACCTGTTTTTTAAATTGCTCTGCATGTTGACGCCTAGATTCCACAAGCTTTGAGCACCACACAGTAATAGTAAAGTTTTATGGGTCTCCTTCTGCAAATTGCCCACAAGTTTTCTCTTGGATTCATGTCAGGAAAGTTTGCTGGCCAAGACAAATATTGTCCTCCCTAAAGAATCTCTTCACATTCTTTGAAGTCCTAGAAGCCAAATCTTCTTCTTCTGCTGCTCACCAACTACTGTCCTTCCCAGTATTTGGATGTACTGGTCTGATTTCATTAACCCGTACTGAGGCTGTAAAACATCTTCATGGAATGGTTAATGTGCTGAAGTAATTGCTTCGTTCTTCATGGTGCACGAATTGAACCCTCGGCCTCTGCACTTCCAAGTGACTATCATCCAGTCCTGCCCACAAGAGACGTTTCCTGCTCATTTCTTCTGTTAGAATTGTTTGTGAGCTTTCCTTCCAGCTGCCAGAAATCAATGACAAACATTAGAAACGTGCAGATTCATTAGGCTACCCCTAATTTGCGAGCAGAGTCCACAGCAGTGAGCCTGGGAGGAAAACATTCATCAGTTGATGTCTTGTTCTTTTTCCTGCTACAGTTTCCGTTTTTCTTCAGTGAAATTGAGCCAGTGTATTTGCACTACTGAATAATTCTATTTATAGTGCCCATACACACAAAATTTAATAGCATGGAAGTATTCTGAGATAGGGCTACAATTGCTCCATGCTGTCTGGGCATTGCATCCATTGAGGACATCGTGCTTAAGGAAACCTCAGAATTCGTGAAAATTGAAACACGTCAAAATAAATACACTTTTAACCTAAAACAATCATCACAGAGATTAATTACCAATGAATTACATTGCAAAGTAGTGCACTGTTGCCAACCATTGGGAAAATTATGGAAACAAAATACCTTGGGTTGATTAATTCATACAGGACTGTAGGTAGCTTACTCCTAATTTTTTGAAAGAATGAAAATTGTAGAATAATTTTGTTACGCATGTTGCAGGCCTGTACGGAGACAATGGCATCCTGCCGGCCAAGACGCAGCTGGACAGCAAGGAGGCGACGCTGACAGCTCGGATACACAACAAGCCCACCTTGCTGTGGCTGGCGCCGTACGTGGGGCTCGACACAGAGTACATGATGGACGTGCTGGCCCTGCTCGGCATCTTCCTCGCCTTCACTGGGTACGTAGCATTGTGAATGTGTTAAACCCAGGGCCACAATAATGCTGTGTTGTCCGTGGTAACATGATCACTCATTACTGTACAAAGTCTCGGTGAGTTCCACCTGTCAGGGAATGGTAGGGGTGTAGTAAACACACATTTGCTTGAAGTACAGAGAAGCCAAATCTTGAGGTTGTGTTAATTTGTATTCAAGTAAATTATTTAAAATTATACCTGGAATTACAATATCTGATGTTACTTTGTCACAGCCAGATGGCCATATACAACTATAGTACAAATAATAGAATAAGCCTGCAAATTATCAGTCACTACAATACAGTGATCTTCCGTTAGCATAGATTAGTCCTGTTACCACATACTGTGATATGATTTTACTTTAGGAGAGATCATTTAAAATGAGCCTATATATTTGAATCACATGATGACATGTAAATTTTCTGTAAATACAAGGAAATATTTCTTCTTAAGTTGTCTACGCTGAAGTTGGTTTTTAGCAATTCTCCAACAGACCTTGTTGGGAACTAATCTCTTCAGCTCTATGTGGTTCAGTCTGGGCCTGCCTCTAAAATACTGGTCAGCTTGATCTGATCCAGATTTTTGCTCACTTACTCTATCCAGTGTATTTTCATCCTAGCACCATAAGTAAATTCTCTTTTTCTTTGCAAACCTATGGCACTATTGACTGTTCACATGTACAGAAAATCTCCCACTCGATGTGAAGTTGCCAAGTCCCATAATATTGATATTATTTCTTTTGGAGGCAGTTGAAGAAGTCAGCCTTAATGCTAGAGAAATTATATATTTAGCCATAAAACTTAAAAATAACAAGAACTCGCTTCAAAATTGGTAAAATAAAAACGACTTTTGCTTTAGTTATCAAGACTCTCTGGTCAGGTATCGCAGTGTTATTAGCGTAAATAATAATTATTGCTTTGTCCAGTAGTTAACAACGGAAAATTAAAAAATGCCTTTGGTCCAGAAATTCTTAAATCGTATGGTTTTTGGAAGTTTCTACCACTTTTGTTGATAATACAGCATGAAATGCGTAAACGTTGACCATTTTTAAAATGGTAACAGATTTATCCGTATTGACTCATGATAAAATGTTATTTTGAAATCCACCTTCTCCATATTTATTAGACATTATTATCACAGTATTGACAATTCAGATTTCACAATTACATATTATTCATATTAGCCAAGAAATAAACTGAACTTCCCATTCCGTATGAACCTCAGAATTGTAGGAGATAATAAGTTGCCTACTCTTGTCGTCAGTGTTCAATCTAATGGCTGTAACGTAATGCTACGTTTCGAGGCCATGCACCTTGTTGCGATTGGATTTTGTTGGCTTTTCGAATGTAGTTTCCATGTTTTATAAAACCCACTATTCCTAAAGGTAACTTATACAGGGTTAGCACGAATGATTTAAGCAATTTCATGTTCATGTATTATTGAAAGTGCCAATTAAAAGAGAAACTTATAAAGTTTTTTGAGTCTGCTTCCTACAAATGCTCGATGCGCCCTCTTCCGACCACACACGCTGGAGCATATCCTGGTCAGTTTTAGCTACAGATGCAAGGATCCTATTCCTAAGCTCAACAAGAGTAACTGGCACGGGTGGTACATAAACTTCAACTTTGATAAACCCCCATAAATAGAAATCATACAGGGTCAGATCAGGCGACCAGGGAGGACAGCGCAAAAGACACCAATCTGTGATCGAAACCCGTCCAATCCAACGATCAGGGAGTTGCCCCTCTTATTCGCTCAACAGTTTTGTCAGAGGCAGACGGGTGACCAGTGGATTTTTTGTTACAAATACATCCTGTAGTTACAAATTTCGAATTCCTTCCACGTATTAAGTTCTTGTTTGGAGGTTCATTGTGAATTTTGTGCGGAAATGTCTTTGAACAGTGATTACAGACTTAGTTGAGTGAAGTTCAAGAACACAATAAGCATGCTCCTCGCCTGTCACTGCCATCTCGCATACTGACACAGAGCCACTTAACCGCTGAGCAGACAACACCGCCTGGCGGCCGACTAGTGTACTAAGCCTTTCCGCAGCAACCTTCAAACAAAACCTGACTAGTTTCTCTTTTATTTGGTATATGTGTCAATGCTGTAAGTGATATACTTTCAATAACACATAAACATGAAATCGCTTAAATCATTTGTGCTAACCTTTTCTTCACACCTCATG
The DNA here is from genome assembly GCA_946902985.2 of Meconema thalassinum. Lineage (NCBI taxonomy): Eukaryota > Metazoa > Arthropoda > Insecta > Orthoptera > Tettigoniidae > Meconema > Meconema thalassinum. The sequence goes on from OX336396.1 coordinate 6,207,097, forward strand.
GAAGAAAACTCTTTTTTTCCCCTAGATGACTAGCCACCAGGTATTATATTATTTTACAAAAACTCTTAACTTTTTTTGAAATTTATTTTATGGTGTAACTCCTTTGGTTTTTACTTAAGGCTAAATGTCCCGACACTTTGGTAAGAATATATTTCAACAGATGGCAGCACAAGCGAAGCTGAATTTATTTGTTTATTTTTGTATCGTAGGGGATCTGCGATCTGAAAACTGCTATGCACTCTGTCTAGCAGCAGAATTGATATTAATTCATTGCTTTTTAATTTCAAAAACAGAAAAGTTGCTGTTTGTTTTTCAAATATCTGATTAAAATTCGAAAGAAAACTGGTGATACGAAAGTTGAGTTTTACTCACTGATTCCAAAGCCGCATCGAAAACCTAAATCGGTTGAATAGAACCGTTGGGATCACTATGGGAAGTTTGTGAATAAAACTGTTACTGTATTTGCATTAAGGCGCGGCAGTAGAACAAGGTCATGGAGAGCGGGTTGGTGGAGGGTTGGGGGGAGGGGAGTGGAGCTAGAGTGATTTGAGAGAGCGACAACCTTGCCAGACGGTATGGAATTCCCGAGCATCTAGTTCAATATTGCGATTGACTGTGCTGGTTAGTTCTGAATTATTGTCAAGGTCTGGATATTTCTGAGTGATCCTTTGATATTTTACCAGTTCCTAGTTAAGACTTCTTGTTTTTAGTTCATCGATCTCATTAATTACTTTTTATTTAATTTATTTTACCGGCAACAGTATTATTTTTTAATGCCCGTTAGGTGTTCTATTTTCGGCACTTTATTTTTTGGACAGTATTTCTGGTAGAATAGATTTTTTCTTTTAGTCAATTTTACCCTCCAGGTTGGTGGTTCCCACGGACTCGGCGAGGGAATTCACCACTACCGCCTTTTCAGGCAGTGTCCTAGAGCTGGGAACCCTTGGTCAGATTGGATACAACTGGGGAGATGTGATCAGCACTTCACCCAGGCGGTCTCACCTGCAAAGCGATCAGGGGCCTCATGAGGGATGGGATGGGAAAGGAAGATTGGGATGGATATGCAAGGAAGACCGAAGTAGGCGGCCGTGGCCTTACAGTAGGTACTGAGACCGTATTTTGTATTGAGTTGGATCTATGTTGGACAGGTGTGTACTTAGGTGCATTCCTGAGGTGCTTCTTACACGGCACACAGAGCAGGGATACTCCGCGGCGAGGTTAGGAGCAGATAGGCAGCACGCCATACAGCCTGGAGCACGTGCTTTATTTTAGTGCAAGGGAGCTCTACAAAATGGAGACAGCAGTAACGTCAATCTGATGCAACATGATATACTTTGATATAGTAGCCATGAAACAGAATAGTAATTGTCAAATGCATTATGTTTGAAGAAGAGGAAACTTGAGTGTATTTCACACATATATAAATGCAGATAACAAAATATCAGAATATTATCGAACATGATCCAGTGCCGATATCGATAGTCAATATTGTTCCTGAACGAACAGCACTATGGGTTTCGCATAGCAGTAAGCCAAGATCTGTCCAGGCAGAGACACGAGTTGGCAATATACTTCGCTGAGAGTACGACACTCATATCGTGCACGAGCAACGCGGACGTGTATCTACTTGTAGTTAGACAGTTCGTACCGCTTATTATAGCTGAAGACTGTGTTAAACTTCATCATCAGGAGCAGTGAACTTTGTATTCACCAGGACTTGTGTGATATTTTACATGCCAGTACAGTATACAAGCATATTATCATTATGAGTTGAGAACAGAAGACGGAGACTTCACCAAGACATGGCTATGTCACGTATAGGCTAAAATGGACTACTTAGGATGATCACCAGCACCCATTTTCATAGTAGACAGTGTGAATTAGACATACTCTAGAGTGTTCTTTTTCACCAATTTGTCTTAGTAGTTAGAAAATGCATTCCAAGGCTTCTGTTTTGTAGTGTATTTTATTTTTCAAGTTAACATTAATATTTTTATGCTAATTTTTTTAATGCATTAATTCACTTCTTTTCTTTCTAAATGTGAGCATTTAATGGGAAGAGTAGAGAGAAGACTACGATAAGAAGCAGATGACCAATACGCTACGTATACTTGAAGATTATTTGAATAGACATTTCTACGAATTTCGAATTTGAACTTGAACACTTATGCATTTCATGCGACTTTCTCTAATAGACGTGCAGTATAAATATGGATACATAATGATTTATAGAGCAGATATTTGCGGTTTTCGGATTGATTTTGGTAATCTAAAGCTCTTGAGATTTTTCTTTTTGAAGTGGTCTTGGACACTATTAGATCGTTCAGTTCCTTTGTTCATGATTCGTTTGTTGAACTCCATCCTGGTTAAGTGTTGGATTCTAACAGTTTTCGTGTACCTTCTTAAGACAGGCTCATTTCTATGGTGTAGAATCTTTCGTGTTTCTTGGGGTGAGGATCTCCAGTCGAGTTTTTGTCTAGTGGAGCTGAATCGTTCTTTTTACAGTGATCTATCCACAATTTCTTGAAAGATATAGTTATGAACATGAGATTATAATGAGAAATAAATTACTATTGTAAAATAATTGTATAAAATATTTTCATTACAAAGCGAAATGATAATGTCAAAAATTCTCAAGCACTGTTATTTAAACAGCTGATTATATTATATTTGCCTTAGTTCTGATAGAAATTGTCCATGATACTTTAACTTATGTTAATTTGATGCACGATATTTCATGACTTTTATGTTAAAGCTTATTTGAACTTAAAGATGTTTGGAAAGTGTTTACAAGCTATGGAGAGCTTATCTATGAATGAAGCAACGTGTATTTGCGAATTTGATTGTTATAATGAGATATTAACATCAATGGATGATCTATGTCATTTTTCTGTCCAGTATGAATTAGCTATTGAGCTATGTCTGAAAACAATTATGTGTATATTTTGAACGTGCAGTATAGTCACGAATATTAATACTAGAAGGCTAGTATGAGGTTAATACATCCAATATTTAAGTGAAACAGCATTGTGATAATTGTTCTAGAATGGATTGTTCAAATTAATAACATTTGTTTTTGGAGAAAGGTTAATTGGAAAGACGAGTAATAATATTCAATAACCACTGAAAGCTTTTGAAATAATAATAATAATAATACCATGAATAACTATGTGATTTAAAATGTTAACATGCGTTCGATAAACTTAACCATTCGTCGAACATGCCCTAATTTGACTAACTAATACTCATCATCATCATCAAATTCCAGCTCCGGTCGCCCGGGTGCTGTTAACGAGCCCTCGCCACCTTTTCCTGTCCATGAATAGTTGGTCTTCATGGGTCCTTCTCCAGTCTAGCCCTTTGTCTTCAAGATCATCCTTGATTTGGTCCAACCATTTCTTCTTTGGTCTTCCTACTGGTCTTTTTCCTGGGATAATCTTCTTGAAATAAGCTTTTGGTGTCCTCTCATCTCCCATTCTTTGAAGATGCCCATACCATCCTAATCGTTGCTTCTGCAAATATTTTGTAGCACTGATATCTATGCCAGCCTCTGTCCTGTTTGTTTCGTTCCTTACTTTGTCTCTCCTTGTCCTTTGAAGCATTGTTCTTATAAACTTCATTTCGGATGCCTGAATCCTACTTTCTTCTCTTCTGGACAGGGTGCAAGTTTCTACTCCGTAAGTTAGAATTGGGATGTAGTATGTCTTAAACAGTACATGTTTACACTTCCTGGGCACTTTATTATCCCACAGTAGTGTTCTAACTTGTGCATAGAAGGAGGCTGCATTACTAGTTCTATTTGTTACTTCACTGTTGTTGTTGTTATCCTTACACACTGTGCTACCAAGATATTTAAATTGATCAACAATTTGTAGAGGCTGATTATTCAGGTAAATGGTTGCATTAGACAGTCCTGTTGTCATCACTACTGTCTTACTTTGGCTTATTTTCAACCCATACTCCTTGAACAGCTTGTCCCATGAATCCAGTTTTTCTTGTACCTCTCTGGCACTTTCTCCCCAAATCATGACGTCATCTGCAAAGACAAGGGCATTTGTTTCATTACCCTGTTCTTCTTTTATTCTCTTCAGGATTATGTCCATCAGTGGGATGAATAGTAATGGAGACAGTGAACTTCCCTGTTGGACTCCTTGTTTTGTTGTGAACCATCTGCTTTCCCCATTACCTATTCTTACACATGCCCTTGTGTTCTCATACAGCATTTTGATCTTGTTTATCAAGCCTTTTGGGACATTGTGCCTTTCTAAACATTCCCAAATTTTTGATCTTGCAATGCTATCATAAGCTTTTTCTATATCTAGAAATACCATTACTAATTCTTTCCCTTTTTCAAGAGGTTTCTCAATAAGCATTCTTGCAGCAAAGATCAAGTCAATAGTACTCCTTCCTGGTCTAAAGCCATGTTGTTCTTCTTCTAAAGCCTTTTCTAAGTGTCTGCGTAGTCTTTTCGCAATTATTTTTTCCAAGATCTTTAGACCATGGGATAACAAAGTAATTCCACGATAGTTCTCACACTTTTTCTGGTTTCCTTTTTTAAACAATGGCACTATTACACCTTTAGACCAGCCCTTCCATATAGCATGTAATACTCTGTACAACCAATGTATCCCATTAATTCCTGCTGCTTTTATCATGTCTGAACTTACTTCATCAACTCCAGTGGATTTCCCTTTGATCATAGCTTTTAAAGCTTCTTCCACTTCAGACCAGGTTGGGGGTGGTTCTTGGTGGTTTTCATCATTAGCCCTTAAATTGATGTTCGTGTCCCCACTGTCATTATTAGATGCATCATTTAACAGTTGATCAAAATACTGTCCCATTAATTTCCTGATTTCATTTATGCTTCTTATCACTTCTCCATTATTTCCTTCCAAAGCTGGAACTGATTCCTGTTGTCTTTTATTGTTTTTCACAGTTTTATATAGTAATTTCTTATTACCTTGTGTATCTTCCTCCAGTTTCTTCGCAAATTCATCCCAAATCTTATCCTTCTCTTCATTAATTATGCGTTTAACTCTTAATTTGTGCTCTCGATATTCTTGAGCAAGTGATCTGATTTTATCCTCATTTCTGTCATTCTTTTATCTCTCCACTTCTAATTTTCTCTTTACTTTGTTCCTTAATTGAATTATTGTCTTGACTTCCTTATTCCACCAGGCAGTCTCTTTATGTCGAACTTTACTACTTGTTTCGCCACATAATTCTCTAGCTTCTTCAACTAAGACATTTCGAAAATTTTGCCACTCTTCCTCTGCACTTTTGGTATCAGTTTTTGGAACTTTTCCTAAAATTCTTCTCTGAAATTCCTCACGTTTATCAGATTTCTCCAGCTCCCAGATCTTGATCTTTTGTTTCTTTTCCATCTTATAATTAATCAGTTTAACACCAGTTATACTAACTAGAACAAGCCTATGGTCACTGTCGAGACTTTAACTGGGAACGACTTTGACATCACAACTTGTTTTCCTGCTTCACCCGCTGTTATTACAAGGTCTATCATTGATCTGTGTCTTCCATCCCAGCTGTATCTAGTTACTTTATGGCTTTCTCTCTTCTTGAACCAGGTATTTTGAATTTGAAGACTATTTCGACTGCACATATCAAGCAGGTCTTCCCCTTCTAGATTTCTGTTTCCTTAACCAAATGTTGGATGTACAGCTCAAGAGAAGGAAGACTTTGAGGAGGAGCTACAACAGCAGTTGAATGGTCAGAGCATCATTGTCATGGGAGATTTGAATGCACATGTAGGAAGTGAAAGGCAAGGATATGAAAATGTATTGGGAGCAGAAGGATGGGGCAGCAGGAATGAAGAAGGGAGAAAGTTGCTGGATTTTTGCAAGAGAAACGGTTTAGTGGTAGGCAACTCCTGGTTCCGGAAGAAAGAAAGCCACAAGGTAACGTGGTACAGCAGTGATTTAACAAAGAAATCTTTGGTAGATTACATGCTGTATGACTGGGAAATGAAGAGAAGTGTCAGAGATATAAAGGTAATACCATCAGAGGCCTTAGATAGCGACCACAGAATACTTGTAATGAACCTGGGAGTTGTTAAGGATAGCAAGAGGACAGAGTACCAGGAAAGGAGAATCAAAGTATGGAAACTCAAGGAAAAGGAAGTCAAGGAAGAATTCCAGAAGATAATAAGGGAAAGGATGCCAACAGACAATCCTAAAACAGGGGAAGAGGAATGGAAGCAATTCAAAAACACAATGGTGGAAGCTGCAGTGGCAGTGTGTGGAAGAACAAGCAACAGAAAGCGGTGTAAAGAGACACCATGGTGGAATGAGAGAGTAAAAGAAGCTGTGGGAAGGAAGAACAAGGCTTTCAGAGTGTGGTTCCAGGAAAGAACTGATCTGGCAAGGGAAGATTATAAGATAAAGAAGAAAGAAGCAAACAAGATTGTCGCAGAGGAGAGGAAGAAGTGGATGGTGAAGTGGACAGAGATGATGGAGGAAGACAGTAGAGGAAATAAGAAATTACTTTATGGGATGGTCAAAAGTAAGAGAAGAGGTCTGCGAGAGGATGTGGTAATGATGGACAAAAACGGAAATGAGGTACACAACAAAGACACTCAAGACAGTGTGGAAAGAGTACTTGGAGGATTTGCTGAATCCAAATGGTCATAGGGAGGAAGACAATGCATTGGAAGATGGAGAAGACAACACAGGAATGGAAAAGGACCTGACTTGGAGAGAACTGGAGATGGCTATAGACAAGATGAAAGGAGGAAGGGCACCGGGTGTGGATGAAGTGAGTGTTGAAATGGTGAAGGCAGCAGGGGAGGTTGGGAAACAGTGGCTGTACCGTGTGATGAGGGTGATATGGAAGGAGAAAAAGACCCCAGAAGATTGGAAGAAAGGATTAATTGTCCCAATATTTAAGAAAGGAAGCAGAAAGGAGTGCAGAAATTACAGGGGAGTCACACTCATATCTCACTGTGCCAAGATATATGAAAAGATATTAGAAAGTAGAATACGAGCCAAAGTGGAGAGAAAATTGAGAGAGGAGCAGTATGGATTCAGACCTGGGAGATCAACAGTGGATCTCATATTTTCAGTGAGACAGCTCCAGGAACACCACTATGAATTTGGAGAGGATCTGTTGATGGCCTTCCTGGACATCGAAAAGGCCTATGATAGTGTGTGTGGGGAGAAGGTTTGGAAAGCAATGGAAAACATGGGAGTGGAAAAAGGGACTGTAGGCAGAGTGAAGGAGATGTATTGTGGAAGTGTGAGTTGTGTGAAAGTTGGAGGGGAAAGAACAGACTGGTTCAGACAAATGAGTGGCCTGAAACAGGGTAGTGCACTGTCACCCCTTCTCTTTATTGTGGTTATGGACGAGGTAATGACACGGATTGCAGGAAAGATAGGAGAAGATAAGATGAAAGCAATGGTGTTTGCAGATGATCTCATGGTCTGGGGAAACAAGGAGGAGGAAATTCAGGAGCAACTGAAGGCTTGGGAAGAAACAGTGGGAGAGTACGGATGGAAGTTCAACATCAGTAAATGTGAGATCCTGTTAACGACCAAGAAAAAGGACAGACCAATGAGTGGGATAACACTTGGAGGTGGACAGCTGAAGAAGGTGGAAAGTCTCAAGTACTTGGGAAGTCTAGTGGTGGAAAATGGGAGAAATGACAAAGAGATTACGGAACGTGGCAGACAGGCAGAAGCATTTCTGAAAAGCATTAGAAGCTTAGTGTGGAATAAAGATGTCCCACAAAAAAGCAAGGAAGTGTTATACAGAAGCTACTATATCCCGATACTGACCTATGCTTCAGAAACGTGGACAATGAAGAAAAGAGACATAAGCAGAATACAGGCAGGTGAAATGAAGTTCCTGCGAAGTAGGATCGGAGTAACAAGAAGAGACAGGTGAGGAATGAAAAGGTCAGGGAAATGGTGAAAGAGGAGCCCTTGCAAGGTAGGATTGAGACGTCAAGACTGAGGTGGTATGGACACTTAAAGAGAATGGATGAGAAGAGGATTCCCAAGAGGATACATGAGATGCAGATGCAGAAGAAATGACCAAGGGGAAGACCAAGAGATAGATAGCTGAAAGGAGTGGAGGAATGTGTCAAGAAGAGAGGCGAGGACTGGACCAGAGTGACAGCGGAGAGGTGGTGGGAAGAAAGGACTAAGTGGCGAGGCTTATGTTCCAAACAGACCCAGCCTGGGGCTGGAAACTGTACAAGATGATGATGATGATGATGATGATAACCAAATGGGCCAATCACTCTTTCTACATCCTCCCTTTTGCATCCCACCTGAGCATTTAAGTAATACTATAGAATGCTAATTGATGGAATAAAATTTATTACTGATGAAGAATTTGAACGTGTACAATAATGTATAAATGTAAATAATATCATAAACTTTGAAGATCATTTAAATATGTAACGAGTGTATATAATAATGTTTAAATATTTTTGAAACTGGTTTTTTTTTTTATTATTATTATTATTTATTTATTTTATTTTTTTTTTAATTTTTTATTTTTTTATTTTTTTCACATGTGATTAGGATACTGTATTTCGATGCTAATGTTATTATGAGATTTCTACGCTTCAGTAGAGGTGAATTATTTTGTTTAGTGAAGAGATAATCCACCATGCAACAGTCTTTAGATTAATAAACAGTTGGTCAATTTTAAATACTTCGGATGTCTTGGTCATTTATACTAGAAATAGGATGCGCTACGAGGACCAGTGTGTCAGTTTTTAGAATGCCTAGCGCCACGCTCGAGATTAATTTAGTCATTTTTAGAGTCTCGTTAGCTCACTTTGAGTTATTTTTCGTTTTCATTTTATCGACCACTGGCGTCTTCCTATCGCATTCTTTATAAGAGAGGTATCCTTATCCCTGGTTGATCCTAGTTGGTAGAATTTTAGGGGCATTTCAGCCGGGCGCTTCCAGATTCTACGATCCATCAGTTCCATCGGATTTCAACAGGTAAGACCACGTGGATACGGGTGCAGTACCATCCCGGCATTTGCCCGAAGACCAAGTGGGAAACCACGGAAAACAACTTCGAGGATGGCTGAGGTGGGAATCAACCCCCTCTACTTATTTGTACTACCCAAGGCTGAGTAGACCCCGTTTCAGTCCTCATACCAGTTTTCAAATTTCGTGGCAGAGCCGGGAATCGAAACCAGGACCTCCGGGGCGGCAGCGAACCATGCTGACCGTTACGCTAGGCTACGACTGGTGGAGAGCATTACGGTCATCACGGGAGTTATTTTTTCGTTTTTGTTGAAAAATGGAGCCACCTACAAAACCGATTCAAGGGCATTCCATTAAATCCCAGAGGAGATTGCGACTAAGTACCAAGAAAAGAAAGCCAGGCCCTAAAAAAAATTAAAAGTAAAAAAAAAATAGCAGTTATGATTTCACTTATATTTTACCTGTAGCCTACAAGTTGGATGACTAAACGTCACCCCAAAATCTGCAGGCTACATGGCTGAACAGCGCAGTGGTTGCTTGGTAGGCCTAGGCCCTTCATGGGCTGTCGCGCCAAGGGTGTAGTTTGTTTTTTACTTCTAATACATACTTGTAGGAGTACAAAATCACGAACTATTCAGTGTCAACTTTTTTCAGAGAAGCAAGTTCGACTTCAGATGAAAACAATGCATTGTGTGGAAAAATAAAGGCGTAGCGAATGTGAAAATGGAAAATTGGTTTCCGGAAATACTGGATTGGATTGGGATCCATAGCGACTGCAAACAGTACTTTTGAATTACCAGTGGGCAAGGTGAAGACAAACAGCTAACAGCAACCAAACTTATGCGTTATTGCTTGCAGCCCCTAATTGCAAAAAGTTCCCAGCGAGTATCAAACACCACCAGCAATGCTGCCGAAAATTATATGTCCCTTGTTGCAAAATTCATGGGAGGTAAGCAGATCAATCGAGGGAAACAAGGTTCATTCACTCATAGAACCAAAGCTGCCGGACTGGTCTTTCAGTTTGGGCCATCCTGGCACTATAAAACAATGAAATCCATTTAGAAAAAAAAAACTGCTACAATAGTGAAGGACACTGCACTCAGCAGAAAGAGAAGAAGAGCAGCTTTTCGAAAAAGTTTATTTGAGTCGAAGGGAAAAGAATGTCCCGACAACAGTGTAATGAAATGTAACGTACTGTCTCACGTGATTATAAAAAACGATCAATGCAGTTGGATTTCGATGAGGTACCGTTGAGCGAGTTTAGTGATGAGAAGATCCAAGCAACTAACGGTTAGTGAAGGCCATATACAAAAGCTAGAAAAGGACACAAGAGGCCAAAGGGAAAATGAAAAGTGGCAAACAGCTAGAAAGCACAGACTTATGGCGTCAAATTTTGGATATGTATGCAAGAGGAAACCTACTTCAAAATGGGCTCCATTAGCAAAAAACATTCTGTACGGCGAATTTCACTCAAAAGCAATGCAGTATGGCTGTGGTAATGAGCGAATTGCAAAACGAAATTTAGAGGAGAAATTGGTAGAAAAGTCGTAGAATGTGGTATTTTCGTACATAAAACTTATGGGTTTTTAGGTGCCTCCCCAGACGGATTAATAGGAGACGACGCTGTAGTCGAAGTCAAGTGCCTTATTCTGCACGGAATATGACCATACTGGAAGCCTGCAAAAAGCTAAAGGGATTTTGTTTGGCAGAAAGTAAGCGAAAAAGAAAGCCAGAGAATGTCAAGAACAGTGCCTTTCAGAAGATAACAGATTGATAACTCTCTAACACTCACATGGTTTTTATTTCCACAACCAGGGCCAGTTGGAAATAACATAGCGGGAAATATGTTATTTTGTGGTATGGACGCCTAAGGACATTCACATAGAAACAATAAAGAGGGACGAAAAGTTCTGGAGACAAAGAATGCTTATGTAACTGACATGCTGCTGCGAGAAAATCTTGTTGCCCGAGATCATTGATCCAGGATGACTAGATCATTGGAAATAAGAGAACCTGAGGTGATGTAAAATACTGAGTGTGTGTAAAACATGAAACTCTATATTTGATATGGAAAAAATTGAAGCATTGATTTCAAGAACAGGAAATAATTAGGTATAATATTTTTGTTTGTTTATAGTACGCAGTACTAGTGCCTGTGCTAACAATACGCAGATGAGAATATCTTAGGAACTTTAATTCTATTATGTACATAATAATTTTGCTCTTGTTATGCATTTTCATAATTCGTTTATTGTAATAAATGTCCTAGATAAATGAACTTTTATTATTAGCTCCATGAAAATTGAAGTAAGTTATAGTGATTGGCCACACGGAGTCGTTTCAGATCTCACGAAAAAAAAAAAAAGAAGGGAATTAGAGTCAAAAGAACCAAAGAACCATACGAATCACCAAAATGTATGTATGTAGGTATATGTGCGTGCGCATTAAGCCTCTTATAAATCGATATCCATATAAATCCATTGATTAGAATATTTCACGGTTTGTGGTCTTGTTTGTTATGTCTAGAAGACGATACCTAGAGTTGGACGTCCACATCGGATGATATTTAGAATAGATATTCCCAATAAACCTGAACACGAACATATCTTGTCCATCTTTTTTTTAAATATCAAGAACGTGCTAACTACAAACCAGTCATATCTTTCTATACAGTATTCAATTTCGCATCAAGTGAAACCAGTCGCTGATCTGTGCGGTAAGAATTATGCCCTACAAAGTATTACTAATGTCGGAACAATATGTTTTTTGTTCGGGAGTTTATCCTCAAATAACTCTTTAAAGAGTTACCTAGAAGGGAATCCAACGCTGTCAGCATCTATCCTGAGTGTGTGTTCACCGGTTTTTCCACAATCCCTCCAGGTAAATGCCAAGATAGTACCGTACGTGAAGTTTCAGGGCACCTGTCCCATCCCTGACTCTTAATACAGTTACATAATCAACTACATGGGACTGATGATGATGATGATAATAATAATAATATTGGTTTTACGTCCCTTTTAACTACTGCGGCTTTTAGAGACGCCGGGGAGCCGGAATTTTGCCCTGAAGGGGATCTTTAACGTGCCAGTAAATCTAATGACATGGCTCCCTCGCATTCGCTCACCCTCAAATGCCAACTGGCTGCACCAGGATTCGATCCTGCAACCTTGGGCACAGCAAGTGAGAAAATTACCACTGAGCCATGCAGCCAGCCAAAAGTACTGATAACCAAGATGTCCCAAGCCCCTACAATGGATTATCATCAACAAGAATGTTAAGAGGAAGTAAGAAAGGCATCTGTACGAACACATTGTGTCAACGTTACGTATTGTGACACTACTACAGTATAATTTTATTGCTCAGATATTTTCCACGCCTAGGCACTTGTACACGTAACTCGTTGAACGATAATATTTGTGCCAAGAGGAAGACAACTCCTTCCTGTCGTCAAATTGTTCCCTTCTCCCCCCGTCCTGTTAGCGTGTTCATCATTTTCCTTGCGCAAGGGATCTTGTGGAGCCGCGCCGCCTACCACCCTTTTCAAAACAATTCCCAAACTAATGCTGTCGATTCCATTCACCCGATTTTAATTCTGTAAAATGCATTGGAAACAGGAAATAAATCTCCATTTTCGTATTACCAGTTTTTTTTTATTTTTTTTAAGCAGACATATAAAAAACTGTTAGTAACTTTTTTGTTTTTCACATTTTGGAAAATGCATCAAATTAATATCAATTCAATTGCAGTCTAGTATACATAGTGGTTTTCAGATCACAAATACGAGCTTTCGTTCAAGATAAAACTGAAAAAAGAAATTGTCTCACTTTGGTGCTGCTACGTGGTGTTAGAATTACAAACTAAAAAACGGGACATTTAGCCTTAAATATAACTCGAGGCTCATCCTTGTCACATCTTAAGAATTCTGACATTTTAAATGGACTATCCAACTAGGTTATGAAGTTCTTTTTAAATGGACACTATAATTTCCAGGAAAATGACTTAAACGTTGAGCATACTATGGACTTTATCTCTAAGCCGCTGTCTCAAACACTATTCCGAGTTTCGGTTAAGAAAGATACGTTCTTTTAGTTGAACTTTAAAAAACATCTGTTAGTAGATTTAGGAAACACTGAAAAATGGCTTTTAACAATTAAAATAGAAAAGGCAAAGATTTCCCCCTTTTGGTGATGTTAAGGTTCTACCAATCTGGTGAAGAGTATGTACCCACATTGGGATTAGTTTGCACATTTCAGCCAAGTGTGTGGATCTATGCAGAGACCTCGTTTCGCATTCGCCGATGAGATGATCACGCCATTGAGTCAGAGCCAGCAAGTGTTATGTGACCCAAAGAACTTGTTCTTTATTTATTTCAAATTCTAATTTTTGTATTCCGTGTATTTTTTAATTTTATTTATTTTAGGCTGCTTTCATGTGAGCTATTAAGAGCCCAAGTGGAAAGCCCGGGAAAGTCTAACCCTAGTAGCACACAGTTGTGTGCAAAGCATTGCATCTGCCTGACTTGCCTGTTTCACCACTCGGGCTCTCCGCTGCTCATATTTAGGCATCCATAATTATAAATAACAAAAATTTGAATTATAACTGTTGCTATGTTTGTCGACAGCTTCATCTCGCAAAAGTTCTGCACCACGCCGATGTTTGCAGGTCTCTGGTCCCTGTACTACTCGCTGTACCAAGTGGGGCAAACCTTCATGTGGTTCCAGTGGTAAGTGCCTTACCCACAAATCTGGAGACATTAGCAGGTTGGAAGAAACACAAACTACAAGACAGAATTGAAAAGTTTACAAAACATAGCAGATGCTTGACAATCCTGCTTTTCATGATATGTCTAAATTGGCTACACTATTGCCACAGTTGGAAGGCGCGAGCCATCCTTTAAATAGATTTCCATGATCTAGGGAGGGGGAAAGGTAGACCAGGTCTGCTCCCAAAATGTCGATAATTCATGCCAAATTGTTGGGATTCCTCGTGCATAGCTAATGTTAAATATTTTCACCTCGAGTAATATTTACTGTCTACGATGCGAGACATACAGCAATGATTAGTAGGATAATTTTTCACACATCAAAATTGCAATTTTTTACTGTGTTATCATCACAATTGCTTTTAGTAGTACAATGTTTGAATGTTTCTACTGCAAGAGATAATCTTAAATAACTCTGTTGGTAACATGTGCGAGTAAGAAATTTGAGTCATCCAGCTGCAAAACTCGTTTAATCCAAGAATCATGTCGCAACATTATTTATTGTATTATTTTATTTTATTTTGTTTGTTTGAAATGTTTTGTTCACGGTAATCTTTTGTTTTGTTTTTTGTTTTATTATGTATATATATATATATATATATATATATATATTTGGATCTCATAAAACAAAGGAAGATAACTCAAAAAATAATACGAGGGGTTAAACGGCTATACCAAAAGGATATACTTCTGATGATCGAAACAAATAGCGCGAAAACAAACTCAAGAGATTACTACAAAATTTTTAGCAAACAACTACAAAGATATGAACCTCCAACATTAATGTTTAAAGACAAAAATGGCGAGTTAGCTCATAGTAATAAAAGAAATACAGAAATTTTAGCAGAAACATTCAACAAGTTGCTAAATTGCGAAGATCCACCAGAACTGCTTCAAATAAATACAGACACCACTATTAAAACACCATCAGAAAACATAAATCCACCCACAATCCAAGAAGTGTACAAAGCGCTGAGAGAGCTCAAAAACTACAAAGCGAGTGGAGAAGATCAAACATTTGCAGAATTGTGGAAATATGCAGCAGAACCAGTGAAGATTTCATTACACCAATGCATAGTGAACATTTGGATCAAAGAAGAACTGCCAGACCATTGGACTACTGCTATAATACATCCATTACACAAGAAAGGAGAAAAATCAAATCCTGACAACTATCGAGGAATTTCCCTTTTGGATATCACCTATAAGATCATGTCACGAATTCTATATAATCGTTGTAAAGATCAATTAGAACTGGAAATAGGAGAATATCAAGGTGGATTTCGGCCATGGCGAAGCTGCCCTGAACAGATAATCACCTTAAAATTAGTAATGGACTACTACAAACGTAGACAAAAACAGCAAGTCATAACCTTCGTAGACTTCAAAAAAGCTTATGACTGTATACATAGATCTTCATTGCTGAAAATACTAAGGAATTTCGGACTTCATCCCAAATTAATAAAAATTATAAAACTAACTCTAACAAACACCAAATCTAAAGTAAAATTCAGAGGAGAAATATCTGAACCGTTTACGATTAAAACAGGATTAAGACAAGGAGATGGTTTATCGCCTCTACTTTTCAATTGTGCTTTGGAATATGTAATGAGGGAATGGTACAAGGAAAATCCTAGGAACATAAGAATTGGAACCAAGAAAGATCAAATAGAATTAAATTGCTTGGGATTCGCAGATGACTTAGCGTTACTGGCTAATAATATTCAAGAAGCCTGAAATCAAATAATAAGCCTACAAGATATAGCACAAAAAATTGGACTTCAGATATCATTTGAAAAGACAGAGATAATGGTAGCAAATCCACTTGTAATCAATCACATAACAGTAAATAACAAGAAAGTTAAAAAAAGTGAAGCAATTTAAATACTTAGGAGAAATTATAACTTACAACTTGGATGAGAAACCTGCATGGCAAGAAAGAACTAATAAAATGATAAAAGCCCAAAAATTAACATGGTCTACATATAAAAGAAAATGTCTATCAATCGCAACAAAATTAAAACATTACAAGACGGTGGTTCAACCAGAGGTGACCTATGGAAGTGAAACTCTTTTTAAAGTTACTCAGAAAAACAGAATCGACAAAATTTTAAAAGTAGAAAGAAGAATAGCTAGAACATGCATAGCCTAAATAAAAAATATCAGAAAGATGGACAGTGGCGGATAGTACCAAATGAAGTGGTATACAGAGAACTGGAGCCCATCACTGATACTATTCGGAAGAGACGGCTTTCTTTCTTTGGTCACATCATGAGGACACCAGAAACCAGGTTATCTAGAAAAATTGTAGTGAAACTTTGGAATATGAAACAACAAGTAGGATGGATTAAGGAAATTAGAGAAGATATGAAAGAATTGGAAATAACCTTGGATGACTTGCAAAACAAAACAACAAAATTAAAAAAACTGAGAGATATAAAAATAAGATTTCAGGCTAAAATAGACAAACGTAATACAGTAAAGAGGGTATTTACAGATGAGGAACGCCTGAGAAGATCAGAGCGAATGAAGAGCTACTGGGCAACTCGGAAAGGAAACTTACTGAAGAAGAGGACCAAGAAATGATTGACTGAAGTGGTCCAATGAGGCCGTGAAAGCAGAAGAAGAATATATATATTTATTTATTTAAATTTTATTCTATTTTGTTTTATTTTGATTTCCCAGGAAACAAACCAAAAACACGAAGCAAAAAGCAAAATTCAAAAAGAAATGCAAAAGCATAAAACAAAACAAGAAACACAAAGCAAGAAGCAAAAGCTGAAAACAACACTAAGAAAGAAAGAAAGAACAGCAAAAAGTAAAATTCAGAAGCAAAAGCACAAAGCAAACACAAGACCATAAAGCACAAAGCAAAAAGTAGAAGACAACAAACACACAAGATACGCGAGGCAAAGTCCAGAGGAACGTTTCTCATGAAAATTATTCTTATTCACAAGTGGATTAAACGAGTTTTGCAACTGGACAACTCGTAAATAATAATAATAAAAAAAAAGTATTTACTTGGTGGAAACTCGATCATAAATTTTATAATTACTGGTTGTAAGTCAATATGGAGAAGATTTCAAAATGGTTCACATCATATCGATGGATAATGCTAGTCGTTGACAGTAAACAGCCTGTCCTGTTGCCATGGTGACTAGTGAAACTGTAAGTGGAATAGGAGATCCTTCACATACGGGAATTGTGACCTTCGTGCTAGAGTGTGGCATGAATACATGGTACTTGTTGGTAGCCATGTGCATTCTTGTTATTTTTCTCCCAGACGAGCTACCTTTGATGGGACGGGCCACCGCCCCTTTAAGTACAGCTCTGACGGTCTAGCCATAACTAAGCTAACTTTGCTACCCCTCAACTACAGGTACGAAAGTCTAAGTTACTAGTAGCAAGATCCTGTTGTAAAGCATAAACTTATTCGATCTATAGCGAATAAGCTTGAAATTACAACTTTTAAAAGGGTAATTTGGCATCCAAACTGATAAATCATTGGTGTGGCTGAACAGTGATGTGGACACCATCACTCACACTGTATTATTCCTTCTAACACTCTGGACTGTTGTCCAGAAAGGAAATTATACAAAATGAGACATTACAAACTTTTTGAACAGTGTAAGATAATGTTTACACTTATAATGTTTTTCTTCTGAACTCCCCGTTAGGAACATTTGTAAATTTAGGTTTTGTAAGGGTGTTATAGGAGGTAACAGCTACCTCGGTACCGAATATTGTTGGTAGAGTGCCTTCTTAATGCACCTCAACTTTCATTCGTTACAGATTAGTATGTAATTTTATTTCTCATTATTTCACAATGTATGTAACATGACTGGTCTGGGTGAGTAGTACGAATACCTTCTAATAAGCCATGGCCACTTCCTCCCATGAGATGGGTTTCTATATCAGAAGAAATGTCCATATGTGATGCTTCAAGTTATTCTAGGTCAATATTCCTTAGTTTTCCATTTCTTTTGCAAAATCTTTCTTAACACAAAATTCTCATTTTTTTTAAAATGCTATTTTCTTCTTCTTACTTTCTCCGTTAGGGTCTTCTCAGGACCACGTGGGTAGATTATTGGCTGAGGAATAACCCACCCACCAAGGGAATATGATTAAGAAAAGGAAGTGGGTTTCGGACTGGAGAAAAAGGATAGAGAAATAGGATGAGAGTTCCACAAAAGTTATAAATTTAACCTTTAATGCACTTAGAGGCGGTTTCCACTGAAAATCCGTTCTCTGATACCTAAAATGGGTAAGAGCTTGGTCTAAGCTGACGGGAAATACAGCTAGGACTTGGGTGGTTTGCAAGAGAGTGGCCTTTGTATATTCCCTCTCAAGCAGGCACAAGAGTACTATGGGGAAGGGTGTTGGTCTGGCAAGACTGAGAGTAACAGATTTATTGTATGTCTGTTCAAAGAAATTCGTTTTTGCAAAGTAATTCGAAGGATGCCAATAATTTGAATCAGGTTTGGTATTTCCAGTTTTCGAAGTTATAGAGTTCCTGAAAAAGCGACCAAGTGCTTCCAGGAAGGATAATGATAAAAAATTACCGTATTTACTCGAATACGACCCGCCCCCGAATAAGACCCGCACCCTTATTTTGAAGAACAAAATTTTAAAAAAAGAATTGTTACTCAAAATTATTTACTATCTTAACTAAATAAACAGAATAGCATTTATCCAAAATAGTTTCCAACAGTTTTAAAGTCCTAAAATAACACACATCAAACGATTAAAAATACAAATAAAAGTACACAAACACTTCATTCATCGTCATCAGAAGTACCAACTTCGGAACTTTTATCACCATCACTTTCCCACTAAATGTCGTCATCACAGCCATCCATAGCATTCGAAATACTACATTTCTTGAAGCTCTTCCGTATGAGATCTCCAGAGATACGATTCCATGCCGTCAAAATCCACGAACACAGCAGCTGAACTTTCGGGCGCTGAATACGACCAGTTGGAGTCGGTGCGTGCTTATCGGCCGCCATCCGCTCCGTATACAGCTGTTTCAAGGCTGCTTTGAACGGGCGGTTCACGCAGCATAGACGTCATCCCGCCCAATCACGAATACATGACTCGTCAATATCATATTTCCTACCGGGCACGATTTCCAATAACTTCAGCTTCCCTCGCAACTTTCAATTTCTCACTCACAGTAAATGACCGCAAACGTTTCGTAGCATTCATGTTTACACTCGGAGAACGTGCGTGTGACGGTATGACGCCGCGTGCTTACGGTAAAACAAAGTTATAGCCGGAAGAAGGCTAGCACCATCTAGCGGATACTCGCAACACCCGATATCGCGCGCGGCGGGCAATTTAGATCTTTCAAATTTGGATGTCTCAAATAAGACCCGCACCCCAATTTTTCACGTCCTAATTTGTTTAAAAATGTGCGGGTGGTATTCGAGTATATACGGTATACCTTGGGGAGTAATTTTGGGAAGTGGACCAATGGTTGCATTTGGAAATGGCTAAGCTTTTACTCAGCAAGGAGCCGGCTAAAAGTTTAGACCAAAAGAAACACTTATCTTTTGGAAAACCAACCATAAGTTTTCGGAGAGGATCTCCACAAGCAGGTAGCTGGCGTAGCGAGCTTTACTTGCCTTACTGGCCAGTTAGAATTAGCTATTAAATCTAAGAGAAACTTTGACGAGATTACCACTAAGAGTTCTTGCTCAAATGCAACGAGTGGTGAAAGCCCTATCAATAGATTTAATGGCATCGAGTAGGGAGAGCCAAGGAGGACAGGATCTTGCCTAACCGTTGTACTAGAAAAATGAAAAGGCAAAAAGAAACGCTTAATTTATTTAACAATTCAAAAGATGATGATGATAATTGTTGTTTTAAGGGGCCTAACATCTAGGTTATCGGCCCCTGATGGTTTGGGTGATCGTGAAGATGAAAATGAAATGCAAACTTAAAACTAACTACTAACCTACATACTAGAAGAAGAAATGGAAAAGTAAAAGGAGAATAAGACAAAGGACAGGAGGAAAAGAAATGCCCTCAACCCTCGAAGATTGCGGATTGAGGGACTATGAAGGAAAGAGAGCCATGAAAGGCAGATAGGAAAGTGAAAGAGGAGAGGGTCCGCCCCAAAGGTAAGGGACAAAAGGGGAAAACGGACCCAGCTCAGGAATCCCTCGGGGTCGCCAACTCCCGGACTCGCCAGCCGTGAGCCCCTGAGGGTGTAGCATTATCTAGGGTGCACCAAAAGTGGTGGGGCTACAATACACCCGGCCTCCTTGAGAGCCTTGAGCAGAAGGCAGGAGATAACATGAAAAGAAAAAGAAGGCTGACCCCTCGCAGAAGGAGGGAATCAGAAAAGTGGAGACAAGGGCCAATTAAGGCGGGAAAGTAAGAGACTCCCTAGGCCTCGGATACCCTAATACCGTCGGGGTCAGAAGAGAACAAGAGTTGACCAAGTGAGGTCGACAGGAAAGAAGACGGACAGGAGCCCGGCACAAGTAAGTGGAAGCAATGCCGGGCTCAGCTGGGGCCCCGTGGTCGCCAACCCACGCCCACTAGAAGTGAGCCCCTGGGGTACAATTCAAAAGAAGTTGATAACTTTAATAAATATATATTTTCAATTTGGTTAACAATTTTGGGGTTACAGACCTCAGAAAACATTAAACGTTTGCTCCAGGCACTTAACAATTCTTTAGGTTTCAAACCTTATATATGTACTAAAATCTTTGTAAGATTTAAGAAAGACAAATGAAGTAATTAAAGTTTAAACATTCAATTGAGTACAAGGAGTGTACTTTAAGAAATTTCTGAGAGAATATTCTAGAGAGAGTGACAACTTCAAAAATAACAATAAGAAAAACATGAAGAATAAGATAGAAGTTCCTACAACTTCTTATATTTATACAGAATTAATGTTGGTTAATATACAAATAAGGGCAAGTCACTTACTGTGAAATCTGAAGAGAAAATCAGAAGGAAGGTTCTCGACCTCCTAGGTTTTAAGTAGGAATCACGAGCCAAATGGGGCAGTTTCCATTTCGTGAGACCTAGAAATAACTCCCTCAAGAGTTGAAAGAATTGTTTTCCCTTATTATAAGGTAGAAACAATGTAAGTTTGAACCGTGTATAAAACACGTAGTTATGCAGAAATTAAGTAATGCTAAACAAACAAGATGGAAGGGCACTTCGTTAGAGTGACACCTTATTGGAAATGATCCAGATTTATAATTTTATTAATATGGTTTGTTAGTAGAAGGTTTAGGAAAGATAGATTGGGATGGAGGATAAATGTTCATGGCCTTATTTAATGTAAACGGACGATCGCGACGCGGAAGAAATACTGAAAGCACTGTTTCTCACTATAGTCTTTTGAATAGATGAAAAATTCACTGTAGTAACACGAAAGTTTATGGGAAAGAAAGTTATTGCAATGATGAAAATAACTGGTTGCACTAGGTCGGCGAGAGTCTATTTCTTGAGAAGTTTGTGAATTACAATTAAATGCGCCATAGAACATTCCAGCGGTGGAAGAAAATTCGCTATTGCAGTAATTTATAATGAAGATTCCTCATTTTAAATAGTATTCCCACAAGTGGGTGGAAAATACATGACGGCAAGACTTGTAGATAAAGTACAGGATCTGGAAGGTTCCAGAACGATCTTAATAGAAGAATGGGGTCAAAGATAATCCAGCGGAGGAACTAGCTTGGTAATTTATAGACAGCGGGTATTAAGTAATATCCCACGTGGTGAGAAGATTTCTCATTTAACAAGCATAAGAAATGCTGATTTTCACCAAAATTGGCTTAATTAGACAAAAGCCCAACATGGAAAATCCCGCGAAGGATGATTATTTCAACAAATAAGTAATTTCACACTGCCTATAAAAGATCGTTAAAAGCATGTAGAAGTTAAAACCATGAAGATGAGGTTAAAACTTGAAGTTTGTACTTAACTTGATTGCATGTCGAAGGTGAAGTTCCCTTTGATGTTTAAAGTTACCACATGGCGTGGAATCTGAAAAATGCCCCGTTAGGTCAGGAGGCTAGCTCTAGTTGAGCCTTAACTGAGTCTACGGCCGGCGCACTAGTGAGACCCACTCAGCGACGCACAGACGGACCAAGGAAGGGAAAGGAGTGGGGGTAGGAGACAAAAGGTATAGATATCAGCATAACCAACATAAGAAATGAAATTTTCTTGAGGAGATGGTCTTCAAAGAGTTGATAACAGGCGATACTAGCACAGCATGGTGAGTGAAAAAGTAAACGAAGTTCTCTTGCTCATGGAGAAGATAGCTGGCGATGGTAACGAAATCTGGTGGCCAGATGGATAAGTAAATCCTCTTGCACCAGGGAGAATTGAGGAGCTTCAGAGATTCGCTGCTAGACCGACGCTAGGTGGGTCATGGAAGATATATATCTAGAACAAACTCACAAAAGATATAAGCGACATGATCATCAAAGAGAACATAGAAGATCACTGTTGGTGTTTGATGAAGAGGAAGGAAAAAACGTGCAAAAGCAATAAGAATTATATTCTCTCGTACCGTGTATTCCAAGAATACACCACCACGAACCATTTTCAGCCTGTTTTCTTTTATTGCCTTCCTTGGAGTCCTTCCATTACCAATACCTTTTTTTTTTTTTTAATTTCTCTATAGTGCATCTTCTCTTACATTGTTTCTTTCTAAATCTTTCTTTACTTCTTGAAACCAGGCTGTTGTCGATTTTTTCCCGCCTTAATTGGCCCTTGTCTCATCTTTTCTGATACCCTCCTTCTGGGAGGGGTCAGCCTTCTTGTTCTTTTCCTTTTTCCTCCTGCCTTGTGCTCAAGGCCCTTAAGGAGGCACGGTGTATGTAGCCCCACCACTTCTGGTGCACCCTAGATAATGCTACACCCTCAGGGGCTCACGGCTGGTGAGTTCGGGAGTTTGCGACCCCGAGGGATTCCTGAGCTGGGTCCGTTTTCCCCTTTTGTCCCTTACCTTTTGGGGCGGACCCTCTCCTCTCTCCCCTCTCCTCTCCTCTTTTCCTTATATTTCCTTTTCTCTTTAAGATTCCCGCACTGTTTTTGTTACTTGGTTCACCGTGTATCTAAATTCCCTTTTAGCGATTTTTTTCCGGCATTTTTGATCTACGTTGCATTTTGTAAGTTTTTTCGGTCTAAATTACATCTCGCGATTGTTTTCAATCTCAATTGCATTTTGTAAAGATTGACAATCTAAATTGCTTTTTAGTAAGTCTTTCAATGCAGGTAGACGGGCCTTTTAGTGAGTATTTTGAATCTAAATTGCATTTTGTAAGTATTGTCAATGTCCCGCAATCCCCCGAAAGGAATCACAGGACAGCCCCCCCCAAGTTACCCAAGGTCTAAATGTTTAGGCTACCTGGAAGACCAAGGGAAGGAGGGGGCTTGATCAGAATGATCATGGAGCGGAAGGCTGGGTTGGTTAACCTAGAGGGTGGTTTTCAGTTACTGGCCAAGGAAATAGTCATGTAGTCAAATTAGAAAACAACATAAACAAAGTATATTCAAAATAAAAGGGATACAACGTAAGGCGGGGGCACACATAAATAGAAGCACTGGTTCTAAGAAAAGATTTGGAGGGCCCCATTAAATGAGCTGGTCGTTCACGAGGCCTAAGGGTTAAATTAACCAAAAAGGAAAATATTGGCTCAGGAGAGCGGACCAAAGTTTAATCAAATGCCCAAACAGAGGGGTTAGCGAGCGGGCAAGAACGAGTTATCTGATGCCATAGAAGTTAGTCAGTTATCACGAGCGCGTGATACAAACAAGGAGAGCATTTAAATTAAATGACCTAGGAAGGTTTCTGAGCGCCAAACGGCTCATAATAAAACAGCATTGCGAGCAAACGCAAAGGAAGGGGAGGAAAACTAGGGTTGGCAAGGCCCGCGTGCAGCAACACGCCAACAATGGACCGACCATAACGGGCGACAATTCAAAGGGCATGCCGCCGTGACAAATTAACTAAATCCCACCAAAATTACATTGAGTAATAGTATTCCAAATTTGTCCTTTTGAAGTTTAAACCAAGAAATAATTTAACGCAAACAGTTAGGTTGGCGTCCCGCGTACATCTTACGTTGTGGCTACCATGTGCTGAAGAAAATGCGTAGCATTTTGCCAACATGCGAAATAGTCCAAAGTTTCAGAAATAAGACTGAGAAAATCCCTTCATTATATGTTGAATATTAAACTAGTAAGATGAGAATTGCGGAATCAAATAGATTGGGTTTGTGGTACCACATATGAAAGTTCCAAGTCTATGGACGCTTTGTTTCCACCCGCACTGAAACGAAAATATTTAAATAAAGAAAAATCTCCATCGGGAGTGAAATAGCTCAAAATGGATGGCGTAATACGCACTAAAAGAAACAGTTCACAGTACCTTGTAATTGGCCTATTTGCCAATAAATTGCACTCTTGGCCGACCTCCGAGGAGTCGGCCAGAACACTTCCTCTCGTTACATCGTTCCCAGTTCAACTCTTGGCGTCAGACGCCAAATATGCTTCACTATCAACCCACTGTGTAATAGAGTGAGCACGGCCGATCCAATAGGAAGCCAACAGGGTGTGTCACCGCGTACACACGGCCACAGCCGCCATTTTCTAGCCGAAAAAGAGTCCAGTCATGAGAGGGGAAGGCGGGAATTTGAAAGTCCAGAAATGTTCCAATGTATAGGGCTCTCTTCCCGGGGACGACAGACCCGGGGGAGAGGGGGTGGGGACAAAACATTGTGTTAGTCGAAACGACTGGCACAGTCAATCCACATGAGTCGTTTGAATCTACCGTACATATTGTAAGCATTTTCAATTTCAGTTGCATTTTGTAAGTATTTTGAATTTCCATTGCACTTTGTGAGTATTTTGAATCTGAACCTGCCTTTTTCTACATTGCATTGTGTATTTTCAATTTCAATTGCATTTTGTAAGTATTTTGAACCTCAATTGCATTTTGTACGTCTTTATGATCTCATTTGCATTTTGTAAGTATTTTGAATTTCAGTTGCATTTTGTAAGTATTTCGACGCTACATTGCATTTTGTATGTATTTTGAACCTAGCCTACATTTTGTGGGTCTTTTTCAATCTATTCTTTTTGTGAATCTTTTCGTTCTAAATTCCCTTTAGTCAGTAAGTTGTTTCCATCTGAGTTCCTTTTTGTACGTATTTTCCGTCTCACATAAGTTTCGTTGTGGTTTCCATTTCATTCTCATTTTCGCTATCACCCAGATCATTAGGGGCCGATAACCTCGATGTTATGCCCCTTAAAACAACAATTATCATCATCATGTTGTCGATTTCTTTTTCCAAGGATATTTAAAAATCTGTTTGGTTAACCTGCTATCAATCATTCTATATAAATGTCCGACAAGTAACAATCGCCTCTTCTTTATTGTCTACGTTATGTTTTCAATGTTCCGATATATTTCTTCGTTGCTTCTTAATTTCCAAAACTCTGTAATTCTTAATGGACCGAGAATTTTGCGTATAATTTTTCTTTCTGATACTTCTAATTTATCCAATAGTATTAGACATTCACTGGTATATCAGCATTCTGGTTTAATTACTGTTCTCTAGTGCTGTATTTAAAATGTTATTTTATTATTTCTTTTTCTAAAGAAAGATGTCAGTTGTCACATTGTGCTTGGAAGGAGTAAAGGTTCCTGAAATACAACATTTACTAAACATTGGCAACCTTGCTTGTCGGAGTTTCTCTGAAATCCTCCAAACACATTTTAATTTTTTACAGTCTGTAAATTACTTAAAAGCTGAGGAATCTGGTGTTATGCTTGTTTCAGGGATGTGTTGCTCCTAGAGGCTGGCTTCCTGTCCATCCTGGTGGCCCCACTCAGGTACCGGCCCGTGTCTCGACGTAAGCCAGCCCCGCTCAGTCCCAGTGACAGCATCTCCTTCTGGCTGGTGCGCTGGTTGCTCTTCAGACTCATGTTCTCGTCGGGTGTTGTCAAACTCACAAGCGGCTGTCCCACCTGGTGGGGACTCACAGGTGTGTACCTGCTTTCTCTGTTCCCCAGATTGGGTTTCCCTGAGGAACCTGGTAACTCGCCCCTATTTCCAAACAAACATAGCATAATTAAAGCAAGTAGGGTGACAGGTATGGGACAAAGACACAGGACCCTACCAACTGGGGTAATAATGGATGTAATGTTGAATTATATAGAAAACTTCTCACCTAGACAATACTTATTCATGTGCTTATATTATCAATGATTTGACGATTCATTTTCCTAAACTATATTACTTCACGACTTCAATCTGAGACATTTTAGTGGTCTATGACTGAAATGACAGGTTTCAGAAGACCTGCCTAAAAGTCAGGGTTCCAGTAACACACACAAAAGCAAAGTGGCATAAGTGGAATTCCAAAAACCACCACTATACAGAGAATTCCTCCGTTCCCCCTAAACTAATCACGACGAGTCATCGTTCACACTACTGTTCCCTTGTCCAGAATGGCATAGTTGGTTATCGGGAGGAAAGACATACCGTATTTACTCGAATACGACCCGCCCCCGAATAAGACCCGCACCCTGATTTTGAAGAACAAAATTTAAAAAAAAAAAATTTACTCAAAATTATGTACAATCTTAACTAAATAAGCAGAATAGCATTTATCCAAAATAGTTTCCAACAGTATTGAAGTCGTCCTAAAATAACACATATCAAACGATTAAAAATACAAATAAAAGTACACAAACACTTCATTCATCGTCATCAGAAGTACCAACTTCGGAACTTTTATCACCATCCCACTAAATGTCATCACTGGCATCCATACCATTCGAAATACTACATTTCTTGAAGCTCTTCCGTATGAGATCTCCCGAGATACGACTCCATGCCGTCAAAATGCACGAACATAGCAGCTGAACTTCCGGGCGCTGAATACGACCAGTTGGAGTCAGTGTGTGCTTATCGGCCGCCATCTGCTCCGTATACAGCTGTTTCAAGGCTGTTTTGAACGGGCGGTTCACGCAGACATCCAGTGGTTGTAGCATAGACGTCATCCCGCTCAATCACGAATACATGACTCGTCAATATCATATTTCCTACCGGGCACGATTTCCAATTACTTCAGCTTCCAGCTTCTCACTCACATTGAACGACCGGCAACGCTTCGTACAACTCAGGTTTACACTCGGAAAACGTGCGCGAGACTTTATGACGCCGCCTGCTTACGGTAAAACAAAGTGATAGCCGGAAGAAGGCTAGCACCATCTAGCGGATACTCGCAACACCCGATATCGCGCGTGGCGGGCAATTTTAATCTTTAAAATCAGGATGACTCAAATAAGACCCGCACCCCAATATTTCATGTCCGATTTTGTTTAAAAATGTGCGGGTGGTATTCGAGTATATACGGTACTTAGTTTTGACTCGTGCATGTAAAGCAGGTCATCAGTCCTGTGTGGTACCCAGCATTCCAGCCGCGTGTGTACTTCCTCTCACACCACTTTAAAACTTCCTTCTGCTTCTTCTTCTTCTTCCAAGGTAATTGAAACTGGAAATTTGGGATTTTCCAGATAAAAGGTTGAATTCGGTCTACTAGCTACGGCTCTGGAGGAAATTAACAGTAGAAAGTTAGGATCCCGTAACCCAGCTTGGAATTAATCCCAGACCCAAAGCAAGCTACAATGTCCGTGGTAGTGAGGCGTGCAGAATGTTAAGTTACCTTGGTATAATTTGTTTCAGCTCTGACGGTCCACTTTGAGTCGCAGTGTCTGCCCACAATGCTGGCCTGGTATAGCCACCATCTGCCTCAGTGGTTCCTCAAGCTGACGACGGTACACGCTAACATTGCGGAGCTGGTGGTGCCCTTCCTGTTCTTCTTCCCGGTCCGGAACGTGCGCGTGTTCGCCTTCTACTTCCAGGTCAGCTATCAGCTCGTATTTATTGTGGACAAGTCCCATTCTCTACAGAAGAAGTCTGTTTTTACAAGGGCGAGGAAATTCCTTGGCATTCTCTGACCTTTCACATCACATTTGGTGAGAGCACTAACACAATGTTCAAATGGAAGAGTAGATGGCTGCACTTGCTAGCTGAGGCAATACAACTGTTAAGTAAGACATCATATTTGGGATGGGATGTGAAGTGAATGTTTAGTTCCTAGGACCAGATGACTGATGTCCAGCAAGTCCCCATTCATTGCCCAAATTTTTTCGAACGTGTCCTCCCTCTTTTCTGTACATAAAAGCGTGTTATTTTATAATATATAACTGTGTAAGATTTACTTCAGGTAGGGGCTTTTAAATACTCTTGTTTTCCCGCCTAATGCACCGTATTTACTGGGCTATAGGACCCCCTCGCCTATAGTGCTCCCCTTAATTTTAAAGAGCCAAAATACAAAATTCTTGGAAATCGCTTATAGTACCCCTCTTTAACCCGGGCTTGCGGCTACATCCGCAATTCGAGCTTTGCGCTTGGATGGGTGACGCGGCTCCAGACGCACGACTGGTTTTATATTTTTTTTTCCTTGCCTTTAAATAGTGCGCGAGGCTTGAGACTTTCCTCACATGCACTGGGAGGTGCTGCCACCTCTACGAATTTTTTAAACTACGTAGTAAGTATGGTTTTATGATACGGAATCCCCTTGCTGTTTGGTATGTATGTGCTCAATGCAATAACCGCTGAAACTCCGCATCACACTCCACCCACGCGCTGTGCGTCCTTAGTAGGCCGTATAGTTGTGTCTTTCACAGTACTAAGTTCGCGAGATACAGAAGCTTTGATGTGTTCCTATTGTGCCTTTTCGAATGTGTTGGAGATTTGTTTTGTATTACAGTATGTCTAAACGTTTGAGAGATATTCCAAGTGAAGGTGCTATTCGTGATATGCTCGAACATAGCGATGATGATAGTTGTAGAGTCCAGTTAAGAAAGTGACGATGAATCTCCGTTATTAGTAAATACTCCGGGGACTAGGTTTTTAGTGGGGTTCCAAGACACAGTGTATCGGTACGGAGTTCTACTGACAGCAGTGATACTGAAACTGCGAATGATGGTAATCCTCCTGCTGTACACGGCGAATGGGACGTGCGGGGTTATAGGCGGGGAAGATTTCCAGCTAATTACAATGCTGGAATTCAGGGTGAACTTTTAGATAACAAGCTGGAAGAAATTTTAGATTTTTTTATAGACTACGGATTTTGTGAGCCTATTGCTCAGCGAACAATTAGTTTGAATTCGTTGATGGCAAAAGTGACAAGAAGGAGTCGTGAGAGAGACTGGGTACCCACCAACAAAAATGAAATAAAACTCTTTTGAGGAATTTTATTACTGCAGGGTATTGTTCAGAAGCCGAAACTAGCCGATTACTTTTCTCGAAATAAACTGCTAGCTACTCCCGTATTTTATGAAATTATGTCTGAGAAACGATTTTTCCTTTTGCTCAAATTTTTACATTTTGCAGACAATGAAACTTATAACAGACAAGTCCATCCCAAATTGTATCAAGTGAAGCCAGTTCTAGACATCCTTGGATCAAAATTCAGAACTGCATATATTTCAGGCGATAGCTTATCTATCGATGAGAGCCTCTTATTGTGGAAAGTTAGACTGGGATGGAAAGTACACCAAAGAAAAGTTGTCTTTGGTATGGAGTCATATAAGTTATGTGAAGCTAAGAAATGTAAATAATTATATTTTCGCTTTCTTGTGTTCAAAAATGCAGACTTTACCATCGCAACCACATGATTTAAATCTGTCATCACTGTGACCCAACAATTTGATGCGTAAATACCTATTGCTAACGTATAAGTTTCGGAAAGTAACGATTACAATGCTCACCAGAGAGAAAAATAGAAATATGAGACTTATGCGTTTGTTGCACTAAAATATGATTCGCTTAAAAATCGTTCTATTTCGTAAATATTCGTTGCAGTATTGAAATTAATGTGTCTTATTGTCACAAGATACATGCAATATTAAACAGAGCTGCGTAAATCCAATTATTTAAACATTTAGAAAAATATGAAAACTTCTGCCCACCGTAGTGGTTACGTGGAAGAATTCGCTTCCCACTTAACGGGTTAATTATTGAGAGTCAAAATACATTTTTGAAAATTGACGAATTCTTAAACATTTTTAAAATTGTAACTGAAATTCACCCTCTTTTATGACAAAAATATTTTTCTTGTTACACTGTTTTGTTATTCAGACGATATGACCGCCATTTTGCTTACATGTACCGTGTACGTTATTGGGCAGCATATCGAATTGTGTAGCCAATAGGCTTCACCCGATATCCAATAGAAGATGCCACACTATTGACCAATTAAAGTTATGGTTTCATATCTTGCCTGCATTCTTTTGTTAAGTATTCTTTGTTTTGCGATTCAAAGTGGTTTTTGCGACGGTCTTCTTAGTTTTATTTTAAACACATTTCATTTGTTTCAAGAACCGTTGGCGTTTGTGTGACACGTTATTGGTATATTAATGTCAAATCTGTGAATAATACGTACTTGGTTGTGTTTACAAATGTTGGTGAGATGTGATCCTGCATTCATTCTCCATCCCTGTGTTCAAATAAAAATAAAGCTTGCATTTCCATGTCTGATACTTAGTCCATTCCATTCTATTTCTTTGATACAAAGATTTTTCTTAGCAAGGGATAGTAGTGAAAGTCATTGGGGGGTAGCCGGGAATAGTGGTGGATAAGTGAGGTTATGGCAGTCTCATAATTGGCTGTTTAAAGATGTAATCTTAGTTTATTTTGATTAAATCTATCGTACTATGTAGCATTAAAATAAAATAGCTTTTTTTTTTTAACTCTCTCCCTTCCCCAAAATAATGCATTTTTGCACGAAGTTCGCATCTATAGTAATCCCGCTAAATTTCGAAACTAAAAAATTAGAAAGAAAAGGAGGTCCTATAGCTGAGTAAATACGGAAATCTGGCGCATTTTGTGTTGACCAATTCAAAAGCGTTCTAATACTTCAATCATCTCCTAGTCATGGTGTTGACAGCTGCATGTGGTTTTCAAGTCTTACTCAAATGTTGTGTAGTCATTTCTGACATCTTATTGTTGTATGTTGCAGGCCGTCCTCCAGGTGTGTATCATAGCGACAGGGAACTACAACTTCTTCAACTTCCTCACGCTCACTCTGTGCGTCTCGCTGCTGGACGATGATTTCTTCCTCAAGAGGAAGCCAAAAGGTAACATTTTACTGTTTTGGGGCAAATGGGTTGCAACGATCCTTGAAGGCGGTGTATTTTGTACCTGTCCTCATTCCGAACTTCCCCGGTCAATGCATGCGAGATGCCATGTTCCGTTGTTCAGATCCCGTGGCTCATGATCACAAGATTATCGGTCATGGAAAATTACAAGCTTCCTTCCGAACAACGACCAAGCAGTTTCTTGGTCTGGTCTTGTTTTCAAGACCATCTCCAGTGTTAAATCTGTTGTATACAGCAAGACCTTCGCTACATTAGAACCCTTGGTTTCTCAGAAGTTTTAAAATTTCAAGAATGGTGGAGATCGCAATAGTTGTTTAATGGGAAAAAACGTCTAGGTCATCTTCCCAAATAATTCCAAGAATGGATTGCCAGATGAGGAGGCTGCGAGCTTCCTTGGATGAGTGGTTAATGTTATGGAAGTCGTATCACAGCCTCAGGTTGTCCAGTAGAGATCTGATTTGTGGCATAGTTGGAAGCATGCTCTTCTATGACCAAGATCGCGGATTCAAACCCAGCCGAAGTCGTCGGATTTTTTAAGAGCGTTAAAATCCCTCGGTATGCCTTCCTTCGGAGGGGAAGTAAAGCTGGCGGGCCCATGTCATAGATTTATGGCTTGTTGAAGAACCTTCCACTAATTGCACCTGTGTGAAGCAAAATTATAGTTTAGATTTCACTAACGCTCTTAGGTTCCAACATACTCACCAGGAGCAGACTGCGGTGGTAGTCTGACCAAGTTCAGAACTAGTTGGTCGTTGATGGTGGCATTTGGCAGCAAAAGTTGGAACTACTTGTAAATCGAATGTCTGCAGTCCTTACCTGAATTAAAAACAGATACACACACACTAATACAGCCATCACAATTAACACCGGTTATCAGACAGATTCCACACACTCAAAGTACACGAGGCTACATGACTGCATTGTCGCAGCCCCTAAACTGAGCAACCAACCAGTGATCTGAAGGAGACAGTGACTACACCATGGTAGTCGAGGCCGTTTGCTTATCAATTTGAGGAAACATTTGCTACTTTAATGTGTGTCACATAATTTACAAAATGTAGTCGGTTAATGTTGAAAGTGCACTCCAGTGAGATACAAACAGGAAAACGCTTGTATATGTTGCAGTAAGTGGAGGGCTGACGAGCATTGTGAGCAAGGTGGTGACATGGGTGGTGTGTCTCGGCATCCTGTACGGTACCATCCATTTCTACAACCTGAGATTCACCAAGCAGTACACCTTAGAGTCTGATATAGGTGAGTTCCTAAATACAGTTCATCGTTGTTCTCCGAAACGCAATTTAATCTGCTTGATTTCCCATGTATGAAATTTATTTTGATTATTAAAAAATCTTGCTTGAAACAATTTATCACACAATGTTTTGAGATGCGTACCACTCTGGGGATAAGAATATTGACTTAGTACAAATTATTAAACTATATTTGTGAATTATGGAACAATTCTGTCGGAACGATTGATTAGTTGCAATCATTGGCTGTTGCTTGTTCTTGATCCATGATTAAGGCCAATAAAACTGTTATTTACGCCAATCAACAATGACTAAATACCGTAAGTTTTGTGTGTAGTATATCTAATGTATCTTTTAAGTGTAATTAAATTGTAAACAAAATTGTATTTTTAATACCCTAGTTAGTTTTTTTTATGGGGCGGAACAGCGAGGTCATCTGCCCCTTTTTAGCCTACAGTAGAACGTCGTTTATCCGGACTAATTGGGACCGAAGTGTTCCGGATAATCAACCATGCGTTTATTTTAACGGAAAAAAACTGCACAGTATGTTATGGTATAATAACCACCAAGCTTCAACGCTTTCTCAAATAACAAAGGTCCAGAAATGGGGTCTCCCTTACTTCTTGTCTGAATAAACCTTAAGTACACCACATCTTCCAATTTTTCAGCCATGGTTTCTTTTTAGACCCTTCTTCACTATCTAACTTCGATGCATAATTCAGAAATTCACCTTTCCTGTTCTTCAAATCATAAAATGTGGATTTTCCAACACTTCAGTTTTCATTAGACACTGCACACTCCCACCTTTATCCAACTTATTAATGGTCTCCACCTTCCTCTCAATGGAGAAAAATACATTGCGATTTCGTTTTTCCTTATTTCCACTCGTAGAAGCCATGTTCACAACGTAATACAGTTCACTCACATATTGTGAGTTAATTATGGTTGTTTTAAGGGGCAGAACTACGAGGTCATCTGCCCCCAACTCACATATTGTAAGACGTTGTAACATCATAGAGTAAACAAATGGTAGGAGACAATAATTGAAAACGAGAACCGACTCGCTACCGTAGGTAGCACGCACTTCTGCATCACAACAGTAAGCCCCGGCTGCTCCATTTTTTTTTATTTATTTATTTTTTTTTTTTTTTTTAATGCTCGTCCAGATAATTGACGTTCCGGTTGTTTGACGTCTGGATAAACGACGTTCTACTGTATTTTCAGTTATGAAAATAATAAGGCTTATGAAATCACCTTCTGTGTGTGTGTGTGTGTGTGTCCCTACAATCTAAATGGCCAAAGTGATTTCAATGAAACTGGGTAAGTGTATAGTACTACCTCGTCCGACCTGGACCAATCCAACAGGGTGGCCGCGCGAAATATTTCACTGGCATTCCGTATCTCTGCAACAGAAACAGATGATTATAAAGCAAATACCGTATTTGCTCGCATATATCTCGCACTTTTTTGACCGAAAAATATGTGTGAAAATTTTCGGTGCGAGATATACGTGGGGAATGACCGTATTCCCGAAAAAAACACAAAATTTGCGATGTAACAGTAGGCCTACTTGCGCAACTGTTGTGGCGCGCTAATCGCTAATTCGAACGTGTCTCAAGGCGGTGAATTTAGCCAACCACGGCCGAAGATGCGGCGAACGATGTACAGCGTGCTAACACTCACGCTGCACCGTATGCTTGCATACGGCCGAGTTCTGATGCGACGCAATGCTTAAAGACTAAATCATTGAGATTCGAGCACTGCCGGCTGGATCGCAACACTCCTGGTTGCTTTAAACTGCCTGCTCATTCGACACTCACAGGCGTACAAGATATATGCATTAATTCACCGCTAGGTGCAGCACCAAGGCACTGAGATTGCCGCGGCTTTTTAAAGGGGAAGATACCTGAAACGAAGTATTGTTATGTTTGGAGGCTTAATATCGAGATTGACGGACGTGAAAACATTACACTAAGTTAGTTCCTTTGTTATTCTAACATCTAAAAGTATTCAGACACATACTTGCGGGCAAATTTTCAGTATAAAGGAAAGCAAAAATACATGTGGTGGAGGCGATTGTTTTTAAGGGGCGAAATGTCTAGCTCATTTTCCCGTAATTATGCAGACGATAATAAAAATATAACTACTTCTAACTGTCTTCAATCTAACTTGGCGAGATGAAAAGAATAAGGACAATAAAAGACAAAGAAAAGAAATGCCTCCGGCCCCCCGAAAAATGGGTTGATGATTTATTTAGGGGCTTTGCGACATCGTGGTCATGTAGCCCCATGTACTTGGCTGTGAGGTGAATTTGTCTGATAACCCGTCTTATTGTGATGGCTGTATTATACATTTTTACAGATTTTTTGGACAGATTGTTTATTTTTTTACTTATTTATTTACTTACAAATTTATTTATTTCTTTACTTATTTATTTGCTTATTTATTGCTTTTTTATTTATTTACGTATTTATTTACTTATTTGTTTATTTACTTACATGTTTATTTATTTAATTATGTATTTTATTATTTATTTGCTTATTTATTTATTTACTTACTTATTTTCTTATTTATTTGTTTACTTATTTATTTACTTACTAGCTGTTACCCGCGGCATCGCCCGCAATAACATTTGTAATCCTGTTATAACATTAGTTACATTTTCCTAGTGGAAAATAATTCTATCACCTGAAACCAAAATTGCAAGGGAAGAAAAAAAAACATCAAAATATCATGTTGGTTTCGGACCCTAAAAGATGTGAAAAATATAATAAATGTATTAAAAAAATGTCATTCCTGGGACTTAGAAAATTCCGGCCAAAAAATACAAAATCATTAATAACTCCGTAAGTATTCGTCGTATGATGAAATAGCAAGAGACAAAAAAGATGTAATGTGTTATTGTCTACAACATAGGCCATGTATAATTTTACACTCATATTATGCTTCCCCCCTCCCCCATAATTTCACCCCTCCCCATGGGCCCCTTAAATTGGATTTATGAAAAAACGTCAAACACTTGTTTTAGTTATTTTTTATGCTGATTTTTTTCGGCTGAGTTCCAAACTCCTGGCCTATGTCGTTTAAGAGATACACGCTCCGTTAGGAATCCTTCAACCCCCCACTTTTCATCCCTTTCACCTCATAATATACACCACATCGAAAAACCCTCAGACACGTGTCTTCTTATTTTTAATGATGAGTTTATATGCCGAGTATCACATCCCCCAATGAAACCAATCGGGAGATATTGCTATTCAATGAAATGCAGGTCTACCCCCTTAACACCCCTTTAGGAGCTGAATAATCAAAAATCCTTTCTTAGTGGGCGTTTGCGGCCCTTGAGGAAACTGGATACCAAATTTCATTCCAATCCGTTCGGTGGTTTCTGAGATTTCGTGATGAATGAATCAGTCAGTGAGTGGTATATAGTAGATTTATTTATTCACGTATATATTTATTTACTCATTTACTTGCATACGTATTTATTTACTTATTTTTTATTTACTTATTTACTTACACATGTATTTATTTAATTATTTATTTTCTTATTTATTTGCTTATTTATTCACGTATTTATTTACATATTTATTTACTTACACATTTATTTATTTATTTATTTGTTTACTTATTTATTTAATTATTTATTTTCTTCTTTATTTGTTTAATTATTTTCTTATTTATTTACACATTTATTTATTTAATTATTTATTTTCTTATTTATTTGCTTATTTATTCACATATTTATTTACTTACACATTTATTTTCTTATTTATTTATTTACTTACATATTTACTTACTTACATATTTACTTACTTACATATTTATTTACTTACATATTTATTGTCTCACGTATTTACTCAATCATTCATTCATGTACCGGTATGTATTTATTTGTTTATTTGCTTCCCCTGCGTCACCTTCTCTGGAAATTGCACGTAACCACATCCCACGCAGTGAATTGTCCGATGGTATCTCATGAAATGAGATTCCCCGGTATTCTAACTTGCCCTGTTCTGATTTACAAAAGGGCACGCAGCAGTACAGCATTATAAAATCATTCAGAATACATTCCAAACACAACTGCTCCATTAACATCAATACAAAACTTATGTCTGCCACAGTGTCTCCCACAAGTCCAACCCCTCCTCCACGTGGTGGGAGACGGGCAACGGCATTAAGTAGGGGATTGCCTGTAGGGGTGAAGTACAGTGGGGACTTCGTGTGCCCCGGGACCGCTGCGGTAGCTGTGAAGGCTCTATGGGAACCCTGAAAAGTGACGGCTGATGGGGCTCTGGTGAAGCTACGATAGGCCTAGCAAGCCAGTAGTGGATATCATATTTGCTTTCAAAACAGGAACAGGCCTCGGAAAGGACGGATGCAAACGACGACGACCCGGATATGCTAATGGACTACGAGTTGGGACATTAAACATACAGACACTGACAGGAAAGGTGGAGGAGATAGTAGATGTGATGGAGAGAAGAAAACTGGATGTACTGGGCTTGGCAGAAACAAGATCGAAAGGAGAAGGTCGCAGAGAACTGAGGAAAGGGTACCGGTTGTACTGGAGTGGGAACAGTGAAGGAAGGAGCAGCGGAGTAGGAGTAGTTGTGAGAGATGGAACGAAGGAAGAGGTAAAGGGAATAAGTGACAGGATCATGAAGATCAGAGTAACTGTGAAGGGAAGAAGCCTGGAGATAGCCCAGGTATATGCCCCTCAAGTTGGATGTACAGCTCAAGAGAAGGAACATTTTGAGGAGGAGCTACAACAGCAGTTGAATGGTCAGAGCATCATTGTCATGGGAGATTTGAATGCACATGTAGGAAGTGAAAGGCAAAGATATGAAAATGTATTGGGAGCAGAAGGATGGGGTAGCAGGAATGAAGAAGGGAGAACGTTGCTGGATTTTTGCAAGAGAAACGGTCTAGTGGTAGGCAACTCCTGGTTCCGGAAGAAAGAAAGCCACAAGGTAACGTGGTTCAGCAGTGATTTAACAAAGAAATCTTTGGTAGATTACATGCTGTACGACTGGGAAATGAAGAGAAGTGTCAGAGATATAAAGGTAATACCATCAGAGGCCTTAGATAGCGACCACAGAATACTTGTAATGAACCTGGGAGTTGTTAAGAATAGCAAGAGGACAGAGTACCAGGAAAGGAGAATCAAAGTATGGAAACTCAAGGAAAAGGAAGTCAAGGAAGAATTCCAGAAGATAATAAGGGAAAGGATGCCAACAGACAATCCTAAAACAGGGGAAGAGGAATGGAAGCAATTCAAAAACACAATGGTGGAAGCTGCAGTGGCAGTGTGTGGAAGAACAAGCAACAGAAAGCGGTGTAAAGAGACACCATGGTGGAATGAGAGAGTAAAAGAAGCTGTGGGAAGGAAGAACAAGGCTTTCAGAGTGTGGTTCCAGGAAAGAACTGATCTGGCAAGGGAAGATTATAAGATAAAGAAGAAAGAAGCAAACAAGATTGTTGCAGAGGAGAGGAAGAAGTGGATGGTAAAGTGGACAGAGATGATGGAGGAAGACAGTAGAGGAAATAAGAAAGTACTTTATGGGATGGTCAAAAGTAAGAGAAGAGGTCTGCGAGAGGATGTGGTAATGGACAAAAACGGAAATGAGATACACAACAAAGAGACACTCAAGACAGTGTGGAAAGAGTACTTGGAGGATTTGCTGAATCCAAATGGTCATAGGGAGGAAGACAATGTATTGGAAGATGGAGAAGACAACACAGGAATGGAAAAGGACCTGACTTGGAGAGAACTGGAGATGGCTATAGACAAGATGAAAGGAGGAAGGGCACCGGGTGTGGATGAAGTGAGTGTTGAA
Organism: Meconema thalassinum; assembly: GCA_946902985.2. NCBI lineage: Eukaryota > Metazoa > Arthropoda > Insecta > Orthoptera > Tettigoniidae > Meconema > Meconema thalassinum. The sequence continues at coordinate 6,245,118 of OX336396.1, forward strand.
ATGGTGAAGGCAGCAGGGGAGGTTGGGAAACAGTGGCTGTACCGTGTGATGAGGGTGATATGGAAGGAGAAAAAGACTCCAGAAGATTGGAAGAAAGGATTAATTGTCCCAATATTTAAGAAAGGAAGCAGAAAGGAGTGCAGAAATTACAGGGGATGACACGGATTGCAGGAAAGATAGGAGAAGATAAGATGAAAGCAATGGTGTTTGCAGATGATCTCTTGGTCTGGGGAAACAAGGAGGAGGAAATTCAGGAGCAACTGAAGGCTTGGGAAGAAACAGTGGGAGAGTACGGATGGAAGTTCAACATCAGTAAATGTGAGATCCTGTTAACGACCAGGAAAAAGGACAGACCAATGAGTGGGATTACACTTGGAGGTGGACAGCTGAAGAAGGTGGAAAGTCTCAAGTACTTGGGGAAGTCTAGTGGAAGAAAATGGGAGAAATGACAAAGAGATTACGGAACGTGGCAGACAGGCAGAAGCATTTCTGAGAAGCATTAGGAGCTTAGTGTGGAATAAAGATGTCCCACAAAAAAGCAAGGAAGTGTTATACAGAAGCTACTATATCCCGATACTGACCTATGCTTCAGAAACGTGGACAATGAAGAAAAGAGACATAAGCAGAATACAGGCAGGTGAAATGAAGTTCCTGCGAAGTAGGATCGGAGTAACAAGAAGAGACAGGGTGAGGAATGAAAAGGTCAGGGAAATGGTGAAAGAGGAGCCCTTGCAAGGTAGGATTGAGACGTCAAGACTGAGGTGGTATGGACACTTAAAGAGAATGGATGAGAAGAGGATTCCCAAGAGGATACATGAGATGCAGATGCAGAAGAAATGACCAAGGGGAAGACCAAGAGATAGATGGCTGAAAGGAGTGGAGGAATGTGTCAAGAAGAGAGGCGAGGAGTGGACTAGAGTGACAGCGGAGAGGTGGTGGGAAGAAAGGACTAAGTGGCGAGGCTTATGTTCCAAACAGACCCAGCCTGGGGCTGGAAACTGTACATGATGATGATGATGATGTCTGCCACAGTGCCTTGGTGCTGCTTCCTAGCGCCTTATTTGGAAACGAGGTTGTACGCTCAAACCAATGCTGTAATCGTCGAATGGGCAGGCAGTTTAAAGCAATCAGGAGTGTTGCGATCCAGCCGGCAGTGGATTCAAGGAGACTGAACTGCGTTTCTCTGCGATGTTACAGTAGGCCTATTTCCGCTACTGACGTGGCGCGCTAATCGCAAATTCGAACGTGTCTCAAGGCGGTGAATTTAGCCAACCACGGCAGAGCTCTGATGCGACGCAATGCGTAAAGACGAAATCATTGAGATTCGAGGAGACTGAACTGCGTTTCTCTGCGATGTTACAGTAGGCCTATTTCCGCTACTGACGTGGCGCGCTAATCGCAAATTCGAACGTGTCTCAAGGCGGTGAATTTAGCCAACCACGGCCGAGCTCTGATGCGACGCAATGCGTAAAGACGAAATCATTGAGATTCGAGGAGACTGAACTGCGTTTCTCTGCGATGTAACAGTAGGCCTACTTCCGCTACTGACGTGGCGCGCTAATCGCTAATTCGAACGTGTCTCAAGGCGGTGAATTTACCCAACCATGGCCGAAGACGCGGCGAACGATGTACAGCGTGCTAACACTCACGCTGCGCCTTATGCTTGCACGCGGCCGAGCTCTGATGCGACGCAATGCGTAAATACGAAATCATTGAGATTCGAGGAGACTGAACTGCGTTTCTCTGCGATGTTACAGTAGACCTACTTCCGCAACTGACGTGGCGCGCTAATCGCTAATTCGAACTTGTCTCAAGGCGGTGAATTTAGCCAGCCGCGGCCGAAGACGCTTCGGGTAAGTTCCTGCACAATGACTGTTGTGGCGCGCTAAATCGAACGTGTTTCTACCTCAAGGTTATTACGGTCATTTATATGATGGCGTCAGTAATGAATGCGAGATATATGCGAGTACTTTTTTCCCCTGAAATTTCAAATAAAAAAATGGGGTGCGAGATATACGCGAGCAAATACGGTAGCAATCAATTCCGCCCTGTCATGCTTTATAATCATAATTAGTCAATACGGGGGGAAAATGTACGACTCTCAGAGTCTAAAAGACAGGAACAGATATCGCCCTGAAAGTTTGTGCGGTGATAAAAGGTACTAATAGAAGTTCATCTATGTGACTTTCATAAACCTGTTAAGTACAAAACTAACATGGCAGCCAAGCGAAGATGAAACATTTAAGGGGAATTCACTCACCATTTATTCATCCTTGGTACGGTAAATGTTTATATAAAATGTAATCTATTAGCATCCAATTAAGCTCAATTATTTTGATAACCCCAAGATGGCTACTGCGAAATTTAAAAATTAATTTTTTATTTCTTGTCTCCTAATCATGCGATCAAAGTGAATGTTTGAATAATGAACCTACGCAACAATCTTCATGTAATGGTACATAACTCTATGGCCAACATACATAACAATCCAACATGGCGACCATCTGAAATATTTAGACGGCTCTCAATTTCTACGAATCTATTGCAGCAATCAAACTGAAAATTTGTATGTTGATAGAGGCTATTAACTTAGTTTGACCTCTGGATCATTAAATAACCTGCTGAGCACAAAACCAAAATGGCGGCTGTGCAATTTTTTGAAGTCTGTTTATATTTCTCGTGTCCTAAGTAAGATCAGTAGGATATAGGGCAATAGTCTATTTAATTCTCACGGAACTGTGGTTCGAGTTCAGGCAACACTTATTGCACAGAAGATGGGACTTCATTATTTTGAAGTATCTAATGGCTGGATTGACACGACCTAGTTTATAGATGTCTGCGAGGCAAAGCTGCTGCCATACCACTGTGCGAAACTATTGAAACGTGGAAAACTACAACGCTTCCCGCAATTTTGAGACTGTATTCGTGACTATATTTTTAATGGAGATGAAATGGGGCTGTTTTTTTTTTCCCCTCATCTTTTTCCAGATAAAACTCTGGATTTTAAGGGTGCGACGTGTCACGGTGGCAAACTTAACCAGGAAAGGCTAACAGTTCTCCTGTGCTGTAACGAATGTGGAACTGAGAAGTTGGTACTGCTGATTATTGGAAAAGTATGCAATCCGCGATGTTTCAAGAATGTGCAAGTACACTTCTAACACGAAAGTGTGGATAACTTCTGCAGTATTTGGAAATTTCTTACGCGCATGGGATGCAAGACTTGGCGTAAGAAGCAGGAAATTTGCACTCGTCATTGATCAGTGCCCCGCTCATCCCTCAAATGTTTCTAATTTGAGAAACATAAAGTTCATTTTACTCCCAGCAAATTGCACGAGTAAGGTACAGCCGTTAGACCAAGGCATAATACTGTGCATGAAGCAGAAGTATCGTAAGAAGGTTGGCTGCAGTGGAATCGACGACTAGAAAAATCTCCATCTTAGATGCCATGCATTTCATTAAGGCTGCCTGGGATTCTGTGGAGCAAAACACTATTCAGAACTGCTTCAATGCAGCCGGCTTTTGTCGTGTTTGCGCTGATGAAGTCACGCTAGATGGTTTTTCCGAGAGTGAAAATGGCACCTAGTAGCAGGAGAGGTCACTGTCGAAACCAACGAGCTAGAGAAAGGTATATAGAGAGGCAAGGAGCCGCGTAGCAGCGCTCTGGGCGGAGGCAACCTGAGTTAAGGCGACCATGATTCAGAACGTCGTCTGACAAGAGCTTGTTGCGATTATTCGGGCTGTACAGGAACATGTGTTGAATGAAATTTATTTAAAAATACATAGACCATGCCGTCAGTGTGTTCGTCATTCAATTGTACGAATAGAAGTAATAAGACAACAGGAGTGTCGTATTTCTGGTAAGAAATGTCATCCAAAAATGAGGTAGACTCTTTACGAAAGCGTGATGCAGCAGTTTAAGTTTGTGTGATATTTACATTTCAGATTCCCCTTGCAGAAGCAGGAACTAACATTCCCACTCTATATACCTTTCTCTAGCTCGATGGTTATGATGATGATGATAATTGTTGTTTTAAGGGGCCTAACATCTAGGTTATCGGCCCCTAATGGCTTGGGTGTTCGTGAATATGAAAATGAAATGTAAACTATAACTAAAACTAACTACTAACTTATATACTAGAAGAAGAAACGGTAAATAAAAGGAGAATAAGGCAAATAAAGGACAGGAGGAAAAGAAATGCCCTCAACCCTCGAAGAATAAGGATTGAGGGACTTGGAAGGAAGGAGAGCCATGAAAGGCAGATAGGCAAGTGAAAGAGGAGAGGTTCCGCCCCAGAGGTATTGGATAAAAGGGGAAAAACCGGACCCAGCTCAGGAATCCCTCGGGGTCGCCAACTCCCGAATTCACCAGCCGTGAGCCCCTTGGGGTGTAGCAATATCCAGGGTGCACCAGAATTGGTGGGGCTTCATACACCCTGCCTCCTTGAGGGCTTTGAGTAGAAGGCAGGAGATAACAGGAAAAGAAAAGAAGGCTGACCCCTCGCAGAAGGAGGGTATCAGAAAAGATGAGATAAGGGCCAATTAAGGCGGGAAAGGAAGAGACTCCCTAGGCCTCGGATACCCTAATATCGTCGGGGTCGGAAGAGAACAAGAGTTGACCAAGTGAGGTCGACAGGAAAGAAGACAGAGGAGCCCTGCACAAGTAAGTGGAAGCAATGCCGGACTCAGCTGGGGCCCCGTGGTCGCCCACCCACGTCCCACTAGATGTGAGCCCCTGGGGGGTAGCTCGTTGGTAACGATGCCTAATTCTCAAGAGGCTGCTCACGCCGTGCCTCCTTTAGGGTCTTGTGCACAAGGGGATACAATGAAAAGATCAGGTCTGATCCCTCGAAAAATGGGAGTATCAGGAAAGATGAGACAAAGGCCAAATAATACATGAATTTGAAAGATTCTCCAGGTCTCGGATACCGTTAGTGCCTTATGAGAACAAGAGGTGACTGAGGAAGGTTGACGGGTGGATTTGCAAGCAATGCCAGTCTCAGCTGAGGTCCCGTGGTCACCAATCCACGTCCCACAAGTTGTGAACCCCTGGGCGGGGTATGCATATGAACGATATGTATGTAGAAAATTTTGTTCAGTACAAAGCAGGAAGTATCGTTCGCCAAGTGTCTAAAAAATTAACTTGTATTGAATGCCTAGAAGTGCTTTTATCGGGTCAAGATGTTCAGAAAGAAGGACTGCTTAAAGAGAAAGACGTGAAAGATGGCCTTTTGAATCCATCAAATGATGTAGTGAAATTATGTAAAACAGCTGAGATTGTCATCAGGAATAATGACAGTATGTTGCGAAAGAACACGAAGAATCTCATGCTGAAGTTGCAGACAGATGTCTGTGCTATGCTGCCGGGTTATCTGTTTCAGAAATCTGACCATCTATTTACAGCTACTGAACCTGTGGAAAAGTCTCACTATGCTTCACTCATCGAGCGAATTGTGAAACAGTATTATAAATGCAGGCTTCACCACTTCTGCAGAAATACAGCTCAACGTGAGAGAGGTCAACAGGTGCGTCAGTTGTACACAAACATTATTATTTTTAAAGGACAATGAAATCATGCAATGTACTGTGCATAAGCAACGTAGCATATTGTCTTGTAACATGATTGTGTTACTTTTCGTTCGATGTACACATTAAATTGTCAGGTCTTGCGTAGGCCTAATCTTATATTACGCCTCGTTAGTCACGCCTCTCCCTCCCTGACTCCCACCCTCTTGACAGGATATATCATGGCGGCTGCCAGTTCAACCTGCTTCCAAAATGGCGGCGCCATTTCCACTCTATATACCTTTCTCTAGCTCGTTGGTCGAAACATACGTCAACGTTGATGACGATGTTCCAGTGTGTGTGAAACATGACAATAGATGAAATTCTTGAAGAACAGAAGATGAAAATAGCGTCAGTGCAGGATGAAAGTGATGACAAGCCGGATCTGAAGCCAGTTCGCACCGTGTCAAATGAGATGGAGACAATGGACATTGTGAAGCGATACGTGCGTGGTTTCGAAGTCGATGACTTTTATTACAGAGGGTGGGCAGTACAATTTTAAAATTAAAACCAAGAAAGCAATCAACTAGACAAATGTATTTCAAACCAGTGTAAATATTCGTGTTTGACTGTGAGGTAAGATGTAGGAATAAAGTTCATGTAGTGGGTTCAAACCCAGCCGAAGTCGTCAGGATTTTTTAAGAGCGTTAAAATCCCTCAGTATGCCTTCCTTTGGAGGGGAAGTAAAGCCGGTAGTCCCTTGTCATACATTTATGGCATGTAAAAGATCCTTCCACAGACTAAACTTGTGTGAAGCTAAATTTCTTGGTTAGATTTTGTCGGAACGCTCCATTAAAGTTTCAACGTTCACCGCCAGGTATCAGTGACACCTGGTAGCCAAAGTTGGAACTACTTGAAATTGAAAGGAACTTGTAGCTCTCCCTATGGGTGTCCGCCTGAAGCAGCTACAACCACTGACGAGCCGAACATTTCCTGAGGCACTCCCGGCACTAAAAGCCATACGTTAAATAAAATAACTGTACTGTAATTCATTTTTATGTTGTTATTTATTCCCCCTGTTAGTTATTGTTTATGTTGTGGCGTATGTCTATGACTCGCTTTTAAAAAACTATTTTTACACCTTGTAAATACAGTGTAGCGTTTTCGGTAGTACGTTTTCTCGCTTTTGACGACCAATTATTTCAGTTCCTTGGAAAACTTACTCATGAAGTTCCACTGTATTTGTGTTGTCATCATTGATCTGTCATGTTGGTAACCTTGTTGTATGTTTTAGCCTTCACCACTACAGACTTCAACTACGCTCTGGCCAAGGCTCTTCCCTTGTCTGTGTACGTGGGATTGGCTTCTCTCTCGTCCGTCATCGTCCAAGCTGTCGCCTCGTCCATCCTCGACACCATGGGTAACTTTGTGAAGTTACGCACCGCGCTGGCCACGCTGTTTTACGCTGGCGCCGCCATATTCGTCTTCGGCCTGAGCGTTGTAAGTCTCAACTTTTTATGAAATAGTATTGGTAAAACTGTATGCCTGACTAGCCACTATTTCCGGGTCGTGGTTTGTAATGCTAACTTGATATCAGCGTATCTGTTAAATTCGAAGGGTGTTGTCAATCCTGTGCAGCAGAGAACATCCTTCCTTTAGCTCTTTTATAATTTTGGTTAGTTAGTCTAATTTACGAGTCTAGTAAAATTTTGATACCGGCAGTTTTATTCTTCAGGTCATCGAGTGTTATTTGGAGTTCCTTAATATCATCTAAAAATTCTGTGTTCCATTTAATCTTGGTATTGCTATTCCATAAGTTGTCTACTATTTTTCTACTAATTCTAGTTTACAGTGTTTGAAGAAGATGGCAAAAAAATGAGATCCTTTTCTTTCTAATTGTACTCAATTTTCTTATAGACTGTATTTATTATTCTATGACCATTAACTTGATATTGCTTATTTATGTTAGAGCTAATTATTCTTCGTTCTGTTTTAAGTATTTTATCTATTTTAGCTGTATTAGTAGCTTTTGAAAATAGTTTCACTAGCAAAAGTCACCTCTGGCTGTTTGTTGGTAGGTTCCTTAGTTTAGAGGCTACGACAACGCGGTCATGTAGCCCCGTGTACCTTGTGTAGAATTTCTCTGATAACCGGTGTTAATCGTGATGGCTGTATTAGTGTGTGTTATCTGTGATTCACGTAGGACTGCAGACGATGAGTTTTTCAAGTACCTACTTTTGCTCTGACCATCACACCTAGCTGCAGACTTGGCTACTAGATGCCAGCACCTCGCGGTGAACGTTAAAACTAATGTAGCTTTATCAAACTAACCTACAAATTTTAGCTTTTACGTGGAAGGTTCTTTTTCATGTCATAAACCTATGACATGGGACCGCCAGCTTTACTTTCCCTCTGAAGGAAGGCATACTGAGGGATTTTTTAACGCTCTTAAAAAAATCTAACGACTTTGGCCGGGTTTGAACCCGCGACCACAATTAACACCGGTTGTCAGACAGATTCTACACACATCCAAAGTACACGGGGCTACATGACCAAATTGTCAAAGCCCCTGAACTGAGGAACCAACCCTGGATAAGGATAACAGAGAGCCATTTTTTAAATCAAAATGCAATTGACGTTCTGACGGACAATAGAATCTTTCGATAATTCCTAAAAATATTATTCGATATTTTCATCCTCGGGGAGCAGTGGTTTTAAAGACACCCATCTCAAGACACCATGCATTTTCTAAATGATTTTTTTTTTTTTTATATTTCTTTTTAAAAAATTTAAATTTCATACACAGGATCAGCATCGCCCATTGAATTACGATTTATCCGTATTTTGAATTAAACAGATTAAATGACATTGCAGAACACACAATGAGTTTTCGGGAAACAACCATAACTTAAAAATTGACTGATTTCGAATAAATAGATTTTGAATTATTGTGGTGTCACTACATCAGTACCCTTGCACTTGGGCAACCTCAGGTAAAACAGCTACCGTATATACCCGAATGTAAGACTAGGTTTTTTCCCACTTTTTGTGTTATAAAAATTTGGGGATGGTCTTATATTCAGGGTATTAAAATTTTTTTTTATTGTTATTATTATTTGCAAAGTAGTATGTGGTGTTGGCATCTTGTAACTCGCAACAAATCAATGCGTTAAAGAAGATTAAAATATGGTTTGTTATGTTTAATTACCATGCATATACGAATAGCGTACATTTTGAGGTTAGGATTTACGCATACACGTCATTTTAAGCGGATAATGTTCGAAAGCATACAGAAATATGTTTTAAAACAATCTTTACAAGAACAACCAGTCCGTTTTACGAGCAGTAATTGAGTGATCAACATATCTTAATTTAATAACGTCTCCCATTCTTGAACAAAGAAATTATAGAGTATGTCTTGGAAAAGTGGCCAGAGGGATTTCCGATAACACGAGACGTTATAAAAATGAAAGCACGACCTTAAGGGAATATATTGTGCAAGTTATGAGTTAGCGAGTATTTTTTCGAAAAAATCTGTAAGAGGCAGTTGATAGCTAGGGCTCGTCTTATATTCGGGGTCGTCTTACATTCGGGTATATACGGAATTACAAATCTGGAATGTTATAAAATATGTTTCAAGAATGCTGAGATTTATGATGGTAAGGAAGTCCTAAACATGGCCATGTGATGTGTTGGTGTATCTGTCTCCTTTACCCATTCATCCCCATGGGCTCATAACTTTTGGGACGTGGGCATTGCTTCCTCTTACTTGTGCTGGGCTCCTCTCTATTATCTTTCCAGTCGACCTCCCTTGGTCAACTCTTGTTCTTTTCCGACCCCAACGATATTAGGGTATCCAAGGCCTAGGGAGTATTTCACTTTCCCACCTTAACCCTTATAGTGCCAGGGGACCAATCTATCGGCCCAGGGAGCCTCTGCTAAAAGTGGCACGGGCCGATCTCTTGGCCCCGTTTTTCTAAACATTTTAGAGATGTTTCCAGTAACGCAGCGATTTTGCTCTTGTAACCAAAACAACTCGGGAATCATTGATGTGTTCCGTGAACAATTGAATTAATAATAAGCATGCTTCGAGTCAGCTGGCTTGGCGCGTTTTTTATCTTTTGAAGTCGTGATTGTTTATGTTCTTGCTTGGAGCTAATTACGTTACTTGGTGATAAATATGGCTAGCTCTTTGAACGAAGAGGAAATAACTAATGTTTTAACGCTGAGTGAAGAGTGTGAGAGTGAATTTTCGACTGACTACGACGGTGACAATTTTATTCCACCGTGTCCACAGCCCGCGCGGTAGGAACGCCAAGGCCGAGACACAGGAATACTTTTGAAACGGGTAGGATTTACGCTGACAAAATTGATAGTGATTTACCAGGTTCAGATTCCAATGATAAATCAAGTGACACCTCAACCAGTGATGGGGAAGAGGTTACCACAAATGTAGCAAGTAAAATAACATTGTGCAATGCGAAGACTACTATATACGCATGTCTTTGTAGAAACTGATCGTACTTGAAAACTACCGTATTTGCTCGCGTATATCTCGCACTTTTTTGACCAAAAATATGTGTGAAAATTTTCAGTGCGAGATATACGCGGGGAATGACCGTATTCCCGAAAAAACACAAAATTTGCGATGTAACAGTAGGCCTGCTTGCGCAACTGTTGTGGCCCGCTAATCACTAATTCGAACGTGTCTCAAGGCGGTGAATTTAGCCAACCGCGGCCAAAGACGCGGCGAACGATGTACAGCGTGCTAACACTCATGCTGCGCCGTATGCTTGCACGCGGCCGAGCTATGATGCAACGCAATGCGTAAATACGAAATCGTTGAGATTCAAGGACTGAACTGCGTTTCTCTGTGATGTAACAGTAGGCCTACTCGAGCAACTGTTGTGGCGCGCTAATCGCTAATTCGAACGTGTCTCAAGGCGGTGAATTTAGCCAACTGTGGCTGATGACGCGGCGAACGATGTACAGCGTGCTAACACTCACGCTGCGCCGTATGCTTGCACGCGGCCGAGCTCTGATGCGACGCAATGCGTAAAGACGAAATCCTTGAGATTCAAGGACTGAACTGCGTTTCTCTACGATGTAACAGTAGGCCTACTTGCGCAACTTATGTGGCACGCAAATCGCTAATTCGAACGTGTCTCAAGGCGGGGAATTTAGCCAACTGCGGCCGAAGACTCAGCGAACGATGTACAGCGTGCTAACACTCGCGCTGCGCTGTATGCTTGCACGCGGCCGAGCTCTGATGGGACGCAATGCGTAAAGACGAAATCATTGAGATTCAAGGACTGAACTGCGTTTCTCTACGATGTAACAGTAGGCCTACTTGCGCAACTTATGTGGCGCACTAATCGCTAATTCGAACGTGTCTCAAGGCGGGGAATTTAGCCAACCGCGGCCGAAGACGCAGCGAACGATGTACAGGGTGCTAACACTCACGCTGCGCCGTATGCATGCACTCGGCCGAGCTCTGATGCAACGCAATGCGTAAATACGAAATCATTGAGATTCGAGAAGACTGAACTGCGTTTCTCTGCGATGTAACAGTAGGCCTACTTGAGCAACTGTTGTGGCGCGCTAATCGCTAATTCGAACGTGTCTCAAGGCGGTGAATTTAGCCAACTGTGGCTGAAGACGCGGCGAACGATGTACAGCGTGCTAACACTCACGCTGCGCCGTATGCTTGCACGTGGCCGAGCTCTGATGCGAAGTTCAGATCAACTCGTTGTTGCTCGCTCTTCCTGTTAGTAACGCTTCGGGTAAGTTCCTGCACAATGACTGTTGTGGCGCGCTAAATCGAACGTGTTTCTACCTCAAGGTTATTACGGTCATTTATATGATGGCGTCAGTAATGAACGCGAGATATATGCGAGTACATTTTTTCCCCTGAAATTTCAAATAAAAAAATGGGTTGCGAGATATACGCGAGCAAATACGGTATTTGATAGAACTACTCCAAATTTGGAACATATATGTAGCATTCCATAAGTAATAACAAGTATGTAACAAAAGATAGTAATTCTAGTGTAGAGGCTGTCAACATTTTATCAAAAATTTCGAATTTCATTTATTTGTTTAAATATTTTTTAAAAGTATTTTTGCAATTAACAAAATAAAGTGAAATATCAATTAATTAGCATCTATTACGTTACAAATATGTCGACCTGCTACAGAAAAAAATTTCAACATTCTATCTTGATAATTATCAGTAGGAGATAATTTTTATCAAACCCTTGTAATTTCCCTAAACTTGGCTTGGAATTTTTAGCATATCCACGCATTAATAGCTTGGCATCAAAAGGGTTAATTGGCCCTTGTCTTATCTTTCCTGATGCCCTCATTCTTCGAGGGGTCAGGGTGTGTGTAGCCTGGATTGTGCTACACCCTCAAGGGCTCATAGCTGGTGAGCCCGGGATTTGGCGACCCTGAGGGCTGCCTGAGCTGGGTCCGGTTTTTCTCCTTCTTCCATTGCCTTTTGGGCGGGCTCTCGTTTTTCCCTTTCCTATCTGCCTTTTCAGGCTGTCCTTTCTTCCAAGTCCCTTAATTCTCATTCTTCGAGGCTTGCGGGCATTTCCTCTCCTCCGGTCTTTTGTTTTCCCTTATTATTATGTTTGTTTTCCATTTCCTCTTCTACTGTGTATGTCCCGTATATCTCGCGTTCATTACTGACGCCATCATATAAATGACCGTAATAACCTTGAGGTAGAAACACGTTCGATTTAGCGCGCCACAACAGTCGTCATTGTGCAGGAACTTACCCGAAGCGTTACTAACAGGAAGAGCGAGCAACAACGAGTTGATCCGAACTTCGATATGAGCCGATTAGGGATCGAGGCGCAGCGTGAGTGTTAGCACACTGTACATCGTTCGCCGCGTCTTCGGCTGCGGTTGGCTAAATTCGCCGCCTTGAGACACGTTCGAATTAGCGATTAGCGCGCCACAACAGTTGCGCAAGTAGGCCTACTCTTACATCGCTTTTTTTTTTTTCGGGAATATGGTAATTCCCCGCGTATATCTCGCACCTAAAATTTTCACACATATTTTCGGTCAAAAATGTGCGAGATATACGCGAGCAAATACGGTAGTTAGTTTTGGGCTAATCTTAGAAGGTTCGTGACATGATACTTTGTGTCAAGCGATATTGCTCTATTAACAGTCACACTTCATGGGTTTAGTTTCATTACGTTTACATTTTCACTGTCGCCCAAACCTGGATGTTAGGCCCCTTAAAACAACAATTATCATCATCTTTCTGCCATGAACCTGTCACTCACCAACTGAGCTCGCATTTGGTGGCTTCATTCAAAAGTATCTGTTATCGACATGATGAATCACATTTTGCTACAAAGTGCTATAAATCACAAACTTGTGTTATACATGTCACATGTCTGTTTCAGGTTCCGTTTTCCACGCTCCACCCCTCTGGAAACACGACGGTGCTGCCGGCCTTCCGCATGTGGCACTCGCGCCTCGACCACCTGCATCTGGTGAACTCTTATGGCTTGTTCCGGAGGATGACTGGTGTCGGAGGCCGGCCGGAGGTGATCATCGAGGGCAGTAACCACATCGACGGCCCGTGGCAGGAGTACCACTTCCTGTACAAACCAGGCAATGTTAATGCCACGCCGGCCTTCGTGGGTAAGCTTCTTCGGTCATCCTCTCTCCTTGACGACATGACCGTACCATTTCACTTCTCTTGGTTAGCAGCAGTTTGTCAGCTGTCCTTCATGCTAATGCTGGGATGGGGTATTCCTTATAAATGTGGCTCTAAATGTGCTTCGCCCCAAGCAGTCTGTTTGTAAGTCATCACAGAAACCTCTGGTCAATATTGGCACACATCTTAAAAAATTAGTTAATGGCTAAACTAAACAAACATATTACACCTCTTCGTAAAGAGGTACCGTATATACCTGCCCCCGAATAAGCCCCACATCCTCATTTTTGTATGGAAATTTAGAAATAAAACTTTTATTTTTGTTACCTTATGTAAATCAAATGTATACCATTAATACCATTAATACTGTACTCTAGTTCATCTACTGTAAGTTTCACTTTTTTTTTCAATTTATAACCTGTAGTCCATAACAAATATATACACGTTTTAATCACATGTAGGTTTTTCAGTTTTTGTTTTGCTTGTCCCAGTAATTGTGAATATATTGGCAACATATTCTGTCGGCCAGGCCGAAAAGTTGCGTTACCAAACTGAACTACCACGTGCTCGTGGGATGGGCGTGCGGTTGGTAATGGGCACTTCACCGTGTTCATCCGCCTGAGAAAATAACGTGATACTGTAGTTATATTAAATAACTAGCTGTACCCGGCATGCGTTGCAATGCCATTCAAAGAAAGTGTTGGCATTGTAAATTTGTATGTTGAAGTGCTTTTGAATTCCCAATATTGTTTCTCTTTTTCCGTTAACCACCTCTAAACTATTGTAAAATTGATTTACTTTCTCAAAAAAATCATGGGAGCGTGCTCAACAACTCACCAAATTTTCATCGCAATGAAATTAATGGTATATGAACGCATATGGGACTTTGTTGAAACGATTCGAGTGCCATCATCCATTTGTTGAATATACTCATACGCTAACTATTGTAAAATGAATTTACTAAGTGAAAACCTTCCCTGGCGTGTAGACAACAACTCATGAACGTTTCATCGCAATCGGATGAATGGCATATGAACGCATACGGGTTTTTGCGTAAACTATTCGCGCGACGACACTCATTTGTTGACTCTACTTGTGCGCCACTCATTGAAAAACTGATTTACTAATTCATACACCTTCGCAGGACTGTGCTCAACTCCCCAAAGTTTTATGATAATCGGATGAATGTTATATGAACGCATACGGGACTTGGTTGAAACGATTCACGCGCTGTCGCCCATTAATTGAATCTAATCGTGCGCTACCAATTGTAAAATGGATTTACTAAATCAGAAATATTTGCGGGAATGGAAAGAACATTTCTCCAAATTCCATTGCAATCGCATGAATGGTATATGAACGCATACGGATTTTTTTTAAAGCGATACGCACGCCGTTACTCATTTGTTGAATCTACTTGTACGATACCTATTGTAAAGTGGATGTACTAAGCCAGAAACCTTCCCTGAAGTGTACACAACATCTCACCCAAGTTTCATCGCTTTCGGACAAATGGTATATGAACGCATACGTGACTATGTTGAAACACTTCGCGCGTCGTCGCTAGTTTGTTTAATCTACTTGTGCGATACCTATTGTAAAGTAAATTTACTAACCCAGAAACCTTCCCTGAAGTGTACACAACATCTCACCCAAGTTTCGTCGCTGTCAGACGAATAGTACATGAACGCAAACGGGACTTTATTGAAGCGCTTCACGCATCGTCGCTCATTTTTTGAATCTACTCGTGCGCTACCTATCATGACATGGATTTACTAAGACAGAAACCTTGCCTGTAGTGTACACAACCTGTCACCCAAGTTTCATCGCTATCTGACGAATGGTATGTGAACGCATACAGGACTTTGTTGAAACGCTTCGGCCGTCGTCGCTCTTTTGTTGAATCTACTCGTACGCTACCTATTGTGAAAAGGATTTACTAAGTCAGAAACCTTTCCTGGAGAGTGCACAACAATACAACCAAAGTTTCATAGCAATCTGATGAATGGTATATGAACGCATACGGGACTCTGTTTAAGCGATTAGCGTGCCATCACTCATTTGTTGAATCTACTACTTTCATATTTATTCACCTTTTAAACCTTCTCTGGTCTTCCACAAATAATTCAAGACCGAAATTAGCCAAATCGGTCCAACCGTTGTTTAGTTTTAGCGAGACTAGCGAACAGCAATTCATTTTAATATATATAGATAATAATAATTATAATTGATAATCTGAAAGTATTATTTCCATTTGAACGCATGTTCACTTTTCAGATAAACATATAGTGGTTATCTTAAATGTTGAGTAAATATGTAGCCTGAGATGCCTCTAGGTCGGACATCTTTGTTTTGATTATAGAGTCGGAAGCAGATACGGAATTTCTTGTTCAAGATATTTATTTTATATCTCTCTTTTTGAAGGTAAAAGAAAAGGCATCAGAACTATTGATTTCCCCAAGGACATTGGCCTGGTGAATAATTTTCATATGGCATGATTTGTGCAAAAAAGTAGGCCATATGAGTTTTTTTATGCCTAAAAGTTAACTTACTTGGTGAAATGTTTCGTACATTTTATTTTAATATAAATCCAACAGGTCAAGTAATGATCGTATCGTCTTAAGGACATCTTACACCATACCTTAGTAAGCATTTTCCTCGAGCTCTGAAATGATGGGCCTAAAATAATTTAAGTTATCAGCTGATGTGTCATAGCCAAGGTCTTGCTCATAGCGTGTCCAATATTCTGTCATAGAACGATTATTTGATAAATGTCACAAAGAAATACAAGTTTCGTTTTACAAAGGGCAATGAAGTGATATTGCGAGATGAATGTAGGTTTAGGCAGCTCATAACAGCTGTTGACACCTTGATGGAATACAGCTGCCATGTGGGTGATAGCTCATTGGCTGGAATGCACGTGGTAGAGGCGGATTGATAAGTTCTGTAGGAGTATCATTCATGCGAGTACTGTCAAAGTGCAAACTTACAGTAGATGAACTATACATAAGGTCCGCCTATAACACCCCCTTTTATTTCCGAATTGCCGGCTTCAAAAATAGGGGAGGGTATAATAGACGAAAAACCCCCTTGATATAGGTTAGGATGGTGTGGTACAGGGAGTCGTGACGGAGTACTGAGGTTTAGGAGTTCATGCAAGCGGTGGCAGTGAGCGGATGTTATTGAGCAATTGCTTCCGTCTGCAGCTGTCGCCCAACAGCGGCCTGCTATAGACACACGACATATGGTCTCACATGGGGAATCCCGAGGGCCACAAATGGGGTTCCCGCTGGTCGCGGCCTGGAAGGTGAAGGCACACAGAGGAGCTCCTACCGTCCTTAAATCAACATAACCTATACTTTATTTACGAAAAAAGGATAATAAGCCATTTAAATTGCCACTCGCTTGCAACAACACACAGGACTAAGGCAGCACGGCGCCAAGTTCAAGGTTACTATATAACAAAGGAGAAACTGTTCCGCCTAGTCAATACATTTATTTAAAACAAGTTATAAACTTGCTATTATATGGTACATGTTTCGGGGCCTCTAGTACTGGTCCCTTCTTCAGCCATAAATTAAGTTGCAAAATCCAGCATAATTAAAGATATCATAATAAAAAATACATAAAATGATGAGTGAATGGATGAAATGTGGCAAAAGAGAACATATTTTTTATTATGATATCTTTAATTATGCTGGATTTTGCAACTTAATTTATGGCTGAAGAAGGGACCAGTACTAGAGGCCCCGAAACATGTACCATATAATAGTAAGTTTATAACTTGTTGTAAATAAATGTATTGACTAGGCGGAACAGTTTCTCCTTTGTTATATAGTGAATCTGTCAATACGGAAAATTAACTTCTTTCAGAGCACAAGTTCAAGGTTACGCGGCAACTACCTGAAGTACTTTGCGGTGTACGGCAAAGTACCATTATATAGCGGATACTCGCGCGTGGCGGGCAATTTAAATCTTTAAAATTTGGATGGCTCAATTAATACCTGCACCCCAATTTTTCACGTCCGGTTTTGTTTAAAAATGAGTGGGTGGTATTGGTGTATTAAGTGTGTCGGAAAATAAGAGATAGAAAATGAAACCACACATGGGGGTGGGGGTGGGTCTGGGGAGCAATATGAGTTAAGATACATGTGGGCGCAAACCGTTAAATCCCTGTGAGCATTTGTAATTACGAGGAAACTTGGCAAATTCGCGCAATGAGCAGCATCGAGTGCGGCGTCGCACTCTTGTGTTGCGAGCTGACCTGTGGTTCCCATAGCTCAGTGGGCAAGGCACTCCTATCTGCTTCGGGTTTGAATCCGGAAAAACTTGAGTTTTTCCCCCGATTTGGTTTTTCTCTGCTTGACAGATCTTAGCATTAATCACGACAGCTGCTCAGCTTGGAACACACAATAGTGTTGACGCCACACTCGATGCTGATCATTGCGCAATGTTGCCATGTTTTCTTTGACAGGCATGAACTCGTAATATTTGCCTTTACTTTTCTTCTAACATTTACATACTTATACCGACTGTAATTAGCTCGATACGATGGAGTTGGTCTGCTATTGGTGGACTCAGAGACATGTTCAGTACTTTCTATTTTTGAATTTTTATTAAATGAACTAATCTGATACATAATATGTTTCATGTTTGGCCTTACCTGAATGAGAAATTATCATCATCTTGCACAGTTTCCAGCCACTGGCCGGGTCTGTTTGGAACACAAGCCTCTCTAACGTCTTCTGTCTTCCCACCATCTCTCAGCCTCCACCCTTGTCCAGTCTTCTCCTCTCTTCTTCACGCTTTCTTCCACCCCCTTCAACCGCCAGTCTCTCGGTCTCTTTCCTTCCCACTTCGTCTCGTGTACTCTCCTGGGTATCCTCTTCTCCTCCATTCGTTTTACATGTCCATACCATCTAAGTCTAGATTTCTCTATACCATCCTGTAATGGTTCCTCCTTCATTAATTCTCTGGTCCTCTCATTTCTTATTCTGTCCTTCTTTGTAGCTCCAATACTGCTTCTCAAGAACCTAATCTCACTGGCCTGTATTTTGCTCTTCTCCCTTCCTTTCATAACCCAGGCCTCCGAGGCATACGTCAGGATAGGGACATAGTAAGTCCGATATATGACCTTTTTGCTGTTCTGAGGGACATCCTTGCTCCATAACATGCTTCTCACACTCCTCCGAAATGCTTCTGCCTGCCTCCCCCGCTCATTCATTTCTCTATCATTTCTTCCATTATCTTGTATCAGGCTTCCCAGATACTTGAAACTCTCCACTTTCTTCAGCTGTTCCCCACCAATTGTTATTCCCGTTGTGGTTCTTTCCTTCTTCCTTGTTGTGATCTCCATCTCACTCTTATTTATGCTAAATTTCATGCCATATCCTTGTATTATTCCTTCCCACACGTCCAACTGTTCCTGTACCTCCTCCTCCTTGTTTCCCCAGACATTCTGCAAACTCCATTGCTTTCATCTTTCCTTCCCCAATTACTTGTGCCACTCGGGACATTATGTCATCCATCACCACAATGAAAAGTAACGGTGACTGTGCACTTCCTTGTTTCAGGCCGTTTCTCTGTTCCAACCCGTCTGATCTCTCTCCTCCCACTTACACACAGCTCACGCTTCCCTTGTACATCTCCTTTATCCTCTTTATATTCCATTTCTCTACTCCTCTATCCTCCAGGGACTTCCATACTTTGATTCTGCATACATTGTCATATGTTTTCTCAATGTCCAGGAAGGCCATCAGTAGATCTGTTCCATACTCATAATGCTGTTCTTGTAACTGCCTTACAGCAAAAATCAAATCCACTGTGGACCTTCCTGCTCTGAAGCCATGTTGTTCTTCCCTCATCCCTCCTTCTATCCTTGTCCTAATTCGGCTTTCCATAACTTTCTGAAAGATCTTTGCACAATGACTCATCAGTGTTATTCCCCAGATAGTTTCTGGATTCTGTTCTACTACCTTTCTTGAAGATCGGGACAGTCCTCTGGGGTCTTCCTTTCCTTCCATGCTGTCTTCATCACTCGGTACAACCATTGTATCCCCACCTCTCCTCCTGCTCTCACCATCTCCACACTCAACTCGTCCACACCCGGTGCCTTCCCTCCTTTCATCTTCCTCACTGCATCTTCTCCATCTTTCCATGTTAAGTCCTTTTCTGTTTGCAGTTCATCTTCCTCTTCCCCGATTTCTTCCTCCTCACTGTGGTTTCCATTTGGGTTCAGAAGTTCTTTCCACATTTTCTTCAGTTCTTCCCTATCTTCTATCTCTTGTCCCCTTTTGTTCACCATTCTAACATAATCCGTAGGATCCTTCCGCCTCTTATTTTTTAACATCCCATACAGGCCCTTTTTTGTACCTTCACTATCCTCCTTCATCATCTTTGTCCACTCTTCCATCCACTTTCTTCTCTCCTTGTAAAATGAAGAAAGTGGTTATCACCTGGAAAATGTCAAACTTTTTTCTTGCATGTTATTATTGAATTATGCAATCACACACAAAAAATTACTCCAGGGCATTAAGTGCATTCCATCCCAATGCTTTTTATACCTGAGGGCACCCGCCTTTTAACCCTTGCAGTGCCAAGATGCCGATGCATCGGCACTTAAGTTCCGTACGAAAAATGCCAAGATGCCGATTCGATCGGCACGCTCTTATATGCGTTGTAGTTATGCGGTGTGGTGCTAGATTGCTCTACAAATCACGTAGTAAGAAGGTAGAATGTTTGTAATTCCTTCGTATGTCATCAGATGCCACTGTCATAGCTTATTTTTTGTTTGTTTACTCGTACATTATGAGTGTATAGTCTGCGCGCGCTTGACGTCTATGATCCAATATGGCAGCCACCTTGTTTGTTTATGTCTGCGTGTTGTGATTTATTTTTGATGACATTTGAGTTATTTATCGTGATATATTAAGTCTATTATTATTTCTACTGTAGTAATAGTTCAGTAGCAATTTATCTAGGACTTAGTAAAGTTGTAAATAGTACATTTGTCGCAAGAAGGCATGCCATCACATAGGCCTATTTCGGGGGAAGAAATTGCAAAGTAGGCCTACTATAACAGTATAAATTGGTATGATGTACCCGATACCTATTTTAGGCTATCGGCTACGCCAGCAGACATTAAGCTGTAGTTGAGGTTTTGGAAAGCAATAAGAAAAGATAGCGCACCGATCGCGTCAAGAAGAAAGCCAAGATGACGTAGGAGGTCTAGAATCAAGGAGGCATTGATATCTGTGAGAAGATAGAATTATGAATGGAGATGTGAAGCTTTATTGAAACATATATGGAATTATAACAATTAAAACATCTTAGAAGAGGATATATAACATGCATTATATGTGGAAATAATTTTATGGAAGTAAGTTATTTTATAACAGAACAGCCGAGAGGATTCGGGTTCGAGACTATGTTCATGACGTAAGAGCGCCGTGGTGGGGGAACAAGCCACGTGCCGCGCGGAGCACATAAGCCAGAACACAGCGCTAGCAAAGTCAGTTGAGCCCAGGAAGACGGGCAGTTCAGAGCGGCTCTATAGCACAGCGAGACGGGCATTGAAGGTCACGCAGCATACAGAAACTGTCACGGCAAAAGTGTAGGTGACAGTGCTTGCATCGCCGAGCAGCGAAGGCCGAGGGGGTCGTTGATCCAGGCGGGCTGGCCGAGAAGACAATTGTAGACAGCCGGGGTATTTCAAAACCACACTGCTCGTATTTGAAGACTTTATTTCAAGCTTCATTTCGACGCTGTTCAAACACAGGCTTTTACGAATAACCTTATAACCATGCTGTTATATAACACATTCAAAGCGACTTTTACTATTCCAAGTAAACTGAATGTTTAGCATAGGCTCTGATGAACATTATATCGTGCATTTATAAGATTTATATCTTATACAATTTTCATGAGTTACCTATTACGAACAGATACAGGGTGTATCGTAATCTTGAACTCTATCAAGTAAAATTTTATTTTACTCAAGTGGAAATTTGCAGTAAGTTGAGATTGGACTTGCAATACTCAAACTCAACATTTAAAGGAACAGTGGCGTATATTAGAAGAAGAGTAAGGGGGTCCGCTGTTTCCATGAACTTTTCGAGAAGGAGTTGGACAATATCCGCTATGGGTAATCCGAGGTTCAACATGACCGAGTAAACGTGAATAGAGACAAGATGGCACCACAGAGCGATGGATTCGATTCCTGACGAGAGGAGTCCAACAGCTGATTCGCTTGGGATTTCGAAGGAAATCGTCATTTCATGGATGAAATGATATTCAAGCCGATCGTACGAGAAATTCTTATGTAGGGAAAATCGACGATCTTGGAAATTATATTACAACTGATAATGAAAGGTATTGTAAGAGTTCTAACTACCTGATACGATTATTTTCATGAATACTGGGCACACATGTATATTTTTCTAATAGGAGTGATTTGATTATTAAGACATGGTTTGAATTTATATACTGCGAATTTGCTAGAATATGGAGTGACCATATGATATGGCAGGCATCATTATACGAAATTCTCACCATTGTTTGGCTTTATTAAGCAGATGTTTGGTCTTTTAGACATTTTTCCAGCTAGGATATTTTTCATGAATAGTTTTTTTGAGTAACGAGTATTTCGAACTCGTGATCTGCAATTGATTATCAGAAATTACTTCGTCAGTTCATTGCATACTAGCGAGTGTGTATTATTCATCAGTAGGGATTTTTTCCATTGGATTGTTTGGAGATGTTAAGAAGTTATTCACTTTAGTGAATGAACGTCGCTTTTATATGACAACTAGAAACTTGTTGATTCCTTTCTGGTACATTCATTCATACAGCCTACGAGATGGGGTCCTTCGTATTTATACGATTGTATGGTGGTACTCACCTTACCCATCGTTTAGGGAACTATCATCCAAGCCGACGGGGCGAGGTCTTTCGTATTTATACGACTGTACGGTGGTTACACATCTTACTTGCCATTGAGGGACTCATTTTTATCATCCGAATGTACACGAGATGTAAGTGAATTAAACAAGGAACTACTAGTCACATATCAGTCGAAATTTTGTTAAATAAAGTAACGATAAATGTCAACAGGATTGCATTTAGTAATTCTTGTTTGCCAATCCAATATTTTGTTGCTATACTCTTTTGAGAGTAATTTCAGTTTAACAGCTATTACAGCTGATGCTTTGATGATTTTTTATAATTGTGTTTGATACTTTTGAGAAGGATTTAAAGTAATTGAATCTTGTAAGATTAATCATTAATGGTCAGAATTATTTTAAGGCAGATCAGTATTGCAGATTTTGATATGAGAGATTATAGCACATGGGTGTTTTTCTGCGATGTGAATTATATTTGTAAGAGAATTTATGCTATTTGAAAGCAGATCTTAAATTACTGAAGTAATATTTTTCCAATTGTTTAAGAAGTTGTCTAGATATGATCAGATTAATTACAGTTATTGGAGATTGTGTGCGTTGATAATTTGAAGCCAGTTATATATTTTGTAGATCATGCAACATGGTTAAGTGGAGTTTGTGATAGGCATTTTGTGGAATTTGCCATGTGATAGTTGCAACGTTGATAACGTATTTTGAAGCAGACATGAGGTCGTCGTACCCAGTCTAGCGTTATTGTTAAGATTCATGCTGTATGTGCTGAATATTTATGGAGTTTTTGTGGAATAATTCTTGTATTCAAATGTGATATTTGAAGTATTGAAGAAATGTAATGTCGTTGTGGATAGTTAGATCCAACGTGATGTCGTGGAGACAATAATATTTTTTGGCATGATAATTAAATACGAGATATAACTTGGAAGTGATAAAACTGTAAGACAACGTTCTATAAACCATATTAAACAATTTGTTAGGAAATTAAACAAATAAATGAAGTTGATAATACAAGATTTTCTGAAAATAATAATTAACGAAATAATAATCTGAGATTTGAGCATATTAACGATCTGACCTAATGAAATAAAAATCAGAATGACTAGATGAAATAATGAAAACTTAAATAACCAAATGATTGAAATTTAAATAAGTTGATAAATTAAATTTTTGAATAAATCGATGAATTAAATAAATGGATGAATTAAAGATTGGATAAATAAACTGATTGAAATAAATTAATAGACGATTGTAATGATGATGAATAACTAAATTAGAAGGTGATAATTAATTAAAGAAGCTGATGATTAATGAATTTACATGGAATTAAATAAATTTAATTGAGATAATGTGAAGGAATTGCAACTTGAAATGTGAATTTAAATGATGTAATGGTGATGAATTAACGATTCTGACAGGAATATTTGGAATTTTGAAGTGAGAATTAATGTGAGAAATATTTAATTTTGATGATGACGAGAACGATGACCAAACGAGAATTTGAATTTTCAGTAATTCACAGATAAGTGATTGAATGACGATGTAAATAGTGTAAATTAATTATTCAATGTTTAGGAACATTTGATTAACATGTTCTATGTTCAAATTATACCATGCAAACCATAATTTATGTGATATTTAATATGAGTGATTATTATATGTGTATGTTTAGGCAGATTAATTACTTAATTAAATCCACATTGATGTTAAATTAAAGAGAATTGGGTCTCAGGTTTCACAAATGTCAGTGACGAAAGACATAGTGCTACAGTGATCCTGAGAATCCAAGAGAACTTTATACATTTTTCTTGTTATGTGGATTAAGATAATTTTGCATTAGAAATGAGATGGTTCGATTTTGGACAATGACAATTTAACTTTGCATTCGACCATACTCTTAGGTAGGAATTATATTTAAAATGTCTGTCTGACTTTCAAAGTAAAATAAATTTGTTTTTATCTTAGTTGTGATCTGATGATGGTGTGATGTTCCTTTTTCTTTCCTTGTCTTGAGTAAGGCTTATCCGGAAAGGAAGTGGTTTTGCTAGGAATTCAGTTGATGGCGCCCATTTATATTTGAATTATTTTTATTAACTTATGCCCGTAACGACCCTAGAGATACTTTGTCTCGTGAAACCCACTGCTTTTTCGATAACTCAGCTGAATTTCCGACACATTCCTTATTTGACTAGAGGTTCATTTAACTCCGCTCTGTCCCGGAACTCCAGGAATGCGATGCTATAGCAGATGGGTCATCGCATCCCCAGGACGAACGGGTACAGAGAGAGAGGGAGAATTGGCTTTATCCAACTAGTGGGGCTTTTCGATTTTGTTTATTCTATGGAATCACATCAGATTTAGATTACTGAGAGATTGATCTCAAGTTCATTTAAGTGTGTTACAAAATTTATTAAACTTAGTCAGACAATGTACTTGTGTGCCCAATCCAGTGTTCATGTTAATCGTATTAGTATAATATCATGTTAGTTATAAGACATTTTTTCCCTATACCCAAGTGAATGCAGGAATTGAGACATTGTGATGTGTTGTTGTCTAACGTCTCTATATAATTCTATATTGAAAATATAATTATGTTGCCGGAGGATTTAGCGAAGGTGTTAGGTGAGTTACAGACGGGTATGTCTGGAATTGCAGAAACTATTTCTAAGATGGAAACGGAAGTTAAAGAACAAATTAATAATTCAGAAGCTAGATTAGAAGCTAAATGTAAAGAGAATGTAAAGTCATTACAGGCTAATAGCGAAGGCAATCTAAACGACAGTTTAAAGTCATTAGAGACTAGGCTACAGACCAGTAACGAAGATAATTTAAAATCATTAGAGACTAGACTACAGTCAAATAGTGAAGACAATTTTAAGTCATTAGAAAAGAAATTACAGTCAAATAGTGAGGACAACTTCAAATCATTGGAAGAGAAATTACAGTCTCGTAGTGAAGAAACTAACACTGAATTAGAAAATAAGTTAACCAGATTAGAGAATAGTTTAACTTTAAAGAATAATGAGATGCTGAAAACTTTACAATTAGACATAATTGCAGTAAACATGAAAGGAGAGGAAAATGTTCAAATATTAAGGAAAAATATTATTGACTTAGAAAGTAGAGGAGAAGAAAATATTTTTACTTTAAGAACAGATGTCATGACCATACAGAAAGACATTAAGTCAGATGTATCGAAGTTGAGATTCGACATCGATGGTTTAGTGGCAGATGTAGGAAAAATTCAAGAGTGGTCTACCGAAGTATCTTTCGAGACTAAGATTAAGGGTCTAGAAACGAATCTAGGTAACGAAATAAAAGATTTAAAGACAGTAATTGGGACCATTAAAGAGGAAGTCTTGGGAGAGGTCAATTCTAATTTAAAATCGTTAGAAAATCAATTGCAGAAGGATATTAGGAAGATAGACGACGATATAGAGCAAAAGGTTAACGAAAACTTAGCTTTATTTAAAGATAGAGTCGGAGCAATTGTGGAAGAACGGTATAGTGAGGTCGATGCCGAAGCAAAAGAGAAACGTGAAGGGTTAGATGAAAAATTAATCGCAGGTATGGCAAACTTAGAAGCTAGGTTTACGGAAAGCAAGGAAGCGATGAAATTAGATTCAACTTTATTTAGAACAGATGTTGATCTGTTGAAAGAACAAGTCGCGTTAGTAAAGAACACGTGCGAAGAAAAAATCGACAAGTTAAGGAACGATCTAGACGAGAGTGACAAGACGCAGGATGTTACATCGTTAGATGAGTTGAAGACTCAGGTCAAGAGATTAGCGGAAGACAGGATGACTAAACTAGAATCCATAGTTAACAGTTTCACCAGTCAGAATGTAACATCAGGGGAAACATTGATAAATCAAACAGCGATAGACCGCAGTATGACGAATCAAGAACCGAGCATGGTAGAAGACCGTCAAATGCAACCGAATGTGACATTCGAAAGGGCTAGTTCAACCCCTCAGGATAATCCAAGTTCGAATAGGAGTACGTTGGGTCCAAGCGAACGATACTCAGGTCCAGTCACTATTATAAGGAATCTAGATGACAAGCCGAGAAAGTTTTCGGGAAATACAGGAGTTACACCAGTAGAATTTCTGCGAGATATTCGAGACTACATGGCGGAACACAGGGTAGCCAAAGAAAGAGAGCTAAGGATAGTAGAACGCGCCTTAGATGGATCTGCACTTACGTGGTTTAGAGCGTTCAGAAGCAATTTTGCGAACATGGAGCAATTTGCCATGGCTTTCTTGAGGTGATTCTGGAGTGCCGAGGATCAACTCAACGTAAGAGCGGAGATGTACTCAAAACGCTATTCTACGTCACATCCGACGCATTACGCCAACTATTTCACGTCACAGCTGGCTAAATTACAGTTCCTTATTCCTCCATTGCCAGAAGAAGAGCTTTTGCAAGCTATAGCGCGACAGTTACCGATAGAGGTACAGCGATCACTGATAGCATCGGGAGCCAATACGCTGGAACATTATGACGATATTTTGCGGCGATTGGATTATACAAGCGCACAGGTCACACCTAGAAGTAATAGAAACGACAACAGAAACACGCAAGAAGTAAATGCGGTAGTCGTGGACAATGCAGCTCAAACGGACAGAAGGGATTCCTGGGAAAACCGACGGAACGAAGGGAATCGAGGAAACATCCGTAACGAAAGAGGAAATGATCGATATAGAGGACCATATGAAAGGCCATACGATCAAGAAGCGAGAGATAGCCGGTATAGGAATTATAACCAAAATTCCAGGTATCAGGACAGGAATCGGTATAATAACAGATATCGGGGAAGGAATAACTGGGGCCAAGGTCAACAATATAATGGAAACGACCGACAGGATGGCCGAAGAAACGATCCTAACGACAGAAGGGATAATCGTGGACATGAGAGGTCGAGGCAAGAGGATAGACAGCCTAGTGCACCACTCGAAGAGACAGTGAGAGATGTCAATCGAGCAAGCACGAGTGAAGAAAGAAGAAATAAACGTCAGAATAACACGGAATCAAGATGTTAAATCATTGGAAGTCATCATTATTGAGCATCAGGAAATACCATCATGCTGAGTAAAGGAATTGTAGAGCTATCGTGTACATGTATTATATATTGAATGCCTGAGAGTGTATTTTTTTTTCTCAATCCTGATAAAAAAAAAGGAGATGTACGGGAGAGATGTACCCGATACCTATTTTAGGCTATCGGCTACGCCAGCAGACATTAAGCTGTAGTTGAGGTTTTGGAAAGCAGTAAGAAAAGATAGCGCACCGATCGCGTCAAGAAGAAAGCCAAGATGACGTAGGAGGTCTAGAATCAAGGAGGCATTGATATCTGTGAGAAGATAGAATTATGAATGGAGATGTGAAGCTTTATTGAAACATATATGGAATTATAACAATTAAAACATCTTAGAAGAGGATATATAACATGCATTATATGTGGAAATAATTTTATGGAAGTAAGTTATTTTATAACAGAACAGCCGAGAGGATTCGGGTTCGAGACTATGTTCATGACGTAAGAGCGCCGTGGTGGGGGAACAAGCCACGTGCCGCGCGGAGCACATAAGCCAGAACACAGCGCTAGCAAAGTCAGTTGAGCCCAGGAAGACGGGCAGTTCAGAGCGGCTCTATAGCACAGCGAGACGGGCATTGAAGGTCACGCAGCATACAGAAACTGTCACGGCAAAAGTGTAGGTGACAGTGCTTGCATCGCCGAGCAGCGAAGGCCGAGGGGGTCGTTGATCCAGGCGGGCTGGCCGAGGAGACAATTGTAGACAGCCGGGGTATTTCAAAACCACACTGCTCGTATTTGAAGACTTTATTTCAAGCTTCATTTCGACGCTGTTCAAACACAGGCTTTTACGAATAACCTTATAACCATGCTGTTATATAACACATTCAAAGCGACTTTTACTATTCCAAGTAAACTGAATGTTTAGCATAGGCTCTGATGAACATTATATCGTGCATTTATAAGATTTATATCTTATACAATTTTCATGAGTTACCTATTACGAACAGATACAGGGTGTATCGTAATCTTGAACTCTATCAAGTAAAATTTTATTTTACTCAAGTGGAAATTTGCAGTAAGTTGAGATTGGACTTGCAATACTCAAACTCAACATTTAAAGGAACAGTGGCGTATATTAGAAGAAGAGTAAGGGGGTCCGCTGTTTCCATGAACTTTTCGAGAAGGAGTTGGACAATATCCGCTATGGGTAATCCGAGGTTCAACATGACCGAGTAAACGTGAATAGAGACAAGATGGCACCACAGAGCGATGGATTCGATTCCTGACGAGAGGAGTCCAACAGCTGATTCGCTTGGGATTTCGAAGGAAATCGTCATTTCATGGATGAAATGATATTCAAGCCGATCGTACGAGAAATTCTTATGTAGGGAAAATCGACGATCTTGGAAATTATATTACAACTGATAATGAAAGGTATTGTAAGAGTTCTAACTACCTGATACGATTATTTTCATGAATACTGGGCACACATGTATATTTTTCTAATAGGAGTGATTTGATTATTAAGACATGGTTTGAATTTATATACTGCGAATTTGCTAGAATATGGAGTGACCATATGATATGGCAGGCATCATTATACGAAATTCTCACCATTGTTTGGCTTTATTAAGCAGATGTTTGGTCTTTTAGACATTTTTCCAGCTAGGATATTTTTCATGAATAGTTTTTTTGAGTAACGAGTATTTCGAACTCGTGATCTGCAATTGATTATCAGAAATTACTTCGTCAGTTCATTGCATACTAGCGAGTGTGTATTATTCATCAGTAGGGATTTTTTCCATTGGATTGTTTGGAGATGTTAAGAAGTTATTCACTTTAGTGAATGAACGTCGCTTTTATATGACAACTAGAAACTTGTTGATTCCTTTCTGGTACATTCATTCATACAGCCTACGAGATGGGGTCCTTCGTATTTATACGATTGTATGGTGGTACTCACCTTACCCATCGTTTAGGGAACTATCATCCAAGCCGACGGGGCGAGGTCTTTCGTATTTATACGACTGTACGGTGGTTACACATCTTACTTGCCATTGAGGGACTCATTTTTATCATCCGAATGTACACGAGATGTAAGTGAATTAAACAAGGAACTACTAGTCACATATCAGTCGAAATTTTGTTAAATAAAGTAACGATAAATGTCAACAGGATTGCATTTAGTAATTCTTGTTTGCCAATCCAATATTTTGTTGCTATACTCTTTTGAGAGTAATTTCAGTTTAACAGCTATTACAGCTGATGCTTTGATGATTTTTTATAATTGTGTTTGATACCTTTGAGAAGGATTTAAAGTAATTGAATCTTGTAAGATTAATCATTAATGGTCAGAATTATTTTAAGGCAGATCAGTATTGCAGATTTTGATATGAGAGATTATAGCACATGGGTGTTTTTCTGCGATGTGAATTATATTTGTAAGAGAATTTATGCTATTTGAAAGCAGATCTTAAATTACTGAAGTAATACTTTTCCAATTGTTTAAGAAGTTGTCTAGATATGATCAGATTAATTACAGTTATTGGAGATTGTGTGCGTTGATAATTTGAAGCCAGTTATATATTTTTGTAGATCATGCAACATGGTTAAGTGGAGTTTGTGATAGGCATTTTGTGGAATTTGCCATGTGATAGTTGCAACGTTGATAACGTATTTTGAAGCAGACATGAGGTCGTCGTACCCAGTCTAGCGTTATTGTTAAGATTCATGCTGTATGTGCTGAATATTTATGAAGTTTTAGTGGAATAATTCTTATATTCAAATGTGATATTTGAAGTATTGAAGAAATGTAATGTCGTTGTGGATAGTTAGATCCAACGTGATGTCGTGGAGACAATAATATTTTTTGGCATGATAATTAAATACGAGATATAACTTGGAAGTAATAAAACTGTAAGACAACGTTCTATAAACCATATTAAACAATTTGTTAGGAAATTAAACAAATAAATGAAGTTGATAATACAAGATTTTCTGAAAATAATAATTAACGAAATAATAATCTGAGATTTGAGCATATTAACGATCTGACCTAATGAAATAAAAATCAGAATGACTAGATGAAATAATGAAAACTTAAATAACCAGATGATTGAAATTTAAATAAGTTGATAAATTAAATTTTTGAATAAATCGATGAATTAAAGATTGGATAAATAAACTGATTGAAATAAATTAATAGACGATTGTAATGATGATGAATAACTAAATTAGAAGGTGATAATTAATTAAAGAAGCTGATGATTAATGAATTTACATGGAATTAAATAAATTTAATTGAGATAATGTGAAGGAATTGCAACTTGAAATGTGAATTTAAATGATGTAATGGTGATGAATTAACGATTCTGACAGGAATATTTGGAATTTTGAAGTGAGAATTAATGTGAGAAATATTTAATTTTGATGATGACGAGAACGATGACCAAACGAGAATTTGAATTTTCAGTAATTCACAGATAAGTGATTGAATGACGATGTAAATAGTGTAAATTAATTATTCAATGTTTAGGAACATTTGATTAACATGTTCTATGTTCAAATTATACCATGCAAACCATAATTTATGTGATATTTAATATGAGTGATTATTATATGTGTATGTTTAGGCAGATTAATTACTTAATTAAATCCACATTGATGTTAAATTAAAGAGAATTGGGTCTCAGGTTTCACAAATGTCAGTGACGAAAGACATAGTGCTACAGTGATCCTGAGAATCCAAGAGAACTTTATACATTTTTCTTGTTATGTGGATTAAGATAATTTTGCATTAGAAATGAGATGGTTCGATTTTGGACAATGACAATTTAACTTTGCATTCGACCATACTCTTAGGTAGGAATTATATTTAAAATGTCTGTCTGACTTTCAAAGTAAAATAAATTTGTTTTTATCTTAGTTGTGATCTGATGATGGTGTGATGTTCCTTTTTCTTTCCTTGTCTTGAGTAAGGCTTATCCGGAAAGGAAGTGGTTTTGCTAGGAATTCAGTTGATGGCGCCCATTTATATTTGAATTATTTTTATTAACTTATGCCCGTAACGACCCTAGAGATACTTTGTCTCGTGAAACCCACTGCTTTTTCGATAACTCAGCTGAATTTCCGACACATTCCTTATTTGACTAGAGGTTCATTTAACTCCGCTCTGTCCCGGAACTCCAGGAATGCGATGCTATAGCAGATGGGTCATCGCATCCCCAGGATGAACGGGTACAATATATGATCCTAAATGTGAGTTAACATTAATTATCTTCACTTATACATTTTTGATTTAGTGTACAATGTGTTAATTCATTTCAAATCATAACTTTTTTTATTTTTTCATAAAAAAAAATATTATATTTTGTGCACAGTATTCCATGAAATATTTTTTGTCAAATGTGTCACATGTTTATAGTCCTTGGAGTATATCAAGCTAACATACCAAATTGTATTTCCATATCTTTTAAACTGAGGCTTTTTTTTATTTCTATTTTTTATGCAGTGATGCACAATCCATTGAATCACGCCTGGCATTCTATGCATATGATTACCTATTCGGGGTCAGCATCCGAAGGGTTAAGTGGCAGAAATACCGCCTTGCATAATTTTTTCTGGTCACATTCTTTCATTCCAACATTTTTAAGAAACGTGTTCAAAGGTGGGCAGATGGAGGGACAAAGAACACTCCACAGCCAATTTTCTAAGATGATTCTCTTTGTCCTATTTGTGTGTTATCGTCAATCCCTCCACCCTCACTCTCTGAGCTTTTTACATTTTTCCATCCTTCTTTTCCTGTCCATTGTTTTTCTTTCCCCCTGATAGATTCGAATTATATTTATCATGAACCGGCTCCAGTTTCCTGGGTGCGGTGTTATATAGTTTAGTTAAGTGACTGATACTACTGTATCTTGGTTTGGTAGCGCCACACCAGCCGCGACTGGACTGGCAGATGTGGTTTGCGGCACTGGGGACATACCACCAGAATCCTTGGATCATGAGCCTGGCGTACCGGCTGCTCAATGGCCAACGGGAAGTGCTGCAACTGCTGGATGTATCCAAGAACCCCTTCTCCAACAAACCGCCCAAGTACGTGAAGGCGAGCCTCTACCATTATCACTACACGCCCTGGAACCAGAGGTGAGCAATATTCGAGGCCAAAGGGATGTGGGTTGTCATCAGTGTAATGCTGGGTTGTCGTGCTTCTGCAGCCTAGTAGTTGAGCCCCAGCTGGTCCAGACACTGTATTAAGGGTATTTACCGTATTATTATTGCTGCAGGTGGTCCAACAAGTGGTGGAACCGCCAAAAGGTGTCCGAGTACTTTCCCGTCTTTTCCAAGGACCATCCCCCTCTTGTGGAATACCTGAGGAACCTCAAGATCATCTCAGACAAGACGACCACTAAGGAGACCCGGGCAGTGAAACCTTTCTGGATGCTGGTGTTGGATCGTCTTCGGTATTTTGTGAGCCAGGTGGAGCCCAGCATTCTCTTGTGGTCCATCTTCACAGCCGGGCTGGCCATCATAGTAACGTCCAACCGGCGGTAAGGAAGCAGGAAACGAATCTGATTTGTGTTTTCTTTAAATTTAAGTTGTATTTGTTTTGTGTAACTGTTAGTTGGGTTGTGAAGTTATGTGACGAGCTGAGGTCTCTTTCGCAGGGTATGGTGTCATTGCCTTCTCTCTAGTTCCGTTAAAGATTCTAAGTTCTCAAGCAGGAAAACAAAAATGTTTACTTGTGTTTTCCTACATAGATTTTATTACAAAATACGTGGGGAGGAAAAGAGAAAATTCTTGGATCATTTAACTGACTTGTTAGTTAACAGGAGACTTTGAAGAGGCCAAGATCTCTCTGGAAAAACAATCTATGGACTGGAAACAAGGATAAAGGACAAGCATAGGATGAGGGATTAGTTTCTTCTCCACTAAGTGTGCAATAGGTCACAAATTCTCGATATCATTTCCCTTACAACTGTTCAGGTAGCTTGCTTCACTTAGGGGCAGATGACCTAGTTCTGCCCCTTTAAACAACAACAATAACTAACTAGTTTGCTTCACATTCATATTATCAGAGATTGCTGACACTCAAGTTATCTCCAATGGGGACTGAAGAGGAAATAGCTTTGTTCTTGTCGATGTGCGTGTTTAGGTGGGTCATTGTGATAGCTATACTAGTCAGTGTAGTTGTAACTGGGTTGGAGGTTAGGTGCCATCTCAGCATTTGCCTGGAATTGAAGTGGCATAACTACTTCTAGAATGGCTGAGGTAGGAATCTAACCTGCCTCTTCCGAGTTCTGCCCCTCGAGACTTGAGTTTACCCTGTTCCAGACCTCCGCGATGGCAGCTTAAATGCTAGTCACTACATCATATGGTGGCCCAACCCCTAAGGGTCTGAGACTACTATATTCATTTATTTTTATTCTTATTATTACAAGGATTATGCAACAGAGAACAAACTAATTCCTCACATTTTGTTTTGACTTGTGTATCGATCGTGATCTTCCTCTGGTGTTCAGCTGATTGTTGCTTCCAGCAACGGGATGTGTAGCCTTCAAAGATCCCAAAACTAGCATTTTGTAGTATCCAAGGCTTTCTAATTTAGCATCTTGTCATAAAATAGATTATTATATCACAGAAGTAACATTTGGCAAGAACTTACTTAAGCATAAAATTGTGTAAAACCACAAACTTCAGGCAAAGGAGAATACATATTGAAGGCAATGCCCAATAGAACTGATTTGTGAATGAGCTTGTCAGGTTGCTAAATACTGACTGATTTCATTCTTTATTAAAATAATGAAAAGCTAACAACAAAAAAAGAATTTGTGAACCCTTTTTATATTTGTGAAATGTACATAGCAGAGTGAATAGTTTTTGAGCCATCTCTAGTGACTAGAGCTATAGTTGTGGAGTGGACTGGATTGTTAGTATTTTTTGTATACTCTTAAGAATCTCTTTATTGCATTTGTCGAATCGGGCATTCTGTGCTGCTTTAAGTTTCTGTCGAGTGGGAATACTCGGCATCTACGGTCATTCAGAATGAGGAAAAGTAAAGTATTTGGCCCCCATGGGCGACATGCATGTGATGTAAGTGAAACTAAAGATGAAAACAAACCTCGACCCAGGGGATAGATGACAGGAATCGACCCTGTGGCCTTATCATGGAATGTCTAGTGTATTATTCACATTTTTGCAAAGCCACACACCATGCAATAATCATGAATCTATCTTTCTTATCGAAAACAAATCAATTTACTTGTCTGTCCAATGAACTTTCCACACTCATTTCTCCTTGATGCACCTTTTAATGCAGAAAAAGGAAGAAACTTTATGAAAGCCCATGTAGCAGTTTTGTGGGTTAATAGCTTGAAAATCATGAGACATATCCAAATGAGCTATGCATAGTTTAAATAGCACGAATGAAATGGGAATGCATATGTGGTGTCGAGTGAAAGGACTCGATGACTAACAATGACAATAATGAAATAATGTACAGTGTTGAAGTCAAACAAATTTGAATTATCTTGAAATATCTTCACTCTAGAAGGTAAATATGTATTGTGAAAGAAGAGTAAAAGCAGAACAGATGTGGAGGATGAGGGAAGCACCAGTGAGAGTTCACAAGGCAATGGATGTCGTAGTATCCTAGACATTCTTTCTTGCAAAGACAGTCATGTAATCGTCTCAATATTAAAAAATAAATGAGTTGATATTTCTCCACAAGGTGTTGTCCTGAGCCTCAATAAATAATTACATCATCACACACATCACTGAAGATTTTTTTCTGAAAGGAAGCGACTGTACCTTGATCACATTGGTGGCTGCCTCCTGATCACAACGAGGAAATCAAATTTTTGGAGGGTGGTGTACAGCAAGTTTACAGTATTCAGGTACTGCTGCTAGGTGGCAGTAGGCAGAATGTTGTAATTGGAAAGTAGAACTCAAGAGATCTACACCAGGTAAAATTATCTTTAGTTCCGTCAAATATTATACAATTGATGCTGTTGATCTTCACTTTTTTACAAGAAGTGTTATGGATTGAAGTCTTGCCTGTGCAGTGTAGAGATTTGCACATCAAATTCTAGCTGTTTTTGTGAGGTTTGTTTGTGTGGGATGTTTGATGTGGTTTTCTCCAGCCTGTCAAACATTTCTCTTGGTTCTGGGTCATCTTGCTGGCTGAAACCTGTTGTGTATATTCTTTTGAAGTTTAATCATCATGATATGCCTTAAAGATTAAATTTAACATCACTGGACAACATTACAGGATATGGTGCCACAACACCTGATAAATGTCATAAATGGGCTATACAAGGCCAATGTAGCCAAAATCCGGGTGAACGACACACTCTGATACGCGTTTAAAAATGAAACCGGAGTGAGACGAGAGCATCCGATTTTCTGAACATGTTATGTGAGGACCAGAACGGTAGAATCTCAGTAGGAGGAAAGATGATTGGTAAAGTGAGTTATGCTGACGACACTTCGTCGCGAGCATTAGAATGGAACAGCCAGCAACGAGTATGACAAAAGTCACGACTTAATAGCTGAAGCCTCCGCCTGTAAAAGTCCAATTATTGTAATTCCAGTGTTGCCGAAAGCAGACTTGTACACCACGAGATGATCAGAAAATATTAAATAGTGTAAAATATCCAGTGGAATTTATCTGTTGCAATGTGGAGACTTGGCAGAAAGAAGTCGGGGGAATATATTGCTATCTTTGCATTCCGAATCTCAAGGTTGAGCGCTGTTTGACCGGAAATTGATCCGTGAACCTGAACGGAGTGTTGAGATTCTGAATACACCGTATGCGTGTCAGAATCTCTGCTGTTATGGAGTGAGCACTTCCATGACAAGAAGTGTTGTATGTTTGTTGAAAGGCCTATGATGTGCCATGTAGACACAAACCCCTTCCCGCCCCTCCCTTGTCCTACATCACCTTATCCATCAGTGAAGACCTTTACTCTGTAGGTTAAAAAGCTGTTATTAGAGTTCCATATTGGGAGGGCGCTTCTGATGGACAGTGACCTCAAACACTCCTCGGCTGTTATGGAGTGAGCACTTCCATGACAAGAAGTGTTGTATGTTTGTTGAAAGGCCTATGATGTGCCATGTAGACACAACCCCCTTCCCGCCCCTCCCTTGTCCTACATCACCTTATCCATCAGTGAAGACCTTTACTCTGTAGGTTAAAAAGCTGTTATTCGAGTTCCATATTGGGATGGCACTTCTGATGGACAGTGACCTCAAACACTCCTCGGCTGTTATGGAGTGAGCACTTCCATGACAAGAAGTGTTGTATGTTTGTTGAAAGGCCTATGATGTGCCATGTAGACACAACCCCCTTCCCGCCCCTCCCTTGTCCTACATCACCTTATCCATCAGTGAAGACCTTTACTCTGTAGGTTAAAAAGCTGTTATTCGAGTTCCATATTGGGATGGCACTTCTGATGGACAGTGACCTCAAACACTCCTCGGCTGTTATGGAGTGAGCACTTCCATGACAAGAAGTGTTGTATGTTTGTTGAAAGGCCTATGATGTGCCATGTAGACACAAACCCCTTCCCGCCCCTCCCTTGTCCTACATCACCTTATCCATCAGTGAAGACCTTTACTCTGTAGGTTAAAAAGCTGTTATTAGAGTTCCATATTGGGAGGGCGCTTCTGATGGACAGTGACCTCAAACACTCCTCGGCTGTTATGGAGTGAGCACTTCCATGACAAGAAGTGTTGTATGTTTGTTGAAAGGCCTATGATGTGCCATGTAGACACAAACCCCTTCCCGCCCCTCCCTTGTCCTACATCACCTTATCCATCAGTGAAGACCTTTACTCTGTAGGTTAAAAAGCTGTTATTCGAGTTCCATATTGGGATGGCACTTCTGATGGACAGTGACCTCAAACACTCCTCGGCTGTTATGGAGTGAGCACTTCCATGACAAGAAGTGTTGTATGCTAATGTGCCATGTGCCCTTTCCCTCCCTTGTCCTACATCACCTGAAACTCTGTTTACTTTTGATAATTAGATGTATGCACCTGTTTTAAATTTCAAATGTGAGTTATGAATTGAATGAAATAAAATTACTGATATTGATTTGTATATTTTTGTATCAAGACCTTCCTTGTCCCTAGCACAGTACCAAGTGTGTTTGTCCTCTTTCCTGTCTGATAATTGAACAAACCACCTCGTAGTGTAGTAGCTGAGGTCTTGGCCTTGATTTCCACCTCTGCCAAGATATTTACCGTATAGACCTGCCCCCGAATAATCCCTGCATCCTAATTTTTGTATAGTAATTTTTTTTAAACTTGTATTTTTTATTTTTGTCACTTTATTTTAAACAATTGTACCGTATACTATTAAACCAAATACTTGGCATATTCTTGCACTGGATCGCCCTCGCTGTCGTGCTACCATCTCGGCTGCAGTCGCACAGTTTGAGCAGGAACATCGAAGACTGGAAGAGGAAATTCGCCAGAGGAAGAAGATAGTCAAACACTACCACGTCCTCCACCCTCCATCGGATGCAACATGTGGTCGCATGTTTTATGCAAGAATCGGTCAGATAAGCCATCAGCTCCATCTTCATCGCCTGGACTAAGGGTTATGGAACTGCAGGTGTGAAATGTAAACTCTGATAAGAGTATCGGCCGATGACGATACTATTAATACTGTACTACATATCATTAAATACAGTAAAACATGAGAAGCAATGATTAGGATGGTATGGGCATCTTCAAAGAATGGGAGGTAAGAGGACACCAAAAGCTTATTTCAACAAGATTATCTCAGGAAAAAGACCAGTAGGAAGACAAACGAAGAAATGGTTGGATAATCAAGGATGTTCTTGAAGACAAAGGGCTAGACTGGAGAAGGACTCATGAAGACCAATTATTCATGGACAGGAAAAGGTGGCGAGGGCCCGTTAACACCACCCGGGCGACTGGAGCTGGAATTTGTTGATGATAAGAAGGTACACAATCATTACTTGCACATTGTTTTCCCGAATTTTCAGCTTCAAAATTAGGGGAGGGTATAATAGGTGAAAATTTTCCTTGATATAGGTTAGGATGGCGTGGTACAGGGAGTCGTGACGGAGTACAGAGGTTTAGGAGCTCATGCAAGCGGAGACAAGTGAGCACAAGGGCCAGCAACGGTGAGCGGATGTTATTGAGCAATTGCTTCTGTCAGCAGCCTGCTATAGACACACGACCTATGCACAGTGGGCCAAAATCAAAATCTAGGGGGACAAAATTATTTTTACGTTTAAATATGAATTTAGAGTGAAAGCAACGTATATAATTCGTTTACTTCATAATAAACATCAGTTAAGACCTTTTTTAATCTACATCTACGTGTACACATGCAAGAAATTGTCTATGACTAGGAGTTGGATAGAGCCTAAACTACAATAGATTGTACTCAGTTTACCTTTAATTTGGAAGACTGCAGTGGAGGATAATTGCAGACAGTACTTCAGTCACTATCACTAATCACTCGATGACCCTGACCTTGATGACTCATCACATGTCATCTGAAGCATCATCGTCGCTCACTGCCTCATGCCATTCATGATGAGCCGGTACATCTGGTTCATTCAGGAGTAGTAATACTTCACTGGATAATGATCTTCTCTTTTTATGTTGAATTTTGGTTATATGAGATATTACGGGGTCCGAAGATATCTGCAGAATATGTAATAACTTATGTCCTCATTTGTATGTTTTCGTGAGAATTTCCTAGAATGTCCAAATCTGTATTTTCTCAAATCTTTGTTACGTGATTCTTGGGCTTCTTCTGACAATTGCCCGATAGGTATAATACAAAAATCAATTATATCTGCACCATGCATTAATACTTTATGCACAGTGACTGGATATAATACCATGGATACAGATTAAGATACTATTTTGCTGTATCCTGGGTGTAGGATTTGAAAGCGGGTGTATTTATAGGGAACTGACAAAAAAGAGCACACAAAATTGTAGAAAAACGTCTGATTAGCTCTTCATTTATAACCGTAATTTTGGATGACAAGACTGGATCCTCAAAAAAAAAAAAAAAGGCGAGCAGTGTTGCCATCATTCGAATTTCCGACGCCTCCAGATCTTGGTTTGTCAATATGCAGACCCATTTCTGATCGAAATGTATTTTGTATTACTTTCTTTCTGTTTTCTATTTTTCTCTTATCTTCATCCCCTCTTGCTTGCCATTTCTTAATTTCTATTTTGTAAGATATATGTAGCAGGCATTACAAAAATCGGATCCAACAATGGAGGGTAGATAATCAAAATTTCTCAGGACAAACTTTTTGGGAGTGTGTTACTCTTATCTCAGGGACCAGCACCACACACACAACACCTCTGTGCTGATGAACCTGTAATAAAATTGCAGACTTTTCCATCCACCATGGTCAGCAATAGAGTTTGATTAATATAATTATATGTATTGATCACCAAGTTCTATTTTACTTGGTTGGAGGGACATTATTTCAGTTTCAACTAATTGAAACTCTCGCCTAGTCAATTCGTCAGTCTCCATTCCAAACAATAATTTAAGAGTTCTGCAAAATCGTGTCGAAGAAGGTCGTGGGTTCTGCCATAGAATTTTCTTTTCATTGTTGCTTTCCACATTTAAAGAATACATTTGTAATGGAACAACTGAAACTACAAATATCAGTCACTGCCGTCATCGTCTGTAAATTTCTGCTTATACTGACTTATGTCCGCTTGAACCATCACACCCCCATTTTAATATAATATGAACTGTATCATTGCTAGAGATAGACTGCTTCAAAACATATTCTTGAACCACTGCAAGGCCCTGAATCGACCAGTGATTGCAATGTTATTGCGGCTGATGTTTCCGTTATTGTTATTGATTCACTTGGTGGATAGCTTTTCTGTTTTGTTTCTCTAATGATGTGGTAAGGTGGGAAAATATTACAGTTCCTATTTTTGCATTCAAGTCGCATATTCATATATTGGCTTTTGATGAATACAGTACATTTGTCAGTTGGCACAGGCTAGAGTAAAAGGTGGCTTTTCACCGATGTCTCAGTCTCACTCATGGCTGTGATTATATGGAAGCTACTGAGGTACGGGTGGTGCTTAGTAATGACATTCGGGGCACAGTCAGTGCCTGTGAAAGGTTCTACTCATAGGGTTAGGACTACTGTTCTGACTCAGTGAGGAAAGCAATGGCAAACTACCTCACTCCTCTTCTTGCCTAGAACGCCTCAAAATAGCGCTGCCTTGGGTTTTTGTGGGTATCTACTCACATAACGTAACGGCGGTACTTTTTGAGGATCCAACCAGCCTTCGGGCTGACTACCTAACAGACAGACAGCTGTAATTGTTATCTACAAGGAATGATAGAGCCTCTTCACCGGTAAGTGGTACAGGTTTTACAGCTGGTGATATATAGGATTTTTTAATTTTGGTAGCTCTATGTGGGGACTTGAAAGATTCTTTAACCATTTTTGCAGCATCTCGTCTTCCAGACATGTGCAGTGATACTTGTGGGGCATGAATAAGTTCTTGTTCTGAATGTGCAGAGAGTAGCGGTTGAATTTTTCGTCTCTTTGATTTTTCACTACTTTCATGAAAAAGCTTCCTAGGCCTTCCGACTTTCGATGTGGATGGAGTAGGATGATTTAAATTTTCTGTTAATTTAGAATCATACACAATTTTCGAAAATGTTATCTCCTCTTTTAACCAATAAGAATATTTTGAAATTAATTTTGATTTATTTCTATGAACCTGCTTCCACCTGGTAAAATTATCAACAAAATCCTTTAAATCTCCTTGTAGGCATTCAGTTATTTCTTCAGAACAATTTTCTATCCCTAATTTACTTTTAACAAACTCACAAAGTTCCACTTTCGACACAATCTTCGAACCCAGTGCTTCAAACAGTTTTAAACGTGTGAGAACTGGTTGCGCGGCATCTCCTAAAACGTAAAATAACTAAGTTGCAAGAAGATGCAAAAAAACTTATAACAGGCGTAAACTACAAGACTTTATCTACATTTTAACATTAAGCAGAACGTGACGCGACATACAAAAAATCTAAGTCAAAATATAATTTTAAAAATAATAGTTAAATATTATATAATGCAAATATAGCTAAAATTGCGGAACAATTACGCCTATTAATAACTGAAACACGTTACAAATGTAAAGATCATACCTTCAGCTGCATGTTCCATCTTAAAGCATCACTCTAACCACATAGACAACCAAACTACAGCCACTTACATTCACCGTCCAATTCAGACTGAGAGATAACGCATGCTCAGCGCAGGAGATAAGATTAGATTCCAGCTCGAACAGTGGTGCCAGATTTACACTAAGATGCGTTTATATCCCGGAATAGTGAGCTGCAATCATATGAGAATGCTGTAGAAGTAATACATTTTGATTTTTTAATTATGAAAATAAATAATTTTTTCCTCCTAGATTTCGATTTTGACCCACTGTGCTATGGTCACAAATGGGGTTCCCGCGGGTTGCAGCCTGCAAAGCGAAGTTTTGAAAAGAACTCTCAAAGGAGCACCTATAGTACAGGACAGCTGCACAGAAAAAAAAAACCTTTTGTTCCAAAAATTGTGCTATGGTTGGCTTTTTGTAAATCGTTAGAAAAGCACAAAAAAAGCTTAACTCTGAATTTTAGGATAATTTGCACGATCATTTTGTCGGAAAACTCAAAGAAACATTGAAAAGCGTTTTTCTCTGAATGACGTAATTTAAAGAAAAGTTTATTAAACAAACAATGTAGAGGACATTGTCACCTACAATTCATCTCATTGAGGTCATGTCATGCGTTTTGAAATGCAGAAGATAGGTGGCGCCGAAGTTTCCAAAAAGGTGGGGGGGTTTTTTCACTTTTTGTCCTAGAAAAAATGTTTTGTTCACAAAAGAGCGAATCAAAAATTTGTTCCTCTCAAAATTGTCTACAACATTTATTGGAACATTTTTTTCCTCCGCCTTACCGTTCCAAAGTTATAGTCTGCTGAAGTTTGAAAAATGTACTATTCAGATGGAACAAAGGTTAATATGTGTACAGTTATGATTGATACGTTGCGATTGAAATAGATATGATTGTTTGAGCTAATTAACACAGCCTGCGTCCTGTTTGACCGAGCCTTAGGCTGTCCGACACCGGTCCCTGTCTAAATTATGCCCACCGCTCTCTCCACAGTAACAATAGTAGCCTTGACTACGCAGCGTTGCATTTGTTGCGCTATAACTTTTGAACGGTAATTCGGAGGAAACAAACGTTTAAATAAATGTTGCAGACAATTTTCAGAGGAACAAATTTCCGATTCACTCTTTTGTGAAAAAACTATTTTTTTCTAGGACAAAAAGTGAAAAAACACTTTTTTGGACTCGATGAGACGAATTGTAGGTGACAATGTCCTCTACATTTTTTGTTTAAAAAACTTTTCTTTAAAATACATAGATTCAGAGAAAAACGCTTTTCAATGTTTTTTTGAGTTTTCCAACAAAATGATCGTGCAAATTATTCTAAAATTTAGAGTTAAGCATTTTTTGTGCTTCTCTAACGATTTACAAAATGCCAACCATAGTACAGTTTTTGGAACAAAACCATTCCAGCTGTACTGTACTACTAGCATCCTTAAATCAACACACAAAATGGTTATTATAACCTATACTTTATTTACAAAACAAAATGGATTATAGCTACTATCTTGCATCATCACGGCTGACTAGTCACAGGACTACGGCAGCATTGCGTGTGCAGTGTTGCAATGTTACGTGGCAACTACCTGAAATACGCAAGATTTGTTTCTAATATCGACTTTTATCAAGTACGGTACTTTGGTACACCTGATCAAGCACTAGCTCCATATAGCGCATACTCGTGCGTGGCGGGCAATTTAAATCTTTAAAATTTGGATGACTCGATGTCTGCACCCCAGTTTTTCACTTCCGATTTTGTGTAGAAATGTGCGGGTGGTATTCGTGTATACATGTTGTGAGTAATTGTTGGACTAGGAGGCGAAACTGTGAGGATATTTCAGTCATCGCAGTAGTAGTTTTTTTCCACTTCTTGTCTAGGCAAATACCAGGATGGTTTCTGGCTACTCACTGCTACAGATGCCCCAGTTACATGGGTTATCCGAGAAATTCTGCACATATCCAAGTAAATGGGACTGATGACTATGATGTAAAATTCCTACAGTCTACAGGGTGGGTTAGATGGTTTTAAATGTCCATAAGTTTCTTGTTAAAGAATATTTTCACTCGGAACAAGTTGTGGTCGGTTCTCAGAACCTTCAGAATGTGTGTAC
This sequence comes from Meconema thalassinum, assembly GCA_946902985.2. Taxonomy (NCBI): domain Eukaryota; kingdom Metazoa; phylum Arthropoda; class Insecta; order Orthoptera; family Tettigoniidae; genus Meconema; species Meconema thalassinum. The sequence goes on from OX336396.1 coordinate 6,288,563, forward strand.
CAAGTTCCACGTATGCTCCTGCGTTGTCAACCTAACGACGTAATTGACTTCTGCAGGAAATCCTGATGTACATTTCAGAGGACAACTCGGTGTCTTCTCTAATTCGCCCAGAGTGCGTGACTTTGTTTGGTACACTTCTTCTTTGGCCCTGCCCCACAAAATGAAATCGCAACTGGTGAGGTCAGGACTTCTAGTAGGCCATTCTTGTGGTCCTAGCCAACGTCCCAAATGAGGCCTTCCTGAAAAATGAGATCAGCACAATTGTCCAATTGTGATATCACTGGCCACACACATTCATTCAGCATCTGTCGATATCGGTAAGTGATCATGGTGTCTCTTAATATGAATGGACTAATGATACAATCCGCGGTCAAACCGCACCAGACTGTCACTTTTGGTCGATGTTGGAATTTTTCAACTGTTATTCCTGGATGTGTTTCTGCCCAATGATGGCAGTTGTGGCGATTGAATCCCCTAACATGAAGAACCTCCTCATCAACACATCCAGCCAATCGTTATGCCATGACAGCATAATTTCTCCATATTCCATTCACCTGTCACAATCTTCTAACGATAACTCCCGAACATAATGGGATATCCAGGGTCTCCAGACAAGGTCCTTCTTTAACATGCCCCATGGCTCATGATCACGAGGTTGGTTGGTTCCTTAGTTTAGGGGCTGCGACAACGCGGCCATGTATTCCCCGTGTACATGGGGTGTCTTGATAACCAGTGTTAATTGTGATGGCTGTATTAGTGTGTGTTATCTGTGATTCAGGTAGAAGGACTGCAGACGGTCAATTTTTCAAGTAGCACCTACTTTGGCTTCCATGACACCTAGCTGCAGACTTGGCTACTAGATGCTATCGCAGCCAGCACCTGGCGGAGAATGTTGGAACTAATATAGCGTTATCAAACTAACCTACACATTTTAGCTTCACACAATTGTAGTTAGTGGAAGGTTCTTTTTCATGCCATAACTCTATGCCATGGGCCGGCAGGCTTTACTTCCCCTCCGAAGAAAGGCATACTGAGGGATTTTTAATGCTCTTAAAAAATCAGACGACTTCGGCCGGGTTTGAACCCGCGGTCTTGGGCATAGATTAACGGTCTCGTAAAACTACAATCCTCCTTCCCTTTAACATGCACAGTATGCCGGCTGATTCCACTCGCACAACCTGCCTAGCGAGTTGATTTACCAGGACTGCGAGTGAATAACTCCCTCACTGCTGCTACATTTTCTGGAGATCGCACTACCGAAGGTCGACCAATTTCTGGTTTATCCACAACTGATCCAGTTGTCATTAGCTTGTGACAATTCCTAATGGTGGTCTAGCCAATTAAGATAATATAATAACGAACTAATAGGCCCTAATTACCTGTGGCAGAAAAGAAGCACTGTTAAAATATGTTCGCAACATTCTGATGCACCTGCCGTATATTATACCGTATTTAAATTGCAGCCCATAGCGGGGTATTTTAATGTAACACCCGTAGACTCTCCATCAATTTCAAGTAGTTCAAACTATGGCTACCAGAGATGCCACTGACACAGCGGTGAACGTTGGAACTTGATAGAGCGTTTCTAACCAAATAACCTAAAAAGTTAGCTACACTACCAATAGTAATGGTAGGTTACATGCCATAAATCTATGACATGGGCCCGCCGGATTTACTTCCCCTCCGAAGGAAGGCCTACTGAACATTGAAACTGCTGAAGTGTTAGTGTTCTCTTTTCAATTTCTCCTATAACCATAACTGGCGGAGCAGCGATGTACGGAGCTCAAGAGCGTAAATTAACCAAAAATTGACATGATTGACAAATAACACTTCTACCCTTTCTGTAAAAGTCGTGGTGTCTATGGTACAGTTGGCAAACTCGAATATACTGTAGCTTTCATACGCCATGGTTCGAAATGTTCAAAAACCAATTCGCGCATATGCTTACAAGCAATGCTTATGTAATTCTCTCAAAATTAAGTGAGACACACAAATTAGATCACGTGTATCACACAGTCCCTATTTTAGGGATCACATATACCGATTTTATCACGATAGAACAAAGTGTTCCATAACAATGCACGATGCACAGGAAGCGATAGAAAAAGGCGATCCAAATAAGGTATCAGACAAAATAACCGATGTACCGGTACTTAAGAGCCATAGTACCAGCCAGGAGGAAATACGGAAAAGCCTGGTTTGACGCCGAATGCTACAAAGAGAGGAGAAAACCCTTGACCCTCCTTCAAGAAGCGAAAGAAATCCTATCCCAAGAGGCACTCCAAACGTACGCAGCAGCCCGCAGATCATACAAACAGCTAATCACGAGGAAACTAAACGAACACACTCAAGAAGAAGGAAAGTCGATGGCAATACGCTGCCGAAGTCTACGTCACTTCCGCTCCGTTGCTAAGCAACTGGAGCAATACATCATGGCTCCCTTGTAGCTTGCTTCAGTCTTCGAGCCGTCATTATTTCCTATTTGTATCGTATAAAACTGTACATGCATGGATGTCCAGAGGCAAGAAAGCATAGAAAAGTATATTTTCCACAGTAATTTAACATAGTTGTCCAATAAAGTTGTAAAATATTGCGTACGAGATGCACATTAAGTCTTAGATCATAAGTCGTAGAGATGAGGCCTACGAAATTTACCTTAAATTAAGTGAAAACATGAAAATATAACATTTCTGGATATTGTGAATCACGTCCCGTATGAATGATCAATACTACGGAAAATAAAGTACCGTAGGCCCTACCAGTAAGCGATGAATAAAATGAACTTAAGGTCTATCAATGCATAAGGGAACAGTTTAACATATTTGGATGAGAGTTTAGGCCAAATCTCATCAACGGCTGTAGAAGGAACAAAGACTGCATTTCAATACAATTTGTGTGTTTACCACAACGCCGCATTTGATTGAAAACGAATCAAATTGACAAAGCCTAGCCTGTGTGCTCAATAACAGGTTAGAGAAGTCTACAATTAAGGTATATCGTCCTACCTCGTTCTAAATAATGGGACACTTTTCCTATCCTAGCTCTAAATATTAGGCCACTAAAACTGGCATGAAAATATCCGAGGCTCTCACCCAATAAGTAGGCCTACACCAAGCTGATGACCACATTATCACACTGATTAATGTTACACATTAGCTGGTGTGCCACAAAAGAGCTAAATAGAATTAGCTGGTATATAGAGATTTAGAACAACAACAACAACAACAAAAAAGCCACCCTGCATCTTCACGAGCAATCTTAGCAAACATTCACACAATATGTGATGGACAGTCAAAGTGGCACAAGTAGCCTACTTGGTATGAAGTGGGCCAAAGAGTTGATGTAGGGAAATGCTAGTCCCGGTACCATAACGATGATCCATGTGCTATGGTACTAGATGGCTCACACAGTTTCCAGTTACCAAATTGAATAGGACTTTCTACTTGCAACTTCAAACCTTTCCACATACCACAAATTATGCTCAGTTCAAAAAATAAAATACAGTATTTAGGCAGAAATTTTCAGTCTAGGATAGGCCTAACTGTTATTTGGAAACAATTCACTGCTTAAATAAATTAAGTGAAAAATCACTACTCAGAAAAGTTGTAGGAGAACATTTATTTGAATCAGATGTAAGGTTATGTAGGTTGTCATTTATAATACTTATAGTACAAACCATATTTAATTACAACTACACTGCCCACATGAACCAAAACCCCCTTCATGTGACATATATGTCCTAAATATCTCTCTATATTAGATATACTGCATCCACTAAATGATGTTATAAATAAATATTTATAATTTGTAGAACGCGCCATGCAATTCTTGCATCAGGAGTGAGTGGTCGACTTTATTCATATTATCTCGCAAAATTCTCGTACTTTATCCATAAAAGTTCACTTCTATTTTGTAGCTCCAACATTGTGGATAATCTTCACGGGAGGCGTTTGCCTTATTTCACGCTTATTACGCCTTTTTATCAACAAAATTCAAGACACTGCGCAGCGTTAATGCAGCTTCCTATGTATAAAAAACCTAGCAACCAGTTGTTTGGGTCCAATGTGGCTGCACACATACGGTTGCTAGGCGCGTCACTTCGGCAGCGTATAGAGGCATCCGACCCCTTCCTAGCTCTCAGTCAAAGAAAATGCAAACAGCCAATGGAAACTTGGGAGACACACTTTCAAGAGCTGCTCAACAAAAACAAAACTCCGCACCCACTCCACCTGGGACCAATACAAGAACCGAAACAATAACAACAAAGGAAGTGGAAAATGCAGCAGCAAACCTAAAAAAAAGGAAAAGCAGCAGGACCGGATGGTATATTTAATGATCACTTACAGCAATCAATGGACAAATTGGTAAACATATGGACAGCCCTATTTAAAAAAATGCCTGGAAACCGGGGACATCCCTAAAAATTGGTAGCTATCCAAAATCAAAATGCTGTATAAAAGGAAAGGCTCAGTGGAAAGCCCAGACTCATACAGAGGTATCGCCCTCGAAAGCAATGCGTACAAGCTCCTTAGGTGAATAATAACAGACATACACCACAGATAGACCCGCATATTCTGGACACATTCGGTTTTCGAAGAGGAAGATGCACCCGACTCGCCGTTAATAACTTACTGTATGACATTGAAAACGCACTGAGAATGCCTAAGGAAAATTTCTGGCCGTTTTTATAGATTATAGCAAAGCTTTTGATCAAATAAACAGAGAATTCATGCTAAGAAAACTAGAAAACACAATAGGCACTTGTAATCCAATCACAATCCTCAGCAAAAACATACTGCCATATAACGAAATTCAGATAGACGACTCGGTCACAGTCTCCAAAACCATAAGACAATCCAATGGAGTAACCTACTCCAAGTGGTGTATTTCTCGAAATAAACGGTAAGGCCGAGTTGGCATTTGCTGCTCTTCATTCTCTTATATTAATTCACTTATTTAGATTTCCTTCCCGCAAACACCAACATCGAGCTATTACATCCTGTTTGCCCCGTATACTTGTTTACATTTCGTGTAAGTTTGTTCCAGAAGCGCATATTCTGTGGAACCAGCCTGGCAACGCCTTGCAGCTGCCTTCTGAAGTCCTTCCATTGCCTCAAGTCCAGAAGACTTCCTCATCAACACACCAACAACTCCGTGAAGATACCGCTCCTAAAAGAATTTTATTTCCTTTATAAGAGGTTCCTTTCTCTGTGTTGTGTGTTCTGTATAAACTCTGTTTTCTCCTCCTACCCGCTCGCTTCCCCTTCCTCTCGCCCGTCTACCTCTGACGTGTGCGGTGTCTCTCGCCCCTCCGCGCGTTGCTCCGCTCTCTCACTCAACTTTATGTTACCGAGCCGTCAAGGCGACCGGTTCTCACTTGTGTGTTAGACGTCAAAGCTTACAGTTGGAGCCTAACTAAGGCTTGTCTCCTGTTTAAATATCTACGCCATGGTGTGGATTTAAGCTAACGGTCGCCTGGATCGCCTACTCTTCAGAAATGAGCTAAGTACAACTGCAATGGTTTTCATCGCATTTTAATTGGTTTTAAACAGCTAAACGCTTTTTAATTCTTGTTTTATAGACGGTGTGAAATTGCTAAATGCAGTGCAATAACTACCTTCGAGGGATTTTTCTAGCCATGCTAACTATCTAAGCTGACTTTCCACTTAAAAATTTAGTGCTTCCTGCACAAATTAACTGAGAATGAGTTTTCACACCGCGGGATTCATATTAAACGAAATACTATCTACAAAAACGTAGCTTTTTCTCCGCGGGACCTATTGCCCAATTCAACTGTTATCATATCTCCTGAACTTTCGACATCGAACTGTCTTTCTACAAGTAAAATAACCTAGCATTTCTTCACATATGGGAATACATTTTCCTCACTGAGAAATTTATGTTGCATAAACCTCTAATCAACATAATTTGTCTTCCTTCGCGGGAAACTTTCCGCTGCATTTAACTACAACCTACAAAAGCTACGACGCAATAAACTCGCTCAAACTAAAATGTATCAAGTGATCTGCATAACTGCAATAATTTTTCTCTCTATAAACTCTGTTCTGCAATAGTGAACGTTCTATCTACATCAATAGACTATAGTGAGAAACCGTGCCCGTCCAACTTGCAACCGCGTCGCGTTTCGTGTAAGCAATAAATACGGCCGAGAACTTTCTCCTAAAGTTCCCATTTCCTCCTTCCCAAACACCTTTACTAACAAATTAGGTTAATTTTTAATAATAATAATGTTATTGGTTTTACGTCCCTTTTAACTACTCTGGCTTTTAGAGACGCCGGGGTGCCGGAATTTTGCCCCGAAGGGGATCTTTAACGTGCCAGTAAATCTACTGACACGGCTCCCTCGCATTTGCGCACCTCGAATGGCAGCTGACTGCGCCAGGATACGAACCTGCAACCTTGGGCTCAGCAAGCGAGAACGTTACCGCTGAGTCACGCAGCCAGCCGTTAATTTTTAAACTTAGGTCTTTTTCAATGATGTGTCACTTCTCAGCAGGTGCCCTCCCACAATTGTTCCATCTCTCATAATTAATTTCTGTATAACTCGTGTCTAGCACACATTTAAAATCACCTTGGTTTTTCCCTTATAACGAAGGAATTTAATTCTTTCTACTCAAAACTGAGTTATTTAAGTATCTTCTCCAGGTTTCACGAAAGGGTAACTTGCCCTATTTTTCATCGTGATCCCTGTTTAAATATAAGAAATTATAGAAACTTCTTCTTAATTTCTCTTTTTTTGTTGTTATAATTTCGAATTTGTTGTTTGTTCTTACTTTCAAGATTTCCATATAGGAATTCATAAATTGCCCACATTGTACCTTATTTATTGTTAAAGCTTTAATTGCGTTAATTGTCGTTAAACTTCGAATTTGTTAATCTTAGCACCATTTTTAAAATCCTATGCAGATTTTAGTGCTTATAAGAGGTTCCAAACCTAAAAATTGTTAATTGCCGAGTGCAAACTTCAACATTCTAGAGGTCTGAGACTTCAAAGGTTAAAAACTAAATTGTACCTTATATATTTGTCAACATTATTATATCTCCACGCATTGTTAAATAAATCAGATTGTATTTTTTCGTTTTATCCTTGTCTTAGAATAACGATTAGGCAGGACCCTATTTTCCCTGACTCTTCCCAAAAGCTTATGCTCTTTTTAAGAAAACCACGTACTCAATTAATAAAGTTTTCACTATTTATTGCATTTGAACAAAACCTCCTAGTATCATCTTTTCCAAAGCATCTTTTAGCTGCTATAGATAATTCTAATGAGCCAGTAAGGCAAGTAAAGCTAGCTCCGCAAGCTTCCTGCTTGTTGAGATTTTCTCTATAACTTGTGGTTCGTTTTCAAAATTTAAGTTTTTTTTCTGGTCTACACTTTTAGTCGGCACTTTGCTGGGTAAAAGCTTAGCTATTCTTAAATGCAACTATTGTTTTTCTTACTTAAATTCTCCAAGAAAACAACAAAATTATCCCCAAAAGCATAACTGCTTCATCGCTACCCTTTCTGGGAATACTCGGCCATTCTCGGGAAATCCAACAGTTCCAAGAACTAAAATTATCACGGCGAATTCAAATTATTTCAGTCGTTCAAAACATTTTTGTTAAATCTAACTCCTTTAAAAGGACAAACAGTAAATCTATCGCTCTTTGTCTTGCCAGACTACCACCACTCTTCCCTATAGTATCGAAATACAGGCTTGAGAGGGGATGTACGATCGCCGCTTGTTTGCGAACAGCCCAAGTTCCCGCTGCGCTTCCCGTTAACCACGTTCAGGTCCCTACCCACTTTAAGTACTTCACGGGCTTTTGCAGTGACACTTGTTACTGAATACTCACTTAAGTTTATGTTTATGAGTTATATTGGACTCCCGTCCCATCTATCCATACTTTTTCTCCATTCTGAAACCCACTTCTTCCCATTTTTTTTCATCATCTTCCCTTAGGGAGGGTTATTCCTTAGCTAATAACCTACCCACATGACTTCCGAAAGCTTGAGCGTTTCCATCAACAAAACTTCGATCCATTCTTAAGATAAAGTGGGAAGACCACATCACCAATCTTGATGTTCTTGAGAAAGCGCTTGCTGATAGTATAGAATCATCCATCATTGGTCATCAACTTTGATGGATTGGACATGTCCATCGGATGGATGATACGAGACTATCACGCCAGGTTCTGTATGGTGAACTCACCTCCGGCACCAGACCTCATGGAGGCCCTAAGAGACGATACAAGGACCAATTTAAGCAGAATATGAAGTTGACAGGACTCAATCCACAAACCTGGGACCAGCTTGTTAAAGACCGTTCAACTTGGCGCCAGACCATCCCGGCTGCTGTCAAAATGCTTGAAGAAGAACGTTGTAGAATTGTTAAGGCCAAGCGACAAGTACGAAAGCTCCGTGCAGCACAGCCACGCCCTCCACCAACAGTTCTGTGTGATCTGTGTGGACGTTTGTTTCATGCACGCATTGGGCTGTTCAGTCACCGCAAACATGTCCACAGACCTCAACCTTAGATTATTTTAGACTGTTTTGGAAGAAGATGTATACTCCGAAACGAGTTAAAGCCGACGACGACGACGACCCACCAAGGCGACCCAATGAGCCCTCTACATCGGACATAACGAGAGCAGTGCAACCCCCAAACATCTCTATGTATATTTACGCAGAAGATATGGTGGTTGGAGCAGCAGACTCAAAAGCACTACAGGGAGCAATCACCGAGCTAGAAAGAAAGAAAGAAAGAAAGAAAGAAAGAAAGAAAATGAATTTCACATTAACGAAACAAAACCTGTCCAAATGATATTTCGGAAAGGAGGGAGGATCTCCGGAAAGGACCGCATAGTTCTCAACAACAAAGAACTAGAAGTAGTAAACCATTTCAAGTACCTAGGCGTTACACTGCAACCTTCAGGATGCAACTTCAGTGCACACACCAAAGACAGAACAGTAGGTCTAGCAGCAATCAAAGCCATTTACGAAATTAGAAACCTAACAAATCTCTCATTGGAAACGGCTAAAACAATATTCAAGGCAAAAATCATACCAATACTGTCATATGTTATAAAATAATTAGTAAAGAAGGTTTACTAAATACAGTCCTAAACTCCAAATTGATGGGAGAAGAAACAAACACCGACATCCATTGGTCCCAACCGGAAACATACAGTGATATTCAAAAAGTACATTTGACTTGTGTGGTATACAAAAACAAAAGAACACTGAGAAATACAAAAACAAAAGAAACACACTATGAGAATTTGTGAATGCAAACTCACACTTCCCCCCATTCACAAATTGCGAAAAAAAAAACTTAAAACCAAAAAAATACATAACTAGCCTTATACTAACAACAAACATTTGTACATCAATCCTTGTTTGGTAACAATCCCAATTGAGGGTAGATTTTACGTAATTTTATCCTTGGTAACACCTTGGTAAATATACCAGCAAGGTTTGATTCTGTGTTGACATATTCAAATGCTATCTCACCCTCTTGCACACACTCTCGTAAGTAGTATAAATCTAACAGAAGTTGTTTAGTTTTCTCTGACACTATTGGGTTTTTAGATAGTGAAATGGCTCCTTGGTTGTCAGCAAAAACAACACAGGACTTGTCGACAAAAGTTGACTGTCCTATCTCTTTAAACAAATTGCACATCCATTTCACCTCATCTACCACATCCGCCATTGATACGTATTCAGCTGCCACAGTTGATCGTACAATGCGTCTTTGGAGTGTGGTTTTCCAACTAATGGCGCCCTTGGCCAGCACAAAAACATACCCCTCATATGACCTTCCACTTACATCATTTCCATAAGCAGCATCAACAAACACCTTCAGTTTTTCTCCTGATTTTTCATAACACAATGACAAATCTTGGGTCTCCTTAAGGTAATGAAGGAGGTGTTGAGCTTCCTTCCAATTTTGCATTTTAGGATTTGAATTAGCCTGGCTAACCTTACATTACTGGTCTAGTTGTACTGGATAAGTATAGGATCTTACCTACAATTTTTCTATAACGTTTTTTTTTTAACTCCTCTGTGACATTGTTTGGTACAGTTGAAGGTAAAGGGGTACCACAACCTTTTGGGTAGGGTTCTTCTAGTGATTTAAGAACATTTATCCTTATGTACATGTTTAGACTTAAACATACATTTTTCTTAGACCCTTGAGTGACTTTAATCGACAAAAAATCTGAGATATTTCCCAAATTACGCACTTCAAACTTTGACTTCAATCTTTTTACAAACCAATCTATTTTAGCTTGTAATCCCCACACACCTAGATCATCAACATAAAGGGCAACATACAGGTCATGATCTGGGCTAAAATACAGACATGGATCACATTTGCTTTGATTTAAGCCAAGCTTGACAAGTTGTGCAGTGATACAATTGTGCCAATCTTTACCAGCTTGACATAAACCGTAAATACTCTTGTTGAGTTTTAGCACATAGTCTGCGTATTCTACACTGCGAAAACCTTCTGGTTGACTTACAAATACAGTTTCCTTAATTTTGCTATTAAGGTATGCCGATACAATGTCCAAATGACAATTATCCCATTCACGCTCTACTCCTATGGCTATAAGTTTTCCTTTTTACCACAGGACTGTAGGATTCAAGGAAATCTGTACCCTTTATCTGACTGAAACCTTGAGCTACTGAACGTGCTCTATACCTAAGTACTTCACCTTCTTGGTTTCGTTTAGTTTTATACACCCATTTGGTGCCTATGACAGGCCTGCCACCTGAATCTTCTGCAAGTGTCCACACATTATGTTTTTCCAAGAGGGCAATCTCTTGGTTGTTGTTTGAGTCTTCAGTCTTTTGACTGGTTTGATGCAGCTCTCCATGCGTCCCTGTCCTGAGCTAATCGTTTCATCTCTACATAGCTACCACACCCTACATCCGAGGCAATCTGTTTAACATATTCTAACCTTGGTCTACCCCCACAGTTCTTGTCCTCGACCCTTCCTTCCATAACTAAGCTTGCTATTCCTGGGTGTCTTAGTATGTGTCCTACCAACCTATCTCTTCTCTTCATTAGCAGTCGCCAGAAACATCTCTCCTCTCCCACTCGCCTTAATACCTCTTCGTTTGTAACCCTATCTACCCATCTGATCTTCATCATTCTCCTGTAACACCACATTTCAAATGCCTCAATTCTCCTCTTTTCTGCTGCACCAATAGTCCAAGTTTCACTTCCATAGAGTGCCACGCTCCAGACAAAGGCTTTCAAAAATGACTTCCTAATACCTAAATCTATATTCGATGTCAACAGATTCCTTTTTTGTAGAAAGACTTTCCTTGCCTGAGCCAACCTACTTTTTATATCCTCTTTGCTTCGTCCATCATTGGTTATTCTGCTTCCTAAGTAACAGAAGTCTCCTACTTCCTTCAGCTTTTCACCTGCCAATTTGATCTCCATAGAGGTTTCTGATTTATTTCGGCTGCATTCCAGTATTTTTGTTTTACATTTATTAATTTTCATCATGAAGTCCTTCCGTAAGACGGAATCCATACCATTCAAAAACTCATTCAAATCCTCAGGCTTGTCGGCCAAGATGACGATGTCATCAGCAAATCTCAGAGTTGAAATTATTTCTCCTTGAATCTTCACTCCCACTTTAAATTTTTCTCCAATTTCCTTCATTGCTTGTTCAATGTAAAGATTGAAAAGTATGGGTGATAAGTTGCAGCCTTGCCTTACACCTTTCTGAATAGTCTACCAGCTTATTTCTCATATCCTTCAGCTCGAATGACTGCTGGTTCATTGCCTCAAACCATTTATCTTTGTCATCTTGTGAGGTGGCTTCTTGAAAAGACACCGGATCGTTATATTCTGACCTCAACATGACAATGCGACATTTGACCTTGACTTCATTACAACACACACACTTACTGGGAAGTTTTCTCTCTCTACTCGACCTGCGTAATACTGTGTGTTCAGGCTGTAATGGAGCGTCTATTACGACATCAGAATCTGACTAAGAGGCATCACTATCACTTGTTACCGAATTTTCATTTCCTGATTCGGCTACTTCCTGTTCAAACACGTCACCTCCACAATCTTTCTGCTCGACAAACACTTCTCCAACTGTTCTAGGTTCACAATCTATCTGAGTTACAGGTTTTTCCTGGGCTTTTACAGAAAACGGAAATACATCTTCAACAAATTCTACATTCCTGGATTTAATGACACATTTCTTTTCGATGTCCCATACACGGTAGCCCCTCGAGTCATCGGGGTACCCTAGCATTGCGCCAACATTTGCCCTTGGCACTAACTTTTCCACATTACGTTTATGGATCCAAACTTTACAACCAAACGATTTTAACATAAGCAATTCCTGGTCTGACAACTTTCTACTCGTCTACAGTTCAAATGGGATGTTCTTTACAGTTGATGACATACACCTATTCTTTATATAGCAGGCTGTGCTGATGGCTTCCCCCCAAAATTGAACTGGCATGCCTGACTGAATGAGCACGCACCTACTAGTGGTGAGAAGTTGCTGATTGAGGCGTTCAGCAACGCCATTCTGTTGGGGAGAGTAAGCCATTGTTAACCTACGAACAACACCTTCCTTTTCAAGATAGTTACAAAACTCTGTACTTAAATACTCTCCACCGTTGTCTGAATGGAAAGATTTCAACTTGGTCCCTTGTGCTGTCTCCATTAGGGCCTTAACCTTGAGAAACTCATTAAATGCATCACTCTTATGCTTAAGAAACCTTACATATGAGAATCTGGTACAATCATCAGTAAATGTAATAAAATATTTGCTACCTCCAATCGATGGGTTCTCTAACTGGCATTCATCAGAGAACACAACATCTAATACATACATACATACATACATACATACATACATACATACATACATACATATAAATACATGTATTTATTTGCAGAAGTGGACGCTGTCCATGGTGGCAAGAGATACGTGATCTCTTTCATTAAATTTAAGTCTTTTCAATTTACCTTGTTTACAAGTATCACAATCAAGATTCTTTTCTTTGGGTATAAAATCACGATCTGGAATGTTCAGAGCATGGCCAAAACGCTGATGCCATATTCCGCTAGTTACAGCTTTGTTGCTCTTAGCATACACAACCTCCACCTCGTCATTACAAGCAAATTATTTCCCTTGTTCTACCATAAAATAATCACAATTTACCTCATACATATTTCCAACGGCCTCAACCGTAAGGAATATCCCCTCATGATCTGACAATACAACTTTGCTATCTTAATGATTACGACTGCACCTTTCCTGTCAAATTGACCTACAGATATTAAATTGTCTTGAAGACCTGGGACATACAACACTCTTTTCAGTTTCAGGAAAGAACCTCCACACTTGTCAGATAGCTTCATAAGCACACTTCCCATACCACATACACTAACTGCGGATCCATCAGCTGTGTCTACACTACCAGAAACCTTTGGGGTGTAATGATACAGAATATCCTTATAAGGTGTCAGGTGCTCAGTGGCTCCTGAATCTACATACCACCAGCGTACACAATCAGATGCATCATCCTTGCTTTCAGTTGCCACATAAGCCTTTACCTTAACACTACTAGCATTAACTTGAACACATTCGTTTGCCGCCTCATCGTCCTTTACCGTGGCAATAACCTCACGATTCTTAACCTTAACATTTTCCTTGCGTCCATTACTACAATTCCGGGAAGTATGACCTATCTTGGCACAATTAAAACACAAAACTGAACCTTTCTTTCTTGCTTCATGAACTAAATCACAGAACTTCGCAATATGCCCCTGTTCTTGGCACTTGTAGCCCATGAATCCACCACTACCTGTTGGCTTGTTGACACTGTTGCTGCGTTTGACGACCCCCTTGGAATTTAAGCGCATGGCTGCCACCATTGCCTTCACGCTTTCACCCTCAGATTCTTCCTTCTTCAGCCTCGCATAAGTCTCATGTTCTCGCTCCATCTTTAGATTGTCCAACTTGTTCTTTCTCTCCTCCAACAATAGTTTGGCTCGCACTACCTTTACACCTAAGTTTTCTTCATTGCTTTCCAATGAACGTATCAAATTTTCGTACTCCCGCTTTTCCAGTCCTCTGAGAATAAAAGCAGCTTTGGCCTTATCCGTAAATTTTATACCTACATCGTCCAACCGTGAACACCAAGTGAGCACTTTATCAACAAATGTACGCATGCTAATGTCACTAGTTTTCTTAAAAAGACACAATTCTTCTAACATCGTCACAATTTGAAGGACTCCGGTATCGCAACATGAAGTCAGAAGATTCTGCCATATTTCCTTAGCTGTCTCCGCTTCTTTGATATCACCTAGGAAAGGGTCGGTGACCAAACCTATGAGCAAGTTTTTCGCGTCTTGATCTTTGCCCAGTTGGACCTCGGAGTACTCTTCAACGGGTGTATCTTCTACCTCTCCTGTATCGGTCTTTCGTGGGAAACCTTGAACCGCGTCCCAGAGACGCCTTGTTTGAAGCGATGCCTTTGTTCGGGTGCTCCACGCTTCCCAATTGTCGTCCTGTAACCTCACTATTGCAACTACTCGCTCGCTGCTTCCCGTAGCTGCATCCATGTTAGTATGTATACTTAAAATAAAACGTACAAATAGTCCTCACAATAGAAAATCGTCCACAAAATTCACCAAAAACTATCTTGAATGCACACTTAACTGCCGTCCACATATGCGCCGCACATATCAACACCTTTTAACGACCGACATTCTCCCATCACAAAGTCCACACATTAACAGCAATAAGCGTTTAACTGGGCTCATAACCTGTCTTAAAATAATTAGCAAAAAAGGTTTACTAAATACAGTCCTAAACTCCAAATTGATGGGAGAAGAAAACAAACACCGACATCCATTGGTCACAACCGGAAACAGACAGAGATATTCAAAAAGTACATTTGACTTGTGTGGTATACAAAAACAAAAGAACACTGAGAAATACAAAAACAAAAGAAACACACTATGAGAATTTGTGAATGCAAACTCACAACATATGGAATATCAATCACCTGGCAGGAACTAACAAAGGACATATAATTAATGGAATCAGTGAAAGCGAGATTCCTGAAAGCAGCACTAGGAACTTAAACATATGCATCATCACGACTGATATACGAGTTAGTCAACGATACTTTCCTCATCGAAGACTCAAAGACATCCCTGCTCCCATCCACAGGACCAGCAGAACAATTGCTCAATGAGAAAAAACGCACAAGGGAAGAGATCTGGAACGAATTCTACAGTACAGATGCAATGATTGACAGAGGCTGGACCAAACTCAACCAGAGCATGCGCAGCGCCATAACAAGACTTGCTGTCCATGGATTTCACAACAGACTGTGTAAAACAGGACACTTCCATGAACAAAACAATCAATGCATAGCCTATGCAACTTATGCGACGAACCGTGTGAAAGATATCACTTCACGTAAGTTACTGCAAAAATTGAACTAGGTCACTGAACGAGTACAGCAAGGAGATCTGACTCTACAACTTCATGCACATTCGCGCGCTGTTATATTATTATTATTATTATTATTATTATTATTATTATTATTATAACAACAATAATGAGTATTTTTATCCTACTTATCTCGTCCATGTTGGACTGATCGCAGTGCCCCAAGTGATAGTTGGAATTGCCAATCCGTATTCATATTTTCATATTATGGTCCAGACGAAATCTTCAATGAGCATCTGAAAGAAGCCCTACCACACCTTGGGAAATTATGGACAGCCTTATTCAACAAGTGCCTAGAAATAGGCAAAGTACCGAGCAACTGGAGAACCGAAACTAAAACTCTTGGTTTGTTGGTTCTTAAGTTTAGGGGCTGTGACAACGCGGTCATGTAGCCCCGTGTACTTTGGGTGTGTGTAGAATCTGTCTGATAACCGGTTTTAATTGTGATGACTGCAATAGTAAAACTTTTGTACAAAGGTAAAGGGAGCTGCATCGCTCTATTAAAATAAACATATTCTTGGCGTGCCTCCTAGCTGCATCACTGGAACCAACTAGAAAAGAAAGGAGCACGCAGTGGAAATGGATGGTAATTTCTGACCTGTGCAGGGCCCGTATTTGCAGGCCAGATGTGCCGAGCGACTCCAGACTCCGTGAAGGTGGTCCCACGACGAGTGGTAGGAATACCCTCCTGGTGCTAGAAAGCTAGAATAAGTTAGGCCTAGGTTTGAAGAGAGAGGTGGAGAGAGAGGGCGAGCAGCCCGATCGTCAAACACTACTAAATAAGACACATGGATAAAGAAATGGAAAATTAATGAAAAGTGAAATCGAACACACAAAGAAACCCGGCCAGAATAACACACACAAAGAAAAGAGTACCCTTCACCTAGGGGTCAAATACAGCCACTTCATGAGGGGAAGATGATTATTAACAATAAATAACTTATAATAATATATAACGGAAAAAAATAAAATAAATACCTGTGCTCACTTCCAATAAAAATGATGTAAAAAGGGAGGAAGTAATTGACCAAAAGGCAATCCAGCCGGTCGCTGGTGAACAACAATCACTTCTCTGCCTAGAGATGGATGGTTGCCATGGCGACCACAAATAACAAACATAGCAAAGATAGAACAAGGGACTGTGTGCGTGTCGCAGAGGCTGTGGCGAGCAAAGAGGGACGCGATCGAGCTGGCAGTCCCCAGAGAGAAGAAATGAAAAACAAAAGATACTACAAGGATAAACAAATGACGTAAAGTGTCCGTGCAATATATCAAAGATACACAAACGCAATCAAACACACAAAATGCCAGCCGACGATGCAGAAATAAAACTCAAAGCAACTCGTGCTTGTAGGTAGTCAAGAAAAACATGCTAGACGAATATGGTCCCCTACTTACTTTCCGGGTTCGAGCTGAATACGGTAAGGCCTACTTAAAGTTACCGCCGTGATTCAGTTGCCCGAAGCATGGATTGAACGGAATACATACGGGCGAAAAAGTGACAGCCAGTCTGAAAGACTAGATTAGGTATCATTTTAAATTATACAAATGCTAGGAAGGCTGGAGGCTTCTCGCTTCGCTCGAAGCCAAAGACTCTTGACATGTTAGAAAATTATCTGCATAATACTTATCTTGCTTTATAATACTTTACCTTGTTTCAAATTTCTCGCGAACGGCAAGTGCAAACCAAGGGCAAAGCAAGGTCAAGCGCGAGGAGGGAGATGGCTGGATGACGTGCCACTTCCATCCAGTCTAAAGCACTTATAGTGGGTGATGTATTGAAGATAGAGATATGCTCTCGCGGACTTTTTTGTAGAACTTTTCATGCTGACCAATTCTTACGCTAATAGTATATTGATATTTTTAACGGTTTGCCCAGCGTAAGCTTAAGAAGCGCACGGATGCCAAGTTTGTTTTCGACTTTTTCACTGAAATCGTTACCGCTTGGCTTCCTTTGATCATACATAAATTATTTTCCACAGAATCTTTCCTCGAGGTATCCTTTACAGAATGGTGAAACCCAGTGGTTCTCGAGATTACCCGTGACATCCAAGAACCGGGGAATTTTGTCTTATACTAACGAAGTAGAGATTGTCGGGGAACACATGCACCAAGCGGTACTATGACGTCACACACCTCAGTGCATCTGGGTACATTTCGTCCCGTCACCGTAACGTAACGCCAGACCCCAGCGTAACGACGAAGTCGACAATATCATTTAAAATGGTAAAATATATGGTGTCATGCCTCGTGTTGGGAGAATGGTCGAAACGCCAACGTCCACAAACCACGGGAAACCCATCCGAAGACATGCCCAATAAAAACAACTTCAATGCGCCTGGCAACAAGAAAAACATACACTCACAAAATCACTCGCAGATATATTTCACGGCACAAATAAAAGGTTAAACCGTAGACTCAAACTAAACAAAACAGGAGACCGCCATTTCGATCGGTTCCACAGCATATCCAAGCACACGACGAAAAGATGGCGTCACAGTGAAAGTGTAGTGAAATAGCAGCTAGTGTAAATATTTGATAAAAGTGGTAAAATATTATAACAGAGGCTTAAAATCTATAAAGTTACTTTCCTTAGATCAAGTGTAATACGGAATATTGATAGTATTTAGAAATTCTTGTTGATAATTTAATAAACTTAAACTAAGTTGTGGGAACGTGTATCCAAAGATTCGGTGACTTCTTCAATCACTGTTTGAACCAAGTAGAGCAGTGGTGCTTTTACGAGACTTCACCCGATTGGAAGATATACGTATTTCACATTCTTCTTTATTGGTAGGTTATTAGATTAATTCTATTAGGTAGTAATAATTAAATTAAATTTAGTGTAATTTGGTGTAAACATCTAGGCTCACTTAGATCTCTAGTATGACGACAGTAAACAGTGTTAGTATCTCGTCAGGTTGTGTAACCGTAACGGATTTATGCTCGTCGTGCAAAATAAAAGTAAAAAATGCAAATAAAATCATCACAAGATCTCAGGTAAAATTGAATGAGGAGAAAAGTGAAACCGATTGTCGTAATGTAGGCCTACCGCTATCGTCATGCGAATGCCATAACCTGAGAAACGAACTGTCCTCAAAAGACGAAATTATAAAGCTGCTAAAGGAAGATATTGCTAAGTTAATGGAAGAGTTGAATAAATTAAAAGGAAACAGAGAGGAAAGCAAGGAAACTTGGTCGACAGTGATTGCTGGTAAGGTAAGATTGAATAAGCCTAGGCCTATAAATGGAGTACATGTAACTGAAATTCCCGTCTCAAATTCATTTGGAGTGCTTGTCGAAGAAAATGATGACTTTCCTCAAGAAGAAAAGAAGAAAGTGATAACGAGAAAATCCAGGAAGATGCGGATATTTGCGGATAGCCACGGGCGAGATGTAGCAGCAAGCGTTTTGGAGAGAAGCCGAGAAATGGAGGTCACTTCGACAGTGAAGCCAGGAGCTCAGATTGCAGAAGTCACGAACGGGATGATAGGAGAGTGTGCGTCCCTTACTGCAAAGGACTACGCAGTGATCATCGCTGGAGCAAACGACGTCTATAGAAATGAGAGTAAAAAGGTAATCAAAGATTTAAAGGGTACATTGCCATCCATGCAAAAAACAAATGTCATTATTGTAAACATTCCGCAGAGACACGATTTAATTCCCAAGTCATGTGTAAATGTAGAAATAGAGGCTACAAATGGAAAAATTCATAAAATTTGTAAGAGTTTTCCAAATGTCCAAATTGTAGATGTAAGTAAATTAGACAGGAAGTTCCACACTCGGCATGGCCTACACTTAAATAGATTAGGAAAAGAGTATCTTAGTGATGAAATCTGCAAAATTGTAAATTCAAATGGTAAGAATAATTCAACAGTAATATCATTAGAGTGGAAGCAGGGAAACTGGTAGAAGAAGCCAAACGTGAGGTTTGGCATTCACATCTTTTGAAGTCAAATTTAACGGAGTGCAACAATGGTATTTCGGATTTGTCTAGCAACAATAATAATAACAATTATGATAATAATAATGTAAATAAATCACCAACACAAGCTTGCAAAAGTAACAAATTTAAAATTTACCACCAGAATGTCCAGTCTCTTTATAATAAAATTGATTACATAAATCTAATGCTTAAAAATGAACTTAAAGACATCTCAGCACTATGTATTTCAGAACATTGGCTGAAAGAGGAACAACTCGAATTAATTCAATTCCCAGGGTTTATACAAGCTAGTAAATACTCTAGATCTAATATTAGCCATGGTGGTACTTGCATCTTCTTAAGAAATAATTTAGATCATGAACAGATAACAGCTTATGATTATCTAATTATGGAACAGGATTTTGAATTCTCTGCCGTAAAAATTCAGCAGTCTAAGTTAATAATTGTATGCGTATACCGTTCTCCGTCAGGAAAGTTTCCTCTATTTATAGATAAACTAGAATTGTTACTCAATAACATGAGCAAAGTAAATTTCGATATAATAATTTGTGGGGATGTAAATGTGGATTTCTTAAAACTTGATAGAAATTGTGAATTATTAAACCAGTTACTAATTTCCTATGGACTGAAACCTACAGTAAATACACCAACAAGAATAACAAAATTTAGTAAAACCACTCCTGATCAAATTTTTATAAATACAGATAAATATCACCATTCAATAGAAGTCTATTGTCCGGGTTTTAGTGACCACCATGGACAAATACTGAGTTTTGAAGTATCCGAAGTAATCAATAATAATGATAATGGAGTAAAATCAAAGTGCAGGTCATTCACTGAATCAAATGTTGCATATTTCAATGACTTATTAAATAAGGAAACATGGTCAGAAATTTATGAACTAGAAAATGTAAATGATAAATTTAATGCATTTAACAGTACCCTAAAACACTATTTTGAAATAGCATTCCCCTTTAAACGAAGAACTGTTCAAAATAACAAAACTAGCAATTGGATAACAACAGGGATTATAAATTCATGTCAAAGAAAGAAATTTCTACACAAATTATATAAACAATACCACACAACACCTGAATTCAATTTATACTACAAAAAATACAATAGCATATTAAATAAGGTAATAAGACTAGCAAAGAAAATGCATAATGATAATTTTATTTCCCAATCATCTAATAAAAACAGGGCTATGTGGTCCGTAATAAAGAAAGAAACTGGAAAATCTGCTAAAATACAAAGGAACATTACACTGACCAGAAATAATAAAGTGATTAATAATCCAGAGGAAATAGCAAACACTTTTAATGACTATTTTCTGGAAATTCCGCAAAAATTATTAAATAAATCACAGGTAAATACACAAAATTCTAATAATAAAATAAATATATGCAGTGATTCTTTATTTATAAATCATGTCACAAGTGAAGAGGTAAGAATAGTTATAAAAGAGCTAAAAAATAAATTCTGTGCTGGCATTGATGGCATCCCTGATGCAATTTTAAAGAAATGTGCAGAAAATATAATAAATCCACTTACGCACTTAATAAACAGTTCAATTCTCTCAGGAACTTACCCGGATATTTTGAAGTTATCAAAAGTAATTCCAGTGCACAAAAACGGTTCAAAAGATGAATTAGATAACTATCGTCCTATTACCTTACCAACTGGTATTGCAAAAATTGTGGAAAAAATTATGTATAAGAGACTGATAAGTTTCATAGAAAAAAATAAAATATTATCAAACTCACAACATGGATTTAGAACGGAAAAATCTACACAGACAGCAATTTACGAATGTAGTAATAGTATACTGAAATTAATTGACAATAAGGAACATGTAACTGGCCTATTCTTGGATTTATCGAAAGCATTTGATGTAGTTGACCATAAAATCCTCCTTACCAAACTAAATCAATATGGTGTTAGAGGTCTAGCTAATAAATGGATAGAGTCTTACTTAACAGGGCGTAAACAAATAGTAAGCTTGAGACACAAGGATGATGGAACCAAATTACTTAATGAAACATTGTCCAATGAGGGAATTATTGAATTTGGAGTACCCCAGGGATCGGTTTTGGGCCCACTACTCTTTCTTCTATATATCAATGATATAACACAGAACGTTCATTCACATAAGGAAATTTTGTTTGCGGACGATACAACACTCGTAATAAAAGGTGAAACTAAACAGGTCATACAGCAGTCTGCTGACTCCGTTACAGGAGAGTTAACCAAATGGTCACAAGATAATCGCCTCATAATAAACTATAAAAAGTCAGTATGTCTAAATTTCCACACTATACAGAATAGGAATCCTGCGATGCCCAATATAACATTAAATGGTCATCAAATAGAAAATAAATCAGAAACAAAGTTTTTAGGACTATGGATACAACAAGACTTGAAATGGAATAAACATATACAATATCTGAATACTAAACTGAACTCGATGTGCTTTGCGTTACGTATTTTGAAAACCTGCACTAGCATGCACACATTAAGAAATACTTATTTTGCTTATTTCCATTCATACTTAAGATATGGGATCATATTTTGGGGTATGTCGCCAGATGTACTAAGCACGTTTAGGATACAAAAGAGAGCGATTAGAATTATGGCAAATGTAAACTCTAGAGAATCATGTAGACCTCTGTTTAAAGATTTAAACATTCTCCCACTGCCCTGCATATATATCTTTGAAAGTATTATGTTTTTTAAAAAGAATTTAATGAATAAAGATGTTTTTCTTAAAACAAACAATGATGTTCATAGGCATAACACAAGACAAAATCAAAACATTCATATTTCACACACACACACAAGCATATATCAAAAAGGAACTTTTCACACTGGAGTTAAATTATACAATAAACTACCCCAGTATATAAAACTGGCCCCAAAAATAAAAACCTTTGATAGAATGTTGAAAGCTTATCTGCAGTGCCATTGTTTTTACTCAGTAGTTGAATATTTTAGCGTATAGGAGTGATGGAATCTATAACTATATTTTACTTTTTTAATTTAATTTTAATACCTAGCTGTATGTTGTTGTATTTATAGAATTAAGTTTTCATATTATGATAATAGAGTGAGGTGTAAATAGTTGTGCAATAAGATTGTATCTATTAAGATTTGCTATTATAATAAGTTATAAATAGTTATAATCTTAGTAATATATACCTGTTAGTTCTTTTATTTTATGCATGTAAATTCTGACGTGTCCTATATCAAAAATGTATTGAATGCATGTATTTGATCAAATGGAATTAATAAAAATCTATCTATCTATCTATGAATACCAAAAATAAAAGTTACAGTTAGGAAATGAGCATAGTGGAAACAAGGTTAGATGTGTTACTTACATGAGTCAATGGAAGGCTTCGGCGTAATGACAATGTTAAATAAAAAGGAAAAATATTACATTTTAAATTATAAGGCGGAGAGCCTAAAGGCACGTCCGGACAGGAAGTATCTCACATGGCGTCTGAGTCTACCGGGACGGCAGCCAAAGAAATAAAGAAAAGAGAGATGTTTAACATGGCTCAGAGCGCAGACCACCCGGACTCCTTCATAGGAATTGCGTTGGAGGACGCACTGTTCAAGGTTTCCACCAGAATCCTGTCTATAAGATTAGAAAAGAAAACAATCCGACAAATGACAGAACAACAAATTGGCTTTAGGAGAGGAGGATCGACACTTCACGCAATAAGTAACATAATGGATGATATAAAGGAAGCACTCAGGCATCACAGAGGGAAACTACGCGTCATATTCATCGACTCTAAGAAGGCCTTAGACCTACTTGATCGCCAAATAATCATTGACAAGCTAAAACGTATGATCGGAGAAGACAACTACGGTATCTAACGACCATCATGGATAACATACTGCAACTAAATGAGCTGATATCAAACTTCGACCCCGATACGACAGACCTTGGAATTCTGCAGGGTGATCCAACGAGCCCCCTACTGTTCAATCTTGCAACGTCAGATGTCATCGAGTGTTACGGAAATCTGAAGGAGCAGATAACATTCTACGCTTACGCAGACGACATAACACTGGCCACAACAAACCTGGAGGTACTACAGGAATGTATGTATCGCATAATGTTATGGGCAGAGAAGAATAAGGTAGAGAATAATGAGCAAAAGACAGTTCAAATGATATTTAGAAAGGGAGGGAAAGTAACTGGCAGAGAGCAACTGTTCTTCACGCCAACCCAAGAACCAATCAAAATAGCTAAGGAATTTAACTATCTCGGATTGACACTACAGACTACCGGAACGACCTTTACTAAGCACATCAGAACAACAACATCCAGCTACTGCGCAGACTTTCTGTATCCACTGCCATGAAAATCTTCATCACCAAAATAATGCCCATAGTGACTTACCGACTAGAATTAATATGGACATATCTCGCCAAATCAAATCTTAAAGACATCGAGCAGATCAAAGCGACATATCTTAAGAGACTCGAAATTCACCCCCTCCAGACTAACATGCGAGCTCGTCAGAGAATCTTTCTTTATAGTGCAATTAAAACAGGAAATGTCCCTACCATCCACAAAGGCATATCAGGAACTATTAGTAGAACTACAGAACAAAAAAAAAAAAAAAAGAGATATGGCTGGATTTCCACTCGACGACCGAAGCAATGACGTCTATAGACTGGAAAGCTGCGGACTACGATCTGCGCCACGTGCTGACGCGATTTGCAGTGCACGGGTTCCACCATCGCATTTGCAAGAAAAAGGCGTTGCGCACTCCGGACAAAGTGTCGTGTATGTGAACAGTGCGATAAACAGTGTGATCGATATCATGCACTTTTGTGTCACCAAAGACGTATATCCCTAACACAACTCTGTAGCGACTAAATTAGTGTTAGAAATGTACAGTAGTATTTATTTCATTGTTATATGTATATACTTGTAATTGCTTTGGCCATTGGCTGCATTAAACATTATATATTATGGTACTTAACGCCAGATCAAAACAGATGTGCCAGGTCTCGCCTGCAGTGATTGGTCCTTTTCACGTGACTTCCGTGAATTGACAGGTGTGTATTTACTTGAGTTAACATGAACATTCTAGGAAGTGTTGTGTATTTACTTGAATTAACTTGAACATTCTAGTCACTATGCCCAGAACATTCCAACCTGGAACATTCGAATCTGGAACCTTCCATATACTATGTACGGTATATATGTACCTGTAGACTGTAGACGACAGTTCCGCCCATATTCTTTAGTTCCGCGCTAGTGCCGCTCAAGTTAGTCCACCTTGTGTATCGTTGTGTATCAACTAGTGTTAAATAAACCGTTGTTTTATATTAACAAGTGTATGTTATTTATCTTGTATCTCCCACGATATAACATTGACCAATAACAAGGCGTCTTCTCACAGATCTCACGCTCTTGTACAGGTAATAATGATAATGGAATACAATCAAATTGCAGGTCATTCACTGAAACAAATGTTACATATTTCAACGACTTATTAAATAAGGAAACATGTTCAGAAATTTATAAACTAGAAAATGTAAAAGATATATTTAATGCATTTAACAGTACCCTAAAATACTACTTTGAAACAGCATTCCCCTTTAAACAAAGAACTATAAAAATAACAATTGGATAACAACAGGGATTATAAATTCATGTCAAAGAAAGAAATTTCTACACAAATTATATAAACAATACCACACAACACCTGAATTCAATTTATACTACAAAAAATATACTAGCATATTAAATAAGGTAATAAGACTAGCAAAGAAAATGCATAATGATAATCTAATAAAAACAGGGCTATGTGGTCCGTGATAAAGAAAGAAACTGGAAAATCTGCTAAAATACAAAGGAACATTACACTGACCAGAAATAATAAAGTGATTAATAATCCAAAGGAAACAGCAAACACTTTTAATGACTATTTTCTGGAAATTCCACAAAAATTATTAAATAAATCACAGGTAAATACACTAAATTCTAATAATAAAATAAATAAATAAATGCAGTGATTCTTTATTTATAAATCATGTCACAAGTGAAGAGGTAAGAATAGTTATAAAAGAGCTAAAAATAAATTCTGTGCTGGTATTGATGGCATCCCTGATGCGATTTTAAAGAAATGTGCAGAAAATATAATAAATCCACTTACGCACTTAATAAACAATTCAATTCTCTCAGGAACTTACCCGGATATTTTGAAGTTATCAAAAGTAATTCCAGTGCACAAAAACGGTTCAAAATATGAATTAGATAACTATCGTCCTATTACATTACCAACTGGTATTGCAAAAATTGTGGAAACAATCATGTATAAGAGACTGATAAGTTTTATAGAAAAAATAAAATACTATCAAACTCACAACATGGATTCGGAACGGAAAGATCTACACAGACAGCAATTTATGAATGTAGTAGTAGTATACTGAAATTAATAGACAATAAGGAACATGTAACTGGCCTATTCTTGGATTTATCGAAAGCATTTGATGTTGTTGACCATAAAATCCTCCTTACAAAACTAAATCAATATGGTATTAGAGGTCTAGCTAATAAATGGATAGAGTCTTACTTAACAAGGCGTAAACAAATAGTAAGCTTGAGACACAAGGTTGATGGAACCAAATTACTTAATGAAACATTGTCCAATGAGGGAATTATTAAATTTGGAATACCCCAGGGATCGGTTTTGGGCCCACTACTCTTTCTTCTATATATCAATGATATAACACAGAACGTTCATTCACATAAGGGAATTTTGTTTGCGGACGATACAACACTCGTAATGAAAGGTGAAACTAAACAGGTCTTACAGCAGTCTGCTGACTCCGTTACAGAAGAGTTAACCAAATGGTCACAAGATAATCACCTCATAATAAAGTATAAAAAAACAGTATGTCTAAATTTCCACACTCTACAGAATAGGAATCCTGCGAATTCCAATATAACATTAAATGGTCATCAAATAGAAAATAAATCAGAAACAAAGTTTTTAGAACTATGGATACAACATGACTTGAAATGGAATAAACATATACAATATCTGAATACTAAACTGAACTCGATGTTCTTTGCGTTACGTATTTTGAAAACCTGCACTAGCATGTACACATTAAGAAATACTTATTTTGCTTATTTCCATTCATACTTAAGATATGGGGTTATATTTTGAGGTATGTCGCCAGATGTTCTAAGCACGTTTAGGATAGAAAAGAGGGCGATTAGAATTATGGCAAATGTAAACTCTAGAGAGTCATGTAGACCTCTGTTTAAAGATTTAAACATTCTCCCACTGCCCTGCATATATATCTTTGAAAGTATTATGTTTTAAAAAAAATAATTAATGAATAAAGATGTTTTTCTTAACACAAACAATGATGTTCATAGGCATAACACAAGACAAAATCAAAACATTCATATTTCACACACACACAAGCATATATCAAAAAGGAACTTTTCACACAGGTGTTAAATTACCGTATACAATAAACTACCCCAGTATATAAAACTACCCCCAAAAATAAAAACCTTTGGTAGAATGTTGAATGCTTATCTGCAGTGCCATTGATTTTACTCTGTAATTGAATAGCTTAGCGTATAGGAGCGATGAAATCTATAATTATATTTTACTTTTCTATTTTAATTGTAATACCTAGCTGTAAGTTGTTGTATTTATAGAATTAAGTTTTCATATTATGATAATAGAGTAAGGTGTAAATAGTTGTCCAATAAGATTGTATCTCTTAAGATCTGTTATTATAATCTATCTATATAAAAATCAATTTTACGTGATAGTTTGTCTGTGGGTGTGTATGTCTCCTATGCGTTCATATACCATTCGTCCGATAGCGATGAAACTAGGCTGAGATATTGTGTGCACTCCAGGGAAGGTTTCTGGCTTTGTAAATCCCTTTAAAAATAGGTAGAGCACGAGTAGAATAAACAAATGAGCGACCACGCGCGAAGCGTTTCAACAAAGTCCCATATAAGGTCATATACCATTCATCCGATAGCGATGAAACTTGGATGAGATGTTGTGTACACTCCAGGGAAGGTTTCTGGCTTAGTACATACATTTTACAATAGGTAGCGCACCAGTAGATTCAACAAATGAGCGATGACACGCGAAGCGTTTCAACAAAGTCCCGTATAAGGTCATCTACCATTCGTCTGATAGTGATAAATGTTTGGTAAATTGTTGTGTACACTCCAGGAAAGGTTTCTGGCTAAGTAAATCCAATTTACAATACGAAGCGCACGTTTAGATTCAACAAATGAGTGACTACGCGCGAAGCGTTTCGACAACGTCCCGTATACGTTCACATACCATTCATCCGATTGCGATGAAACTTGGGTGAGATGTTGTGTACACTCCAGGGAAGGTTTCTGGCTGAGTACATCCATATTACAATACGTAGCGCAAGAGTAGATCAACAAATGAGCGACGACACGCGAAGCGTTTCAACGAAGTCCCGTATGCATTCATATACCATTCGTCCGATAGCTATGAAACTTGGGTGAGATGTTGTGTACACGTCATGGAAGGTTTCTGGCTTAGTAAATCCACTATACAATATGCAGCGCACAAGTAGATTCAACAAATGAGGGACGACGCCCGAAGCGTTTCAACCAAGTCCCGTATAAGGTCATATACCATTATGCGGTTAGCGGTGAAACTTGGGTGAAATATGGTGGACACTCCAAGGAAGGTTTCTGGCTTAGTAAATACATTTCACAGTACGTAGAACACGAGTAGATTCGACAAATGAACGATGACACGCGGAGCGTTTCAATACAGTCCCCTATGTCTTCATATCCCATTAGTCCGATAGCGATGAAACTTGGGTGAGATGTTGTGGACACTTACGTGGCGGTTTCTAACTTAGTAAATACATTTTTGAGTAGGTAGCGCACGAGTAGATTCAACAAATGAGTGACGGGGCGCGAATCGTTCAAACTAAATCCGGTATGCGTTCATATCCTATTCATCCGATTGCGACGAAACATTGATCAGTTATTGTGTACCCGCCAGGGAAGGGGACTTAGTAAATCCATTTCACAATAATTAGCGCAAGAGTAGATGCAACAAATGGGTGACGACGCGCGAAGCGTTTCAACAAAAATCCCCTATTGCGTTCATATAACCTTCTTCGATTGCGATGAAACCTTGATGAGTTATTGTGTACACGCTAGGGAAGGGCTTCGGCTTAGTAATACATTTCTCAATAGGTAGCGCACGAGTAGATTCAACAAATGAGTGACAGCGCACGAATCGTTTAAACAAAACCCCGTATACGTACATATACCATTCATCCGATTGCGATGAAACATTGATGAGTTATTGTTTACACGCCAGGGAAGGGTTTCGACTTAGTAAATCCATTTCACAATAGGTAGCGCACGAGTATATGCAGCAAATGGGTGACGACGCGCGAAGCGTTTCAACAAAATCCCCTATGCGTTCATATAACCTTCTTCGATTGTGATGAAACCTTGATGAGTTATTGTGTACACGCCAGGGTAGGGTTTCGACTTAGTAAATCCATTTCTCAATAGGTAGCGTACGATTAGAATCAACTAATGAGTGACAGCGCACGAATCGTTCAAACAAAATCCCGTATACGTTCATATGCCATTCATTCGATTGCGACAAAACTTTTGAAAGTTGTTGTGCACGCTCCCACGAATGGTTCTAAATTAGAAAATCCATTTTACGATAGCTTAGAGGCAGTTAACGGAAATTGAAAAGCATGTTGTGTATCCAAAAGCACTTCAAGAAACAGAATTTCAACGCCAACGTTTTCTTTGATTGGCATTGCAACGCATGCCGGGTACAGCTTGTAAGTTACAAATAGTTATAGTATTAGTAATATATACCTGTTAGTTCTTTTAATTTATAGATGTAAATTCTGACGTGTCCTATATCAAAAATGTATTGTATACATGTATTTGATCAAATGGATTTAATAAAAATCTAATCTAATATTCATAAATATCGTTTATTTATTTTTATATGACAGCATCTAAAAGCAGTTCGTACCAACTATTTCAACACTCGTGAAATTCCTCGTGGTAAATCAGACCTGCTGAAAGTTGTAGAAGTGAGTATTTCCCGTATTAAATTGCTTGTGTTACTAATACCTACTAACTTAATGAATTTAACCAACAAATTCTTCACTAATATTTCATTAAACTGTTTCAGATTTCTAGGAAGTGTTGTGTGCCTGACTGTAAGTCAAATTATGGCAGCACTATTAACATAACTGGTTATATCACTACGTTTTGAGGTGGACTTTCAGTGCCTATAAAAATAGTAGGCCTAATGGGTAGGGGAGACCGGGGATACTTTGGACACGGGGTTACGTTGGACAGCTTTAAATTTGACGCCATGGTGCAATAGTTGGTACACCTGTAACTGAATAATGTGCACAGCCACATGCAAGACCAGCTGATATGCAATATGGCGGCCTGCTTTTGAAATTAAGAAGGTGAGTTCATTTAAAAAAAAATTGTGTGCTGATATATAACATTTTGATGAGCTTAATGTTGTGAATTAGATACTTCATTACCAAGAATTTCTTTGTAATTTATTTGTATGATTAGTGAATGTGTTTCGTGTACTATGTAATAACCAAAGCATTCACATGGAGAAAAGTGCAGTGTATTTTATGTTTTCTTTGTCACGTGAGGTTACATTGGACAGGCCTGGGGCTACGTTGGACAGGTGTCCAATGTATCCCCTGCTTTTTGTATTATTTTAAAATAATAATTATTTATTTGTTTTATAGATGGTTCGAATTTACCGAAAATGGACAGACGGAGAGTCAAATGAAGAAGACACCAAAGCCGCAGTAGGGGATGTGATACATCGAGGATTAGATTGCGTGTTGCAGCAGACCAATATGGTGTGAAGAAGTCTCGACTGGGTTACCTAGTAAAGAGAGCCAAAGAGTGTGGCATCGACAACATGGTTTTCAGCACTAATTTTAAAAATAGGCAAGTCATTCCGGATGTGACGGGGAATGCGCTTGGTGAGTACCTTCTACAATGTTCAAGCATGTTTTACGGACCAACTCCAAAGATGACGAAGAAGTTGGCATACCAAAAAGAACGGTTTAGATTTGCCGCCGACGTGGGATGAAACAAAAGAGGCTAGCCAAGACTGGTTTTCAGGTTTTATGAGAAGACATCCTAACCTTTCTTTACGCATGCCAGAGGCTACGAGTTTGGCGAGGATGACCGCTTTCAACAGGCATACTGTAAGCATATTCTTCGACAAACTCGAATGTGTAATGAAGAGGCACAGTTTCCGTCCAAGTCAGATATTCAATTTAGACGAAACTGGAGTTACCTTGGTTCCACATACTGAAAAGATAATTGCGCAGAAGGGATTGAAACAAGTAGGACAAGTAACATCTCGGGGACGCTGAGAGCATGTTACACAGGTTGGGATAATCTGTGCTAATGGCAATGCACTGCCACCAGTGTGGATTTTTCCACAGGTGCGCTTTGATGAAAACAGGATGATGTCAGGGGCTTCAGTTGGTGCTCTTGGGATAGTTCACGAGTCAGGTTGGATGACATCAGAAAACTTTGTCAAAGTCCTTGAGTTCCTTAAAGAGAATGTGCGGTGCTCTAAAGATAGCCCCGTACTCCTGATTATGGACAATCACGACTCTCACTTAAGTGTTCAAAGTTTGGACTTTTGTAAGGAAAATGGGATTGTAGTGCTGACTATTCCCCCGCACACATCCAGCAGAATACAGCCACTATACCGATGTGTATTTGGTCCGTTTAAAAGGTTCTTCAGTTCAGGAGTTAATTCGTGGATGAACTCCAACCCCAATCTAACGCTGAACATCTATGCTCTCCCAAAATTGTGCAGTTCTGCCTGGGACCGAGGAGCAACACCAGAAAATAAAAAATCTGGTTTTAGGGCTACAGGAATTTTACCCATTGACAGGGATATCTTTTCTGATCAGGACTTCTTGTCTTCGGCAGTGTCTGATCGTCCCCTTCCAACTGGAGTTAATGTCCAAGTTGCAGATCAAAATGCCAGTATTTTAGTTGCTGAAACAGCAAGCACTGCGACAAGTTCTTCATCAAGCTCTGCGGTAGTAGTTCCTATCTCACCGGAATATGTGAGACCTTTTCCCAAGGGAACACCTAGGTTAGGCCAGCAGTCCAACCGTGGCCCGAAGAGGGGGAAGATGCATGATTGCTACAGACACACCCGAAAAAATGGAACTGCAGGAAAGAAAAGGTGGTGCAGCTGCCAAAAGACAAATATTGGTGTCATCATCTTCCAGTGAAGAGGACATTGAAGACCTTTGTGAAGAGTTGGGGATTCCCCTTTCAGTTCCTCTCAGTCTTCTGAAGAGAGTGACGATGATGAATATGATGACAATGTTGAAGATGTGAAGGAAGGTGATTTTGTAATTGTGATATTTCCTCATAAGAAAACAGTTGTGCATTACACTGGTAATGTTGTAAAAGTAATTAAACCTATATTCGAGTATGAAATTAAGTTTCTTCGACGTAAAAGCATGGGTTTCATTTATCCCACTGTTGAAGACAAATCTGGAGTTGTGTTCGAAGATATTTGCAAAAAAATTGCTCCCTTATCAGTCAGAAGAGGCAAGCATTACTTTTCAGAAAAGATCCTGCAAAAAATCTCAAATGTAAGATAGGGATGAGATGAAACGGTTTATTTTTTTAATATGAATTGATCATGCAAACATTTGTGTTTTAGTTTCTATTCATTTATGTAAGGTTTCAATACATTTATTACTGTTTTCATTATTTATTTAAATTTTGTCTGCCTGTCCAAAATATCCCCTGAAGTGTCCAATCCAACCCCACCTATGGGGATAGATTGGACACTTTGCACCTCTTAGGATTTTTTGTCTCAAAATAGTGGCAAGAAATATGAGGCCAATTTCTGAGGCTAAAATGAATAGTGCATATCGCGAGGAATTGCATGGTGTGGTTTTCATAGCCATAAGGCACTTACTGAGCCTGCTAAAAATTATTGATTAAAAATTGTCCAATCTATCCCCGGTCTCCCCATATCTTCAAGTGACCACTATATTCCAGTATCATACGTTATGAACTGTACTCAGTTTGCAAGTGCCTTTAGGTAGATTTCATTAGAAAGCTACGGTACCTATTTTTAACTTACGGTAAGTGACCAGTAGAGCATTATTGCTAGACTGTCAGCATTAAGCTTGGAGGCCTGTTCTAACTAAGATGAGTGCATGTGTGGACAAAAAGTGAAGATTTTTTAAAATCAAAGGCAGTCTCTAAGTTCGTAAGAATAGCCTTAAATATTCTTTTCTGAGCGCGTCAATGACGGCAGTGAGCTTAGCAGCAAGAAGAGGAAACTTCAGACATTGGGACATTGAGGTACAGTACAGCCCTTTATTATTACCTTTGGGAATCGGCAGTAGGCCTACAGAGCATGATAATATGAATTCTTTATGTGTGATATTTGTGTGTAGATTTAGCGGACGTTATGTTCTGTTGTATTTTCGGAAAAATTTGGCGTCAAAATCTACATGTTATGGACTCTTTTAAACGTTGCCAATTCTGCCAACAGGATGGCTGGAGAATTATAGACGGCGATGATTACGACCATTGAACTGGTTACATCTTATAAGCACTCCACGGACACCCCTGACACACAGACTTTTTTGACTTCTCAGGATATCCAACATAAGAAGGAAATTTGAAATACAATAATTATATTCTATAAATCATATTATTAACCTTTTGCAAATTACGTTTTCCTGCCATTGGAAGAAAATATTGGGACACAGTCAGTGCAATAATTATTAATTTATATGTAATGTGGTTTTATTTCTTTTATGGTCACGTTTCGTGATGTGA
The DNA here is from genome assembly GCA_946902985.2 of Meconema thalassinum. Lineage (NCBI taxonomy): Eukaryota > Metazoa > Arthropoda > Insecta > Orthoptera > Tettigoniidae > Meconema > Meconema thalassinum. The sequence goes on from OX336396.1 coordinate 6,321,941, forward strand.
AAGCAAAGAGGCCTTCGGATTCCCATGTGTTTCCTTATACACTCTTTGTATGCCTAGGGAAAACTACCTTTGATTTTGCTACGATTGGGTACTTGGAATTAAAATGTTGACTTATTAGTTCAAGATTTAACTTTGATGCTAAGCGCCATAGGCCTATATCCTCTTTGCTCAGTGCCCCCAAATACCTTTTTATTGGAAAGAGCGTCCGATAGGGCATTTCGATACATTTAATTAATTTCCCTTGGTATAATTATAAAGTGAGTTGGTAAGCCTCCATAAGAAGTTTCAGTTCAAATCCATATTCCTTGGTTCAAATTAAACATGGACGTATGTTTACAGGTGTTCTAAGCAAGTTCATGGTCGGAGGCTTAGTTCTGTCACTTGGCAGCAACTTAAAACTCTTCACTTGAATCTAGGTCTAATATTTTCGATGGTTTCTGGTAAGATATATTGCATCTAATGACTAGGTTATATTTGTAGATCGAAGGTTTGGAATGGAGTGGTATGGCCTTGAATAGAATTCTGTTGAGTTTTGTGATTGATATCCGCCGCTAGATTAATATGTTTCTCTGGAGTATTTAGTGGAATAATTCTTGTTACTATTAGTGGAGTTGACGGATTATTTCGTTTATTGTTCGTCGTTGTTGACCACCCTTGTCCGTCTGATAACCTCTTAACATAGTGGGTTGTTTGTAAGCCTGTAATTTAGTTTTGCATGGAAAATATTAAGTTTCGGTTCCTAACGTATTGGCAGTTGAGGAGCATGATGGAATAGTGTTGGTTGTCATCAGTTTTGTTTCTACTTTCAGGGTACTGCCTTTGGCTGTGATGACTATTGGTTCTGTTATGTGTTAAGGCTACACGATGCCTATCACTACTGCTGACCTAGAGGCACCAGGTTCGTACCCTAACCCTACAGTCTGTTTTGCTTCGTGACTAGCTGATCCTAAATCGATCATGGGGACTCCAGAGTCTGGCATTGCATGCAGATTATGGAGAGGTCATTCAAAGCCCACTCACTCGTATCTTTGTACGAAAAGAGAAGACTCCCAGTTTGTAGCTGTGGAACTGTGTTCATAGTAGCTCAAATTTTCACAGTTTGTTTGGAAATTGAAGAAGCCTTAATCTGTGAGAAATGCTCAATCACACATCAGCCAATGACAAACTGTGAATTTATTTGGTACTAGCAACCCGCCTTGACTTCGCCCGGAAACAGTTATGACTGCATTAGGTGATAAGCGCTTTTCAAAAATGTCTGTGAACTACGACCTATATCCATTTTACGTCTCGGCATGATGGGTTAAAATCACTGATTGGCCTATTAATTATATTATCATGGAGATCCATGTGCAATGAATTCTTGTCAGGTGTAATTTGAGAATGGCGAGGTGCATGAAATACAAATCCCCCTTCCGTCCAATCTTAACTCGACTGTGTATTTTGCGGAACGAAAAGTTCACAGGCGAAATGAAGAAAAGCCGAGTTGCACTTCAAGGGAAACTCCAAACACAACCACTCTTCTCTGAAGTCTAAACTCAACACGACTCAACAGATTGCTGCTGGTTGTATCTGGGGGTAATAGGCTCGCCCGGAGCTAAGCTGTAACTGGGGTGATAGGCTTGCCCCTAGCTAGCTCGTAAACTGTCGCCTCAGTAACTGAATGGGGATTGTAAAAACACTGCCCAGCGTAGGCTTAAAAAGTGCACTGACACCAGTTTTAGGTAGATTTCATTAGAAAGCTAACTATTGCAATGGGTACCATGTTTCGACTTCCGGAAAATTTCGACATACCTTCACGTTTCACATCCCCTAGACCCCAAAACCACCGTCAGTTAAAAAGTTTATATATAATTTAATATATATATATATATATGCATATATCACTTTTTTGTGGACACGATAACTACCGCAATTTTGCACTAATCAATTTGAATATTTTACATAATATGTATCCCTATAAAATCTCTGTCGAGTTCGCTCTTGGGCGCAATCGGTCGAAGAGGGTGAAAATGGGGGGCTTTTTTCGAAAAAGTGAAATAACGCTATAACTCTCTTAATATTTGAAATATCGAATCCATTCAAACTTCATACTATGTGTCGAATAAGGCCCAAAATGTTATGTTTGAAGAGTTTTTTGATAGCACCAACCATTGACCAAAGGGGTGGGAAAAAGTGATTTTTTCGGGAAACATTAATCATATCTCTCTTAATAGGCACAATATCAAAACCGTACAAAATGGACAATATTCCCCTAATAATTACCTAAAACTTTTGTCTGAAAGAATTTTTGATATGACCCACCATTACGGCAAGGGATGAGAAAAATGATTTCGGAATTATAAGAAAATGCCAAGAGCTATCAGAGGTTGCCATGACAACACTACTAAATTGATGAGGGATGAGCCATCAGACGTTGCCATGACAACGCACTTGCACGTGATCATATTCAGTTTTCCATCTGACTAAGTGAGAAGCGGCCTCGGTGACGTAACTGGTAGTATGCTGAACTTCCATGCCCAAGTTCGCGGGTTCAAAGCTAGCCGAAGTCGTCGGATTTTCTAAGAGCGCTAAAAATCCCTCAGTATGCTTTCCTTTGGAGGGGAAGTTCCAACGTTCGTTGCGAGTTGCTGGTTGCGGTGGCATCTCATAGCCAAGTTCAGAGCTAGGTGTCTTTGATGGTAGTATCTGGTAGCAACATTAGCAACTACTCCATGAAATTGACCGTCTGCAGTCCTTACCTGAACTACAGAAAATACAGCCATCACAATTCACACTGTTTATCAGACAGATTTTACACTCACCCAAAGTACACGGAGTTACATGACCGCGTTGTCGCTGTCCCTAAACTGAGGAACCAACCAAAATCTCTGCGAGAGATATAATTTTGCATGAAGAAGTAACAGACCGTTACATAGTCACACATCAGTGTCGAAACCTTGCATAAGGACAGTGTGACCACAAGTATAAAAATGTACCCCAAATGATAAGAAGGTTACCGTCCCCATAAGACAATAAAATGTTTAAAATATGCATAAAATGACGAAAAACAAAGTTAATTAAGCTCCAATTATAAAATACTTTCTCGCAATAAACGAGGTCTGATCCTTCTACGAAAACTTGCATATTCTGCCTATTTTCGCCTATCCCCATGTTTGCCCGATGAAATCTACCTCCGCCTTCCGGCGTACCGAGAGGACTTTTTTTTTTAAATTCACTAGAATCGTTACTGCTTGGCTTCCTTTGATCATAAATTATCTTCTACAGAAACCTTCCTCGAGATATCCTTAACAGAATGGTGAAAACCGCATCAGAATCCATCCAGTGGTTCTCGAGATTACCCGTGACATCCAAGAATCTGGGACTTTGTTTAATACTATTTGGCTATATGACCGCGTTGTCGCAGCCCCTAAACTGAGGAACCAACATACTATGAAGAGATTTATACTGTAGCCTACCCGCCGGAAGTAGAATTGTGTACAGTATTCATAAGGGCATTAAAAATTGTATTTTGTTTTTTTAATATTTGAAAGCTGGAAGGCTTAGGCTAACAATTTGCAGCTTTAGAGGAACTGGGATGCTGGCATTCTGAAGGGCATCTAACCTGGTCCAGATAAGTTTGTACTTGACGCATGATGCCATTTTGGAAGAGGAACCATAACTATTGGCTCAGTTGGTGCTCCTTGTATACAGCACACGGTGTGTTAGCTTCTGGGACCTTAACGCTTAGGCTGGTTCACAATCGCCCAGGAACGAGAACCTTTTGGGTCGGTTCACAATCAATCTCCGGGAACGAGAAGCTAAAAGTAGCCTGGGAAGACTAACAGGAAACATGCTAAAGTTTCATGTTGGCGTTCTTGGAGCCAATCAGAAATGTTGTGGTACCCTTTTACGAATTGATTGCCGGCGGTCGAGATGGGAACTATTCCTTGTTTATTGTATCACACGTCAGCCTGCTTCGTTGACAGGTACAGTTGCGCGATTAGGATATGACTCAGTGGCAGTAGCCTCAGTTACCGTTTGACTGTCCGTGGTGACATGAGCTCCTGTGACGCGCAATGCAGCTTGTCTTATCGCTGTGTTCCCCGGTTCGTCCCGCTGCTACAATCAACAACAAACAATGGCGCTGCCACGCTCAGCGGCAATCAAATCTTAAATGGGTAATACCTGCACATTCACAGCCCGGAAGGAGAAGCCAGAGGATGCGCTCGATTACCATCATGAAATTATTTTAAAGCGCATACACTTTTTACACATAATAGAGTAAACAAACTTGGTATAGACAAGTTAGCGTTCCCGGGCCAATTGTGAACCAGCCTTTAAAGTATACCCAATGTCAGGTCAAGACCTAAGCGGTCCCTTTGATGTTTTGGTCTGTGAAAAGGCTAACGCGAAAGGAAATAGTTCCCAATTTATCTGCTTGTTTTTGCAGTACAAGATGTTTCAGCGCATGTTGCTATGTTTCGATAAACTGGCTAGATTACTTTTAAGAAATTCCTTGGTATAAATCTATCAATAAATTAATCATTTTCTCGCTAATTGGGAGCTGCACCAACTTTGCTTTTCATGTGATTAACTGTGTGCGTGAATATAGCTTGTAGTGGTATTTTATACGATAGGCAGAGTAATTCAGTACGAATTTGATATTATATTATATTTCGTTCTGTATAAACCTTGTTTGAGCGGCAAAAGAGTAACCGACTCATTCGATGTTATGGCGAATCAGGTTCAAAGGTTGGCTATACTGTTACGATTGCACGGAGTTCAAGATGGCTTCTTCAAATAGACAACGTGTTCAAACTGCAGCTGTAAAGCTTGAATCACCAATAAAATATTTCAAAAATAATATAAGTGGAGAGAAGTTGAGTAAAAGGTGCAAACACATGATTTTAAATGTATATACTGTAGTAGGTTGACGGATGGCAATCCAGAGTGGACAGTAGAAGAGCTGGTGAAGAAAACTGCATACTTGACTGGCGTTTCGACTTACAGTGTTTACCCGGTGCGCGCTGAATTCAAAGCTTATGGCGAAGGCAAGTATCCAGCGAAAAGTCGACCGACGCCACAAGGAAAGAGGGTTCATGTGTCACAATATTCAGAATTTTGTACTGTGTGGAATTCGTAGGAAAGTGCAGTATTTTTTTTCTCAAGAATGAAATTCCAACTGTGAAGAAAGTGACAGTGCAAGTTAATGGCGATAGTGACAGTGAATCATCTGACGGCGGTCTCAGCGGAATAGAAGCAATGGAGGAAGATTAGCGACAATATCTGTAAGTTATATACACATGTTGTATACTAAAATTTAATCTTGTTTATAGGAGATTGTTTACTTCTTAGTAGCCTATGTCAGCTCAACCGAAAATATATAGCCTACTCGCCATGGTTTGTAATAACATTTTGATGATGGCTAATACGCCTATACACCTGGCAGTATTATCTTCCTATGCGTGGTATAATTATTGTTTTGTTTTATAATTACCGTCCACCTCACGTTGCAGCTAAGTCTTTGTAGTAACAGTAGATCGTTCTGCCTTCTGATTCTCAAGAGTAGGCCGACGTGTCGTAACCCTTCAAGGAAGCAGCCTGTTTCTCCCCGTCTACTTTCGATCTTTTCCAAGATAAGATGCTGACGGATGACACATACCGTAAGCAATTAGTTGGTTCAAAGGGTTCAAGGAGACACGCCATTTCGTCTTCGTATATTACTCATCGTTTATATGCCATACCTCGCCTAAGACAAATAATATTATAATGTTTTCAATATGCACGATCAACGGCCACGTAAAACTACAAGCATCCTTTTTTTTAAATAATCACAGAGCCTCGGGTTTCGACTGGGGGTGATCCAACACGATAGGAAACGTTATTTGGTTAAGTGAATATACCGTAGATAAATTCGTAATTGAAGTGAATCAAAGGTCCGAACGCAATAAAGTCGTTTGTGGTTAAGGTAGTTTCAAATACTCGATCAGGTACGCGCCATGCTGGAAATACAAGACGGGACAGAGAGAGAAGATGCGCGGAGGGATATTTTCCTCAGGTCTTGACCTGACGTTTGGTATAGATATGTTGCTTCTGTTTTTTTTAATATTCCATTGAGATTTGCTTTACAATTTATTAGTATCCTCTGTGTTGTGTAGTTTATCTGTGTATTTTAGTGAGGTCTGGCTACCATTTGATAATATTGTGTGGCCACAGGGGAATGCCGCAGTGTGTGTGAGAGCATTGGCAGCCACAGCGACACATCTGGTCACACGACAGTGACGTCCCAGAGACCCCGCATGGACGTGGTGTGCGTGATCGACCTGCAGCAGCCCGAACACCTGAGCCACCGAAAGAGAGCCCTGGACGAAGTGCGACAGGCCTGCACGCTGGTCAACGCCTACACGCACCACATCCAGGTAAGATGCATTGATTCTGGAGGAGAACTAAGTTACTCCTGGCTGTTGATTGAAAATATATGATTTACATAACTTTCTGGGAGTCATTAAGAATGGAAATAATTGTCAATTATCACTGCTGCACTGGAAATATTTGATATATTTCGTAAAGAAATATTATTAATTGTCCGTTTTCACAACTTTTACAAGGCAGATTATTGGAAGTGAACTGACTGAAGATGGAAGACTAGATTTGGAAATTAGCAGAAGAATACAACTCGGGAGATGTCTGGCTGCGTGGCTCAGGGGTAACGTTCTCGCTTGCTGAGCCCAAGGTTGCTGGTTCGAAACCTGGCGCAGTCAGCTGGCATTTGAGGGTGCGCAAATGCGAGGGAGCCGTGTCAGTACCTTTACTGGCACGTTAAAGATCCCCTTCGGGGCAAAATTCCGGCACCCCGGCGTCTCTAAAAGCCAGTGTAGTTAAAAGGGACGTAAAACCAATAACATTATTATTAACAACTCGGGAGTGCTTTCTACCAACAGGTACGGGGACTAGTATGGAACAAGGCTACAGAAGTTACAGTAAAACTTCACTTATACGATTTTCAAGGGACCAAATGAAAAAAACGTATAAGCGCGAAAAACGCGTAAATGAAGTCGGTATATAAAAACTGCAAAATGTATGTGACATTATGGGTTATACAGGGACTTGGTGTTATATGCGACGTGGTCTCCCATCAAGCACTTTGCCATAATGCGCTTCTTGGCGCCACAAGTTTCCCTCCTTTGCAGTGTGCTTTAGCAGTGTGGGGTTCAGTTTAGTCAATTGTTCACGTCTTTAGTGCTCTGTGTGGTGTTCCAATGCGATTTTCATTACGTGAAAGTTTGTAAATACCTTCATAAAGTACAGGAAATCTTTCGCGAAAATGAGCTTAAACACTATATTACAGTTGAAATACAGTCAATCGGTGGTGAGGAACTTCAGAACGTAAATGACAATTTCATAAAGAGGTGCCAGCGATGTGTAGCAGAGAATGGCGAACATTTTCAGCACCAGCTGTGAACTATAGGCCGCGCGAGCTACGCATTACGGCAATGTGCCTGGCGGGAGACAGGCCCTCAGCGCGGGCGAGCGGCGAGCGATGGTCCCCGTTAAGAAGTTTTTTTGTTTTTGTTTTTTTTAGCATATGGCTTTTAGTGCCGGGAGTGTCCGAGGACATGTTCGGCTCGCCAGTTTTGTAGCTGCTTCGAGACGGACACCCAATGGGTGAGCTACAAGTACCGTTGGGGAGGAATGTTGGATGGGAGGGTCGAGGAGTTGGAAGGTAGCGGCTGTGGCCTATAGTTAGGGACCAACCCCGGCATTTGCCTGGAAGGAAGATGGGAAACCACAGAAGACCATCTTCAAGGTTGCCGGCGGGGGGATTCGAACCCCCTCGCCTCCCGGATGTGAGCGACTGCCAACAGTCATGCCGCAACGACCTCGGCTAACTCACCCGGTCGTTAAGAAGTGAACAACAGGAAATAATAATACGATTGTTTAACTATAATCGGCAATATGTAACAATACAAATAAAAGAGAAATGCACCCAGATAAAGAAAGAAACAACAAAACAAGTCACTTTACTAAGTAGTCTGTTATCTTGGCTTGTTTTTTGTGGGCTGCGGCCACGGAATGAACAGTATTTTCAAACCGATACAATTCGGCCATTATTTCCTCAGAAACGTTATGGCGCATCACAAATTGTTTGATAGTCCATAGAGCATTGACAGCATCATTAAAATCCACTGTATTATACTGCGGATCATCAGTATCATCGTCATTAATACGGTCCTCGCTCAGATCCCATTGTGAGTCTTCAACTATCTCTAAGATAGTCATGGCTTCTGCAGTGACGAGGTTGGCATCAACATTTACGTAGTCAACGAATGATGCCTCCTCTTCCAGTTTCCTCCATTCGCAGTCATTATCAGGAACATCATCATCAATAATATCACCAGTCGTCGTCGGCGGCGGCTGTAACTCGATTCCGAGTAAACATACTTCTTCCTGCATAGAGCTTTTCAGACCAGCCTGTGGATGTGCTTCTGATGACTAAACAGGCCAATCCTGGCATAAAACATGCGCCCACATAAATTGCACTCAATGGTCGGGGGAGGGCGGGGTTGCAATTGACGAAGCTTTCTTGCTTGTCGCTTGGCCTCTTCATGTCTGCGACGTTCTTCTTCAAAGAAGTTGACAGCCGTCGATGTAGTGTTCCGCCACAGTAAACGGTCCGCAGCAGATGTTTCCCATGAGTGGATGTCTATACCAGTCGTCGTCATGATGTGTTTTAACTGGTCTTTAAAACGCTTCAAAGGGGCCCCATGAGGTCTAGTGCCGGAGCAAAGTTCACCATAAAGGAATTGACGTGGAAGCCTGGTATCACTCATACGGTGAACATGGCCTAAGCATCTCAGTTGATGAGCGATGATAGTTATCTCAATGCTATCGAGATGCGCTCTCTCGAGAACTGCAGTGTTGGTCACGTAGTCCTCCCACTTGATGTTCAAGATGTATCTCATCTTTTGTTGGTGGAAACGCTCAAGTTTCTTGATATCACGGCGACAGAGTGTCCAAGTTTCATAGCCATACAGTAGCGTTGAGATGACGACAGCTTTGTACACCATGAGTTTGGTATGCATCTTTAGGTCTTTATTCATGAAGACTCTGTGCATTAAACGGCCAAATGCTGCATGGGCAGCCCCAATTCTTTTGTCAACATCCTGTTCGCAAGTGCACCGTTTAGACAAGATGCTGCCAAGATATGAAAAATGATCAACCTGCTCCAGTGTTGAGTCTAAGATGGAGATATTGAACTCAGGAAGAGGTAATCCTGGGGCAGGTTGTGCAAGCACCTTTGTTTTCTTTGCATTGATGGTGAGACCAAAGAGATCACACGCAGTGCTAAAGCGATTGACCGATTGTTGAAGCTCTGCAGCTGTCGGAGCAGGAGATGCGGTGTCATCGGCATACTGCAGTTCTGTCACCCGGGTAACTTGGGTATGTCTCTGAACGAAGTTTTGCCAGATTGAAAAGACCTCCATCGAAGCGAAACTTAATCTCTATGCCTGGGTTGTTGGAAGATGATTCATACATCATGGCAGCCATGTACAATGCAAAGAGTGTTGGAGCAAGCACACAGCCTTGTTTCAAACCGTGAGTGATTGGAAATGGATCGGATACAGAGTCACCGTGAAGAATCTTCCCAGACATTCCATCATGAAGAGCTTTAACTAATTCCACATAGCGATCGGGACATCCAAAGTGCGTTAATACTTTCCACATAGCAGGTCTTGGTACAGAATCAAAGGCTTTTTCCAGGTCATAGAAAACTAAATACAGGGGCTCCTGTTGCTCTCTGCACTTTTCCTGGAGTTGTCTGGCACAGAATATCATGTCTGTTGTGCCCCTGGAGGTTCGGAAACCACATTGAGACTCGGGCAAAATCCTCTCCGAGATACTTTGGAGCCGGTTTAGGAGAATTCTTGCTAGAACTTTACCTGCAATGGATAATAGCGATATACCTCGGTAGTTCCCACACACGCTACGATCGCCTTTCTTGAAGATAGTTATGATGGCAACATTCTTCAAGTCGTCAGGTACTTCTCGAGTTTCCCAAATTAACAGTATAAGTGTAAAAAGTCGAGTCTTCAAGGCCATACCTCCACTTTGTAACAACTCCAGAGGGATGTTATCAGGACCAGGAGCCTTTCTCGGCTTTAGTTGATTGAGCGCTTTGGTGAAATCTCGGAATGTCGGCGGAACCGCCATCCATGGCTGTTGGGGCTGCTGAGGGATGTTTCGAAGAAAGTCCTCGGCAACTTTGGAGGCACAATTTAGAAGTGCAGAGAAATGTTCCTTCCAACGCTCCAAAATTTGTCCTTGTTCGGTTAAAATGGCGGAATTGTCAGCAGTTTTCAATGTACCTGAGGATGATCGGATTGGGCCGTATACCTCCTTTATGCCTGCATAGAAGTTTCGCAGGTCACGGGCATCAGATAGTCTTTGCAGTTCTTCAGCTTTTCGCTGCCACCAGTTGTTCTTTATTTCCCTGATTTGTGCCTGACATTTCCCCTTAAGTTGCACGAATTGTGATTTTTTCACACTGGAAGACGGATCTTGAAGAAAGGATAGATGGGCTTCCCGTTTGGCATTGATGAGACACATAATTTCATCATTATTTTCATCAAACCAGTCTTGTCTTTTGTTCTTCACAAAACCAATTGTTTCCTCAGCTGACTCAGTAATGACCTTCTGAAGCGTTGTCCATTCCTGTACAACACTATTTGTGCTAACAGGGTGACTAGCCAGCTTATTTGCGATTTCATTTCTGTAATCTGTAGCAATTGATTTTACTTGGAGTTTTGAAGTGTCAAATTTCCGTCTCGACAGGTTGTGGATGGATCGTTTCGGTTTGCGGCAGATTAAGATCCTCAACCGGCAAAAAAGGAGCTTATGATCTGTCCAACAGTCATCGACACTTCTTGCGGTCCTGGTGACAAGGATGTCCTTTTTATCACATTGCCTGGTGATGATATAGTCAAGGATGTGCCAGTGCTTCGAGCGAGGATGCATCCAAGTGGTTTTGTAGCGATTCGGCAGGCGAAACTGAGTGTTGGTAATAAAGAGTTCATGTTCAGCACATAGACCAAGGAGTAATAGGCCATTGGCATTGCAGTTGCCAAGTCCTTGTTTTCCCATCACATTGTTCCATAATTGATGATCTTTACCAACTCTAGCGTTGAAATCGCCAAGCATTAAGAGTTTGTCTCTAGATGGTACTTTGGTGATGATTGTGCTCAGCTGGTTGTAGAATTGATCTTTAACTTCTATATCAGCATCCAAGGAGGGAGCATATGCAGAGATAAGAGTCATAAAGTGACCCCCGGAGAGTGGGATTCGAAGAGTCATAATTCTTTCACTGACAGCAGTTGGAGTTAGCTGGTGATCATTCACCAGTGTGGTCTTTATAGCGAAACCAACACCATGAATACGGCGCTCTCCCTCATCTTTTCCCTTCCAGAATATGGTGTACTCTGAACTGAACTCTGTAATTTTACCTTCGTTGGACAATCTGGTTTCACTTAAGGCAGCAATATCTATGTTCATTCGACCAAGCTCATGGGTGACGAGTGCTGTTCTTCGCTCAGGCCTGTTATTGTCCTTCAAATCGAGTAACTACGAACATTCCAGGATCCTATCATTAATGTTTGGATATTCTTTGTTTTCGTTTTTCGACCGCAAAAGGGGTGACCCGCCGGGTGCGGCCTCCCAGCCGGCTGAAGGTGTGACTACCGATGTTTAGCCCACATTTTCTAGGGCCTTCCCCATTCGGGGTGGGCAGCGGTGGTCCTAAATAGGCCTGCCCAAACACAGATGCAGGACCGAACTCCTGAGTAGTCACGAGGTCTCAGAAAGACGACCATCACACATCTGCTGCCAGCGTGCAGGTCCGAACTAGAGGCTTCCAGTTTCAACCCGAAAACCTGCCTCCACCATCCTTATCCCATCGCCGCTGGACTTGTTGAAAGATGTGACAGCAGGAAGAAGGTGCCACAAGCGAGATTTTGTTTAAGGTAGATCACAGCTTGCAAGGAAGTGACCCACACACTATGATCTCGGAACTATACCCTGCGGCACAAAAGAACTGAGACGTGCAGGTTCTAGCACCGTGACTGCAATGGACTGCCGCAGACTCTAAATATAATTGAGTTGCGCCTTCACAGCCAGTCCATCTGGCATGACCTCATCCGCCTCCACGACTGTTGAGAACCACAAGGAAAGTTCCTCCTCCGTCCGTTTTGCCGTTGGGCCAATATATACGTAATGGGTTTCAGTGTCATTTCCTACACTGAGGGGCCATCACCCCACCTAAAGGGGCTCATCCACCAGAAGCCGTTGGCCCCTTCAGGGGGTCGAGTTATTTACCGCCGCCCAACATTCGGCGTTAGCTGTTTTTACAGCTGGTTGCCAAACCAGCTAACCCTCCTCCTTTCGCATTCCGGACTTGGGACCGGACAAAGGCGGAGTTATATCACCAGTACAACTACTGGTAACATCAAATCCAGCTTTTCGAAAACAGTTCCGAATTGTAAGTGCTGAGACACGGTGCCATGATGCTGCGATGTAATGCATTGCCTACCAGAAGAAAATAAAACAGTGTTAATTAATTTATCGATTTTAATTTGTCTGAAGACGCAAGATTATTATAACACAGATTCAATCGCGTAATTTTAATGGTTTGACGAGAACTCCCCAAAAAGAACACGAATAAAAATTACAAAAGAGGAAATAAATACAGTACTTGAAATCTTACCAGTAACAAGTTGATTTTCATTTCGTCCTTTTTTCCGATGTCTACACATCTGATCGCGTGTTGCACCAGCATCTTATGATAATGCAACTTTAAGTTGCGTAACAAACAATCTTCCAAACATTCGTATTTTCCGCCCTGAATGCGAGATCGCTTTTTTGTAGAAACACCTAAAACACGTGCGCCTTCTTCAATTTCCGCTGCCTTAGCTACAATTGTGTTTAAGGTGGACGGAGCAATCCCCAATTTCTTAGCGATTTCAGTGCGTTTCATGTTGCCACTTTCCTTCACAACATTCAAAATACGTAATTTTTTAGCAATCGTATTGCACTTCCTCTTCCTTTCACCCATGTTCACTGCTATCAAGGTTAACCACAACTGGAGCACCGAACAAGGCAGAACAATGACTGAAGCAAGTGGTGGTGTATTTCGCAACACACGCAACTCCGGCTGAACATAGCTTCAAGGTCGCTCTCGCCACAACATAGTGTCGCGCGAGGGATGGTTTCCGAGAAACGTACAGTGCGTGTCATAAGTTTCTGGCTCCAATATTTTTAGTGATTTTAGGTAGGGAAACCGTTGTAAACTTATAAACGACGCATTTTTCCCTCGGGGACGTAAGATATGATCGTCTAAGCGTGAAAAACGAAAAAATTTAAAACGTATATCAGAAATAAATTAACATGTAAAGTATAGGGATTTTGCCGGGACCAAGAAAAAAATCATGTAAGTGTAGAAAACGTATAAGTGTGAATCGTATAAAAGAAGTTTTACTGTATGTACAAAGCATATTATGTTCCAGAGTACAGGCAGCTGAGATGAGATTCCTGAGAAGTATGGTCCAGAAAACGAGGAGGGACAGAGTGAGAAATGAAGATATACGGAAAGAACTGGGAGTACAGAAACTAAATGACAAACTGGAGCAAAACAGATTGAGATGGTTTGGACATGTCAAACGGATGATTGAAGTAAGGCTACCAAGACGAGCACTGGAACGACGGATGACAGGGAAGAGAGGACGAGGAAGACCAAGAATGCGACGGATTAACTCGGTGTAGAATAGCATTAGTAAACGGAACCTGGATTGGAACACTGTGTCGGAGGAGGAATGGTGGAACGACAGAGCAAAGTGGAGAGGAACCATATTTGCCCCCATTCAGTGTCAACCGGAAAAGGGGAAATGAAGATGACGATGATGATGATGATGATGATGATTATCGGAAATGTATTATTTATGATGCACAGACCTTTCTGGGAGTCATTAGAAGTTCATTTCAATTTGAAAGGAACTGCTGCACCGGAAATGTTTGTTTTATTATGTAAATAAATGATTCGACGACGGCGGCCATGACACATTGACGTCGTACACTATGTCATACCCGTTGCCAACATGTCCGATACACAATACGCCACACGACACGTGAATAAAGAAATTAAAGGCAAAACCATTGGTCTGGATAAAGATTATTGATGTGTGACTACCCCCATTGGGCGTGACAAAAACTAGGGGTGTTTATATTAGCTAACCATTATTGGTCCAGGCGAAAACCATGGGTCTGCCGGATGCGATATAGTACCGAATGCGCGGGGTTGGCATTACGGTACATAATGCTGGCTGAATAGTGATCCTATTTGTGATGGCTGGGTGGGCCTCAGACATCTATCACTACATCTCCAGATATTTTCCCGACTATTAATTCAGGCAATTGGGTTAATTTCAGTACTTCAAGAATTTTGTACCAAAAAGTACCTCTTCTAAATTTTTACCGAAATGTTTTTATTTTCCGCTCATTCAATGATGGCAGCCATGTTCCTGAAGCACACGAGGTTCTTCAACAGTTACTCATATTGACGACAGTTCATTGTTGCCAACATGTGGGATACAATATAGACCACACGACACACATAATGTAATCATGTGAAAAAGCAATAATTGGCAAAACCATTAGCCTGGATAAAGCTTATTGATGTGTGAACGCCTCCACTGTGCGTGACAAAAACTAGGGGTGTATATATTGGCTAACGCGGCCCTCGTAGCAATTATTGGTCTAGGCAAAAACCATTAGTCGGGATGAAAATTATTGTTGTGATTGTGGATAATTTCAGTCTTAGTGGAGCCAGACGTTATTTTAAGAAACTGGTGCACTCGGGTGTCTTGAAGGTGATTTGTTTCGAGGAGGTGCTTCAACGGAACTTGGCATTTTTTTGTTTTATGATACCAGCTACCAGAATTTTTTGCTCCAGGATTTGGTGTCCTCCAGTTTTACCAAATAGTTTTCTCATGTGCTCCCCAGGATTGTTCAAAATAAAATACAAATATTTAATTATCTTTAGCACAAGTTGAAAATTTAAATTGCTACTTATCTTTGTTTAGTTTGAGAAGTTGGATTTTGGCGAGACGAATGTCTTGGACACTTTCTACAATGCGGACGTGGCCATGGTGGACATTTCAATCCAGTTGCAGCAGAGCTCCTTGTTCTACCACCTGGGTGTCCGGGAAAGTTTCGGCATGAAGCAGAACATATTACTGTACAATGACTACGATACAGAGGCGGCCCTCAGACTGAAGGTAAGGTCACTAAGCCAATAGTTGTCAACGCACCAAGTCTTACGAGATTCGTTACAATCACTCATGGTAATAATAATATCGTATGGCCTCAGGTGCCGGGTGCAAGCTTTGTTATTTGACACCCAGAGGGTAGCTTGCATGTCGAATTTCGTTGTTCCTTGACTATGAAAGTCAAGGAGGTTAGATGTTAGATATCTAACCTCCTTGAACACTATAGCGCTTTCCAGTTGAGAAATGAGGAACTTTGTGTTGGCGGAAACTCCCGAGATTAATTTTGCCATTATGAACTCGGCCTACTGAATTCAAATGGGTTCTTTGACATGCCAACATCGTATGACATGCGTATCGTATTTTTGCCGCCTTTTAAAAATCACTTACCACGGCCAGGAGCGAACCTGTAATCTTGGGGTTAGTAGACCGACACGCTATCCACTCACCCACCGTGGCAAGCTATCACTCATGGTTCCGTATTTAAAAGTCAAATATAAAGGGACTGATCAATACAAGTCAAGGGGCTATATTGTACCCATTTGGTTGGTACATGTTTCGAAGCCTTCCATGGGCCCTTCGTCAGCCATACACATAAACATATTGTCAGTACAATCTTGGAATAACATTGAAAAGAGAAAACTTGATGAAAATGAGACATAAAAAACCATGAGGACAGTTGTGGTACAAATACATTGAGTAAAACTTATCCTAAAAAAACCTAACGAATATTACAAACAAATGGAAAAACACATTAAAAATAGTATATGTTAAAGTGCAATTTATATGACTCTTGTAATAATCTTAGAGTTTTGATAAAATAATAGCGATGTATTGTTCTTTCTACCAACGAGCCTTCGTATGAAATCAACAAAGTCTTTATATGACTATCAATTTTTAACACATTTTTAACTCTTTCTATGGGTCGAATTCCCTAGATTTTCGGACACGGAATCCTGCTATTATTTTATCAAAACTTGACTTTTCTTGACTAAATCAGTCTTAACATGACGACTATTTGTGCATTTACCTTATTATGTGAGTAAAACAGTAGAAGAGACTTGGAACTAAGTTGCTGGTAGCCTTGAAAATCTGGAAAATTTACTCTAGTAATAAGTTAAATCAGTAAGAAGAGTTGAACTAGAAGATGTGCCATTAGTGTCAACATGATTGCGGTAGGCACAGGAATTGGTGCTCAGTTTGAAACGTGGAGCTGCTTAGGTCTGTTGTGGCATTGTCAGTGATTCGAGTATCAATAGAAGGGTATTGGATTAATAACAAGCTGGAGCGCGGGACAGTAATCAGCTTTCCGCTCCACAGATCTCGTCCGGCGGCTACACCTTCGTGTCGTACCGACTGCTGGAGTGCGGGACGTGTGTGATCACGGACCCGGCCACTCCTAGGCTTGCCGGAGAAGAGGCCGCAATAGACACCAAACAACACCTCACCCTCAAGCTGAAGAAACTGCTGCAGGATGTGGAGGTGCAGTCCAAGTAAGTCCACCACAGTTGCTCATGTGCAAGAAAACACTGTTCAATATAGAATGCAACACATTTATTTTCTTTGGCAATTTCTGTTTAAAAAATTGAAATTTTGTTTGGGGCATCTTTGAATATTCACGCTTCGTCTCGTAGAGCTTCTTTACTGTCCGATAGGTGGCGGAAAACCCGGGCATCACAGATATTCGTAGGCACTTGCACAATGTCTACGGAGACCAGTTGCAGTATTCAAAGCTTGTTCCCGCTGGGTTCCTCGACACCTAACAGAAACCCATAAAGAGCAAAGGAGAAACATCTGTGCCGAATTGCTTGCTCGTTACGAGGCTGAAGGTGACAATTTCTCGTCAAACATTGTCACAGGTGATGAAATATGGATTCATCACTTCGAACCGGGTTATTCTGCTCCGACATGGACCAGTCGAGTGGCCCTAGCATTGAACGGAGACTATGGGATTGGGAATAACTGGTGTATTTGAATCATAAAAAAACTTGCTTTTAGAAAACACTCTTTGTATATGTCCCATTTCTTTAGTTTTTGTGAGCTCCTTACCTTGAGCAAGTTGTTTTTGTTTATTGAAGTCTTTGACCTATGTAAGTATGGCAACAGCTGTTAACAAGAGGCCATGTCATTGAAAGTGAAGTCAACCATTATATTGTCCGTCAGTGTTTGCTGTCATTGATTGGCTCTAATTTATGTCTCTGAGAAAGAGGAATATATTTTTATGTTTATTGGGAACGGTGTGTGTTTTCAGGCTCCACTCTGCTTTACGCACTCGCTCTCATCGACCTCAACCTGTCTTCCTGCGATTCCCAAGTCACACCTAAAGAACATAATTCAACTATTGCTATTGTGTCAAGGAGCTTAGATATCTAACCTCCTTGCCTTCGTAATGCTCCAAGGAACGACTGAATTAGACATGCAAGCTGCCCTCTGGGTGCAAATAACAAAGCTTGCACCCGGCACTCGAGGCCGTACAATATTATCGTTACCCGAACTTGGAGATACAGACACATATTTTATATCTCGGGAACAAGTAATATACAAGTAATAGACTTTGAATTATAGAAAAATCATGAGAGACAAATTGTGTAGAACTTCGCTGGAAATTAAAATTACTTTGAGATATCAAAAATTCTAGTTATAGCAGTTCGACTGTATATGGTTTTTCTACCGAAAAGGAATCTGTTGACATCGAATATAGATTTAGGTATTAGGAAGTCATTTTTGAAAGCCTTTGTCCGGAGCGTGGCGCTCTATGGAAGTGAAACTTGGATTATTGGTGCGGCAGAAAAGAGGAGAATTGAAGCGTTTGAAATGTGGTGTTACAGGAGAATGATGAAGATCAGATGGGTAGATAGGGTTACAAACGAAGAGGTATTAAGACGAGTGGGAGAGGGGAGATGTTTCTGGCGACTGCTAATGAAGAGAAGAGATAGGTTGGTAGGACACATACTAAGACACCCAGGAATAGCATGCTTAGTTGTGCAAGGAAGGGTCGAGGACAAGAACTGTAGGGGTAGACCAAGGTTAGAATATGTTAAACAGATTGCCTCGGATGTAGGGTGTGGTAGCTATGTAGAGATGAAGCGATTAGCTCACGACAGGGAGGCATGGAGAGCTGCATCAAACCAGTCAAAAGACTGACGACTCAAATAACAGTATTCCTGGTGGATCTGTGGTAGGGGCACAAGTGCCAAATTGTTCGAAGGCAGTTTCAGATTAAACAAGGAAATAAATATATTGTACTAGCAGTAGTACCCGGCTTCGCCCGGAGGAATGATGATAATATTCCAGTCACTATAACACTCAACGTCATAAATTATATTTATTTATGTATTCATTTCTTACATTATCAAATCCAGTGAAAATGTTTATACCTAAGTCACTATGGGAAGGCTCTGTAAAATAATGATCATTCTCGTGATATTTGTCTTCAGTCCGAGTTGACATATTTCGTTAGCGGTCCCAGAATTCATGACATCTCAGTCGTAGAAGACTTTATGTGGTGGTATATTAGTGGTATAATGGGCGTAACATCTAGGTCATTTGCCCTTATGATGATAATAATAAGGTAATGAAAAATGACTACTAAACGAACATGGTGTAATTTTTAATCCGATAGAGGTAATTCAGATTTCTAACTTCGATGTCTTTCAAAGTCTGAACGTTATTTTCTGGCTTAGGCCTATACTCGATGCGTGTAGTGAAAGAGCTTATCGACTACTGCTCGGGTCCCAGCTGCACGAACCTGAGAATATCGCAGATGATGACGATATATGATGACAGACGTTGGGGGGGGGGGGGGGGTTCCCGGTCCTATTCACATTGACCGGTGAATCACTCATTCTTTCGTAACACTACAGTGGTATGAGCAAAGACCCTGTATGAACATCAGGATAGTCAGCAATACCAGGTAACATGGCGGGGTCTGGACATTCCTCTCATGTCACCTCGCGATAAAACAGCAAGCTATTCTCACACCTGCCCCCTCCTCCCCCCTCCACCCACCAGGGTCTCACAAGTTATGGGACGTGGGTTTGCGACCACGGGACTCCAGCTGAGTCCGGCATTGCTTCTTCTTACTGGTGCCGGGCTCCTTTCAGTTCTCTTTCCTGTCAGCCTCCCTTGGTCAAACTCTTGTTCTCTTCCGACCCCGATGGTATCAGGGTATCCGAGGCCTAGCGACTCTTTCACTTTCCCGCCTTAATTGGTCCTTGTCTAATCATTCCTGATTGCCTCATTCTTCGAGGTGTCAGCCTTCTTTTTCTTTTCTTAATATATCATGTCTTCTGCTCAAGACCCTCAAGGAGGCAGGGTGTGTGTAGCCCCACCACTTCTGGTGCACCCTGGATAGTGCTACATCCTCAAGGGCTCACTGGTGGTGAGTTCGGGAGTTGGCAACCCTGAGGGTTTCCTGAGCGGGTCCGGTTTTACCCCCTTTTTTCCATTGCCTTTGGGACGGACCCTGTCCTCTTTCCGGGAATGGGGTGGTCTGTCCGCAATTTCAAGCAGACAGTGTTACTCGCAGGGTACCAAAGGGTAAGTATACAAATATTGGTTCTGATCGGTGAAACGGTGTAGATTTGGGCCAAAGAGCCCAAATGCAGGGAATAGGGTGATCTGTCCGCAATTTCAAGTGGACAGGGTTACCCGCAGGGTTCGAAAGGGTAAGTATACAAATTTTGGTCTGGATCGGTGAAACGATATAGATTTTTGCCAAAGGGCCTAAATGCAGGAAATGGGGTGGTCGGTCCGAAAATGTAGGTGGACAGTGATATTCACAGGGTTACAAAGGGTAAGTATACACATTTTGGTTCAGATCGGTGAAACGGTGTAGATTTGAGCCAAGGGGCCTAAATACAGGGAATGGAGTGGTCTGTCCGCAAGTTCAAGCAAACAGTGTTACTCGCAGGGTACCAAAGGGAAAGTATACAAATTTTGGTTCTGATTGGTGAAACGGTGTAGATTTGTGCCAAGGGGCCTAATTGCAGGGAATGGAGTGGTCTGTCCGAAATTTGAAGCAGACAGTGTCACTCGCAGGGTTCCAGACGGTAAATAACAAATTTTTGTTGAGATCTGTGAAACGGTGTAGATTTGGGCCAAAGGGCCTAATGCAGGGAATGGAGTGGTCTGTTCGCAATTTCAAGCAGACAGTGTTACTCGCAGGGTACCAAAGGGTAAGTATACAAATTTTGGTTCTGATTGGTGAAACGGTGTAGATTTGGGCCAAAGGGCCTAAATGCAGAGAATGGGGTGGTCTGTCCGAAATTTCAAGTGGACAGGGTTACCCGCAGGGATGCAAAGGGTAAGTATACAAATTTTGGTTCGGATCGGTGAAACGGTGTAGATGTTTGCCAAAGGGCCTAAATGCAGGAAATGGGGTGGTCTGTCCGAATTTTTAAGTGGACAGTGTTATTCACAGGGTTACATAGGGTAAGTACACAAATTTTGGTTCAGATCGGTGAAACGGTGTAGATTTGAGCCAAGGGGCCTAAATGCAGGAAATGGGGTGGTCTGTCCGAATTTTTAAGTGGACAGTGTTATTCACAGGGTTACATAGGGTAAGTACACAAATTTTGGTTCAGATCGGTGAAACGGTGTAGATTTGGGCCAAAGGGCCTAAATGCAGAGAATGGGGTGGTCTGTCGGAAATTTCAAATGGACAGGGTTACCCGCAGGGTTCCGAAGGGTAAGTATACAAATTTTGGTTCAGATCGGTGAAACGGTGTGGATTTGTATACATAACAGACAGACAGACAGACAAACATTGAGCTTTATATATACACACATCAAAAAAAGTTTTGCATCACCTCGGTTCCAAGAGTTCCGGAACCGTTAAATACAAAGGGAATAGAGATCAACACAAACAACATTTCAGCTCGTTTTATTGCTCATGAGACCCACACATTGCATGTTGTGCCATCATACAGCTAGACTTTCAGCATTTGTGGTCCAGATTGCAGTACACACCACTACCTCTAATACCCAGTAGCACGTCCTCTTGCATTGATGCATGCCTGTATTCGTCGTGGCATACTATCCACAAGTTCATCAAGACACTGTTGGTCCAAATTGTCCCACTCCTCAACGACAATTCGGCGTAAATCTCTCAGAGTGGTTGGTGGGTCAAGATGTCCATAAACAGCCCTTTTCAACATATCCCAGGCATGTTCGATAGGGTTCATGTCTGGCGAACATGCTGGCCACTGTAGTCGAGCGATGTCGTTATCTTGAAGGAACGCATTCACAAGATGTGCACGATGAGGTCGAGAATTGTCGTCCATGAAGACAAATGCCTCTCCAATATTCTGCCGATATGGTTGCACTATGGGTCGGAGGATGTCATTCAGGTATCGTAAAGCCATTTCGGAGCCTTCCATGACCACCAGTGGCGTACGTCGGCCCCACATAATGCCACCCCAAAACATCAGGGAACCACCACCTTGCTGCACTCGCTGGACAGTGTGTCTAAGACGTTCAGCCTGACCAGGGTGCCTCCAAACACGTCTCCGACGATTGTCTGGTTGAAGGCATATGCGACACTCATCGGTGAAGAGAACGTGATGCCAATTCCGTGTGTCCATTCAGCATGTTGTTGGGCCCATCTGTACCGCGCTGCATGGTGTCGGGGTTGCAAAGCTGGACCTCGCCATGGACGTCGGGAGTGAAGTTGCGCATCATGCAGCCTATTGCGCACAGTTTGAGTTGAAACACGACGTCCTGTGGCTGAACGAAACGCATTATTCAACATGGTGGCATTGCTGTCAGGGTTCCTCCGAGCGGCAATCCGTAAGTAGCGGTCATCCACTACAGTAGTAGCCCTTGGGCGGCCTGAGCGAGGCCTGTCATCGACAGTTCCTGTATCTCTGTACCTCCTCCATGTCCGAACAACATCGCTTTGGTTCACTCTGAGACGCCTGGAAACTTCCCTTGTTGAGAGCCCTTCTTGACACAAAGTAACAATGCGGACGCGATCGAACTGCGGTATTGACCTTCTAGGCATGGTAGAACTACAGACAACATGAGCAGCGTACCTTCGTCCTGGTGGAATGACTGGAACTGATCGGCTGTCGTACCCCCTCCGTCTAATAGGCCCTGCTCATGCATGGTTGTTTACATCTTTGAGCAGTTTTAGTGACATCTATGAACAGTCAAAGGGACTGTATCTTTGATACAATATACACAGTCAACGTCTATATGCCGGAGATCTGGGAACCGAGATGATGCAAAACTTTTTTTGATGTGTGTATATAGATGGTCTCTGGTGTCGGGCGCAAGCTTTGTTAATTGACCCGCAGAGGGCAGCTTGCATGTCAAATTGTGTTGTTCCTTGGAGCGCTATGAAAGTCAAGGAGGTTAGTTATCTAAGCTATAGCACTTTCTAGAGAGGAGGAACTTTTTGTTTTGGCGGAAAATCCCGAGATTAATTTTGCGATTATGAACACGGCCTACTGAATTCAAATGGATTTTTTAACATGCCTTTCAAAAATCACTTACCATAGCCAGGAACGAACCTGCAGGCTTGGGGTTGGTAGACCGACACGATAACCACTCACTCACCGTGGCAAGCTAACATGCAGGTGATAAAATATAACTGAAGAGAAACCTCAAATAGCTTTCTCGGAGTTTTAGTAGAAATCATCATCATCATCATCATCATCATCATCATCATCTTGTACAGTTTCCAGCCCCAGGCTGGGTCTGTTTGGAACATAAGCCTCGCCACTTAGTCCTTTCTTCCCACCACCTCTCCGCTGTCACTCTGGTCCACTCCTCGCCTCTCTTCTTGACACATTCCTCCACTCCTTTCAGCCATCTATCTCTTGGTCTTCCCCTTGGTCGTTTCTTCTGCATCTGCATCTCATGTAACCTCTTGGGAATCTTCTTCTCATCCATTCTCTTTAAGTGTCCATACCACCTCAGTCTTGATGTCTCAATCCTACCTTGCAAGGGCTCCTCTTTCACCATTTCCCTGACCTTTTCATTCCTCACCCTGTCTCTTCTTGTTACTCCGATCCTACTTCGCAGGAACTTCATTTCACCTGCCTGTATTCTGCTTATGTCTCTTTTCTTCATTGTCCACGTTTCTGAAGCATAGGTCAGTATCGGGATATAGTAGCTTCTGTATAACACTTCCTTGCTTTTTTGTGGGACATCTTTATTCCACACTAAGCTCCTAATGCTTCTGCCTGTCTGCCACGTTCCGTAATCTCTTTGTCATTTCTCCCATTTTCCTCCACTATACTTCCCAAGTACTTGAGACTTTCCACCTTCTTCAGCTGTCCACCTCCCAAGTGTTATCCCACTCATTGGTCTGTCCTTTTTCCTGGTCGTTAACAGGATCTCACATTTACTGATGTTGAACTTCCATCCGTACTCTCCCACTGTTTCTTCCCAAGCCTTCAGTTGCTCCTGGATTTCCTCCTCCTTGTTTCCCCAGACCATGAGATCATCTGCAAACACCATTGCTTTCATCTTATCTTCTCCTATCTTTCCTGCTATCCGTGTCATTACCTCGTCCATAACCACAATAAAGAGAAGGGGTGACAGCGCACTACCCTGTTTCAGGCCACTCATTTGTCTGAACCAGTCTGTTCTTTCCCCTCCAATTTTCACACAACTCACACTCCCACAATACATCTCCTTCACTCTGCCTACAGTCCCTTTTTCCATTGCTTCCCAAACCTTCTCCCTACACACACTATCATAGGCCTTTTCGATGTCCAGGAAGGCCATCAACAGATCCTCTCCAAATTCGTAGTGGTGTTCCTGGAGCTGTCTCACTGAAAATATGAGATCCACTGTTGATCTCCCAGGTCTGAATCCATACTGTTCCTCTCTCAATTTTCTCTCCACTTTGTCTCGTATTCTACTTTCTAATATCTTTTCATATATCTTGGCACAGTGAGGTATGAGTGTGACTCCCCTGTAATTTCTGCACTCCTTCCTGCTTCCCTTCTTAAATATTGGGACAATTAATCCTTTCTTCCAATCTTCTGGGGTCTTTTTCTCCTTCCATATCACCCTCATCACACGGTACAGCCACTGTTTCCCAACCTCCCCTGCTGCCTTCACCATTTCAACACTCACTTCATCCACACCCGGTGCCCTTCCTCCTTTCATCTTGTCTATAGCCATTTCCAGTTCTCTCCAAGTCAGGTCCTTTTCCATTCCTGTGTTGTCTTCTCCATCTTCCAATACATTGTCTTCCTCCCTATGACCATTTGGATTCAGCAAATCCTCAAAGTACTCTTTCCACACTGTCTTGAGTGTTTCTTTGTTGTGTACCTCATTTCCGTTTTTGTCCATCATTACCACATCCTCTCGCAGACCTCTTCTCTTACTTTTACTCTCTCATTCCACCATGGTGTCTCTTTACACCGCTTTCTGTTGCTAGTTCTTCCACATACTGCCACTGCAGCTTCCGCCATAGTGTTCTTGAATTGCTTCCATTCCTCTTCCCCTGTTTTAGGATTGTCTGTTGGCATCCTTTCCCTTATTATCTTTTGGAATTCTTCCTTGACTTCCTTTTCCTTGAGTCTCCATACTTTGATTCTCCTTTCCTGGTTTTTAGTAGAAATAATATTTGTAATTCATGGATTATAAACACTCCCTGTGCTTGTTTTCAACTATAATTGTTTACACTCATCTACGAAACAGAGAAGCACGGCGACAGCTGTACATCGCATGGCGAGGGGGGAGAGACTGAAACATTGCCCAACACCTAGGTGTCACAGTGCCATCTGGCAAACACTCACTCGTCAGCTGAGCACTTCCTTGTAATGGTCAACTCTTTTTCTCTTCCCACCCCGATGCCTTTCATTGGTTCTTGTGTTGTCGGATATCCTCATTTTACCACAGGTTGTGTGTAGCCCACCTCGCAATGTGCAAATGGTCTACACTCTCAAGGACTCTCATCGTGAGGAGTTCCCGAGCTGATCATTTTGTCCTCTTTTACCATTGACTTTGAGGCAGACCTTCTCCAGTTTTCCCTTTCCTATCTGTCTTTCATTGTTCTTAATGTCCCGTGTGTTTTTTAAAATCCTTGCAAACAATGTTGCAGAGCTCACATGAAAGACAAGTTCCTGTCGGACCTGCGCAAGGCGCGGGACTCGTACTCTGGAGAGGAGCTGGCCAGGGTGTTGCTCAACATGAGGAAGAGGCTGGACGACCCCAACGTGCTGTCTGGAGAGGTGGTGTACAACGTGCTCATCTCGTTCCGAGAGATCCAGGACTACGATGCCATGGTGCAACTGGTGGACGACCTGCGAAACATCCCCAACAAGAAGAACTACATCAACACTCCTGCCATCGGATACCTGTATGCCTTCGCTCTCAACAGGTGAGACACCATTAGTGCACATTTAAGAACATTGTGTAGAATTGGTGTGCGGGCTGAACAGTTTGATTGCACATTTTAAACAAATTGTCAATATTTATGAAACAGACCATGCGTCAGATGTTTGAATGCTTACTTGCAGCGGTAACTTTATCGCCTGTTGTGCCCAAGGTAGCAGGATCCGGGGAGCCGTGTCAGTACATTTGCTGGCACGTTAAAGAATCCCTTCGGAGCAAAATTTTGACGACCCGAAGTTAAAAGGAGCCAATAAGATTTTTATAAGCTACTCAGTGCCCCATGTTTTTAGACCATCCACCCAGCTTTACTGTAATGCGGGCTGGACACGACACAGGGGTTGTCTTGTTCACTTTTTAAGCGCACTTTATAAACAAATATATTGCTGGTTGCAGCCAGTGGCCATTTATTTTATTTTCAGGACGAGACAGGGATTTTGGAAGGATCACTAATAATAATGGGGTAATTTAGAGTTATTTGAAAGAGACTGTTTATGACCCGCCCAATCAATACAAAATATATTTTCCCAATTTAGGGTTACACGTTTCATCTGTCAAGTGGTCATCATCAGCTCCTGATCACTGGATTTGCTCTTATGACCTATCAACTAATAGGTTGGTGTTGGTCAATTAATTAATTTCATAACTTGGATCAAAAATATGCCATCTGATGTTAAATTTATGAAAGTAATTGAATTTGGTAAAATATGAATGTTAGAATGTGGCGTAGAACACTTTAACCTTGGATACTTCGGCCTTATATTCCACCCCCTCATCATCGTCATTTCTTTGCTGGGTGCGGTTAAAAATGAGCCGTCCTCTCCATCCATAACTGTTGTTCTTGTATTTGATGCCAGTTCTTATCTCTAGCTTCGAGGTCCTCTTCTCCCACACTTCGCGAGGTCTTGCTGGTCGTCTCTTCCCGGGGACACTCGAGGTATCCTGTGGGGAGCCATCCTCTTCATGTGACCATCTCCAGCAGGCTCCTTTCCCATCCCAGTTGCTGTCGGATATGCTCATTCCTTATTTTGTCCATTTTCATCTTTTGAAGGCAAGAACGGAGGAACTTCATTTCTATTAGCTGGAGACGACTGTCTGTTGGTGCAGTAAGGGTTGCTGCTTGCAGTCCATATGTTAGTATAGGTATTAAGTATATCTTGAACATACTAATCTTGGAAGCTTGTGGAAATCTGTCGTCCCAAAGTAGCTGACGCACTGCCTGATAGAATTTGGAAGCTTTCTGTGTTCTGTTGTTAATCTCTTGATGCATGGTATTGTCCGAGGATAGAATACTACCTAAATACTGGAATTTGTCCACAACATTTATCTCCTCATCTCCAAGTCTTAGATCAACCGTTGAAGGATTTCTACTTCACCAAACCAGCTGTCATGGTTTTGCTGATTTTAAGACCCATGATCGCAAATTGATTCTGCCCAAGACCTCTTCTGACTCGCCCCTAAAAGTGATAATTTAGTAGAAACACAATCCCACATTTAACATGGAGGTTGTTGTGTGCAGGCGCAACAAGGAGGGCGACCGCGAGAACGCTATCAATGTGATCGAGAAGGCCCTGGAGAAGAAGGAAAACCACGTGCCCGACATCGTGTGTCTGTGCGGCCGCATCTACAAGGACAAGTTTGTGGAGTCTCGGCACACGGACATGGACAGTCTGAAGAGTGCCATCCATTGGTACCGCAAGGGCTTTGAGGTGCAGCCCAACGAGTATGCGGGCATCAACCTGGCAACACTGCTCGTCATCGCCGGCAACGAGTTCTCCAAGTCCGAGGAGCTTCAGCACATAGGTAATGCTATTGGCTTTCACGGCCAGTCAATTAAAACTCAGCAATTTTTCTTGGTTTGTGTCGGACACCAAGAGCCCGCTGATGAGCCAGCTTGGTGACCTAGGCGAAACCCCACACAAGACACGACACAAACCAAGAAAAATTGCTGAGTTTCTTTACTTTATCATTTTTGGTGGGACCCCAAGAAAAGATCTATAGATTTATTAAGTATCTATGATTTCTGTTTCTAATGAATTATTGCTTGTAGGGAGGAAAAGTATAAGGTGCCTTCAAAAAGTAACGAGCCGGAGGCTGGAATGCAAACCAGTTGACAACATCGGCTAATCGTGACGTGTGTAACGAGGTGTGGTTCCGACCAGAGCGTGGAAGGTCACAGCCCGTTGCTAGAGGGCACGCATGCACGTCACATGACGATACAAAGCGAGCAGCAGCATGCATCAATCGTCCAACGCTGCCGGTCCCATTGTAAACAGTGACATGGAGGCGTCAACCGAAGAGCAAAGAGGTGTTGTTCGGTTTCTGACAGCGGAAGGAGTAGGGGAAACGGACATTCATCGCCGAATGTCACAAGTGTATGGCGAACACTGCATGTCCCTTGCAAGGGTCAAGGCGTGGCACAAGCGCTTCAGGGAAGGACGGGTGTCGTTAGCCGATGATGCCCGGTCTGGGGCACCCCCCTGCATTACCGATGACAACGTCCAGCTGGTTGATGCACTCATTACCCAGGAAAAAGGTGAAAATCATTCACGACTGCACTGTGCAAACGTTACAATAGACTTTTTCAAAGAATTCAAGTGTGAAGTTTTGGACCATTTGTTGTTTAGTCCAAACTAGCCCTGAATAGTGATGTTGGCCGGGTAAATACCCAGTGGGAAGGTAAATATAAATTGGGTATTTACCCAGGTATATACCCAGTGGTCATTTAAATACCCAAAATGAGGGTATTTTCAGTTTTTTGAGCTTTGTTAACACTTTATGATGTGTTGATGAAGTGTTGGACAAACGGGACTGAAACACAGCCTTAAATTGAAATCAGGAACAATATTGATCAAAACTAAAAGAAAAGGAAAATTTTTCGGTATTTATATGTTTTGGCACTGTAACCTTGTCTTTAAGTGTGTTTATTCCTTAAACTAAAGTAAAATATTGGATAAAACCTTTTGGTTGTTTTGTGTTTTATATCTTATATATAAAAGTGAAAGTCTGTATGTGGGTATGTATGTATGTATGTGGGTCTGTTCCGTATACAAATCTACACCGTACCACCAATCTCAACCAAATTTTGCATACATATAGTTTAGGATCCAGAAGGAACCGCTGGCTACATGAATTTTCGATAGTCTTTCTCATTCTTCTGATTTCGGCCCTTTTGCACTCAAGCACAGGCTAATCAAATCATAAAATATACTCATGAAGGAATGGCAAGCCAGATAGTTTCCATGGCAACATAGCTCAAGTCGAGACACGGCCGACTGGATGCCAGTTCTGCTCTGCACTACCGGTATAGAAAAAGAGGATCTTTACTTGAAATCCCGTTAGTTACTCACCTACTCACACAGCACTGTCAACCGAGTTTAGCATAACAAAGACTTGACACTATCATCTACTATATATATTTGTGAAATACCACTCACTCATTCATTCATCACGAAATCTCAGAAACCACCGACGGATTGGAATGAAATTTGGTATGCAGCTTCCCAAAGGGCCGCAAATGCCCCCTAAGATAGGATTTTTGGATATTCAGGTTCTAAAGGGGTGTTAAGGGGGTTGACCTGCATTTCATTGAATTTCAATATCTCCCGATTGGTTTCATTGGGGGATGTGATACTCGGCACGTAAACTCATCATTAAAAATAAGAAGACACGAGTCTGAGGGTTTTTCGATGTGGTGTATATTATGAGGTGAAAGGGGTGAAAAGTGGGGATGGAAAGATTCCTAACGGAGCGTGTATCTCTTAAACGACATAGGTGAGGAGTTTGAAACTCAGCGGAAAACAATCAGCATACAAAATACGTAAATATGTGTTTGACCGTTTATTCATAAATCCAATTTAAGGGGCCCATGGGGAGGGGTGAAATTCTGGGGGGGGACAGGAAGAAAGTGTCCTAACTGATTGACTGACTCACTCACTCATCAAACTCAGGGGGGAAAAACTGCTTTAAAGTAAGTAAATAGCTGTTCGACAGTTTTTTTATTAAATCAAATTTAAGGGGTTCATGGGGAGGGGTGAAATTCTGAAAAAAGAAAATTGAAAGATAATGTCCTGCCTGACTCACTCACTCACACACTCATCATCGCCCAACCAAAATTATTGAAGTTAGAAACATGACAGTTTGGGGATATGTTCATTGTATGTCAAAACCGTCTACTAAGGGAGGATTTTCGGATATTCAGGTTCTGAAGGGGTCTTAAGGGGGTTAAACCTGCATTCCATTGAATAACAATATCTCCCGATTGGTTTCATTGGGGGATATGATACACGACATATAAACTCATCATTAAAAAGGAAGAAGACACGTCTCTGAGGGGTTTTCGATGTGGTGTATATTATAAGGTGAAAGGGGTGAAAAGTAAGAATTGAAAGATTCCTAACGGAGCGTGTATCTCTTAAACGACATAGGCGAGGAGTTTGAAACTCAGCGGAAAAAATCAGCAAAAAAAAATAAATAAGTAAATATGTGTTTGACCGTTTTTTCATAAATCCAATTTAAGGGGCCCATGGGGAGGGGTGAAATTCTGGGGGGAGGGGGGGAAACAGGAAATAAAGTGTCCTAACTGATTGACTGACTGACTCACTCATCAAACTCAGGGGGGAGGGGGAACTGCTTTAAAGTAAGTTAATAGCTGTTCGACAGTTTTTTTGATCAATCATATTGAAGGGGTTCATCGGGAGGGTTGAAATTCTGAAGGAAAAAATGAAAGAAAATGTCCTGACTCATTCACTCATGATCGCCCAGTCAAAAATATTGAAGTTGGAACCATGGCATTCTGGGGATATGTTCGTTGTATCTCAAAACCGTACACTAAGGGAGGATTTTTGGATATTCAGGCTCTAAAGGGGTCTTAAGGGGGTTAAACCTGCATTTCATTGAATAACAATATCTCACGAGTGGTTTCATCTGTGGATGTGATACTCGGCATATAAACTAATCATTAAAAATAAGCAGACATGTGTCTAAGGGTTTTTCGATGTGGTGTATTATTATGAGGTGAAAGGGGTGAAAATTGGGGGTTGAAGGATTCCTAACGGAGCGTGTAGGCCTATCTCTTAAACGACATAGGCGAGAAATTTGAAACTCAGCGAAAAAAAATCAGCTAAAAAATTAAGTAAATCGGTGTTCGACCGTTTTTTCATAAATTAATTTAAAGGTCCAATGGGGTGGGGTGAAATTCTGGGGGGGAAAAGGAGAGAAAGTGTCCTGACTGACTGACTAACTCACTCATCAAACTCAGGGGAAACAGACAGCTTTAAAAATAAGTTAATAGGTGTTCAAGCGTTTTTTCATCAATCCAATTTAAGGGGCCCATGGGGAGGGGTGTAATTCTGGTAAAAATAATTGAAAGAAAATGTCCTGTCTGACTCACTCACTCATCGCGCCCAGCGAAAACTATTAATGTTGGAAAAATGAAATTTTGGGAATATGTTCGCTGTATGTCAAAACGTCAACTAAAGAATGATTTTTATTTATTCGGGTTTTAAAGAGATGTTAAGGGGGT
The DNA here is from genome assembly GCA_946902985.2 of Meconema thalassinum. NCBI lineage: Eukaryota > Metazoa > Arthropoda > Insecta > Orthoptera > Tettigoniidae > Meconema > Meconema thalassinum. The sequence continues at coordinate 6,353,108 of OX336396.1, forward strand.
AAACGTGCATTTCATTGAATAACGATATCTCAAGAGTTGTTTCTTTGGGGATGTGATATTCGGTATATAAACTAATCATTAAAAATAATCAGACATAATATCTAAAGGTTTATCGATGTCGTGTATATTATGAGGTGAAAGGGGTGAAAATTGGGGATTGAGGGATTCTTAACGGAGCGTGTATCTCTTAAACGACATAGGCGAGAAGTTTGAAATTCGGCGGGATAAAACAGCTTAAAATACAAGTAAATATGTGTTCGACCGTTTTTTCATAAATCCAATTTAAGGGGCCCTTGGAGAGGGGTGAAATTCTGGGGTGATAAAACAGGAAAGAAAGTGTCCTAACTGATTGACTCACTTACTCACTCATCAAACTCAGGGGGAAATCAGCTTTAAATAAGTAAATAGGTGTTCGACCATTTGTTTCATAAATCCAATTTAAGGGGTTCATGTGGAGGGGTGAAATTATCATATATAAATGAAATAAAATGTCCTGACTGACTCACTCACTCATCATCGCCCAGCCAAAATTATTGAAGTTGGAAACATGAAATTTTGGGGATATGTTCGTTTTATGTCGAAAACATCCACTAAGGTAAGAGTTTTGAATATTCAGGTTCTAAATAGGTGTTAAGGGGGTAAACGTGCATTTCATTGAATAACAATATCTCACGAGTGGTTTCATTTGGGGATTGATACTTGGCATATATACTAATCATTAAAAATAAGCTGACACATGTCTAATGGTTTTTCGATATAGTGTATATTATGAGGTGAAAGGGATGAAAAGTGTGGGTTGAAAGATTCTAAATGGAGCGTGTATCTCTTAAACGACATAGGCGAGGAGTTTGAAACTCGGAGGAAATCAATCAGCTTAAAAATAAATAAATAAAATAAATAGGTGTTCGACCGTCTTTTCAAAAATCCAATTTAAGGGGCCTATGGGGAGGGGTGAAATTCTGGAAGAAAAACGTCCACTAAGGAAGGATTTTTGGATGTTCGCTCTCATCGACCAACCAAAACTATTAATGTTAGAAGAGTGATATTTTGAGGATATGTTTGTCGTGTGTCGAAAAGATCTACTAAGGAGGGATTTTTGATATTCAGGTTCTAAAGGGGTGTTAACGGGGTTAAACCTGCATTTCATTGAATAACAATATGACACGACTATGACGCGAGCGAAGCGAGGCTAAAAATGAGATGGTGTGTGTGTGTCTGTGTATTACTCAATCACGCAAGAACCACTGGTCCGATTTACATGAATTTTACATGGAAGTCGCTGATTTACCTGGTTAACATATAGGTTACTTTTGATTTCAATACTTTGCACTTTTAAAGATGGCGACCATTTTAGTGACGTCACTCTACCCTTTGGTTTTAAACTTTCATATTTCCATTTCAAATAAAAAGAGAACGCTAAGAAATAGCAAACTTTTGATGGCATGTACGAGGTTAAAAATTGCATTTTCTATCCGAAATGTATCTCCAACCGTTAGCGAGTAAAACCTAAATGTGTGCTATAAAACACGGTCAAGGCAGAGCGGTGTAGTTGGACAAAATGTTCCATCCTTAATCTCCCTCTGCGCAGCACCTCGCCTATCCCCTGTTTTAACTGTCACCTTCACATTTTGATTTATTTACGACCCGTAGCGAAGCACGGGTACTTCAGCTAGTTCTTAATAAATACTAAGAGATTGAGAAGGTAGAGTTTTATTACGGTACTGGGAATGAGCAACAGAGATGTGGGAGGGAAAAGCTACTTTTGTAGTAATAAGAGTAGGCTATATGCATATTAATTGAAATGTGTTTGCCAAAAGGTAATAAAATATATTCAATACAGAGGACATTTGAAGAAAAGAAAAATGATTAGTAAAAAGTTATTTTTCATTCAATTTTAAATATTAAAAAAATATTAATTTTTAAAATCATACTCAAAATAATATAAATGCATGTCAGGAAGTTTTTGTAGTATGTGGGCTCTATAATGGGTGAAAATGTATGCCAGCAAGCATATGGGTTGGCAACACTGCTCAGCTCATCCTACCCAGAATTCAAACTGACACTGTACTGCCCTCCCATTTTTTATTCTTTGTTTGATGCCTACTGTACTTAACCTAACTTTTTCAGTGTAGTGGAGTTGTTAGTTTATATCTCCTGATCTAATTCCCAATTCGAATTCTGTTTTTAAGTCCCAATTCTAATTAAAATTAATTTTATTAACTATCTAATGTTGTTATATTTCTAAAACTTTAATGTAGATTAGTTTGCATACCGGTACCCTTTTTTAAGGTTCAACTTACCTCGACACAGGATTTTTAATGAAAAATCTAAAATACCCTGGTATTTACCCAAATTGGATATTTACCTGTGTATATACCCTGGGTATTTACCCCGATTTATAAATACCTGGGTATTTTCTGAATGATTTTCACCTTTTTCGAGAATTGGAAGATAGGTTGGGCGGCAATGCCTCGCCAAAAAGGAAACACTTCAGGAGACTGTCCAGACGAACCCACCTCAGTGGCGACAGATTATTTTGCCGAGGGCATTGGAAAGCTTGTGTAACGATATGACGAAAGTTTCAATCGTTTTGGCGATTATGTTGCGACAAGAATAAAACGAGCAAACATTTGGTAGTAAAATCAGTTTGGTATGTCACTGTTATTTTATATACCGTATTTACTCGGCTATAAGACCCCTCGCCTATAGTACCCCCACCCCCCTCAATTATTGAGAGTCAAAATACAACATTCTTGGAAATTGATGAATTCTTAAAAATTTTTATAATTACAACTGAAATTCATTCTCTTTTATGACAAAAATATTTTTCTTGTTATATTAGTTTGTTATTCAGACAATATGACCGCGATTGGGCAGGATATTGAATTGTGTAGCCAATAGGCTTCACCCGATATCCAATAGAAGATGCCACACTATTGGCCGAGGAGAAGAGCCATCTCCCAATGAAAGTTGCCTGCATTATTTTGTTAGTAATATTTATATTGTGATTCGATTGTGTCTACGACAGTCTTCTTAGTTTTATTTTAAACACATTTCATTTGTTGCAAGAACCGTGGGCGTTTGTGTGACACGTTATTGGTATATTAATGTGAAATATGTCAATAATACGTACTTGGTTGTGTTTACAAATGTTAGTGAGATGTGATCACTCATTCCCTAATTGATGCATTCTCCCTCCCTATGTTCAAATAAAATTGAAGTTTGCATCTCCATGTCTGATCCTTTGTCCATTCCATCGTATTTCTTTGATACTAAGTTTTTTGCTTAGCAAGGGATGGTGAAAGTCATTGGGGGAATAGTGGTGGATAAGTAAGGTTATGGCAGTCTCATAATGGGCTGATTAAAGATGTAAACTTCGTTTATTTTGATTAAATATGTCGTACCATGTAGCATCAAAATAAAATAGCTGATTTTTTTTGCAAAGTTCGCGTCTATAGTACCCTCCCCCTCAATTTCGGAACTAAAAATTTAGAAAAAAAGGGGGTCTTATAGCCGAGTAAATAGGGTATATAGCCTATCGGAATTTGGAAGAAAGAACAGCCCTCATATTAAGTTTTCCGAATATTCAAGTCACAAATTTGGGCTGTTTCTACAGTAAAATATGTCTTAATTGGCAGTAAATTTGACGGGAGGAATCTCTTGCAGAATACATACAATATGCAGCAAGGAAGTGATTGATAAATATTGCAATAACTGTGAGCAACTATGGTTGCAGGTATGGTTCTGAACAATCTCATTGGTAAGAAGGGAAGCTTGTCCTCCTTGAAGGAGTACTGGGATGTGGCGACGTTCTTCGAGATCAGTGTCCTTGCGGAGGACTACTCTAAGGCCATCCAGGCTGCGGAGTGCATGTTCAAGCTCAAGCCTCCCAACTGGTGAGTGGTGTTTACAAACTCTCAATAATTCTGTGAAATGCAATCAGAATCTCGTGTTGCTATGTTATTCTCTGTTGCAGGTACCTCAAGTCCACCATAGGCAACATTTCCTTGATTGACCGTTTTCGTAAGAAGAATGAAGATTCGGAGACTTCTCCAGAGGAGCAGGTGTTCTCGTTCTGGATGGATTACTTTGTGGAGGCGACCAAGGAGGATGTTGGTGACAGCATCAGGTTCCCTGTGAGTGTGCTTTAAACACAATAATGGTCATATCTCTACAGTTGCCACGGTGGTTTGTAGCTAAATGGTCACGATTCTCTATGAATTCGAAGAAACATTTTTGGTATTTTATAACCAAGTTTAAAACAAATATTGTGTATTTCCAAATCGTGAACTTCCAAAGCCCGTTGAACGATTTTCTCTAGTGGAGCAGCATTACATGTCTGATGGAACCAGCGCTCAATCAAGTTGGTACAACATGAACCATGGGTGGTGCTAAGCAAGCCCTCTGATCTCCTGGCAACTTTACACTTATATCCATTCTTCTCAGAGTTGTCAGCGCTAGTGTATGTCGATGTTTGTACTATAAATGCCATACAATAACTCATATTCATTTGTTTGATGCTGTGAAGTCTGCTACTCCATTTGGATGTTGGAATGTTTGCTTCTAGGACTAGGTTTAACCACGTCAGCAGCATTGTTTCCTGTCGTCCCCATGTGTATTTGCCAGGGTTGTTTCTGTAGCGTTGTTGGTGGTTTTAAATTACATATTTATGTTTTCTCGTTCAACTATTATTGCATCTTGAGAATCTCACAGGTGTCTTTGGGGAAGGAAACAATTCGGAAAGACAATCATTGCTGTCTTCAAAGGTAGGCAATCACACATGTGACAGTATTTGCTAAGAGATGTCTGCGTTGGCATTTCTTTATGTTTTCTGTACAATGAGATATTGACCTATGTTGGAGAGTTAGTGATTCGAATATTGTTATTGCGAGTTCTTTTAGAACCATTGGGTGTGGAAAGTCAGCTGGAATCTGTTTTCTGACTGGGATGGTCAAACTATGAACTCTTACTCTGATGTTGAGAAGACATTATGAAAATAACTAAATGAATTGTATATTTTAACAAGAGTTTAACATCGAGACGGACCTAAAATAATTAATCACGAATCGAAAGGCAGAGCTCTTGACATAAAGGAAGGAGTCGAGATACACCTAGCTAAACGAAACAATCCCAACAACCTATATAAAGACACGTTTATGGAGAGCTCACCCCTCTTCACTCTACTAAAAAATACACCCTGTCGGAAACAAGACACAATTTAGCGATACAGCCATGCTAGATAAAAAAAGGGGGGAAATTAGGGGGTTTTAATAGGTAATTGTTATCTGGATCAGGTGTACGATTCATCTGCAATAAACCAAGGCCTGTATTCACGGCAGTATTAAAGGTGCCAGGACGTCCTCATAAGACCGGGCAGCGCTTAGTTTGAATGGTTTATGGTCCACGCGTGGCGAGGAATGATCCACGGTCTTTAATAGTTGTAGACCCACCTCATTTAATAACATACATCTTATCTAGGTTGGTAACACCCCACATAAACACATTGCACTGACTCCGCACAGCACATATGAACAGGGGGGAGAAAGGGAAAAACCAGTGTCGTTGAGATAACAGACCATCTCAGTCGACCACACCTGGAGTTACAGTGAACACGAAACTGCGCGTAGCTCCAGCAAGGAAGACAACCAGATAAGTAGTAGCCTGTAATATTACAGTTTAACCATAGTTGATTTTTTACAACTACAGTCTCTCGAAATAGACGCTCTCCGGATTTCTATCACCATTTTAGCATTTCACCTAACATCATATATACTACAATTGGCATACACCGACAGTTGCATTACCAATACTGCAACTAAATAATTGTACATATTGTAAATGAATGGGTGAAAATCATAACGGTATAAGTGACATAAAAAAAAATAAAAAAAAAGAGTTAATTGCAAGATATAACTCAGGAAGGATGTATCTTTTGAATAGCAGAGAGGGACAAGTGATTGCGGTATTTTTCTGCCCTCTAGTGATAGGTGGTATAACTACAAATAGCCTGCTTTATATGAGTGTTACAATGTTTAAATGGCTTTTTCTCTGAATGAACAAAATGTTACTTATACCGTTATGGTTTTCATCCATTCAAATATTTTCAAGTGTATTTTCAAACATAGCTATTATAGCCTAAGTGTAATGGATCTCATGATGATCGCTTGACGATCGAAACTGGTCATCCTAGTGTATTTATTAATCTCATGTAATTTATTTCAGTATTAGGGCATAACCCATCTCTTTTGGGTACATTCGTGTTGACCGACTGAAAAGCACTACACTCTTGTTTACTAAGGCAACACTGAAAAAATGGCTTCGAACCCAGCGTTAGGTCATGGGGCCAAGCTTTCTGCTGACTCGGTAGACGCATGGTTTTGATCCCCACCGTCGGCCGTCCTTGAAATGGTTTTCCGTGGTTTCCCATTTTCAACAGCAGGCAAATGCTGGGACGGTACCTTCTGACAGGCCACGGCCGCTTCCTTCCACATCCTTGCCCAGTTTCATTCACCATCATTCATTTAATTTCTCATTAACTCCTCTCATGAGGTTGGCATCCGGAAGGGCATCCGGCCGTAAAAACCATCCGCCACAAAGAATTCCATCGCATCTCCTCCCAGACTCCGTTGGAAAACTAGAAAATAAGGGGTAGATATACATACATTTTAATCTAGGGAGTATCTTTCCTTTTTCTCTCTGTTAACTTGGCAAGTAGTAAATGCCTCTTGTTATTGGTCTATCCTTAATTTCAGTAGTTTTGTCTTTTCTTAGTTATCTAAAAAGTGCAAATGGTCATCATAAGATGATAATTTTAATCCCATTGAATGTGTCCACTGATCGTTTGTGGACATGAACTCGATCAAGGCCGAATTCCCATTGTAAAGAAATTACCGAGACATACTGTTACATGTCACAATTTGCCCTCAGTGTGTTTGACCATCCATGTTCACTAAACAGGATAAACAGTTCTTGGATGGTTGAAAAGTTCTTTGAGTTACATTTTATTTCACATATAAGATCAATCCCCAGTTCTTGGACATCTCTTGTCAGTGGACTCTGGGCAACAAGCTTCAGTTCATAGATCTGAACATAGCCTGTTTTTTCAAATTGATTGTTCAAATTTCTAATCATTTGGTGATGGCAGTTGAACATCTGGAAATTCTCTCAAAGCTTACCAACATAAACATGTTGTTCTTTGGTTTATATATGATTCATCATCAGAAACTACTTAACCAATGACAGGACACAACATGGCATCAGAAACAATAGACACGCGAACATGTCAATCCAAACTCAAGCTATTAGGAGGGATAGGAAAAATTCACCTCCGCGAATTATTAAATGAAGTAATACACAAGTGGTAATCTGTTTAAATAACCCTAAAATTGGCAAAAAGAATGATTTTTTAACTCGCGAATTCCGCATGAAAACGTGAATTTTAGCTTTTTCTTCATTACAGTGCACTCCAAAAAATTAGCAGTAATTATTGCGCAAACTTCCGCCTAGCAAAAACAAAACTATTGCTTGAAATATTGAAATTGTATTTTATGAACACTCAAAAAAATAAATTAGGACACTTAATCGTCGTCGTCGGCTTTAACTCGTTTCCGAGTATACATCTTCTTCCAAAACAGTCTAAAATAATCTAAGGTTGAGGTCTGTGGGCATGTTTGCGGTGACTGAACAGCCCAATGCGTGCATGAAACAAACGTCCACACAGATCACACAGAACTGTTGGTGGAGGGCGTGGCTGTGCTGCACGGAGCTTACGTGCTTGTCGCTTGGCCTTAACAATTCTACGACGTTCTTCTTCAAACATTTTGACAGCAGCCGGGATGGTCTGGCGCCAAGTTGAACGGTCTTTAGCAAGCTGGTCCCAGGTTTGTGGATTGAGACCTGTCAACTTCATATTCTGCTTGAATTGGTCCTTGTAACGTCTCTTAGGGCCTCCATGAGGTCTGGTGCCGGAGGTGAGTTCACCATACAGAACCTGGCGTGGTAGTCTCGTATCATCCATCCGTTGGACATGTCCAATCCATCTAAGTTGATGACCAATGATGGATGATTCTATACTATTAGCAAGCGCTTTCTCAAGAACATCAAGATTGGTGATGTGGTCTTCCCACTTTATCTTAAGGATGGATCGAAGCTTCTGTTGATGGAAGCGCTCAAGCTTTCGGAAGTCATGTCGATAGAGGGTCCAGGTTTCACAGCCATACAACAATGTTGAGATAACAACAGCTTGGTACACCATGAGCTTCGTCTTCACGGTCAGATCTTTATTCAAGAAGACCCGGTGCGATAGTCGCCCAAATGCCGCATGGGCAGCACTGATTCTCTTCTCAACATCCTGCCCACAATTGCCGTGTACAGATAGCAGACTGCCCAGATACGAGAAGTGGTCTACCTGCTCCAATGGAGTATCTGAGATAGAAATGTTGAAGTGCGGAAGGGAAGTGCCTGGTGAGGGTTGTGCCAGAACCTTGGTCTTCTGAACATTAATGGTGAGACCAAAACGTTCACATGCATTCTTGTAGCAATTAACAGTCTGTTGCAACTCCACTGGCGTGAGTGTAGGCGATGCTGCATCATCTGCATACAACATATTGGTTATCTTCGTAACCTGAGTTAGCTTCTTGGAGCGAAATCGAGCTAGGTTGAAGAGCCCTCCATCAAATCGGTACCTGACATCTACACCTGGGATGTTTGTGGGCGATTTATAGAGCATTGCAGCCAAATACAATGCAAACAGTGTTGGAGCAAGTACGCAGCCTTGTTTCAGTCCATGAGTGATAGGAAATTCGTCAGAGATCTTATTTTGCTGACAAACCTGACCGGTCATGCCATCATGGAGAGCTTGGATTAGATCAACAAAGCGTCGAGGACAGCCAAAGCGTTGTAGCACCGCCCACATAGCAGATCTTGGAACTGAGTCAAAGGCCTTTTCCAGATCATAAAAGACTAAGAAGAGTGGATTCTGTTGCTCACTACATTTTTCTTGTAGTTGTCTTATGCAGAAAATCAAGTCAGTTGTGCTTCTGGAAGATCGAAATCCACACTGGGACTCGGGGAGGATCTTTTCTGAGATAACCTGAAGGCGGTTAAGTAAAATTCTGGCGAGAATTTTACCCACAGTAGATAGTAGCGATATACCGCGATAGTTGCCACAAACACTACGATCACCTTTCTTGAAGATTGTGATTATAGTGGCGTTCTTTAGGTCACCAGGTACTTCTCCTAATTCCCAAATTTTGAGAATAAGAGTGAAAATCCGCGTTTTGAGGGACTGACCTCCAGCTTGAATTAATTCCAGTGGGATGTTATCTGGGCCAGGTGCCTTTCTTGGTTTCATTTGATTGAGAGCTACACTGAATTCCGTGTAAGAAGGAGGTACAGCCATCCATGGTTGTTCAGGATATTTCGGCACATCACGGAGGAAGTCTTCAGCAGCTGTTGAGGGACGATTTAGAAGGATGGAGAAATGTTCCTTCCAACGCTCTAAGATATCATGGCTGTCAGTAAGAGTGGCAGAGTTGTCAGCACTTTTTAGTGTACCTGATGAAGAACGAAGTGGGCCATATATCTCTTTAATCCCTGCATAGAAGTTCCTCAGATCACGAGTATCAGATAGCCTCTGAAGTTCCTCAGCTTTCCGCTGCCACCAAGTATTCTTTATCTCTCTTATTTGTGTCTGACTCTTACTCTTGAGTTCTAAATACAGAGCTTTCTTCGTATTTGAGGATGGGTCTTGAAGATGAGATAGATAGGCTTCCCTTTTGATGTTGATGAGACGCAAAATTTCTTCATTGTTGTCATCAAACCAGTCTTGACTTTTCTGCTTTACCAAACCAATGGTTTCTTCAGCTGACTTAGTGATTATCTCCCTCAGATTGGTCCATTCTTCTCGAATGTCACTTGTTTTAACTGGATGATCTGATAGCTGGGCATTGATCATATTCTCAAAGTTTGTGGAAATAGATTCATCCTGAAGTTTGGAGGTGTTAAACTTTCCTCTGGATGGGGTTTGGAAACGCCTTGGTGGTTTTGGGCTGATGGATATCCTGAGTTTACAGATAAGAAGTTTGTGATCCGTCCAACAATCGTCAATATTCCTTGCTGTTTTGGTAATAAGTATGTCCTTCTTATCACATTGTCGGGTAATGACGTAATCAAGGATGTGCCAATGCTTAGAACGTGGATGCATCCACGTGGTCTTGAAGCGGTCAGGTAATCGGAATTGAGTGTTGGTGATGAAGAGTTCATGTTCTGCACAAAGACCAAGAAGAAGAAGTCCATTGGGATTACAGGATCCAAGACCTTGTTTACCCATCACATTTTGCCATAGCCGGTTATCTTTCCCAACTCTTGCATTGAAATCACCAAGGAGTAAGAGCTTATCTGTAGATAGTACCTTGGAGATGATTGTGCCAAGCTGGTCATAGAACTGGCCCTTAACTTCATCATCGGCCTTCAAAGTTGGAGCATAGGCAGATATGAGAGTCATGAATGAACCTCCAGAGAGTGGAATGCGGAGAGTCATAAGTCTTTCGCTGATTGCAGTGGGAGTAATTTGGAAATCATTAACTAGCTTGGTCTTTACAGCGAATCCTACACCATGAATACGATGTTCTCCCTCCTCCTTTCCCTTCCAGAAGATGGTATAACCTGATCCAAACTCAGTAATTTTTCCTTCAATGGACAACCTGGTTTCACTGAGAGCAGCGATGTCAATGTTGAGTCTGGATAATTCATGAGTAATAAGAGCCGTTCTTCTTTCAGGCCTGTCGTTATCTTTTAAGTCAAGCAAAGTTCTGACGTTCCATGTTCCAATGATAAAATTGTGTGTCCTTATTGACTTGGTAGTTTTTGTTTTTCGACCGCATGAGGGGTGACCTGCTGGGTGCGGCCGCCCAGCCGGACAGTAGATGTGACTTCCGATGTTTAGCCCACCTTTTCTAGGGCCTTCCCCATGTGGGGTGAGCAGCGGTAATCCTAAACAGGCCTGCTCAAACACAGATGCAGGACCGAACTCCTGAGTAGCCACAGAGTCCCAGGAAGACGACCATCACACATCTGCTGCCAACGTGCAGGTCCGAACTAGGGGCTTCCAGTTACACCCATAACCTGCCCCCACCATCCATATCCCATCGCCGTTGGACTTTAGAAAATAAGTGACTGATGGAAGAATTGCCACTGGCGTGTATTTGTTTAGGGTGGATCACAACTTGCCAGGAGGTGACCCACTCACTATGATCTCGGAGTCGTGTCCTGCGGCACATATGAAATGAGACATGCAAGACCAGACACAGAGACTGCAACGAACTGCCGCAGACTCAAAATATTACTGAGGTGCGCCTTCACAGCCAATTCGTCTGGCATGGCCTCTTCCGCCTTCACGACCGTTGGGAACCATAAAAGTAATGGATTCTTCTTCCGCCCGCTTTGCCGTTGGGCCTAAACACATGTGCCCCATCCGCCAGCTCCGCCGTACCGAAGTTCATCTTCTCCGCCTTCACTGCCGTTGTGGTCTTCACTCGTAACCCTGAGCGGGGACCCTTACCAGATGATACACACCGGGCCAGTGCGCTCTGGGACTCACATAGGCAGGGGCGCCACTCCCTGAGTAGGGCTACCTCCGAAGAGGGTCCCTACCTGCTACCACTTAATAACCTAGTATTGTTCCACTTGACTAGAGTTACTGTATGTGGATTATTCCAAGATAAACAACTGTCATCACTTTTTGTTTCTTAGATGTTTTATTTTCTCTAATTTTAGATTGTACATTTCTGAAGAAAACAATATATGAGAAAGAAAATTCATGTCGATTTTCTATACGATGGCGGGAATTGTTGTGTTGAGTCTAATAATTCTAACAGTTCTGTACTTGAAGGATGTGTTGTTAGTGTACAGTATTTTAATATTTAATGCATGTTATCCATGAGAGTAAAATATTCCGCCTATAATTTTTAAAGTACCGAAAAGTGTAATTGAAACCAACGAATTTTCCACTTTAAAATAATGCTTTCTTCACTTTGAAACCGCCGAAAAATTCCTATCCCTAGTTATTGGTTTTATCCCAGTTATGGCATCTGCGTATGTGCACAAGTACGATTTGGACCATCCTGTATTGGGTCATTTGAGGACAGAAGATTAACATTGTATTTGCTGGACTTGCAGATGTTGGTGCTGGAGCCGACTAAGATCCTCATGCCCAGCTATGTGAATGTGAATCTCGGGGCCGAAGAGAAATCCCTTCAGATCTGGAACTTGTGCCTGGACAGTATGAAGGGTACTTGTCGGCAGGTGCACGACTGGCTCTTCACCGCCAGCATGATCCGCAGTGTGAGGTGGGTCCCCCATTACTGTCTTATTGTTGGGTAGAATCTGGGTTGCATTCACTGTTGCCACCTCTGCTTCGAAGTCACCATGTCTTCAGACCACTTGCACCAGAATAAATATGAAGTAACTTAAGTACCAATCACATACGTAATAATGACGTGCTGGTAAAAGTAGAATCTCTACCATATTCGATGTCTCTGCCAGCACTGTTCACATCTCTCCCTTTTTCTTGAAGCTCTTTTCAATCACCTTTGATGAAATCTTGTCCCTCATTTGGTTTCCAAATCTTGCCTGTTTGAGTACGTTCCTGCACGTTATCCTTGAATAGTTTATTTATCGAAACATCCAAGGGTTGAAAGTACCCATGTCCGTCAGTTTTCATGGTTGCCAATGAGTGTGATCTGTCAGGTGGCCATGAAAATTGTGCAACACAAGGAGGGACATCAGTCGTACGAGTGATGAATGCATCCACCTTTTCCCTTGGATCCCTCACCAGTACCTTCGACATAATGTTTTGTTTCAGAACAATGTAATGTGCAAGCTATCGGCCATCGTAGCACAGGATGTTCCTTCTCGATAGTTTGGCTTATCAGAGCTGTTCACTTTCTGCTTCCAATCACAAAGCGATGAAAATAAATGACTTTTGCGTTGTAATCTTTCAACATGCTTTGGTTTAAACTCCATTTCTCTTTGTCCAGCCAAGGGTTGCGACAACGCAGTCATGTAGCCCCGTGTACTTTGGGTGTGCGTAGAATCTGTCTGATAACCGGTGTTAATTGTGATGGCTGTATTAGTGTGTGTTATCTGTTTTAATTCAAGTAACTTGCCACGGTGGGTGAGTGGTTATTGTGTTGGTCTACCAACCCCAAGTTTGCAGGTTCGATCCTGGCCGTGGTAAGTGATTTTTTGAAAGACGCAAAAATCACGACATGCATGTCATACGTTATTGGCATGTTAAAGAACCCATTTGAATTCAATAGGCCGTGTTCATTATGGCAAAATTAAACTTGGAATTTTCCGCCAACACAAAGTTCCTCCTTACTCTACTAGAAAGTGCTATAGTGTTCAAGGAGCTTAGATATGTAACCTCCTTGACTTTCATAGCGTTCCAAGGAACGATGAAATTCGACATGCATGCTGCCCTCTGGGTGTCAAATAACAAAGCTTGCACCTGGCGGCCATGCGATATTATTATTAATTCAAGTAAGGACTGCAGACAATAATTTCAAATAGTTTCTATTTTCGCTACCATCCATGACACCTAGCTGTGAACTTGGCTACTACTAGATGCCATCGCAACCAGCGCCCGGTGACGAACGTAGGAACTTAGAGCATCAATCAAACCTAACCTGCAAATTTTGACTTCACACAAGTGTAGTTAGTGGAAGGTTCTTTATCATGCCATAAATCTATGACATGGAACCGCCGGCTTTACATCCCCTCCGAAGTTATTCCTTGTCCTTTAAAATACAGCATTTGGTGAGAAACTGTGTGGAAACTCGGGGCACAAGATTGGTTCTGTTTTCACCAGTAGTGGACATTCTTGCTCAATGTAGCAGACTGCAATAGAACTAGCACAATGGTGCCCGCTGCTACTTGACACCTTTATTTTGAGACATTTGTTTATTGGCCAGCCAGATCCAGTCCTTAGTTATGTCCTTTGCTAAACATTGTGTACTTGGTTGTTGGTTCCAGTCTGTACAAACGTGACGAGAGGTGCTTGTTCCTGTACGTTCATCAGAACTCGGATGATTTCCAAATGTTCCTACCGTCCATCCAGTGTCGTCAGAGGTTCTACGACCTCATACTGGAGATGACGGCCGACCAAGAGGGCATGGTCACCGACCTGGACTCCGACCTCTCCACCGAGCAGATGAAGGTGAGTCTTAACAATACTTCCTTCATTTTCTTAAAAGAAATGTTCGAAATTTTCCACCAACTCGAGGAGAACGATGATCTGTCACTCAAACTAGCAAGGTTGGCGCCCAGTTTCATTCACCTTCAGTACCGTATTTGCTCGCATATAACTCGCACTTTTCTGACAGAAAATAAGTGTGAAAATCTTCGGTGCGAGATATATGCGGGGATTTGTGAGGGAAATACCGTATTCCCGAAAAAAACTAAAATTTACATTATTGAAACAAGACTACTGGAATTGTCACTGCTGCCAATGTCCGCGCTCTCTCGCATGCATCATCATCCCACACTGCATCATCCTAATGTTCGTCCAATGCATTTGCGATGCCAGTCTTCAAGAAGCTCTTAATAACGTCTGTTCTCGCCATAACCCATACCCCTATAATCCAATCACGCAAGAGTTCAACTGATGGCCTTCTTTATTTTGTCTTATGTCGTCAGCTTATCGTGACTAACAATACCAGTTCTCGACGTGTTCTAACCTAACAATTACTTATTTAGAGGGTGGAGCGCCAACAAAACAGCTGACGATCACACCTTGTATTACCGTATTTCCTCGCATAATCGTCGCACTTTTTTTGCCAAAAATCTGTGGAAAAAAGCAGGGTGCGACGATTATGCGAAGAATATTTAAGTTTAAAGAATATACTGTATCATTATTTGCTGCACGGGCCAGTCATTCGCGTAGCGTGAGTCATAGCCCGTAGTCAGAGACAGGCTTCTTTTTTCTAACAAGGTCACGACAGGTTAACGCTCGCGGAATGTGCTGACGAAGCTGTCCATTCGCGTCGTGGTTTATAGCCCGCAAGCATAAAGACGAGATTACTTTCTCTGACAAAATCACACCAGATTAGGCCTATAAACTCGCGGAATGTGCGCTGGCCATTCGCGTCACAGTTCTTAGCCCGCAGGCCTAAAGATGAGATTACTTTTTGCTGACATGATCACGCCCGATCAGGCCTATAAGCTCGCGAATGTGCGCTGGCCGTTCACGACACGGTTCATAGCCGGCAGGCATAAGACAAGGTTACTCTCCTGACAAGATCACTCCAGATTATACGCTCGCGGAATGTGCTAAGTGACGAAGCTTGCCGCTTGCGTCACAGTTCATTGCCCGCAAGCATAAAGACGAGATATTTTTCATCTGACAAAGTCGTGGCAGCGTGTGCAACTGACTGGCGCACAAATACGAACATGCTATGCGACGATTATGCGATGACATTTTATAAACCTATTTTAGTGTTTGAAAAGTGGGGTGCGACGATTACGCGGTGACGACGATTATGCGAGGAAATACGGTATTGTTTTACTGCGTTTCCACATTGGAAAACACCTTACGTGTTTGGTTATTGTTTTCTAGCGCGTCTTTCTGTTCACGCCAGCAGGGAATATCAAATTCATTCACAATGAGTTCTCGACCGGCAGTTCTATTACCATCGCCGTCTGCGTATTTGATCACTTGGAGTTTAAATCCAGCCGTATAACTTCCGTGTTTTTACATAACTAAAAGATAGATTTCCACAAAAAAACAATCACACTTAACCCTAGAGCGGGCGCGCCTATAAATGTTACATTGCCGGGCGCGTGGTGAATTTCGTTCATCTTTCTTAGTCTTAGCAACTGGTTAACAAGTGCTTACTCTTACACGATTGATATTGTTACTCCTTATGTGCTTTATAAACCTTAGATATAATAATTACAACACAAATTACAAGTGACAGTACATACATATAATAATAAAGTGTCAAAATGTTCATGGGTTGAAGACTGAAAATACAATTGAAACCGATGAATACTTCACTCATGAGAACTTAAAATGAAACACTTCTAACAATCTTCATTTATCATTATCATTATTCTCACAGCTTACACATCTAATGCATCTTCTAGAGTGTGTTTTACACACACAGTTATGACACTCATTACACTTCATTGTGGTGACTTGATTTTGTTTCCGCTCACAGTGAATGCATTGTCCTCTCTTTGTTGGCACTTTTATCTCTTCTGATGTTTCTTCCTGATTGTATGGGGATATCAGGAGGCAGTGTTCCTATCTTAGCTCGTTCAACCAACCACTTATTCACGAGTTGAAATGAAAGATTCTTCAAAAACACGCGTCTCTTTACTGGTTGGTTCTTCGGATTCCCTTTGTAAAGAACCTGACTATTTATTCCAGCAATGTTGAGTACAGCAAAAAAGACACACATTGTCCACCGTGGGGTTTTCCGGGCTACCAAGTACTTGCCTTCCATTTGGTCGGAAGTATCGACTCCGCCTTAAGTTAGATTATAATCCAGTATAGCATGGGGCTTTGAACTGTTGGGATCCACGGAAGGTTCGTCTTGCATATAAGAAAGTAAGATAACTGCTTTATTCCTTTTAGGCACATGCGAAATGAGCATGATTTCATACTGAAACCCAAATGTTGTTGAACCAACTGGTCTATCTTTATGAGGAAAGAACTGCTGTGGAATTTCTATTTTATTCTTCCTGAGAGTTCCTATACACATTATTTTATCTTCTAAAATATCAAGGACTAGGTCATAGCTGGTATACCAGTTGTCGATTGTTAGATTACGATTTTTTCCCTTCACGTGGTCTATTAGACATTTCACTATATCATATGGTTTATTAGAGAGTTCATAGGGGCCAGGAGGTTGCCTGCCACAGTATAACTCCAGGGATGAAGTATAAAAAGTTTTAGCATCATTCAGGGCGTAGAATTTTAACCCATACTTTGCCGGCTTACTTGGCATAAACTGTATAAATGCACATCTCCCACGAAAAGGCACTAGCTTCTCATGTATTGTTACAAACTCACTTGGTGTGTAGCTCTTTTTACAGTTCACTACAAAGGAATCCAACTATGTGCGAACTGTTGCTAGTTTATCTATTCGCTGGCGATCGTTACGTGTAGTTTTGTCGTCAAAACGAAGACTCCATAACAAAAATAGAAACCTCTTTGAAGACATGCAGGCTCTTGTTATTCCCATTCCAGTTCCATCTTTCGCCCAGATTTCTTCCACAGATGTGTACTGTTCACCTTTCAAACCAGTGAGGAAAAATAAACCAATCAAAGCTATTATTTCTTCATGGCAAGTAGGTTTAGCATCACGACTGTAAGTCACTTCTTCGCAATGCCTTGCAATATAAATGTTAGTATAAGAAACTATTTCCTCGAAACTATTTCATCGATCATTTCAGAATCAATTATCTGTAAGAAAGCATCCATTTCACACGACACTGTTTTCGCAAGGAAATATTTTTATTATATTTTTTGATTAAATCCTAGAGGCAGCCCTTGAAAAGCTAATGGTGCACCACATTGTTTCGTCTTTCCCGAAGAAAAAATCCCTCTCTAGTTCATCGTGTTCATAGCTATCAACTAGGCCTACATCACCTTCTTGTTCACTCTCACTGTCATGATTAATGTCTGAATAATTTACCACTTCATCTTCACCATCAGAAAAATCACAAACTGCAGGTCCCTGAGATCCTTCCTCCTCATCAGATAATTCCTGTAACAGGGTTTGTATGTCTTCATCCTTCACAAACTTCGCCCTACAATGAAAATAGTTACTTTTGTATCCTCTGTTGTTGTTTGAGTCTTCAGTCTTTTGACTGGTTTGATGCAGCTCTCCATGCCTCCCTGTCCTGAGCTAATCGTTTCATCTCTACATAGCTCCGACACCCTACATCGGAGGCAATCTGTTTAACATATTCTTACCTTGGTCTACCCCTACAGTTTTTGTCCTCGACCCTTCCTTCCATAACTAAGCTTGCTATTCCAGGGTGTCTTAGTATGTGTCCTACCAACCTATCTCTTCTCTTCATTAGCAGTCGCCAGAAACATCTCTCCTCTCCCACTCGTCTTAATACCTCTTTGTTTGTAACCCTATCTACCCATCTGATCTTCATCATTCTCCTGTAACACCACATTTCAAATGCTTCAATTCTCCTCTTTTCTGCTGCACCAATAGTCCAAGCTTCACTTCCATAGAGCGCCACGCTCCAGACAAAGGCTTTCAAAAATGACTTCCTAATACCTAAATCTATATTCGATGTCAGCAGATTCCTATTTTGTAGAAATGCTTTCTTTGCCTGAGCCAACCTACTTTTAATATCCTCTTTGCTTCGTCCATCACTGGTTATTCTGCTTCCTAAGTAACAGAAGTCTACTACTTCCTTCAGCTTTTCACCTGCCAATTTGATCTCCATAGAGGTTTCTAATTTATTTCGGCTGCATTCCAGTATTTTTGTTTTACATTTATTTATTTTCATCATGAATTCTTTCCGTAAGACGGAGTCCATACCATTCAAAAACTCATTCAAATACTCAGGCTTGTCGGCCAAGATGACGATGTCATCAGCAAATCTCAGAGTTGAAATTATTTCTCCTTGAATCTTCACTCCCACTTTAAATTTTTCTCTAATTTCCTTCATTGCTTGTTCAATGTAAAGATTGAAAAGTATGGGTGATAAGTTGCAGCCTTGCCTTACACCTTTCTGAATACCAGCTTCTCTCTCATGTCCTTCAACTCGAATGACTGCTGTCTGGTTTCTTTATAGATTGTATATCACCCTCCTATCCCTGTACTTTATTCCAATTGATTTCAAAATGTCAAACAATTTAGTCCAATCAACGTTATCAAAAGCCTTTTCTAAGTCTACAAAAGCCGTGAACGTTCTCTTATCTTTCCTTATTCTACCTTCCAAAATCAGCCTAAGACTTAGTACAGCTTCCCTTGTTCCTACATTTCTCCTGAAACCAAACTGGTCTTCACCCAACTCCGTTTCTATCTGGCTTTCAATCCTCTTGTAAATTATTCTAGACAGGATCTTTGAAGCATGAGTAATCAAGCTGATTGTACGGTAATCTTCATATCTGTCAGCTCCCACTTTCTTTGGTATAGGGATGATTACATCCTCTTCCTCTATAGTCTGTATTTTAAAATTATGAAACTCCAAGAACGTATAAGGTACAATTTTACTTACATTTCCGGGCGCGTGGTGAAGAAAGTTCACCAAATGACGGCACTTGTGAGTCAAGGTCGAATAGCGTGACACGTACAACTTCCTGAACAGGTACCGCTACACTGAGAGTATCGATAAGACTTCGCCGGAAGGTAATAGCAGCGCCACGGCTGTAGCACTTAGGAACTAACAACTACAGATGTAATACGCGGGTTGGTGAACGAAATTCACCAGCGCGCCCGGTTTAGGGTTAACAGAGAAACAACAATGAAACGTGAAGACAATACTGGTAAGCCTTCTTGTTGACAATGAAACTGACGGACAAGAAACACTGTTAAAGAAAGGAAAGCACCACCGCCAAAATGAACAATAATATCGCGGGCAAGACTTGTATTAAAATTACTACGATCATCTTTATGACTGCATCAGAAATTAACGCGAGGTATATGCGAGGAATACTTTTTCCTGCAGTTTCCAATTTAAAAATGGGGTGCGAGTTATACGTGGTGGCGAGATATGTGCGAGCAAATATGGTAATTTCATGTCTCATTAACTCCCCAGAAGAGCAAACGGATATTGTATCGAACATATTATGTCCCAATACTCACCTACGCATCAGAAATGACATTTCACAGAATCAGATTAGGAATAACAAGAAGGGAGAGTGAGGGAGATTGTGGAAGAGAATCCCGTACAAGAGATCATAGAGAAGTCCAGAATGAGTTGGTATGGACATGTTAGGAGAATGCAGGAGGGCAGGATACCAAGAGATGGGTGGGTTGTGGGTGTGAAGGAGGAAGTACAGAAAAGAGCAGAGGAGTGAAACTTGGTAGGAGGATAGAATTCAGTAAAGTTTATTTATTTTCCGCCCTTTTCAATACAATTAAACACTTGGTTTATGAAAACTACGATACATGTTTCGGGAGCATATAGTCCCTTCTTCAGTCCACCTGGTGATCTAAATTTAACACTTTGACATCATACAGAGAAATCGATATAATCATGGATAGAGTAACAATATTATATTAGCATTCTAAAACTAATAAAACCCTATTGAAAAAACATGCTATGTTATGTGCCTATGTATAGAAAAATAATTTATGTATTAAAAAACATATGTAGGTTATTATACTAAAAACAACATTGATACATGTGGCCTTGAGTAGCCTAGTTAGACACATTGTGCACTGTAAATTTTAAAATAGAGGACATATTAAAACATGATTAAAATGATTCAGACAGTTCTGTATTAAAGGCTTGTTGGTTTGGGACTGTGGTGTGTCCGTTCATTATGCAAAATGAATAGTCCAAAACTGTGAATTCTTCTCTGGTATGGTATTTTCTCGATATACACTGGCCCATTTTGTAATTGGTGAATGGCGTGGAATGCTGTTCAAATCGCGTGAGCCACGGTGCTGATAGTGTGCGTATTATGACGAATTTATGTTCCTGAAAGATTGAAAAAATAAAGAAAAAACTACATTAGGATTGATGTTCATCGAAAGAAATGTAGGTAAAAAAGAAAGATTCCGGTAGGCATTCATTATTTAGGTTAACTTACTCATTGGGATGTTGAAACTGCGGCATCCAACTCCGCTGACTCAAAGAATGGAGACGCAGATGGGGGTGTGGAAGAAAAACTGTGCATAAGCATAAGCTCAAGATTTGCAATGCTCAAAGACACAAACAATAATGTTACGTCCCACCCCCCTAGTGGCACTTTTGTTAACTGGATTACGGTAGTTGAAGCACAACACAGATTGTTCCTTTAAAGAAATAATTACCTTTATTGCAGCCTGAAAGATACACTACTCATCAGCAAATACAAGCAATTAGAACCTTACTCCAGTTTCCTCAAGTCTCTCCCTTATGGAGAGCTCTTGCCCCTTTTCACTTGTCAACAAACCACAGAAGTTAATCCGTGCTAATGAGTCCGGTGGCCTTCACAGAAACTACCTGCACCTCTCCCTTATGTACACAAACTACAGTTACTTACGATAACCTGCTACACGCTGCTTCGCTGCCCACGAGCCGGGAAACAATGTCACTAGATTTCGTAACTCGCACGGCACTCCGCCACAATACCTTTGTCGCTCAGTGAAATCACACTCGCTCAAAACACAGGCAGTCCCCTGTATGCTTCTCACTCCCTCGCTGTCAAGAGAATCGGCTTCACTAGGGGTTTCGCAAGTCACCACACTTCTGTCGCTCAGGATAAACGGTCGCACTAGCTCGTAAAACACACACTCACTGCTTGACAGGTCGCTCTTATATAGCAGGCCGGTGACTCAATAAATGCTTCTAGACCCATCCAGGGTTCACGGCTTCTCGAGGCTTCCATCACTGGCTGGGTCACGAATATTCTGGAGCATCCCTTTGTCCTAGTAGACCTGTTGCATAAGGCGCACGCAATACACTGCGGCAGAGCACAGCCCAGCCCAGGCAGTTGTGACTCATGCGGCGAGCGATGAAACAAACTCACAGCCGTAACAATATAACAACAAAATGCTCATAGATTTTTCGATATCTTAAGTTTTTCATAACTGTGATTTGTAAACATCACATACCAAGCAGATAAATGTTTGTCTTTATAGCAATAACATATTAAGTTGCTGTAAGCAGTAGGAATGTTTTAGTTGTTCATGATTTGTCATGTTATAGTTTTTAATAGTTTTTAAGTGTTTTAATGTCAGTGTAAAGATGTGTTTTGAAATGGACGAGGTCAAGTTTGTCTGTTCAACATCATCATCATCATCATCTTGAGCAGTTTCCAACCGCTGGTGGGGTCTGCTTGGAACATAAGCCTCTCCATCGTTTCCTGTCCATCCACCATCTCTCGTCATTTACTGTGTCCCAGCACACTCCTCTTTCCTCCACACTCTTCTTAACTCCTTTTGTCCATCTGTGCCTTGGTCTTCCCCTTGGCCTCCTTCCCGTCATTTCCATTCCAAACATCTTCTTCGGTATCCTCTCCTCTTGCATCCTCCCCAAATGTCCATACCATTGTAGCCTAGATCGCTCTATTCTATTTTGCAATGGTTCCTCTCTTACCATCTCCCTGACTCTCTCATTCCTTACTCTGTCCATTCTTGTCACTCCTACCCTACTCCTCTGGAACTTCATCTCCACTGCTCGTATTTTATTCTTGTCCCTTTCCTTCATCACCCATGTTTCTGAACCATATGTCAAAATTGGCACAAAGTAGGTCTTGTAGATGATTCCTTTACATTTTTGTGGTACATCTTTATTCCATATCATCCCCCTAACACTCTTGAAAAATCCATCTGCGCACCTTCCCCTCTCATTTATTTCCATCCTATTGCCTCCCTTTTCTTCAATTATGCTTCCCAAGTACTTGAAGCATTCTACTTTCTGCAACTGCTGTCCTCCAAGTGTTATGCCCATATCCAGTCTGTTCTTCTTCCTCGTTGTGATGACCACTTCACTCTTTTGTGCTGAGAACTTCATCCCATATGATAACACTACCTTCTCCCACTCATCTAATTGCTCTTGTACTTCTTGCTCATCCTCTCCCCATACCAGAAGGTCATCAGCAAACAACATTGCCTTCATTTTCCTTTCCCCAATGCTATTTACCACTTTTCGTATGATTTCATCCATCACCACTATAAATAACAGGGGTGAGAGGGCACTTCCCTGTTTCAGACCACTCTCCAGTTGAAACCATTCCGTTCTCTCTCTTCCCACCTTTACACAGCTTTTGCTTCCCTCGTACATTGCTTTCACTCTTGCCACTGTCTCCTTGTTCACTGCTTTTGCTCTCATTGCTTCCCATACCTTGTTTCTATTAATACTATCATATGCTTTCTCAATATCCAAGAAGGTCATCACCAGATCTTTCCCATATTCATAATGGTGTTCTTGTAGCTGTCTTACTGCAAAGATGAGGTCAACTGTTGACCTTCCTGGCCTGAATCCATACTGTTCTTCCCTCAGCCCATCTTCAACTTCTGTCCGAATTCTTCTCTCCAGTATCTTCTCAAATATTTTGGCGCAGTGGCACATGAGTGTAATTCCCCTGTAGTTCTTGCATTCCTTCCTACTTCCCTTTTTAAATATGGGTATTATTATCCCTCTTTTCCAGTCCTCTGGTATTTTCTTCTCCCTCCATATCACTTTCATTACTCGAAAGAGCCACTGGGTTCCTATCACCCCTGCTGCTCTCACCATCTCCACACTCACTTCGTCTATTCCCGGTGCCTTTCCCCCTTTCATCTTCCTTAATGCTTCCTCCACTTCTTTCCATGTCAATTCCTTCTCTGAAATGTCTTGGTCACTGTCTGTTTCTTCCTCCACAATGTCCACTACGCTGGTTTTAGTTGGATTTAGGAGTTCCTTGAAGTATTCTCTCCAGATAACCTTTACTTCTTCCATATTTTCGACCTCCTTTCCATTCCTGTCCACCATTCTGACATTTTCCCCTGTATCTCTTCTCCTTGCCTTTATCATTCCATACAACACTTTCTTACTGCCATCACAGTCCTCCTCCATCATTTCTGTCCATTTCTCCAGCCATTTCTTTTTCTCTTCCTTCACTACTTCTCCTGCTTCTTTCTTCCGCTCTTGGTATTCTTCTCTTGTTCTGTCTGTCCTCTGTTGGAACCATTTCCTGAATGCTTCATTTTTCTTTTTCACTGCTTCCTTAGTTCTGGGGTTCCACCATGGTGTTTCCTTCCACCTTTTCTTTCCACTAGTTCTGCCACACACGACTTCCGCTGCTTCTACCAACACGTCCTTGAACCTATTCCATTCTTCTTCACCTGTTTTCGGATCATCCTTCGGTAATTTGTTCCTCACTAATATCTGGAACTTCTCCTTATTTCCATTCTCCTTCAGCTTCCATGTCCTTATTCTTCTTTCTTGGTTCTCAGTTCTCCTCTTTTCCTTCAGTCCTCTCACCTTGGCGACCAGCAGACGGTGGTCACTGTCCAGGGCTTCTGAAGGTATTACCCTTATATCCGTGATACTCTTCTTTGTCTCCTTCCCGCATAGGATATAGTCCACCACTGATTTCCTAGTCAAATCCCTGCTGTACCAAGTAATTTTATGGCTCTCTCTCTTCTTGTACCATGTGTTTCCAACCATTAGCCCATTTATCTTGCACAGTTCCAACAATCTCTCTCCTTCCTTATTCCTGTTTCCCCATCCTTCACCACCAATCACTTCCTCAAAACCTCTTCTATCAGTTCCGACATGGGCATTTAGGTTTCCTAACATAAGTGTGAAGGGCTGATGAAGGAATTATTAGGAACATGAGACGTTGATATATTATTATATTGTGTTGATTAGGCGGACAATTTGTATTTTGTTACATTTTTCATCATATAATAAAAATTGATAAGGATCGAGAAAAACAACTTAGTATTGATGGCGATGGGAGGGAAATAACTAACTTAAAATGGAGGGTATTTGTCAATCAAGTGTGCATCTTACCTTGCGTGTGCCGTAGCTGAAGCCTCTATGCATACAGATGGTCTAAAGTAGGAGCTCTCTAGGGTCGCATGCGGGGAAGGATACACCAGAAGGAAGGAGAGGGGAAGGGGGAGCCGTCTAAGGGAGGGGCAGTCTGAGTGGGATGTGTGATGTGCTTGGGAGGGGGAGGGGGATGGGGTGGGCGTGGAGGACAGTAGCAATTTGCAGAGAATATTTGTGATGTTGATCTTCCTATTATGGTCCTGTGCTATAGATGATTCACCTATGGTAGAATTACCTGTTGTCATATATTAATCGTATTAGGGTGTCAAATAAAATGTTGGAATCAAAATTAATTTCGTTTATGTTGTGTGAGGGATTAAATCTTTCTGCTTTGTTAATTTCTATTTGTAGAAGACGATGATGATGATTAACTCCTCTCAAGGGGTTGGCGTCAGGAAGGGCATCCGGCCGTAATAATCATCCGCCACATACACTTTCATCGCATCTCATCCCCGACTTTGTTGCAAAACTGGAATAATAAGGGGTAGACATTCTGTCCTTAAGAGGTGGTCTGGCATGATTACAGCGTCGATATATAGAGCATGGTTTTATGACATGCTCGATCGGATTAATTTTAATGAGAAGTGATTTTTAGGGGCATCTGACCTTGCTGTTTCACCCTTTCTAACAGCAATCCCCACCACCAGTCTTTCAGCTTACTCTTGCTTTCAATTTAGAGAATGTTGCCAGTTCTCGCCTTGTATGCTCCCCACCTAATGAAAGTGGCAAATTTCCCAGCACTTTCCCTTAAGGCAACTCGTTTCTAAACACTATAGTTCATGGACATAAATGACTGTCTGTTGCAAGTTGACATCTGACACCCAGTTTTTGTCTTTCAGTTTGAGTACGAGTTGGATGACCAGAGCAAGAGGATTGTGCTGGGTAAGGGGACGTATGGCATCGTTTACGCCGCACGGGACCTCAACACTCAAGTGAGAATTGCCGTCAAGGAGATTCCTGAGAAGAACCTGGGGTGAGGCTAATAGATGTGACTTACCAGGTAAATCCACTAACTCCAATCCCTCATACCTGATCTTACTCGTAACCTCATTTGACGAATGTTTCACCTTAGTATTTGTCATTCTCCCTTCTCCTGGACTGAACAACCGATAGCTCTTTCCCTTCCATTCACCACAAAGTAGCGTCTAGCATGTTAGCATTGAAACTTGCAAAGTGATCATTGTGCCTGGGATAGCAGCACCATCTTGAGTGACAGAGCGCAAGGGCTCATGGGTAATGCTCGTAGATCATATTGCTACATTGTAGAACTTGTCCTGAGTTTAGAAGGCTGTGCCACACACTAATACGATCAGCTGTTGAGTGACAGAGCGCAAGGGCTCATGGGTAATGCTCATAGATCATATTGCTACATTGTAGAACTTGTCCTGAGTTTAGAAGGCTGTGCCACATGCTAATACGATCAGCTGTTGAGTGACAGAGCACAAGGGCTCATGGGTAATGCTCGTAGATCATATTGCTACATTGTAGAACTTGTCCTGAGTTTAGAAGGCTGTGCCACACACTAATATGATCAGCTGTTGAGTGACAGAGCGCAAGGGCTCATGGGTAATGCTCGTAGATCATATTGCTACATTGTAGAACTTGTCCTGAGTTTAGAAGGCTGTGCCACACACTAATACAATCAGCTGTTGAGTGACAGAGCGCAAGGGCTCATGGGTAATGCTCGTAGATCATATTGCTACATTGTAGAACTTGTCCTGAGTTTAGGAGGCTGTGCCACACACTAATACGATCAGCTGTTGAGTGACAGAGCGCAAGGGCTCATGGGTAATGCTCGTAGATCATATTGCTACATTGTAGAACTTGTCCTGAGTTTAGGAGGCTGTGCCACACACTAATACGATCAGCTGTTGAGTGACAGAGCGCAAGGGCTCATGGGTAATGCTCATAGATCATATTGCTACATTGTAGAACTTGTCCTGAGTTTAGAAGGCTGTGCCACACACTAATACGATCAGCTGTTGAGTGACAGAGCGCAAGGGCTCATGGGTAATGCTCGTAGATCATATTGCTACATTGTAGAACTTGTCCTGAGTTTAGAAGGCTGTGCCACACACTAACATGATCAGCTGTTGAGTGACAGAGCGCAAGGGCTCATGGGTAATGCTCATAGATCATATTGCTACATTGTAGAACTTGTCCTGAGTTTAGAAGGCTGTGCCACACACTAACATGATCAGCTGTTGAGTGACAGAGCGCAAGGACTCATGGGTAATGCTCGTACATCATATTGCTACATTGTAGAACTTGTCCTGAGTTTAGAAGGCTGTGCCTCACACTAATATGATCAGCTGTTGAGTGACAAAGCGCAAGGCTCATGGGTAATGCTCGTAGATCATATTGCTACATTGTAGAACTTGTCCTGAGTTTAGAAGGCTGTGCCACACACTAATACGATCAGCTGTTGAGTGACAGAGCGCAAGGGATCATGGGTAATGCTCGTAGATCATATTGCTACATTGTAGAACTTGTCTTGGGTTTAGAAGGCTGTGCCATACACTAATACAATCAGCTGTTGAGTGACAGAGCGCAAGGGATCATGGGTAATGCTCGTAGATCATATTGCTACATTGTAGAACTTGTCCTGAGTTTAGAAGGCTGTGCCACACACTAATACGATCAGCTGTTGAGTGACAGAGCGCAAGGGCTCATGGGTAATGCTCATAGATCATATTGCTACATTGTAGAACTTGTCCTGAGTTTAGAAGGCTGTGCCACATGCTAATACGATCAGCTGTTGAGTGACAGAGCACAAGGGCTCATGGGTAATGCTCATAGATCATATTGCTACATTGTAGAACTTGTCCTGAGTTTAGAAGGCTGTGCCACATGCTAATACGATCAGCTGTTGAGTGACAGAGCACAAGGGCTCATGGGTAATGCTCGTAGATCATATTGCTACATTGTAGAACTTGTCCTGAGTTTAGAAGGCTGTGCCACACACTAATACGATCAGCTGTTGAGTGACAGAGCGCAAGGGCTCATGGGTAATGCTCATAGATCATATTGCTACATTGTAGAACTTGTCCTGAGTTTAGAAGGCTGTGCCATACACTAATACGATCAGCTGTTGAGTGACAGAGCGCAAGGGCTCATGGGTAATGCTCGTAGATCATATTGCTACATTGTAGAACTTGTCCTGAGTTTAGAAGGCTGTGCCACACACTAATACGGTTAGCTGTTGAGTGACAGATCGCAAGGGCTCATGGGTAATGCTCGTAGATCATATTGCTACATTGTAGAACTTGTCCTGAGTTTAGAAGGCTGTGCCACACACTAATACGATCAGCTGTTGAGTGACAGAGCGCAAGGGCTCATGGGTAATGCTCGTAGATCATATTGCTACATTGTAGAACTTGTCCTGAGTTTAGAAGGCTGTGCCACACACTAACATGATCAGCTGTTGAGTGACAGAGCGCAAGGACTCATGGGTAATGCTCGTACATCATATTGCTACATTGTAGAACTTGTCCTGAGTTTAGAAGGCTGTGCCACACACTAATACGATCAGGTGCTGAGTGACAGAGCGCAAGGGCTCATGGGTAATGCTCGTAGATCATATTGCTACATTGTAGAACTTGTCCTGAGTTTAGAAGGCTGTGCCATACACTAATACGATCAGGTGCTGAGTGACAGAGCGCAAGGGCTCATGGGTAATGCTCGTAGATCATATTGCTACATTGTAGAACGTGTCCTGAGTTTAGAAGGCTGTGCCACACACTAATACGATCAGCTGTTGAGTGACAGAGCGCAAGGGATCATGGGTAATGCTCGTAGATCATATTGCTACATTGTAGAACTTGTCTTGGGTTTAGAAGGCTGTGCCATACACTAATACAATCAGCTGTTGAGTGACAGAGCGCAAGGGCTCATGGGTAATGCTCGTAGATCATATTGCTACATTGTAGAACTTGTCCTGAGTTTAGAAGGCTGTGCCACACACTAATATGATCAGCTGTTGAGTGACAGAGCGCAAGGGATCATGGGTAATGCTCGTAGATCATATTGCTACATTGTAGAACTTGTCTTGGGTTTAGAAGGCTGTGCCATACACTAATACAATCAGCTGTTGAGTGACAGAGCGCAAGGGATCATGGGTAATGCTCGTAGATCATATTGCTACATTGTAGAACTTGTCCTGAGTTTAGAAGGCAGTGCCACACACTAATACGGTCAGCTGTTGAGTGACAGAGGGCAAGGGCTCATGGGTAATGCTCGTAGATCATATTGCTACATTGCAGAACTTGTCCTGAGTTTAGAAGGCTGTGCCATACACTAATTCGATCAGCTGTTGAGTGACAGAGGGCAAGGAATCATGGGTAATGCTCGTACATCATATTGCTACATTGTAGAACTTGTCCTCAGTTTAGAAGGCTGTGCCATGCACTAATATGATCAGCTGTTGAGTGACAGAGTGCAAGGGCTCATGGGTAATGCTCGTAGATCATATTGCTACATTGTAGAACTTGTCCTGAGTTTAGAAGGCAGTGCCACACACTAATACGATCAGCTGTTGAGTGACAGAGCACAAGGGCTCATGGGTAATGCTCATAGATCATATTGCTACATTGTAGAACTTGTCCTGAGTTTAGAAGGCTGTGCCACACACTAATACGATCAGCTGTTGAGTGACAGAGCGCAAGGGCTCATGGGTAATGCTCGTAGATCATATTGCTACATTGTAGAACTTGTCCTGAGTTTAGATGGCTGTGCCACACACTAATACGATCAGCTGTTGAGTGACAGAGCGCAAGGGATCATGGGTAATGCTCGTAGATCATATTGCAACATTGTAGAACGTGTCCTGAGTTTAGAAGGCTGTGCCACACACTAATACGATCAGCTGTTGAGTGACAGAGCGCAAGGGATCATGGTTAATGCTCGTAGATCATATTGCTACATTGTAGAACTTGTCCTGAGTTTAGAAGGCTGTGCCCCACACTAACACGATCAGCTGTTGAGTGACAGAGCGCAAGGGCTCATGGGTAATGCTCGTAGATCATATTGCTACATTGTAGAACTTGTCCTGAGTTTAGAAGGCTGTGCCACACACTAACACGATCAGCTGTTGAGTGACAGAGCGCAAGGGCTCATGGGTAATGCTCGTAGATCATATTGCTACATTGTAGAACTTGTGCTGAGTTTAGAAGGCTGTGCCACACACTAATACGATCAGCTGTTGAGTGACAGAGCACAAGGGCTCATGGGTATTGCTCGTAGATCATATTGCTACATTGTAGAACTTGTCCTGAGTTTAGAAGGCTGTGCCAAACACTAATACGATCAGCTGTTGAGTGACAGAGCGCAAGGGCTCATGGGTATTGCTCGTAGATCATATTGCTACATTGTAGAACTTGCCCTGAGTTTAGAAGGCTGTGCCACACACTAATACGATCAGCTGTTGAGTGACAGAGCGCAAGGGCTCATGGGTAATGCTCGTAGATCATATTGCTACATTGTAGAACTTGCCCTGAGTTTAGAAGGCTGTGCCACACACTAATACGATCAGCTGTTGAGTGACAGAGCGCAAGGGCTCATGGGTAATGCTCGTAGATCATATTGCTACATTGTAGAACTTGTCCTGAGTTTAGAAGGCTGTGCCACACACTAATACGATCAGCTGTTGAGTGACAGAGCACAAGGGATCATGGGTAATGCTCGTAGATCATATTGCTACATTGTAGAACTTGTCCTGAGTTTAGAAGGCTGTGCCACATGCTAATACGATCAGCTGTTGAGTGACAGAGCACAAGGGCTCATGGGTAATGCTCGTAGATCATATTGCTACATTGTAGAACTTGCTCTGAGTTTAGAAGGCTGTGCCACACACTAATACTATCAGCTGTTGAGTGACAGAGCGCAAGGGCTCATGGGTAATGCTCGTAGATCATATTGCTACATTGTAGAACTTGTCCTGAGTTTAGAAGGCTGTGCCAAACACTAATACGATCAGCTGTTGAGTGACAGAGCGCAAGGGCTCATGGGTAATGCTCGTAGATCATATTGCTACATTGTAGAACTTGTCCTGAGTTTAGAAGGCTGTGCCACATGCTAATACGATCAGCTGTTGAGTGACAGAGCACAAGGGCTCATGGGTAATGCTCGTAGATCATATTGCTACATTTTAGAACTTGTCCTGAGTTTAGAAGGCTGTGCCACATGCTAATACGATCAGCTGTTGAGTGACAGAGCGCAAGGGCTCATAGGTAATGCTCATAGATCATATTGCTACATTGTAGAACTTGTCCTGAGTTTAGAAGGCAGTGCCACACACTAATACGATCAGCTGTTGAGTGACAGAGCACAAGGGATCATGGGTAATGCTCGTAGATCATATTGCTACATTGTAGAACTTGTCCTGAGTTTAGAAGGCTGTGCCACATGCTAATACGATCAGCTGTTGAGTGACAGAGCACAAGGGCTCATGGGTAATGCTCGTAGATCATATTGCTACATTGTAGAACTTGTCCTGAGTTTAGAAGGCAGTGCCACATGCTAATACGATCAGCTGTTGAGTGACGGAGCGCAAGGGCTCATGGGTAATGCTCGTAGATCATATTGCTACATTGTAGAACTTGTCCTGAGTTTAGAAGGCAGTGCCACATGCTAATACGATCAGCTGTTGAGTGACAGAGCACAAGGGGTCATGGGTAATGCTCGTAGATCATATTGCTACATTGTAGAACTTGTCCTGAGTTTAGAAGGCTGTGCCACATGCTAATACGATCAGCTGTTGAGTGACAGAGCGCAAGGGCTCATGGGTAATGCTCGTAGATCATATTGCTACATTGTAGAACTTGTCCTGAGTTTAGAAGGCTGTGCCATACACTAATACGATCAGCTGTTGAGTGACAAAGCGCAAGGCTCACGGGTAATGCTCGTAGATCATATTGCTACATTGTAGAACTTGTCCTGAGTTTAGAAGGCAGTGCCACACACTAATACGATCAGCTGTTGAGTGACAGAGCACAAGGGCTCATGGGTAATGCTCGTAGATCATATTGCTACATTGTAGAACTTGTCCTGAGTTTAGAAGGCAGTGCCACACACTAATACGATCAGCTGTTGAGTGACAAAGCGCAAGGGCTCATGGGTAATGCTCGTAGATCATATTGCTACATTGTAGAACTTGTCCTGAGTTTAGAAGGCTGTGGCACACACTAATATGATCAGCTGTTGAGTGACAGAGCGCAAGGGATCATGGGTAATGCTGGTAGATCATATTGCTACATTGTAGAACTTGTCTTGGGTTTAGAAGGCTGTGCCATACACTAATACAATCAGCTGTTGAGTGACAGAGCGCAAGGGATCATGGGTAATGCTCGTAGATCATATTGCTACATTGTAGAACTTGTCCTGAGTTTAGAAGGCAGTGCCACACACTAATACGGTCAGCTGTTGAGTGACAGAGGGCAAGGGCTCATGGGTAATGCTCGTAGATCATATTGCTACATTGTAGAACTTGTCCTGAGTTTAGAAGGCTGTGGCACACACTAATATGATCAGCTGTTGAGTGACAGAGCGCAAGGGATCATGGGTAATGCTGGTAGATCATATTGCTACATTGTAGAACTTGTCTTGGGTTTAGAAGGCTGTGCCATACACTAATACAATCAGCTGTTGAGTGACAGAGCGCAAGGGATCATGGGTAATGCTCGTAGATCATATTGCTACATTGTAGAACTTGTCCTGAGTTTAGAAGGCAGTGCCACACACTAATACGGTCAGCTGTTGAGTGACAGAGGGCAAGGGCTCATGGGTAATGCTCGTAGATCATATTGCTACATTGTAGAACTTGTCCTGAGTTTAGAAGGCTGTGCCATACACTAATTCGATCAGCTGTTGAGTGACAGAGGGCAAGGAATCATGGGTAATGCTCGTACATCATATTGCTACATTGTAGAACTTGTCCTGAGTTTAGAAGGCTGTGCCATACACTAATTCGATCAGCTGTTGAGTGACAGAGGGCAAGGGCTCATGGGTAATGCTCGTAGATCATATTGTTACATTGTAGAACTTGTCCTGAGTTTAGGAGGCTGTGCCACATGCTAATACGATCAGCTGTTGAGTGACAGAGCGCAAGGGCTCATGGGTAATGCTCGTAGATCATATTGCTACATTGTAGAACTTGTCCTGAGTTTAGAAGGCTGTGCCATACACTAATACGATCAGCTGTTGAGTGACAGAGCGCAAGGGCTCATGGGTAATGCTCGTAGATCATATTGCTACATTGTAGTACTTGTCCTGAGTTTAGGAGGCTGTGCCACATGCTAATACGATCAGCTGTTGAGTGACAGAGCACAAGGGCTCATGGGTAATGCTCGTAGATCATATTGCTACATTGTAGAACTTGTCCTGAGTTTAGAAGGCAGTGCCACACACTAATACGATCAGCTGTTGAGTGACAGAGCACAAGGGCTCATGGGTAATGCTCATAGATCATATTGCTACATTGTAGAACTTGTCCTGAGTTTAGAAGGCTGTGCCATACACTAATACGATCAGCTGTTGAGTGACAGAGCACAAGGGCTCATGGGTAATGCTCATAGATCATATTGCTACATTGTAGAACTTGTCCTGAGTTTAGAAGGCTGTGCCACACACTAATACGATCAGCTGTTGAGTGACAGAGCGCAAGGGCTCATGGGTAATGCTCGTAGATCATATTGCTACATTGTAGAACTTGTCCTGAGTTTAGAAGGCTGTGCCACACACTAATACGATCAGCTGTTGAGTGACAGAGCGCAAGGGCTCATGGGTAATGCTCGTAGTTCATATTGCTACAATGTAGAACTTGTCCTGAGTTTAGAAGGCAGTGCCACACACTAATACGATCAGCTGTTGAGTGACAGAGCGCAAGGGCTCATGGGTAATGCTCGTAGATCATATTGCTACATTGTAGAACTTGTCCTGAGTTTAGAAGGCAGTGCCACACACTAATACGATCAGCTGTTGAGTGACAGAGCGCAAGGGCTCATGGGTAATGCTCGTAGATCATATTGCTAAATTGTAGAACTTGTCCTGAGTTTAGAAGGCTGTGCCACATGCTAATACGATCAGCTGTTGAGTGACAGAGTGCAAGGGCTCATGGGTAATGCTCGTAGATCATATTGCTACATTGTAGAACTTGTCCTGAGTTTAGAAGGCTGTGCCACACACTAATACGATCAGCTGTTGAGTGACAGAGCGCAAGGGCTCATGGGTAATGCTCGTACATCATATTGCTACAGTGTAGAACTAGTCCTGAGTTTAGAAGGCTGTGCCACACACTAACATGATCAGCTGTTGAGTGACAGAGCGCAAGGGCTCATGGGTAATGCTCGTAGATCATATTGCTACAGTGTAGAACTTGTCCTGAGTTTAGAAGGCTGTGCCACACACTAACATGATCAGCCGTTGAGTCACAGAGCGCAAGGGCTCATGGGTAATGCTCGTAGATCATATTGCTACATTGTAGAACTTGTCCTGAGTTTAGAAGGCTGTGCCATACACTAATACGATCAGCTGTTGAGTGACAGAGCGCAAGGGCTCATGGGTAATGCTCGTACATCATATTGCTACAGTGTAGAACTAGTCCTGAGTTTAGAAGGCTGTGCCACACACTAACATGATCAGCTGTTGAGTGACAGAGCGCAAGGGCTCATGGGTAATGCTCATAGATCATATTGCTACATTGTAGAACTTGTCCTGAGTTTAGAAGGCTGTGCCACACACTAATACGATCAGCTGTTGAGTGACAGAGCGCAAGGGCTCATGGGTAATGCTCGTACATCATATTGCTACAGTGTAGAACTAGTCCTGAGTTTAGAAGGCTGTGCCCTACTTGATAACGGTGGTGCCTGTCATGGGCTGGATGATCCCTCTATGAGTTCTAATGCTGGAAGGTCCAAGCCGTGTTTGTATTAATGATTGTGTTTGTGTAGAGACGTCCAACCCCTGCACGAAGAGATCAAGCTCCATTCACAGCTGAGGCACCGCAACATCGTGCAGTACCTGGGCTCAGTGTCGGAGGAGGGCTTCTTCAAGATCTTCATGGAGCAGGTGCCCGGAGGTGTGTACCTTAGTAGACACCTTGCATTTGGACCTTCTACGCACCGAATATCAAATTATTTGATCCTGGCAAATTTTACATTATGTAATTAAGTGACTGTAGTTTAATTGAATTTTATCAATTTGGATAATATTAATTCTTTCGGTGCCTATCCGGTGTGGATGTTGGCGATCATGATATATTAACATATTGAACCAGCATCTAAGATTGTCGAACCAAGATTTTCTTCTTTGTCCAGGGCCTCTTTTGCTGTTGATCTTCCCTTGGAGTATTTTTTGTAACATCACGCATGATATGACCTAGATATTGCAATTTGTAACATTTCGCTATGTTGATCAATTTTGGTGTTTTGTTCATTCTTGTCACTCTTTGTGTCAAGGTATTCTTAGGATCCGTCTATAATGCCACAATTGAAAGGCTGTGTTGCTATTTAAAGTCTATGTCTGTACAGCATTTGAGAGAACCGGCTACTGTACCAATACTCCTTTGTGGTGTTACTGTATCTTGTACTTCTGGCACAATTAGACAATATTGTGAATACGTTATCGAAACAAACTCTTTCAGCGCTCACAAACAACAACCACACGTAGAGAGCTGTGTTCTTTGTTCTGTCAGTTGTTTATCGGAAGTTCAAAGTGCGTACGTTGTTGTTTTGTGCGCACCATTGTACAGTATTTTAATGAAAGATTGCAGAACGTGTTCAAACCCGGCCGAAGTCGTCAGATATCTTAAGAGCGTTAAAAATCCCTCAGTATGCCTTCCTTCGGAGGGAAAGTAAAGCCGGCGGTCCCATGTCATAGATTTATGGCATGTCGAAGAACCTTCCACTAACTACAATTGTGTGAAAATTTGTTGGTGAGATTTCATTAATGCTCTTAAGTTCCAACGTTCTTCGGCAGGTGCCGGTTGCAGTGCCATCTAGTAGCCAAGTTTGCAGTGAGGTGTTGCTGATGGTAGCATTTGGTAGCAAAAGTAGGAACCACTTGAAATAGATCATCTGCAATCCTTACCTGAATCACAGATATAACACATAACACAGCCATCACAATTAACACGGGTTATCAGACAGATTGTTCACACACCCAAAGTACACGGGGCTACATGCAGCCCCTAAACTGAGGAACCAACCAACCCCAATTACTGGGACAGGTAAAAAGATGAATACATGTGATAAGAATGTTGACTGTCTTGTTTCAGGGAGCCTGTCCGCTCTGCTGCGCTCCAAGTGGGGTCCTCTCAAGGAGAACGAGTCCACCATCCAGTATTACACCAAGCAGATCCTCGAGGGGCTCAAGTACCTGCACGACCAGAAGATCGTCCACAGGGATATCAAAGGTCTACTCTATTCATGTTATTTGTCGGACAATTTATGAAGCCAGCTCAAAACCTGTTGCCTGCTTAATATCTTGTACTTTATGTGCACAACACCACCCATGTTACAATTTGCTGTATGTCTAGAGCGAAGGGTATCTGTCCATCTCCTTGAGGTCTTTGTCCAACAGACATGTTCGGCTCGCCAGTGTTGTAGCTGTGGCCTATAGTTAGGGACCAACCCCGGCATTTGCCTGGAAGGAAGATGCCAAACCACAGAAGACCATCTTCAAGGTTGCTGGCGGGGAGATCCAAGCCTCCTCGCCTCCCGTAACGACCACGGCTTACTCGCCCGGTTGAGGAGAAGTATCTTATTCACTCATTTTGGTTTTCAGTTCTCGTGTCCTAAGTAAGACCAGTGGGTCTTCACGCAACTACTTGTTAATATATAATGCAATAAAATTATCATCTAACTCAACAAAATTGGTGATAGAAATGCCTCAGAATTTACAAAAAAAAGAAAAAGAAATTAAATAATATAATGTTATTGGTTTTACTTCCCTTTTAACTACACTGGCTTTTAGAGACGCCGGGGTGCCGGAATTTTGCCCCGAAGGGGATCTTTAACGTGCCAGTAAATGTACTGACACGGCTCCCTCGCATTTGCGCACCCTCAAATGCCAGCTGACTGCGCCAGGTTTCGAACCTGCAACCTTGGGCTCAGCAAGAGAGAACGTTACCCCTGAGCCACGCAGCCAGACAGAAATTAAATAAATTGGCAGAAATAAATAAAGCTTATTAATGCAAAATCAAAATCAACGTATGTCTTCTCCCCACTTAATACTGTTAGTTAGTTATTGAGGTTTTAAGGGGCAGAACTTAATGCTGTAAACTTATTAACTCTATGCTTGTGCAGGGGACAATGTTCTGGTGAACACCTACAGCGGCGTGGTGAAGATCTCGGACTTTGGCACTTCCAAGAGGCTGGCGGGTCTGTGTCCCAGCACGGAGACCTTCACGGGGACGCTGCAGTATATGGCTCCCGAGGTCATCGACAAGGGCCAGAGAGGATATGGTGCTCCTGTAAGTGTTCATGTGAAACCTCGGACTCCTTTCCTTGCTCACATTTGGTCTCTGATGACTCGGTGGGTAGGAGCTACTCTTAGGCCTACCTTTCGTCTATATTTTTAGCCTACTTTTGCAAAAATGAGGAAAAAGTACGCTTATGAGATCGATCCGGGAAAATGTGTGTCTGTCTGTCTGTGTGTGTCTCCCCCTCTATCAACTCCTAAACGGCTGCAGCAATCGAAACCAAATTTAGTATGATTAAAGATGTATACCGGAATATCTCAAGCCCATATTTGAATATGATGTCAGTGCTACCAACTGCTGAAAAAACGCACTAGAAATTTGAGCTTCATGTTGGATATCATGGAAAGTATGCATGGGAGCTATTCCAAAATTGGTACACATGTAAATAATACTATTTCAGTTTAATTTCCAGGAGGCCATACATGACAGTGTTGCCAAAATAATTTTAAGCCTTCTGATAGGTCCAATTTTTAAATGCATATAACTTCTACACTATTAATTGGATTTCAACCAAATTTTGTATGTAATATGTGCACATAAGCAGGTATGACTGAGTATATTCTTAAGAGCCACCAGGGCTGCTAACTGTTAATAATTGCTCTCTATTTTCTTCATCCAAATACCAATATATCTGAAAGTATGCAAGCCGACAGCTTTAAACTATGCACACGTATAGTACCTAACATTTTAGATTAATTTGGAGTAACTTATATACGTCAGTTCTACCAACATGATTCTAAGCCTGCTGATAAAACCCATTTTTAAATACATGTAACTTCTATACTATCAGTTGGATTTCAACCAAATTTCATATGTGATATGTGTACCATAACAGATATGACTATAAGTATTCTTAAGAGCAATCAGGGCTGCCAACTGTTAATAAATGCTGTCTATATTTTTTTAACCTAATATATCAGAAAGTATGCAAGCCAACAGCTCTATACTTTGCACACGTATAGCACCTGACATTCTAGATTAATTTGGAGTAATTAATATACGTCAGTGCTGCCAACATGATTCTATGCTTGCTGATAGGTCCAATTTTAAAATACATGTAACTTCTATACTAACAAATGGATTTCATCCAAAATTGGCACAACAAGATATCATAATATTTCCGATTATTTCTGACCAGCACACGCATGACATTGTTGCCAACATGCTTTTACGCGTGCTGATAGATCCAATGTCTAACTGCATGTAACGTCCATTGGACTTCAACCAAATGTTGTATTCTGTACCTTAAGAGGTGGAAATAAGAATATATTCAGTCACCAGGGCTGCCAACTGTAGTGCTCTATTGGGCTACATTATACCAGGAATATTTCGAACTATTTAGACATTTCGATATTACCAACTTAATTTCGTCATTATTCTAGATAGGTTCATATTCTGTAGAATAATCATTGGCATGAAAAGTAGGCTGTATAGTTCTTCACGGAACTCCTTGTTCTTATTTTGTGGTTGTGGTTTTAGAAAAAAGGATGTCCTCTTGTAGAACACCTAAAGCCTATTTTGAAAGGGAGATAATTGTCAAGAGACTAAGAGGTAGGCCTCAAGATGGGTGGATGAAGCAGGACTGTAGAATGGAGGACAGTGGCAGACAGCTTGCTCATTCCCCTGCTGGAGTGGAGAATCCATGATGATGGTTTTAGAGAAACACTCTGTGGAACTCCTGTGTATCCACGTGTAGTAGATAGCCCATGTCCATGTATTTTTATGTTTTTTTTGGTGGTTTGGAGGTTTTGAATAATGCAAAATTGTCTTAAAATGCAGAAATTAATGTTTTGCTTAATTTGTGCAGTATATTTTTAACAAAAAAAAGGGATGTTTACTAAACTAATTGTTTATGGTGAGCAATCCTCATTTGTAACAAATTTGCCAAACCTAAAATCAGAGATGCTACAAAACACCAAACTTGGAAATCAAAATGTGATGTTTTGTATTTTTAAACTCCAAGACGATGCTATCTACAATCCTTGCCAGCCATGGTAAATGCTGACTAACACCCACAATTTGCAAAACTGAATAGATAACAAAAGTGTTTGTTTGTTTAGTTTTCCTCCTATAAATGCTCTGAATTGACGATAAATACCTAAATTTAACAAAATTATTGAATATATTGGCAAAAAGTACTTTCCAGGTTGTGAAATCTGTGAGAAACATATTTGTTTTGAGAATTCCCTACATTTTCATGGTTTTGGTGTTAAATGAAGCATCTCCCAGTGATTGTGTTGGCCAACTGAAAGTTACAATAAAGCAATATTTTATATCAATTAATAAATCTGCATTTTAATATATTAGTTTTTATCATCTGATACTTGGCATCGGCAATCGACTTGAATTCATATCAAATTTCCTTTCCCCCTGGGTGTAGGACGTCCATGTGTTATAAAAAATTATAAGTGAAGGGGCTTACTTCAAAGCTTTGAAATTTGTCTGACCACAGACTATAAAAGGGAAGGCGAGAGGCACCCATATGATATACAAAATTAGGGTGCCTCTCTAGTGTCGATAAATGACACCTACCTACAATTAAAAGTTATTAAAATCAATAAAATCAGTAAAATACATAGGATACTAACAAGGTACTCTCATCATCATCATCATCATCATCATCATCGTTTCCATAAGCCTCTCCTCCCGCCACCTTTCACTCCTCACTCTGTCCCACTCCTCTCCTTCCTTCACACCCACAATCCACCCATCTCTTGGTATCCTGCCCTCCTGCATTCTCCTAACA
Organism: Meconema thalassinum; assembly: GCA_946902985.2. Taxonomy (NCBI): domain Eukaryota; kingdom Metazoa; phylum Arthropoda; class Insecta; order Orthoptera; family Tettigoniidae; genus Meconema; species Meconema thalassinum. The sequence goes on from OX336396.1 coordinate 6,393,055, forward strand.
TGTCCGTACCAACTCATTCTGGACTTCTCTATAATCTCTTGTAAAGGATTCTCTTCCACAATCTCTCTCACTCTCATTTCTCACTCTATCCCTTCTTGTTATTCCATTCTGCTTGGATCCTGCTCACCTGTCTCTTCTTCATAACCCATGTTTCTGATGCGTACCTGGGCTACGCAATTGGTGGGGAACAGCTGAAGAAAGTGGAGAGTTTCAAGTATCTGGGAAGCCTGATACAAGATAATGGATGAAACGATAGAGAAATAAATGAGCGGGGGAGGCAGACAGAAGCATTTCGAAGGAGTGTGAGAAGCATGTTATGGAGCAAGGATGTCCCTCAGAACAGCAAAAAGATCATATATTGGACGTACTATGTCCCTATCCTGACGTATGTTTCGGAGACCTGGGTTATGAAAGGAAGGGAGAAGAGCAAAATACAGGCCAGTGAGATGAGGTTCTTGAGAAGCAGTATTGGAGCTACAAAGATGGACAGAATAAGAAATGAGAGGACCAGAGAATTAATGAAGGAGGAACCTTTACAGGATGGTATAGAGAAATCTAGACTTAGATGGTATGGACATGTAAAGTGAATGGAGGAGAAGAGGATACCAAGGAGGATACACGAGACGAAGTGGGAAGGAAAGAGACAGAGAGACAGGTGGTTGAAGGGGGTGGAAGAAAGCGTGAAGAAGAGAGGAGAAGACTGGACAAGGGTGGAGGCTGAGAGATGGTGGGAAGACAGAAGACGTTGGAGAGGCTTGTGTTCCAAACAGACCCGGCCAGTGGCTGGAAACTGTGCAAGATGATGATGATGATGACCTGGGCTACGTCCTTGCTCCATACCAGACCTCTCACGCTCTGCTTGCCTTCCTCTCTCACTCATCTCCTTGTCATTTCTACACTCCCACTCTCCACCTTCTTTAGTACTTCTCCTCCTATCATTATATCTGTTGTTACTCTTCCCCTATTTCTCGTTGTCACAATCGTTTCACACATTGAATTTCAAACCATTCGGTTTAACTGTCTCAACCCATGCATTCAACCTTTCTTGTACCTCTGCCTCTCCATTGCCCCATATCATTAGACCGTCTGTAAACATAATTGTTCTCATGGTCTTCTCGTATTTGCGCTGCCACTTCTACCATTATCTCATCCATCACAGATCCTTGCTTCAAGCCACACTTCTGCTTTAACCAGTCTGACCTCTCTCCCCCAACTTTCACACAGCTCACACTTCCTTGGTACATCTCCTTTATTCCAGCCCCAGTTTGATTTTTAACTCCCTTTTTCTGTAGGGTTTCCCACACCTTTCCTCTATCCAAGCTATCGTATGCCATCCTATGTCCAGAAACCCCATTACCAAATCCTTTCCATATTCATAGTGTTTTTCTTGGAGCAGTCTTATGCTGAAAATCAGGTCCACTGTCCTGGCCTAAATCCATACTGTTCCTCCTTCAACCCTTCTTCTACTATTCTCTGCAAAAGAAAATGAAGATGGCCCACATTTGTCCTAAAGAAGGTGGTTACGATCTATTCCAGGCAGACATCTGGTCTCTGGGCTGCACCATTGTGGAGATGGCGACTGGTAAACCTCCCTTCATCGAGCTGGGGTCCCCACAGGCAGCTGTCTTCAAGGTATGTCATTGTTCCTCTAGTTTTCCTATTACAGTTTTTAGAATTGCAAATGTATTCTTTTGAACACACTTGATTGTAGGTAGGCTACTACAAGATCCATCCTGAAATACCTGGCGAGTTGTCGGAGAAGGCCAAGAACTTCATCCTGCGCTGCTTCGAGCCGGACCCAGACAAGAGAGCTGCCGCTGCCGATCTACTGGAAGACTCGTTCCTTACAGAGTAGGCCAGCTTTTGACTTTTAATATACTGTAGTTTTAATTCTAGTCATTTAGGTTAGATTTCATTAGAAAGCGTGTTGCAACTTCCGGAAAATTTCGTCATCTTTGCGTTTCACATCCCCCAGACCCCAAAACTTCTAAAGTTTATAAATAATTCATATATCTAAATACAGTGGAATCTCGTTAGCACGTTCTTGGTTACCACGTTTTCCCGTTTATCACGATGATTTTCTCAAGTCCCAGTCCCATTCCCTTTGATATATCCCCTTAATACGTTTTCTATTCCCGCTTACAACGATCAAATTGTCGTTGTACTATTTGTTAGGGAACCGGATTTTATTCTTATTTCATTATAAAATTTGGCATCTTGAAAACACGATACCCCTCGTGGGTTTAGAATTGTCCCGCCGTAGCCCATGCGTGTCGTAAGAGGCGACGAAAATGGGTACCCGGTGCCTGGGGGTATAACTGGGCCACCCTGTCTCCTGGGGACATAAATAAGGAGGCTGGGAAGGCAACCCAACAAACCACTTCACATTGGGTTAATCACCCATGTGGGGGTAGAAATGATTCAAAGCAACAACAGTAGCCTCGGATTGGACGGATCTACACGACGACAACGACCGCAATGGAAACGGAATATGAGATTTGGTACATGGAATATCAAGACAATCGCTGGAAAACAGAAGCGAGGGAAAACAATGCTGGAAATGAAGAGATTGTGTGAAAATAGATCGAAGTGGCAGAGATGGACAGAACGAGGCTATTCCGACGCTTAAAGGCACAAGGGATACGAAGAAGAAGAAGAAAAAACGATACGATTGCTTCCTATTCTCTGATAGTTATTGACGATTAGTGTGCTTTGAGGTATGACTCAACACAGAAGATAGCCGACGTGTAGAACATGCAGGCTGAATACAAAGTTGCGCTATAATTTTTACCTATAAGACGTTTGTTTCGAAATACTAGAGCCTCGACCTTACGTGCGTATGTCGGCCGGCCCGCCATCTGTCGCTTGGCGCGAGTCATATAGCCCGTAGGCACAGGATGCAAGACAGAGACTTGTTTCTTTAAACAAGGTCACACTTTGTTAGCAACGGAGCTCGCGTACGATTGAATGGTATGGCCCAAGCAGCCAACATCTGGTATACAACGACAAGTATATTCCATGATTATTGCCAACCACCGCTGAATAGATATCACACTTTCCCTGTGATAGTTTTGCGTGACCAACCGCCAGCCGTATCCCATCCGCGCAGAGCTCATTGCTGGTCAATGACGGACAGGACTCGGAATAATTAAGGAAGGGTACTATAGGCGATTTCCAAGAATTTTGTATTTTGGCTTTCAAAAATTAAGGGGGGGGGGGTACTATAGGCGAGGGAGTCTACGGTATTATACTTTAGTGTAGAGGCACAGTAATTAATTTTTATGTTTTTTATTTCCTGTGTAAGTTACTGATGACCTATGTTTATGTTGTGGCTAGTCATCATCATCTCCAGTAGCCCGGGTGTAGTTTACGAGTGCCCTCCACTTGCGTCTGTCCATGTACCATCTTCTTTCAGGATTCTATCCCAGCTAACTCCCCTTGTTCCTATGTCCTCCTTCACCTGGTCTAGCCATCTCTTTCTTGGTCTTCCTACCGGCCTTCTACCAACCACATCTGTGTGTAGTCCTTCCCTCGTCCATTCGCTTCAAACCATCTCAAACGGGCCCTTGTCACTTTTTCTTTCAAAGTTGGGTACACTCCAGCTTCTTCCCTATTTTTTTCATTTCTTACCCTATCCCTCCTAGTTTTTTGGACCATTGTTCGTAGAAACTTCATTTCTGCAGCTTGTAGTTTGCTGTCGATCTGTCTGGTTGTTGTGCAGGTTTCTAGGCCATATGTTAGTATGGGGGTAAAGTATGATTGATAGAGCGTCTGTTTTGATCTCGAGGGGACTTGTTCGTTCCAGAGTAGGTTCCGAACTTGATGGTAGAACTGGGTTCGGCTATTGATCTCGTGCTGTATCCTGTTATTGCTTGAAATAATGCACCCAAGATAGTTAAACTGGTCTACTGTTTCAAGCTGTGTACCTTCAAGCCTTATTTCTCCTTTCTTGTTCTGTCTGTTGACTGACATCGCTACCGTTTTGATTTGTTTATTGTTAATCCGTGTGCTTTTAGACAGTAGTGGCTAGTAGTGCTAAGGTCGGCGATTTAACGTGCACGTCTACACCGCGTTCTTTCTTATACGTTGTAAATATAGTATGGCGTTTTTCGGCAGTACGTTTTCCCGCATTTGACGTCCGAATATTTCAGTTCCTTGAAAAACGTGCTAACGAGATTCCAGTGTATATCACTTTCTTGTGGACACGATAACTACCGTCATTTCACACTGATCACTTTCTGATTTATACATAAAATATAACCCATTAAAATCTTGGTCGAGTTCGTTACTGGGCAAAATTCGACGAAGGGGATCGAGATGGGGGGGCTCAGATATTTATATTTGTGACTTATGAGGTTACTCTAGGAAGGTAAAGCTATTTTTGCCACAAATTTGAATAAACAGTTGTCAATCTGGCCAAAACTTGACTTACGAGGTACCACTTCTAGACTAACGATATGGCTGTTGCTGTCCTCTCTTGCATATGATGGCCGGGTATTTGAACTTGTTTACTATGTTTAGTGCTTCCTCCTCTCCTGAATGACATTTGGACTGTAGTCCTATTAGGACGCTTTGTTTAGTTGTTTCATTTCCTCTTTCATAATAATGAGTATGGTTGCATTATTGTTTCTAATTCTCTTGTGCTGTATGTGTGGTAATTGTTGTTGTTGCTGTGTCGAGGTAATGTTGTTGTATGACTCAACTGTTGGGGTTAAAATGATTTAAGTTTTGATGTTTTGGAAGAATTTGGTCTACTTTTCTCACTCAAGGAATAAACATTTCTTTTTGATTTGATTTTTCTTCTTCTCGTTTTAAAATTGTGAATGCAATTAATTTCTCTGTAGTTTTTGTTAATTAGTATAATTATTATTTTTTGTTTTGATTTTCAATTCTTTACATTAGACCTGTGTGTACATTGACATGTACCTGCCAATTTTGAGAGAATCAACTTGTGTAGAATAACATGTATGTGTCTGTATTCAGAAAGAAGAAGAGCTCACGACTAGCTGCGCCGCAGGAGTTCAGCCGCAGCATCTCTGTGCCGGCAGATAGGGTGACCATCAAGTTCGATCGCTCTGGTAATAACCACAGCGTCGCGAACCGGGGACAGACATCACCCGACGACACGTAAGTACCTTGCCAACATACTGACACTTTTCTAATTCAAAATTTGAATAATACAATATTTTTTGTCGATCCGTTCAACTTCAAATGAACCAGGTTCAACCAGGTTCAACTGAACGGTGTGACATGTGAAATATCACCCTGACTCCAGTGGTGTGCTGCGATACTTCTCAGGGTTTATGATCTTGCTAATAAAAGTTATTGAAATAATTTCACTGAATATTTATTTTTAAAAAAGAACTAGCAATGTTAACATGTTTGAGTTATCAATGAGAAATTTGAACCTGTCGCTTCTTACACCAAAGTTCAATTTGTGGTAGAATTGAAGATAAGCACACACTTATCAACTGAGTCTCTCACGTACTGTATGTTAGTACGGAAAATCTCGGCTCGCACATGTATGCAACTGCTATTGCTGCGTAGAGTACCCGCAAGAAGAGCTTGCCGAAACTCAACGATGCGCAGAGACCTACATCAATCGGCGTAGTTTAATGCTCATTGCGGGGCTCCGGTGTGTCCATGCTCACTGCTGTCTACAGCTGTAATTCAAGCATTGAGTGCAAGGAAACAGGGCTGGGTATTTCACGAAATAAATTGTCATAATGATAGATATTTCTTCTGAAATCTTCCTTATAGTATGGGGTAAATCTAACAAATTGTGTGATAAGGCGTTTTAAAGAGCACTCTCACGTATCCTTGTTATTGCCGATTGTTGTTTGCCACTTAGAATGATGTTCGTTTGCTTCTTTCTTCTTTTTTTATGCGTTTCTGAATCCCTGCAGTGTTTATCGCATGTGTCTTTTCGTTCCCACTGAATACGAACATTGCAGTATTTACACATTAAAATCTTTCTTGCAGCGTCAAATACATAGAACTCCTCACTCCTGTATTTCTTGGTCCCCGTGAAAACTGTTGTGACTTTACTTTTCAGCATTGTTATACTTAAATGCTGGATGTTAGCTGATAAAGTTTTATCAGTCATGAACTCGCACTGCTGTATCTATGACCACAACGCCATTTGATGTGATCGATAGCAGAGATCGCGGAATACACATACTTCCGGCTTTGTGGGCTTTTGTGTAGAGAATATGCAGCACTATCAATCAAATGAGAAGGAAACCATGACGGTCAATTCCTCAGAAGCATTTAAACGTTTATTGGAGAGCTTTTTCGATAATATTTAGCATTTTTCGTACCAATGGGAGTAGATTTCGTGATTATTTGTGCAATTAATCAGATTTCGTGATATTTTGTGAGCTCATTTTGCTAAAATACGCTACTTTAAGAAAGAAGATATAGAAAAAGTTCTCGCATATCGCTATCACGAAAAAGATAAGGCCTCTAATGATAATTGACCGTAAACTGTCATCCCATATTTATTACATCACAATTGATCATCCATATCCATGTTTGTGATCCTGATGTTCTAATGAGTGCGGCGGTATATTGTCACAACAAGTCAACACAAGACTTTTAAAATGAAGTTAGTACTGTTTTTGAGAATAGCCAGGGATAAGATAACGGCAGAGTGGTGCCGGGAGCTATCAGCAAAGGAAGTGGTCGCTGATAACTGACTCAGTTTATTGTGATGCGTTGCTGTGTGTGGTCACGTATGGAAAACATGACTGTGGTGTTTGGCGGCGACTTGGACACCCACAGCCTGGTGTTCAGATATCGCTGGTAGGCTTTGTACTGGCCCAAACATTGTTCCACGAGGGAGTGGGTCAAATATGTAGATGGCTGTGCAATAGGCTTTGTGGGGAGAGCAGCTTTAATCTCAGGATCATATGCTAAGAATGTTGTGCATGCTTACGAGGCTGTTAGGTTGAGACTTGTGGGAATGATGCATTTTGAGACGGCTGCTTCACAGCCAATAGCCACAAAACAGTACTTTTAAGAGATGCCCAAATGTTATCCTCTTGGGCTCGTTATATCTACAACATGGGGCTGTTGCAGTGGACAGGGCACTTAGTAGAGTGACTATTATCATCAGTAACCCCTTATAATTTGATTATTTGAATCTGTCGGGTTGACTTACAATGAAGCTTTGGACAGGACCTCTGGAGAGGAAAGACTAGGACAATGGGTTTTCTGTTGCACAAAGCTGTGAGATGTGCTGTCTCACTGGGTCAGTACTAAAGTGTCTGCTTCATAATCCTACTGGGCCGATGACCTAGCTGTTAGGTCCTAGCTGAAGAAGTTGCATTTTTGAAAGGTGGGAAAAATGTAGAGCACTTGAAGTGTTAAAACGAAACGGTCCCATAGTTCAGTTCAAACAGCTATGATGGATGATGGAGACTCCTTGGAATTAGGCGGTGACTTTATACTGTTGTAGTTTCTATCCCTGAGTTAGTACGCAGCTGCATGAGGAACAGTTCTTGTTTCCCTGTGATGCTTTGGTGTTCCTACTAACACCTTATCCCGTAATACAGGCAGGTTCCTTCTGTTGTATGGAAATGTTAGAAGCCAGTTTTCAGAATTGCCTACAGAATTTATAAGGCGTGATCAAAAAGTTTCCGTTTGATGGCTGTACAGTCCAGCCAGTCGTCGTGAGCATTGAGGTTCTCCCCGTGTGGTAATACACTGTGTTTTGCTGCGTGAACAGGTCCTCGTCCGACCGTTCAAGGCCTGTTTTAAGGGATCAAAGGAGTGATAATCGTATGGGGAGAAATCAAGACTAAAGGGCGGATGCTCGAGTTGACATACCTTCGGCGTTATGACCTTTGCGGTACAGGGATGTGAAGTTTCATGAAGCAGCAACACCCCTGGTTGCAGTTTTCCCCGACGTTTCGTCTTAATTTCTCGAGTGTTGCGCAGTGATGGAGACACCAGGGCCGTAGTAATCAAAGAACAGCGAGAGTAAATGGTTGGTTGTTGAACTTCACCACTGTATCGTTGATTCTTAGTGGTAGCACCAGCCTACAACATTGCGCTCCAGGAACATTGAAACACATCGGGTGCTGGAGGCAAACAGCCATCCGGTGTGCCTTTTATTTGGCATTCAACGCCCTCAAATGGAAACCTTTTGATCACACCTTCTATACTAATCGTGTTACTTGGTTCTCAGTATTTTTATGGAACAGCCAACTTGTTTGAAACACAGACATACCTGCCAACTTAACACGGTTTTTCCATAAAATTTATAGTTTATGGACGAACTAAAATGTTTCACAATTTTACATATAGAGATCTGTTGGATATTTGCGCCAGGATGAGCTTCCACTGGAAAATATTAGTTATTTTTTTCGATCATGAATAATTGCTTAATATCGAGGTAACAATATTTTTCTTAGTGGATGAAAGCATTTGCCTAATTACTTGGCTATTGGACCCCATTTTTTTTCTAAATTTTTAGTTCCGAAATTGAGGGGGGGGGGGGTTACTATAGATGTGAACTTCGCAAAAATCCATTATTTCAGGAAAGGGAGAGAGTAAAAATTTGCTATTTTGATGCTACATAGTACGATATATTTAATCAAAATAAACGAAGAATACATCTTTAATCAGCCCATTATGAGGCTGCCATAACCTCACTTTCCCGGCTACCCCCCAATGACTTTCACTACTATCCCTTGCTAAGAAAAATCTTTGTATCAAAGAAATAGAATGGAATGGGCAGAGTATCAGAGACGGAAATGTAAACTTTATTTTTATTTGAACACGGATGGAGAATGCATCAATTAGGGAATGAGTGATGTGTGTGTTTGAGTCTTCAGTGTTTTGACTGGTTTGATGCAGCCCTCTATAACTCCCTGCCCTGAGCTAATCGTTTCATCTCTACATAGCTACCACACCCTACGTCCGAGGCACTCTGTTGAACATATTCTAACCTTGGTCTACCCCTACAGTTCTTGTCCTCGACCCTTCCTTCCATAACTAAGCTTGCTATTCCTGGATGTCTTAGTACGTGTCCTACCAACCTATCTCTTCTCTTCATTAGTAGTTGCCAGAAACATCTCTCCTCTCCCACTCGTCTTAATACCTCTTCGTTTAGTTCCAAAATTGAGGGGGAGGAGGGTCTATAGATGTGAACTTCGCAAAATGCATCCTAAGTAACAGAAGTCTCCTACTTCCTTTAGTTTTCACCTGCTGAATGATCACATACCGGTATTATTCACATATTTCACATTACAGTGAAACCCCTCAAATCCGAACCCCAGAAATCCGAAATCCCGGCTAATCCGAACGAGTTATTTTCGACAATTTCAAGTTTGGAATAAAAAGAGAAACTTATTTTAGTCATAAAACAATTATATATTCTACAATATAACGTTATTTTAAATAATTAGTTGAAAAATTAACAAAGAAGTACAGTTAGCACACATAACAAAGTGCAAATGTGCCTAAGCTACATAGCCTACTTATCTCATCCAGGATTGAAAAACGGAAAAGTTGGTTATTGTAATTCCTTAAGTTAATCACGTTGCAAAAACAAATGAAATAATAATAGAAATACACAAAATATCACTTAATCTTTCACATGAAATCAGTTATCTTCAATTGTCGAAGCGACGAAAACATTTCCGCGGTGGCAATCGTGCGCCAGCGTCGCATAAACATGACATCGTTTGGCGTGACTACTGCGCGTTGTTCTACGAAGCGCAATGCGATATCAAGAGCAGATGCAGCTTCAGTATAAGTCACATTGTTTCTCGGAGTTTCTTCTTCCTCACTGTCGCTAGCTCAACGTACAGTCCTATACCGTAACGAGGACTGGTTATTATGTTATGGATATTTTCGGCTAATCCGAACAAATCGAAATCCGAACAGGCTACAGCCCCAATTAGTTCGGATTTCAGGGGTTTCACTGTAATTTACTAATAACGTGTCACACAAACGCCGACGGTTCTTGCAACAAATGAAATGTGTTTAAAATAAAACTGAGAAAAAGGATGCCGCAAACATCAGTTCGAAGTGCAATACCAAGAATACAAACCATACAATAGACGATGGGGTCTTATAGCCGAGTTGTTTCGTCCTTCAGTGGGAGTTGCGTGTGCATGTGTTGTGGAAAGTTGGCAGGTATGGATTCTGTGTGAAGGTATTGATCAAGCGGAGGGTCTGCTCTCTTGTAGTGGCTTCAATACCATGTCGAACCCTGTGACCGCCCGGGGCCCCTGCCTGCTCTCCCCCATCAGCATGCCCGCGGCTCTGTCCTTCTCCAGGTAACATGACCACATTAGCCTGAAAATAATCTGCATCTTCTATCATGGCTTTTACAACATGGTGCCTATTTTTCAGTATTTAGTACTGCTGGCTGCATGTAATGGGCATTACATTGGGCCTGTTTATCAACACTCACTTGGCGATGCTATAACTCTATCTGTATGTATGTATTTTTCTTCCTTGATTTTAAGGACGCAGCTTTTATCCAGGTGCAGCTTATTTTCGAGCCGATATGGTGTTTTTTTAATCTATTTATTTATTGATTTATATATTATTTATTTTATTCATCCATCCATTCATCTATCCAATCATTTATCCATTCATCCATCTAATCAACCATCCAATCCTTTATTCATTCATCCATCCATCCAATCATTTATCCATTCATCCGTCCTATCATCCATCCAATCATCCATCCAATCAACCATCCAATCCTTAATTCATTCATCCATCCATTTATCCAATCATCCATCCAATCATATTTCCATTCATTCATCCAATCATTTATCCATTCATCCATCCAATCATCCATCCAATCATATTTCCATTCATTCATCCAATCATTTATCCATTCATCCGTCCAATCATTCATCCATTCATTCATCCAATCATTTATCCATTCATCCATCTAATCATTTATCCAATCATCCATCCAATCATTTATCCATTCATCCAATCATTTCAACCATTCATTCATTCATTTTTATTTATTTGTTTATTGATTTATTTGATTGTTTATTTGTTTGTTGGTTTCTTTGTTTAACAGCACAAAATATTTTCCACACTGTTATTTTCCTTGTGTTTTTTCCCACTAAAAGTAAAAAATAACCAATCTTTCAGCAGACAGGATGGGTAGTGTCCCTTAAAGAAGGGACTATCTTCCTGCCTTGACCCCAGGTCAGCATTGTGTCTCTGTTTGTTGTTGCTATTATTGTAGATTATTCCAATGTCACGTAATGTTTGAGTCTTGTAATTCTGCAACTAAGTGGCTTGCGATTTAGGATGGTCTCTGAGAAGGAGATACCCTGTATATTGAGCCCTTACTGTACTTCCTCAGATGTAGAGCATTTAATTCATCGGTTGAAACGTACCTGGTTACTCTCTTACGACCATGCTGAGCTTTCCTCCTTCTCATCTTCCTGCCTGTCTTTGGTCTTCCAAGTTTGTTTTGCAGAAATTTGGATTCAATAAGTACGTCTGGTATGATTCATTCTTTCCAAATGGCATGAAAAATGAATTCGTCACATTTTCAGTGTTTTAATAACTTTAGAAATTTTTAAATATATTCCAAAGTTGGGTTTGGAGCAGTGTGTTCCATTTTAAATTCTGTACCCTAGGATTCTTCTCATAATCGCTAATTGTTCCTTCAATGTGTTGAGTGTTTGTGAAGCATAAGGAGATTCAGGTTCTGTTCCGAGCATTGTTTATTCTGTTTGTGTTAATAAGCAATTTCCATTTTCTGAATTCTTGATGTTAGATTTATTTTCTCTTTAATAAATATGTAATTTTTCACAGTGAGGTCCCATTTTTGTGAGGGTTGAGGCTAAACAGAAATACCTTACCCATAAGATGTTACATCCGGGCTCCAGTTGGCATTATCCAAGCATGTGTTTGGAAGATCAAAAAAATGTAAGTACAGTTGCGAGGTTAGCTTGAGAGCAGCACTGACAAGTACGTAAGTACATCCGCTCCTGCAGTCCAATAGATTCCCTGAGAATACTTCAAAAATTTAACAATGAACTTCAAGAGAAATGATCACAACTTTAAAATTGTCAAAACTACAGAAAGGGATGAAAAATGTATAGCATTCTGTGACCACCAACTCTCATACTGTTTTGGGCATTGGCTGGCCGAGTAATGTCACGACAAGATAGTCAATTCCCATCTTAAGTGCCCTCTCACCTTGTTATTTAGAGTGGTGATGGATGAAATAATACGAAAAGTGGTAAATAGCATTGGGGAAAGGAAAATGAAGGGAATGTTGTTTGCTGATGACCTTCTGGTATGGGGAGAGGATGAGGAAGAAGTACAAGAGCAACTGGATGAGTGGGAGAAGGTAGTGTTATCATATCTCAGCACAAAAGAGTGAAGTGGTCATCACAACGAGGAAGAAGAACAGACTGGATAAGGGCATAACACTTGGAGGACAGCACTTGCAGAAAGTAGAATGCTTCAAGTACTCGGGAAGCATAATTGAAGAAAAGGGAGGCAATAGGATGGAAATAAATGAAAGGGAAAGGTGCGCCGATGGATTTATCAAGAGTGTTAGGGGGTTGATATGGAATAAAGATGTACCACAAAAATGTAAGGGAATCATATACAAGACCTACTTTATGCCAATTTTGACATATGGTTTAGAAAGATGGGCGGTGAAGGAAAGGGACAAGAGTAAAATACGAGCAGTGGAGATGAAGTTCCAGAGGAGTAGGGTAGGAGTAATAAGAATGGACAGAGTAAGGGAGATGGTAAGAGAGGAACCATTGCAAAATAGAATAGAGCGATCTAGGCTACAATGGTATGGACATGAGAGGAGAGGATAGCGAAGAAGATGTTTGGAACGGAAATGAAGGGAAGGAAGACCAAGAGACAGATGGACAAAGGGAGTTAAGAAGAGTGTGGAGGAAAGAGGAGTGTGCTGGGACAGAGTGAAAGACGAGAGATGTTAGATGGACAGAAAACGATGGAGAGGCTTATGTTCCAAGCAGACCCGGTCGAAAACTGCTCAAGATGATGATGATGATGATGATGATGATGATGAGAGTTAATTACAAGCCTGTGAAATGAAGTTCCTTAGATCAAAAAGCCAGAAGGGACAGGGTCAGGAATGAATATGTAAGGAGAGACATGCAGGTGAACTCGACCATGGGGGAAAGGATGAGTGTGGCGAGATTGAAGTGGTTGGGTCATGTGAAGCGGAACTCCAAGCCAGTATTTAGAGCCGGAGGTGCCAGGAAGAAGACCTAGGAAGAGATGGACAGTCCAGGAGTTGTTCACAATGTTCCTATCCGGCTTGCTGACGATGATTAATGCTAGGAAGTCTTGTCACATGATAGAGATTCTCTAGAAGCTGCTGTAGTTAAAATGGGAATAAAACTCATTGTAACATTAGTCACTTGAGGCCTCATCAGTTCCATTGTGGTTTTGTATTTCCACAGCCTGACGACGGCATCTTGTGAGACGGACGAAGGGCCGAGCATGACGCGGCGCAGTTCGTCGGGAGGGCTGCTGTCGCCGGAGGTGGACATGGGTCCCAACGCTAAGGGTGGTGGAGGCATCCTGGGCTTGGGGGATGCCTCTGAGCAGGATGGCTTCTACCTGCTGAAGAAGGACTCGCAGAGACGCATGACACTGTCGCGGGTCATGAGTCAGGACGAGCACAAGATCTGCGACGTGTGGATGAAGAGCATTCAGAAGGATGTGGGCGACACTGTCTTATCAATGGTACGTGCTTCACTTATACTTGGGCCGGGCTCGTTTCAGTCGGCCTCCCTTGGCCAATACTTGTTCTCTTCTGACCCCTCCCCCAGGGCCTCACTTCTAGTGGGACGTGGTTTGGCGACCACGGGACCCCAGCTGGGTCCGGCATTGCTTCCACTTACTTGTGCCAGGCTCCTGTCTGTCTTCTTTCCTGTCGACCACCCTTGGTCAACTCTTGTTCTTTTCCGACCCCGACGGTATTAGGGTATCCGAGGCCTAGGGAGTCTTTCACTTTCCCGCCTTAATTGACCCTTGTCTCATCTTTCCTGATCCCTCCTTCTTCGAGGGGTCAGATCTCTTGTTTTCTTTTCATTATATATACTTTTCCCTTTAAGTTTCCCGCACTGTTTAATTTAATTGGACTCCCGTGAGTCTAAATTTCCTTTAGCGATTTCTTTCCTTTACACTCCATTTTGTATGTATTTTCCATCTATGTTGCATTTTGTAGGTTTTTTTTCGATCTAAATTGCATTTTGTAAGGATTGACAATCTAAATTGCTTTTTAGTCTTTCAATATAGGGGGCGGAACTTTTGCGAGTATTTTGAATTTCAATTGCATTTTGTATTTTCAACCTAAACTGCTTTTTGCAAGTAATTTCAATCTAAATTGCATTTTTTAGGTATTTTGAATCTAAATTACATTTTGTGTGTATTTTTCAATCTATTCCTTTTGTGAGTAGTTTCAATCTGAGTTCCTTTTTGTAAGTATTTTCCTTCTCACGTAATTTTCGTTCTGGTTTCCACTTCATTGACATTTTCCCTATCACCCAGACCATTAGGGGCCGATAACCTAGAAGTTAGGCCCCTTATTATCATGATCATCATCTTCTGACCCCGACGTTAGTAGGGTATTCGAGGCCTACAGAGTCTTTCAATTTACCGCTTTAATTCGCCCTTGTCTACCTTTGGGTGTGGCGAACCCATCGTACAAATAGCCTAAATATGGTAGTGTCTGAGTCGAGGCCTCGGCCCGACCCAGATCACTGGAACCGGGAAATGAGGAAGAAGAAGACTAACAATGATATATACACACAAAATTAACATTATCATTAATATCTACTGTATTCATATGAATATAAGCTTGCAGGTTCGCTCCTGGCCATGGCAAGTGATTTTCGAAAGGCGACAGAAAGCATGACACACATGTCGCACGTTGTTGGCATGTTAAAGAACCCATTTGAATTCAGTAGGCTGTACAATGATATAGGTTGTGCTGGGCTCCTTTCAGTTATCTTTCCTGTTGGCTTAGATATCTAACCTCCTTGACGTTCGTAGCGTTCCAATTGTATTGGCCAACGCGGGAAGTCAACAACCCACCAAGAGTATTCTGGTAATAGTGGACAATGTATAATTATTGGCCAAAGCATTAGATAATGATGTGATGATAAAAGAGTTGACTTTATAAAAAGGTCGCATAATAATTTAGCAAACATGTGGAGGACCAGACAATATTATTGTCACTAAATAAGGAAGTCCAGGAAGGCATAGGACACAACACCACCACTAACTAATAATAAGATATATTATCAAATAGGTGGCACATAAAACAAATATTCAAAGGTGGCACATAAACATGAGAAACACTAGCACAAATTTACAGAATTGAAGAAGCACTCGCATAGAGTTGACACACGTTAAGTCTTGAGCCTAAAACACACACATTGTCTTGAACGTAGCTGCAGATCAGTACATCATAGAACGGCATGCAATACACGGCGGTTCCAAAGAATGATATAATTTAAATATGCAACACAAGTGGAGTTGCAACAAATAATGAAAAAACAGGTCGCATGGAACGAGAATGTGTCGTCGAACCAGGACTGACTCACAGTGATGCGCCGATACTGTAAGCCCAAAATGAATTGTTAATAAAACAAATTATGTGTGAATCACAGGAAGTCAAAGTAGTAGCTGTCATACAAATACCGGGATATGCCAATCGCACGGTATTGTCACAATAGTAAAGTAGTTTAGCCTAGCATCAACTTCCATTCCAGTAATGTTGCAAGAAGTCAAAGTAGTTTCTATCATACAAACACCGGGATATGCCAATCGCACGGTATTGTCACAATAGTAAAGCAGTTTAGCCTAGCATCAACTTCCATTTAGTGATGATGCCTGGCCTCGTAACATGCTTCCAGACACGATGAATTACTTATCACACGAAGCATCATCATTATTCATACGCGTGAAGACAAATTGTTAGGCAGTAAATGAAGCTAGAAGTAAACACATTACAACAAACTATCCGACGCCGCGGATTGAAGAATTCGTCGACATGACGCGTAGCAACATCAAGCATGGTTTGATGAGATCGAAAATCACCGTAATGTCACTGCCCAAACAAAATATGAATCATGTGCATAGGACATGATTGCTAAGCACGGTTACTATGAAGATAGCACCAATTATAGAAATGATTAGCTGGATGTTCGTTGATATATCATAACCAGCGTTGAAGCACAGCATTGTGTCATGGTTACACTTAGAGAACAACGAAGAAGAAACACGTGATTGGTCGCTACAAGCAGCAAGGAGGCCTCTGATAGGCTGGAAGCAGCCAATCACAGTAGAGAGTTTAAAAACCAGTAAGAGGCCTCTGATAGGCCGAAAGCAGCCAATCACAGTAAAGAGTTCAAAACCAAGTAAAAGATGAATCAATGTGCCAACTTAAAAATACAAAAATTACCTTCTAAGCCAAAATATCCTACTGGAGACACGGCAGTAGGAATACTACATGCAATCAAAACAAATAAATCACGACAACCAATCAACATAAACAAAACCAACCTGACAATGAATAAATGCAATGAAGACAAATAATACAGATATGTACAACCACACAGAGTGGAAACAAATGGGGAAACACAAAAACTGGTTTGCCAAGACAGTGGCCGAACCATATTGCCCGCACAGAAACAACAGGCAGGTTGTTTATGAAAATACAAGAGGGTTTAGTTCTGCGGCAACAAGGGAGACACCTTGACGATGGGACGTTTCAAGAGTCCAGAGGTGGTATGTAGAGAGACCACACGAGCTAGGCCGTCCTTACCACAATGAACCTCAAGAATACGTCCAAGTCGCCAGTAAGTAGGAGAAACATTGTCGTCCATAATAAGCACAAGCGTGCCAACCTTGAGGTTAGGAGACATACGGTTCCACTTGCGACGTTGTTGAAGGGAGAGTAAATGATCTGTGGACCATTTACGCCACAATGAAGTCATAATCTGTTGAAGTAATTGCCATCTAGACAACCTATTGATGGGCACTTCAGAAGCGTCAGGAATGGGCAAGGCATTCAAAGGTCGTCCAACAAGAAGGTGACCTGGCGAGAGATAGCACAAGTCAGTAGGATCCTCAGTCATAGGCGAAATGGGTCTAGAATTTAGAATGGCTTCAATTTGCACCACGAGAGTGGTCAATTCTTCATACGTAAGTACTTGAGCCTTCATGATTCTTATTAAATGAGATTTCAAAGATTTGATGTTTGCCTCCCAAATTCCACCAAAGTGCGGAGAACTAGGAGGAATGAAGTGCCACTGAATTAGTAGCGATGAGGTAGAATCTTGAACAACAGATTGAAATACTGCAGAGGAGAGCAACGAACCAAGATCAGCAAGGTCAGACTGTGCGCCTTGAAAGTTGGTACCATTGTCGGAATACACTTGAGCGGGAACGCCCCTTCTACTGCAGAAGCGAGTAAAGGCTACAATGAAAGCATGACTGGAGAGGGAAGTGACGACTTCAGTGTGCACAGCCTTCGTAACCATACAAACGAACATTGCGATGTAAGCCTTAGTCGAGACCCTTGACCTGGGGCCACCGTACCTGATAGTGAATGGACCACAGTAATCAACACCAACGTGATTAAAGGGAAAGGTTTGATGGAGGCGAACAGCTGGGAGTTGACCCATTACCTGTTCAGAAGGACGTGCAGCGTAGCGTACGCAAGTAACACAAGAGCGAGATAGGCTACGAACAAGTTTTCGTAGTGAAGGTATCCAGAAGCGTTGTCGGATAGTCGCAATCACAACCTGGACCCCACCATGAAGCAACTTTAAATGGGTATGTCTGACCAGGACTTTAGTGAAATGATGGTCATTGGGCAAAAGCATCTGGTGTTTTGTATCAAATGGAAGGTCGGCCAATTCCAAACGGCCTCCCACACGAATAGTGCCATCAGAGTGAAGCAAAGGGTGCAAATTACTGATGGTGGAAGTGGATGGCACTTGCTCATTCTTCATTAGAGCAGTAAGTTCAGTAGAGTAGCACTGAGCTTGAATCATTTTCACACATGTAAGTAGTGCAACATCAATTTCAATGGCAGTGAGTGGACCACTGATCCTAGTGGTATTTCTACAATTAGAGAAAAACCTAATACAGTAGGCTATGACCCTCAACAATCTTGTGTAGGAAGAAAAATTGTTTAAAAATTCAATGTCAACAGGTTTAGATACATTTGCGCACGAAATTCTACACTCAGGCAATTCAGACACAGGAGTGTCAAAGAGATCTGAAGTACTGGAGCTTGTAAAGGCCTTCAACCATGCTGGACCATGCCACCATAGCTGATTATTTTTCAATTCTGAGGGCATACAGCCTCGGGAAATTATGTCGGCTGGATTGTCACGAGAAGCGACATGTTTCCAGGCGCAGTGAACAGTAAGCCTTTGTATTTCAGCAACTCTATTGGCTACAAAGGTTTTCCATTTTGAGGGGGGCGAAGCCAACCAAGACAAAACAATAGTGGAATCTGTCCAACAATATACGGATTCAATAGGCAAGTTCAAAGCGGGTTGCACCTTTGAAATTAATTTGGAAAGCAAAAGTGCACCACATAACTCAAGTCTGGGCAAAGACAACTGTTTAAGAGGAGCAACCTTCGACTTAGCACACACAAGTGCAACAGTGACGATGTCGTTGGTATCAATTGACAATAAATAGAGACAAGCTCCATAGGCCTGCTGACTGCTGTCGCAAAAGCCATGAAGTTGCATAGATTTGATTTCTGAAGCAGGCTTAATCAAACGTGGAGTAGAAATCTCAGAAATCGCAGGTAAATTGCTATAAACATTCAGCCAAGCTTGCGCGATTTCCTTTGGAAGGGGGTCATCCCAACCGAGTTTGTGAATCCACAAATCTTGGAATAGAATCTTACAAGCAACCACAATAGGTGACACTAAACCCAAAGGGTCAAAGATAGAGGCAACAATGGACAAAAATGAACGCTTAGTAAAGGTAATTGAAGTGTCACAGTTCACGATAGGTGGCTGAATCCGCAACAAGTCATCGATAGGTTGCCAATAAAGTCCTAGCGTTCTGGCGACTGTTTCTTCACCATCGCCGAAACTACGGAGTTGTTGTTTCTCTTGATGATCAAGAGGAATGTTATCTATTAGAGTCATGGAGTTTGAACTCCACTTACACAGTTCAAAACCACCTAATCTCAAAAGAAGGGTCAATTCATCATACAGAATGAGTGCGTCATGCTCGGAATCACATCCCGAGATACAATCATCAACATAGAAGTCGTTTAAAACAATCTGAGTGGCAGCTGGAAAGGCTGTGCCATCAGTGAGGGCGAGCTCCTTTAGCACACGAGTGGCTAAGAAGGAAGCTGGGGCAGTACCATATGTAACAGTGTTTAATTGATATTCTACTATTGGGTCTGAAGGAGAGTCTCTCCAAAATATTCTCTGTAAGTCACGATCTTTGTGATCTACAAGAATCTGTCTGTACATTTTACTCAGATCAGCTGCAAACGCTATCAAGTGAGTACGGAACCGAAGCAAAATAGAGAACAAATCCTGCTGAATTACAGGGCCCACCAACAAGGTATCATTAAGGGAGCACCCAGACGTAGTAGCCATCGAAGCATCAAATACCACTCTGAGCTTTGTAGAAGTACTGTGCGGCTTGAAAACAGGATGATGGGGAATGTAGTAAACTTCACCATCAGTCGGGTGGGGGGCGACTTGCATATGGTTCAAGGCTAGATATTCATGCATGAATTCAGAATATTCTAACCTTAACTCATGGTTACGAGCCAAACGTCTTTCGAGAGAGTGAAAACGATTTAGTGTAGCGTAGCGAGAGGCACCTAGAGGCTCCGAGTCTACCTTGCGAGGGAGTCTAACCATAAATCTACCATCATCTTTGCGAGTGGTAGTAGCAACGAAGTGTTCTTCACATATGGATTCATCAACAGACAACACTGGGGTTTCAACTTCTTCAACGTTCCAAAACGCTTCCAGCTGTTGTTCTACATGAGGGCGTGAGAGTGTAAGTGCTGATACCACGTGCGATGGTTGCGAGGTGCTTGCACTGGGCAGCCTCCCAGAAAACACCCAACCCACAGAGGTATTTTGAATGATGGGCAAATCACCAACTGGTATGATTTTACCAGGACATAACAGGTCAAAGAAATATTCTGCACCAAGAACAAGATCAATAGATTTAGTGCAATTGAAATCAGGATCAGCTAAATCAATATGTGATGGAATGTTCCATTCAGAGGTGTCGAAACCAGCAGCGGGTAGCTCAAGTGCAATATTGGGAACCACGAGACATTCAAGCTTAGCAGACCAATTAGTAGCACAGGCAAAAACGTTCACACCAGCAACAACAGTAGCAGTGCTTTGATTTTGACCAACACCGCGAATGTGTACCTTCATAGGTTTGGTGTGGAGTCTTAATTTCTTAGTTAAGTGTGACGAAATTAAGTTACAATCTGATGCAGAGTCAAGTAGTGCAGTGACAGGTACACGTAAGCCATTGCCAGCTATATATTCAACTTGGCAGTGGGTAATAGCGTCCTTGAAAATTGATTGTCACGAGCGACGCTACTGCAACTAGTGTTTACCACGTTAGCATGAGCTTGAGAAGCATCATTACTAGTGCCACTGGAGGGCTCATAGTGAAGAAGAGTATGGTGTTTTCGGGAACAAGTGTTACAAGAGTACTTCGAACATTGATGATTAGGCTCGAAATTACGCAAACAATTATAACACAATTTTCGAGACCTGACAAAATCCCATTTGGCTGTGGACGAAAGTTTGATAAAGGTACCACATTTCGACAATTGGTGATCAATGCTCCTACAATATGTACAACGAGATTTGGTAGTAGTTAACATGGGTTTCTGAGGCGAATGACCTTCAGCTTTAAGTTTGGTTACAGCAGTATGTAATGCAGGCCTGGACACATTCTTTTCAGTTATTTCCAGTACCTTGCATTTTTTCTCTAAGAAGCTAACTAAGTCCTGGAGAGTGGGAATTCTCCCAGAATCAACATGATTCTCCCATTCACGGATGCTATCATTATCTAGTAGCTCCAATATAAAATGTGACAATAACAAGTCTTGAAGGGGAACCCCGTTAAAGTCCAAAGCTTCTAACGCATTGACATGAGAAACAAAGTGGTCGA
Organism: Meconema thalassinum; assembly: GCA_946902985.2. Taxonomy (NCBI): domain Eukaryota; kingdom Metazoa; phylum Arthropoda; class Insecta; order Orthoptera; family Tettigoniidae; genus Meconema; species Meconema thalassinum. Next base: position 6,414,247 of record OX336396.1, read on the forward strand.
TGATGGCACGCAATGACACTGAATTATTACCGTATGCGGGGGGCTTGAAAAGCTTGGTAACATGGTTGTGCGCTATGAGCCTAATGTTATTGTATCGAGTTGTCAGCAAGTTCCATGCAACCGTAAAGTTATCATCTGACACAGTAATGTTCTTTAAGAGGAGTTTGGCCTCACCACTAAGACTAGAATTAAGGTAGTAGAACTTAACAATATCAGAAAGAGCATGGTTATCAATTACTATGGCCTTGAAGCTATCTCTGAAATTCAACCAGTCTGTGAAGTCGCCACTGAACTGCGGAATTTGAATTTCAGGCAACTTTATATGCGCTGCAGCTACGTTAGCAGTAGGAAATTGTGCACTCTGCAAATTATTCAAAGGGTTATCACTGTCTGTAGTGTTGGATTTTTTGAAATTGTCACAATGTAGTTTAATTTTAACCAGCAACTCAAAATATTTATCTTCGAAGTCACAACGTTCGGCTATTTCTTCGTCGATATTGTCTGTAATATCCTCTAAAGCGACTTGCGCTTCGTTAAATTGTTTATAAATTTCCTCGCATTTGTGTTTGCGTAACACTAACATTTGATATTGCTCTTCTGTAATGTCCTGAAAGTTGCTAATTACTTTTTCTTGTGAGGTAAGCATGCCCTTAGCGACTGCACGCTTCCTAACTAAAAGTCGTTTTTGGGCATCATCCATAATGACTTTAGGATTGCCCGCCTAGATGTAATTACCAGAGTTGCACACCTAACTAACACAACCAACTTAACTAACACAAAAAATAAACACTAAGACAATGGTCTCGATTAAGTTGTAAACAAACATCTGAACATAGAATACTGTATTGTGTCCTTGGGAAGTTAATGGGAACGTATACAATTTAAATTTATGGCCTTCCTGGTGAAATAGCAAGAAACAAGGGCCCAAAATGGCCAACACAATGCTTAATAATTCATTCAAAGTAGTAAACAGCTCAATATCCGGCCCGGAGAGGACCAATTAATGTATTGGCCAACGCAGGAAGTCAACAACCCACCAAGAGTATTCTGGTAATAGTGGACAATGTATAATTATTGGCCAAAGCATTAGATAATGATGTGATGATAAAAGAGTTGACTTTATAAAAAGGTCGCATAATAATTTAGCAAACATGTGGAGGACCAGACAATATTATTGTCACTAAATAAGGAAGTCCAGGAAGGCATAGGACACAACACCACCACTAACTAATAATAAGATATATTATCAAATAGGTGGCACATAAAACAAATATTCAAAGGTGACACATAAAACAAATATTCAAAGGTGGCACATAAACATGAGAAACACTAGCACAAATTTACAGAATTGAAGAAGCACTCGCATAGAGTTGACACACGTTAAGTCTTGAGCCTAAAACACACACATTGTCTTGAACGTAGCTGCAGATCAGTACATCATAGAACGGCATGCAATACACGGCGGTTCCAAAGAATGATATAATTTAAATATGCAACACAAGTGGAGTTGCAACAAATAATGAAAAAACAGGTCGCATGGAACGAGAATGTGTCGTCGAACCAGGACTGACTCACAGTGATGCGCCGATACTGTAAGCCCAAAATGAATTGTTAATAAAACAAATTATGTGTGAATCACAGGAAGTCAAAGTAGTAGCTGTCATACAAATACCGGGATATGCCAATCGCACGGTATTGTCACAATAGTAAAGTAGTTTAGCCTAGCATCAACTTCCATTCCAGTAATGTTGCAAGAAGTCAAAGTAGTTTCTATCATACAAACACCGGGATATGCCAATCGCACGGTATTGTCACAATAGTAAAGCAGTTTAGCCTAGCATCAACTTCCATTCCAGTAATGTTGCAAGAAGTCAAAGTAGTTTCTATCATACAAACACCGGGATATGCCAATCGCACGGTATTGTCACAATAGTAAAGCAGTTTAGCCTAGCATCAACTTCCATTTAGTGATGATGCCTGGCCTCGTAACATGCTTCCAGACACGATGAATTACTTATCACACGAAGCATCATCATTATTCATACGCGTGAAGACAAATTGTTAGGCAGTAAATGAAGCTAGAAGTAAACACATTACAACAAACTATCCGACGCCGCGGATTGAAGAATTCGTCGACATGACGCGTAGCAACATCAAGCATGGTTTGATGAGATCGAAAATCACCGTAATGTCACTGCCCAAACAAAATATGAATCATGTGCATAGGACATGATTGCTAAGCACGGTTACTATGAAGATAGCACCAATTATAGAAATGATTAGCTGGATGTTCGTTGATATATCATAACCAGCGTTGAAGCACAGCATTGTGTCATGGTTACACTTAGAGAACAACGAAGAAGAAACACGTGATTGGTCGCTACAAGCAGCAAGGAGGCCTCTGATAGGCTGGAAGCAGCCAATCACAGTAGAGAGTTTAAAAACCAGTAAGAGGCCTCTGATAGGCCGAAAGCAGCCAATCACAGTAAAGAGTTCAAAACCAAGTAAAAGATGAATCAATGTGCCAACTTAAAAATACAAAAATTACCTTCTAAGCCAAAATATCCTACTGGAGACACGGCAGTAGGAATACTACATGCAATCAAAACAAATAAATCACGACAACCAATCAACATAAACAAAACCAACCTGACAATGAATAAATGCAATGAAGACAAATAATACAGATATGTACAACCACACAGAGTGGAAACAAATGGGGAAACACAAAAACTGGTTTGCCAAGACAGTGGCCGAACCACCAATGAACGACGAAATTCGACATGCAGGCTGTCCTCTGGGTGTCAAATAACAAAGCTTGCACCTGGCACCCAAGGCCATACGATATTATTATTATTATGAAACTACCGATACTCTAAAAACTCCTTAACTGAGTAGAAGCAGTGCTCCAGCAAAATTTTGAAGCTTGGGTAGTTTGCTGTGTATTTAATGTAATTTGGCAAACAATTACTGTATTTACTTGGCTATAGGACCCTCTCGCCTATAGTACCCCCCCCCCCCTTAATTTTCAAGAGCCAAAATACAAAATTCTTGCAAATCGCTTATAGTACCCCTCCTTAATTATTGAGAGTCAAAATACCGTATTTCCTCGCATAATCGTCGCCACTGCGTAATCGTCGCACCCCACTTTTCAAACACTAAAATAGGTTTATAAAATTTTATCGCATAATCGTCGCATAGCATGTTCGTATTTGTGCGCCAGTCAGTTGCACATGCTGCCGCGACTTTATAACCTGGCGAGACTTTGTCAGACGAAAAATATCTCGTCTTTATGCTTGCGGGCAATGAACTGTGACGCGAGCGGCAAGCTTCGTCACTTAGCACATTCCGCGAGCGTATAATCTGGCGTGATCTTGTCAGGAGAAAGTAATCTTGTCTTTATGCCTGCCGGCTATGAACCGCGGCGCGAACGGCCCGCGCACATTCCGTGATCTTATAGGCCTAATCTGGCGTGATCTTGTCGGCAGAAAGTAATTTCGTCTTTATGCCTGCGGGCTATGAACTATGACGCGAACGGCCAGCGCACATTCCGCGAACTATAGACCTAATCTGGCGTGATCATGTCAGCAAAAAGTAATCTCATCTTTAGGCCTGCGGTCTATGAACTATGACGCGAACGGCCAGCGCACATTCCGCGAACTATAGACCTAATCTGGCGTGATCATGTCAGCAAAAAGTAATCTCATCTTTATGCTTGCGGGCAATGAACTGTGACGCGAGCGGACAGCGCACATCCCGCGATCGTATAGGCCTAATCTGGCGTGATCTTGTCAGAAAGTAATATCGTATTTATGCCTGTGGGCTATGAAGCGCGACGCGAATGGTCAGCGCACATTCCGCGAGCTTATAGGCCTAATCTGGCGTGATCTTGTCAGCAGAAAGTACTCTCGTCTTTATGCCTACGGGCTACGAACTGTGACGCGAACGGCCAGCTCACATTCCGTGACCTTATAGGCCTAATCTGGCGTGATCCTGTCAGGAGAAAGTAATACCGCGTCGTCTTTATGCCTGCCGGCTATGAACCGCGATACGCACGGCCAGCGCACATTCCGCGAGCTTATAGGCCTAATCTGGCGTGATTTTGACAGCAGAAAGTAATTCTTCTTTATGCCTGCGGGCTATAAACTGTGACGCGAACGGCCAGCGCACGTTCCGCGAGTTTATAGGTTTAATCCAGCGTGATCTTGTCAGGAGAAAGTAATCTCGTCTTTATGCCTGCGGGCTATGAACCACGACACGAATGGCTAGCTTCGTCAGCACATTCCGCGAGCGTTAACCTGTCGTGACCTTGTTAGAAGAAAGAAGCCTGTCTCTGACTACGGGCTAAGACTCACGCTACGCGAATGACTGGCCCATGCAGCAAATAATGATACAGTATATTTTTTGAACTTAAATATTCTTCGCATAATCGTCGCACCCTGCTTTTTTCCACGAAATTTTGGCAAAAAAAGTGCGACGATTATGCGAGGAAATAAATACGCCGTATTTCCTCGCATAATCGTCGCTATTGCGTAATCGTCGCACCCCACTTTTCAAACACTAAAATAGGTTTATAAAATTTCATCGCATAATCGTCGCATAGCATGTTCGTATTTGTGCGCCAGTAAGTTGCACACGCTGCCGCGACTTTATAACTTGGCGTGACTTTGTCAGACGAAAAATATCTCGTCTTTATGCTTGCGGGCAATGAACTGTGACGAGAGCAGCAAGCTTCGTCACTTAGCACATTCCGCGAGCGTATAAACTGGCGTGATCTTGTCAGGAGAAAGTAATCTTGTCTTTATGCCTGCCGGCTATGAACCACGACACGAACGGCCAGCGCACATTCCGCGAGCTTATAGGCCTAATCTGGCGTGATCATGTCAGCAAAAAGTAATCTCATCTTTAGACCTGCGGCCTATGAACTGTGACGCGAGCGGCCAGCTCACAATCCGCGAGCTTATAGGCCTAATCTGGCGTGATCTTGTCAGGAGAAAGTAATATCGTATTTAAGCCTGCGGGCTATGAACCGCGACGCAAATGGTCAGCGCACATTTCGCGAGCTTATAGGCCTAATCTGGAGTGATCATGTCAGCAGAAAGTACTCTCGTCCTTATGCCTGCGGGCTATGAACAGTGACGCGAACGACCAGTGCACATTCCGCGAGCTTATAGGCCTAATCTGGAGTGATCATGTCAGCAGAAAGTACTCTCGTCCTTATGCCTGCCGGCTATGAACAGTGACGCGAACGACCAGCGCACATTCCGCGAGCTTATAGGCCTAATTTGGCGTGATCCTGTCAGGAGAAAGTAATATCGTCTTTATGCCTGCCGGTTATGAACCACGACGCGAACGGCCAGCGCAACATTCCGCGAGTTTATTGGCCTAATCTGGTGTGATCTTGACAGCAGAAAGTAATTCGTCTTTATGCTTGCGGGCTATGAACTGTGACGCGAATGGCCAGTGCACATTCCGCGAGTTTATAGGCCTAATCTGACGTGATGTTGTCAGGGGAAAGTAATCTCGTCTTTATGCCTGCGGGCTATGAACCACGACGCGAATGGCCAGCTTCGTCAGCACATTCCGCGAGCGTTAACCTGTCGTGACCTTGTTAGAAGAATGAACCCTGTCTCTGACTGCGGGCTATGACTCACGCCAGACTCACACTACGCGAATGACTGGCCCGTGCAGCAAATAATGATACAGTATATTCTTTGAAATTAAATATTCTTCGCATAATCGTCGCACCCTGCTTTTTTCCACGAAATTTTGGCAAAAAAAAGTGCGACGATTATGCGAGGAAATACGGTACTATATCATCTCCAGATACCATTACTACAGTTATTTTGGCCAATTTCCTTACTTACAATGTTTTAAACACATGTTCTCATACTCTGCAGTGCCACCGATTTTTTTTAGCAAGGGATAGTAAAAGTCATTGTGGGGTAGCCGGCAATAGTGAGGTTATGGCAGTCTCATAAAGGGCTGATTAAAGATGTAAACTTTGTTTATTTTCATTAAATATGTCATACTATGTAGCATCAAAATAAAATGGCTTATTTTACCCTCTCCCTTAATAATGTATTTTTTGCGAAGTTTGCGTCTATAGTACCCCCCCTTCCTCCTCAATCGGAACTAAAAATTTAGAAAAAAAAGGGGGTCCTATACCCGAGTAAATACGGTAAATAATGTTATAGCTGCATGAAATACAGCATTGTATTAGCAGTGTGTACATGATGATTGTTCTTTTGTCTAGTCTGGTAGTTATGTATACCGAATTTGAATTCATCTCAAAGATATCCTCATTTCCTAAGCTTTGCTTGACAAATAAGAGATGTTCAAAGATGTAAAATTTTAGGTTGTTAAAACCGAGGCTTACATGTGTGCAATCTAGTAGTTCCTTTCATCGTTCTAATTATCCTTTTCTGATTTGGTGGGCAGCAGGTGAATTTCCCCAAAATATGATTCCATATTTCGTAAGTGAATAGCAATAAGGAAAATACGTACTATTAATGCATAACAACTTGAGCTTAATTAGTGATAGGAGAGTTCCATTTTAGGTCATCCTGCAACCAGAGGCCTAAGAAGATGAGGCTTTACCAATTTTAAGATTATGGAGGGGATATTGAATACTTTTATTCTGAGATGTGTGAAAATTAAGAGCCACTGATTCACTAGTGTTGATAAGGAGTCCATTATTGTTGAACCATAAGTACAGCTGACATGTCACTTTATCCACTGATATCACCCATCATCTGTATCATCTGCAAATAATACAGTTTTAAATGCAGGCATCCGAGATGGTAAGTCATTTACGTAAAGGAGAAAAAGCAGTGGCCCTAGAACGGACCCCTGCGGAATGCCATACTTAGGATCTGAGTAGTAATATTTCAGTATATTTGTTGTGTTTTCTAAACTTTTTTGTTCGACTATCTGGTGGCGATTATTATATATAACTGAAACCACTTACTAGCGATACCCTATATGGAGTTTATCAATTAGTATCACATCAGTAGATTTATGCTGGTATTACACTATCAAAAAAATTTGTCAAAGATCTTTGATTAAAGATCTTGTGAAACGCAAGGACTTTGTAGAATACCATTCCTGCGGTAAATCCTAGAGGCACACGCTTTTGTAACATCCAACCCAGTTATATGTGATTCTTGAAGTCCTGACGAGTTATTCGTTACTGCTTACAGTTGGCTCTTATTATTTATACCATACAATTGCACAAGGGAGTGTTGACAGAGAATCGTAAGCCATCAATATCAAGTGAAGTTCGGGCAGCTTGCTTCTGTTGTGCTACGGATTATAAAGCAATATAGTCTTCTAATTGCATCAGTTTCTAATAAAATACAGTAATTTAGATTTCAACTAAAACAACCTCTCAAAAATTAGATCTGGTTTATGAGTAATTCTGGGTTATTCCGATTAACTTCCATATGAGCAATGCCACTGCCGGAGTCTTCACGGACCGAAACATTAGTTGGTCAAAATGTTAGTGCTCAATATGGCTGTGTACCCGAGACGTGCCGGAACTGAGTTTTATTACTTGGTAGGAACAAAGTGCTGCCCTTTGAGATGTGTACGGTCAAGGCATTTGTACTGACACTTGGCAGACCATAAAATTCAACTGAATCTCGGCTAGAACATTGCACATGATATTGTGTGGCTGGTTTATGTAATACAACTACACAAAGATCTTCGTATATGATAGACAAATACAGCTTGTACATAATGGCCACCGTTGTTCTCGGAGTAACATCTATGACCTAGGTTCAGTGGCGTCAACTATATATCACAATATTTTCTTCGGAAACTCGTGCCATTGTCGCAAGTTTTTGGCATTAGAACCAGTGGAAATCTCAATCTGTTGGCCAAACACATCTCATTGAAGCGAATTTGAGGCTATATTGTCTACCAGCTCGAAAAGTGGTCTTATCACATATCAAAAGCGTATGTTGCTCTCATGAATTTGAGACATTAGCGTTAGTGGAAAGTAATGTTTAATGTAGTTTCCCGACACCATGCATAACCTTTCCCACCAGGTACCGAACTATGGGATAAACAGAAACTTCTAGCTAAAATCTAATTTTTTGGTTTATTTGGTAGTGATAGTGATTCTGTATGTATTTGACAGAGATAATTTGTGCACATTGAACTTTAAAGCAGAAAGAGTGTAACATTTTTTACTGATTTCATTGTATTCACTGCTTTCACAACCCGTTAAATGGTGTTCCTTCTGATGTTCCAGACCCACCTGGAGGCGTTGATGAGAGGTCTCAAGGATTACATCTCGGAGCAGAACCGCGAGGTCATAGAGATGGCCATCCATACGCTCAAGGAAGAGCTGGATTTTGATGCTGCAGCCATCAACCAGTTGCACTTCGCCATCTACCTCTTCCAGGATGCTGTGAGTGGGTCAGCTATTTTAGTTGAAGCAAAGTGCAAAGTGTTTTGTGCAGTCAAACCGTGTTAATGTCACAAGCCCAAAGTAGAAAAAGAAACAACCTGGTAAAACTTTCGGTGCAACAAAAATGAGTCAAGTGTGAAAATAATTGTGTGATGCATGAGTTAACTCCAGTTGTAGTAAAATACAGTAATTCAAGAAACGTTAATGATATCCTATGTACGAGTTGGCGTGATCTTACAGTTGCTGTGCATCTCGTGTAATTTTCACACATTTAGCATATTTTTCAGAATGCATCTGAATTTTAAATCTCTGAGTTCGGAAAAAAATGGAAGAAATTAAAACCAATATAAAAATTGATGACTTTAAAATTGAACAAGTGAAACAATTTTGTTATCTCGGTAGCAGCTTATAATCACAGAAGTCAATAGATGCTTAATGGAAGTGAAGAGAACAGGCATTTATGACTAAGAAAAACATTTTATCCAGTAAACATATGAATGGTTGGTTCTTAAGTAGCCCCGTGTACTTTGGGTGTGTGTAGAATCTGTCTGATAACCGGTGTTAATTGCAAAGACTGTATTAGTGTGTGTATCTGTTTTTTTTTATTCAAGTAAACTGCAACTTTGAATTTTTCAAATAGTTCCTACTTTTGCCACCGAACGCCACCGTCAACGACTACTAGGCCTAGTTCAGAACTTAGCTACTATATGCCACTGCAGTCGGCTCTTGGCAACGAACATAGAAACCTAAGAGCGTTGTTTACATTCTTAACCTATCGAATTTAGCTTCACACAGGTGTAATTAGTGGAAGGTTCTTTAACATGCCATAAATCTATGACATGGGACTGCCGGCTTTACCTTCCCTCCGAAGGAAGGCACACTGAGGGATGTAAGAAAATCCTTTGTATGGAGCACACTGCTCTATGGAGGTGAAGGTTGGACTCTGGGTGAATTGGAAAATAATCGACTTGAAGCCGCTGAAATGTGGATATGGTGGGAAATGACAAGAACGAGCTGGATGGAAGGAAATACCAACCTTAAGTCTTAAGGGAAGTCAAGGAAGAGAGAGAACATTATAGTGGAGGAAATGGGAAAGAGAAAAATACAATTTATTGGACATGTCATCAGAAACTACACTTTCATCGTTAACATTCGTGAAGGGAAAATGCTGGGAAAGAAAGAAAGAGGACGGCCTAGGACGAAGACATCAAGAATAGAATGGGATGTGACAATTACATGGAACTGAAACGAACCGCCAACAGCAGAAGAGAGTCGTGGCGATGATGATGTCTTCATGCTGCTTTTATTTGCCTACTTTCCGGTTCCTCCACATACTTCATTTCTTATATTTTGTGCCATTTTCTAAAATGATGATAATGATGTGTGTCTAGTGCTGGTGTTTGCTTGTTGTGAGGATGAGTCTAGGAAATCGCCCAATCCTTTGCTCTATCACAAGGCCCGACATAAACTGAAGCTATCTTGTGATCTTGTCTTGCTTGCAGGTGAACGTGGTGTTGAGATCACACAGCATAAAGCCACACTGGATGTTTGCTCTGGACAACTTGGTCCGCAATGCTGTGCAGGCGGCAATCACCGTTCTCTCTCCAGGTAAAACTACATCCCATATTCGATTCAGAAATCCAGGACAATCCAAATGGTAAACCCACAGCATGCTTGTCCGGCAAACTCCTCGCTTTGATTTACAGAACTATTGTACCCTGGGTTTAGAATATCATCTTGAATATTTTAAATCACCTGATGTGGAGAGACACCAAGACAAATAACAATTGATACTCTACTTCTAGTCTCAGTTGGCTTTAAGATAAAGGAACTGCCCTTGATATGGTGGGAGGAAGGAGGTAATTAGCCTCGATGTGGGCTCATGGTCTAGCCTTGTATGTCAGTCATTTCCTTGATATACTCGAATACCACCCGCCCCTGAATAAGACATGCACCCTTATTTTGAAGAATAAAATTCTAAAAAAGAAAGTTTTCTCAAAACTATTTGCAATCTTGACTAACTAAACAGAATAGCATTTCTCCAAAATTGTTTCCAACAGTTTCGAAGTCGTCTTAAAATAACACACTTCAAACTATTAAAAATACAAATCGCCATCAGAAGTACCAACTTCAGAACTTTTATCACCATCACTTTTCCACAAAATATCGTCATCGCTGCCATCCATAGCATTAGAAATACTACATTTCTTGAAGCTCTTCCGTATGAGATCTCCAGAGATAAGATTCCATGCCATCAACATCCACAAACAGAGCAGCTGAGCTTCGGGTGCTGAATGCGACTAGTTGGAGTCAGTGTGTGATTATCGGCCGCCATCCACTCGGTATACAGCTGTTTCAAGGCTGCTTTGAACGTTTTTTTTCCTTTCTCCAATCGCGAATACAGGAGTTGTCAATATCATATTTCCTTCCAGCGGAACAATTTCCAATAATTTCAGCGTCCTTCACAACTTTCAGTTTCTCACTCACAGTAAACGACCGCAAACGCTTCGTAGAATTCATGTTTACACTCGGAGAACGTGCGCAAGACGTTTACAATGCAAACTCGAATCGTTTTGAGTACACTTAGCTTATTGAATAGTGTCATGTAAACGGGACTCAGATCGTATTGAGTTTCAATGTCAATACGGTAAAATTGTGGGATCGGATCGTATCCAAACTGGTGTTCAGGAACATGTAAACGTGTATCGTATTGAAAACGTATCAGCGCGCTCTTGAGTTACATTTCTAAACTAATTTAGGCCTACTCTTGTGTCGCCCGACTCTCAAATTGCTTGTTTTACTTTCTGCCCATATTCTTCGTTACTGTCTGTGTTCCTGTCATGGTTGATCAGCATAGTTTGATTGCACATGGTTTTTAGCATTAATGTATTTTTGTCTGTTTTACCTTTAATGTCTGGTGTAAATTGCGGCACGTTACAGATCACATTTGGGGCAACATTCCGGCAGCCCGGGGTCTCTTCAGTAGTTAAATGGGACGTAAAACCAATAACATTTTATCATTATTAAACAACATATACGGGGCTAAATGACCTAAACTTAAGAACCAACCAAACTGAACATAATCTTGTTAAGAAGAAACAACAGCAAAATCTTTTGCGCATCCATTTTTTATGTTTACAAACAATCCGTCAAGAAAAACGTTGCATGATAATTACGGGTCCTTATGTTTTGCTGTTTACTACGGGTTAGCCAACATAACTGCAGGTTGGCCACCATAAATTATATACCGTATTCGAACTGAAACTGCTCATGTAAGCAGGCATCGTACAGGATCGTTTTCAAATAAATTTGAGTTCGCCATGTAAACATAGTATGTGACTCCGCGTGCTTACGATAAGACAAAGTGATAGCCGGAAGAAGGCTGGCACAATCTAGCGGATACTCGCAACACCCTATATCGCTTGGCGGGGAATTTAAATCTCCAAAATTTGGATGACTCAAATAAGACCTGCACCCCAATTTTTCACATCTGAATTAAAGAATGTGCGGATGGTATTCGAGTATGTACGGTAATTAATGAATAAAAAGAAACCTTGCTTGTTTGGAAGACTTGTAAATGTTCGGCCGGAGCTGAAAAGTATTACTGTAAGTCAGTTTTCACTACTTTACAGGAGACAGAACTTAAGAAACACACTGTATTAGTGAAGTTGTGAAGCAACTACTCAGGTTATATTTTTGTTAGCGGAATCAATTTCAATTTAATAAACATATTTTTCAAATCAATTTTGGAAACTTGACTTCATGCAGCATAAAGCCTCCAGAATGAATATTTAACATAATATTGTATTTTAAAATGGATTTGTAACATAAAAACCAGCTAAACCCTGTACAAATGTAATTTACAATAGCACTGTAACACGCGGGAATCTTGCAGTGCGGCCAACATTGAGTATGGAATACGGCACGTCGCTGACTTAATGCTTTCCTCCTCTGATTGCTCTACATGTAGCAGTGGTTTCTGGCTTAAACAGAAGGCTGGCGTAATTCTTTCCTCGGCTGTTCCAAGGCCCGTGGATCAATACTTCAGAATACTAATTGTTTTAAAAAATGTCCATTTTTGACTTATTGCTTTTCAGTTCCGACCGATTGTAAATCAAACCAAACTTTTCTACTCTGAATAATAATGTTCTTAGTGTGGTAGAGTTGAATAAAACAAGATTTTAATTGTGTTTTTTAGGACATCTCGTCAAACCATTCAAAATATGCGATTGATTCTGTGTTATAATAATCTTGCGTCTTCAGACAAATTGAAATCTATAAAATTAATTTACACCATGGTATTTTATCAATGGTCATGATACGACGCTGCTCATAACCACTTGGAGTGTTATGAAAGGCTTCGGTTGCGTAGTTGGTAGCATGCTGAGCGGCTGTGTTCAAGATCGCGGGTTCATACCCGTTGGGTTGGATTTTTTAAGAGCTTTAAAATCCTTCAGTATGCCTTCCTTCGGAGGGGAAGTAAAGCCGGCAGTCCCATGTCATTAAAATCCACTGTATTATGCTGCGGCTCTTCGTCACGTCAGCCATTTGGCCTGCAGGTTATGGGGTGACGTGTGGAGACCCTTCAGCCGTTAGTCTTGGTCTCCGTGACCAGGGCACTCCCTCACAGTCAGACAGCTACTCGATTGTCCTCACAAGGCTAAGTGCACCCTGTTCCAGCCCTCATGTCAGATTCTAAAATCCCTGTTGGAGCTGGGAGTCGAACCCAGGGCCTCTGGGTGCGAGGCAGGCTTGCTGTCATACGAGGGGTGGAACTTTAATAGTGGCAAGACGGCTGTAGCGATCACCTTACCTGTGAGCAAATGGACTCTCCCGTACTACATCACGCGCGTGCTAGTATTGTCACGATGTGCCAGAGGTCGTACTGCACAGACAGTGTGGGGACGCTGCATTACAAAACAGTGGCAGTGGAGGCGAAGTGGCCCGAGCCACCGAGTAAGGAACTCCTGGGTTCTGCATGAATTGTCCGAAATGCAAAAATGGTCATGATACGACGCTGCTCATAACCACTTGGAGTGTTATGAGAGGCGTTCTTACGCCGTCTCATTATGCTGCATAAGAAATGGGCCTAACCGCACGAGTCCAAACTGAGCGCCAATCGAATGAACGGTGTCATTCGGGCCACCACGCAAATCGAAAGTTCGTCAGATCTCCAGCAACGTGAACGTTATGGTTATTCTCGTGTCAACTGTGATGGTGTTGCGATCCTCCACGGCAGACTGTCGATGCGCAGTATTAGTGTTCATTTTTGAAACACAACCTGTGAATATCTTTGAAAGAGAAGTGACAACAGTTTTTTCAGAACAATGCCCAAGCTGTATGCCCTTCGTTACATTCACTTCAGGGCTATTCAGTAGTTATTTTATTATGTTTCTTTCTAAAATTATTCATTAAGTGCTCTCTTTCTAAAATTGTCTACAAAATATTAACACTTGAGAACTGTCGTGCAAAAATATAACACGAGGACTGGCGCCAAAGAGTGTCGCTCCCTTTTTGTCGTAGTCGTACGGATTTTAATGAAGTAATTTTACACTTGGTGTCTTCCTATGAACTGTTCCCAATATCAAATGTGGTTTATTTATATTTTTCAAATTTAACATGCAGAAAAATGACAATAATTTACATAACAGTATCATTGGCCTTGATAGTGGCGGTAAAGCAGTCATTGCAAGTATTTTTGGACAAAGGAGCTGATGACCAAGGTGTCCCTAGACCCTAAACATGAACCAACAAGAACGTGAGCCGTGTGATTGTGCTGCACCAAAATAAAAAGATTTTCCCCCTTATTTTTTACAGATTGTCCCGACTAACGTAAGCCAAAAATTGTCACGTGAGAACTGGCGCCATGGGTAAATCTGACCCGAACGTAAATAATATAGAAATAACTTGAGTGTTTAAAAAGCTAGGGACATGATTAATTTGCAGGATGAAGTTCAAGGCTAGAAAGGTACAGTAAGCGACAGGAAATAAGGGCTGACCAAAACAAAAATATACAGCATTATTTAACCCTCTCAGTGCCACGCGCCGATCAGATCGGCTCTCGCTTCTCGCGCCAAAAGTGCCAAAGCTGATTGAATCGGCGCACTGTTTATAGATTTCTGTAGGCATATGTCCGTGATTATTTCATACCGTTGGAAAGGAGAGGTTTCAAGCTTGCCTGTCCGGTGTTTACTTTTTCCTTCGAAGTCCGTTACGCGTTAGGTTTGAGTTTGTATTCACGCCCTCCGTTTGTGCTCCTCCAATCACGCGCGTTCCCGCCAAAATTGCGGTGCAGTTATTTTCTATCAGTTGACTTTTTCTGCCTACAGATGAATCTAAGACCTTTCTACAGCTGGAATGACCCTTAGGTGTCCTTAATTTAGGCTCAAAACTGATTATTTCAAAAAAATTGAATAATTATGAGAATAACCTCAATTAAAAAGGGTTAAATGCCGTATTTACTTTTATGAACATAATGTATGAGGTATTGGTTACAATGCAAAGCAAAAATAATAATTATATTGTTGGAAATGTGGTTTTTATGATTTTTTTTCGAATAGTCTGCATGACCTTTGAAAATGGCTTGTCATTCTTGGCAAGTATTTCAGGAAATGGCTTGGCACTAAGAGGGTTAAGCCTCGAGTCAAAAATATCCATGCGCCAGTCCTCGCGGGTATAGAATAAACATTGTATTTTAAAGAAGCTAAACGATCAGAATAGTTGTGCGAAATAGCTTCATAGGTGATTTATATTTACTGCTTTAACACCACTCGTTGTTTTCTTCACCAAAAATTTTGTTTTTTATTTACCTAAAATCCAGGGCCCCAAATTGTTGTTACTGTCCCACAGAGCTGGGAGCCAATCTGGCCGGCCAGGAACACCGTGACGCCGACACCCGTGACGGCCAAGAGGAGGGTTCCAACTCCGGCTTGTCGACGGTGAACTCCATCAAGTCCCAGAAAACAGTGGACAGCTTCCCTCATTCCAAGTTCTACGTAGAGTACCGGGAGCAGATGGGCACATTACGAGGCGAGAATACGAGGTTGCTACAGGAACTCCTGGAGGCACAGAGGACCTACCAGGCATTGCTCCGACAGGGGCTGGAGGAACACAAGCTGCAGATGGCCGTCGTGGTGCAGATGATGCAGCAGTTACAGATGCTGGGTCGACCAAGACACGATACCGGGTGAGTACCACTGCTCTGTCAGGGGCTGGAGATGATGCTGGGCCGACCGAGACTCGATACTGGGTGAGTACCACTGGGGCTGGAGATGATGCTGGGTCGACCGAGACAAGATACAGGGTGAGTACCACTGCTCTGTCAGGGGCTGGAGATGATGCTGGGTCGACCGAGACACGATACAGGGTGAGTACCACTGCTCTGTCAGTGGCTGGAGATGATGCTGGGTCGACCGAGACTCGATACTGGGTGAGTACCACAGGGGCTGGAGATGATGCTGGGTCGACCGAGACTCGATACTGGGTGAGTACCACAGGGGCTGGAGATGATGCTGGGTCGACCGAGACTCGATACTGGGTGAGTACCAATGCTCTGTCAGGGGCTGGAGATGATGCTGGGTCGACCAAGACACGATACTGGGTGAGTACCACAGGGGCTGGAGATGATGCTGGGTCGACCGAGACACGATACTGGGTGAGTACCACTGCTCTGTCAAGGGCTGGAGATGATGCTGGGTCGACCAAGACACGATACTGGGCGAGTACCACAGGGGCTGGAGATGAAGCTGGGTCGACCAAGACACGATACTGGGCGAGTACCACAGGGGCTGGAGATGAAGCTGGGTCGACCGAGACACGATACTGGGCGAGTACCACAGGGGCTGGAGATGAAGCTGGGTCGACCGAGACACGATACTGGGTGAGTACCACAGGGGCTGGAGATGAAGCTGGGTCGACCGAGACATGATACTGGGTGAGTACCACAGGGGCTGGAGATGAAGCTGGGTCGACCGAGACACGATACTGGGTGAGTACCACGGGGGCTGGAGATGATGCTGGGTCGACCGAGACACGATACTGGGTGAGTACCACTGGGGCTGGAGATGAAGCTGGGTCGACCAAGACACGATACGGGGTGACTACCACTGCTCAGACGGGCTGGAGATGAAGCTGGGTTGCTCAGACAGGGGCTGGAGATGAAGCTGGGTCGACCAAGACACGATACTGGGTGAGTACCACTGCTCAGACAGGGGCTGGAGATGAAGCTGGGTCGACCAAGACACGGTACCGGGTGAGTACCACTGCTCTGTCAGGGGCTGGAGATGAAGCTGGGTCGACCAAGACACGATACAGGGTGAGTACCACTGCTCAGACAGGGGCTGGAGATGAAGCTGGGTCGACCAAGACACGATACAGGGTGAGTACCACTGCTCAGACAGGGGCTGGAGATGAAGCTGGGTCGACCAAGACACGATACAGGGTGAGTACCACTGCTCAGACAGGGGCTGGAGATGAAGCTGGGTCGACCGAGACACGATACTGGGCGAGTACCACAGGGGCTGGAGATGAAGCTGGGTCGACCGAGACACGATACTGGGTGAGTACCACAGGGGCTGGAGATGAAGCTGGGTCGACCGAGACACGATACTGGGTGAGTACCACTGGGGCTGGAGATGAAGCTGGGTCGACCGAGACACGATACGGGGTGACTACCACTGCTCAGACGGGCTGGAGATGAAGCTGGGTTGCTCAGACAGGGGCTGGAGATGAAGCTGGGTCGACCAAGACACGGTACTGGGTGAGTACCACTGCTCAGACAGGGGCTGGAGATGAAGCTGGGTCGACCAAGACACGATACCGGGTGAGTACCACTGCTCAGACGGGCTGGAGATGAAGCTGTGTCGACCGAGACACGATACTGGGTGAGTACCACTGCTCAGACAGGGGCTGGAGATGAAGCTGGGTCGACCAAGACACGGTACCGGGTGAGTACCACTGCTCTGTCAGGGGCTGGAGATGAAGCTGGGTCGACCAAGACACGATACAGGGTGAGTACCACTGCTCAGACAGGGGCTGGAGATGAAGCTGGGTCGACCAAGACACGATACAGGGTGAGTACCACTGCTCAGACAGGGGCTGGAGATGAAGCTGGGTCGACCAAGACACGGTACCGGGTGAGTACCACTGCTCAGACAGGGGCTGGAGATGAAGCTGGGTCGACCAAGACACGATACAGGGGGAGTACCACTGCTCAGACAGGGGCTGGAGATGAAGCTGGTTCGACCAAGACACGGTACCGGGCGAGTACCACTGCTCTGTCAGGGGCTGGAGATGATGCTGGGTCGACCGAGACACGATACTGGGTGAGTACCACTGCTCTGTCAGGGGCTGGAGATGATGCTGGGTCGACCGAGACACGATACTGGGTGAGTACCACAGGGGCTGGAGATGATGCTGGGTCGACCGAGACACGATACTGGGTGAGTACCACAGGGGCTGGAGATGAAGCTGGGTCGACCGAGACACGATACTGGGTGAGTACCACTGGGGCTGGAGATGAAGCTGGGTCGACCGAGACACGATACGGGGTGACTACCACTGCTCAGACGGGCTGGAGATGAAGCTGAGTTGCTCAGACAGGGGCTGGAGATGAAGCTGGGTCGACCAAGACACGGTACTGGGTGAGTACCACTGCTCAGACAGGGGCTGGAGATGAAGCTGGGTCGACCAAGACACGGTACCGGGTGAGTACCACTGCTCAGACAGGGGCTGGAGATGAAGCTGGGTCGACCGAGACACGATACTGGGTGAGTACCATTGGGGCTGGAGATGAAGCTGGGTCGACCGAGACACGATACTGGGCGAGTACCACAGGGGCTGGAGATGAAGCTGGGTCGACCGAGACACGATACTGGGGAGTACCACAGGGGCTGGAGATGAAGCTGGGTCGACCGAGACACGATACTGGGTGAGTACCACAGGGGCTGGAGATGAAGCTGGGTCGACCGAGACACGATACTGGGTGAGTACCACAGGGGCTGGAGATGAAGCTGGGTCGACCGAGACACGATACTGGGTGAGTACCACGGGGGCTGGAGATGATGCTGGGTCGACCGAGACACGATACTGGGTGAGTACTGCGCCGATAAAGGTCTATTAATAATAATAATAATGCGCGTCAGAGTAGCAGAGGAAGATAAAATCAACAAGGTCGCAAATGGATGGGGGAAAAGACGTCTTGCTCGACCCGGTGCTGGGCCCAAGGTTTTCGGAGCGAGCAAAAGATGATTTCCAAAAAACCAAATGCAAACAAATAATTGCTTAATGCAACAATCAAAAGTGCAAAAATGAGATTCCCATAAAATTAATTAAACAAATCCCAGAGGCGTGTTAATCGTGCCTTTGTTACGTCACAAAGACAAGATTGACGAAATCGAGATAAGGATAAGGATAAGGAAGGGGAACTTAAATATAAGAAATGAAAAGACAAGGGAGCTATATTACTTAAAATATAAAAATGTATTGAGGATAAAAGAAAGAGCGTGTACACGAAATAAACAAATTATTTAAAACAAAGAAAAAAGGCAAGCTAAGACAAGATCAATAATACAAAAGAAACCCAATACCAAGAATAAAGAATTCAAAAACTAAAAAAAAACTAAAAAGCACGACAGAACCTGAGTACCGCTCAACAACATGAATCTAACGAAAAGATACAAACTTGAAAGAAAATAAAACGAAACTTACAAAAGTTAGAGAGAAACGACAAACTTGCAAAAAGTCAAACTTCGAACTGCTAAGACGCGAAGCTTTTCATGATGTTATGTAAACATACCGGAGGGAAGGGGGAGGAGTGAGGGGAGTAAAACAAAGGGGAGAGAGATCTCACGGAGATAGGAGGAAGGAGAAGACAAGGGGAATTATAATTAAGTTATGTAATACGGCGAAAATCGAAAGAGAAAAACAAAACAAAAGGAAAATGAGATATACGGAGATACATTACATTACAATTGACTTGGGACGAAAGAGACCGGTAAAAATCGAAAGCACGCTATAATAAAATAGGCTTATATTCCAACATAATGCCGCACCAACGCGACATATAAAAAAAAGAATAATATGACATCGGAGCTGGAGAAAATCCCAGTTAACCACCGTCACATATATTCTATAAACAAAAGGGACACGTATTAGTGGGACGTTGGACATCAGTCCCGTTACCTCACACATACTGTCCACAAACAAAGGTCCAATTGCTACCAATCAAATGAAACATTTGTGGTACAAAGAGACACCGACGCAAAAGACGAGCACTAAGGCCCGACAGGAAATATATATATAAGCCAAGACGCAGAAACGCAATACTTTCGAATCTTACAGGTATTAACCAAAATAATAAAACTGTGAGAAGGGCACATAACAAAAGCAACAAAAAGAACTCCGCCGTATGACATTACGCAAGGTCCCGGAGATCTGGTTCAAGGATTAAAATACTAACAATAACATCTTGAAAAGGAAAGAGAATTAAGCAAAAGAAGGAACGTTTAACAAAAACAATTACATTGCGTTAGATAGAAATACATTGAGCCGTACTCACATTCCGCTGCGCCATGAGGGTGGGCCTCTGCCCGAATACACACGTTCGCCTTACATCTCGGCGCGTCTAAGACTGACTTAGCTTCTGTCCCCCCAGAGGGGAGAGAAGCCTCTCAGAAAAATCAAATGCGTAGTTTGGGAGTGGCCCCAAACTCGCGTCAAATATTGTCAGAGCCAATGGCAGAACGAATTGCACAACAAAATGCAAGGTAGCAACAACACTAGCCAATACGAGAGAACAAGGCAGTATGTAGCCAGGGGTTGCACAACGTTAGACTGAGAGATACATACACACAAACTGCGCACTTTTAAACTCTCGAGGCGTAATATAGAGATGTCACAACACATGACAATAATAATAATAATCATGATGATAATAATAATAATTACAATAAATTCTGAAAAGTGGTTCAAATTCCACCGCTTTCTCCAAAAAAAATTCTTTTACATAACAAAGGCATAAAAGAATTTTTTTCTTTTTCATAACAAAATTATATAAAATAACATTCTTCGATTAGATACATTTGAACAGGGTGAAGGAAAGAAAATTACATCATGTACACTAGATACATACATGAAAATAAAGACATAATAAAATGTTCTCACATTTCTCTTATTCATATGACGCAGTTTAATTAAAAGTTCTTTAAACGTCATAACTTCCATAAAAGGCTTGACGAAACGCAAGTCTCTTTTCTCAAACACACATATATTTTCATACACACGTATTCACGAAGATGTTCACTGATGAGGAAAATTATTCCTTTTTGGTACGAAAGAAAAAAAACTTTAAGATGAATTTAAAACAACAAAAATTCAAATTATATAAGGATCAGTACAGGCGTGAAATAAAGGCGGATCCTACCTCTACTGCACGTCAATACGTCACACATATTAAAAATGGATGTACCAAAAAGAAAATAATGATAATAAAACGGTCAATCTTGAGCTAGACTCTGCCAGATGACGTGGAGAAAGCGAAGTCTTCTTAATGGCGACCTTCTGGAAATCAGCCAATTTTCTAGTAATAAAAGAAAGAAAAAGGTTAAATCATGATCACAAAAAAAATATAAAGGGGAGCACCCTGTATACAAAATAAGGCTTGCGTCAGGGGAAATATTTGGGGTTACATAAGCTGCGTAAGAGGGAAAGTAGATTCATTCTGCCAGCTGGAAAGTAAAAGTATGAATAGGCAGGGTCGTCAGACCAAATGAAAGAAGAGAAAACGAGCCGTGAACGGGGTCTAAAGGATACACCGGCCACTTCTCAGGTACTTGGAGACTAGCTATCGCTACCGGAAACACTCTCCAAATATATGACAGATACAGGAAAATAATACACATTATCTTAGAGAAAACATTAGATTGAAATGATTTATAAAAACATGATATCACAAAAACGTAAAACAGAAGTTACGATAAATAGTAAACAACTATATCAATAAACAAATCACTGTCACTACAAGAAAAGAATGTAAGTCAACAGACCATCTCAGGCGTTGTCGAACAATAGCAAGTCGTGTCTGCAGCTCGGACAATGGGCCGGCCGGCTCCCTACAACAAAAGCAGGCAGGTACCGGAAATTGCCTTAGGCAGAAGTATAGTTCAACACATCTTTCGAAATCCTCCGTGTAACTCAGGCGGCCACGGGTGTCTCCTGCCTAACTAGATACATAGTAGGAGTAAAGGGGAAAAATGTACTAATAACATTCATCAAAAGACATTAGATACTAACAAATGAAAAGGAATAATAACTCAAAGTAGCTGTCGAAACAAAAAATACCATTCCGGACAGAGAACGAAAATCCAAATAATTACGTTACAAAATACCTTCCAAATAAAAGGAACAGACTGGAACCTCGCATAAAACCAATCAAGACCAGACATACAATCAATCAAACTCGAAACCCAATAATAAATATTACCAACCCACAAAAATAAAATGGTTACAGCGTCAATATACGGGCCGTAGACCTCAGAGGTACCGCATAAAAAAATTAAAGACAGAGAGGGTATGGCCTATCCCATACAAATATAAGAAAATTGGGTAATGCACGCCAGAGTAGTTCACACGAACATCAATGTCCCATACCAAGGATGCCGTAGACCTAAAATGGTTGGTATCTCTGAGTAATACTTATCGTATATTTGGTTTGCCAATAAAAACGAATAAATAGTTCGTACGTAATATATATATAGTTTAAATTGAATAGGGTATAAAATCAAAATTGAACTAAATTTGAAACCACCCACAAATAACTGTTGATAAAAATTCATTAAACTCATTGACACACACATTCATCTCAAAATACAACCAACAACAACAACACTACATACATACTCCTTCCCATAAACAAATCGAAATTTCCCCATTACATCAGAATGCTAATGTGAGTCGTTGGAACACCATGGAAACTCAAATAACGGACTACAGGTCATCGTGACAAACTTCATCCCATACTAAAGATTGACGACTCGTGTAGGATCTATGTACACCCTAAGTGGGCGTCGAAGCCGTGGGACAGGTCCCAAACCCTAATTCCGACGGAGACCTCACCTAGCAGGTTTCCCAACGAAATACACACTGCCATACTGAACATATAGTAACATCAAGCTTACCGTATATAAACAATTTTAAATGAAAACCTACATTGAAATCCCCTGACAAAAATAAAACAATCACCCTCCCTAATTATGAAACAAACTTAACTCCCAATCATAACACACATAATAGCTCAACAGACCATTCATAACTGAGACAACAAACACTTTACTAACATCAAACGTTAGTATAATTACGCGAGGCTCAAGGGGGGGGGGGGCTCTGCTACCATTGCGCCGATAAAGGTCTATTAATAATAATAATAATGCGCGTCAGAGTAGCAGAGGAAGATAAAATCAACAAGGTCGCAAATGGATGGGGGAAAAGACGTCTTGCTCGACCCGGTGCTGGGCCCAAGGTTTTCGGAGCGAGCAAAAGATGATTTCCAAAAAACCAAATGCAAACAAATAATTGCTTAATGCAACAATCAAAAGTGCAAAAATGAGATTCCCATAAAATTAATTAAACAAATCCCAGAGGCGTGTTAATCGTGCCTTTGTTACGTCACAAAGACAAGATTGACGAAATCGAGATAAGGATAAGGATAAGGAAGGGGAACTTAAATATAAGAAATGAAAAGACAAGGGAGCTATATTACTTAAAATATAAAAATGTATTGAGGATAAAAGAAAGAGCGTGTACACGAAATAAACAAATTATTTAAAACAAAGAAAAAAGGCAAGCTAAGACAAGATCAATAATACAAAAGAAACCCAATACCAAGAATAAAGAATTCAAAAACTAAAAAAAAACTAAAAAGCACGACAGAACCTGAGTACCGCTCAACAACATGAATCTAACGAAAAGATACAAACTTGAAAGAAAATAAAACGAAACTTACAAAAGTTAGAGAGAAACGACAAACTTGCAAAAAGTCAAACTTCGAACTGCTAAGACGCGAAGCTTTTCATGATGTTATGTAAACATACCGGAGGGAAGGGGGAGGAGTGAGGGGAGTAAAACAAAGGGGAGAGAGATCTCACGGAGATAGGAGGAAGGAGAAGACAAGGGGAATTATAATTAAGTTATGTAATACGGCGAAAATCGAAAGAGAAAAACAAAACAAAAGGAAAATGAGATATACGGAGATACATTACATTACAATTGACTTGGGACGAAAGAGACCGGTAAAAATCGAAAGCACGCTATAATAAAATAGGCTTATATTCCAACATAATGCCGCACCAACGCGACATATAAAAAAAAGAATAATATGACATCGGAGCTGGAGAAAATCCCAGTTAACCACCGTCACATATATTCTATAAACAAAAGGGACACGTATTAGTGGGACGTTGGACATCAGTCCCGTTACCTCACACATACTGTCCACAAACAAAGGTCCAATTGCTACCAATCAAATGAAACATTTGTGGTACAAAGAGACACCGACGCAAAAGACGAGCACTAAGGCCCGACAGGAAATATATATATAAGCCAAGACGCAGAAACGCAATACTTTCGAATCTTACAGGTATTAACCAAAATAATAAAACTGTGAGAAGGGCACATAACAAAAGCAACAAAAAGAACTCCGCCGTATGACATTACGCAAGGTCCCGGAGATCTGGTTCAAGGATTAAAATACTAACAATAACATCTTGAAAAGGAAAGAGAATTAAGCAAAAGAAGGAACGTTTAACAAAAACAATTACATTGCGTTAGATAGAAATACATTGAGCCGTACTCACATTCCGCTGCGCCATGAGGGTGGGCCTCTGCCCGAATACACACGTTCGCCTTACATCTCGGCGCGTCTAAGACTGACTTAGCTTCTGTCCCCCCAGAGGGGAGAGAAGCCTCTCAGAAAAATCAAATGCGTAGTTTGGGAGTGGCCCCAAACTCGCGTCAAATATTGTCAGAGCCAATGGCAGAACGAATTGCACAACAAAATGCAAGGTAGCAACAACACTAGCCAATACGAGAGAACAAGGCAGTATGTAGCCAGGGGTTGCACAACGTTAGACTGAGAGATACATACACACAAACTGCGCACTTTTAAACTCTCGAGGCGTAATATAGAGATGTCACAACACATGACAATAATAATAATAATCATGATGATAATAATAATAATTACAATAAATTCTGAAAAGTGGTTCAGTACCACAGGGGCTGGAGATGAAGCTGGGTCGACCGAGGCACGATACTGGGTGAGTACCACAGGGGCTGGAGATGAAGCTGGGTCGACCGAGACACGATACTGGGTGAGTACCACAGGGGCTGGAGATGAAGCTGGGTCGACCGAGACACGATACTGGGCGAGTACCACAGGGGCTGGAGATGAAGCTGGGTCGACCGAGGCACGATACTGGGTGAGTACCATTGGGGCTGGAGATGAAGCTGGGTCGACCGAGACACGATACTGGGTGAGTACCATTGGGGCTGGAGATGAAGCTGGGTCGACCGAGACACGATACTGGGTGAGTACCATTGGAGCTGGAGATGATGCTGGGTCGACCAAGACACGATACTGGGTCAGTACCACAGGGGCTGGAGATGAAGCTGGGTCGACCGAGACACGATACTGGGTGAGTACCACAGGGGCTGGAGATGAAGCTGGGTCGACCGAGACACGATACTGGGTGAGTACCATTGGAGCTGGAGATGATGCTGGGTCGACCAAGACACGATACTGGGTCAGTACCACAGGGGCTGGAGATGAAGCTGGGTCGACCGAGACACGATACTGGGTGAGTACCATTGGAGCTGGAGATGATGCTGGGTCGACCAAGACACGATACTGGGTCAGTACCACAGGGGCTGGAGATGAAGCTGGGTCGACCGAGACACGATACTGGGTGAGTACCACAGGGGCTGGAGATGAAGCTGGGTCGACCGAGACACGATACTGGGCGAGTACCACAGGGGCTGGAGATGAAGCTGGGTCGACCGAGACACGATACTGGGTGAGTACCACAGGGGCTGGAGATGAAGCTGGGTCGACCGAGACACGATACTGGGTGAGTACCATTGGAGCTGGAGATGATGCTGGGTCGACCAAGACACGATACTGGGTCAGTACCACAGGGGCTGGAGATGAAGCTGGGTCGACCGAGACACGATACTGGGTGAGTACCACAGGGGCTGGAGATGAAGCTGGGTCGACCAAGACACGATACTGGGCGAGTACCACAGGGGCTGGAGATGAAGCTGGGTCGACCGAGACACGATACTGGGTGAGTACCACAGGGGCTGGAGATGAAGCTGGGTCGACCGAGACACGATACTGGGCGAGTACCACAGGGGCTGGAGATGAAGCTGGGTCGACCGAGGCACGATACTGGGTGAGTACCATTGGGGCTGGAGATGAAGCTGGGTCGACACCACTGCTCAGACAGGGGCTGGAGATGATGCAGCAGTTGCGGAACGAGAGGTGAGTATTTAGCCTGACAGGAAAAGACACCGACCTTTGGGTGTGGCGAACCCTTCGTACAAATAGCCTCAATACGGATAGTGTGTGAGTCGAGGCCTCGGATGGGGCTCTTGATCCACGCCCCCGACCGAGATCACTGGAACCGGGAAATAAAGAAGGAAAATACCCCATTATCAATCTAGAAATGGAACCCTGTTTTAAATCGTGTACCATCTGTGATGGAGAGCGGAGATCTATGACACTGATACCGGTCATCATCACTCCCTCCAGAATGGTACCTTATTTCCAGTCCTGTCCTAATCTATGACCATAACAAACAAACAAGCAAGCAATGGATGGAAACACAAAACAACAGGCAGAGGCAGAGAAAAAGAAATAGGACAAAGCATTCAACTGATGAAATTGTCAATTTTGTTCTTCTGTCAAATAACAATCTGCAGTAAACTAACTACAACTAGAACTATTCATCTCTCCCTAACCAAGACTCTTTATTAACTTAAATTTTCCAAAAACCCAAAAATCTCTGAAGACAGGTGGAAAGGAGCTCTTGACCTTCTTTTTCTTTAGGCTTCCTACTGGGCGAGTGAGTTCCCGTGAGGCTGTCTCGGGCAACACAATTGCTAGTTGGGAAATATGATCAGTAAATCTCCCTGTATTGTTACTGTTTTCTCCTCGTGAATTGTCTGTCAGTTTCACATGTTTTATTGTAAAGTTAGGAATACCCACAAATTTCATTGCTCAATCAGATGCCTTCAACACTCAATGCTAGAAATTTTCTCCAAAATTTCCCTTGTTTTTGAAAAAGCAGAGTTTATAATTTAATGTTTTCATGCACTTTTCTTGTATTTTACTCGAGAATGTTTACCATCACGACATGAATCGTTTGTTCCAGCAGCTATAGTTCCCAGCGCTCGGCCACATCGCCCGACATGGCGAGCTCGCCGGTGGGGCTACTACCTCAGATCAGCGTGACCGACAGCTCCGCGGACCCGGCGCTCGTCGAGTGGCTGCAAGGACTGAGGCTCGACACCAGCTCCATCGACAGGGTGAGGCCTTTTGTTCTCTCACAATTAGTGGGACCTCCCAACCCTGACAGTATTAGGGTATCCCATCTTCATTGGCCCTTGTCTCATCTTTCCTGATACTTGTGGGTATTTCCGGGGATTTCTTCGAGAGGTCAGACCTCTTCTGCTCAAGGCCCTAAAGGAGTAGTGCTACACCCTCGAGGGCTCATGGCAGGTGAGTTTGGGTATTGGCCACTCCGAGGGATTCCTGAGCTGGGTCCTTATTCCCCTTTTTCCATTGCCTTTGGGGCGAGCCCTCTCCTCTTTCCTATCTGCCTTTCATGGTTATAGCCTACGTCTTTCCAAATCTCTCTTGTCTTCGTTCTTCAAGGGTTGAGGGCTTTTCTTTTCCCTGCCATTTATTTCTCTTATGCCTTTGTCCTTTTCTTCTTCCAGTCTGTGAGTTCATAGCTAAGGTCTAACATTTCATCATCTTGCAGTCTCTGCTCAAAGACACGTATAGCGTAGTCCAAAGGTCTCCACTGGTCTTATCAAGTTTGCCAGGGCAGGAGCCATTATCCGCTGTCACAGACTTCTCACTGTACCAAGATAACTGAAACGCTTCACATTTTCAGAATGGCTTCAGAGCAGGAAGGTCCACAGTGGATTTGATTTTTGGTGTAAGGCAGTTACAAGAACAGCATTATGAGTATGGAACAGATCTACTGATGGCCTTCCTGGACATTGAGAAAACATATGACAATGTATGCAGAATCAAAGTATGGAAGTCCCTGGAGGATAGAGGAGTAGAGAAATGGAATATAAAGAGGATAAAGGAGATGTACAAGGGAAGCGTGAGCTGTGTGTAAGTGGGAGGAGAGAGATCAGACTGGTTGGAACAGAGAAACGGCCTGAAACAAGGAAGTGCACTGTCACCGCTACTTTTCATTGCGGTGATGGATGACATAATGACCCGAGTGGCACAAGTAATTGGGGAAGGAAAGATGAAAGCAATGGTGTTTGCAGATGATTTGATGATTTGGGGAAACAGGGAGGAGGCGGTACAGGAACAGTTGGACGTGTGGGAAGGAATAATACAAGGATATGGGATGAAATTTAGCATAAATAAGAGTGAGATGGAGATCACAACAAGGAAGAAGGAAAGAACCACAACGGGAATAACAATTGGTGGGGAACAGCTGAAGAAAGTGGAGAGTTTCAAGTATCTGGGAAGCCTGATACAAGATAATGGAAGAAATGATAGAGAAATGAATGAGCGGGGGAGGCAGACAGAAGCATTTTGGAGGAGTGTGAGAAGCATGTTATGGAGCAAGGATGTCCCTCAGAACAGCAAAAAGGTCATATGTCTTACGTACTATGTCCCTATCCTGACGTATGGCTCGGAGGCCTGGGTTATGAAAGGAAGGGAGAAGAGCAAAATACAGGCCAGTGAGATTAGGTTCTTGAGAAGCAGTATTGGAGCTACAAAGAAGGACAGAATAAGAAATGAGAGGACCAGAGAATTAATGAAGGAGGAACCATTACAGGATGGTATAGAGAAATCTAGACTTAGATGGTATGGACATGTAAAACGAATGGAGGAGAAGAGGATACCCAGGAGGATACTCAAAAGAAGTGGGAAGGAAGGCCGAGAGACAGGTGGTTGAAGGGGATGGAAGAAAGCGTGAAGAAGAGAGGAGAAGACTGGACAAGGGTGGAGGCTGAGAGATGGTGGGAAGACAGAAGACGTTGGAGAGGCTTGTGTTCCAAACAGACCCGGCCAGTGGCTGGAAACTGTGCAAGATGATGATGATTGGCCAAGATTTAAATGTTGAGTCTGCCTTCTACATTCCTATGTTGGCATCTGTATTTAGTTTCTCTTCATTGATTCCAAGTCCCATGGCGTGGATTTTATGTTCCAAGATGGTAAACATTTCCTTGAGGGAATCCAAATGTCATCTGCATTGGATTTGATGACTACCGTATTGTTTCTCCTTATTTTGATTCGTTCTTAGCACCACACAGGGATCTCCTTTGGCAGTCCAGTGCATTCTGCATCTGTTTCCTACCAAGTGCTTGCTGGAAATCGATGTTCATAACACTTCTGTGGTATAATGTGATCCCTCTATAGTTGCTACATTGTAGACCAATTCTCCAGCCCTTTGGCGTTACCTCTCTCTCCAGATTTCACATAGCATGTGCAGAGCACATTTGTGGATGATGGAGTATTGGCTGAGCAGCTTTAATGAGAGAATTAAGAGAAACAGAACCGAGGAAAGAATTGAAACAGTCGGTGCAAAGAGGACGATGAGTAGGGCTTGGATTTTTAGTTAAATAAACATTTTTTTATGTAGATACATATTTTTAGCATTTTTTCTATAAATAAAATACATAAATTCCTGCTTTTCACTTATTAGCACATACAAATACATAATATTTACATTTTTTAAAAATCAATATGCTGGATCTTTCAGTTTATTGCATTTTTGTTCTGTGCTACTTCAACGGGGAAGAACCTGGGAGCTATCTAATCTTCATGCAGAGCGTATGTCAGCTTGCAACTGTGTTTTTCTTACCTTGTCGGCCCGTGCCGGTGATTTCCTCGTCCATAGCTACTGAATATTGCACCACGTGCTAGACCTCCCTCCCCAGCTGCCTGGAACCAGTGTCACTCACACACAGTTCATTTCTGGCACTGTGAAGACTAAGGCAGTTCTACGATGCCTAAAGTAAAAGCAACTTCGCGTTATCGTCTGCAGCATTATTATGTTGCAGCATTTAAGGATAATTTTACTTCTGATGGGGGCGTTCTGTTCTGCCAACCATGTGGGAAAGCAATCAAGTCTGAACAGCGATCTCAAGTTACACCACACCTCAAGGGCAAGAAGCATATTGCCCCAGTTTCGCGCCTTCAGAATAAGAGTTTCGCGATAATTGTCAGTCATTTGTGATGGACAACCTGAAGATGTATCGCGCTGTGTATTGTAATGCTACAGCTGTCAGTGAGACATAGCATTCGTGAGTTCTGCATATTGTTTATATTCGCATTAATAAACTAAATTATAATTAAATATTTTTACTTTCTTGTCACATATTTTAGGTATTTTTAACACATAAAATGTAAATATTAAAGATGTGAGGCCTAACGATGAGTATTGGATTGTGGGTATCAGTGCCCAACTCTTGTCTCATTACAACGTGTCTTGTTCCAGTTCCTGGCAGAGGAGTACTGTCTGGACGACGTGCTGCTCTACATCACGAGAGCTGACCTCAGGAGACTGTCTCTGCGGTGAGTAATGGGGCCATGTTCAACTCCAGGAAAATGCTGGGACAAGGGTTGTACTGTGGGATGAGATGTGTTTTCTTTGCTGGCCCAGTGTTTACCGTACATTTTGTTTTTACTCATTTGATTGTTCTTGAGATATTTATTTGCCTGATTGGTTGGTGAGATATTTAGATGGAGGTGAAGAGGGATGGAACCCCCACCCCTCAAGTGATCATTATGGTAATTATCCAAACACGGATTATCTATTTGGCAGAAGGAAAAAACCCCTTCTGTTCTGTGTTGATACTTAAAAGAAAAAAATTTCCACCCAGTGTGAGCTTAAAGATTCCCAGCCTGTGTAAGCTTACATTGCTGCAAACGCTGTTCAGTATCGCTGTGCTTATTGAGACTAAAGTTACTCGTAAGATTACATTACTCGCACTGAGGTAGAATATGCAACGAAACTCGTTCAGCTTGGAGAATGGGGACTGTTATAAGAAAGAAGGTAAAGGATACATTTCGATAGAAAATTGAACTTTAAGAAATTTGTAATTCAGTGGATTTTGCGTTTCATATGTTGCATTTCCCAGTGAGATTGTCTTTGTTTGCTCAGGACTGTGGGACACGAGGTTAGTCATGTTGTTGTGCTTATTTGTCTTATCACTATGATGTGCAGCTCGAAAAATGGTTCAGTGGCTTAGGCTCGAGTGACAGAGCCATGACCATTCATCTCCAGTCGAGTCCTCTCGTGAAACCAATCAGTGGAGGATCGTAGGTGAAGTGACATGGAGCCGGAATGGACAATACAATTAGTCTTCTGTCTCGCAGTGGTGGTGTGGAGCTGAGGGTGTGGAAAGCGATCCTCAAGTGGCGGAGAGATCATCGAACCTCGTCCAACTCCGAGCGACCTGAATCGAACCACAGACTGTCGCGCCATACGAGTCACGACAACGGACTGCTGGGTCGCGACTACAGCGAGAGTCCGGACACCACCGATTAGACCGGTAAGTTTCTCCAGCAGCTTTTGTTTGGGTTCACTAAGCTCAGTTGGACTTTTCGTCTTTGCGTCATTTCAATTTTTACATACCGTATTTACTCAGCTATTGGACCCCTTTTTTTCTTCTAAATTTTTAGTTCCAACATTGAGTGGTGGGGGGAGGGGGTGCTGTAGACGCGTACTTTGCAAAAATCCATTATTTTCAGAAAGAGAGAGAGTAAAAATAAGCTATTCTATTTTGATGCTACAGAGTACAATATATTTAATGAAGATAAACAAAGTTTGCATCTTTACTCAGCCCATTATGAGACTGCCATAACCTCACTTTCCCGGCTGCCCCCCAATGACTTTCACTACCCCTTGCTAAGAAAAAATCTTAGTATCAAAGAAATAAAATGGATAAAGTAACGAACATGGAAATGCAAACTTTATTTTAATTGAACATAGAGAGGGAGAATTGTTCTGACCTTGCATTCAGGCGAGAAAAGAACAGGCAAGCTGAATGCTTGTGGCGTGGGCTGATGGGAACTTTACCCCAAAGGGTGGTGAAGGGAATACACTAGTGAAAGCAACCATGTGAAAGAAGATAAAAAATTAAATGGAAATATAAAAATGTATTAATTTAAAATATATACAACACAGCGGAACACGAACAGAAATGAGAACACATGGAATAGCCTCGTAATGAACCCCAGGGAGGAAATATCACTACCACGGGGTCAGCACAAGGGTTGGCATGGAGCGGCGTTTTAAGGGTGAAGAAGTAAAAAATCAAGAATCCCCATGAGTGGGAATCTGAAATAAAGCCAAGTATGAAGGCAGAATTAGTTTCACGAATAGCATCAAGCTTCAATAGAAACGGGAGAGATGCTCCCCAAGACAATGAACATCGCGCCATGTGGCGTAACTGTTTGGTAAAACACTGAGCTGCACAAACTCATCGAAGAACAAATAAAAAGGCATATTACCTTTAGGGAATAAAAATCTCACGCAAACTAGACTAGAATACGAAAAATTACGAAGGCCAATTCAAAGCCCAGAGCACAATGCTCTGACGGCAGAACCGAGAACTATTGCTGCAAGCATGCCTACAATGGCTTAGCGATTAGCAATAAAGACCACAGGATGACGACAATAAGAGGGTCATCGTCGCCTGAACAGTTACCCACCAAAATATACATGAGAAAAATCACGCTAGCGGATTTAAATAATAATAATAATAATAGGTGAAAAGTTAGGGTGGCACTGGTCCTAATCGTAGTTCAAATAAAAGCAGCAACACGAAATATTTACATGTAAGAGGCGGAGATCTCAGTCATGGCCCCGCAAATCAAAACTTATAGTTCAAACGTGTCGTGCCACATGGAAATTGCTGAGAGTCATTGTTACAGCGCTACTCACCAAGACCCGCACTGTGAGTTACAAAATTAAATAAGTTAAGTATATCAAAGAACGAAAGTCCACGCATTAATGTTCCATATCAGCCTTTGGGAGTGGCAACCCCATCGTAATAATAGCCTAAAATGGAAATGGCACTTCAAAGGATTCGGAGAAGGTTAGGGCGTACCCTGCAGGCGACGCGCAGTTCTTTTGGTACTGGGGGAACTGTGAGAAATGGGCGACCAGTAACCGAAATGAAAGTGGGAATCATGAATGTCATGACCCTGACAGGCAAGGTGGAGGAGGTGGTAGACTTCATGGAGAGGGAGAAGGTTGGAATGATGGGGCTGAGTGAAGTGAAATGGAATGGTAAAGGAAGGAAGAAATTGAGGAAAGGATATACATTATACTGGAGTGGTGGCCAAGAGGCCAAAAATGGCGTGGGACTGATAACCTCGAAACAACTGAAGTGGTCGAGTGTGTGAGTGACAGAAAAAAAAAAATTAGAATGAAGATGAAAAATGACGTGATGGACTTCATACAAGTGTATGCACCACAGACTGGAAACAGAGAAGAAGTTATTGAAGTATTCCTGGAGGATGTAGAAAGAGTAATTTCAGATGTAGAAGTGGTGATCATGGGAGATATGAATGCACAAGTCGGAAACGAGACACAAGGAAAGGAAGAAGTCATTGGACCATATGGATATGGGAAAAAGAACCGGGAAGGAGAGGAACTTGTAAACTTTTGTGAAAGGAATGGACTGATAGTGGGTAATTCATGGTTTCGGAAGAAAAACAGCAGGAAAATTATGAGATATGGTTGGGGCGATAGAGGAACAAAATCAGTAATCGACTACTTTCTGGTGGAAAGGACTAATCGCAGAAAGCTGATAGATGTGACAGCTTTACCAGGAGAAGCATTTTGATGGGGACCATAGAGCTGTGGTGGCAAAATTTAGATGGGAAAAAATTGGAAAACCTAAAGGAGATCAGAGAAAGTAAAATAAAAGTATGGAAATTGAAAGACAAAACTGTACAGGAAGATTTTCAGGAGAGATTGAAGCAACAAATCCCAGTTACTGAAGTGGAAAACATAGAAGAGGAATGGTCCCACTTTAAAAAGGCATTTGTTGGTGCAGCAGAGAGTGCTTGTGGTAGGACGTCAACAAGAGTGAAAGAGAAGGAGACACCGTGGTGGAATGAGGAAGTGAGGAAAGCAGTGAAAGAAAAGAAGTCTGCATGGAAAGAATGGAACCGAGATAAAACAGAAGAAAGCAAAAGGAAGTATCACGACAGCAAACGGAGATGTAAGAAAGTGGTAGGAGAAGAAAGGAAGAAAAGTTGGGAAGAATTTACACGAAGAATGGAAACAGATGTAAGTGGCAGTAAAAGGATGCTGTATGGGCTTCTAAGAAGTAAGAGGAAAGAAAGAGTTACTACAAAGCTAGTGAAAAAGGAAGATGGAGAGTTGTTAACACACCCAGAAGAGATAAAGGGACGATGGAAGGAGTATTTCGATAAGCTATTGAATGTGAGCAATGGTACTGGTGAGATGGAAGTGACACAACCTGACGACTCTATAACAGAAGATGATATAACAATGCTGGAGGTGGAATTAGCAGTACAGAAAATGAAGATGGGAAAAGCAACAGGGGTGGATGAAATCAGTGCAGAAATGATAAAGGCTGCTGGACCTGTTGGTATGCAGTGGCTGTATCGACTGCTAAAGTGTGTGTGGAAACGGAAATGTGTAGCAGAAGACTGGGAGAAAGGGCTAATATTACCAGTGTTTAAGAAGGGGGACAAGAAGGTGTGTGATAACTATAGAGGGATCACCCTCATATCACAGATAGTAAAAATACTGGAGAGGATATTAGAAAGAAGAATGAGAAGAAAGGTGGAAGGAGAGTTGCAAGAGGAACAGTATGGCTTCAGGAGTGGAAGATCCACAGTGGACCCAATCTTTAGCTTGAGGCAGGTGATGGAAAAGAACTGGGAATATGGAGAGGATTTGATCATGACTTTCATAGATCTAGAAAAGGCATATGATAGTGTCCCCAGAGAGAAGGTATGAGAAACCATGGTTAAGAAGAGACTGGGAAGAGAAATGTTGGAAATGGTGCAAGCAATGTACAACAACTGTGTTAGCAGGGTTCTGACCCCTGTTGGAAAGACAGATTGGTTTAGGAACAAGACTGGACTAAGACAGGGGAGTGTGCTGTCACCTCTCTTGTTCATAATGGTGATGGATGAAATTGTAAAGGAAACAAAGGAAGCATATGGACATAAAGAAATGAAGTTACTGTTATTTGCAGATGATATTGTGGTCTGGGGAAGGAACACCGAAGAAGTGCAAAAACAACTGGATGCATTGAACGAAAATATTCAGAAGTACGGCCTGAAAATCAGTACAGAGAAAAGCAAGACCATGGTGATGACAAGTGGGGAAAGACAAGGAAAGGGCACTGTGAAAATTGGAAGTTTGGAAATTGTGGACACGTTCAAATACCTAGGAAGTGAATTGATGCAAACTGGTAGGTTGGACATGGAGATTGGCCGGAGGGTACAGCAGAGCAATGCATTCTATCAAAGTGTAAGAAAACTTGTTTGGGATAAGGAAGTAGGTAATGTATAAAGTGTACTATGTACCCATATTAACTTATGCAGCTGAGACTTGGACCCTGACAAGCAGGCAAGAGAGTAGAATCCAAGCCAGTGAAATGAAATTCCTAAGAAGTATGATAGGAAAGACAGAGTGAGGAATGAAGATGTTAGGAAGGAAGTTGGGATGGGAAAACTAAATGAGAGAATTGAGAAGAATAAACTAAGGTGGTTTGGACATGTAAAGAGGATGGAGGAAAATAGAATACCAAGACAGATGCTGGAGGTGAAGTGCAAGGGTAAGAGAGCAAGAGGAAGACCTAGAACAAGGTGGATTGATTCAGTGAAGAACAGCGTGAGAAAAAGAAATCTGGACTGGGACAAGATCGTGGAAGAAGAATGGTGGAAGGAAAGAGGAAAGTGGAGAAGTGCCATAAATACCCCGACCCGGCAGGAGCTGGATAAGGGGAAATGATGATGATGATGATGATGATGATCAGGAATAAGAGAGTGCAGGTTATGTTTCCTCAATCCAACCGCACGCCAAGCTTCCGATAGCTTGCCCAGCACATCTATTCAGTCACATCGCTGTCTCAACGCTCCCGAGCTTGCCGGTGCACACGAGCAAAACAAAAGCAGCGCAATCGTACCAACCTGGGCACTTTCATGATGCATACACATTGCCTTGATAGTTCACAGGGGTGGCATCATTTAATAGTCACAGTTCAAGTAGCAATTTCAAATACTTCTGGAACCTTTCTAGTTTCCCTCGCGCCGGAAATTGGGCGCTAAAGGGTCAGCGGGAATTTCAAATTGTCAATATCATAATTTTGTTTATTAGGTCCAGGAGAAGGGCCGCCGGGGCAAAATATTTGTGTCGGGCATCTGACCGGCACGAGAATGTATCAATTAGGGAATGAGTGATCACATCTCACTAACATTTGTAAACACATGTTTCACATTAATATACCAATAACGTGTCACACAAACGCCAACAGTCCTTGTAACAAATGAAATGTGTTTAAAATAAAACTGAGAAGAAAGCTACCTCGAAGCGCAATACATCTTTGTATACAAAACAAGAGAATGCAGGCAAGATATGAAACCATAACTTTCATTGGTAGATTTTAAACTTGGATTTCTACTCGGCCAATGGTGTGGCGTCTTTATTGGATATTGGGTGAAGCCTATTGGCTACACAATTCAATATCCTGCCCAATCGCGTACGCAGTACATGTATGCAAAATGGCAGTCATATCGTCTGAATTACTAAATAATGTAACAAGAAAAATGTTTTTGTCTTACAAGAGGATGAATTCCACTTATAATTTTAAAAATGTTTAAGAATTCGTCAATTTCCAAGAATTCCTTCAATAATTAAGGAGGGGTCCTTATCCGAGTAAATACGGTAATCCTTTTAATTTTGACAACTGCATTGAAGACCAAGCAGGGCAGAGTATACTCTACCTTAAAGTGGTTTCCTCGAGGTACTTGAGGCGAATGCTGGGATGGTTGTGGGGCTGATGACCACAATATTGCAAGCCCCTAAATGAATTAACTACAACAGTGTCCTGAATCGAGGACTAAAGCTGGCTTGTACACTGTACAATCACAAAACATAACTCAGTCTTAAACCAGAGAGAGTTAGTTCATGTTACATTATGTCCACAAGCAGTTTAGCTGTCCTCGGACTTAATAATATCATGTAGCCAGTAGCCTCTATTTGATGCTCTTAAATTCAAGCAGAGACTTGAGGGATGGTGCACAAATGGCTGTTCCAAAGATGATGGAAATTTGGGAATGGTTACATTATTTTTCTGGGACATGAAAGCCATTAATTAGTTTCAACAATGAAATGTTAAAGGGCACACTGTAGTTTATTTACCATCATCATGAGGCTATCCTTCCAGCGAGCTGGGTAGGGACATTAGTCCTGTCCACTGCGTCCCACCTTACTCCTCTCCTCTCCTCATGAGTTTTATGCCGTAAAATATAAAATTGTTAGTTTTGTTATTTTGGGGGACTGAGTGTTGTGTTTACCCCCAGAACTTTCACAATATGTATCTTTGTTATGATAACTCAGTCTCCATGAAAGAAATGAAAACTGCCCAGAGGACTTCAGGAGGTCCCAAATAAATGTTTGTAACGCAAACGATATATAGGGTGAGACTCGGAACTGTTTTTCGGAATACAGTGGAACGTGGCTAATTCGAACTTCTATAATTCGAAATCTTCTTTAATTCGAATTTTTCTCTTGGTCCCTAGCATTTTATATACAATCAATGCTAAAAAATCTGGTTAATTCGAATTATATTTTGGATAATTCGAAGTTTTTAGTGTAAAAAGCCGATCGGTAGCCAAACAGGTGGGTTAGTTCCCGAAAAAACTGTTCCGAGTGCAGCCCAAGCAACAAACTTCGGCGTTTTTTTTAAGTAGAAATGACGTAAGTGGTTCTGTTTTTCGTTCCTTAAATTTGATAGATTATTTTGTGATGACTGAGAGACTTAATTGTAGGAAAAAGGGAAAAATCCCAAACTATTTTGAAAAACATTAGATTTCTCTATGACTTAACTAGATTGCTGTTGTTAAATAGGTGAATAGTACATTTTGGTTTTATTTTCCGTTTGAAACTTTTTAGGATATTCACGATACAGTCTCTACCTAGGTATAAAGTACTGTTGTCTGTTAATATGCTTTGTTGAACGTAAATCAGTATGTAAACGTAATACAATATCTTTTCTATACCCTTTTCAAAGAATTTTCGGATAATTCGAATTTTTGTACTGGTCCCTTGAGGTTCGAATTATCCAAGTTCCACTGTATTTGGAAAAATACAAATTGGATTAAAAAACAGTTGGGATAAAAGTTGTTCACCTCAAAGAGAGATATCCATTAACATAGAGATCGACCCCCTGCACCACCCCCGGGAGCGGGTGACATTGAAATCTTAAATAGGAACCCCTATTTCTTATTGCAAATTTGGATTCTTTGTGAAAAAATATGTAAATTTTGTATGAAACGTTCTTTTGTTTCATGCTGTCATCATCTTCATTTCCCCTTTTCCAGCTGACACTGGGTGGGGGCAAATATGGTTCCTCTCCACTTTGCTCTGTCGTTCCACCATTCCTCTTCCGACACAGTGTTCCAATCCAGGTTCCGTTTTCTAATAATATTCTCCACCGAGTCCATCCAACGCATTCATGGTCTTCCTCGTCCTCTCTTCCCTGTCATCCGTCGTTCCAGTGCTCGTCTTGGTAGCCTTACTTCATTCATCCGTTTGACATGTCCAAACCATCTCAATCTGTTGTGCTCCAGTTTGTCATTTAGTTTCTGTACTCCCAGTTCTTTCCGTATATCTTCATTTCTCACTCTGTCCCTCCTCGTTTTCTGGACCATACCTCTCAGGAATCTCATCTCAGCTGCCTGTACTCTGCTCTCATCCCTCTTGGTCATTGTCCAAGTTTCTGCTGCACATGTCATTATAGGAACATAATATGCTTTGTACATAACGTCTTTAGCCATAATTGGTATATCCTTGTTCCATACTAGTCCCCGTACCTGTTGGTAGAAAGCACTCCCGAGTTGTATTCTTCTGCTAATTTCCAAATCTAGTTTTCCATCTTCAGTCAGCTCGCTTCCCAAGTATTTGAAGTGTTTCACCACTTCCAATTCCTTATCTCCTACTTTGATTACTCCTTTTCGTTCTTTCTTTTCTCTACTCATCACCACTGTTTTACTCTTCTCCACATTTATCTTCAATGCCCATTGCTCAATCTTTTCATTTATTACGTCCAACTGTTCTTGTACCTCCCTCTCATCCCCGCCTCAGATCACAACATTACCTTCATCTTTGCCCTACTATATTCTTTCATGCTGTAATCAGCAAAAATGAAAATGAATTGAAAATTGTTGAAAAAGTACACATCAGATTAAGAAAATCAAAGTAAATATTTCAATATTTTTGAAAATGCTATCATGTGACACCGTCAACCCTCCTGCAATACTTTCTTAGACTACTTCTACTTCTAGAGATACCCAGGAACAACGACGTGGACATAGTAGTAATTTGTTCCCTTCGGGGTGCTTGATTGCCGAGTCCCCTTGCTGATTACAGCGCCATCTATCATGAAACGAAAAAAATGTTTCATACAAAAGTTACATATTTTGTCATGGGGAATCATAATCTGGAATAAAAAGGGAGGGATTCCTATTTAAGATTTCATAGTTAGTTCCTCCTCCCCACCCCAGGGTCGAGCTCTATATTAATGGATGTCCCTCTTCGAGGTGAACAACTTTTATTCCAACTGTTTTTTAATCCTATTTGTATTTTTCCAAATATTCCGAAAAACAGTTCAGTGTCTCACCCCGTAGTTTAAATATCTTGGCTCATTTCAGAGTGTTTGATATATTCCCATGTGTTGCAGGTTGCTTCTTGTGACGAACCGCGGCCACACTGCTTCCTTGCCTGCCAGTTACTGTACGATAGCCAAACTCACACGACCACTACACAACCAGATCTAGCAATGAGTAAATAGTGTTTTGGTTTATCGGAGGGGATTCCAAGGTGAAAGTAAATTAAAAATAGCTGATACGTGTTGAGCGTTCTTTGTGGTTGGGTTTCAGAATGATGTGAGGATAGAGGGCAGGGACACTTCTATTTCCATTGTCTTTGATGGTAATTCAGCCGGCCCGTGGCTGCATCTCACCCGGAGGCCCCGGGTTCGATTCCCGGCTCTGTCAGAGATTTTATAAACTGACGTGAGGGCTAGAATGGGGTGCACTCAGCCTCGTGAGGATGATTGAGTAGCTGTCTGACTTTGAGGCAGCACCCCGGTCACGAAAATCAAGATTAACGGCCGAGGGGATCCAATGCGTTGACCACGCGTCGCCCCAATATCTGCAGGCCAAATAGCTGGGCAGCGGTCGCCTGGTAGGCTTAGGCCCTTCATGGGCCAGGGGGGGAGGGGTTGATGGTAATTCATTGGAATGGAATGGAAACGGGAAGGAGCTTCTTACGACAAGTGAAATGTGCTACAACACTGCACGAGGCTGCAGACACCACTTAGAAGTGTAGTACAAAGGAACAAATTCTGCCATTTGCAAGAAACATCAGCAGAATAGGTTACGAGAAATTAGTCTTTCGTTTGTTGCTAGAATTGTGGCTTATAGTGATGTCCGCGTATCATAAAAAGAGAAATATTGGGTGTGTGCAACTACGATGCATGACGATATTCGAGTGTGACGACGTATTTTCGGACTGATTTGTTTAAACTGTCACTCTTGTGAAATTTCAGCTTTGTATATTTTTTAATTATGTATTTTGCGGAACGGTAAGTTCACAGGCCAAATGAAGAAAAGCCGAGTTGCTCTTACAGGGAAACTGCAAACACAACCACTCTTCTCTGAATTTTTAACTCAACAAGACTAGACCGTTTGCTGCTGGTTGTAACTGGGGTGATAGGCTCGCCCCTAGCTAGCTCGTAAACTGTTGCCTCAGTATTTGAATGGAGATTGTTGGAAGAAATGAAAACGTAAAAACACTTATAGTGGGCGATGTATTGAAGATGCGGACTTTTTTGTAGAACTTTTCATGCTGAACAATTCTTACACTCATAGTACACAGATATTTTTAACGGTTTGCCCAGCATAATCTTAAAAAGCGCACAGATGTCATGTGTTTTTTTCGACGTTTTCACTGAAATCGTTACTGCACGGCTTCCTTTGGTGATAAATAAATAATTTCCTACAGTAATCTTGCTCCAGATATCCTTTACAGAATGGTGAAAACTGCATCAAAATCCTTCCAGAGGTTCACCCGTGACATCCAAAAGCGACAGTAGCGACACTCGAGCGCAACAACAGAAGAGAGAGCGTTGCAGCAGAAGAGAGATAAAACGTTACGAACGTCACTGTATTCCAACCATTTATTTAACGTGACGTCAAACAGACAAAACTTGAATACTTGGGCTATATAATTCGCAATGATAAATTTAAACTCCTTGAGATGATCATTGAAGCTAGAAGAGGCCGAGGAATTACTGATGACAGCCAACTGGCACAAGACCAGCACAATGCAACCTGGACGGAGAGCAAACAGGGCACCAAATTGCGAACAAAAGATAATGTTTGGCTGGCTGCGCTTCTCAGTGGTAACGTTCTCGCTTGCTGTGCCGAAGGTTGCAGGATCGAATCCTGGCAGAGCCAGTTTGCATTTGAGGGTGTGCAAATACAAGGGAGCCGTATTAGTAGATTTACTGTCATGTTTAAGATCCCCTTTGGGGAAAAATTCTGCCACCCTGGCGTCTCTAAGTTCCGCAGTTATTAAAAGGGATGTAAAACCAGTAACATTATTATTCATGCACGATTACATGCTACCCACTCGCTTCCTCAGTGTGAAGAGATCTGTCATGTCCATTCATTTTCTCCTGGTTTGACTAACAAGCAGTTACACTTTGTTGGAGCATCGTTTCAAAAGTGACTGGGTGCGTGGCTCAGCGGCAACGTTCTCGCCTGCCAATCCCAAGATAGCGGGATCGAACCCCGGCGCTGTCAATTGGCATTTGAGGGAACAGTGTCAGTAGATCTACTGGCACGTTTAAGATCCCCTTTGGGGAAAAATTCTGGCACCCCGGCATCTCTAAAAGCCTCAGTTGATAACAGAGACATAAAACCAAGAACAATATTATATTATTTGTTTGAAAAGTCAGATGAATGGGCGAGATGATGTGCTCCCCTATGTTTGTAGTTGGGTTGGGAGCCAGCCTGTCACATCAGGGCGGTAATACTCGGCTAGGACAGTGAAAGTAAGCAGTGTGTCTGAAGGCAGTGCCTTGCTGCTTAGGGCAGCTTCTTGTTTTGTTATGATCAAATGTTTATTTTCCATGACTAGAAGTCTGTAATGTAGTTGAGTCTAGACCTACAAGTGTAATAACCAGACCTGTGCTTGTATTGGCATCAAAAATACGAAAAAATTTTTAAAAGACATTTATAATTTTGTGAAAAATTGGTTATTTTTTCCATGGCATTTCATGTCATCACTGGAACAAAGAACGACATGGATGCTCTCTTGTTGTTAAATGGGGAAAAGGTTCTCTCCACACATCATCACCTTCGTTTCCCAGTTTCAGTTCCTTCCAGGGTCGGGTTGTGAACTAAGGACCTCCATCTTTGCCCGTCCCTCCTCCACTCTTTTACTACTTACAGTATTTATTCTGGTTTTCCGCCCTTTTTCTCTACACACTCCTTCACTGAATCCATTCCTCGTGGTCTCTTTCCTGTCAATTTTTTCAAAAAATATTTTTTGTGGTACTCTCTCCTCATTCATTCTCATGCGTTCATACCACTTCAGTTTAGTTGTTTCTATCCTACCCTGGAGTTTCCAGATTTCTGTCCTTTTTCTAATTTCCTTACTCTTCTTTCCTCGCCTTTGGTTGGTTGGTTGGTTCTTAAGTTTAGGGGCTGCGACAACGCGGTCATGTAGCCCCGTGTACTTTGGGTGTGTGTAGAATCTGTCTGATAACCGGTGTTAATTGTGATGACTGTATTAGTGTGTGTATCTGTTTTTTAATTTTAAGTACTGCAACTTATAATTTTTCAAATAGTTCCTACTTTTGCCGCCAAGCGCCACCGTCAACGACTACTAGGTCTAATTCAGAACTTAGCTACTAGACGCCACCGCAGTCAGCGCTTGGCAACGAACGTAGAAACCTAAGAGCGTTGTTTACATTCTTAACCTATCCAATTTAGCTTCACACAGGTGCAATTAGTGGAAGGATCTTTAACATGCCATAAATCTATGACATGGGACCGCCGGCTTTACTTCCCCTCCGAAGGAAGGCATACTGAGGGATTTTTAACGCTCTTAAAAAATCCGACGGCTTCGGCCGGGTTTGAACCCGCTATCTTGGGCATAGAAGCTCAGCATGCTACCAACTACGCCACCGAAGCCGCTTTCCTCGCCTTTCCTTTGATGCTTCTTAGAAACCTCAACTCTGCTCTCTTCCCTTTTTGTCGTCGTCCATGTCCCAGCTGCAAAAACAGTTGCTATTTTAAGAACTTGTGGCACCCCCAATATTCCCAGCTTCACTCTCTTCTGGTGTGCCAGTTGTCCCTTGAGGGAATATCAGTACATTACCACCATTGGTCAGCACACAGAGCCATTACTCGAGTCAATGCTACAGATATGTCTTCACTCTTTTCTATTTGTTTTTCCATGAAGAAATTAGGAGAAGTATAGATTTTAAAATTTCCAAGAGATAAAAAAAAAACTGGCTGTGAAGTTTGTGCACTTGCCTATCCAGTGCCACTAGCACCCTTGCAGTGATGGTCATGAGACTTGTTGAAAAGTAAAAAAAGTATTGAGGTGATGTTCATGAATTGTGTTTTATATAAGCAAGACCGTATGATTTAATTTGTTTAAATCCACCAAATGTTGACTTGTTATTGTGAGCAGGTCTGTTGTTCACTTTGGGTCTAGCTAACGTTTGTGAATACTGCTGTGTAAATATAGACCATTTGTACAAACTGTTTCTGTGATTTCACCTCCGTCCTCTCCTCTCCTCCCCATTTATCAGGCCAACATAATTAGCCTTTGTGTGTGAAAGAATCATGACGTTAGCCTGCTTAGCGTTGGTATAAAATTATATAAAAGGACCATGATAGCCCGATTTCTTATTGACGATGTAATTATAATACAATGTATAAAACCATAAGTCCATATATGTTGTACTGTACCGGTTTGTCACATTGTGACCAATACATTCCTTGCCCATTCATAACATTACCTCGTAACACTTATTTCCAACATTTTCATTCCATTATTTCTCTACCTCGCTAATACTATCAGTTATAACCTAACTATTTCAACTTATCCACATCTCTTCTATTCCACGCTGTTTTTATCAAGACTTTTTCATGTTCTTCTTAACTCATTTTGTATTAGATCTGCCTTTTCTTTGAATTTTAATTTGTGAGCTTTTGGAACAAGAATGTTTTTAGAATCCACTGTTATGGCAAAATGTATATTAAGTGTATGTTGTTGCAGATTCACATAATTACGCTGAGGAAAGTCACAATGTGATTAAAACTGGTAGGGTTTTAATTATCATCATCATGAACCGGCTCCAGTTTCCCGGGTGCAGTGAATGAGCGCTCTCCATTTCATTTCGCCACGACCTGCTGCAAATCCAGACCTCTCCCTGCAAGATCATTTCTAACCTGGTCGATCCATCTCTTGGTCTCTTGCCTTGCAGTTCTTTCTCAAACCACACTCTAGCTGTTCTTTGTGTGCCCATTCTTTTGAGATGACCGAACCATTTCAGCCTGGCTTCAACACAGATATCATTAAGAGATTGTTCTACTTGGACAAGATGGCGTATCTCATCATTTTTTATTTCGTCCCTCCTTGTCTTTGAATCATAGTTCTTAAAAACTTCATCACCACCTCTAGTTTGCTGGTATTTCTCTTGGATTGGGTACAGGTTTCTATGCTATATGTAGTAACAGGTACAAAGAAGCTCTTGTAGAGTATTAGTTTTGATCTTAAACGAACTTGTTTATCCCAAAGAAGCCCTCTTACGAGATGATAAAATTGTTGAACTCGACTAGTGATTTCTGCAGATGGTT
Source organism: Meconema thalassinum (assembly GCA_946902985.2). Taxonomy (NCBI): domain Eukaryota; kingdom Metazoa; phylum Arthropoda; class Insecta; order Orthoptera; family Tettigoniidae; genus Meconema; species Meconema thalassinum. The sequence continues at coordinate 6,459,069 of OX336396.1, forward strand.
GGTTATCTGTGGACACTACACTGCCAAGTTAACAGACGTGATGTACTTTGTACCATTCAGAGTCATGTTAGTACAGATGTCTAATGTACAACATACCGGTATATTGACTTATAGTTATATAAATTTTATTATAATTAAAAAGCCGTTAATGATGGATCGACACCTCATTTCCTATGTTAAGAATGTTTGCCTAGTTCCCAGTTTGGGCCTTGACCCCCACTCACCAGACAACGGGCAATAGAGCCTGTAAGTGTGTGTAACCCCTGCAGTGCTGCTGGAAGTGGGCATTTTGAGAACGTGTGAGCATTTAAAACTCGGCAATTTTTCTAGGTTCATGCCGTGTCTTGTGTGGGGTTTCACTTAGCTGGCTCATCAGCGGGCTCTTGGTATCCGTGCCTGGACCCCCACAGGAGTGGTGAACTGTGCACCACCAACCTTCGTATGAAGTGCATTTGCTCGAGCAGCCTTTCCCCTCCCTATTAAGACTTCACTACTGTGAAGCACAAGACACTGCATAAACTTAGAAAAATTGCCGAGTTTTAATTCGTTGGCCGTTAAAGCCAATATACCATTTTTTTTGTGTGAGCATTTATTCATTACAAGCAGTAATACCCGGCTTCGCCCGGTGGAATGATGATAATATTTCAGTCTCCTTAACACTCAACGTCATAAATTATATTTATTTATGTATTCATTTCTTACATTATCAAACCCAGTGACAATGTGTATACTTAAGTCACTATGGGAAGGCTCTGTAAAATAATGATCATTCTCGTGATATTTGTCTTCAGTCCGAGTCGAGATATGTCGTTAGCGGTCCCAGAATTCGTGACATCGCAGTCGTAGAAGACTATATGTGGTGGTGATTAGAAATATAATGGACTTAAAATCTATGTCATTTGCCCCCAATGACGTTGAGGGCGTAACATCTAGGTAATTTGCCCTACTGATCAGGATGATATTGAAAATTACTACATAACTGACATATGAAACTTAGAAAATAATAGAAAAAGTTATTTTTATGACTCACATTTCGGGAAAGACTTGATTATTTTTTGCCAAAGAGCTCCCACTTAGATCGCTATCTTGTTAAAAGTTTCGTCTTGTTAAGATTTAAACTGTACGATAAATGTCTGAAGCAATTCCTCCAAGAGAAGCTTCCAGATTTCTCAGTCGATATATCGTTAACGTTCCTGAGCATCCAGTTGTCTTTTCTTCTGACGCAAAACATCTTCTACATAGTGATGATGAACATAGAAGCGACTACTGGCACATACAACTTATCAACGAATGGGAAAAATTGATACTTTAAAGGAATGAAAGTAATAAAATAGAAAAGAGATGTACGATATACCATAACACTCGCTGTGAATTTTCTACGTGACCGGCTTACATGTTTCGGTACAGGTTCTCAAGAAGAGGAACCAGATCATTGACATAAATGAATACAGTAACAGTAGATTAAATAGTATGCTAGACAGATGACACGCAAAGTAACACGGCCTAATATACGATGTAATGGTTGAACTTCAGAGAAATGTTTTATCTCACTTCGCAGTTGTTATTTAATAAATACTAACATGTTTGTAGCTAACATTGAAATTAATGGAGTGTGTTAGGATAAACGATATTCCTTGTTTTTCCCTCTGGTGTATAAATAAATAAATGTTTAGGTGTGCCCACTCTTGAGCAAGCTATGTATAACTGATCATGAGAGGAGCATGGACTTTCCAGATTAAGGCCTGCTACCTTGAGCGACTGTCCTTGGGCCTTGTTTATGGTCATGGCAAATGCAAGATGTGCAGGGAATTGCAGTCGCTTGAAATCATAAGGCATATCAGTAGGGATCATAGGAATTCGGGGAATGAAGATATCTTCTCGTTTGGCATGGCCTGTCAATACGACTACTAGTGAACGGGTATATCAAACTTACACACTAATGGAAATACACATTTAAAAAATCGCAGGCGACGAAGACTGTGGTGTTACTTAGTAGTATAATGGACGTAACATCTAGGTCATTTGCCCTTTTGATGAGGATGGTAATGAAAACTACTGTTGAATTGACACGACAAACTTGCAAACTACCATGGTAGAAAGATATATTTCAAAATTCACAGGCGATGAAGAGTTATTGTGTGTGGTGATTAGTGGTATAATGGGCGTAACATCTAGGTCATTTGCCCTTATGATAATAATAAGATAATGAAAAATGACTACTAAACGAACATAGTGTAATTTTAAATCTGATATAGGTAATTCAGATTTCTACCTTCGATGTCTTCCAATGTCTGAACGTTATTTTCTGGCTTAGGCCTATACTCGATGCGTGTAGTGAAAGAGCTTATCGAGTACTGCTCGGGTCCGAGCTGCACGAACCTGAGAATATCGCAGATGATGACGATATATTATGATGACAGACGTTCGGGTGGAGGGTTCCCGGTCCTATTCACACTACTCATTCTTTCGTAACACTACAGTGGTTTGAGCAAAGATGCAATATGAACATCAGCATAGTCAGCAATACCAGGTAACACGGCGGGGTCTGGACATTTCTCTCATGTCACCTCGCGATGAATCAGCAAGCTATTCTCACACCTGCCCCCCTCCCCTTCCACCCACCAGGGTCTCACAACTTGTGGGACGTGGGTTTGCGACCATGGGACCCCAGCTGAGTCCGGCATTGCTTCTACTTACTGGTGCCGGGCTCCTTTCAGTTCTCTTTCCTGTCAGCCTCCCTTGGTCAAACTCTTGTTCTCTTCCGACCCCGATGGTATCAGGGTATCCGAGGCCTAGCGACTCTTTCACTTTCCCGCCTTAATTGGCCCTTGTCTAATAATTCCTGATAGCCTCATTCTTCGAGGTGACAGCCTTCTTTTTCTTTTCTTAATATCTCATGTCTTCTGCTCAAGGCCCTCAAGGAGGCAGGGTGTGTGTGGCCCCACCACTTCTGGTGCACCTTGGATAGTGCTACATCCTCAAGGGCTCATGGCTGGTGAGTTCAGGAGCTGGCAACCCTGAGGGTTTCCTGAGCGGGTCCGGTTTTACCCCTTTTTTCCATTGCCTTTGGGACGGACCCTGTCCTCTTTCCGGGAATGGAGTGGTCTGTCCGCAATTTCAAGCAGACAGTGTTACTCGCAGGGTACCAAAGGGTAAGTATACACATTTTGGTTCAGATTGGTGAAACGGTGTGGATTTGTGCCAAAGGGCCTAAATGCAGGGAATGAGGTGATCTGTCCGCAATTTCAAGTGGACAGGGTTACCCGCAGGGTTCGAAAGGGTAAGTATAAAAATTTTGGTCCGGATCGGTGAAACGATATAGATTTTTGGCAAAGGGCCTAAATGCAGGAAATGGGTTGGTCTGTACGAAATTTTAGGTGGACAGTGATATTCACAGGGTTACAAAGGGTAAGTATACACATTTTGGTTCAGATCGGTGAAACGGTGTAGATTTGAGCAAGGGGCCTAAATGCAGGGAATGGAATGGTCTGTCTGCAATTTCAAGCAAACAGTGTTACTCGCAGGTTACCAAAGGGTAAGTATACAAATTTTGGTTCTGGTCGGTGAAACTGTGTAGATTTGTGCCAAAGGGCCTAAATGCAGGGAATGGAGTGGTCTATCCGAAATTTCAAGCAGACAGTGTTACTCGCAGGGTACCAATGGGTAAGATTACAAATGTTGGTTCTGATCGGTGAAACGGTGTAGATTTGGGCCAAAGGGCCTAAATCCAGAGAATGGGGTGGTCTGTCCGAAATTTCAAGTGGACAGGGTTACCCGCAGGGTTGCAAAGGGCAGGTATACAAATTTTGGTTCGGATCGCCGAAACGGTGTAGAAGTTTGCCAAAGGGCCTAAATGCAGGAAATGGGGTGGTCTGTCCGAAATTTCAAGTGGACAGGGTTACCCGCAGGGTTCCGAAGGATAAGTATGCATATTTTGGTTCAGATCGGTGAAACGGTGTGGATTTGTATACATAACAGACAAACAGACAGACAAACATTGAGCTTTATATATATAGATTTTATACAGTAAAGATGTCAAAATGATGTATGTGTAGATATTGTGATGCATAATTTTTTTTTTTCAGTCGGTCGACACACATTCACAAGGTTTTCCTTCGTGAACTCTCAAAATGGATTTGTAAAGATGGTGAATTGGCCTGTCTTGAACTAGGTCTGTTGGTGTTAAAGGTTCTTTTGTCGAACATCCCGTTTATTTCTTTGGTTTCTTATTTATTTAGTTGCTTTCTCTTTTCTTGATTTGTTCATATTCACTCGCTCGGAGACCTACAGAACTTACCGACATTTATTTAGCGATTAATAAACATTAATTTATTTTATGTACTTACCTTTTACTTACTATATTCTCTTTTGTGTCCACATTGATTATATCTGTTTTGGGGCACATGACCTTGCTGTTCTTCCCGTTGGTAGGGCAGGACAGGACGAGCGTAGGGTGTGAGGAGCGCACGAGAAGGCGAGTGCTGTTGGTTGTCTCTCTTGCACCATTGCAGTTCGTGGCATACCGTATATACCCGAATATTACCCACACCAAATAATCCCCGCACCCTCCTTTTTGTATGGAAATTAAAAAAGAACTTACTTTAGTAACTTTTAAACAGATGTTTACGTTTACTGATGCCATGCTGTCACGCAACTCACGAAACTGTAAAACCCGTGCTTTTGCCTGCACCACCTGTGCATTGTTGACCTCGACAATGGCTACTCACTCCTCCAACAGGTAACACATAATTATACATACGAGTTCCGTGTCTCGCGTCCCACATGGCCGTGTGTAAATTAAGAAGCATGCTGTACACAAGGACTGAAAATGAGCAAAAGAAGTAGTTTTTGGCTAGAATTTGCTGCAGAAAATGTATGAAAGCGGCGAGTTGTAAATATGAAGTGCAGCCGTGTGTGATTCGTTATTGGCGTAACCAGAACAAATAATTGAGAACAAAGAAAACTTCTAAGTCCTTCCGCGGTGTGTAAAAAGGAAAGTACGAAAATGTGGAAATAAAAGTTCTGCAGTGGGTTCAAGAAACAAGAGACAATGGCCACGCTGTAAATCACGAAATGATGCTGCGTAACATTGCAACACTGCGTAACCTTGAACTCGATGCACGCATTGTGGTGCGTTAGCAGCGCTGTGATCAGTCAGCTGTGATGATGCATTATTTATTTAGCGTTTGGCTGTACATATCAACATTAGTCAAAAATAGATGTGTATTTACATTATTTACAGTTTCACTTTCAAGTTGTTAATCAAGTCTATCACAGCTGGGCCTGCTTCCACAAAGTCACTGAAGTTGCCACTGTAGGAATGCGTCGGGCAGTCATTCACTATATGCCGTATGGTCTGCCTGGGATCACCACAACTGCATTCTGGTGAAGATATATATCCCCATTTGTAGAGAAGATCTGCACATCTACCATGGTTTGTTCTTATCCTGTTTAGCGTTGACCATGTTTTCCGGGGTAGATGGAAGCCACTTGGTGGTGTTGTGGAGTTTGTGATATCTTGCAGCTGACTTGGAATGTTTTCCACCAATTCTTCTTTCCAGTTTTGCAGCAGGTTGAAGTTTTGGTTCACCAGGTGTCTCGCTGTCCGATGGAGGGGTTTCGCGAGCGTAGACGTCTCACTTCAGCAGCAGTGATGTCCTGGTGTATTGGTAGCTGGTCGTTGGCATTTATCTTCTTATACTCCCGGAGTAAGGCATGTTGGCGTCTGAGTTCCGCTGGTGGAATATGACTCAGTGCTGGTAACCAAAATGTTGGTGTTGATTTTACTGTGCCAGATATTATTCTCATTGCCTGATTCAATTGGGCATCGACAAGTTTGGTATAACTGCTATTTAGCCACACTGGAGAACAATACTCAGCTGTTGAGAAGACCAGACTGAGGGCGGTGGTGCGTAAAGTGTCGGCTGACGAACCCCATGTAGTGCCACATAGTTTTTGAAGTATGTTGTTTCTAGACTTCAGTTTTTCTGCCGTTTTCTTCAGGTGTTTCTTGAAGGAGAGAGTTCTGTCTAAGATGACCCCCAGGTAATTGGATTCATTGGTGTGGGTCAAGCGATTTTTACCTAGGTACACTTCTAGTTCACGATTAGCTAGCTTATTGCATAAGTGGAAACATGTCACTGTAGTTTTGCTTGGGTTCGGCTTCAGACTCCATTTTCGGAAGTATTCATCAAGAATGCGTAGATCAATAGTTAGGGTATGTTCTGTATTTTCGATTTGTCTCTCCTGGGTAGCAATTGCCCAATCATTGGCGTATCCAAACTTTCTTGAACTGGTTGCAGGCATATCGGAGATGTAGAGGCTGAAGAGAAGTGGGGCCAAGACGGAGCCTTGAGGCAATCCATTGTCAAGTTTCTTCTCCTTACTGATGGTGTTTCCCAAAATTACTTGAAATCTGCGATTCATTAACATGTTATCCACAAGTCTGGCTATTCTTCCGCAAGGTATTGAGCGTAGGAGTTTGTAGATCATGCCATGTCTCCACACAGTGTCATAAGCAGATGTCAGATCAATGAATGCAACTGATGTCTTAAGCCCTTTCTGGAATCCGGCTTCTATGTGGGTGGTCAGTGATAGTACTTGATCGACACAACTGCGATTTGGTCGAAATCCAGCTTGTTCCATAGGCACTTGTTCAAGGATTAAAGAGCTTATCCTGTTGTAAAGAAGTCTTTCTAGTAGCTTGTACACTGCGCTGAGTAGTGCAATTGGCCTGTAGCTTTGAGGTAAATCATTTGGTTTGCCTGGTTTCAATATGGCGATAACCTTTGTTCTTTTAAGTGCAGGAGGTATGTTCCCAGTTTGCAGGATATCAGAGAAGAAGCGTGCAAGCCATACTTTTGCATATTTTCCACAATGGAGCAGGAATTCTGGGTGGATACCATCAAAGCCTGGAGCTTTACCTGGTTTGACATCTTTTAGTGCCTTTGAAATGTCCTCTGATGTGAATGGACAAGATAATTCATTATCTTCTAAACCCTTTGCTTTTAAGACTTTAAGCTCTCGTTTAATCTTGTTGCTTGGGTGCTTTTGATGTTGACACCATGTGTGAGGCTCTAGTATCTGGACTGATGGTGCTGTTATCACGTACTATTTTGATGTTGACACCATGTGTGAGGCTATAGTATCTGGACTGATGGTGCTGTTATCACGTACTATTTTGATGTTGACACCATGTGTGAGGCTATAGTATCTGGACTGATGGTGCTGTTATCACGTACTATTTTGATGTTGACACCATGTGTGAGGCTATAGTATCTGGACTGATGGTGCTGTTATCACTTATTATTTTGTTTCCTCCTGCCAGTTTCCCTGCTTGAGTGTTTGAAGTCGATGTTCTCGACGATTTCAGTCCATTTCTGTCTTCTTGAGGCATCAAGGCTGTGCAGTAGTTCATTTGATATTTCATGGTCACCAGTTGTGAGGAACTCTTCATACAACTTTTCGCTAACTTCATTCCATCCAGGAATATACTCCTTCCTGCACCCTCTAGGAATAAACTTCTTTGCTATACTGATCACTGCGCCCGCAAATCTCTTGTAACTTTCACTTACAGGTGGAATCCAACCCAGACATTTGTCAAGGTTCTCAGAAAATGCAGGCCAGTTTGCCTTTTGGAAATTCCATCGTGGTCGTGGAGTAGAAGTGATGATAGGCACTTTCAAACTTGTTTCAATGATGACTGGTCTGTGCTGACTGCGAGGGAAGGCACGTAGGACTTTGCGTGATGTTGGTAGAGGCGGACAATTATCATCCGTAGATACAAAGCATAAATCAGGGTTGTAGTCACGTTTCCAAGAAGCTGATCTGAAAGTAGCCAAATCTTTCGCGTCAAAAATAAGGTGCATGTGATGTGCGTCGGCCCAGGTGGCCAGAGCCTCACAATTGTCGTCATTAACACTATATTTCCATTCAGTATGATGACTTGAAATCACCAAGATAGACAGATGGATGTGGGTAATTTGGAACCACAGAAGGAGGCCACTGAACGGCAGGTAGCTTGTAGACGTTTATGACTTTTGTCCCACTTACTTCTATGACAACGGTGTGGATGTCATTGCTGGTGTTAGTAGAAATCAGAGAGGCATTTTCTATAGTATTGTGAACATATGTGGCTATACCATACACCTTATGATATGTTGCCCCTATGAGATCATATCCTGGAACTTTGCCGCGAGAGTTTAGTTGGCCTATATTTTCTGTATGTGTTTCTTGAATAGCAATAACGTCAATGTTGTTTTCTAGAGCGATTTTGGACAAGTACTCTCCCTTTGCTCTGCTTATGCCTTCTACGTTGATCTGTAACATGCGGATAGCAGGTCCTTTTCTTCTGAAGTGCGAGTCCTTATGAGGACTATTTGAGTTAGATTTCGTCATGGTATTGATGTTGATATGTAAATTGGCCAGGAGATCACTAGGATTGTTTGGCCGCCAGAAGTCTGTTGCTCGCTTAGCACCACCCAGGGGACACGTGTAGGGTATCTTAGGGTTAATCCTACGGACGTGAGCAACACTGGTCCCCCTGTGATGATGCAAGAGAGTGGCTATTTAAATGGACTATTATCACTTTTTTCATAAATAAAGGTTAGGTGAAAATAACTATTTTGTGTGTTGATTTAAAGACGCTAGGTGCTCCTTTGTGTGCCTTTATACCACTCCATGCTTATCTATATCAAGGCGAATTATTGAAGCCGACAATTCGAAAAAGATAAGAAGCGGGTGTTATGCGAGTAAATACGGTACACAAGCACTAGCAGATACTTGCAACTCCCTATATCGCACGTGGTGGGCAATTTTAATCTTTAAAATTTGGATGACTCAATATCCGCACCCCAATTTTTCACATCGGATCTTGTATAAAAATGTCGGGTGGTATATACAGTGTTGCCAAATGTCGGGTGGTATATACGGTGTTGCCAAATGGTAGGAGAGAACATGCGCCGTCTCATGCGCTCGAGTAAAGGTAACTACAACAATGAAAACAAACAAACAATGGTCTATTTACAAAAAATCGTTTGTTGATGTAATTTTTTTACGTAATTATTTTTATTTTGTTGACTGGAAAGTCTATGTTAGGCCGTACATTCCAATACTTGCAGATCATCTCAATAAAATGTTTTAATAGCGCACTTTTGGCTTCGAACATTAAAACTACACCCAGAGGGCACTGACAGTGTGGATGCTTGGACAAAGGGTGGTCTGCTGGCCTGAGGCAGGGATTGAAGCAATGTCCCAAAATTTGAATTCTACAAGTCGTTATTCGAAATTTGATTTTTGGGGAAATGTTTTCTTCTGTGACTGGTTGCACACATCATGAGATAAATCAGCCTTCTGTAAAAACTAGCAGTGAATTCTTTCCTCACCAGGCGAGCCACTTCCTGTTAAAATGTTGTTGCAACAAAACTGAAATGTGTCAGTCTTGATCAAGGAATCGGGATTACAGAGGAGCAATGGATGTGTGTGGCCCAAGTTCTTCAACGGAGCAGTAAGAACATTAGTCACAAGCCACCCTGGGTTATTTGTAACTCTTCAGTCGGTTAACACAATTAGCCCAATGACTGGGCGAGTACAACGTATATAATGACTAAAGCCTGAAGTTCATGAACTATTAGATGAATAAATAAGCATGCAAAAATGCTCTAATTATTATTGGTCAAATGCATCACGTTTCAAAAAATATGCACTATGTAATAACTACGGCAATTGCGATCACTCCGTATGCTTTAGCGCTTCTATTTTGAATTATAAAGAAAATATGAACAGATGGACTTAATATTATAACTAGGCTACACCCTTCTTAAAATATCACGACTAAGAAACAGTTCTAAACGGTAGGAAAAGTTATTTTATGGAACTTTGACCGGTGTTGACCATCAATAATTATTCTATTATGTTAATTTTTAAGTGTAACTGATATACAATTTTAATAACCATTGGATTTTTTAAAATGAAAATAATTTTACAATATTTACATAATAAATGCTGAATAAAAATAATTTATATTACCTTGCAAAAAGCAGTCAAACGTACTGGGTATTAAAATAATTTCAGTATTATTCTGTGATAGACTCTAATCGAAATATACAACTTTAAGAACATGAAGTAACAAAAAGCGCTTTAAAACAACAGGAAATTAGAATATTCGCCCTTCTCAAGCAGAGATAAGCACTTAAACAGGCAAAGCAGAAAGATACGAAGCATTGTGCCAAAATATGCATAAATATGCAAAAATATGATTTTGCATAAACTTCCAGGCCTTAATAAGTAAATAACACTCCTGGAAAATATTACATGTATTAGTGTATTATATAGATTGTGATTGAGCAAATTAGTGTTTACTGACTGAAGAGCTTATATTGGCAACGCTGGAAGAATGGCTTCCAAACTTTACATTTGATTTACTGAGGTAACATGATCACTGTTCCTCGAGGCTTGGTGTGACTGGCTCCATAAAACAGTAAAACCTTTCTTTGAAGGAACCTTATCCTGTCCACAACTGAAAATTATTCCTGTTAATGTAGCGGACGGAACCAGTTTAACGCAGAAATGGAAATGAATTACAGTGTATTTAACAAGAAATGTATGTGTTAACAGTATTTTATTTACAAAAGGGGAATGTTTTACGAACTCCTTCAAGTACTCTTTATGTTCACTTTGCGTGGTTTGGACATTCCTTTGCGGGATTCCTCAATACAGGAGTAGGCTCATGAGGAGGATTGCCAGGTCCAATGAACAAACCTCAACTGCCTCTCACACAACCAATTGATTGTACAGGGTCTTCATATTTGCTTGGCAAGGACCTTCTCACACACTCTCCACCAGTGACGGCTCAGTTGCCGGCGACCGCGCGCTCATATCTACGGCAGTATACGGTGCTTAAAATCAGTATCATGCAGTTTTACTCACCATGTTAACAGTAGATGCTGAAAATGTTCCCCATCCGCTGACAAACATAATCGGCATCTCCTTATGAAGTTTCCGGTTTCTCCGGTTAATTTAGCTTCAATAAGGAAATAACGAGAGCCTCCGTGGCTTAGGCGGCAGCATGCCAGCCTCTCACTGCTGGGTCCGTGGTTAAAATCCCGGTCACTCCATGTGAGATCTGTGCTGGACAAAACGGAGGCAGACAGGTTTTTCTCCGGGTACTCCGGTTTTCCCTGTCAACATTTCATTCCAGCAACACTCTCCACTATCATTTCATTTCATCTGTCATTCATTTAATCATTGCCCCAGAGGAGTGCGTCAGGCCTCGGCAGCCGGCACAGTTCATATCCTTGCCGCTAGATGGGGGATTAATTCCATTCCTGACCCGGTTGGAGACTGGAAGCAGGCTGTGGATTTTCATTTCAAGGAAATAACGATCTTTTCGTCTATTTTTATTGTTTACTGAACCTGTACATTTGAATCTCTTAGCCAGTTGTTTTATTGTCTGATTTATAGGAATGGGTCTCCTTGGTAATTTCACTCAACTTTTGTCTTCTAGCGAATGATTTCCTGCACTTTATGTACGAATTGTGCAGATATACACGTTCATACACTGAAGAAAGTGCAAATTGCAACACCATGAAGGCATTGGTCGTTTGTGTTGATTTTCAAGATATGGAACGATGCCATGTAGGTATGTAAACGATCAAAGTTTCAGACCCATTGGATTGTTGCTACAGGTCTCCCCACATGATTGGTCGCGGAGGAATCAACTCCAGTATACGGACTCTGGTGTAGCATGGTTGACTTGCAGTCTGTGCAGTGAAGTGTTCCCCGTCAAGCTTGCCTCGACGACAGAGAAGAGCACACTATCAACAACTGTCGCCGTTTGAGAGGGCTCGGATAATTGGGCTGTGTGAGGCTGGATTATCGCTAAGGACTGTCGCTGCTCGTGTTGGCCAACAGGCATCTACAGTGCAACGTGTATGGCAGCAGTGGTCAAATGAAGGTACCCACACTCGTACACCTAGCACAGGCCCAGCGCGACAGACAACTGTGAGAGAGGATCTCCGCATCATTCGGGTGGCCCGGATGGAACCCCATGCAACAGCAGCACAAATTCGAGCAGCTGTGGCACCCCACGTTACACAACTAATAGTTGGTCATTGCCTGCGTGCAGCTGGCTTATGATCCTGTGTCCCTGCAGAAGGTGTTCCATTGACCCCACAACAGCGACGTGTAATGATGGCCTGGTGTCGAGAACGATCGACGTGGGTCGACGAATGGCATAGGGTCGTCTTTAGTGATGAATCGTGCTTCTGTCTTGCCCTCAGTGATCACCGGAATCGTGTGCGCCGACGTACCGGGGAGAGGGGCCGCCCAGACCTTATTGTCGAAAGGCACACAGGACATTATGGTCTGGGGAGCTATTGGCTTTAATGTGAAATCACAATTAGTGATTGTTGAGGGCACTATGACTGCTCGACAGTACGTTGATAGGGTACTCAATCCAGTGGTTGTTCCTATGATGGCGAACATTGCTAATGGGATGTGTCAGCAGGATAATGCCCGGGTTTACACTGCACGCATCTCCAGAGAAGCTCTCCACGACATCACAACCTTAGAATGGCCCGCCAGATCCCCGGACCTCAGTCCTGTTCAGCATGTGTGGGACATGATGGGTCGACAACTGGCCAACCGTCCTCGGCCACCCACAACTCTGGAACAACTGATCCGTGCAGTGCAGCAAGCATGGGCCACAATTCCTCAGGAAGCGATCCAGGGCCTTATTGACTCCATACCTCGCCGAATTCATCAATGTATTGCAGCTCGTGGTGGGCACATCCTGTATTGATTGTTGTCCAAACTTGAGGTGAGAGGGACCTGAAAGTGTAATGATCGAACCACAACTGACCACTCCTCCTGCATGTTCAATTGCAGCAATGTAGCACCACTCCTTCTGGGTCTGGGTGTTGCAATTTCCATTTTCTTCAGTGTATAAAGAATATTTCATATAAGGCATTACAGCACTATACACAATCACAATAAAACAACTGACTTAGAGATACAGGTTCAGTAAACAATAAAAATAGACGTAATGGTTGATATTTCCTTACTGAAGCTAAATTAACGGGAGTAACCGGGAACTTCATAAGGAGATGCCGATTATGTTTGGCAGCGGATGGGGAACATTTTCAGCATCTACTGTAAACATGGTGAGTAAAAGTGCATGATACCGATTTTAAGCATCGTATTCTGCTGAACATAAGCGCATGCGGCAACTGAGCCGTCACTGGCGGAGCGCGTGAGCGAGAATGTCTTTGCCAAGCAAATTTGAAGACCCTGTAGAAAGTCGTGTTGTTAAGTTATGCAAGGGAAAATGCGCGTTGTTTTAAATATAAACTCTAAAATTAAAGTTATTGAAGCTAACATCGCGGAATTTTTCAAGCATTACCGTGAAGAAAAGTCGTAAATATTTATATGGTCACCTATATTAACCAGAATCCTGTCTATAACAGAAATATTTCTCGGTCCCTTGAAGTTCCGTTCAAGACTGGTGTTACTGTAGTAGTAACAATATGGCAGATAGGACACAGAGGTCAGAGAAAAACACAATAAGGGTCATCCAAATTATGATGTTTAGATGGTAAACATCTTCAAAGCCTTGGATTTTGTTTATAATGGCCATGAAAGTCATTTCCATCCAACCTAAATGATAACGAGTTTGCTTACGAGTAATAACGCATGCTTGTTTCAGTCAGCAGACCACTGCTCCCTGGAGCACAATACCTAGACAACAGTTTATCCACCAAGTGCCCTCAGTAGTTTTAATGCTCGAATGTTATCACAGTCATGGTGTCGCGTCTCGTGGGCTCTGCTAGGTGTCTGGGTCGTAACTTAGCGAAGACTTCTTCAGCTCCATCATTGGCAGCAGTCCTGTTTCCTAGAAAAGTTCCGCAAGTGTTTAGGAGGTGTTTTGTTGTCTGGAAGAAATCCTTTGAGTGCCGTAGAGAGTTCGCTGTCATGAAGGAAGCTTGGGCATATTCCACTGATATGTATGAAGACAATTTCAGAACCAGTTTGCATGGAAACTATTTAATACTGCTTCCTTGAATATCTGCCGCTTTATCCCGGCCCAGGAAGTCGGATAATACATACTGCACCGAGTCGTTGCTCACAATCTGGGCAGTGAAGTGGAATGTCAAAACAAATCTTCACACTACATGGAGGATGTAACCTTTTTGCAAATTATTTTATGTTTTCAGAATTATGAATAAAAGTAAAAATAATTGAGCTGAGTGAGTCCAACTGTTGTCCGCAGCGCAAGATCATTGGTAATGTTTGCTTAGGACCCATTGTTTTACATAGATTCCTCACCAGTGATCATGACTTCAAGAAATGCTGCATTGTATTCAACTTCCATCATTGACTGATAGCGTATCGTAAGCGGGGAACTCGCTACACTCAAAAGATTTCTTCTAATGGAATACAGAAGAAACACAACCGCCCCTCATGATATTAACCTAGTTACAAAATATTCAAAATATGTTTCCCTTCAATTAGCAGAAACAACAGAAGGTCAGTCAACTCAAACTGCTCTAAACAAGGGGTTTCGTTCATCAGATCCTGTTCATTTGAGGCATTTTTTTTTCCTTTCATTTTTAGATATGTCTATAAAACATGTGTACACCTAACATGTTAATTTATGGTACTCCTTTAATTATTGCGCTTTTAAAATTATTATTTAATTATTGTAACATTTGATAGCACTATTTCATATCGAAGTGAACCACCATTCATAGAGTACTGACTTTCTTGTTCAGGTCAAGACAAGTGGCACTCCTGGTGTTATCTGTTGTTGCTTCTTGGAAACTATATGCATGTACGATATATGTGCTGATTACAATTTTGGGATGAAAATAAGCAACAATGATGATGACAAGGGGAAGTAAGGAAGAAAGGGGAAAGATAAAATTAAATGGAAATATTCTACAAGTGGTAAACAATTGGGAAGTGTGATTACAGAAGATGGGAAGATAACCAAAGAATTTGGTAAAAGAATACAGCAAGCAAACAGTTTCTAGCAGAGTGTGAGAGGTATTGTGTGGAACCAGGATATCCCAAAGGGTTCTGTACACAACCTATTCTGAATCGATACTGACATATGCAGCTGGGACATAGACGACGACAAAAAGGGAAGAGATAAGGCAACAAAGGTGAGGTTTCTAAGAAGCATCAAAGGAAAGATAGAGTAAGGAATGAGGAAAATAGAATCTGGAAACTCCAGGATAGGATAGACACAACTAAACTGAAGTGGTATGGAATGCGTGAGGAGAGAGTACCACAAAAAATATTTTTGAGAAAATTAACAGGAAAGTAGAATAAGGAAAGATAAGAGAACGTTCATGGCTTTTGTAGACTTAGAAAAGGCTTTTGATAACGTTGATTGGACTAAATTGTTTGACATTTTGAAATCAATTGGAATAAAGTACAGGGATAGGAGGGTGATATACAATCTATAAAGAAACCAGACAGCAGTCATTCGAGTTGAAGGACATGAGAGAGAAGCTGGTATTCAGAAAGGTGTAAGGCAAGGCTGCAACTTATCACCCATACTTTTCAATCTTTACATTGAACAAGCAATGAAGGAAATTAGAGAAAAATTTAAAGTGGGAGTGAAGATTCAAGGAGAAATAATTTCAACTCTGAGATTTGCTGATGACATCGTCATCTTGGCCGACAAGCCTGAGGATTTGAATGAGTTTTTGAATGGTATGGACTCCGTCTTACGGAAAGAATTCATGATGAAAATTAATAAATGTAAAACTAAAATACTGGAATGCAGCCGAAATAAATCAGAAACCTCTATGGAGATCAAATTGGCAGGTGAAAAGCTGAAGGAAGTAGGAGACTTCTGTTACTTAGGAAGCAGAATAACCAGTGATGGACGAAGCAAAGAGGATATAAAAAGTAGGTTGGCCCAGGCAAGAAAAGCATTTCTACAAAAAAGGAATCTGCTGACATCGAATATAGATTAGGTATTAGGAAGTCATTTTTGAAAGCCTTTGTCTGGAGCGTGGCGCTCTGTGGAAGTGAAACTTGGACTATTGGTGCAGCAGAAAAGAGGAGAATTGAAGCATTTGAAATGTGGTGTTACAGGATAATGATGAAGATCAGATGGGTAGATAGGGTTACAAACAAAGAGGTATTAAGACGAGTGGGAGAGGAGAGATGTTTCTGGCGACTGCTAATGAAGAGAAGAGATAGGTTGGTAGGACACATACTAAGACACCCAGGATGAAAAGATTAGCTCAGGACAGGGAGGCATGGAGAGCTGCATCAAACCAGTCAAAAGACTGAAGACTCAAACAACAACAGGAAAGAGACCTCGAGGAATGGATTCAGTGAAGGAGTGTGTAGAGAAAAAGGGAGGAAAACCAGAAGATGTTCTGCAAGTAGGAAAGGAGTGGTAAAGGGACAGGCAAAGATGAAGGTCCTTAATTCAGAACCCGACCCTGGAAGAGACTGGAACCGGTAAATGAAGATGATGATGATGATGTGCTGATTACCTAAGTGGGCTACATATTGCCTAAATTTAATGAGAGTATGCTAATGGTTCTTGGACCTTCTGAACTAGTGTAGACCGATCTCTATCGCTCACCACGCCTTGAACTGCAGTTCATATAGCCTATGGCACACCCAGCTTTTGAACATGATTTTGGACATTAGCATTCCACCTTGCTTAGGCCTTGGTTTCTTGAGAATTTGGTACACTGTCGTACATCCTTCCCAAATTAGCAGTTTTCCTACCATTGATTGCCTCCCCTCACCTCTTTCGATCTCTCTTCTTGCGTGTTATTGGAAATGTTTTTGTCTTTCCTGGTGTCTTAAAGCTTGAATAGGTGAGAATTCTCCAGCATTGTGTGTTTGTTAAACTTGAATGCTAAATAGATTTCCATGGCTTGTTTTATGTCAAGTGTCTTGTGGTACAAAAGTTGTAAAATCTGTTTCTATACTCGTGAAGCTATTCCCATTCCCATTATCATGGGACTGTAGCCTGCTTAATGTACAACTCATACAAAAGGTAAACACCTACAAAATAGTGAATTAAATAAGCAGGATCCACATTCAAAATTAGGGATACATTTAATCTTGTGCCAAGAAACTGGGTGTATCAATTTTTTTAGGACAAAGTGGAAGAAGGGTTGATACTCGTATGAAGAACACGGAAAGCACTCGGCAGTTTGCGACAAAAGAAGGTGAGGATATGGATAAGGGGAGGGCAACCAATGACAAGGGAAAACTGCCAATTTGGTAAGGGTGTACAATGTACCATAAGTCTAAGCAAGGTGGAATTCTAGTGCCCAAAATCACATTCAAAAGCTTCTATGCCCATGATTGCAGGTTCAAACCCAACCAAAGTCATTGGATTTTTTAAGAGCGTTGAAACAGTCCCTCAGTATGCCTTCCTTCGGAGGGGCAGTAAAGCAAAAGTAGGAGCTACTTGAAATTGATTGTCTGCAGTCTTTACCTGAATAACAGATAACACACACTAATACAGTCATCACAATTAACACTGGTTATCAGACAGATTCTACACACACCCAAAGTACACGGGGCTACATGACCGTGTTGTCGCAGCCCCTAAACTAAGGAACCAACCAACCACATTGAAAAGCTGGGTGTGGCATTTATGGACTTTAGTTCAAGGCATGATGAACAACAGCGATTGGTCCACAATAGTTAAGAAGGTCCAAGAACCATTAGCATACTCTCATTAAGCACATATACATGCATGTAGTTTCCAAGAAGCAACAACAGCAACAAGAAAGTCAGTCCTCTTAGGACGATGGTGAACAGAAGGTGTCTCCAGTAATCAGATAAGGGGTTCACTTCAATATTAAATACGGTAGTGCTATCAAATGTTAGAATAATTAATAATAGTAATTTTAAAAAGCACAATAATTAAAGAGTAGCACAAATTAACACACCAAAGAATTGTATACAGTGTAATTGTGCAGATGTTTTATGTACACATCTAAATATTAAAAATAACATAAAAAAAGAAAGAAAGTCTAGATATGATAAACGAAACATGTCGTCCAATTAACCCCCTCATTTAGAGCAGTGTGACAAAGCATAGTTAGTTTGTGTGAAAAATTCCCCTACAAACTTGTTTACTTTTCTGTTTAGTAAATTGACAAATATTTAGATATTTGCCATTCATACGCCACAGCATAGGCCATAATAGATAATTCATTAAGTATACAGTAAAATTTTATTTGTTTGTTGTGTTATATTTAAAACTTTTTTTGATATCGCCACCAATTGTAGGATATATAAACTAAGAATTTTACAATTAACTCATATCTCAAAAAATTACACAAAGTTATATGCTCTAAGATATTGGTTGATATTTCTGAGTATTTTGCGGTGACAATCCCCTGAGAATACTCTCAATATTCCAGGATAGTCAGCCCCCTCCCGAAAATAAATTGTATATACATCCCTGCTTCTGGACATTTCTCCAATGTTGGCCATCTTCAATATTTTTAAAATATACTTTCAGTATGATTTAGCAGTTAAAATATTGAAAGTCTTTTCATTAATTTTAACATACTCTTGCAGTGAGAAGAATACCTTGCATGTAGATAGACACTAACTTTCATAGCTGCTTATTTTAGCCCCAGTTACAAACACTGTAGCAGACGTAGTGTTCGCGTTAACCATCCCTCATTTCTATCTCGGCCATGCTTCACCTCAGAGGTAAAATTTGTGATGCAATTGCAATTTCTATTCCAAAGTTTATGATGATGTTCACAAAATGAAAGTTATTGGTGAAGCCATAGATCATAATATAAGAGACTTTTTTTTCTTAAATCCAGAAAAGGAAACCACAAACACGAATTTGGCTCAAAGTTAGAACATTGTCGAACCAACTCTTACCAGTGTTCTCATTCCAATTCACTTTGACTGTATAAAGCCACAATTTGAACTGTTTTGCTCATTAGAACCGAGGAAACACTTTGTTAACAGAGATTAAAGCGCAGTATAATCATAAGCTGATAGAAGTAACCAATGGCTGTTTCTTTCTGGAAGTCATGAGGTATAAGTCTATGTAAAGCATAGGTCCTACAATTCACAATACATGGAGGATACTTCTGCCAAGTTTTCAAGGGGAAAATATACTGTACAAATATTTTACTTACGTAGTATGTCATTGGGGTGATGGGGCACAGGTGAGCTCCTCTCGTTAGTATCATAGGGAACTAGCTGACCGAGGTTAGGAGGGAATCAAACTGCATGCTACACCCGGGCTCGGACAGCTAAAAAAAAGCCCCTAAACACTGGCAGACGAGACTAGACCAGACCAGGAGACGACTTGACATACACACTAACATACCAGACCTCCAGACCTCAGTTGTAATAAGTAAGAAGGTTATTGTTATTTTGTTGAGTATTTAAGTACGGTATTGTGATGGCGCCGCATCTTTCATAACAAGAGAAATATCACTGTCATTGTGTATTGCATTGATCAGTGATGAGGAAGAAGAGAACAGTATGGGAGAATATGATGTATAAAGAAAGGCACAGGTTCACTCATGCCAACTTGATGAGGGAGTTAGAATCTGATGATTTCCGCACTCTCCTACGAATGGATGAATAGTTTTTTAACGAAATACTCCGTATGGTCCAGCCATACAACAAGAAGAAAAATACTAGTTTTCGGGAATCTGAGAGTGCTGAACAAAGAGTAATTGTTACACCGCGTTACCTAGCTATGGGGATGTCGTATCAAGACCTGAAGTTTAGTTCTGCAATTTCTCCCCAGCTGCTGTCAAGTCTGAAAGGTACCGAAACAGTTGCAGATCGCGACGGAGTCCGCCAGTTGGCCAGACAGCGCTACACACAACGCAGACAAGATCAAACAGGAGAGGGGCAGTCTGGTGGTCTGAAGGTTTTCCAGCCAGGCAATCTGCACAGACCGAAATTGGGTGCCCGACAGGCCTACACACTCTCGAACTGCCCGCCCGTCAGCTACTTTTTCCGATTGTCTGCTGGTCGGGTCTGGTCTGATAGTGTGTAGGGGCTTTAAAAAGCCGGACTAACCTTTAAATTATCAAAACTGGCTTCAATCTGTTCTCGAGTGGTTGTCTTTGCTGCAAAAGCTATTAAAACATCCTCTTATTATTTTAACCCAGTGTGTGGATTGATGAAGCAAGATCATAAAGCAATTTGCCGGTTTGTTTGGTCTGAGAAAGCAGGAATGAGCTGAGTAATTACTTACGAGTTTCCTTCGTCAATGTGCATACCTAGTGGGGTTTGTAGGATCCATGTAGCATGCATGGCTTTTCAGTTCTGTTCTGTATTGACAAAAGTAAATAAATAAATAAGTAGAAAACTAAATATAGATTAATTACTGAATGGAAGTGACATATGGAAGCGAAACTCTTTTGAAAGTTACTCAGGAAAACAGAATCAACAAAATTTTAAAAGTTAAAAGAAGAATAGCTAGAACATGCATAAATAAAAAATATCAGAAAGATGGACAGTGGCGGATAGTACCAAATGAAGTGGAGCCCATCACTGATACTATTCGGAAGAAACGGATTTCTTTTTTTGGTCACATTAGGAGGACACCGGACACCAGATTATCTAGAAAAATTGTTGAGAAACTTTGGAATATGAAACAACAAGTAGGTTGGATTAAGGAATTAGAGAAGATATGAAGGAATTAGAAATAGCCTTGGATGACTTGCAAAACAAAACAAAAAATTTAAAGAAATCTGAAAGACACAAAAATAAGAATTCAACCAAAAATAGACAAACGTCAAACAGTAAAAAGGTTATTTACAGATGAGGAACGCCTGAGAAGATCAGAGCAACTTGGAAAGAAAACTTACTGAAGAAGAGGACCAAGAAATGATAGATTGAAGTGGTCCAATGAGGCCGTAAAAGCAGAAGAAGAAGAACAATGGAAGTAAGTAAAACAGAAATCGGGAACGAAATGAATATTTAGGGTGTGCTTCTGGAGCCTGAGCAACTGTTCAGGTTGTTCACAGGATGAGCCACAAGATTGGTTGTGACTAAGTTAACAGTAAATAGTTAAACTTACAGCGAGCATTGTCTAGGAGAAGACGAGTCGCCCATCCTTGAAATGGTTTTCCATGGTTTCCTCCCATTTTCAACTCCAAGCTAATGCCGGGATGGTACCTCCAAAAACAGGCCAGCTCCTTGCCTAGTGCCATTCATCATCTCTCCTCATATGAAACTGCATTGCGTCTGATCTCGTTCGCCGCTGTGATTTGCTCAGATTTTGTCCTGAAGGGCTTGTTTGTTGTCCCTTGCGCTGGAGTCGAGAGCCCAACGGTACACCGGAGCAAAATACATTGAGAATGTTGGGCAATCTCAGTTTCTATGTAAATTGTATTGATGTTGATCAGCTAAAGCAGAGAATAAAATATCTAAACCATCCAAAAAAATTAAATAATAATGGAAGATGATCTCAAGACGTATTTGTGTTTTAGGATAACAAGAATAAACAATGTATGACTTCCTGTTCATTCCATTGTAATATTTTAGGGGGAAAGGAACTCATTGTGTCTCTGGTGAATGTGGAAAGGAAATTACAATTATATTATGGCTTTAGACACGCTGGCTTTCTCGAGACTGTGAACACCACCCTTAAGCGAAACCAAGCACCATTATATCCATCAGACATGCTGCAACTGGTTGCATGACCATAGACACAGATAAGATACATTTAGGACAGTCAAATCAAATCAGCATCTTTCGTGTTGCTCATAAAACAGGGATGTCCAATTATTATTTTTACTCTAGATTGAAAATACTACCGTATTTACCCGAGTACCACCCACACATTTTTATACAAAATCGGACTTGAAAAATTGGGGTGCGGGTATTAATTGAGTCATCCAAATTTTAAAGATTTAAATTGCCCGCCACGTGCGATATAGGGTGTTGCGAGTATCTGCTAGATGATGCGAGTGCTCGATCGGATGTACCGCATTTACTCGCATATAACAACCACATCTCTTTTTTTTTTTTTTTCTTTTCGAATTTTCGGCTTCAAAAATTTCCCTTGATGTAGATTAGGATGGTGTGGTATAAAGGCACCCAAAGGAGCACCTAGTGTCTTTAAATCAACACACAAAATAGTTATTTTCACCTAACCTTTATTTAGGAAAAAAGTGATAATAGCCCATTTAAATAGCCACTCTCTTGCATCATCACAGCTGACTGATCACAGCGCTGCACCGCAATGAGAGCGCCGAGTTCAAGGTTACGCAGTGTTGCAATGTTACGCGGCATCATTTTGTGATTTACAGTGTGGCCATTGTCTCTTGTTTCTCAAGCCCACTGCAGAACGTTTATGTCCACATTTTCGTACTTTCCTTTTTTCACACCGCGGAGGACTTAGAAGTTTTCTTTGTTCACAATAATTTGTCCTTCTGGTTACGCCAATAACGAATCATACACGGCTAGGCTTCGTATTTACAACTTGCCGTTTTCACTCAATTTTCTGCAGAGAAAATTCTAGCACTTTCAACTTGAAGGATGCCGCAAAACTTTCAGTCCTTGTGTACTGCATGCTTCTTAGTTATACACTACAAAAGGCCGTGCAAGACACGGAACTCGTAAGCTGGGGGGTCGGGGGAGTGAGTAGCCATTGTCGAGGTCAATGATGCATGCAGATGCGCTGATTTTACAGTTTCCTGAGTTGCGTGATAGCATGGCGACAGTAAACGTTAACATTTGTTTAAGTGACAAAAATAAAAATAAAAGCTCTTTATTTTAATTTCCATAAAAAAATGAGGGTGCAGGGATTATTCGGGGGCGGGAACATTCGGGTATGATACAATATCTGACTGTCAAAGCTTGTAATGAAAATACTATTGTTGTGTGGTTCGTGCAACAGAATGGATCTCATTGGAGCACAGGCTTGTGAACGCCTCCTGTACAGCCTCAAAGCCACTGGACTGAGCCGCTAAGGCCTGACGGGAAGAGGGGCAAGTACCTCAACTTGAACATAAGGCAGTAATGCAGGAAGGTAATAAAACCTCTGTAACAGTAATTGACATGTATTTTTAATCTCTGAATTTTTTTAAAAATGACATAAAAATAGAAAGCTTTAAGGTCAACAGCTGTACAAAATTCCAGTAATTAAAATCACAGGAAGTCAAGTAGAGGTGGTCTTACGAGTCAAGACGGGGGACCACTGAACAGGCAGTTCGCGAATGCTCACCCCATTAATGTGCGGCATCTCGAGGGCGGCCGGCACGTATGTCGTCCCGGGGGAGCAGCGCGTACACGATCGCTTGAGCGCCGGCCGTTGTCTCGATCCGTGACACCGCACGGCAAACCGCAACTCCTCCGCCATCTCAGAACACAAGGATTGCTGGAAGCAGATGAAGTGTATGAAGGCTGTGTTTTCACTCCATCCCAAGCAGCTCTATTATAAAATACTGGATTACCCTTTTAAAACTCTGCAATTCAACAGACTTTTGATTTAGCTCCTAGTTAAAAATTGAGTTTCAGTGCGAAATTTAGATTGGCAAGTCTACTTGACACTGTAAATAAGCACAAAGCATTGAGTTTAGAATCAACTACAATGCTTATTATTTATTTAAGAAAAGCGCACAATGTGCATAATGGTACATAAATTATTCTTGGCCTAGTCCTATTATTGAGATTTTTCTGTTTGGGCAGTTTTGAGCATGATATCGCTCACAATGTTTATTGCACAATTTGCACACGCAGGATTCTTCCGGTTGATGAAATCTTAGGTTCTGACCTAGCTTGTGATGAAAGCCGCGCGTTGCAAATCTTGTCAGTATGTGTCTAAGTTCATAATTTGGCTGCTTCCATTCCGATGTTGTCACGGCGTCTGTTGAGTAAAATTCGGGCCGTATGGCATTAGTTTTCTCTTTTAACAGGTGTAGTGTCTTTTCATAAGCCTTAGTACTTGGTAGCCAGAATTGTGCTCGTATGTCCTCAACGAAGAAGGTTTCTTTTGTTAACACATATGTTAGCCTCGATGGTGCTGACTTCCCTACTCCTAGAATCCGTTTTAGGTAACGGGCTTTGACCTTCTCAATTGTTGATAGATTTGTGATTGTTACTTTGTCCCAGACGATGTTAATCCCATAGGTTGCTATTGGTGCTATAGCAGTCTTGAACAGTGTTAATGCAGTGGCTATTGAGATTCGCTGTGGTTGTTGGATATGATACATAGCTTTTATTGCAGCAGTGGCTCTCTCTGTAACATGGCAGTTGAAGGATGATAATGTTGTTTGTAAAGTAACTCCGAGGTATTTAAATTTTGAGACTACTTCTAAAGGTTTATTGTGTAGTGTTATTGTGTTTCTTGAAGCATGTTTCCCTCCTCTCCTAAAGGTCATTTGTTTGGTTTTACTTTGGTTGATTTGTAGTTCATTTCTGTCTGCCCATGCGATGAGTCTGTTTAGGACATCTTGAAGCTCTTCTTTATCACTTGAGCCAATTGCCATGTCGTATAAGTGACGCTGATGTGTCTCTGATTATCTCCGTCACGTCTGCACTCATGATATTGGGCTTACTGGGTAGAACTACAATGCTTATGAACAGCAGAAGTGGTTACACTTGAGTCCAATCACATGAGATCGAGTTTCATACAACTTTGTTGGGAATTGAGATTTTTAATGAGTTTGTTAAATCGATGGTTTACTTAACCCCCTTGTCTTGTGCTAACATTTTTGTTGTATATTTATTTAGTCAGCGTAAGATATGGATCAGCCTCATCATATTGTTTTAGCCGCCCCAGGGGCTCACATCTAGTGAGACGTGGGTAGGCGACCACGGGACCCCAGCTGAGTCTGGCATTGCTTCCACTTACTTGTACCGGGATCCTATCTGTTCTCTTTCCTGTCGACCTCCCTTGGTTAACTCTTGTTCTCTTCCGACACCGACGGTATTAGGGTATCCGAGGCCTAGGGAGTCTCATCTTTCCTGATCCCTCATTCTTCTTCTAGGGATCTGCCTTCTTTTTCTTTTCATTATATTTCCTTTTCTCTTTAAGATTTCCATCCTGTTTCTATAAATTGGTTCCCCTTGTCTCTAAATTGCACTTTGTGAGTATTTTGAATCTCAACCTCATTTTGTGAGTATTTTCAATCTTTCTTGCACTTTGTAAGTACACTCACCGGCATAAAAAGCGAAACACTACAAATTTCAGACAAAACTCAAATGTGACTTTGCAGTGGTACGCTAATGTGCCGTGATTTAATTATGATTTAATTAGCTCATTTGAGAAGATTCAGCGCAATAATTGATAAACATAGTTGATCATAACTAGTGCCCGGATGTTGATGACATGTCTACTGAGCTGTCTAAAACAATGCTGAAGTACATAGAAACTCTGGACGGGCCACCCTGTCTTCAAATATGTCATTTTTATTTTGCATCTTTTTGCATTTTTTTTGCTATTTTTTCCATTTTAAGAGCATTTTTTTAAGTTTGGTAGATTTTTTTGGTCTTATTTTAGGGAAATCGGCCTTCTAAGGTCATTTTTTTCCCTATTTAGTCATGTCACAGTTTTAAGGGAGTTACGTCACTCAGAATTAAGAAATTAGTAGCTGATACAAGATAATTTAAAATATTGAAATATTGATTCCATTTCCTTAATCAACCGGGTGGAAACAAGTCTTAGCAACGATCGTCGCGAAATTGCTGCGGGTATTGCATCAAAACTGAAAAAAGTGCTGGACAAAAACACCGGGTATTAAACATTATGCAAAATCTCAGACATTGTTTCTGGTGAAAACTACTGCATGGATGGGATTGAGGAGGATTTAGCAGCAAATGACCTTCCTCACTTCAAGTACGCTCCGATCACATCAGTTGTTGTTGAACGCAGATTTTCGAGGTATAAAAACTTGTTGGCTGATAACCGCAGATCATTTACATTTGACAACATCAGAATGACATTCGTAGTGCACTGCAACTCAGAATAAAGTGAACATAAACCTTTTGTTAAGTGCTAGAAATCTATTTTCATTGACTTTTCAGTTTGATCAAGATGTCATTTTTGAAATGTTGGTGAGTTTAGTATTTTAAGATCATTTTCTCCATTTTACAGTGCTTTTTTCGAATTTTTAGAACATTTATTACAGTCATTTTTGAAAATTTTAAGTGCATTTTTTAAACATTTTTACGGCAACATCCGAGCCCTAATGATGACCATCATAACACCAATGTTACTGTTTCCCACCTTTGGACAAGAATAGCCACAAACGGCTGTCTTCAGGTTTATTGCTGTGAATTTTCGTGCCATGTATTTTTGTGGACATTACGGTTTGTCTACAACATTCATAATCATACCGTGCAACAGGTTGGAGGACAGTAGCCTACGAAGGATTCCAGGTTTCGACATTTCCAAATTCGTGTTTGTGCACTGTTAAATGTGATTGTCATGATCAATAATTGTGCTAGTTAGAGAATTAACTTATGATACATTGCCAGCAAGGTCATAGTATATTTCAATAATACGGTACAAGGATTGGAACGGTTCAACATTGTGTTTAGTCTGAAATTCGTAGTGTTTCGCTTCTTTGCCGGTGAGTGTATTTTGAATCTGAACCGGCCTTTTTCAGTCTAACTTGCATTGTGTACTTTCAATCTCAATTGCATTTTGTAAGTATTTTGAACCTAAACTACATTTTGTGCATATATTTCAATCTCTTCCTTTTGTGAGTATTTTCCTTCTAAATTACCTTTTCTACGTATTTCTGTAAAGTGTGACGTAGCAAGAGGGAGAAGTTGCAAGCAGGCCAATTGGCGTGACATGGTGGATTACCAGCTGACTTTAAGCAATCGATGATTGATCGAAATTTCGTGGTATATTCATGATGGGGTGTAAAGTGAGGGTATTCGCACTCACCAGATAGTCGTGTGACTGTTCTCCAGAGTTACGGGCTCGATCCTCGTCGGTCGACTGATCCCTTCCCCTGCTCGGGGGCGGGGGGTGGTTTATGTATTGTTCATAGTTACGATTACTCTTCTAATCTGCTTAGTGTTTGGTGTACTGTTGACGTTGGTTCATCTTTGGGCTCATGCCTTGGTTTTGTTATGATGTGTCCGAGTGTTTTGTCATTGTTGTGTTCAAAGGCATTGCAGAGACTAGCGCACGTGAGGATACATGTTTACGGTTGTTGCTTCATGTGCGCCTGCTTCATGGTCGGGCTCTTCTAGTCTTCCATGTTTTTTTAGGATAAATCCAGTTTTAATAATGTAGGGACATAATAATATGTTGAAATTCATTTTTATGAACTGCGACGCTTGTCCATACCACACATGTACAGGGTGATTATCTATGTGCACCCCAATAAACACGGCAAGCGAAGTCGGCCTTGACAGGCACAGATTGCGGGCGCGCTTTCACGGTTTAGCCGGTGGTTGACACTCACGTTTACACTTTTACCAAACATGTTCAATAAAGTGTACTTACACAATGTCCTCCCTCTCTTGTAACACAAACCTGACATCTTCTGATGAAAAAATGTCTGTCAACTCTTTTATTATTTACGGAGCCTGTTTCCTTGAATCGTTTAGCGAGCCTCCTAATTGTACTGGCATTAGGCATAGGTCTTCCTGGAAACATGATTCGAAATTTTCGTCTTGTTTCAAACAACTCACTAATCGATATGAGTCAGTGGAGTGGGGCATTGCGAGGTCTGCACCTGACCAGCAATAGTTTGCCGCGGTCCACTCAGCCGGCTGGCCAGGTGCGAACCTCGTAATACCCCGCCCCACTGACTCATATCGTTAGTTCACACTTGTTTTGACATTCATATGGACGTGTATCTGCAAAGCTTAGACGTTAGTATTGTGATTACTGTGATTGCTGGTCATGCCTAGACACCAATTCACATTGCGCGAACGTGTGCATATCCATAATTCCAATAATAAAAAGTTAACAGATAACATTGTGTTCTTACAGAACAAAACTTAGATGAGGTTATTGTCCATTCTTTCATCAGAAGATGTCAGGTGTGTGTTACTAGAGAGGGAGGACATTTTCAGCATCGACTAGGAGCACTGTAAGTACACATTCATTGAACATGTTTTGTAAAAGGGCGCGAACCACTGGCTGAACCATGTGCGCGCGCCCGCAATCTGCACCAGTGAAAGCTGGCTTAGCTTGCCGTGTTTATCGGGGTGCATTATGATAATGACCCTCTATTTTACTGAATAGATATACAATTTGAATAGGTCAATGTGGAAGCATTGGGAGCATCCCTTCCAGCTTGCCCTTGGATGTTAGATTCCCAGCTTGTTTTCAGGGGCAGATGACCTCCCACTTAGGGTGGGAAATACTCAAATACCTGCCATACTCAAAATGTGATTTTGTTTGATTCTATTGATTACTTCATGTTCTCCTCCCTTGTAACGGGAACATTTCCATCACTCAGACTTAAGACATTTCATTGCCAACACACAGATCATACTTACCCTATCTGTTTGGGCATTTTTCTTTGAATTCCAACAGAATTCTAATATTGCTACCATGATTGCCAGGGCAAGGCCACATAACAAGACCACAAACACTCCGCCTGTAAGCAAGGAATTCTCTATTAACATAACACATCTTTTCTTATCTTTCAATCTAAAATAAAATATTGACAAAGGATATTTTCTCATAATTGTGTACTGAAAAGGTTTTTCCATTTTTTAAAGATCTTGTTTACTTTTAATCTGTAATTACTCAAAAGTCTAACTTTAATGTGTTAATTACATAAAAGTTTAACTTTAGTTTAGTCAGTTAAAGATTTAACCTTATCAGTTAAGTATAAGTTTAACTTTAATGAGTTAATTAAAGGTTTAACTTTAATGTGTTAATTAATTCAAGGGTTAACTTTAATCAAATAATTACTTAAAGGTTTAACTTTAATCAAATAATTACTTAAAGGTTTAACTTTAATCAAATAATTACTTACAGATTTAACTTTAATCATTAATTACTTAAAGGTTCAACTTTAATGAGTAATTACTTACAGGTTTAACTTTAATCAAATAATTACTTTCAGGGTTAACTTTAATGAGTTAATTACTTTAAGGGTTAACTTTATTGAGTTAATTACTTAAAGGTTTAACTTTATTGAGTTAATTACTCAAAGGTTTAACTTTAATGAGTTAATTACTTGTTAACTTTAATGAGTTAATTACTTAAAGGTTAATGTCTTAATATTTTTGGAGTGTTCACCTCGCCAGTGAAATGCACTGACACATGGTAGAAGAGCTACATTGGTGGTGTTTTCACACCTCCTCCAAGTCGAAGTGCACACACTCACCTATATTCTCGATGCCCAACGCATTGGCTTTGGACTCTTTGCTCTTGTCGTCTCTGTTGCACACATCTCCCGTGTTCTTCCACCACTTGTCGTACAGGATCTGTATGACTCCCTTCTCCTGGAGCTCCAGGATGGCCAGCGAGATCTTGTCTCTCCAGGGAGACCCTGCAATCACAGCTTTCTTACTTTCCACTCAGTCACTAGGGGCTTAACCTTTTGTTAGTCACGCATGGGTTTAATATCTTGTAAACAAATGAACTTTATGTTCGACGATATCAAAATATAAACATTGTCAGAAAACTGTATCATAATGAGGCTCATTATAACACTATTTTACATTATGAAACAGTTTCTCCCACCAATCAGAGCTCAAGAAACAGTTGTGTGACCAATTAGGTAAGGATACCTTCGCGCATGCGCTCAAAATCCAACATGTCTATATAAATTACGGAAAGTGCACCGTCCATATGTTTGCGTAAATAAACTGCCAAGCACACAGAGCGCATGCGTAGGTCGGTCAGAGAGCTTGGAAAGCAGAGATATCCTACCCAGCGCTATCACTCCGATCACAACATTCTAGTGACTGAATCTCAACAGATATTTATGAATAGTTATTGTTTAAACATATAATAAAGTTATAATTATCGACGAAATATAACAGTCGTATGCAACTCGCCTATAATGGTAATGAAGACACCCGTATGGGAATTATAAAACTCGCTTGGCTCATTTTATAAACATACTCGTGTCTTAATTAATGCCATTAAAGGCTCGTTGCATAATGTACTATCCATCGCTATTGACTTAGGACATTCAGAATTTCAATGAATTAACAATCTGATCAGTCACATAACAACTATCAAACGAGGCAAAAGTCAGCTGATGTCTCATTTGGGCTACCTTACATTGTCACAGCTCCTGAACATCACTCGTGGATATAATTAGTTATCAATATTGTTACAGCCCTAAAACCCCAATAAAGCCAGCCATAAGGGATAAGAGGAACAAATCACAGACAGCACAATTATTACACACAACTATTGCCTCACGGTAATAACACTGTCGCTACAAGTTTGCAACACTACCGCAAACAAACAAATACTGTTGAGCATGGTCGACCTAAAGGAACCTTCAAACAAGGAAAGGGCCCACACGCTCAGGACAGACAGTCTGACCCAGGAGAGTGCAAAGGATGCTGGAGACTGGCGGCTAGACTACAAGACTTCCAATGGTAAGTGTGCCAACTTTATCGTTTTCCTCCTCTGCCCCTTTAACAACACCTCCCCCTTGTTTTATTGCATTAAACCCTAAGTTACAACTGTCTTTCTTTTGCCCCGTTATCACAATCCCAGCTCCTTTCTCTGCGATTACACCGCAGCCTGCTACCAGCTGTCGCTGCAAGGTCGCCCACATGTGCCATCAACTGAGTGAATGGCCCGCACACCAACCTGTAGGAAATGTCCATCCTTAGCCCATAACGTTCCATCTACAATCACTTACCCTCTCATGCCCCCATCTCACACGTCGCATCCCTCGAGCCCTTACGGGCAAACCCACAAACACGCCAAGCGCGTAATCCACCCTGGGAATCCCGAGGGAGCTGAACAATATAGTTCAATTCAAGGAATCGAGATTGGCTGATAGAAACAGCAACAGGTATTACTGGAATGAATTAGGATTACCTTTGGGAGTGGCGATCCCATATCCCTTGGAGTCCAGAAGTCCTCCTATCTGCGTGAGGTTGCAGTCTCGCTGTACAGCGTAGTCCAACATGGTGGACTCCATGAGGAAGGCGTAGTTGCCCGAAAGGACTCTCTTCACCCCCTCTTCGTAAGTTGACACCAACACCGACGGCCTCTTACTCTCCATGAAGCGCCACATCTTCTGGTAGATGCCAATTTTCGAATCCTAGCCAACAAAGTTTCTGTAGTTGTTGTTGCTTGGGACACAGTACATACAGAAATCAGACTGCCATCAATCCAATCCAATTGTTGCTAATTCATTATAGGAGCTTGGGACATCTTGGTCATCAGCCCCATCTGTATTTGTGTGATGACAGGGATGAGACAGTTGTTCTGGGACTTGAAGTAAGGCACTATCTCAGCATTTGCCTGTAGTAGTGTGTGTAACTGTATTAGGGACAGGGATGGGATAGTTGTTCGGGGATTTGAAGTAAGATAAATTACTGCTCTAAGATTTGCTGTCATCTTAGCCGATTTGTCAGAGGAATTCAATGATTTTCTAAATGTTATGGACACAGTCTTGAGGAAATAATGAATGAAAATCCACAGCCTGCTTCCAGTCTCCGACCGGGTCAGGAATGGAATGAATGAAGCCCCCATCTAGCGGCGAGGATATGAACTGTGCCGGCTGCCGAGGCCTGACGCACTCATCTGGGGCAATGATTAAATGAACGACAGATGAAATGAAATGATAGTGGAGAGTGTTGCTGGAATGAAATTTTGACAGGGAAAACCGGAGTACCCGGAGAAAAACCTGTCTGCCTCCGTTTTGTCCAGCACAGATCTCACATGGAGTGACCGGGATTTGAACCACGGACCCAGCGGTGAGAGGCCGGCGTGCTGCCGCCTAAGCCACGGAGGCTTCTGAGGAAATAATAATAGATGTAAATCAAGAAATAATGGAAAGCAGAAGAAATCTGATATCGAATGGGAAGTAGGAAGTGGATATGCTTTCCTGCATAGTGGCTAGCACTCTTGGCTGTTCATTCCCGGCTCTGCCAAGAAATGTAATTCTGGTCTGAGGGCTGGAACGGGGTACACTCAGCCTCGTGAGACAAACTGAGAAGAGGCGGGTTCAATTCCCTCCTCAGCCATACTGGAAGTGGTTTTCTGTGGATTAGCACTTCTACTGCAGTCGAATGTTGGGATGGTTCCTTAATTAAGTCCATGGCTGCCTCCTTCCCAATCCTCAACTGAATTACAAATACACACACTAATACAGGCTAACAGACACACCCAAGTACACAGGGCCACAATGTCACAAAGCCCCTCAATTAACCAACTTTCCTAATTGGAATCCGGTATTGTTTGCGCAGTGAAGTGGTGGAACTGTTGGAATATCAGGCACTCTACTCACCCTGAAGAAGGTCATAGTGGAGCCGCCCTCTAAGGTGCCGTACGATATGTCCGTCTGCTCCGCCAGGTCTGCCGCGTTCTCGATGGGCGTGATCATTCTCTCGACTGTGAGGAACGCAGCAAGGTTCGCCGTGTAGGACGAGATGATGATGAGCGTGAAGAACCACCAGATGCCGCCCACGATACGAGTCGATGTTGCCTGAACGGAAGAACGAAGAATACCCAGTGCTGCCAATTTACTTATTTTGTCCCTACATCTAATTGCTTTTACATAAGATTTAGAGAAGTGACTCCCTTTAGTGACAAATGTAACATTTCCTATTGGTAAAATTGGGTAGGCAGCCTGGTAAAATGGTGCATATGGGCACAGAATGTTCTTGTCACTGAAGGGAGGGGTAAAATTTGAATTTAGCATAACTCATGCACCGATTGAAAAACTTCAATGCATTTTATAATTAAATTTGCTAAGGACACCTGCTAATGTTGTAATGTTTCTTGTTGTAACATGTTGTGAATGGGATCGCTATACCATATTGTACACTAAACAGGGCATTTAACATTATAGCAAATAAAACTTAGCTCTAAGAATAACAATTTTGAATGTACAATTCTAATAAAATGGACGTCTTTGCAATATCATTTATGAAAGTTGTTATTCTGGTATTGAATTCAAAAAAGGCAATTCGTATGAAAATATTATCAGATATACTGTACTAAAAATTAAAACTCAGCAATCTTTCTAGGTTTGTGCCGTGTCTTGTGTGGGGTTTCGCCTAGGACACCAAGTTGGCTCATCAGTGGGTTCTTGGTGTCCTCGCCCGGACCCCCACAGGAGTAGCGAACTGCGCGCCACCTCACTTTTTATGAAGTGCACCTTTACTCTTTACTGCTAAAACTAAAAGCTCAAGCAGCCATAACCTACCTTTGAAGGCTTCCAAAAAGATGGTATATTGACACAGCACAAACATAGAAGAATTGCTGAGTTTTAATTGACTGGCCGTGAAAGCCAATATAACATCATTTTGTAATAAATATGTTATTATTTAAATATTAATACAGTGAAATTCCACAACTGGTAAATTAGGTCTTGGTTTATTGAATCTGTTATTTATGAAGTCAAGTTGGAGTTGTTGATTATCATCACTTATTAGTCTATATTGCTCTTACGGTTAACATTTATCTCGTCTTGTTGTCTTCTACTGTAAATTCCATGTTGTATTTTGGTGGCTTCTGTTTTTGTTGTCTTTAAATTAATCTTAGTCTTCTTCAAGTACCATGTTCAGTCCCCCGAACATTGGCGATCAGCATGGAAAAGGCGCCTCTGTTCACCGCAGCCTGGAACAATTCTTCAACAGATCGAATCCGTGACCACTCCTTGATATTCTGAAGCCAGGACAGCCGTCTTCTGCCAAGCCCTCGTCTACCATCTATTTTGCCTCGTAGTATTAGTCGAAGCCTCTAAGTCAGTGGTTCTTAACCGGTGGTCCGCGAGTGCTTCGGGAGTGGTTCGCGGGAGAAAAGGGTCCACCAGCACGTATACCTAAAAAGTGGCCAATTAATGAGGATTTTGAAAACGATGTGCGTTGAATGAGAATCGTTCGATTGTATTCGCGGCGATGATTATCAGGTTTAAATTTGAAATATCTTTAAAATAAGTGTTATTGAGAAAAGGTTACAACTGATAAGGTGTATTTGGGGGGAGATATGGGGGAGGGGGTTGGTCCGTACATGATGCAATTTCAGGCTGAGTGGTCCGCAGACTCCTACGGGTTCAGAATCACTGCTCTAAGTACATGACCTAAATATGCAGTTTTTCGATACTTAATGGTAGACAAAAGCTCAAGATTGTAACTCTTATCAGTCCAAGGTATTTTAAGCATTCGTCTATGAATCCATATTTCAAAGGCCTCTAATCGTTTCATGGTGTTTACCTCAAAGCCCAAACCTCCATACTCAACAAGACACAGGTTTGAGCCAATCTTTGTCAGAGTTTCAGATTTAAGTTGTCATTGCAGAAGCACGATGACATTTCCTATATAGGCTACACTGCGTGCCATTTCAATGCGACTACTGATTTTAATGTCGGGATTTAAATCATCAGTGATGATACTCCCTAGATATTTAAAATGGTGAACACGCTTGACTGGAAGACCTCTGATGTTCAAAGCAGCCTGGTAATGAGTTTGACGACTGAATTAATGGAAGAATGTATTTAAATGTGTCCTTTGACGTTGGAATATGCCGATATTATCAGTTTGTTGTCCCAAGCATTAACAGGTGTCCTTAGTAAATTGAATTAATACGAAGATAATACGTATATTAAACACATTATCCATTACCATTAATGTTTTTGCTCACGCCAGGGCAACTCCATGGGCCCATTCATAACGCATGTAACAGTTCAGGGAAGAAGACACACACGCCTAGAACTGTTCAAGTTGCTGGCTCATGTGAACTAAACATATGGCAATTGAGTAATAAACAAGTTAAAAGTTCTGCCTAATCAATACTTTTTATTAAATAAGATCACTGTGTGGTCATTGGTAGGGCTCTTCATCAGCCGATATGAATGAATATGACACAAGATAATTGTTTAGCGTAACACTAAAAAGTCCCTTATCACTAAATCTTATATGGTGCACCATAAAGATAGATTGAAAACTTGATCACCTAAAGTAACACAAAATGATGTAAAATGTCTTATAAACTAGGAACAATTTCAATAAGATTTAAACTAACTAATCGGTAGCATTCCTTGACACATCAGCACAATCGCTGGATGGGCTTTCAGTTCCTCACTTGTGCATACAGAAATTGCACCGTCCCTTTTTGTGCGGACCCTGTTCAATGATGTCGATACTTTTCTCGGCAAATTGGAACCAGGTGGGATCAATGATTAAACCCAGATGGTCTGGTTTCGGTGCAGCCCATTCTTCTTGCCAGGTCTTGTCAGCAGAGAAATGCGATGAAATGAGCTTTTGAGCTTTTCCCTCAGCTTCCATGGAGCTTCAGTCACAAATATTACAGTTTTGGTGAATGAGGATTATTGCGATATTTTAGTCATACTTTCTTCGGAGCTGTTTTTCTTCTTACATGAGATGGAATGCAAAGACCAGAATTTGGCAATCTTGATGGCCCTGTCATTTGCTCTCCAAAGATCGTCGGTGGTGCAAGTCGTTTCTGCATAGCAGAAGATGTTGTTGGTCCTGCAGTTCCTCACATCCACAAAGTCTGTCTTCAGTGTCTTGAGACTAGCTCTGCATCGAGATACTCCGCTTCTCAGTCTGTCGATTGCCTTCCAGATGACATACAGCTGAAAACACCCCGCAGCTTGTTCTTTCTTAACATTGCTTCAATGAGCTTTGGGTAGTGAATCCCGCCATGACTGTACAGGTGATGATGGGATCGCTACAGTTCACTAAGTCTTGTAGGGTGATGTATGTGTCTTCCTGCTTCTTCTTCTCCAGCTGTTCTTCTGCGAATATTTGGTGGCGCTATACCCATGATTTAGTACATTTTGTTAACAGGAGTTGGTCGCGGGCAACCTGTCATGATACGTCCAGTCTCATTCAAGGCTACATCAACTTGTCTTGTAAAAACAAGTCACAATCAGCAAGAGGGTATCCCAAGTTTCAGCTACACACACATCACAGGTTATCAGAGCATGGGGCTGATAATCGACGGTGAAACGACAACTACATTCGACTGTGCAGTAGAGCCAAGGTCATGTGATCTGCTTCCAGCAACCATTGTGTGCGAAGGTCCGGGACGTCCTGACTCGCACAGTAAAGCCCGAGTGTTACTTCATGAGTAACTATTTCATGAAACACTGAATTCTGTTAAAATTTCAGTATAAAAATAAATGTTTCTTTCTTTCAATAATTTACATGCAAATATAAATGTTGTCATCTGCTGGATTAGCTCTGTTGGCAGCTCGGATGTGCTTTGCCTCCTTGGTCAACAGTAGGACTTTTCTAAAATGAGTTCCTATCTCTAGAGAGTCCAAGAGGGTGAATACCGACTACAGTAACATTTAATATTAAAAAGCAAATGCTGGAAATAAGGATTCTAGTTTGTGTGACAATCAGCGTAAATTGCACCCATCCTGCCTCTGGTAAAATAAACTGTAACTGCCACGTCCAAGCCCGATGTATGTTGCCAACCTCGTAGGTTAGCTGGACCATACAATGGACTTGAAACAATCGTTTATATTTTCAGCAAGGACCGATGTAATAAATACAGTGATCGGGTTCATCTTGTTTTTTCTTCTCCTAGGATTTAGCATTCACTTATTTATCGCTAGCAATTTGATGATCTTCCCTCAATAATTATACTTCTTACTGCTTCATTTGAAGCTACCAACTGATCCTACTTTTCACACTGCTCTTATTTCTTTTTTGAACGCTCACTTATGTTGTTGTGTGTTTTAAATTTAATAAGAAATATTTTTGACATTTCACTTTGATAAAACTTAAATCTATCAGTTTCAATGTGTATTTTCATTGATTGTGTTCTGGGTTTTCCTGCACAAACTGAAGTATCATACAAGTAGCCTATCAGAACACAGCTCTTGCAAGTACCATAGAGTCTTGAAAATAAGCACCACTCAGAGAAGCAAGCAAGCAAACAAGGATCATGCAGTATTCTCGTGCAAACACAGCCGGAAATAAGACGTTAGTGTCACAAGTCGATTGCGATTCTCGTGTGACTTACCAGATAGCAGCACCTCTCAGCAAGGCTGGGAGCAGTGATATTTCAGAAGGGTTGGTAATGCTGTTGGACAAGGGTAGCAAGGCTCACTGTATTCTTTAAGCCACAAGGCCTGTGATTTTAAGTTGTTTAACAATCATTCTACAAACTTTGAGGTAAAATGTCAATAAACCAGTGTTTAGTCTGTATTTAGCATCATTTCACTGTATAGTGAGTGTGATGGGTCAATGACCCCATCTAAATTCGGACACAAGGAGTATAGACTGGAATAATGCCTGTAACCAAAGCTTTCCCTTGCAATTTTCGAAATGAAAAATATATGGGTTGCATTCACATATACAGTGACCCACAATAGCTATACTTTTCCTTAAATCTTCCTCTCGTGCTATTTTTATCAAGTGTTGGTAAAGTACAAACATCTGGTTTCCTGTGGTTTCAACTGCAAGCTAATGCTCATATCTTCTCCTGTCAGGAAGGGCATTCGGCTTATCACAACTTGCAAAACTGATGACCGTGACTAGAACAATCAGAATATCACATACTTGTTCCACGCATGGTGTGTTACAGTACAGGCGACATGCACAAGCTCGACTACAACTTTGTTTGTGGTTGCCAGCACTGACAGACTGAGAATAGACAAAGAGTGATGTTCAATGTTCTCAACTGTCATGTTTAATCATGAACTAGTGGTACCAACATTACTGAAACCACACACATTGCAAATGCTCCACAAAGTAATTTTCTTTTCTTGTTGTAAAGATCATTTTAATTCTATAAAGGAATGCTGACCACTAAAATAATGCCCCCCTGAGTAGCCTACTTCAAACCACAAGCATTTCATGTGATCCCTACGCATCCTGGTTGCTACAGTTCTCAAATACCGACAATATATATGAATACTGTACTGACAATTGTGAATATCCCATGTTTACATTTTTAAAATCTAGTTAGTTATTGTTGCTTTAACGGGCGGAACTTCGAGATCATCTGACCTTTTTAAAATCTGGTCACCCAAAAGGTTCTGGTTTTCACCCATTCTCAAAGCATTTCAAATGAAGACAAGCTTTCCATTGCCAGAAGGGGAACAGCCTCAATCTCTCCCTCGTAGTAAAACTGCAAATTGTATGGTGTACATGAGTTATGTATTCCACATGGAGTCGAGCTTCAGGCCCCATTCTAAACTAAGAATTATGATCATTATTACTACGGAGGAAGCCTCCGTGGCTTAGGCGGCAGCACGCCAGCCTCTCACCGCTGGGTCCGTGGTTCAAATCCCGGTCACTCCATGTGAGATCTGTGCTGGACACAACGGAGGCAGACAGGTTTTTCTCCGGGTACTCCGGTTTTCCCTGTCAAAATTTCATTCCAGCAACACTCTCCACTATCATTTCATCTCATCTGTCATTCATTTAATCATTGCCCCAGAGGAGTGCGTCAGGCCTCGGCAGCCGGCACAGTTCATATCCTCGCCGCTAGGTGGGGGCTTCATTCATTCCATTCCTGACCCGGTCGGAGACTGGAAGCAGGCTGTGGATTTTCATTTTCATTACTACGGAGGAATTAGCTCTCTGCATTACCAAATGTTTGCTTCACTATCTCTATTTACAGTCGATAAGATATGTGCGCTAACAACATGTTATTATAAACCAAAGTCCGTTTCCTTGTCGATGACATACATTGCCCTCTCTCTCGATAACAGGGCTGTATGAAAGCCCTGCGCTCAGAAGCACTGGTCTCTTCTCATCACAGCAGCAGCTAAACAGGTTGACTGTCTGGTGTCATAACTTGAATGTATTGAACTATAAAGATTCATAGGAATCAGATACCACACATCAGGAGAAAGAACCACGAGACCTATTGGCTTAACAGCAGTAGCAACAACCTCAACAGTTAAACATTGTTAGGCAACAAACTTAACTCATGGACAACAGAATACATGGTGATTAACATTTTGCTAGTCAAATGTCGTGCATATCCCATTCTGTTTCATTGATGTTTGGAGTTTGAATATATGGTACTGTTCACACGAGTCGACCACATTGTGAGTGTGTTGGGATACTTCGTCACATCTGGTGCAACACATAGCCAGTTGTCCCCAAGTTGTGTCTCCTGTAATGTAAGGAAGGTCCAGCTTGCATGCAGACTTGTGCAAGTTTCAGTTGGTAGCCACAGTTGAGTGGCTTGGTGCTTATTTTGCTACGAGTCTCTATAGTACATGCAAAGCAAAGGCAAATGGTTGGTGCTTATTTTCAACTCCACTCACCGTAAGGGGATCTCATCACTTGGGCTTTGATAAAGCCAGCCATTACATCAGTTACCAAAGAACAGAGCCCTCAGGGTTGCTAGCCCAATAAAGGGCTCCAATATTTAAAGAAAACAAGATATAAACATGGGTCTTTTGTGCATGCCTTAAGGTATTCAACGACACTAGTGAAGACATTACATTCTAGGTTATTGTATTTCAAAGATTCTAAGGATACAAATTAGTAGATTTCTGGCTTCTTTAAACATAAATTACAAAAACAAAACAAAACCAACATCATGTTATTTCAAGCTTTAAAGCCTTAAGGGAACCCGGTAGTGTAGATTAGCCAACAATGCAACTGTTTAATAAAAGCTTTCTTATGAGATACTTGTAACCATGACAACTAGAAACTTGAGATTTTTACAAGTTATCAGCAACGTATTTGAAAAATAATGAATATTTGAAAATTCTGAAAATTTTAGAAGAGTAGGGCTACTTGTAGTTTGGTACCTTTTTCTCTGATGTTAAAATAAATAATTGGGTCAAATCTAATGATTTTGATATACAGCTTGTGAAGCAAAGTTATTATTATCAGGCATTTGGTTTCGATTTTATGAATTTTTGATTTCGTCAATATCTTTTAGCCTATATTTGAGTTCTTTTTATTTTTTAATATTTTTTGTCTTCTTTTTGATTACTTCCATTTTGCTTGGCAGCTTTTGGTTTTTAAGCATCTATAACTTCAGAAAATTTCAACTTGATCAAAGAAAATGGTCCAAAATATCAAATATACTGCTCAAAAAAATTAAAGCACCACTTTTTTCAAAGGCCACCGATTTTGTAAAGTTGACTCCACAAGCTCGAAATCTCAGTATGACGTTTGTCCTGACGCCTACCAAGCATATGCTTCAGCACAACTCCCCAACTTGAGTAGTTTCGGGGTAGCGCCCCGAAAACCAGCCCATTTTCGAAAACCGCAAATTGAAGTTTGCGAAAAACGCTGTAGGACTTGTCGCAGGTTGCCAAAGCAGTCAAAAATGAATGAGACTTACTCTTAAAGGTTCCGCAAACACGTTGAAATCGTTACATTTGACGTTTGAGTATTTTCAACCCCCTTATCATCCCCTAAACATGGACTACCATTGGGACGTCTGAGAATGTACCGGGTGTGTTTAACCACCTGAAAATCTGCACACCGTCCTCAGTTGCTGATTGCAGTAAGTTCT
The DNA here is from genome assembly GCA_946902985.2 of Meconema thalassinum. Taxonomy (NCBI): domain Eukaryota; kingdom Metazoa; phylum Arthropoda; class Insecta; order Orthoptera; family Tettigoniidae; genus Meconema; species Meconema thalassinum. The sequence continues at coordinate 6,499,642 of OX336396.1, forward strand.
TAAGGCCTCCGACAATGTTCACCCCCCCCCTAACACCCTCAACTGGCATGGGATGAAACCAGCCCCTCTCGATTCACCCGTAAGGAAGGTTTTAATCGAGATGTTTATCAAAGCTGTGAATAGGGGGGTCTTCCCCGTACGTTTCAAAAAAGGAACTGTGCCTGTATCACCACCCCTTCGCCTGCTACCCCCGTTTGTATGATTTTTCGAATCAGGCCCTTTTTAAGGGCTGAAACGAGGTCTTATTCGCTGAAAGGGCTGCAAAGGTTCTTAGAGGTAGTGGTGACACGAAATTAACCCCTTCCGATCGTTGATTGACATTCTGTCCCCCAAAGATGAAATTTTTGCACCCCCAACCCTCCCTGTCTGGACGCGTAACGCGTCATGGCAGAGTTTTCAGAATTGGATCAAAATGAAGCTTATGGCCTGAAATCAAGCCCAAAACAGCAGGTTGAATGGAAATTCATCGGTAGGGTGAGAAACGGGACCAAAAATGTTTCAAAAAAGTTAACAGCCTCTAGTAAGTACACCCATGCATAGGCAACCCATATCACGTCATTTTTCTTCCATTTCCACCCTTTGTATTCTATTGCCGATTATAGGCAACCCGCACGCAAGGACGTGATGTGGGTTGCCTATGCATGGGCGTATTTACTATAGACTTAACTTTTTTGAAAACCTTTTGGTCCCGTTTCCCACCCTACCGATGAATTTCCATCCAACCTGCTGTTTTGGGCTCGATTGCAGGCCATAAGCTTTATTTTCATCCAACTCTGAAAACTCTGCCATGACGCGTTACGCGTCCAGACAAGGAGGGTTGGGGGTGCAAAAATTTCAAGTTTGGGGGACGGAATGTCAATCAACGATCGGAAGGGGTTGATTTCGTGTCACCACTACTTTTAAGGACCTTTACAGCCCTTTCAGCGATTAAGACCTCGTTTCAGCCCTTAAAAAGGGCCTGATTCGAAAAATCATACAAACGGGGGTAGCAGGGGAAGGGGTGGTGACACAGGCACAGCTCCTTTTTTGAAACGTTAGGGGAAGACACCCCCATTCACAACACTGATAAACATCTCGATTAAAACCTTCCTTAGGGGTGAATCAAGAGGGGGTGGTTTGGTCCCATGCCAGTTGAGGGTGTTAGGGGAGGTGAACTTTGTCGGAGGCCTTAAGAACTTACTGCAATCAGCAACTGAGGACGGTGTGCAGGTTTTGAGGTGGTTAAACACACCCGGTACCATCTCAGACACCCCAATGGTAGTCCATGTTTAGGGGATTATGAAGGGGGTTGAAAATACTCAAACGTCAAATGTAACGATTTCAACGTGTTTGTGGAACCTTTAAGAGCAAGACTCATTCATTTTTGACTGCTTTGGCAACCTGCGAGAAGTCCTACAGCGTTTTTCGCAAACTTCAATTTGCGGTATTCGAAAATGGGCTGGTTTTCGGGGCGCTACCCCGAAACTATTCAAGTTGGGGAGTTGTGCTGAAGCATATGCTTGGTAGGCGTCAGGACAAACGTCATACTGAGATTTCGAGCTTGTGCGGTCAACTTTTCCAAATTTGGTGGCCAATGAAAAAAGTGGTGCTTTAATTTTTTTGAGCAGTATATTTTAAATCTTGAGAAATTTAAGGTTAAAGATTCAGTCGTTTCATGGAAATGACGTATGCATGGTTACATTAAAATATCAATACGGTACTGACCTCAAATGGTTTCTATACCTTTGTGCTATATATTGGAAATAATCGGGAAAGAACGGAGAATTTTTTGAACCTAAAAACAAAAAATGCTATTTTCGGTCATTCCACACTACCTGGTTCCCTTAATCTAAAGAAAAGAACCCGGATAGGTAGGCAACCACAGTTTATAAATTTGACTACTCCCCCCATGTTTTCAAGGAGGAAATGTTGAGGTGCACATTCTTCCTTTATTCAAAGAATACAATCTGTTGCCCACAACGAGAAACAAGGCCTTGAAAAGCATCTCGCACTTAGAATGATGAAAAGAGAGGAACGTCGAAGCTGCTGCAAACGGATATAAATTAGCTTAACAACAAGGAACTCTTTTGTGTGGGAGAATACTAATATTTTTGAAACTTTAGTTGAAAATCACTGATGGAGGGTCGATGAATACCTTAAGAGATGGTGGCTCATTGTCACCAAACCCCACAAACTTGGATTGGCTGACAAGTTTCAAAGTGGTGTCCCCTTATCGAGCAAGTTCTCTATGGTACCTTAGGGTTGAGGTCGGAGCCCTGCTGCATGAGCGTGCCTATGGTGAACCAGAAGCTATTGCCGAGCGTGAAGTCGTTCTCGACGACGAGCAAGGCTGCACCCGCGGTGGGATAGTCGACGACGCAGCAGGAGTTGGGGCTACACCACTCGTAGGGCGAGAAGCGCGCCACCACCCAGATGGTGAGGGATACCAGGATGTAGGCCGCCAGTATGAACAGCCAGATCTCCACAGCCAGCGGGTTCATGAAGGAGAACAGGCGGCCAGGCATGCTTTCCGACACCTTCAACACACCACACCGTTTGCCCGGAGTCAAAGTGCAAACAATGGAAAACATTGTTGATTCAAACTCAGCAATTCTTCTAGGTTTGTGCCGTGTCTTGTGTGGGGTTTCACCTAGGACATAAGCTGGCTTATCAGCGGGTTCGTGGTGTCCCCCCCAGGGGCTCACATCTAGTGGGGCGTGGGTTGGCGACCGTGGGGCCCCAGCTGAGTCCGGCATTGCTTCCACTTACTTGTGCCGGCTCCTCTCCGTCTTCTTTCCTGTCGACCTCACTTGCTCAACTCTTGTTCTCTTCCGACCCCGATGGTATTAGGGTATCCGAGGCCTAGGGAGTCTCTTCATTTCCCGCCTTAATTGGCCCTTGTCTCATCTTTTCTGATACCCTCCTTCTGCGAGGAGTCAGCCTTCTTTTTCTTTTCCTGTTATCTCCTGCCTTCTGCTCAAGGCCCTCACCACTTCTGGTGCACCCTGGATATTGCTACATCCTCTGGGGCTCACGGCTGGTGAGTTCGGGAGTTGGCGACCCCGAGGGATTCCTGAGCTGGGTCCGGTTTCCCCCTTTTGTTCCTTTCCTGTGGGGCGGACCCTCTCCTCTTTCACTTTCGTATCTGCCTTTCATGGCTCTCCTTCCTTCCAAGTCCCTCAATCCGCATTCTTCGAGGGTTGAGGGCATTTCTTTTCCTCCTGTCCTTTATTTGCCTTATTCTCCTTTTGTTGCCCATTTATTCTTCTGGTATATAAGTTAGTGGTTAGTTTTAGTTATAGTTTACATTTCATTATCATCTTCACGATCACCCAAACCATTAGGGGCCGATAACCTAGATGTTAGGCCCATTAAAACAACAATTATCATCATCATCATCTTGGTGTCCACGCCCGGACCCCCCACAGGAGTAGCGAACTGCGCGCTACCTCCTTTTTATGAAGCACACTCGCGCCTCTCTATTGCAAGAACTAAAAGCTCAAGCAGCCTTAACCTCCCTATGAAGGCTTCCAAAAAAGAGGCGCAGGTGCTCTTCATAAAAAGGGAGGTGGCGCGCAGTTCGCTACTCCTGTGGGGGTCCGGGCGCGGATACCAAGAGCCCGCTGTTGAGCCAGCTTGGTGTCCAGGGCGAAACTCCACACAAGACACGGCACAAACCTAAAAAGATTGCTGAGTCTTAATTCACCGGCCGTGAGAGCCAATATACCATCTTCTTGTTGATTGAATCCACTACTTCTCCTCACACTAGACCAGAGCTGAGAATCAAACCTAGGAGCTCACCAGCACAGTGCGAGGCAATGAGAACAAGCAGAATTATTGAAACATGCGGCCGTAAAAACCACCCGCCACATTGCACCCCATGGGGGTGGACATTTACAACTACGACTACCATAGCATAGCACAGGCTACCTTGGGGTTCAGTCCTGATCCCTGCCTGAGAAATGTGCCAGTGATGAACCAAAAGCTGTTGGACACAGAGAATTGGTTCTCCACTACATCGGACTCGGCAAGGCAGGGGTGGGGATTGTTCCATTCGTAGGGCGAGAAGCGCGCCATCACGAACAAGGTGAAGCTAACTAGCAGGTAGGCAGCCAGGACGTAGATCCAGATCTCGAAGGCCAGGGGATTCATGAAGGAGAAGAGGCGGGTCGGCTGACTGGTGGGGACCTGCAAGCACAGAAACTCATACCTGTTCCACATTTATCTAGTCAGGTCGTTACTCTCGACTTCATTACGAATCACCAGTACTCACGTTAAATCATAGTCCATTGTTTATCTTGATTCATGGCTCATGCTTTTGATCAGGGCCGCCGAGAAGGCCCCTTAGTGATGAGGGTCCGTTAGTTAGCGATTCTTTAAAACCTCCGAAACTCTGAATTAATCTTAGAGAATTAAAATTGGACGGTTTATTATGTTTATTTCCTAATATGTGTATAGCGATTCGAATGTTCGGCACAATTCCTGTGACAGTTGCTGATGTTGAAAGAGCCTTCAGCAAAATGAAAGAAATAAAAAAATAAATTATACGAGCCTTAACAGTAGTCGAATATGATGTGTAACATGTGACATGTTATCCTACTATGTGTGTCCCGGGAGCGCAAATCCCTTGTTGACAGTGAACTCTGTTGGTCAGTGAAATAACTACTTGTATAACTCCAGTGCCAAATCCTGACCGTAATGAATCATAATTGTTATTTGCCGTGGCGGAAGCAATCCACTGCCTACTTGATGCGGGCTGCGCTCTGTACCGGCCAGTTAGTAAACCCATGCCAGCGATGTTATTGAAAATGGCCTCGTTTTGCCGATTAGCGCACTGCCAAGTACAGGCGCGATTAAAAATTAGGTGTGCGGAAAGTATATTAAATGTGTTTCTCCCAGTGATACGTTTAGACCAACGAAGTTTCAATTATTGTTAGTAGTCGGCGTTAATATACTGAATTCCTACGTTGTTTGGAGTGTTTGTTGATGCGATATAGATTCCACACAGCCACATGGTCGACAGTACATCGAGTGCTTACATTAAATAAGAATACAGCAAAAGTATGAAGATTTAATAAATCGTAATTGTTTTCAGCAAATATGATAAAATGAATATTTTCACACCAAAGAACGACAACTGTAGAAATATCTTAAATGGGGTCTCCAAACCTTGAACTAAACTGTAGGCGATATACATTCCCCATAGCCACATGGCCTACAGTACGCCGTTGTACCGATCTCCGCCATCACGCGCGCTCCTTGTTTCCGTCCCATGCACTTCCGTCCCTTTCCCAAAATCACTCCCACAAAAATGTCCAGCTACCGAGTGGAAAGATGTTACACATCAAAAAGTATTCACATCAATGTGTCCGGAAAGACTGAGTAACCTTGGCCTCAATCACCACTTCCAGTATCACATAGACCACAACTAACAAATATTGACGAGTTGCATTACCTCAACTAAATAAGTGTAATATTGTAAATATTATCACCCATACTTTCAGACATAGATTTTATAACCTAGGTGTAATGGATCAGATGATGATCGCTTGACGATCGAAACTGGTCATCCAGGTGTATTTATTAATCTCATATTTTTCAGGATTAGGGAATAACCCATCTCATTTGGGTACAATCGTGTTGACCGACTGAAAAGCACCAAACCTTTTGTTAAAGCAGCAACTTGTCCCGTTATCAAGGTTAGCATGTCGCCTCCATAGCTAAAATAATATTAGATATTGAAACATAACTCAATGACGACCTGAGGCAAGAAGAGGATGAAGGATGAGCAATTTCTATCGCCTCTTCGATGATTCTCGGTATAAAAAGTACAGACGACAGATGTTTCATCAAAATGAATTTGTCGGTCATTCTGTATGGAAGACTTGTTTGGTTGGCAAACACTTAGCCTATTCCTTGACCCTTGTGATTCTCCTACATGACAACAGGACAAACTTTAGCCCCGAAACTTGTCGGTTTATCGAAAACATCAAAGGTATGTCAAGGACCAATTAGGAGATCTGCCTGTTGAGTTGGCAGCAAGCACAAGAGTTGGTAGTGCAGTGTCTTTCATGTATTCTTTGATCAGTGAAGTTCAGTGTCAAAAACAATATGGTGTGTATCGTGTGAATTGTAGAGCCTCCGTGGCTTAGGCGGCAGCACGCCGGCCTCTCACCGCTGAGTCCGTGGTTCAAATCCCGGTCACTCCATGTGAGATCTGTGCTGGACAGAACGGAGGCAGACAGGTTTTTCTCCGGGTACTCCAGTTTTCCCTGTCAAAATTTCATTCCAGCAACACTCTCCACTACCATTTCATTTCATCTGTCATTCATTTAATCATTGCCCCAGAGGAGTGCGTCAGGCCTCGGCAGCCGGCACAATTCATATCCTCGCCGCTAGATGGGGGCTTCATTCATTCCATTCCTGACCCGGTCGGAGACTGGAAGCAGGCTGTGGATTTTCATCGTGTGAATTGTGAACCTTTCCACAACAAATAATAAAATAAGCATTCTAGAGGAGTCTATGTGATTTATTGAGAAGTGAACCTAACATTATATGGCGACCGTGACACGATTCATTCATAGTAAAAGGCTCCCGTGAAGAAAGAAGATGCAAAGACTCGCTAAAGAAAGAACCGTAAAGCGGCGGTTATTTACGCCCTCACACAATAAACTAATACTAATATTAGCTATAAAACAAGAAAAGCCTGCATTAATCCTGAAAACTTGAAAGACGAAAAGTGTTTTATGTATGCCATTTTAGCAAAACAGGTTAAAAAGAATGCTCAACGCATACAAGGACCTGGACAACAAGTATGATTTTTCTGTAATATCGTTTCCTACATCGCTAGGTGACATTCCCAAATTTGAAAAAGCCAACGATATATCCATTAATGTATTTGGATTGGAACAAGACAACAAATTGTTCCCTCTAAAGGTTGTGGATCAAGAGCTGCAAGACCATCGCGACCTCCTTCTGCTAAGTTCATCATCCGGACAGAACCACTACGTCTTTATCAAACTAGTAAGACATCAGATTACCCGCTATGAACATAAGATATATACGTGTAAACGGTGTTTTACTCACTTTGATAATCAATATGGACAACAAGGAATGGAAAAATTAAAAGAACATAGAGCTTTGTGTGTCCAGCATGACATTGCTAGGGTTGAAATGCCTATTACAATCCCATTGTCAAATTCTTAAATGTTGAAAAAAAGCTGAGAATACCTTACGTTATCTATGCAGATTTTGAAAGTATACTGTTACCCTATCAAACATGTCTACCCAATCCTGAAGCAAGTTATACAGTGCCATACCAGAGTCATGTTCCTATGAGCTTTGGTATATACATTAAACCCTCACCGGCTGTGGAACACATAAAGCAAACCTTCCAAGCCAACCTGTTATTTATCGAGGTCTTGACGCTGCAGAAAAGTTTATGGACTGTTTAATCTCAATAGCTAATGAAATCGATCGCCTTTACAGCTTAAATATTCCAAAGGCCTTAACTCAGGATTAAGAATCAGAGTTCCAATGTTATGAAACCTGTTATTTGTGTCAAAAACCATTTACCAAAGGGGACTGGAAAGTTCGAGACCACTGCCAAATTACAGGAGAATACCGTGGAAGTGCTCACAATAACTGTAATTTGAGGTGTAAAACACGTAACCCCGTTCCTGTGTTTCTACTGTAACCGTACCAAGTTACAAAGAGACTGAACCCGTGTTCTGGGGAGTTACGGATTTTATTAATGTGATGTGTATATTTTTATTTGAGGTATTTTTATGTCTTATAATTATTTATCAGAATGTATATTATGACGTGCTTGATTTACAAGTAATTTGTTTAGCTTTTAAGTATTGTAGTTTAGCAGGATCCAAATCTAGGGAAGTTGGAATATTTTAACATTGAGATAGTGTAAGAGTTTTGTAACTGGAAAATGTACATGCACGAGGAAATACGAGTTGGTACTCGAACCCTGGGTAAAACCCGAGCGCCAGTTAGGGTGAGTCAGGGGCGAGACTTGGCATCTATGTATGAGCGAGGACGATGGACTGTGTTCCATATTTGGTGATGTTGAGAATCAGGCGTTGGGGTTGGTTGGAGTCCGTGGATCAACCCAGGTAAACCGATGTATTGGTGGGGGATGATGACGGTACTTAGATTTTGTGGAAGCAAGTGGAGGACACTGTTATTTTGGACTCCGTGTGGAGTACTCTTAATTTGGAACTCCGCGGGAGGAGGTAGACTCATTTTTAGACCACGGTGCGGTCGACTCAGTTTTCAGACCGCGTGTGAGCGGAAAGGATTAGTCAGTAGGACTTGTCTTTTGGTTTTGTGTGTTGAGGAAGAGACAATACAGTATAACACTAGTCGTGTTTGATACAATAATCAAGTTGCTGGCTATAAGTTCTTGATTGAATGATGAGCCTAGTCTTTAGTATATCGCCAAGGTTACTTATTTCGAACAGCACAAAGTATTGTACTCTGATATTTGTACATCTGTATTTCGACTATAGCGGCAAATTATTCGTACAGGAAAGCTGGTCAAATATGCTATGCATTATTAAATTCACAAGCGGAGTTAATGCGACGATCCAAAACGGATTCCACGCATTTGTATGAGACTAGATCCACGACGCAAATTAAATCGTTGGATGCTAGTTACAAAAGTAACGAACATAATATTCATCATAAGAGTAGAAACGGCGTGTGAAACAAAATTAATTGTGCTGCGAGTAATAGGACTAATTCTTTGGGAACAAATTACCCCAGAATTAGTAGAGATAGGTCACCACTACTGAAGCCAACATCTGTAAGTACCAGCCAACTTTATTCCTGAGGGTCATTTATATCATGTCATATGTGTATCTGTGTAAATACGATAGGGAGTGCAATTATTCTGTACGAGGAGGATCCTGCGAAATGTGTGTTTTATGTCTGGTATAACAATATATTATCGATTTTACCAGAAGCTGAAGGGTTTTATTTATTAGGTCACTTAGGAGTAGTTAGGTGTGAATGTCTATTGCTGTTGGATATATCCTACAGGTGTTTAACCCCCACGCACCCCGTACATATAGAAGTATTGAGAGGCATATTACAATTGGTCGCCCAAGTGGGGCAGAGGCATATTACAATTGGTCGCCCAAGTGGGGCAGAGGCATATTACACTACATAATATGATTGGCTACGACGCAAATTTCATTGTAAAGCAATCGGGATGTACTACTGAGAGAGTGGATGTATCACTAACTAAAAAGAAAAGTACATTTCCTTCACCAAATATGTAGGAAATGATAAGCTTAGATTTGTGGATACGTTTCGTTTAATGCCAAGTAGTTTGGAAAACTTAGTGTCCAACTTAACATCATACCCTGAAAGAGACAAGTACTTTGGAAAAGAAAATGCAATGCTCATGACTCGTAAAGGGGTATTTTGTTATGACTACATTGACTCATGGGAAAAGTTAAGTGAAACGTGTTTACCTCCAAAAGAGGCATTCTTTGACAAATTAAGTCAAGAAGATGTTAGTCAAGAAGACTATGAACATGCCAAAAATGTCTGGAATCAGTTTAACATTAAAACTCTAGGGGAATATAGTGACCTCTACCTCAGATGTACTCCTTCTTGCAGACAGCTTTGAAACTTTTCTAAACAAAACATTAGAAACACACCGAGTGGATGCTGCACACTTCTTTACACTGGCATTGAACTGGAATTGCTACAGGATTACTATCAGATTCTTTTAATAGGGTCCAGAATACGTGGAGGAATATGTCAGGTGTCTCATCGGTATGCTGAAGCTAACAATAAATACATGGAAACCTATGATTCCGAGAAACCATCGCAGTTTATTACCTATGATGATGCCAACAACCAATACGGGTGGGTTATATGCCACTCTCTTCCTTATGGTGGATTTCAGTGGGTTTCTCCAGATACTGTTGATCTAGAAAAACTAAAGGAAGACGATTATGTGGGATACATTCTAGACATTGATGTTGATTACCCATCTGACCTTCATGATCTACACAACGATTTATCTTTCCCACCAGAGTGTACACAACCTTAGGATTCGTCTCTGAAAAAACTAATTCCTCATCTTGGAAATCGAAGGCGGTATGTTGTTTATTACATGGCACTTAAACAGGCTTTAGATCATGGACTAAAATTGATAAAAATTCATCGTGTGTTAACGTTTAAACAAAGACCTTGGCTAAAGTCATACGTTGATTTTAATAACAACCTTCGAAAACAAGCCAAAAATGATTTTGAGAACAATCTGTACAAATAAGTTAACAATGCCATTTTTGGAAAAACAATGGAAAATATTCGTAAAAGAATAGACATACGGCTTGTGACTGACAGCAAAAAGGCAGAAAAGCTAATAGCAAAGCCTAAATTTATCGACAGAACAATTTATGGTCCTAACCTAGCTGCTTTCCACATGGCTAAACGTAACATTGTATTCAATAAGCCTATATATATTGGAATGTGTATACTGGATATTTCAAAAACTCTAATGTATTCCCACCACTATGATGTCCTGCTACCCTATTATGGAATGAACAATCTTAAAATCATGTACTGTATATGGATACCGACTCGTTCATTTATTTGGTTAACACCCAAGATGTATATCAAGACAAGTTGGAATTCCTAGAACACCTGGACTGATCATATATGTTACTCTACATCAAACAAGAAAACGGTGGGGAAATTTAAAGAGGAGGCTTGTGGACAAATTATAAAAGCATTGGTTGGACTTAGAGCTAAAATGTACGCTTTAGACATAAGTGGTAAAGAAATCAAAAAGATTAAAGGTATTAGTAAACGTGTTGTCAACAATTGTATAAGCTTTCAAAATCATAAGGATTGTGTCATGAAAAACAATGTAAAACGAATACCAACGAACATTATCGCTTCTAAACAACACGACAAATCATCTATAAGACTAAACAAAATTGCTTTGTGTTCTGATGATGATAAAAGAGTGATTGATGCTGATGGTATAGGTACACATGCCTATGGTCATTACTCAATCATTGACCATGCTTAAAGAGTTAAGTTATGAATATCAAAATCTTCTGCCTGCATCTATCAAATACATAAAGCAAAACAATTTAGGAAATAAAACAAAAATAAAAAATGGTATTCATACTTAAAAATAAATAAAATAGAAAACAAAATAGAAACAACTGTACAATTTATAAGAAAAAATATATTTAAAAATGTATTATAAGTAAATAGTGTGCATGCATTTAAAATAAAAATATATTTTATGCACACTGCTTGTACATTTCTAATTACTACCCACCTGTCCCCACTCCTAATGCAAAATGAACTTTGTACATGGACTAAATGAAAAAACATGTAAAACACCAATTGGAAAATCCATGTTTCCATATTGACAAAATATAAACACATTAAACTGAAATTTTAAAAACTGTAAATGGGAATTTGGTAAATTGACAAATGTGTAAACAACAAATTGGAAAATCCATGTTTTTATACCATGAAATTGAAAACTTTAAACTGACATTTTAAAAACTGTAAATGGGAAATTGTGAAATTGATAAATGTAGAAACAACAAAATGCAAAATCCATGTTTCCATATTATGAAATTGAAAAACTTAAAACTGACATTTAAAAGAAACTGAAAATGGGGAATTGGGAAATTGACAAATGTGTATACAACAAATTGAAAAAAAAATACCCGGTTGGGGTGGTGATCATGTTGTACAGTAGCGTATAAGACTAGCATAAGGATAGTTGCATGTGCCCTTATATACTTTGTGTATGTGCATTAGCCTTTGGATTAGCTTAAGTTAGGTTTGGTAAAGTTAGGTCAGGTTAGGTGAGGTTAGGTATGTGACCTTGTAGTAAACTCTCTTCGGGAAATCTAAAATGTAAAATCTAAAATGAAAAAATCTTAAATTTAAAATGTAAAATCTAAAAAAACTAAAATCTAAAAGAAAAAGAATCATCAAAAATGTAAAATGTAAAATCTAAAAAATGTAAAATGAAAAAATCAAAAATCCAAAATGTTGAAATGTAAAATGTTAAAACGTTAAATCTAAAATCTTTAAATGAGGTTTCTGTGGGTTAGGTTAGGTTAGGTTATGACTAAGTTTATTATTTGTGCTCCCACATTTGCTCTTACTTTTTTCTCACACTTTTTGATCACACGTTTTGCTGTCACTTTTTGCTCTTATATTTGCACTCACTTTGAAGTTAGGTTAGGTTAGGTTAAGTTAGGTTAGGTTAGGTTATAACTAAGTTTATTATTTGTGCTGTCACATTTGCTCCCACTTTTTTGCTCCCACTTTTTGCTCCCACACCTTTTTGCTCCCACTTTTTGTCCCACTTTTTTCTCCCACTTTTTTTTGCTACCACTTTTTGCTCTCATATTTGCTCATACTTTCAATTTAGGTTAGGTGAAGTTAGGTTAGGTTAGGTTAGGTTATAACTAAGTTTATTATTTGTGCTCTCACATTTGCTCTTACTTTTTTCTCACACTTTTTGATCTCACTTTTTGCTCTTATATTTGCACTCATTTCGAAGTTAGGTTAGGTTAGGTTAGGTTAGGTTAAGTGAAGTTGGGTTGGCAGAATGGCTGAGGTATGAATTAAACCCGCCTTTTCTCACATTTGCATTACAAGACTGAGTGTACCCCATTCCAGCCCTCAGCCTAGAATTAAATTTCTTGGCTGAGGCGGGAAACTAATCCAACGTCTGGGGAAACAGCTAAAAATGTTAGCCACTTGAGCACAAAGTGGACAATATGAGGCTGGTCTGGACCAATCAATAATTACCTAATAATAATAAATAACTAATGAATATTCCATTTAGCAACATTACACGGCCGATCTCTCCCTGTGACGTAATTGAGAGTCTGAGGGTGTGGCGGCCATCTTGCCCATTAGCCCCTGTGCCAGAACCCCCTAATATATCCTACTTGTTACACTTCTTGCGAATAATCTTTATCTATAATTACAAAACTTAAAAACACATCCTGATAATTCGTCAAAGAGCTTCTTATTCAACCACAGAAAGAGTGACAGTATTCTAGCTGTCCCTTGGGTGAATACGAAGAATCTTATAATTCGAGGTCAGCAGTACCGGTATATAGACATATTAATTCAGGTAGGTCTAAATTATTAATACATATTTCTTTGGAACCTAGTCTCGTCTTTTGATACGTATCTTTTATGCTCTTAGGTGAGTTAAAATACGTAATTATTTAAACATACTGTGTCAAGCCCAATGACGTGATATTAGCTATTGGATAGGCATTTATCGCCGCCATGTTTTTTCTACATTACGTTCTGAGGGTTGCGACAGGTGTGCATGCACGAATTACATTCTGTAATTATTTGTGGTAGTTTAATTGAGGTGAAATATTTTGTCATCAGTTACACATTCTATAAAAAGTCAGCTTGCCTGATATGAAGACCATTACAGGCATTTTCTCGTATTTGTTGCACGTGGTTTCCCGCTAGTTCTGGTAAGTTGGCAGGTATGATGATAGTATTGTACTTTACCTTGAAGAGGATCCCAATGCCCAGGTTCATGAAGGGTTTCGTGAAGTCGATGACGCTCTCTCGGGCGTAGTTTATTGTCATGGAGGCAACGGCGAGGTCTGCTCTCTGCAAATAAAACACACCACCTTGAAAGCCAACCTCGTCCGAGGCGAAGTGAATGGAACAGGACACGTTCTTCAATTTGCTGAAAGTGGGAAACATGGGAAGTGGGGTGGGGTTCGAGCCCACTCATCCCCAGACTGCACCTGGCTACAGGGCCGTATTTCTAAATAGGCTAAGTAGTCTGCAGCTTAGAGCGGCAAATTTTCAGGGGCGGCAGTTTGGCAGTTCATTCAAAAGTTAAAATGAAGTATTTCTGACGATAATAATACAGAGAGTCCAGTTTGTATGTATCGGAGACCCTCGCTAGCCTGCTCGCCCGCGGCGTGAGCCTGTCTCCCGCCAGGCACTTTGCCGTTTTGCGGTGCTTGCGCGCCACTGAGTCATTGGGTATAGGAATTTGTATTTACCTAGTTCACAGCTGGTGCTGGAAATGTTCGCCATTCACTGCTACACATCGCTGGCATCTTTCCATGAAACTGGCATTTACTCTCTGAAGTTCCTCAGCACCGATTGACTGTATTTCAGCTGTAATATAGTCTTTAAGCTCATTTATAGTGTGAGGGTTTCTCGCATACACTCTATTTTTAAGCGTCCCCCACAAATAAAAGTCACATGGTGATAAGTCTGGGCTTCGCGGGGGCCACACGTTCCGACTTATAATCCTAGTACCAAAAATGCGACGCAATTCTGTCATGGATGCTTCGTCATTGTGTGAGCAGTGGCAGAATCTTGTTGAAAATAAGTTGACAATCGCTCTCCGTAAGTCAGTTCGTCAAAAAAATTGGTCAATGATCACATTGAAGTACAAATTTAAGTACAAATTCCTATACTCAATGACTCAGTGCCGTGCGAGCACCGCAAAACGGCAAAGTACCTGGCAGGAGACAGGCTCGCGCCACGGGCGAGCGGGCTAGCGAGGGTCTCCGATACATACAAACTGGACTCTCTGTATTTTCCATACGAATTTAAGAATACAAGTTACTTAAAAATATGTTTTAATCCTACAGTTTTTCCTGCCTTAGCAGAGTTGCGAACTATTTCCAAAATACGGTTAAACTCGCTTTCATTACTTTGTATTGAGGCAAATACAACAAAAGTTCTTTCATATGAGGACATTATTAACGAGTTTGCCACTAACAAATCTCGTAAGAAAGCTACGTAAATTTGAACATCAAGATTACATGGGGTGAGTTGTTTTAGAGCATTTTGTATATTTTTCAACAAATAAACTAGTAACTAACTACATTTTGAATAATTTCATTTCACCATGTAGGACAATTTAATTCAAATTGAACACAGTTCTTCAATTACGCAAAAGCTAGTAATAAGCATTAAAATATAAAAGTATGTGTAAAATAGTGATCACTGATCTCCAAGAACAAATTAATTAATTAAGTTCGAAACCCATTTCATTTTTAACGAATCTTAACTAATTTCATTGCCGTATATAATGTATTATGTAGCCTAATCCATAAATATTGTAGTTTTATCTAAACTAAATGAACTTCATTTAAAAAAAGATGAAAACGCCAACGAACTCTATGATTTTGTTGTATAAAACTCATTTGGTCGCAAAAGCTACTAGGTACATCGAAATTAAGTTGGGTTTCAAGTAGGCTAGTGTACAGTATTTATCTGACTATGCCACCTTTATCACAGCAGGAAGCCGACGTGGAAAATGGCCACAAACATGTCCACGTTGTGACAGGCCCGTATTTCAGCGGAGGGGATTCAACAGTAGACTAAAGCTTACCTTGTGTTGTAATGTGTGGTTCCCAGGGCGCACACTCCATCAAGGCCGTAGAGAGCGATCACGGGCCTCAGGGCTACAACTTCTGGGCCCATTATTTTTAGCCTACTTTTCACATTTTGCAAAAATGAGGAAAAAGTAGACTTATGAGATCGATCCGGGCAAATGTGTGTCTGTCTGTCCTTCTGTCTGTCTGGCTGGCTGGCTGTGTGTGTCCCCCCCCCCTCCCCTATCAACTCCTAAACGGCTGCAGCAGTAGTAGATGTATACCGGAATATCTCAAGCCCATATTTGAAAATGATGTCAGTGCTACCAACTGCTGAAAAAAGACACTAGAAATTTGAGCTCCATGTTGGATATCTTGCAAGGTATGAATGGGAGTTATTTCAAAATTGGCACACATGTAGAAAATACTATTGCAGTTTAATTTCCAGGAGGCCATACATGACAGAGTTGCCGAAATAATTTTGAGCCTTCTGATAGGTCCAATTTTTAAATGCATATAACTTCTACAATATCAATTGGATTTCAACCAAATTTTGTATGTAATATGTGTACATAAACAGATATGACTGAGCGTATTATTAAGAGCCACGAGGGCTGCCAACTGTTAATAATTGCTCTCTCTCTATTCTTTTATCCAAATACCAATATATCAGAGGGTATGCAAACCGACAGCCTTAAACTATGCACACGTAAAGTACCTGACATTTTAGTTTAATTTGGAGTAACTTATATACGTCAGTTCTACCAACATGATTCTAAGCCTGCTGATAGGACCAATTTTTAAATACATGTAACTTCTATACTATCAGTTGGATTTTAACCAAATTTCGTATGTGCTATGTGTAACATAACATATATGACTAAGTATTCTTAAGAGCAATCAGGGCTGCCAACTGTTAATAAATGCTGTCAATATTTTTTTACCCTAATATCAATATATTAGAAAGTATGTAAGCCAACAGCTCTATACTTTGCATACGTATAGCACCTGACATTCTAGATTAATTTGGAGTAATTAATATAAGTCAGTGCTGCCAACATGATTCTAAGCCTGCTGATAGGTCCAATTTTAAAATGCACGTAACTTCTATACTAACAAATGTATACCATCCAAAATTGGCACAACAAGATATCATAATATTTCAGATTATTTCC
Source organism: Meconema thalassinum (assembly GCA_946902985.2). Lineage (NCBI taxonomy): Eukaryota > Metazoa > Arthropoda > Insecta > Orthoptera > Tettigoniidae > Meconema > Meconema thalassinum. Next base: position 6,516,185 of record OX336396.1, read on the forward strand.
CACCAGCACACGTATGACATTGTTGCCAACATGCTTTTACGCGTGCTGATAGATCCAATGTCTAACTGCATGTAACGCCCATTGGACTTCAACCAAATTTTGTATTCTGTACCTAAGAGATGTACCATAGGCTTCAAAGAGGGGTCGAATCCATGTATTTTGTGAAAGGAATGAAAGAATCATACAGTTTCTAAGGGAACGGAGAGAGATTTTAAGCCAGGATTCTAGTCTAACATTGCGCAAGCTGCAGGGCCAGGTGTTCATAAGATGAGCTCATGCCTCTTGACATTTATAAGGAGCCAGTCATGGATATTAATAGAACGAGTGAAAATTTGGACTGTAAGACGAAGAAGCTTGACTCGGAAATTGCCCTTACGTTGCAGGAAAATGGCAACCTCGCCGCTGAGTCAGAACAAGAATAATTAAATTTAACCCGTTTGCGAGTATAAAAATAAGTAAACAAATACAGTACGGTGAATCATTTCGAATTAAAGATTTTTGTGTAAAGAAAAACCCTTTAATAATTGCACCAGAGAGAAGTGCAAAGTCAGCATACGTCATTGGGAATTCACCGGGACCCAAGGAGTGGGAGAATTAAAAATGAACAGCACCACCCACACAGTTGAGGACGAGAAATTAATTAATATCTCGGAAATGCACGATCGATTTCCATGCACAGGAAGATCATTTTACGTTTGGAAGACGAGCTTTCTGGAGATGTAATTTTTATAATTTTGCGACAATTATTTTAAAAGTTGGTCACGAAAAGGACTAGAGTTTTATCTTTTTGTGGATAAACAGTATAAAGCTCCTGGCAGAGCCAGACCAAACATGCAGTATTCAAGAGCCCGTGAGGGACGTCACTCTGCATCAGTGCAGTGCAGTCATTCCGACAGCCCGAGAGGGGGCGTCACTCTGTATCACACCGCAGGCATTATTAGTCCGTCCAGGGGGGCGCGACGTTGGAGCATCACATCGTTCGACTTGAGACTCCTGAGGGAGGCTATGCTACAAGTTCGCCGAGTGTAGGCCAGTTACGACAGGAGTGCGCTACGCTGATGGTTAGCAGTTCGAGACTCTGAAGAGTCCTAAAGTATAAAGAACACTAAATATACGGACTTTAAAGCAATATCGTCAAAGTAAGATACAGCGATCAGTAGGGAACTTCGAGTTCCAGAAGAACACTAGTTCGATACAGTTACGAAGTTATAAGAACTCTAACAAATAAACGGCGTTATGTCCAGTAAAGACATTGTTAAAGACACTAAGTCCTGTAAAGGACAAGAATAAACAGTAATTACGATCGCGAAAGATAGAAGTTCTAGCAAAAGGAACTTAGGAACTTAGGTTCGAAACCAGAGGGAAAACGTACTAGAGTGAGGAAACGTCAAATAATATATATTAGACAGTATACGGTCCTCGAAGGGAGGCCAAGATATAGAAACTATAGGGTACGATAGCCAGTGTACGGTCCTCGAAAGGAGGCCAAGATATCGAAACTATAGGGAGCGATAGACCACCATATATATATAGAGGTGACGGCAAAGTAAAGACATTTATCGCCTAGTTAAAGCAGATAAAGTGAAGCCGAGTAATAGACAATAGAAGCGGTTTTGAGAGACTGAAACCAGTAGTTTCCACTGTAGGAGAGAGAAACTTTGAACGAGTAAAATCACACGTCCAATGCAGGTTGATAGGATTCATATCAGGGATCGTCAACAGCCGACAGAAATCGTCAAAATCGTTGAGATACGCTCGTGTGATAGAAGCGAAGTGTAAATATTGTAAGAAAAAAATTAAGAGTATCATTTTAAGTGTTTTATGTAAAGTGAAAGTGTTTTATGCAAAGTGATAGGTGTTATAATATGTACCAGAATAATATTTTTTAGTGTTTTAATGTGTGTTCTAAACGGATACACCAGTGTATCAAAAATGTTGCTAGTGTTAAATGTATTGAATATGTGTCAAGAAATGTTTGTACACGAGATGAATTTGAACAATATGGAGTAAGTCAAGAAGGTGGGCCAAAATGACGCATCGTTCGAGAATAAAGGTCAGAAAACGACCTTAGACATGTGAGTAAAGATTTTCATTATGTTTTGGTGTCGGGAATCCTTTTTTTGTACAATTCCACCGGAGTTTTGAGTAAAAGGGATGTTTTAAATGAATAATAACTAAATAAGAACGCGATCTGAACAAAAATAAAGTTTTGAGAAATAATAAATAATTATGTGAAAGAATAAATCCTGTAGAGGAAATGCATGGAATAAAATGTCAGTGTATTTGACGAATGTTATAAAAGCAAGCGTAATAATAATAATTATAACAAAGATATTTAAATAAAGGTAAATTTGAATTATATGAAAGAAATAGCTTTTGAGCTTTTGTAAGGAATGAAGACATGATGTGAATAATAATAATAATAATAACAAGGCAAAGAAATCTAAATAAAGATTAGACTGAATGATATAAAAATATAGAGCGTTGGAGCCTTAACAAATGTATAAGACATGATGTGAATGCATGTTCTTAAAAATGGAGCGATTTATTGTCAACGGAAAAGATAAATATAAAAATTGAGATATGTATCAATTGTTACTTGAAATTTATCAGTTCTTGGAAGACATTTGGCCGTAAAGTAATGTGTAGCGCAATGGAACGCAATTAAATAAAAAGTCACGCTAGGAATGCGTAGAATTTAAATGTACTTGGTAAATTACTTATGAGGGGTAGTTGATTGTATTGAATTGAGATATGTTGTAAGTCCTCTAATTGTGACGTGGATCACGAGGCCATGTGTGTGTTATTATATAAAGGGAGCAAATGTATGGTATTATTGAGCGTAGGTCCTGTAAGCTACGGCTAGACCCTAAATCGCATTTTGTATAAGTCCTCCAATGTGGAAATGGTTACCGAGGCATGTTAAGAGATTCGAACCGAGAATCCTCTTGTTGTTAAAGCCCCTAGTTATTCGGCGTAGAATGTGTATTACTCTTCACAATCAATGAGGACCCTTCATAATTAATAAATGCCAAGATTACGAAAGCGGTGTTTGAGCCCAATAATATTGTTGAAAGTAAAACGAGGAGTAGAATGCCAGGTCTCTCCATAGAACTGAAAAAGAAAGGAATGTTTGTTTTTAAAGCATTGAAGAGAGCTCCAACCGTAGGCTAGACAGGGAGCCGCCTTCCCTGTCATAAATCACGCTCAAGTAATTGACCAGACCCTAGCCGCATGAGGGTTGGGGAAAAGGCTGTTTGTAAGAAGTGCTAAATACACCGTGAGTGTTTAAAAGTTTTTAATGACCCGGGCGTTGAACCGAGGTCCTTGTAGATTGATATTATCGCTTGCCAGTTCAGATCGTAGTTTTCTTATGTGATAATGGTTCTATAGGACAAATGAATAAATAAAAATCCCTATTGTAATGTTGTATAAAAATAAGGAATCCACGAGTTTTATGAAGATAACTAGATTCTGGGAGTAATCATAGTTTTTGACTTTGTCAAGTAATCTTTATAACTCTGGAGTACACAAGTAGTTTCCCGATCACCGTAGTAAACTTGTGAAACTTGAGAGAGGTGGTAAATGCTGAGAACATGTGAAGTGCCCAAATATTGAAGTGGATAATTAACATGTAATTTTAAATGTAATTATATATTTGTTTTGATGATAAAAAAAAGGATAAAAATAGTTCTTGAGGTGTACAAAAGAATGACACCATTATTATTGAAAGTATCGAGCCAAAGAAGCTCGTAGTTATATGGAACTTTCAGATAGGTACTTTATGGAAGTGAAAATAATCATGAATTGTTGGTTTTAAAGGAAACCATTTGTTTAAATAGAATATTTGTTTTATTCTTATGTTATTCCTTGTTCACTTTGAACAAGTAGAAAGATATTGGTCAGTAGTTTATTTGTTTTATTGTTTGTAGCGCCATAATTTTGATTAATTAAATGTGTTAAAATAGGAGTTGATTTTGTTGTTATTTTTGCAAGTGTATCCTCTATTTAATCCAAAATATGTAAGTCACAGAGTGGGAGAACTTACCGCAGCCCCGATAATCCCGAATTGAGCAATGCTGGCATACTGTGATTTGCATATTTCTTGCTGCAAGGGCACAGGGGGGTGAATAGAAGTACTGTGCTTGGATTAATAATTAGAGGAACACTAAAGATGGTCAATTCATGTAAAATTAAAGTAAGGATAGGAGTAGCTACAACGTATAATGTTAACTGACCGCATGGGTCCCTGGAAACTCACACCGAGCAGCCCTGAATTAAACGACCCCCCCCAGCAAACCTTACTTTTTGGCGGCCAGTACGCAGGGCTGAGTTTTCCTAGGGAAAACCCGAGTTTTCTCGAAAAATCAAAATTTTCATAAAAAAAGTGGTTTTTCGAAATTTTGAATTTTAAATGCTTCCATAAAGGTATTGAGTTTGAATAAGAATATCAAAAGGGTACGGTGTAGTAAAAACCCGTACCAAAGTAAATTTTTGAATTTGGGACACAAAGGTTCAGATTACCATCTCTCAAGCATGTACCAGCGATGTGGCATGAGTAGCCCACTATATTCTAATAAGATGGCATTGAGTGAAGAGATGCAGCGGCTCTTGGAGACCATGAACAATAGACAATACATTGGGCCTCCAAAAGGATGAAAATAAAAAAGAGTTCGAATCCATAAATGAGAGTTTGAAGTCACTAAAAACTAATAGTGATAGCATGGGGACTAAATTAAAAGCTATCGAAAGTAAAAGTGATAATATGGGAATTAAATTAGAAGCTATTGAGGCTAACTGTGTAAAAATGAACGATGAATTGAAGGTTGAAATTAAGGAAATGAAAGAGGGGTCCAAGGTTTTAGAAGAAACAATGAATAACAAATTTCAAGGTTTCGACACTGAGTTTGGGAAGAAGTTAACTGAGTTAAAAGAGGAAAATATAGGATTTCATTCAGGATTGCAAGTCCAAATAAATACCTTGAACAAAAGTATGGGAGAATCACAAAATGAATGTCAAAATCATTTTAAAACTATTGAGGATAAAATTGGTGCCATAGAAGGTAATTTTGGGGCTATAAAAACCAAATTAAATAGCATGAAAAAAAGGTGATGATTGTGAAAAGAAACTTGTAACCCAGATCCAAGGGGTGTACAACGAATTAAAAACTCAGATAGAACCTAACAGCGATATCTGTAAAATATCCCGGGATGAGATAAAAAAAAAGTGTGAATGAGCTAGGAACCCGATTTGGAAAGGTTGAGGAGAAAGTAGGGACCCTCGAGAATAAAATCGGTGTAGTTCAGACCGAAGTAACTGAGATGAAAAATCAAAATCAAAAGGATGCGCGGGACATGAAAGGTCAATTTGAGCTGTTTACCGGGCAGGTAGATGATAACTTAAAGAAGTACGAGGTTGGAATAAATCAAAGATTAGGTCTATATGAGGAGCATCTCCAGAATGAAAGAAAACAACGAGAGAAAGAAAATAAGGAAAATACCCATAAGATAGATGAAATAAGTCAGGGTATTAATGATGTTCAGGGAACCATCGGAACATTAAAGGTCGAAGTAGGAAAAACTCATAGGAAGTAAACCAGATCCAAAATGACTTGATGATATTATATAAGAGTCAAGGGAAAACTGAGGAAAAACTGGAAGGAATTAAAGTAAATATGGTCAAAGGACAAAGAGAAATGGAGAAGAAAATAAAAGAAATACGAGAAGACCTAGATACCAGAGGTGACGTGAAACCAGAAATTATAACACAACAGGTCATGGTCATCAAGAAAGAGGTAGAAGAACACTTAAATGAAATCAGGGATAGCTTCAGGGACGAGAAAATCCAACTCAAACGAGAACTGGAAACCAGTAAGAAAAATCAGGAAAGAATTCAAAATGAATTAGGATCCCGGTTGGAGAGGACTGAACACAAGAATAGTCAAATGGAAATCCAACTCATGGCGAATGAAGAAAGTTCCCGAAGGGAAAGGAAATTAGAATTTGAGAATCAGGAGGAATTTCCAAAGACAGGATGGGTAGATTCCCGTGAACAAGGCACAGATACAGATAGGGACTTAGGAGGGGAGAGCCCTTACAAGAACCCAGGATATCCGATCGCGATGTCAACCCCATACATGAACCAGACAAATGGTCAGATAATAAACATTATCAAATCGAATGAGGACAGACCGGTAAAGTTTACGGGTAATAACATGTCAATTACTCCAAAATACTGGTTAAAGGAAGTCGCAGAGTACTTAAACGAAATGAAAGTTCCTCAGGATCGGAGACTGAGAGCTATTGAGAAGTTGTTGGCAGGTGATTGTCTCACCTGGTTCAGAAGCTTCAGGTACACCTTTGATACGGTGGAAGGCTTTAGAGAAGCCTTTTTAAAACGATATTGGGCAGCAGACGTCCAGGAGAATTTGAGCCTAGATCTGTACTCTAGGAAGTACTGCACAAATGCACCAACTAAGTACTCGGAATTTTTTTACCGCTCAGCTGTGTAAATTCCGCGAACTTGACATTGCTCCAGCTGAGAACGACCTGTGTGCCGCCATTGCAAGACAACTTCCATATGAGATTCAGAGGCTGTTAATCTCATCCAAAGCCAGAAGTGCTGTGGAAGTGGAGAGTGTATTACGTCAATTAGACATGACGACATCACACGTAACTCCTAGGCATCAAAGACAGACTGAACAGGTACACATGGCCAGCAGTCAGGAAACCACAGAAAAACCGTCGACCAGAAATCAGTCCACTAGCACTGATACTCAAGGACTAGGTCGAGAGTATGGGCACCAAGAGCCTAGAGGAATACAGCCCTACTACAGAGGAGGATATCGAGGAAGAAATCCTAGGAATACGGGTTATAGGCAACAAGAGAGCCGACCCTATAATAATAACCATCACAGACAAGAAAACAGAAAGAAATGGGAGAATTATCCCAGAAGGAACGTAAGGCCAGAGGATAGGGATGATGAATATCGGGCCGAAATAGAGGAAAGATATCAGGAAAGTCTTCGTTATATGAACGAACGACCAGACGAACCTGAAAGGCAAAAAGTCCGTTGGAGTGAGGCAATCAAGAACCGGGAATCACCCGACCGACTAGATGGAGCTCAAAGCTTGGAACTACAAGCTCAGTTAAAGAATGAGGGGAAAGGAAGCCCTCAGGATAAAAAAAACTCCAAATTTTAATCGTCAAAAGTGGAAACATACCAGGAGCTGGGAGGAAGTAGAAATTGTGAATTGGATAGCCAGACCAGATGAGCTAATTAATGAGGATGTGGAAGGAATCCCACCTATCAAAAGAGAATTACCCATAATTATGTTTAGGATAGAAGGATTACTGGTCAGGGCATTGATTGATACCGGATCCACAATAAATTTAATTACGCAAACCCTTCTGAATGAATTGGAAACAAGAGGCCGCGTATTAAAAATTCCCACATCAAGTGTAAAGATTAAGGGAATTATCCCTGAAAAATCTTTAACATGTAAATTTCAGGTGTACATTGATCTGATCATGGGTAACGCTGAAATTTCGCAATGCTTTTTGCTGGTAAATCAATTACCGTATAATGTCATATTAGGTATTGATTTTATCCGTGAGAACAAGGTCATCATAGACCTAGCGCAAAACTGCATTAGAATTCAAAGAGAGGATGTGGATGAACAAAACATTAACCTACAGGAACAGGATGCGAAAATAGGAGAACAGGTATGGCATGTGGAAGAAGTAACGGAAGAAGGTTGTAATTACATAGAAAGGATATTTGAAGTCCTCAACATAGAACTCGAAGATAATTTGGAAACTGAGTTCGAGACCAACCTGTCAGGAAAAGTAGAGGAAGCCAAAGTTAACCTCGAAAATAAGGAACAATTAAAGGAATTATTATTGAATTTTAGGGACGTATTTGATTCCAAGACAGGGAAGATTGAAAATTTTAAATACGCGTTCCAAGTCAATGATTGGGCACCGTTCAGACAAAAACCATACCCGGTTGCGGAAAAACATTACCCACAAACGAAGAAAACACTGCAGGAGATGATGAATGCAGGTGTTATAGAAAAAATGGCGACACCATATGTTAGTCCATTAGTGACTGTGAGTAAACCGGATGGCTCAGTAAGGGTGTGTCTAGATGCCAGAAATTTAAATGCAAAAATCATACCAGAAAATGATTCGGCACCACCCATAAAAGAAATACTGAGAAAATTCAAAGGCAAGAAGATTTTTACAAATATTGACATGACTTCTTCGTATCATTATCTCGAACTGGAAGAGAAAACCAGCTTGTTGACTGGATTTCAGTTCGACCAACAAACCTATTGTTTTAGGAGATGTCCGTTTGGATTGAAGACCGCGGGATCTGCCTTAATAAGAGCGCTTGATCGAAACTTGTCAGAGGAAGTGAAAGATTGCACTATCCGTTATGTGGATGATATTTTGCTTACCTCGGAGAACATTGAGGAACATTTAGAAAAATTGAAGAAATTATTGGAAGACTTAAGAAGGGCAAATTTTAAAATCAATTTAAAGAAGTCAAATTTTTGTCAAAGACAAGTAACATTTTTAGGGCATGTGATTGATAAGGATGGTGTTAAACCAAATCCATGCAAATTAGAATCGATAAAGGATTTTCCAAGGCCTTTGAAGGTGAAGAACGTTCGCCAGTTTTTGGGATTGATTGGATTCTTCTCAGGACATTGTCCATCATACACAAAAACTGTTGCACCACTACAGGACCTTCTGAAGAAGGGGGAAAGTGGAAATGGACGGAGGAAACAGAAAAAGCATTTGTGGAGGCCAAGGAAATGCTCTTAAACTATGTGAAGCTAGGATATCCTGATTTTAATCAGAGATTTATCATTCAAACAGATGCATCCCAGATTGGAATAGGGGCAATGCTATATCAGGAAAACCTGGGTAACCCTGATAAGAGAAATTATCTAGCTTTCACAAGTCGGAGACTGAAACCACACGAGAAAATTTATACGATCAGCGAAATCGAGCTGTTAGCGATATTGCACGCGCTGCAATATTGGCGAAAGATCGTATATGGGTTTCAAGTCATTCTAAGAACGGATCATAAAGCCTTAACCTTTTTGATGAAGACTGATCTATCCAGTCAAAGGTTGATGCGTTGGGCTTTATACATTCAACAGTTTGATGTACAGATAGAATACTGCCCAGGAAAAGAAAATATAGTTCCAGACTATTAAAGTAGACAGCCAGAGTCCACAGAAGAGGAAGTAAAGGCTATTGATTTGGAAGACAGGGATCAGCGTACTCTAAATGAGTTAAGGAGCATTAGTCAACGGCAACGTGAGGATCCATGGATGAACATGCTCATATCTTTCCTTGAAGGAAGTTTAATAAGGGGAACACCAGCATACACGGAAGCTAATAAGATAGCTCAAGATTACACATTTTATAATGGATTATTATATAAGTTTGTGGACTCTGACCATACACGATTAAGGATTGTTGTACCTGCAATTTTGCAGAGGAAAATAGTATGGTTAGCCCATAGATCGTTCGGACATATGGGAGTCGACAAAACAGTCTCCATGCTGAAAGAAGCATTTGTATGGCCGAGACTGAGAGAAAATGTAAGGGACACGCTAAAGACATGTGATCTATGTCAAAGGATCAAACCAAATGCATTTCTGATGAGACAAAAGCCTATACCATTGTTGCCCGAAAGGCCAGGTCAAATCATATCTATTGATAACTTCGGACCTTTGCCAAAGGCAAGAAGAGGAAATCGACACATAATGGTGGCTATGGATGTCTTCACTAAAATGGTTGTCCTTGCTCCCATACAGAAGACTAGTACCAAACAGGTGTTAAAACGACTCAAAGAAAAAGTGATACCGATTCTGGGAAAACCTGAGAATTTGTTGTCGGATCACGGTAGTTGTTTTACCAGTGTAGAGTTCAGACAAGAATTAGAAAGACTTGGAATACGTCAGATTTTGTCAAGTATTCGCCATCCTGAGGCAAATCCTGTAGAAAGAGTGATGAGGGAGACGGCCAAGTATTGTAGAATATACTGTGCCGAAGAAAATTGGAAGTGGATAGATATCTTGGATATTATCGAATTTTGTATAAACAATACAATCCATGAATCTACGGGAGAGATACCAATAACGTTACATCGGAATGAGCAACCAGAGAGACCTTGGAGTCTGGTAATTCCTAGGCCAGCAGACGCTCAGCCTGGAAGAGATGTACGTATTAGAAGAGCCTTTGAGCATCTAAAAGCTCAAGCCGACAGGAGACAAAGAAGAAATAGGCACAAGAGGTATCATCGGCCACTATTAGCAGGGGAAATGGTGTTAGTAAAAAGACCAGCCATTTCGGATCCAGGGAACCGCGTGTACAAAAAGTTCCAGAAAATGTACCACGGACCGTATCAAATAATAAGGGATTTGAGAAATAATGCCTATAGAATTCGGCACTGTGAAACGAATCACGAAGTGACCATGAATTCAGCAAATTTAAAAGTGTATTACCCTCCCGAACACTTCGATGAAGCCAATGAACAAGCCCTGGTTATGGAACAATTTAGAGATGAGGAATCCACTTTTGATAGAAACGAGAATGAGATAGAAAAAGGAAACAGAGCTCAAACATTCGAGTGCGAATGCGAATTGGAGAAATTATATTGGGAAATAAAAGAAATAATTGATTTTATTGAAGAAGAAAATTTCAATTTAAGAAAGGAGAATGATGAAATAAAGGAACGGGTAGGGATAGACCACACCCGTAAAGAAGAATGAGGTTCTGGAAACCTGAAGTCCAGACAAATAAAAAGGGGAAAGAAAGGGTAGGGACAGAGCGTACCCAACCGACACAATTACCGGATATGACTTAAAAAGATGAAAGAAATCCAATTATCGTGGGATTTTTAAGGAATAAAAATCAGAAGGTACGGATAACGTTATGATGGCTTCGACAGTTAAAAGGAAAAAATAAGATTTTTATAAATAATTGAAATAAATTTCCTCAAAATTTTTCGAAAATTTATTTACCTAAGGAGGGGAGAGATGAACCCATGTACCATAGGCTTCAAAGAGGGGTCGAATCCATGTATTTTGTGAAAGGAATGAAAGAATCATACAGTTTCTAAGGGAACGGAGAGAGATTTTAAGCCAGGATTCTAGTCTAACATTGCGCAAGCTGCAGGGCCAGGTGTTCATAAGATGAGCTCATGCCTCTTGACATTTATAAGGAGCCAGTCATGGATATTAATAGAACGAGTGGAAAATTTGGACTGTAAGACGAAGAAGCTTGACTCGGAAATTGCCCTTACGTTGCAGGAAAATGGCAACCTCGCCGCTGAGTCAGAACAAGAATAATTAAATTTAACCCGTTTGCGAGTATAAAAATAAGTAAACAAATACAGTACGGTGAATCATTTCGAATTAAAGATTTTTGTGTAAAGAAAAACCCTTTAATAATTGCACCAGAGAGAAGTGCAAAGTCAGCATACGTCATTGGGAATTCACCGGGACCCAAGGAGTGGGAGAATTAAAAATGAACAGCACCACCCACACAGTTGAGGACGAGAAATTAATTAATATCTCGGAAATGCACGATCGATTTCCATGCACAGGAAGATCATTTTACGTTTGGAAGACGAGCTTTCTGGAGATGTAATTTTTATAATTTTGCGACAATTATTTTAAAAGTTGGTCACGAAAAGGACTAGAGTTTTATCTTTTTGTGGATAAACAGTATAAAGCTCCTGGCAGAGCCAGACCAAACATGCAGTATTCAAGAGCCCGTGAGGGACGTCACTCTGCATCAGTGCAGTGCAGTCATTCCGACAGCCCGAGAGGGGGCGTCACTCTGTATCACACCGCAGGCATTATTAGTCCGTCCAGGGGGGCGCGACGTTGGAGCATCACATCGTTCGACTTGAGACTCCTGAGGGAGGCTATGCTACAAGTTCGCCGAGTGTAGGCCAGTTACGACAGGAGTGCGCTACGCTGATGGTTAGCAGTTCGAGACTCTGAAGAGTCCTAAAGTATAAAGAACACTAAATATACGGACTTTAAAGCAATATCGTCAAAGTAAGATACAGCGATCAGTAGGGAACTTCGAGTTCCAGAAGAACACTAGTTCGATACAGTTACGAAGTTATAAGAACTCTAACAAATAAACGGCGTTATGTCCAGTAAAGACATTGTTAAAGACACTAAGTCCTGTAAAGGACAAGAATAAACAGTAATTACGATCGCGAAAGATAGAAGTTCTAGCAAAAGGAACTTAGGAACTTAGGTTCGAAACCAGAGGGAAAACGTACTCTAGTGAGGAAACGTCAAATAATATATGATAGACAGTATACTGTCCTCGAAGGGAGGCCAAGATATAGAAACTATAGGGTACGATAGCCAGTGTACGGTCCTCGAAAGGAGGCCAAGATATCGAAACTATAGGGAGCGATAGACCACCATATATATATATAGAGGTGACGGCAAAGTAAAGACATTTATCGCCTAGTTAAAGCAGATAAAGTGAAGCCGAGTAATAGACAATAGAAGCGGTTTTGAGAGACTGAAACCAGTAGTTTCCACTGTAGGAGAGAGAAACTTTGAACGAGTAAAATCACACGTCCAATGCAGGTTGATAGGATTCATATCAGGGATCGTCAACAGCCGACAGAAATCGTCAAAATCGTTGAGATACGCTCGTGTGATAGAAGCGAAGTGTAAATATTGTAAGAAAAAAATTAAGAGTATCATTTTAAGTGTTTTATGTAAAGTGAAAGTGTTTTATGCAAAGTGATAGGTGTTATAATATGTACCAGAATAATATTTTTTAGTGTTTTAATGTGTGTTCTAAACGGATACACCAGTGTATCAAAAATGTTGCTAGTGTTAAATGTATTGAATATGTGTCAAGAAATGTTTGTACACGAGATGAATTTGTACAATATGGAGTAAGTCAAGAAGGTGGGCCAAAATGACGCATCGTTCGAGAATAAAGGTCAGAAAACGACCTTAGACATGTGAGTAAAGATTTTCATTATGTTTTGGTGTCGGGAATTCTTTTGTGTACAATTCCACCGGAGTTTTGAGTAAAAGGGATGTTTTAAATGAATAATAACTAAATAAGAACGCGATCTGAACAAAAATAAAGTTTTGAGAAATAATAAATAATTATGTGAAAGAATAAATCCTGTAGAGGAAATGCATGGAATAAAATGTCAGTGTATTTGACGAATGTTATAAAAGCAAGCGTAATAATAATAATTATAACAAAGATATTTAAATAAAGGTAAATTTGAATTATATGAAAGAAATAGCTTTTGAGCTTTTGTAAGGAATGAAGACATGATGTGAATAATAATAATAATAATAACAAGGCAAAGAAATCTAAATAAAGATTAGACTGAATGATATAAAAATATAGAGCGTTGGAGCCTTAACAAATGTATAAGACATGATGTGAATGCATGTTCTTAAAAATGGAGCGATTTATTGTCAACGGAAAAGATAAATATAAAAATTGAGATATGTATCAATTGTTACTTGAAATTTATCAGTTCTTGGAAGACATTTGGCCGTAAAGTAATGTGTAGCGCAATGGAACGCAATTAAATAAAAAGTCACGCTAGGAATGCGTAGAATTTAAATGTACTTGGTAAATTACTTATGAGGGGTAGTTGATTGTATTGAATTGAGATATGTTGTAAGTCCTCTAATTGTGACGTGGATCACGAGGCCATGTGTGTGTTATTATATAAAGGGAGCAAATGTATGGTATTATTGAGCGTAGGTCCTGTAAGCTACGGCTAGACCCTAAATCGCATTTTGTATAAGTCCTCCAATGTGGAAATGGTTACCGAGGCATGTTAAGAGATTCGAACCGAGAATCCTCTTGTTGTTAAAGCCCCTAGTTATTCGGCGTAGAATGTGTATTACTCTTCACAATCAATGAGGACCCTTCATAATTAATAAATGCCAAGATTACGAAAGCGGTTTTTGAGCCCAATAATATTGTTGAAAGTAAAACGAGGAGTAGAATGCCAGGTCTCTCCATAGAACTGAAAAAGAAAGGAATGTTTGTTTTTAAAGCATTGAAGAGAGCTCCAACCGTAGGCTAGACAGGGAGCCGCCTTCCCTGTCATAAATCACGCTCAAGTAATTGACCAGACCCTAGCCGCATGAGGGTGGGGAAAAGGCTGTTTGTAAGAAGTGCTAAATACACCGTGAGTGTTTAAAAGTTGTTAATGACCCGGGCGTTGAACCGAGGTCCTTGTAGATTGATATTATCGCTTGCCAGTTCAGATCGTAGTTTTCTTATGTGATAATGGTCCTATAGGACAAATGAATAAATAAAAATCCCTATTGTAATGTTGTATAAAAATAAGGAATCCACGAGTTTTATGAAGATAACTAGATTCTGGGAGTAATCATAGTTTTTGACTTTGTCAAGTAATCTTTATAACTCTGGAGTACACAAGTAGTTTCCCGATCACCGTAGTAAACTTGTGAAACTTGAGAGAGGTGGTAAATGCTGAGAACATGTGAAGTGCCCAAATATTGAAGTGGATAATTAACATGTAATTTTAAATGTAATTATATATTTGTTTTGATGATAAAAAAGGATAAAAATAGTTCTTGAGGTGTACAAAAGAATGACACCATTATTATTGAAAGTATCGAGCCAAAGAAGCTCGTAGTTATATGGAACTTTCAGATAGGTACTTTATGGAAGTGAAAATAATCATGAATTGTTGGTTTTAAAGGAAACCATTTGTTTAAATAGAATATTTGTTTTATTCTTATGTTATTCCTTGTTCACTTTGAACAAGTAGAAAGATATTGGTCAGTAGTTTATTTGTTTTATTGTTTGTAGCGCCATAATTTTGATTAATTAAATGTGTTAAAATAGGAGTTGATTTTGTTGTTATTTTTGCAAGTGTATCCTCTATTTAATCCAAAATATGTAAGTCACAGAGTGGGAGAACTTACCGCAGCCCCGAAAATCCCGAATTGAGCAATGCTGGCATACTGTGATTTGCATATTTCTTGCTGCAAGGGCACAGTAAGAATATATTCAGTCACCAGGGCTGCCAACTGTAGTGCTCTATTAGGCTACATTTTACCAGGAATATTTTGAACTAATTAGACATTCCGATAATACCAACTTAATTTCGTCATTATTCTAGATAAGTTAATCATTGGCTTGAATTTTAATTTTAAGAAAAGTAGGCTCTTTAGTTCGTCTCGGAACGTCTTGTTTATTCGTTCCGTGGTATTATCCTGGAAGTACCATCTCCTCTCCTCTAAGAAAATACCTCCGTGTAATTTAGTATATCTAATTAAATATTATTTTCCCTGTTCTTTCGTTATTCAGGGCTAAATTATTGTGTCCCAGTGATTGTTTTATTGTACTTTCCGATTTTGATCAATGTGGATTTTAGTCATTATTGTTGTTTGCTCTCCACAAGGACAAGCAAGACGTTTTTCAAAACTACACTAAATAAATTTCTTTTTCTAATAATGATTTAGAAACTTTCCGCCATATAGGCTAGCTAAAACCGTGCGAGGATGTGGATAAACCCGCGGATATCCGCAACATTTTTCGCCATGCATGGCTGTGCGGATAGTTTATAGAATACAATCCAAAATTGTTGAATATCATTATTAGGACCCGGATGTTTATGACGTATCATATTTTTCCGTTATGTTTTTTTCATGACAAATGTAAGATGATGATTTAAGCTAATCTCATTCAAATTATGTCATTAAGCACAATAATTAACACTCCGAACTGAAAAGAGTTGCAATTCTGGCTGTGTAGCATTCATTTTAAACATAGTACATGCCACACAGCCTAAGGGAAAGACTTTCTCCTCAAAACTAAAGATGTTGCTTTAATATTTTATCTAATTGAAAATTAACGCCAGTGGTTTCGGATAACGTTTTGTTTATCCGTGCAGGGCTCTACCAATAGCAACTCTTTAATTTCAATTTGTCACACATTATAAATAATAATATAACATAATAACTGTGGAACCTCTGGCATTTCCCTGGAAGAGAAAAATTATCATAAAATGAATTTTATACTCCCTTTATGATGTTTTGCAGACTCTTGACTGGTTGCTGTTACATTAATTGTCGATGTGTGCGTGAAGCTCGACTTTAGAACCAGATGCTGTTGCTGCTTCCCATAGCTAGCGCACTGGAGTGGCAAATGTTCCGGCGTGCGAGTACGCTTATGGACATCGATGAAACAACATGGAAGCCGACAAGCACGGGGAAAGGTCGACAGTGTGGTTTCCCTCGAGGGGAGGTGTGACTGCTTCAGACATCGACACGAGGTTAGCAGCCATATGAGGGGAGGCAGCACCAAGTCGCCAGACCATTGCTACCATTCATAAACTAGGGTTTACTGTTGTGCCACTACCTCCATATTCGCCGGATCTGGCTCCTTGTGACTATGCCCTATTTGACGCAATGAAATAGGACATGCGGGGTAAGAAGTTCACCACCAATGACGAACTCCATGCAGTTGTCCAACATCACTGGCAACGGGGTACCCCCAAAGAATGGTTTCTTACGCAAATGCGGAAGCTGGCAGAACGATGGACTAAGTGCACAGACATTGGTGGGGAATATCTGTACTGTAATCTGAATGAGTTTGTTCAATAAATGATTCCTGTGAATGATAAAAGAAATGTAGTGCCAGTCATTTTTGAACGCCCCAAGTAATATAGCCTTTTCAGAAGAAAAACAAAAAACGTTAGAAATTACGTTCAGTTAAATTTTCTACTTTGAACACTTGTACCGCCCCGGGCCTGCGCTCCATATACTGTATGTGGTGCATGTGAAGCTTACCTTGTCCATGAGTTCCCGAACGATGCCATTCCACTCCTTGGTCTCCGGGTCGAATGCCCCATACATGTGGTCAGGCACCAGGCGGATGACGTATTGGAAGCCTACTTGGGTCGCTACCCACTTGAGCAGGTCGATACAGAAACCCTCGTAGCGTGCGTTGCCTGTCAGGTTCTGATCTTCCTTCACCATGACGTACGGCTTCTCCTGACAACACAATACACTCGCTGTATTTAGCGGCCTTGGCACCCAGGTGCTTCACAGAAATGAAAGACCTCACTGCACTTAAATTACACTTCACCACAATGTTCTCCCTATCCTAGACTTCTCTTCTCCAATTTGTTCTACTTCGGCTATAACCAATTTCTAAATTGAACAGTGTCTTTAATATCTTCATATCAATAGTCAGAGCTCGCAATCCTTCACTAAGGCACTTTGCCAAATCCGACATTCTAAATGTACTAGACCCGAGAAGCCGTCTACAATTTACTGACCTGTGTTTCCTACATAACATTATGAATGGTTACACAAAATGTAACATGCTCTTAAGCTACTTCCCACTCCATGTTCCCTCCCGTTCAACACGTCAGAACCATTTACACCACATACCTCGCCCACGTCTTGAAGTACAGAAGCGCTCTACCTACCCTTAGCAACTCCCTTCCAAATATAGACATATTCTTTCCCGATAGAACATTCAAACATAACATTAGAAGATCCCTTTCATCCTCAATTCCTACCCCCTCACCCTCCCACTACCCCAATCATTCCCTGCGTCTTTCCCGAGATTTGTCCCTTGCTGCCATCACTGCCAATTGTTACCTGTTATTGTTGTTGTTTTTGCTAATATTATTTGAAATTGTTAAAATATTAGTGTAAAATGTCCTTGTCATGATTGTATCTAATAATTATTAAATAAATAAAAAATAATTTAAAAAATAACATCTAACGAAAAAGTGAAAAATCTTAGAAATGACTTGAGGGTACAGTTCCCCTTCGAAGCGGTCATAACCAGCAATAAACAACGTGACAGCACATCACCACTTCAAGGAGCAAGTGACAGGACGAATCCCTCCGGGTTCATACCCTATGTCAAGTCTTGGGGACTGCCGCGACCAGGTTGTCATACAATTCCAAACAAGCAATAAAAATATCAATATTCATATGTGAGTATGGTTTTCACCCAGGATTGTTGCCGAAAATAATCGGCCAGGAACAATTACTGCCAACCTTGAAGTTAAAATTATAGAAAATATTATTATAAGGCGTGATCGAAAAGTTTCGGTTTGAGGGCGTTGCTGCAACGTAGCACGACTCTGATGTAAGCACGGACACGTAGACAAGGGCAACGGAAACTATGGCAACGTTAAACAGGTGTCTCCATCTCTGCGTAACACTGGAGAAAATACGGCGTGCAAAACGTCCGGGTAGGAGTGCTGCTGCTTCATGATAACGCACGCCCACATATTGCAAAGGTCGTAACGCCAGCACTTGAGCATCCGCCTTATGGTTCTGATCACTCCCCATGCGACTATCCCTTAAACAATGCCTTGAAGGGTCAACGATTCCTTTCGGATGATGGTGTGCAGCAGGGGATCTTCAACCTGCTGCCTCAATGTTCACGGTGATTTCGCTTGATTGGCAAACCAATACTGCACTGTCCCGTCATCAAACGTAAAGTTTTTCATCACGCCTCATACAGTACATTGAAATGTGTGTGATAGACAGGCTCTAAAAGGTATTGTTTTCTTCCCCTAAAATAGGCCCCTTAACTCCTATATTTAGGCACTAAAATGAATAATAGGCAGAAATACAGAGTGGTCCACCAGCCCCTTATTTTTTTGGAGGAAGGCAACCCAACTAACGCGTATATCATACTCATCCTAAACCTGCTCCTTTGCGGCCTTAGTACAACTTGACCGTTGAGTTCAAGCTCGGGAATATAGTAGGAATCATTAGCGGCAGTGTTATTTCTATGACCTCAAACACGATCACAGCTTCGAATAACTCCACCTTACGTTTGCACAGGAAGTGTCAACGAACATATTCAATACGTGCCAGTAGTACACCGTGGCTCTCAGTAGCTAAATCAAGCATTTCTGAAGTCATGTCAGCTCTTAGGTAGCATGTTTGAAATCCGAGTTACTACATTTTTAGCCTATTTTCAATTTTGAAAAAATAGGCTTATGAGATCACATTTTGTCCGTGTGTGTGTGTGTGCGTGTGTGTGTTGTGAGGAGTGTGTGTGTGGGTCCCCCCTAATAACTTCTAAACGGCTAGAGCGATTTCAATGAAACTCGGTAAGTTCATAGCACTATTCCAGACGACCCCTACCGTGCCCTTCAAATTTTGTTACGTCTCACCAATCCAACATGGCGGCAGTGCGAAATATTTCACCAGCATTCAATATCTCCGAAACTATTCCCGATATCACCCTGGAATTTTTACGGTGATAAAGGGAACTACTTGAAGTTTACGTATGTGACGTTTGGAAACCTGGTAACTACAAAACCAACATGGTGGCCAAGCGAATTTTCGACTTATAAATAGACTTTTCTCGCGATTTAACCAACCAAACGCAATTAAAATTGGTACAGTATATGTTTATACACATTGTAATGCACCGACATCTAACTTAGTTCAATTGTTTACATAACCTCAAGATGGCGCATGTCCGAAATATTTCACCGGCATTCTATACCTCTGAAACTATTGCCGGTATCACCATGAAATGTTGTACGGAGATAAAGGGCACTACTGGAAGTTCATCTATGAGACTTTCGAAAACTGGTTGACTACAAAACAAACATGGCGTCCAAGCGAATTTGAAATTTTTAAATAGACTTTTATCGGGATTTATTGATCCAAACGCAATGAAACTTCGTACAGAAAATGTTTATACACATTGTAATGCACGGGGATCTAATTTAGTTCAATTGTTTACGTAGCCTGAACATGGCGGCTTTGGGAATTTTAAAATTAAGTTTTTATTTCTTGTGTCGTAATCATGCGATCGAAGTGAAAGTTTGAATAATGAACGTACGCAATAATTTCACTTTAATGGTACATGATGACTATGGCCTATACATTTAACAATCCAACATGGCGACCATCAGAAATATTTAGACGGCTCTGAATATCTACGAATCTATTATACTGTAGCAATCAAACTGATATTTTTAATGTTCATAGGGGCTATGAACTTAAGTTCACCTATAGGACTTTCAATAACCTGGTGTTCACAAATCCAACATGGCGGCGACGCGAAGTATAAATATTCACATGGTCGTTTCTCGCAATTTAACCATCCGAGTGCAGGCACTTGGTACAGTAAATCCTTATACGTATGTTAATCTACTGGCACCTAATTTATTTCAATTGTTTCCATAACCACAAGATGGCAGCTGTGCGAAATTTTAAAATCTCCTTGTTACTTCTTGTGTCCTAATCATGCGATTGAAGTTTGAATGCTACATGTACACAATAATCTTCATGTGACAGTACATAACTCTAGGACCTACATATATAAAATCCAACATGGCGACCATCCGAAATATTTAGTCGGTTCTCGATATCTACGAATCTAGTACAGCAATCAAACTGATTTTTTTTATGTTGATAGAGACAATTAACATAAGTAGGATATATGAAAATAGGCTGTCTAGTTCTTCACGGAACTACTTGTTTTCTTAATGTCGTTTATAGTGGATGCATACTCGTATCAACCTGTTCCAACGAGTGAATTTTATTTGGTCCTGAAAAGGACCGTTTTTATGCGATGGCACGCAGCCAGATTGGACGACGACATAATGATCTGTAGAACAAAAGCAAGGTACTCTATATATTCAGGGTAGCAAGTGTCCGAAATGTTGACCACCTTTGTTTAAAGGAAAACTTCGACTCACTCAGGGCGCCACACGTGTCGCGTCAAGGCCTTCTGGAATACCAGGTTTAACCATTCCTTATTCATACGCTGTGCCAAATCAAAGCCCTCTGTATCCCATGATGCTCAGGTGGCCTGAGCATGCGATCGAGCAGGCGGTGGCACATGCAACGCAAAAAGTTCACATTTTCTCTCTTCGTGTAGTGTGTAAGCGACCGTGTTCAACGTTAACTGAAGACACAGCGCAATATTATTAAGTTTTGATAAGATGAACTGGGATTTCACCTCCATCGTCCTTCTTTCCCGTTAAAATATTAGCGGCAAAGAACAAACACTTCAAACCGATGTTTTCCTGAACAACTGAATGAAACTCCTTATTCACTTTTTTCTGCCGCAGCTCCGGGAAATTCAGATAGTTTCTGCTCAAAATTAAAACAGAAATTCAAATATAATTAAGGATGAACTTGTCAAACTGGAAAATTGGCACTAAAATAGACTTAGAATGGAAAATAGGTACTAATGTCAAAATAAGGCATATTTAGGCACCATAAAACTGCTTTTATATAGGTCTAAACGTTCATGAAACATATAAATTTAAAAAGTGAGTTATGTAACTTATATGTTAAGGAAAACAAGTAGTTCCGTGAAGAACTAAAGCCTATTACCATATATCCTACTTATGTTAATTGCCTTTATCTACATACAAAATTTCAGTTTGACTGCTGTAAAAGATTCGTTCGTAGATATTGAAAACCGTCTAAATATTTTGGATGGTCGCCTTGTTGGATTGTTATATGTATAAGCCATAGAGTTATGTACCATCATCATCATGAACCGGCTCCAGTTTCCCGGGGGCGGTGAATGAGAGCTCTCCATTTAGTTCTCTCCAAGAATGTTTCCTCCTCCATGATCCCCTGCACATCCTGACCTCTCCCTGCAACATCATTTTTAACCTGGTCGATCCATCTCTTGGTCTCTTGCCTTGCAGTTCTTTCTCAAACCACACTCTAGCTGTTCTTTGTGTGTCCATTCTCTTGAGATGACCGAACCATTTCAGCCTGGCTTCAACACAGATCTCATTAAGAGATTATTCTACTTGAACAAGATGGCGTATCTCATTATTTTTTATTTTGTCCCTCCTTGTCTTCTGAATCATAGTTCTTAAAAACTTCATCTCCACCGCCTGTAGTTTG
This sequence comes from Meconema thalassinum, assembly GCA_946902985.2. NCBI lineage: Eukaryota > Metazoa > Arthropoda > Insecta > Orthoptera > Tettigoniidae > Meconema > Meconema thalassinum. The sequence continues at coordinate 6,538,124 of OX336396.1, forward strand.
CTGGTATTTATCTTGGATTGGGTACAGGTTTCTAAGCTATAATTATGTAATAACAGGTAGAGTATTAGTTTTGATCTTAAAGGAACTTGCTTATCCCAAAAAAGCCCTCTCACGAGATGATGTTGAACTCGACTAGTGATTTCTGCAGATGGTTGGTTATCTGTGGACACTACACTGCCAAGGTAACAGAACTGATGTACTTGTTCTAATTTTGTACCATTGAGAGTGATGTTAGTACAGATGTTTTGTCGACTAACGGGCATCACAACCGTTTTGGACTTGCTTATATTCAGACCAAATTGCTTGAATACAGCATTCCAATCATTCAGCTTCTGTTGTACTTCAGCCTCATTTTCACACCATATTACAACATCATCTGCAAACGCTAAAGCTTTAAACTCAGAGGTCTTATTGAGACTCTTAACTCTTTTCATTATTTAATCCATTACAGTAATGAATAAAAGTGGTGATAGAGCGCTGCCTTGCTGTACACCCTGCTTAGTGTCGAACCACTCTGAATAGCCATCACCTATTTGGACACAACTCTGGCAGTGTTCCTATAGCATCTTGACTTTATTTATTAAAGCGCATGGTGTTGATCTATTTTGAAGGCATTCCCAGATTGTATTTCTCCGTACACTGTCGTAAGCCTTCTCAATATCCAGAAAAATGAAGATGATGTCTTTTCCTTTTTCCCAGAGCTTCTCCATAATCAACCTGACAGAAAATATCAGATCTGTTGTTGCCCTGTTCCGTCTGAAACAATACTGCTCTTCTTCAAGCTGTGGTTCAATGATAATTCTTAATCTGTGTTCTATGATTCGTTCCATTATCTTCAGGCCACGAGATAGAAGAGTAATTCCTCTGTAGTTGCTAGGTTTCCGTCTGTCTCCTTTCTTAAATAGAGGGACGATAACACCTTTAGTCCAGTCTGTTGGTATTTTATCTTCTTTCCAAATAGTGTTTAGGACTCTAAACAACCACTGCAATCCTTGTACTCCAGCTGCATTCATCATGTCAGCGCTTACATCATCAATGCCTGTTGCCCTAGCTTTTTTCATGTTCTTTAGGGCATTAAAAGAAAATTAATGCGTAGGTTCATTATTTAAACTTTGACTTCGATCGCATGATTACGACACAAGAAATAAAAACTTAATTTTAAAATTTCGCACAGCCGCCATCTTGAGGTTATGTAAACAATTGAACTAAATTAGATGCCAGTGCATTACAATGTGTGTACACATTTCATTACGTTTGGATGGTTAAATCGCGAGAAAAGTCTATTTAAATGTTTCAACTTCGCTTGGCCGCCATGTTGGTTTTGTAGTTACCAGGTTTTTGAAAGTCTGATACCGTATGCGAACTTCTAGTAGTGCCCTTTATCACCGTACAAAACTTCCGGATGATATCGGTAATAGTTTTGGAGATATTGAATGCCGATGAAATATTTCACACAGCCACCATGTTGGATTGGTGAGACGTAATAAAATTTGAAGGGCACGGTCGGGGTCGTCCAAAATGGTTCTATGACCTTACCGAGTTTCATTGAAATCTTTCCAACCGTTTAGAAGTTATTAGAGGGGGACGCACACGCTCATACACATACGGACAAAAGGTGATCTTATGAGCCTATTTTTTCATAAAATGAAAATAGGCTAAAAATAGGCATTTCCTTAAAATTCGCTGTCTAGTGATAACATACACTCACCTCTCGAGTCATCACCACCAGGGTGATGTTGGTGGAGCTGCTCTCGTAGAAGGCCGAAGGGTCGGTAATGTTGATCCCTCCCCCTGGACTCCATTGGCCCACCTTTCGCAGTTCCTCTCGCTTCAACTTCAACAGATCGAGCTTGAAGTTGCTCCTCTTGCCTTCGTTGAACTCGATGTGGCCCGAGAGACCATGAAGGCCCGCCTGAAGTAAACACATACAGCGCACGTGAACCGTGGGGTTACAATTTATAAAATGACAAGGACTGCTGCAATGTCTGTTAACAGACAGAGAAGTAAAGATAATATAATGCTGGAGGGTGTACAATTGGAAACAGTAAACCAGTATCAGTACCTTGGATGCTTAATATCAAGTGACAACAGAAAACAGCTTGAATTAAATAACTGTATTCAGAAATCAAGTAAATTCTATCAGCAAGTTCGATATCTACTCTGGAATAAGCAAGTGCCACTAAGATCAAAACAAACTCTGTTTCGAACATACTTTGTCCCTATATTGACTTATGGGTTGGAAACATGCACAACTACCAAAAAAGATGACAGCAGACTCCAGGCTTTCTAAGAAGCATGCTTCAAAAAACTAGGAAAGACAAAGTAAGAAATGAGAAGAGAAGAGAACAAGCTGGAATAAATCAGTCCCTGAAGGAGACCATAACTAGGGCACGTCAAACGAATGACAGAAGGAAGAATTCCAAAACAATAGTTGCATACTGAGATTACTGGAAAGAGACCTGTTGGAAGACCTAGGAGGAGATGGCTGGACCAAGTGAAAGAAGATATCACATCCAAGGGAATCAACTGGCATGAAGTCTTGAAGGAGCAGTGGTACATGAGTGTAAGAAGAATAGGGTAAAGTGAGAAAAATTAGTTTATCAAGCTAAAAATTGGTCGAGAGCTCCTTGAATAGCCTGGATCAAAATACTAAAAGTCCCAAAAAATCCCTCATGGGGAACATGCCGCCATCTTGGAAAAAAGGCCGGCATCTTGGATTTCGTATTCAGCATCGCATTGAACGTCATAGCTCAGTACCTAAGGGTGATAGGGACATGAGGTTTGGTCAGAATAACTTACCAGAATGCAGGCTATCATTTTGACACTACTTAACCTAGATAACAATCGAAATAGTTATTATAAATCACTTAAACAAACTCTCATAGGGTAGCGTTAAAAGCCATCTTGATGTTCAATGTCGATTTTGCACCTTTCACAGTCATGGGATTGAAAAAAGTACTGAAATAAATGTTGTTGAGCACATCAAAACGCACAAAAATATCTATTCATCACTTTCGTAAACCAAAAATTACGGGTGTGAGAAGTTGTCAAATACGCTCATGCAACTCGAGGAGCGGCGTGCAGAGCGGGGGCTTCACAAAGCCGGTGCAACTGGTGATGTAAACATATTCTGTAGGAGCAACTATGCCCCTTTTTTATGATAAGTAAAAATTTGACACTTTTATATAGAAGGATAGCATCTTAGAACCTAATAAATAATAAACTGCAACAATTAATTTATTAATACAGAAACTATGCGCTTTAAAACTCTCTTTCTTAGCTACGTATATTATATTTATATGGAAAAGGAAAGATAAACGTTACTATTAGAAAATAAATTAAGCAGCTATTTGCTTATTTGCTATCTTATACCACACCATAAACACACCAACGTTTAAGCACATTAAAATTTAATTTGTACAAACACGACAAACACGGAAAAGAGGAGATTCTGCTGCCACGGGACGCTGCAGTGCGGTGTTCCTGTAAAGGAATAAGGCCAACTATTAATTATATCGTACGCGTTTAATATTGGTCATGTGTTGGTGAACAAACGTGACACTTGCCTTAATCTTGACGGTTTTTTCTTTGGTAAGGTTGAACTTTCAGAAGAGTCTACTCTGCGGTGAAGAGGTGGCGAGGATCTGCATGGCAATTCTTCGGGGTTGTCCTCCTGTTCCTCACTCGCCATATCGTCAAGAGTATCTGGCTGTGTCTTGATAGAACAACCATCACCAGTGTAATTGCTGCACATTGCTGAACAGGAGAGACCTTGTCTTCGGCAACCGCAAGATCTGCTGCCGCATCCTGTCTTGCACTCACAGCTGATGAGGTTTAGGAGGAAGTCTGGTGCGGGAGGAGATTCTGTAGGTACCGATTCTGTTCTTCTTCCATCCCTACTCTGTAGGTGGAAGAGAGATTCCGCGCCATTCCTGCACTTGGTGGTAAACTCTTAGGCTATGCTGTCGAGATGCTGCTGATGTTGGTGGAAGACTTGAGAGGACGAAGTCTGCATGGAGACGTTGTTTGGCAATGGTCTTAAGGTACTGACTATATATTGTCTGTTTAGTCTATCTGTAGTTCTACCTCCGTATAACGCTTCTTCCCCTGCCTTCACGATCTCTTCCACTGCAGCGTCTGTGCTGTTAAAAACAGCAACTCTTTGGCGAAGACCTGGGTTATTGTTTAAAGTCTTGAATGCGTGTACTTTCCCCTTCCTGAAGGGAGCCGAAGTTGTGTCGCAACCGGACATGGCATGGGGGAAGAGAAAATTGTCGGTCATGTCCCCAAGAGCCTTCTACAATTCCGTAGAGCCAAAGAGTTTCTTCGGATGGGATTTTGATGGTGGCACCAGCATATAGACGTTTCTATCGCGTTCCGCAAGGTTCGAAAGAAATACCAACAAATCGGTATCCTCTCCAACAATTGCCACATGACCTCCCTCCTCTGCTTCCTTGATCGCTGTTGTCACGATGAGACGATCAGCATCAGACTTGACATGAATAGCTGGAATCCCCTTTTCTTCGAAACAACGACCTAAAAGTGCGACGAATCTTGATTTGTTTGAAGTGTTAGCTAGGATCTGATGCTGCGACGAGACCACTTGCACTTCCAAATCCACCAAAACTTCAGAAGATGACGTCTTGGCATGTCGTCTCATATGCTCCTCGTCTTTTGTGATACTTTCTGAGTAGCTGTCGAACACTAAGTTACAATAGCTTTCTTGATAGTTCGCCTTGATGTACGAAATGTAGTTCTTACAAACACCATCGAAGGTTCCCGATTTCGGCCATACCACCCGGTGCAGGAGACCTCCACCGTCAAACACGTAGGTAAGGTCTTCGAGAAGACAGGTCATTGGTGCACACAACTTTTCTATCACTGTCCGTAAAGTTGATTTTGTACCTTTTCTGATAGTTGAAGCATCGAACAGCGCTGGCGGCAATAAAGCCAACTCGTATTCAAAGCAAGATTCAAGGTCCACTTCATTGCGAGCGACACACGCAATCCGATGAAACAGCTGGTTCGGATTTACAGGCACGGTCTCACCTCGGACAACAAGAACTGCTAGCGTGACAACTTTGTCCTTTCGTTGGAGTTGAACTTCGGCGAACGATTTCCCTTCCAGTTTCTTCAAAGTCGGGGTTCCTATCTTCCAAGCTGAGTCGCAGGTCACCGTTTCGTCACCTATAACTAGAGCCCTGCGCGGATAAACAAAACGTTATCCGCATCCGCCCCGCATCCGCCCCGCATCCGCACGACTGTTATCCGCATCCGCCAACACAATTAGACATTTGAGGAGAAAGTCGATCCTGACAATTTGCTTCATTGCAAGGAACTTCAAAGTTGGATGACACTTCTGGTTTCTTGACCTCTGCTTTAGACACAAAACTGGCTATACTTTTTTGGTTACTTTTGCACTTATGCCTCAGTAAGTTTGATGTGCCTGATTTGTGTCCCGAGTATGAATACACTTCTTTACAGGTAAAACATCCTACTATATCGTTCACCTTTTCGTTTCCATTGAAAACGTAACCAAATGTCTGCCATATCGCTGACTTGAGCTTTGTTTCACTCACTATTGAATATTCACCTTGTTTTATTTTAATAGATAGTTTATCCATGTTGGTGAAATGATGCTCATATTCCCGGTCGAGGTAACATTCACTAATAATATGTGAACTTCTCTTTACGCTTGGAGAAAAGGATTGACATTTGGCTGGAAATTCCAAGTCAGTCATTATCCTTCTGCTTCATGACCCATCCATGTTCACATAGTTGATGTCATAACTCAATCCATTGCAATATCACAGTCAACGTGTTTTTGACAGCATTATATCTCGTACGTAAATTAATCATCAGGCAGTGAGAATTGATGAGATGTCGAGACCATCAACTACAAACATACGGTACTTAATAAAATGTAGTTGAAAGCATATGAGTAAAATAATCTTCTCGTGTGTAAGTGCAATACGTACCTGAATATTTCATACGCAATAGGCTATAGGAGTATTCCTCTTTTAATCATGAAGCTGTAGATTGGCATATCAAATATGTACGATATTATCGTAAGTTACACATTGTATTCTAAAAACTATCCGCAAATTTACTCGAAACATTATCCGCAGCGTATCCGCTATCCGCACAGCCATGCAAAATATATCCGCGTGGCGAAAAATATTGCGGATATCCGCGGATATCCGCATCCGCGCTGGGCTTTACCCATAACACCGGTTGATAAGGACACCAACATATCTTGAGGTTTGTCGAAAGAAGAATGTATACGTAGCCATTCTGTGAATTTTTCGAGATGCTTGAACTCTCGCCTTTGTCAAGCTTGCACAGGTTCCACGTGTTGCATAGAATTTAATTGTAAAATCGTGTTTGATGTAGGACTTTAATAAGTGCAGGAAACGGCATTAACTTTTTAAACAGGATGGTAAACATCGGCAAAATAAGCATAAAGGGACAGTTCAAACTGAAACACACATTTTTCGCTTTTATGATTCTTTTCTGTGGCGTACCGTTTAAGATAAATTTAATGATAAACGTTACCGTAAAGACGTTCTTTTCGGCCGGCCGGCGCCACTACTAAGCAACACAGGGAACGAGAGCGCTCTGACGGCGCAGCGGCAGGGATGTCACTCGGCAACGCGGGGCCGGACAGTCCATTCTTAGTTTAATTACATACGAGCGTAGCGCAAAAAATACTTAATTATTAAAATTAGAAGGAAATATTCTTTTATACATACAATATAAGTAGCTAAGAAAGAGAGTTTATTGTTTTTTTTTATTATTTATTAGGTTATAAGATGCTATATAAAAGTGTCAACATCACCAGTTGCACCGGCTTTGTGGAGGCCCCCTCCTCGGCGCGCCGCTCCTCGAGTTGCATGCACACCCGTAGTATTTGGTTTACAAAAGTGCTGATTACATATTTTTGTGAGTTTTGATGTGCTTAACAACATTTATTTCAGTACTTTTTTCAATCCCATGACTGTGAAAGGTCAAAAATCGACATTGAACATCAAGATCACTTTTAACACTACCCTATGAGAGTTTGTTTAAGTGATTTATAATAAATATTTCGATTGTTATCTAGGTTAAGTAGTGTCAAAATGATAGCCTGCATTCTGGTAAGTTATCCTGACCAAACCGCATGTCCTTATCACCCTTAGGTACCGAGTTATGACGTTCAATGCGATGCTGGATACGAAATCCAAGATGCCGGCCATTTTTCCAAGATGGCGGCATGTTCCCCATGAGAGATTTTTTGGGATTTTTAGTATTTTGATCCAGGCTATTCAAGGAACCTCTCCACCAATTTTTAGCTTGATAAACTAATTCTCCTCACTTTGCCTATATTCTGTCTAATATTCCTGCACTATGAATTGACTAAAATGGAGAGCGCTCGTAAACCATACCCGGGAAACTGGAGGGGAAACTTGATGATGATGAAGAAGGATATCATACCGATTTCATATGAGAGTTTGTCCTTCATTACACTGTGGAGTGCGAAATCTAACGAGACTCCAATTCGATCCCTGGCTTTGTTAGCAAATGTGATTCTGGGCTTAGCGATGGATCGAGGTTCAGCGTTGAGAACAGGGATGATGTTAGTAGTGAAACTTCAGAAATATTATCACGGCATTTTATCACAACTTTACAGAATAATAACCTCAAGGACAAAATGCATAGTTTTATATTGTGCATATAACACAGAGCAGATGACCTCGTTGTTCCACCCCTTAAAAACAATATTTAATATATTTTGGAGGAGTGAAAAGACAAGGAAAAACAAAAGATATTCTCAGTAAACTGCAGAATGAACTAGGAAGATGGATATTCTAATTCAGACACCATCGCAGGCATGTGCACAACTCGTCACCAAAGTTCATTTGCTGCAACGATAAGCGCTCCAAAACTAATTTGTTGAAACGACTCGCACGCCACCTATTGCGAAATGGATTTACTATAACTGAAACATTCGCTGTAGTGCGCACAATTCATCGAAGTTTCATCGCAATCCGATGAATGGTGTATGAACGCAAACAATCTATCACGAGATTACTGTTGTTATTGGTTGTTACAACGCTAATTAGTGATAATCCATTTTATTGAGTGTGCTAAAATAATTTGCCTGAATTTGGAAAACATTAAGGTGTCCGTATTCTTGGATCCAGAATTGTGGCGACCCCGTTTAAGGCCCACAGCTGTTTACAATGTTGCTGGTTGGGATACGCGTCTGATTTCTCCACAATTAGCCCACCCCTAAAATAATTGCGTGCACTGGGGCTCTACTCACAGACCGCTGCACGCGGGGTTAATTGGCGTCACGACCCCTGGCGCTATCTTAGTGGGAACAACTGAGAGCAATGTTATCACATTTTTAAAAGTAATATCAAAATTATTTTTGTAGAAGCTTTCTGACTGAGTATTTCATGCCATACCTGTTAATTTATTCATTCATTGGCAGCGTAGTGACTGTTGTTGTTTGAGTCTTTAGACTTTTGACAGGTTTCATGCAGCTATCCATGCCTCCCTGTCATGAGCTAATCGTTTTATCTCAACATAGCTACCACACCCTACGTCCGAGGCAATCTGTTTAACATATTCTAACCTTGGTCTACCCCTACAGTTCTTGTCCTCGACCCTTCCTTCCATAACTAAGCTTGCTATTCCTGAGTGTGTTAGTATGTGTCCTACCAACCTATCTCTTCTCTTCATTAGCAGCCACCAGAAACATCTCTCATCTCCCACTCGCCTTAATACCTCTCCATTTGTAACCCTAACTACCCATCTGATCTTCATCATTCTCCTGTAACACCACATTTCAAACGCTTCAATTCTCCTCTTTTCTGCTTCACCAATAGTCCAAGTTTCACTTCCATAGAGCGCCACGCTACAGACAAAGGCTTTCAAAAAATTACTTCCTAATGCTAAATCTATTTTTCTTGTCAACAGATTCGTTTTTTGTAGAAAGGCTTTCCTTGCCTGAGCTAACCTAGTTTTTATATCCTCTTTGCTTCGTCCATCACTGGTTATTTTGCTTCCTAAGTAACAGAAGTCTTCTACATCCTTTAGTTTTTCACCTGCCAATTTGATGTCCATAGAGGTTTCTGATTTATTTCGGCTGCATTCCAATATTTTGGTTTTACGTTTATTAATTTTCATCATGAATTCTTTCCTCAAGACTGGCTCAGCGGTCTAGCTGTATGCCTCTCACCAAGGCGGCCCGGGTTCGATTCCCGGTCAATGCATGTGAGATTTTCGAAGTGAAATGCCATGTCCTGTGGTTCGGATTCCACGTAAAAAGGAGGTCCCGTGGCTCATGATCTCAAGATTAACGGTCACGTTAAACTACAAGCTTCCTTCCTTCCTTTTTCCTTAAGACGGAGTCCATACCATTTAAAAATTCATTCAAATCCTCGGGTGTGTCGGATATTTAGATAATGCCATCAGAAAATCTCTGAGTTGAAATGATTTCTCCTCGAATCTTCACTTCTACTTCACATTTTTCAGAAATTTCCTTCATTGCTTTTTCAATGCACAGATTGAAAAGTATGCGTGATAAGTTGCAGCCTTGCCTTACACCATGTAGGCCTACCTTATTCTAATCGTTTTCAGAGTATCAAACAATTTAGCCCAATCAACGTTATCAAAGGTCTTTTCTAACAAAGTCTACAAATGCCATGAACATTGTCATTATTCCAAGATCAGCCTAAGGTTTAGTACAGCTTCCCTTGTTCCTACATTTCACGTGAAACCAAATTGATCTTCACCCAACTCGATTTACATCCTCTTGTAAATTATTTTAGTCAGGATCTTTGAAGCATGAGTGATCAAGCTGATTGTGCTTAGTGGCTATTGGCTGCATTCCTGAGGTGCTTGGGTGTGATTACCGCCACTGAACATAGTTGGTATGCTCTGTTCTGGGACAAATGGGACCCCGTCGGATGCTGTGGGAGGAGGAAGAATGGAAACTGGCCACCTAGCGTACACACATTAAAATCACTTTATCTTCGAACCATTCCACTGTTGACGATTTATTGATAAGTTTTGCATAACCTGTGTTTTTCCGATTCCTCTAGCAGGATTAGAACAGATGCCTGAACTTACGAGAAGCTTAATATGGAAATATCAATGTCTACACCACTCAGTATTCACGTCAGGAGATGTCAGTCAAGGTTTATTACTTTCCAGATTAGAATATCTCCAATAATCTAGTTCTTCCGCTCCGGATAAAATCATCTCCATACTACGCCCTCAAACTCCAGTGAAATCAGTGAATTTAATTTCAATGATGGTTTTAGTTACGGAGTTATGTGTTGTGATGGACATACGACATCGAGCTGATGACCAATATGACCACAACCCTCAATTATAGACGGTGCTGCTTTTAGGGACACCATCTTCTCACAGTGATTCAGCTAACATATAGTATCAATAGAGAAGACAGAACCTCAAGAAAGTAGACTAAGTGAAAATCATTGCCACTTAATAAGAATCTTGTAGGTTGTTGGCTAGATAAGTTTAAGCTCTGACTGCTACAATGGAAATCACACCTAGGTTCTGTTTTGAAGAGGAAAGACGGGGAAGGTTATAATGCGCCGCCCACAGAGATGTGCAAATTAGGCCTATTAGACTGAACGCGAGTTTCCAAAACTCCATTGATACTTTTCATGCGCTAAATATATTTACAAGACGCTGAAGTTATTTCAAATATTTAACCATTAGTCTTAATTGCATTTTATTTTAAGAAATATATAGTAAAATATTTTTATAGAATTTCCACCAAAACATGGGCCTTGTTAATGCAGAATCCCACACGTTTAGAGCTGAGAGATTCCAAGTCTTTTGTACTGATCATCCGGCGGCTTCGGTGGCGTAGTGGGTAGCATGCTGAGCTTCTATGCCCAAGGTCGCGGGTTTAAACGCGGCCGAAGTGGTCGGATTTTTTAAGAGCGTTAAAAATTCCTCAGTATGCCTTCCTTCGGAGGGGAAGTAAAGCTGGCGGTCCCATGTCATAGATTTATGGCTTGAACAAGAACCTTCCACTAACTACACTTGTGTGAAGCCAAATTATAGGTTACATTTTACTAACGCTCTTGGGTTTGAACGTCCGTCGCCAGGAGCCGACTGTTGTGGCATCTAGTAACAAAGTTCAGAACTATTTGGTCGTTGACGGTGGCGTTTGGTACAAAAGTTGGAACTACTTGAAAATTGATATGTGCAGTATTTACTTGAATTAAAAACATAACACACACTAATACAGTCATCACAATTAACACCGGTTATCAGACAGATTCTACACACACCCAAAGTACACGGGGCTACATGACTGCGTTGTCGCAGCCCCTAAATTGAGGAACCAACCAACCGATGATCCGTTCTTCAACTATACAAAGATTCGTGCTCCAATGTACAGCGGAAAAAACCTTACTAAGTAGGGTGATACAAGATATCAGCCGTTGTTCAATAAAATGATTGTGTATAAAAAGAAAGTCCTCTCGGCACGCCGGAAGGCGGAGGTAGATTTCACCGGACAAACTTGGGGATAGGCGAAAATACAGTAGGCAGAATATGCAGGTTTCCATAGAAGGATCAGACTTCATTTATTGCGAGAAAGTATTTTATAATTGGAGTTTAATTAACTTAGTTTTTCGTCATTTTATGCATATTTTAAACATTTTATTGTCTTATGGGAACGGTAACCTTCTTGTCATTTGGGGTCCATTTTTAGCCTACTTTTCACATTTTGCAAAAATGAGGAAAAAGTAGACTTATGAGATCGATACGGGAAAATGTGTGTCTGTCTGTCTGTCTGACTGTCTGGCTGTGTGTGTGTCCCCCCCTATCAACTCCTAAACGGCTGCAGCAATCAAAACCAAATTTAGTATGAGTAAAGATGTGCACCGGAATATCTCACGTCCATATTTGAAAATGATGTCAGTGCTACCAACTGCTGAAAAAACGCAGTAGAAATTTGAGCTCCATGTTGGATATCTTGCAAGGTATGCATAGGAGCTATTCCAAAATTGGCACACATGCAGATAATACTATTTCAGTTTAATTTCCAGGAGGCCAACAATGACAGTGTTGCCAAAATAATTTTAACCCTTCTGATAGGTCCAATGTTTAAATACATATAACTTCTACACTATTAATTGGATTTCAACCAAATTTTGTATGTAATATCTGTACATAAACATATATGACTGCTGAGCGTATTCTTAAGAGCCAACAGGGCTGCCAACTGTTAATAATTGCTCTCTCTCTCTTTTTTAAAATCCAAATACCAATATATCAGAAAGTAAGCAAGCCAACAGCTTTAAACTATTCACACGTATATTCTGACATTTTAGATTAATTTGGAGTAACTTATATACGTCAGTTCTACCAACATAATTATAAGCCTGCTGATAGTACCAATTTTTAAATACATGTAACTATACTATCAGTTGGATTTCAACCAAATTTCGTATGTGCTATGTGTACCATAACAGATATGACTATACGTATTGTTAAGAGCAATCAGGGCTGCCAACTGTTAATAAATGCGGTATATATTTTTTACCCTAATATCAATATACCAGAAAGTATGCAAGTCAACAGCTCTATACTTTGCACACGTATAGCACCTGACATTCTACATTAATTTGGAGTAATTAATACAAGGCAGTGCTGCCAACATGATTCTATGCCTGCTGATATGTCCAATTTTAAAATACATGTAACTTCTATACTAACAAATGGATTTCATCCAAAATTGGCACAACAAGATATAATATTTCAGATTATTTCTGACCAGCACACGCATGGTATTGTTGGCAACATGCTTTTACGCGTGCTGATAGATCCTGTGTCTAACTGCATGTAACGTCCATTGGACTTCAACCAAATTTTGTATTCTGTACCTTAAGAGATGGAACTAAGAATATATTCAGTCACCAGGGCTGCCAACTGTAGTGCTCTATTAGGCTACATTATACCAGGTATATTTTGATCTAATTAGTTATTTCGATATTACCAACTTTATTTTGTCATTATTCTAGATAGGTTCATATACTGTAGAATAATCATTGGCATGAAAAGTAGGCTGTATAGTTCTTCACGGAACTTCTTGTTATACTTGTGGTCACACTGTCGTTATGCAAGGTTTCGACACTGATGTGTACTGTAACTATCTAACAGTCTGTTACTTCTTCACGCAAAATTTTATCTCCTGCAGAGGTTTTGGTTGGTTTAGGGGCTGCGACAACGCGGTCATGTAACCCCGTGTACTTTGGGTGTGTGTGGAAGCTGTCTGATAAACGGTGTTAATTGTGATGGCTGTATTAGTCTGTAATTCAGGTACGGACTGCAGTCGGTCAATTGCAAGTAGTAGTTCCTAATTTTGCTACCAAATACTACCGTCAACGACATCTAGCTGTGAACTTGGCTACTAGATGCCACCGAAAACAGCTACTCGCAACGAACGTTGGAACTTCCCCTCCAAAGGAAAGCATACTGAGGGAATTTTAGCGCTCTTAGAAAATCCGGCGACTTCGGCCGGCTTTGAACCCGTGACCTTGGGCATAGAAGTTCGGCATGCTTGCTACCAGTTACGTCACCGAAGCCACTTCACACTTAGTCAGATGGAAAACTGAATCTGATCTCGTGCAATGGCGTCGTCATGGTAACGTCTGATGGCTCATCCCTTGGCGTAATGGTGGGTCATACCAAAAATCCTCTCAGACAAAAGTTTTAGGTAATTTTTAGGGGAATATTGTCCATTTTGTACGGTTTTGATATTGTGACTATTAAGAGAGATATGAATAATGTTTCCCGAAAACCCTACTTTTTCCCACCCCTTTGGTCAATGGTTGGTGCCAGTGCTTGATTTGTAAAATAGGAGGTTCCGGTACTGTGGACTACCGGGTCGTGGGGGGAGGGGGTGGGATTTATGGAATATTGAAATATAGAGTTCTAAAAACGATATTTTTACGCTTTTCTGAACACCTTTAACCTTTTCACTTTCAAGCTTTCATCCGATGGAAGTGTGAAACTGGCAGCCATATTCACCAAGCTGTGCACACTTCTTTAAAATGAGATGGAAGAGAGACCATTTAAGATATTAAAATATTATAAACATTGGGCGTATAAATCACTTGTTATTACTGAAAATAATTTCTGTCTCTGAGTTATATGATTTTAGAGAAGAAAAAAAAAACAATGGGAAAAACATTACAAATTTCAGATTTGAAATTTTTGAAGAAATTTTGTAAAATGGAATTTACTTGTCAAGTCCACTATTCATGTTAAAAGAAACTCTGTATCTCGTAGTTGATACTGTGATAAAGGCCAAGAATCCATAATTACCAATGAAAACTGAGAAAAATACACGCCAGTAGCCACCAACCACGACGTAAACAAGACACGAAACTCCGTAAGCAAATGTTTCAGACACTAAGAATTAATATAAATACAGATTGTCAGGGGTTCCCGCGGAATATAAACATGAGTTAAACTTGCCTTCTTCATATTCCCTGAGAATTGCTGCTATCAAGCGTAAAAATAACGAAATATTGAATAATCAAGGCCGGTAACGATGGATCGTTACCCTGACAGTTTTTGCATGAACAGGGTGTAACGACAGAAAGTCAAAGGGTTAAAAATTCATCAGTGGACAAAATAGCAATCTAATTTGGTTGCAATTTTAAATTAAATTGAGACTGTTGTAGCAACATTTCTCTTACCATAGCCGTTGTCCTATATTAAATTTTAATGTAGGCCAACTAGGCTACCATTCAAACAATATACCGTATATTGTTTAAATTTAATTTTTGTAACGTAATTTAAAAATTAAATAGCCTACATTCGGTTTGAAAATACACAAATGTTCACCAACAATCTTTAATTTCTTGTTTTTATACAGTTTTCTGAAATAATTACTTATTATAAAAGGTACTGTATTTAAACATGTTTTACCTCACAATTTACAAAATTGTCCAAAGTTTAGAAAAGTTGACCTTAACTTACAACTAATGTTCCACAGTTCTTAAGATTATGTTATATATTCGACTTTTCCCCCGATCAGAGGTTTCGGTACGGCGTACCGGTGCGTACCGTCACAAATCCAGCCCTGGTTGGTGCTATCAAAAAACTTTTCCAACAAAATTTTTTGGGCCTTATCCGACATATAATATGAACTTTGAATGGATTAGATATTTCAAATATTAAGAGAGGTAAAGCGATATTTCACTTTTTGAAAAAAGAAAAAAAAAAGGGAAAAAAAAATAATTCACCCCTTCGACAGATTGTGACCATTAACGAACTCAACCGAGATTTTATAGGGATACATATTATGTAAAAAATTCAAAGTGATTGGTGCAAAATTGCGGTAGTTATCGTGTCCACAAGAAAGTGATATACTGTAAGTTACATATACGAGGCACGTCCAGAAAGTAAGCTCCGTTTGGTAATAAAATTAAATTGTGTACAGATACAGAAACAATATTTATTGCACAACATTCTACACCTCTTAAACTACTTTTACACATAACTGCCGAACTTATGCAGGCATTTGTCATAGCGTGGCACAAGTTTTTGAATACCTTCTTCATAGAAGTTTGCCGCCGACCCGTAAAAGAGTGTGAAGACTCCCCTGTAAGATATCCTACTGTTTGGCCACCACTGTTAGGCAAATTGCGTGCTTACCAGGAGAACTGCGTATGTTTAGGAGTTCTCCTGACCACATACGCAATTTGCCTAACAGTGGTGGCCAAACAGTAGGATACCTTACAGGGGAGTCTTCACACTCTTTTACGGGTCGGCGGCAAACTTCTATGAAGAAGGTATACAAAAACTTGTGCCACGCTATGACAAATGCCTGAAAAAGTTCGGCAGTTATGTGGAAAAGTAGTTTAAGAGGTGTAGAATGTTGTGCAATAAATAATTTTTCTGTATCTGTACACAATTTAATTTTATTACCAAACGGAGCTTACTTTCTGGACGTGCCTCGTATATAAACTAACTGTGAAGCACATCACCCAAGAATGCCCACTGAGTCGTTTCAGCGGATATAGAAGTGAATTTTTCCTGGGGACGCCACAAGCGATTAACTATGTAAATAGTGTAAATATTAATCTGTAACTCATGTATACGCCATACGATAAATACATAATAATATATATAAACTTTTGAACTGACGGTGGTTTTGGGGTGTAGGGGATGTGAAACGTGAAGATATGTCGAAATTTTCCGGAAGTCGAAACATGGTACCCATTGCAATAGTTAGCTTTCTAATGAAATCTACCTAAAAATTCTGACTGATTTAATTTCTATACGGTATTTGTTTCTAATAATTTACACCCCTCTGTCTGAAAAATATTCATCGACAATAGTCGCAAATATAGCCTATTGACTACGTAACACAAATGTTTATTGTTTGTTATTACATTCAGAAGCCAAATAAGTTACCATTATTGAAGATATATTCTAAGAAACTTTCTGGAAGACCGCTTCGTGGCTAGCAAACTTGGCTATCATCCCTGAGGTTCTGTCTTGTTACGTAGTCAATATATTTGCAATGAATATTTTTGAGACAGTTAGTTACATTACAGTTTTCCCTCACGAGGCTCAGTGTACCTTCAACCATCAGACAGTTGTGTCCAAAGATTCTTTCATGTTCCCGAACAGGTGATAATCTCTTGGTGCCAAGTCGGGAGAATATGGTGGTTGGCAGCACCATGAATCCCATTTGATCAATGGCAGTGGTGGTCTCTTTGCTACTGTGGGGGCGCCATTGTCGTTTTGCAGAAGTACACCTTCAACCCATTTTCCTGGCCGCTTAGTTTGAATGGCACGACGTAAGCCACATTTGCTGCACTGTTAATCGTGGCCCCCAATTCCAGCCAGTCAATGAGGATGATGCCCTTTGTGTCCCGGAACAATGTTGCCATTCGCTGGCCAACTCATGGCACTGTTCGACATTTCTTTGGCGGTGGACTGTCCCTATGCTTCCATTGCATGGCCGCCATTTTGCGGACTTTGCAGAACAGGACACAGCTGTCAAGGCGAGGGCACGCAGCACTCCTAAAAGATGGTTTCAGGAAGGTCTGGAAAGACTGATACATCGATGGCAAAAGTGCATAAAGTTAGTTAGTTATTGTTGTTTTAAGGGGAGGAACTACGTGGTCATCTGCCCCTGTGCATAAAGTTACCAGGAGATTATGTTGAGAAGGTGGACGTAACAACCGGTGTGTAATGTACTTCATTTGGGTAGAAAAAAGTAAAGTGTAAAACATTACAGTACGCCCTTCGTACAACTACTACTACTACTACTACTACAACTACAAAAACACAATTACACAGGTTATCAGACAAATTATGCTCACATCCAAAGTACATGGGGACCGATATGACTACGATGTTCACGCTCCTAGATGAAACACGGGAGAAGCTGCCATGCTGTTGATTGAGGCTGTCACAAGCTAGGGTAAGGGATCCAGAGAAACATCTACTAATATGTTTTATTTGTTTCGCATGAACGAGACAAGCAATAATATCTTATGTTACTTACGGCGTTGATATAGTTGTAGAGACTCAGTCCGTCGTCCCAGGGTTTCTCCAGTTCACACGACAGATTGGCGGGACGTAGCACGTGACTGCGGTCCAGGGCTGCCAACCCTCTGGCGAACACGTACACTGAGTCGTACATGAGCGCTGGTTCAGCCTGCAATAATGAGACCACATGCTTGATTCACTTCAAGGGGGCACTGGAACTCTCTGACTTTATTAGACACCAAAGTCTGCCCAACGACAGAAGAGGACTGGGAGGAAGCGGCGCCACTGTCGCTCAACAGTGGCCTGTTCCTGTTGCTATGGTAACACGCGCCATTAACATGCACTGGCCCAGTACACTGTGTTAATTGCGCTCTTCACCATTTTGTGAAACATTTATTGGAGCAAATAGAAGATACCTTGAGACCATGAGAAAAATACTACGCAGTGTTCGTCGACTTCAAAGAAGCGTTTGACTCAGTTAACAGAGAGATACTGATTGGAAAACTGAAACAAATGACTAAAGAGGATTCCCTGGTAAGAACGATTGAATCCTGCCTTAAACGAAACATCATCCAGATAAAAAACAAGTAGTTCCGTGAAGAACTATACAGCCTATTTTCATATATCCTACTCATGTTTGATTGTTGAGATAGATTCGTAGATATTGACAGCCATCTAAATATTGTAGATGGTCACCAGGTTGGATTTTTATTTATTTACTATTAAATGAAGATTATTGTGTACGTGTAGTATTCAAACTTCAATCGCATGATTAGGACACGAGAAGTAAAAAAGTTATTTTTAAATTTCGCACAGCTGCCATCTTGTGGTTATGAAAACAATTGAAATAAATTAGATGCCAGTGGATTAACATTTGTATAAGCATTTAACTTTAAAAGTTTCACTGAACTCAGATGGTTAAATCGCGGGAAACATCCATTTAAATATTTATACTTTGCGTCGCCGCCATGTTGGATTTGTGCTCACCAGGTTACTGAAAGTCCTATAGGTGAACTTATGTTCATAGCCTCTACGAACATAAAAAATATCAGTTTGACTGCTGTAAAAGATTCATAGATATTGAGAACCGTCAACATACTTCGGATGCTTGCTATTTTGGATTGTTATATGTATACGCCGTAGAGTTATGTACCATTAAAGAAACATTATTGCGTAGCTTCACTATTCAAACTTTCACTTCGATCGCATGATAACGACACAAGAAATAATAACTTAATTTTAAAATTTCGCACAGCCGCCATCTTGAGGTTATGAAAACAATTGAACTAAATTCGATACCAGTGCATTACAATATGTATAATCATTTACTGTACCACATTTCACTGCGTTCAGATGGTTAAATCACGAGAAAAGTCTATTAAAATGTTTCAACTTCGCATGGCCGCCATGTTAGTTTTGTACTTTACAGATTTTTGAATGTTACATAGATAATTTTGTAGCAGAGACCTTTATCATCGTACAAAATTTCAGGGTGATATCTGTAATAGTTTCAGAGATATAGAATGCCAGTGAAATATTTCGCACAGCCGCCATTTTGAGGTTATGTAAACAATTGAACTAAATTAGACGCCAGTGAATTATAATGTGTTTAAATATTTGCTGTACCAAGTTTCATTACGTTTGGATGGTTAAATCGCGAGAAAAGCCTATTTAAAAGTCTCAACTTCGCTTGGCAGCCATGTTGGTTTTGTAGATACCAGGTTTTTGAAGGTTTCTTAGGTGAACGTCTAGTAAAGTCCTTTATCACCGTACAAAATTTCAGGGTGATATCTGTAATAGTTTCGGAGATACTGAATGCTGGTGAATTAATTCGCCATGTTGGATTGGTGAGAGACAATAAAATTTGAAGGAAACGGTCGAGGTCGGCCAGAATGGGGCTATGATCTCCCCGAGTTTCATTGAAATCGCTTCAGCCGTTCAAAAGTTATTGGGGACACACACACACACCTCTCACACACACACACACGCACACACACACGGACAAACGGTGATCTCATAAGCCTATTTTTTCAAAATTGAAAATAGGCTAATAATACCGAAATCTCTGATAAAATCATACAAACAAACGGAGTCCTACAAGGCGACCCTTTAAGCCCCACGCTGTTAACATCTACACAGCTGATGTAACAAGCATCATAGAAGAAAATTCAACAATTTAGGGCTGATGACCTCGTAGTTCCGCCCCTTAAAACAACAATAACTAACTAACTAAAATTCAACAACAGATATAATTCTATATGCTAAAAGCGCTCTAATTCTATTCAATGAGATTCTTCGGGTAGTAGGACACTATAAATACCTAGGAGTAACGATACAGACAACAATCAGCTATCAGAGTCTCTTACAATATTCCGAACATAACAAATTTATCGACGAACACAGCGATGCAGTTATTTAAAACGGTAGTGGCGCCAGCCGTTACATATGGCGTTGCATTAGTTTTTGAAAAACTCAAGATAAGCTACTTGAAGGTTTTCAATCATGTGCTTATTTAATATTTAAAAATCGTTATAGTCAACTTGTAGCCTATAGTCTTTGATTTATCGACTTCAACAGTAGGCCATTAGGCTATATCTTAAATGTTTCTACTTGCTGAAGTATGTAAACCAATGTACCGACTATACGCATATTACATATTCCTGAACAAATTATGTTTTTTTCGGCTACAGGCGACTTCCCCAGTTAGGATTCTCCTAATTGGGTATTAGCACAACTCGGTACCACCCATATTTGCTTCATTGGTTAGTTAGTTAATTAGGCAGTCAGTGAGTAAGTTATTGTTGTTTTGCGAACGATAATAATGACTTGAAGTAAATCAAACCCCCAAGAACACAACTGGATGACGTGTCCAAGCCAGGGAAGGGAGCTGATCTCATCAGAGATTTTTTGGATTACTTATTTGCCGCATATTTTGAACACTTAGGCCTATACGACGTTTCGTATCTCCAATATGATGCATCACGAATAATGATTCCTCTAATCCTGGTTGCATGGCTTAAGGACTGTTAGGTAAATATTTATTAAGAGGTAGATTGTGAATAAGTAGCGAAGGTGGTCCAAGTGACAGGAGGATGTCCAAGTCCAAGTCAGAGGACTAGGTGTTGTTCTCGGGACCACGACCAAAATCTGGTCCTTTGTCCCAATTCTGCTGGTTGTAGTATTGCCTGATACAACTGTTTTTATTGGCGATAGTTAGGAAGAGCTACTAGTGGTTTTTCGACGTAAGACGGTGAAAATTTTGAGAGAGAGAGAGTGTTCCAGAGGAACTTGTCTGTTTCTAAGCTATGCTAAAGATTATTATATACAAAATTTACAACATGAAATTTGGAACAGTAAGTTTTAAGAAAATTATGCTACTTATTATTTACAATTATCTGACAGCTTGTGTCTTTGTTTGCGTGGGTAAGTTAAATGTATACATTAAGTTATGAATATGTACAGCTTCATTGTTCTGGCCTACAGCAGTAGGAGCGTCTTTGGGTGAGGCTTGGTGTATGATAAGCTCTCATCCATGTCGTGGATTTCCTTAATCAAGGGGTTGGCTATTCCCGATTTGTTCTTGTAGAACTTGTGGCTGGCTATAAGGATTTCTTCCTTGATAGTTTTGATGTTCAGTTGGTCACGTATGGTGGAGTTTCGTACGTGTCTATGGGCCCTGCTTATCATCCGCAGTATTTTGTTCTGTTGCTCAATATAGCAGTGGCGTGCTGGTGCTGCATATAGGATGATAGACCTCAGGAGCATTTTGTATAGCGTTGTCTTGTTGTAGGTAGATAGGGTCGATTTTCTTGCTAATAGCGGGTAGATGGTGATTGCTGCAGCTTTAGCCTTGGCCACAGTGTTTGCTATGTGTGCCTTAAAAGTCAGTTTCTGATCGAGGATTACGCCCAGGTATTTACCCTCTTTGGACCATTTTATTGGGATGCCGTACTGTGCCCAACTCTAGGAATGGGTATTCCAAGATTCAGACACCTAGATATCAAGGGAAAGGCTGTAGCCGCTTTTGAAAGTTGAGATATTTGAATATCGCGCTACATTGCTTCTCGAAGCAATTGGAAAGAATTTACCGATACTTGCATGTCAAGTGACGTAGCGAGTAATAGCGGAGGTCGAGGCTATTTATTGATTAAATAGTTAACTATGGAGTAGAGACTTGAGACTTGGATCAGATTACTGGCACGGCCAAATGAAAGAGAATGCAATTAGTATCAAGTAAATCGGACCAGGGATTCAAGAGATATGATGATTTCTAGATTTCAGCGTGATGACGCGTGACCCTGGCAGTTTTGAATAAAAGCCGGCTGGCCGAAGCATCGATAGCTCATTTCAACACAAGCACTTGCCGAGCAAGTTGCTGCGACGCTGAGCCAAGGCACATGGTTGCCGGATCTACGCAGAAGTTCTTTTCAAAGTTGTGATAGTCACGAAAGTGCTGCGCTACGAGGTGGAACTTAGTAAGTTTCCGGCGAGGAGAATCACTGAGGTGATTGATTTTTCTACAGACATTGGTGGAAATATTTATATTTCTACATGGACATATGCTAGACTTTGTCTAGAATTAGTACTTTGTCACAGTCCAGTAATAACCTAATACTTGGATATTTAAATCCATTTCAGTCAGTTTTCATTATTTGTAACTAGTTAACCACTTCGATATAACAGTACACTGAAGACTAGTCTATAACGGTGGCGTTCATTAGTCTACGCAAGGGAAACTACAAGTTGCTTAGCGCATGGTAGATGGTGATAAACCATGCCCAGGGAACGATCTTCAGAACAGCCGTTGATTGGTTAGACTGTCAGTGTTTTTCTTGTACTGATAAGATTACCGTGAGTTATGTTACAACTGACATATCTAAGAAGAGATCACTTAGATCTGACCCTATTTAAACAAACTGTTATGGCTTTGATAGAAGCCCATATTAAAATGGAACAACAGTTAATTCAAACGTCAAAAGATACTACCACTATGTCTGACTAGACGGATTGTGGGTATATAATGGCGGCCGATACAAGGATTATACGTGCTTGTCCGATAGGGCATGTCTATGGATAAATCTGGTACAGACCAGGTTTACTACGCTTCAAGACCATCAAGAAATGTAAGCCACATTTGAATTATATTATGCCTAGCTAATTGGAACAAACTATTTTTCTGCAGATGACCAACACATTTTATTTTTCGTCGTATTTAAATCTTGCAATGATTTACACAAGACTTATTAGAGTTATTCTGAGCATTTTCAACACTCAGAACAGTTTAGGATCGATGACCGAGCATAACGAAGATTTATTTGAATATTTCATATTTTAGGGAAACCACGGAGAACCGTCGATGTAAAGGTTGAGTTAAATTATTTTTGTTGAGGAATGGATACTTTTTTCCATATTCGAAGATTCGAACATGTGGATTCTCACATAATGAGATGATAATTAAATATATTTAAAATGATATAACTAATAATAATAATAATAATCCACTAATAATAATAATAATAATTTTCATAATTTTTCTAAATAATTCTTGGATATTATATTTTATAATAATCATATGTATTGAGAAAGAGCCTATGAAGTAGTTTAATCATTTCTAGTTTGGAACAGGAGATTTTCCGAAGGGGAGTGGTTAACGCAAGCCCGCATTCAACCAACATTTCAGTTCTGGTTGAACAGATGATATTTGCTTTGAGCAAAGTACATTTTTCAGATAACACGGAGAGGCATGAAACGGGAAGCAAATGATATTTGTATCAAATAGGATATTTTTGTATTTATATAAAATCATGACGTAAATACACTCGAAAGTGAAATAAAGATTTTCATAAGTATGGTAAATTCACGGGTTGAACTGAATGGTAAAATAAAATAAACTTGTAAGTTTATTAATCTTCCAGTGTTGATAACAAGCAGAGGCTTGATTTATTGTATACATTTTGGGAAGAAAATTTATGTGTGGAGTAGTTGAAATGCCATTTCCAGGTGCGCATGTTTAAGTCGCAGGAATGAAGAGGTTTTTTCGAGCATCAATCAAATAGCAGGTTCGATGGCTCAGGTTTATAGTAGGAGTATTGGAACTACACATTTCGTCGGATGAATGACCCGAAGGTTATTTCTTGAAACCATCAGTTCTTATTTCAACCTTGTTTACGAATTCCATTTAGACTTTGATTTTGCTAGAACCCGGATTTGTCATGATAGTAGTTTATTCTTCTACAGAGGAAGACCTTTGCCGTTGTTGTTGTAATATTGTGTTCTTACACAAATAATAGAATGGGCCACTGCCAATTAAAAATAATTCTTTAACCACGAATAATTTGAAGGATATTTTCAATCCTAGTGCCATGAACTAAATGAATTTATTATGAAGCTACAATTCTTATTTCCGCATTCTGTCGAAGAATTGCAAGTTGTAAAAGTTACTGGAAATGGCCATAAATATAAATATTTTTTTATAATAATGATTCCAAGTGGAAAATTAAATAGTTGAATGGTTCAACAATTTATTGATCAAGTTGATGATTCAGAAATCATGTATTTTGTTAGGAACTTGAAGTTCATAATCGAGTCACTTCTCGAATGTTTAATGTCAGAAGAACAATTATTGCTAAGCTCAAAGTCAAATACTTTTCAGATGTTATTAATATGTGTAAATAATGTGTGTTGATTCAATGATAATAATATTTTTCGACGATATATTTTTGAAACTGGAAAAATAAGTGAAAGTTTAAAATTCTATGAACATTTATTCTACGAGTGTTAATATCATGTAAGTATTCAAACAGTGATCTACGATATTTCCAGTAGAGACAATTAACTTTAAATAATTTTGGAACACAGTCTACAGGACTATTAATCAGACTTGTGTTTCCAAAAAAAGATTGTCAAATGTGTTTGGAAAATTTCTGTATATTGTGTAAATAAGAGTGTGGATCGCCACACGTGGATGCTGCTGCTTTGAGCATCTTTGCAGTCAATTTTAACTTCAAAATAAACTGAGATAATTTTACCAGATGTGTTATACCCAATTAAATCTCCTTCTATCCTTATTGTTGCATTGAGCCAAAAATCAGTAAAGCATTTTTTTTATTTGATGTCGTTTTTGCGATTAGCTTTAACCCATCTGGCCCTCCGGGATATTTTGACTCTCGTGCTGACTGATTATTGGTAAAATGCATATGTGGTCGTGCGGACTCCGGTCTAAACGGGCACATAAAATAAGATAGAGAGAGAAATGGCTTCGAACGTGGGTCTCAAGTTAGACATGGTCAATCGCATGCCGATTTAAATTGTGATAATTTTTATAGAAATATTTTGGGAGTTGAGAGATGTCTGGTTTGGATGAATAAATTAGTAGGAAACCCAATTAGTGGGGAAAATTAAAAATTTAACTTGATTAATGATTAGAATGGGTTTGATTATTTTTGATAATGGCTTAACCATTAGGGCGTCAAGTAAATTCAGTAGTAAACGTTCGATGACTGGACATACACATTATTAGAATCCAGGTGGAGGATATTTG
Source organism: Meconema thalassinum (assembly GCA_946902985.2). Taxonomy (NCBI): domain Eukaryota; kingdom Metazoa; phylum Arthropoda; class Insecta; order Orthoptera; family Tettigoniidae; genus Meconema; species Meconema thalassinum. The sequence continues at coordinate 6,563,211 of OX336396.1, forward strand.
AGAACTTGCATATTTTTCTTGTGATATTGTGGTAAATGTAATTCGTAAAATTAGAGAATTTTGTTTTTCCATCACGTCGACATTAGGATAAATCTCATTTTATTAGAGTGTTCCAATTAGCTATTCATATTTCTTGTTCTAGTTATAAGCTTGTGTTTGCCAATATTGTATACCCCTAAGTTTTGAATAATAATTGAAATTATGGAAGAAATGATGAGGATGATGAGGAGTTTGGAGGAGAGTTCAAAAGAAGCTGGACTGCGTGTAGCAGCCATTATATAAGAAAATACTGAGGCTTTGGAAAGGAAACTTAAAGAAAATTCTGATAAACTTAAAGAAAGTTTAAACGATAAACTTAAAGAAAATTCTGTTTCTTTAGAAAATAAACTTAAAGAAAATTCTGATTCTTTAGAAAATAAACTTAAAGAAAATTCTGATTCTTTAGAAAATAAACTTAAAGAAAATTCTGATTCTTTAGAAAATAAACTTAAAGAAAGTTTGAAGGATAAACTTAAAGAAAGTTCTGATTCTTTAAAAAGTAATTTGAAAGAAAATTTAAATAGTAAATTTAATTCTATGGAAAGTAAATTTAAAGAGAATTCCGAAATTTTGAAAATGTCACTTGAGAGTAAAATGAATAAATTATGCGAAAAAACACATGAGCTCGAAACTTCAATTAGCTACTAACGCAAGTTTAATGGACGAAAAATTTCGCGATGCCGATCTTCGATCCCAAAGCTTAGCTGATAGGATAGAACATGGTCTTAGGAAAGTTGGTGAAGACATGATCGACCTAGAAGTCAGAGTGAAGAAGGAGAGTAATGAGATGGGAATTCTAGTTGTTCAACGGTTGACAGAACAATTCAAAGAACTTGTCATGGGAGAGATAAGAGAAGGTGTGATTAGTGAGTTGCAAACTGAAATTAAAACCACAGTTGTCAATGAAATTAAAGACACACTCAAGCTGGAGAATCAAGAGGGAATCAAGGAGATTAGGGAATCTTTGTCATCCCATATTGAAGTAATTTCCAAAGATATCCAAGCAACTCAGAAGGACATATCAGATATGACAGGGTCATTGAAAAGTCACGAGGCTGTTATGAACCAGATATCCACTGATGTCAAGGAGAATTGTAAAGAAAGTGAAGCAATTAAGAAAATGGCAGAAGAAAACCAGAAGGAACTTGAGGCTATGGAAACTCAAATCAAGGATGAGAAACAGTCTGATCATCTGTTAAAAATGCCAAATGTAAGGGGAAAGGAACAGATACAGATAAATCTAGGAGCAGCTAGAGAAACGGATAGTCAAAGACAGGATGAGGTCAGGACAGTATTTCAATCCAACCCCATAACTGTATTTAAGAATGTAGAAGATAAGCCTTCTAAATTTTCAGGGCGAGATTCTGTGACACCCGTGGAATTTTTGAGAGAAGCAGGTGATTACCTGAAAGATTCCAAGATCCCTAAAGGAAGACAGGTCCGAGTGATAGGGAAGTTTTTGGAAGGTCCTGCACTTCTTTGGTTTAGAGCTTTTAGATCCACTCTAACCACTTTTGAGGAGTTTTCTCGTGGGTTATTGAAAAAGTTTTGGTCCCCGGAAACCCAACAGCAAGTCAGAGCAGAGTTATATTCGAAGAGATTCTCGACGTCACAACCTACTCGATACTCTACGTACTTTTCTGGACAGCTGTCTAAACTTCAACATTTAGATCCGCCGATGCCAGATAACGAATTGATTTCTGCATTGATACGTCAGTTTCCAGCAGACGTCCAGAGGATTTTGATCGCTGCTGATATCTATAATATGGAACAATTTGATGAAGTATTACAGAAGCTGGATCATACGAACGCTCAATTCTTCCATCAGAAGGGAGGAAAGAATAACAACGCTGTGTACGCGGTTATGGCTGATAGTTATTCTCAAACACCTTGAGAGATTCGAGAGTGGCGAGAAGAGAAAACGCCGAGGGAAGATTCAAATACGAGAGGATGGAACCAGTACAGTAACAGATACAGTTACAAGCCTTATGCGAGACCAGATGGTGGAAATCGATACAATACTCGATGGAGAAGACCACGAGATAGTCAAGGAAGGTACCAGGAAAGAAGATACTATGGTAGAAACAACTACAATAACAGAGGGAATGTGGATACTCGTCAGTCCAATGAAGAGTTCAACAAGGAGACGAGGAAACATTTGGAAGCAAGACACCAAGATAACTTGCAATTTTTGGAGCAGAGGCCCAATGAACCAGGTCCATCGGGAACACAACAATCCCGGGGGAATGGTAACGAAAAAAAAACTTCGAATTCACAGTAGAATATAGAATTTTGAACACTTTCACTTCCAGAATTATTAAATGGCAAGCAGAGGATGATGACTTAATTCAACAGAATGACGAACGGAAAGAAATGGGTACAAGAATTAGAATGCCAATCATATCATGCGAAGTATTCGGTATGCCTGTCGATACTTTGATTGATACTGGGGCTATGCTTTGTCTTGTGAGTGAGAAGCTTTATATTCTGTGGAAGCTCAAAGAGAATTTAGAGGAAATTCCAGTATCAGGAATTAAGATCCAAGGAATAATACCCAATAAAATATCTCTGTGTAAAACACAATTATACTTATGTATTACGATTGGAGGACATGATTTCCGACATGTATTTGTTGTAATGAAGGACATGGCTTTTGACATGATATTGGGAGCAGATTTCATTCAGAAATATCAAGCAGTGATAGACATGAAGACAGAGACGATCAGATTCAAGAATACCGAAGAGATTAACTTCGAGGGAAAAGAAGAGGAAGACATCGAGGGAGATGCTCAATGGTCTCTGATTTTTCATGAAGCTGAAGGAAGAGAAGTCTACACTGAGGAGGAGTCCCTAGAGCTAGGGAAAATTTTGGAAGAGTATCACGATATTATTGATATTAAACCTGGTGAAATTAAAGATTTTGAATATTGTGGAAGTAAACAACAATGGAAGCTATGAAGTAGCCAATACACGAACTGGTAACATCGTGGGAACTTATAATGCATCGAATTTGAAGATTTATTATTCAAGAACCAGATGATTTAATGTGTAGATAGGAAAAATAAAAATTTTTTCAATTTTTATTTTTTGCTAGGTGTGGGGTGGATGTGCCCAACTCTAGGAATGGGTATTCCAAGATTCAGACACCTAGATATCAAGGGAAAGGCTGTAGCCGCTTTTGAAAGTTGAGATATTTGAATATCGCGCTACATTGCTTCTCGAAGCAATTGGAAAGAATTTACCGATACTAGCATGTCAAGTGACGTAGCGAGTAATAGCGGAGGTCGAGGCTATTTATTGATTAAATAGTTAACTATGGAGTAGAGACTTGAGACTTGGATCAGATTACTGGCACGGCCAAATGAAAGAGAATGCAATTAGTATCAAGTAAATCGGACCAGGGATTCAAGAGATATGATGATTTCTAGATTTCAGCGCGATGACGCGTGACCCTGGCAGTTTTGAATAAAAGCCGGCTGGCCGAAGCATCGATAGCTCATTTCAACACAAGCACTTGCCGAGCAAGTTGCTGCGACGCTGAGCCAAGGCACATGGTTGCCGGATCTACGCAGAAGTTCTTTTCAAAGTTGTGATAGTCACGAAAGTGCTGCGCTACGAGGTGGAACTTAGTAAGTTTCCGGCGAGGAGAATCACTGAGGTGATTGATTTTTCTACAGACATTGGTGGAAATATTTATATTTCTACATGGACATATGCTAGACTTTGTCTAGAATTAGTACTTTGTCACAGTCCAGTAATAACCTAATACTTGGATATTTAAATCCATTTCAGTCAGTTTTCATTATTTGTAACTAGTTAACCACTTCGATCTATCAGTACACTGAAGACTAGTCTATAACGGTGGCGTTCATTAGTCTACGCAAGGGAAACTACAAGTTGCTTAGCGCATGGTAGATGGTGATAAACCATGCCCAGGGAACGATCTTCAGAACAGCCGTTAATTGCTTAGACTGTCAGAGTTTTTCTTGTACTGATAAGATTACCGTGATTTATGTTACAACTGACATATCTAAGAAGAGATCACTTACATCTGACCCTATTTAAACAAACTGTTATGGCTTTGATAGAAGCCCATATTAAAACGGAACAACAGTTAATTCAAACGTCAAAAGATACTACCACTATGTCTGACTAGACGGATTGTGGGTATATAATGGCGGCCGATACAAGGATTATACGTGCTTGTCCGATAGGGCATGTCTATGGATAAATCTGGTACAGACCAGGTTTACTACGCTTCAAGACCATCAAGAAATGTAAGCCACATTTGAATTATATTATGCCTAGCTAATTGGAACAAACTATTTTTCTGCAGATGACCAACACATTTTATTTTTCGTCGTATTTAAATCTTGCAATGATTTACGCAAGACTTATTAGAGTTATTCTGAGCATTTTCAACACTCAGAACAGTTTAGGATCGATGACCGAGCATAACGAAGATTTATTTGAATATTTCATATTTTAGGGAAACCACGGAGAACCGTCGATGTAAAGGTTGAGTTAAATTATTTTTGTTGAGGAATGGATACTTTTTTCCATATTCGAAGATTCGAACATGTGGATTCTCACATAATGAGATGATAATTAAATATATTTAAAATGATATAACTAATAATAATAATAATAATCCACTAATAATAATAATAATAATAATTTTCATAATTTTTCTAAATAATTCTTGGATATTATATTTTATAATAATCATATGTATTGAGAAAGAGCCTATGAAGTAGTTTAATCATTTCTAGTTTGGAACAGGAGATTTTCCGAAGGGGAGTGGTTAACGCAAGCCCGCATTCAACCAACATTTCAGTTCTGGTTGAACAGATGATATTTGCTTTGAGCAAAGTACATTTTTCAGATAACACGGAGAGGCATGAAACGGGAAGCAAATGATATTTGTATCAAATAGGATATTTTTGTATTTATATAAAATCATGACGTAAATACACTCGAAAGTGAAATAAAGATTTTCATAAGTATGGTAAATTCACGGGTTGAACTGAATGGTAAAATAAAATAAACTTGTAAGTTTATTAATCTTCCAGTGTTGATAACAAGCAGAGGCTTGATTTATTGTATACATTTTGGGAAGAAAATTTATGTGTGGAGTAGTTGAAATGCCATTTCCAGGTGCGCATGTTTAAGTCGCAGGAATGAAGAGTTTTTTTCGAGCATCAATCAAATAGCAGGTTCGATGGCTCAGGTTTATAGTAGGAGTATTGGAACTACACATTTCGTCGGATGAATGACCCGAAGGTTATTTCTTGAAACCATCAGTTCTTATTTCAACCTTGTTTACGAATTCCATTTAGACTTTGATTTTGCTAGAACCCGGATTTGTCATGATAGTAGTTTATTCTTCTACAGAGGAAGACCTTTGCCGTTGTTGTTGTAATATTGTGTTCTTACACAAATAATAGAATGCGCCACTGCCAATTAAAAATAATTCTTTAACCACGAATAATTTGAAGGATATTTTCAATCCTAGTGCCATGAACTAAATGAATTTATTATGAAGCTACAATTCTTATTTCCGCATTCTGTCGAAGAATTGCAAGTTGTAAAAGTTACTGGAAATGGCCATAAATATAAATATTTTTTTATAATAATGATTCCAAGTGGAAAATTAAATAGTTGAATGGTTCAACAATTTATTGATCAAGTTGATGATTCAGAAATCATATATTTTGTTAGGAACTTGAAGTTCATAATCGAGTCACTTCTCGAATGTTTAATGTCAGAAGAACAATTATTGCTATGCTCAAAGTCAAATACTTTTCAGATGTTATTAATATGTGTAAATAATGTGTGTTGATTCAATGATAATAATATTTTTCGACGATATATTTTTGAAACTGGAAAAATAAGTGAAAGTTTAAAATTCTATGAACATTTATTCTACGAGTGTTAATATCATGTAAATATTCAAACAGTGATCTACGATATTTCCAGTAGAGACAATTAACTTTAAATAATTTTGGAACACAGTCTACAGGACTATTAATCAGACTTGTGTTTCCAAAAAAAGATTGTCAAATGTGTTTGGAAAATTTCTGTATATTGTGTAAATAAGAGTGTGGATCGCCACACGTGGATGATGCTGCTTTGAGCATCTTGGCAGTCAATTTTAACTTCAAAATAAACTGAGATAATTTTACCAGATGTGTTATACCCAACTGAATCTCCTTCTATCCTTATTGTTGCATTGAGCCAAAAATCAGTAAAGCATTTTTTTTATTTGATGTCGTTTTTGCGATTAGCTTTAACCCATCTGGCGCTCCGGGATATTTTGACTCTCGTGCTGACTGATTCTTGGTAAAATGCATATGTGGTCGTGCGGACTCCGGTCTAAACGGGCACAGTACCAACCAGCCTACAACACCAGCCAGAAAAACAGAATTGACAGCAGAAAAATCGACTGGCAAGCATTTAAAGAAATAGCAGAGATGTGGCAACGCCGAGCACTATTCACGATATCGCCGCCTGACGTCATACAGACCTGGATGATTCCACTCTTGTTGAGGATGGTGTGTCCAATGGGCTGAAAGCGCTCCATCTGCTCCAGAGTCTCTTGGACTCTGCTATCCTCTACGTCCACCAGTCTGAAGGCGGTGATGTTCACGGAGTTGTACTTGAAGTCCTCCAAGTCGAACGTCTCAATGTCCTGAAACAAACAAACAGGATGTTAGCTAAAGCTCGTAACTTGCCCTGTGGGCTCTTCAGCTCAACGAGGGCTGCTCACACAGCCTACGCATGGTCAGCGCGACGTGTCCCCTCGGCGTTTAACCCTTTCACTGCCAAGCTATAATGGGTGGTTATGATAATAATCTTAAGGCGGCTTCGGTGGCGTAGCTGAGCTTCTATGCCCAAGGTCATGGGTTCAAACCCGCCCGAAGTCGCCGGATTTTTAAGAGGGTTAAAATCCCTCAGTATGCCTTCCTTTGGAGGGGAAGTAAAGCCGGCGGTCCCATGTCATTGATTTATGGCATGTAAAAGAACCTTCCATTAACTACACTTGTGTACAGCCAAAATTGGTAGGTAAGGTTCGATTAATGCTCTTAAGTTCCAAAGTTCGTCATCGGACGCTGGTTGCGATGGCATCAAGTTCACAGCTACGGTGGGCGTAGTGGACGGTAGCATTTGGTAGAGAAAGTAGAAACTACTTGAACTTATTGTCCGCAGTCCTTACTTGAATTAAAACAATAACACACACTAATACAGCCATCACAATTAACACCGGTTATCAGGCAGATTCTACACACACCCAAAGAACACGGGGCTACATGACCGTTGTCGCAGCCCCTATACTGAGGAACCATCCAACCAATAATCTCAAGCCAAGTTTAGTGATATTACAAGTACAGTCGCGTTTGCATGTTGTTCAGGTTGACATTTCTATTCACATTTCACTTCCTTCGAGCATATTTGTCAATAGACAACGCCATCAGTTCAATAATCACTGTTACCTGACACCCTCTGATTTAATAAATACTTTCTGTTGCTCTTCTTTTAGGCATTCTGAGGCACCTTGCTTGCGTAAAATACTGTTATCTCGTTATCTGTTTCTCACAAGGGATGTCCAACACGCAGGCAAAACCAATTTTGTTCCAGACGTTTCAAATTTTAATCTCAACTGTATAAGCTAAAATATGCTGTTATGTTCAGAATATGCAAGAAATCTAATAAAACCACACAATATGCATTTTCAAATAATCTGGTCCCTAGTTATATCCTACCTACATGTTTAGCCTATTTTTTTTTATGAGATCACCATTTGTCCGTGTGTGTGTCCCCCTCTAATAACTTCCAAACAGCTGGAGAGATTTCTATGAAACTCTGTAAGGACATAGCACTATTTTGGCCGACCCCGACTGTGCCCTTCAAATTTTATTACGTCTCACCAATCCAACATGGCGCCGAAATATTTCACCGACATTCTATATCTCCGAAACTATTACTGATATCAGTCTGAAATTTTGTACCTGTTAACTACAAAACAAACATGGCAGCCAAGCGAAGTTGAAATATTTAAATAGACTTTTCTCGGGATTTAACCATCCGGGTGCAGTGAAACTTGGTTCGGTATAATGCCTATATAAATTTTAATTCACTGTCATCTAATTCATTTCATTTATTGCCATAACCACAAGATGCCGACTCAGCGAAATTTTAAAATGTCGTTTTTATTTCTTGTGCCCTAATCATGCGATTGAAGTTTGAATATAACCTACGCAATAATTTTCATGTAATAGTACATAACTCTAAGACCTATATATAACAAATAGTTCCGTGAAGAACTAAACCCTATTTTCATATATCCTACTTATTTTAATTCAGTTTGATTGCTGTAGTAGATTCGTAGATATTGAGAACAGTCTAATATTACGGATAGTCGCCATGTTGGATTTTTCTATATAGGTCTGAGATGTGTTATTACATGAAGATTATTGTGTACGTGTAGTATTCAAACATCAATTGATTGATTAAGACATACGATGTAAAAACGAGATTTTGAAATTTCGCACAGCTGCCATTTTGTGGTTATGAAAGCAATTGAAATAAATTAGATGCCAGTGGATTAACATTTGCATAAGCATTTACCGTATTAAGTTTCACTGCACTCGGATGGTTACATCGCGAGAAACGTCCATTTAAATATATATACTTTGTGTCCACCAGGTTATTGAAAGACCTGTATGAACATTAAAAAAATCAGTTTAATTGCTGTAGAAGATTTGTAGATATTGAGAATCGTCTAAATATTTCGGATGGTCGCCATTTTGGATTGTTATATGTATAGGCCATAGAGTTATGTACCATTAAATGAAAATTATTGCGTAGCTTCATTATGCAAACTTTTACTTCGATCGCATGATTACGACACAAGAAATAAAAACTTAATTTTGAAATTTTGTACAGCCGCCATCTTGAGTTTTTTGTAAACAATTGAACTAAATTAAATGCCAGTGCATTACAATGTGTATAATCATATATTGTAGCATATTTCACTGCGCTCAGATGGTTAAATTGCCAGAAAAATCTATTAAAACCTTTCAACTTCGCTTGGCCACCATGTTCGTTTTGTACTTTACAGGTTTTTGAAAGTTACATGTATAAACTTGTAGTAGTGCCCTTTATCACCGTACAAAATTTCAGGGTGATGTCAGTTACAGTTTCGGAATGTTATAGAATGCTAGTGAAATATTTCGCGCAGCCACCATCTTGAGATTATGTAAACAATTGAACTAAATTAGATGCCAGTGCATTACAATATGTATAATCATTTAGTCTACCATATTTCACTGCACTCAGATGGTTATGTCACGAGACTATTAAAATGTTTCAACTTCGCTTCGCCGCCATGTTCGTTTCGTACTTTATAGTTTTTTTTTTAGCGTATGGCTTTTAGTGCCGGGAGTGTCCGAGGACATGTCCGGCTCGCCAGTTTTGTAGCTGCTTCGAGACGGACACCCAATGGGTGAGCTACAAGTACCGTTGGGGAGGAAAGTTGGAATGGAAGGTCGAGGAGTTGGAAGGTAGCGGCTGTGGCCTATAGTTAGGGACCAATCCCGGCATTTGCCTGGAAGGAAGATGGGAAACCACAGAAGACCATCTTCAAGGTTGCCGGCGGGGGAATTCCAACCTCCTCGCCTCCCGGATGTGAGCGACTGCCTGCAGCCACGCCGTAACGACCACGGCTAACTCACCCGGTACTTTATAGGTGTTTGAAGGTTACATAGGTGAACGGCTAGTAGTGCCCTTTATCACCGAACAAAATTTCTGGGTGATATCGATAATAGTTTCGGAGATAGGAATAATGGTTAAATATTTCGCACAGTCGCCATGTTGGATTGGTGAGACGTAGTAACATTTGATGGGCACGGTCTGGGTCGGCCAAAATGGTGCTATGACCTTACCGAGTTTCATTGAAATAGCTCCAGCCGTTTAGAAGTTATTAGGGGGGGGGAGCACGCACACACACACACATGGTACAAACACACACACACATACGCACTCACACACACACACACACACACACACGGACAAATGGTGATCTGATAGGCCCATTTTTTTCATAAAATGAAAATAGGCTGAAATCAAACATGGCGATCATCCGAAATATTTGGACGGTTCTCAATATCTACGAATCTATTACAGCAATCAAACTGAAATTTTGTATGTTGATAGTGGCAATTAACATAAGTAGGTTATATGAAAATAGGCTATTTAGTTCTTCACGGAACTACTTGTTATTGCCTTGTTTGTTTTATTTTTCTGTCATCGTGTATTAGCCTACTTGTTTTATCCAAAACATGGCATAACTGTTGGGGCTCAATTTCTGTTTTATAAAGACCTTTTTCGTTTTTCATCCCTGGCAGTGGGCTGTTTTTATTTTCATCCTTTCATTTCATAACGTTTCATTTCATTAGCGGCCGATAACCTCAAAACAAGAATTATCATCATCATGAACGTACGTGGTGCTCACAAAGGCCCAGCTCTATCCCCTTTAAGCCACCCTCGCGCTCTCCAGTATATTCTAAACATATTACTTTCATCCCCCGCTCAGTTTAGCAGTAGATAGCGTCTCGCTCCCAGCTTATTTTTCTTTGTTTTTCTCCCCAACAAAGTTTTTAGTTGCAGACATGACGCAATATCTGGTGATATTAATCAAGTTTCTCCAAACAAGTCCCCTATCTGCTGATGATATCGTCACATTGTATACATTTAATAAACCTGCTTAATTATTCTGTTTTTAAATCCGTTCCCTGCGAAGTTTCGCCATTACCGTGCTGACCTCATTACACTTTGCGAGGGGTGGACAAAGTGCTTGCCTTTACAGAGCGGTGTCGGCCTCAGATTCCCAACCAGTGTATCGTGCAGTTTCGTAATCTGGAGGAAAATAAAAGTCATCATTATTAGAAACAGATGGTCCATTTTACTCGACCCCCCTAGGGGCTCAAATCTGGTGGGACATGGGTTCGCGACCACGGGACCCCAGCTGAGTCCGGCATTGCTTCCACTTACTTGTGCCGGGCTCCTCTCCGTCTTCTTTCCTGTCGACCTCTCTTGGTCCATTCTTGTTCTCTTCCGACCCCGACGATATTAGGGTATCCGAGCCTTAGGGAGTCTATCACTTTCCCGCCTTAATTGGCCCTTGTCTCTCTCATCTTTCCTGATCCCCATCTTCTGCGAGGGGTCAGCCTTCTTTTGCTTTTCATGTTATCTCCTGCCTTGTGCTTAAGACCCTCAAGGAGGCATGGTTTGTGTAGCCCCACCACTTCTGGTGCACCCTGGATAGTGCTACACCCTCAAGGGCTCACGGCTGGTGAGTTCGGGAGTTGGCGACCCCGAGAGATTCCTGAGCTGGGTCTGTTTTGTCCTCTTTTTCCTCTGACCTTGGGGCGGGCCCTCTTCCTCTTTCCCCCTTTCGTATCTGCCTTTCATGGCTCTCCTTCCTTACACGTCCCTCAATCCTCATTCTTCGAGGATTGAGGGCATTTCTCTTCCTCCTGTCCTTTATTTACCTTATCCTTTATTTGTTTACCATTTCTTCTTCTAGTTTGTAAGTCTGTAGTTAGTATTAGTTACAGTTTTCATTCTCATCTCATCTCCCACTATCGCCCAAACCATTAGGGGCCGATAACCTAGATGTTAGGCCACTTAAAACAACAATTATCATAATTATCATCATTTTACTCGACCATAATTTGGCTCTGCTGCGTTTGTATCAACTGCTCATTAATTCATTCATTTCTTTGTAATTGGGAGTGTCTACCCTGGTGGCAAATTTGGTCTACATAGCGAGTAAACAATTCAATATGATTAAATATAATTAAACGGGTGTATTGACACAAATCGTCAGTCTTTTCTTAAACACATGTACATGTTTGGGGAAAGGCTCCAAGACTGCGGCAGGTAGGGAGTTACAATTATCAATGGCACGGTTTACGAAACAATATTTACCATAATTTGTACACTGTGGTTGGCCCTTAACTTTGAAAGGATGATCACTCCTACTTATGTAAGTGGGATTTCCCATACGTTTGCTAAGCTCACCCCGTGCTGGTGTTTATGACACTGTTCCTGGGATTAAAGTCACTGAGCACAAAACTAGCGGCCTTTCTTTGTACCATTTCCAACTCATTGATGAGCCCTACTTGACATGGTGGCGTATTCCAGAATAGGTCTTACAGGTGACAAATATTCCAAATTCTTTAGCAGAGGTACTACATGGCTACTCCATTTCATATTATTCCTTACGCGAACGCTCAAATATTTGCAAGACAGTCTCCGACCGGGTCAGGAATGGAATGAATGAAGCCCCCATCTAGCGGCGAGGATATGGACTGTGCCGGCTGCCGAGGCCTGACGCACTCCTCTGGGGCAATGATTAAATGAATGACAGATGAAATGAAATGATAGTGGAGAGTTTTGCTGGAATGAAATTTTGACAGGGAAAACCGGAGTACCCGGAGAAAAACCTGTCGGCCTCCGTTTTGTCCAGCACAGATCTCACATGGAGTGACCGGGATTTGAACCACGGACCCAGCGGTGAGAGGCCGGCGTGCCGCCTAAGCCACGGAGGCTTGCTATTTTAAATAAGCTTATAAAAATGAGATTTCTAATAATTTTACCATCTTAATTGTAATTATAAGCATTAAAATGTTAAAGAAAACAAAAATTCAAATCTATAATAATTATAATTAGGCTCAAATAATTAAATGTAAATACATACAAATAAAATATACTACTACACTATTCTGCCCTATTAAGGGTTAATACAATGACTACTTACGAATGTGGTGAACATGTAGTGATAGCGGAAGTCGTTCATCTGCAACTGGAGAATCTGGAAACAAGAAACAAACAACTTAATGATACTTTACTTGCGAACCCTCGGAAATCTACCTTCTTCAAAAATCTTGTAAATTTCTTTTACCAAGTTTTCCAATATACAACTATTTTCACTTAACACTTTTCAAAATTCGTTTGTTATCCCCGAAACAGCACCTGACTTTCCTCCTTGACGTTTTGAGATTACTTCCCTGACTTCATCTAGCACAGGCAGCCCCCTCGGGACACCGATCTCATCTCCATTTCTCCAATTTTATCTTTCATAACAAGTAGTTCCGTGAAGAACTATACAGCCTATTTTCATATATCCTACTTATGTTAATTGTCACTATCAACATACAAAATATCAGTTTGATTGCTGTAATAGATTCGTAGATATTGAGAACCGACTAAATATTTTGGATGGTCGCCATGTTGGATTTTATATGTGTAGGTCCTAGAGTTATTTTCTGTTACATGAGTTATGTTCTGTTGAGTACGTGTAGCATTCAAACTTCAATCGCATGATTAGGACGCAAGAAGTAATAAGGAGATTTTAAAATTTCGCACAGCAGCCATCTTGCGGTTATGGAAACAATTGGAATAAATTAGATGCCGGTGGAGTAACATTCGTATAAGGATTTACTGTACCAAGTTTCAGTGCACTCGGATGGTTAAATTGCGAGAAACGTCCATGTGAATATTTATACTTCGCGTCACCGTCATGTTGGATTTGTGATCACGAGGTTATTTAAAGTCCTATAGGTGAACTTAAGTTCATAGGCCATATGATCATAAAACATTGCTGTAATAGATTCGCAGATATTCAGAGCCACCTAAATATATCGGATGGTCGCCATGTTGGATTGTTAAATGTATAGGCCATAGAGTCATGTACCATTAAAGTGAAATTATTGCGTAGGTTCATTATTCAAACGTTCACTTCGATCGCATGATTACGACACAAGAAATAATAACTTAATTTTAAAATTCACACAGCCGCCATTTTGACGTTAAGTAAACAATTGAACTAAATTTGATACCAGTGTATTACAATATGTATAAACATTTCCTGTACCAGATTACATTGCGTTTGGAACACTAAATCGCCAGAAAGGTCTATTTATCATTTTCAAATTCGCTTGGCCGCCATGTTCATTTTGTAGTTAACCGGTTTTTTAAAGTCTTATAGATGAACTTCCAGTAGTGCCCTTTATCTCCGTACAAAATTTTATGGTGATACCGCTAATAGTTTCAGAGATATAGAATGCCGGTTAAATATTTCGCACATCCGCCATCTTGTGGTTATGTAAACAATTGAACGAAGTTAGATATCGGTGCATTACAATGTGTATAAACATATACTGTACCAAGTTGTATTGCGTTTGGTTGGTTAAATCGGGAGAAACGTCTATTTAAAAGTCGCGAATTCGCATGGTCGCCATGTTGGTTTCGTAGTTACCAGTTTTTCAAAAATCACATAGGTCAACTTCTAGTAGTTCCCTTTATCACCGTAATAAATTCCAGGGTGATATCGGCAATAGTTTCGGAGATATTGAATGCTGGTGAAATATTTCGCACAGCCGCCATTTTGGATTGGTGAGACGTAACAAAATTTGAAGGGTACGGTCGGGGTCGCCCGGAATAGTGCTATGAACTTACCGAGTTTCATCGAAATCGCTCCAGCCGTTTAGAATTTATTAGGGGGAGACACACACACACCTCTCTCTCTCTCTCTCTCACACACACACACACACACACACACGTACACGCACACACACACGGACAAAAGGTGATCTCATAAGCCTATTTTTTCAAAATTGAAAATAGGCTAAAATGGTATATTGCCTTTCACGGCCAGTGGATTAACACTCGGTAATTTTTCTAGGCACAAGATACGGCACAAACCTGAAAAAATTGCTGAGTTTTATCTTTCATATTTAGCAGATTTTTACGGTATGCAGTCCAATATTCATCACTGGTTCTGTGACTTATTAGCCTACTTTCGATTTTTGCAAAAAATGAAAGTAGACTTATGAGATCTACACACTGTAGGGCCAAACATTGTGTGTCTGTCTGTGTGTGAGTCTGTCTGTGTGCGTGAGTGTGTTTACTCTGAATGTCTGCCCCCCCCCCCTATCAATTCGAACACGGTGAAACCGAATTGAACGAAATTTTGTACAGAGGTAGAACAAGCAAAGAGCACCTCAGTCTCATGGTTTATATCGCCGCCATCTTGACGGAAACTTAATGGTGGCCACCCAATTTTCAAAGCTTAAATCAAATTAAGACTAACCTAATCATCCGATCTCTACCAAATTTTGCAACAACATATATTTATATGGCGAGCATCTTTTGACTAAACTGCAAGGTCATCAGCCCGGTAGTTTGAAGATGGCGGCCTTGTATGTGTGCAAATCGATTCCCGCTATCAATTCAAACACGGTGAAACCAAATTGAACGAAACTTGGTCCAGAGGTATCACTAGCAAAGGACACCTCAGTGTCATGTTTTATATCTTGACGGAAACTTAATGGCGGCCACCCAAATGTACAAAGCTTAAATCAAATTACGACTAACCTAATCATCCGATCTCTACCAAATTTTGCAACAAGATATATTTATATGGCATGCGTCTTTTCAGCCCAATAGCTTGCAGATAGCGGCCATGTATGTGTGCAAATCGATTCGCCATATCAATTCAAATTGAATGACATTTTTTTTTACAGAGGTAGCACTAGCAAAGGGCACCTCATATTCATGTTTAATATCCGTATAGCACGTTGTATTTCAACAAGCTACTACAACCAACATTCAATCATACTCCTTGAAAAGGAGTTATAACAATACCTATGGATTTAGGAGAAAGTAGGCTATACTGAACATCTTGCTTTTAAATTCAAGTTGCGATTTATTAATCTTACTGAGTATCGCAGGTGTTGGTTGCACTCTGGCTGTTCGAGATTTCGAACCGACGGTTTTCTCTTCTATTCTATTCTTTATTTTACATGCACGCTCTCACATTTCCTGGTCGCGGTGTGGAGGAACTAATGACGAATGTATTTGCAAGCGATGTAGCAATAAAGCCCAAATATTCGTTGATACCTTTATAGCTTTCAGTCCAATCATGTGTTGGAATTTTCTGCTAGAGCTTAGTATTTAAGCTTTTAAGGTTAAGCTGGGCACACCGGGCGAAGCCGGGGCGGCTTGCTAGTAAATAGACTGGAGTAGAAAATGGGAACCCACAGAAAACTGTTGACGCCAGGGTTCGAAACCCTCTGCGAGTTCGGAGATAGCCCTGTGTACTTGTAATTCGGGTGGGGATCTGGAAGGAAGCAGCCGTGGCCTGCAGTTAGGAACCATCCCAGCATTTGCCTGCAGTGGGCAACCAAGATGGTTGAGATGGGAATCGAAGCTGCGTGTACTCCGTCGCAGCCCACAGACCAGACATACATTTCTTGGCAGCCCTGTCTGAGTTGGGTTCATAACTTGTGAATTCGGCGGCTTCGGTGGCGTAGTTGGTAGCATGCTGAGCTTCTATGCCCAAGGTTGCGGGTTCAAACCCGGCCGAAGCCGTCGGATTTTTTATGAGCGTTAAAATCCATCAGTATGGCTTCCTTCGGAGGGGAAGTAAAGCCGGCGGTCCCATGGCATGTTATAGAACCTTCCACTAATTACACTTGTGT
This sequence comes from Meconema thalassinum, assembly GCA_946902985.2. Classification (NCBI taxonomy): domain Eukaryota; kingdom Metazoa; phylum Arthropoda; class Insecta; order Orthoptera; family Tettigoniidae; genus Meconema; species Meconema thalassinum. The sequence continues at coordinate 6,579,797 of OX336396.1, forward strand.
GAAGCTAAATTATACGTTAGATTTGAATAAGGCTCTTAGGTTCCAACATTCTTCGCCAGGAGCCGACTGTGGTGGCATCTAGTTACCAGGTCCAGAACTAGTTGGTCGTTGACGGCGGCGTTTGGTAGTAAAAGTTGGAACTATTTGAAAATTGAATGTCTGCAGTCTTTACTTGAATTAAAAACAGATAACACACACTAATACAGCCATCACAATTAACACCGTTTATCAGACAGATTCTACACACACCCAAAGTACACGGGGCTACATGACCGCGTTGTCGCAGGCCCTAGACTGACGAACCAACCAACTTGTGAATGGTTTTAAAATGTTGTTTCGCGTCACCCAAGTCTTGCTTAGCCCACACAGGGTTTGAGCTTATTAGTTTCCGGCGAGACGTTACACTGCGTCAATCACAGAATGATTCTCCGTTTCCCTCTCGGATTTTTAAAATGTAACGAATGAAATTGCTTCTCTCTTGTGACGGAATGAAGGAACTTTGTTTCTCAATTAGAAAACTTTTAACATCTTGAGCCAAGAACGTGAGCACTTTTGAAAGCGATTACACGATATTTGTCTTCTCCGGATAAGAAATCCTCTTAGGAAACATTTCTCTTGGAAGTTAAAACCCCTTCCAAACCTGTCATGTTCATATTTAAGCGTAATACTCTTTACAAGAGTTCATCGCTATTTTCAGCAATACGGTGACGTAGTCTGTGTGTCCAGAACATGAACACGAAACCACGGGACCGCAGCGGTAATTAGAACGTCATCCAATACATTTTAAGAATCATGGATGCGTGTCGTACAAACTGAGTACATCTATGTAATGTAAGAGTGACATTAAATTTGGGGAAAAGGAATGCAAAAACTATGAATGTACGAAAGCCGTGCTATATTGTTTTACATTTTACTTTTTTCTACCCAAATGAAGTACATTACACATCAGTTGTTACGTTCACCTTCTCAACATAATCTCCTTGTAACTTAATGCACTTTTCCCATCAATGTGTCAGTCTGTCCAGACCTTCCTGAAACCATTCTTTTGGGGTGATGCGTACCCTTGCCATTTTTGAAAACCTTTGTCTGGAGCGTGGCGCTCTATGGAAGTGAACTTGGACTGTTGGCGCAGCAGAAAGTTCTCCGCCGATCAGGCCATGAATATCTTCAACAAAGTTGTTCGAAGAAATAATGCCATAGATTATAGTATTTTCTGACAGTTAGGTAGAGTTCATTAGAAAGCTAACTATTGCAATGGGTCCCATGTTTCGACTTCCGGAAAATTTTGACATATATTTGCGTTTCACATCCCCTAGACCCCAAAACCACCATCAGTTCAAATGTTAATATATAATTTATGTAGATATGTATATATATATCACTTTCTTGTGGACACGATAACTACCGAAATTTTGCACCAATCACTTTGAAATTTTTACAAAATATGTATCCCTATAAAATCTCGATCGAGTTCGTTAATGAGCACAATCGGTCAAAGGGGGTGAAAATGGGGGGGGGGGCATTTTACTAAAAAGTGAAATATCGCTATAACTCTCTTATTATTTGAAATATCAAATCCATTCAAAGTTCATACTATGTGTCGGATGAGGCCCAAAAAATTATGTTTGAAACGTTTTTTGATATCACCAACCATTGACCAAAGGGGTGGGAAAAAGTGTTTTTTTCGGGAAACATTAATCATATCTCTCTTAATAGGCACAATATCAAAACCGTACAAAATGGACAATATTCCTCTAATAATTACCTAAAACTTTTGTCTGAATGAATTTTTGATATGACCCACCATTATGCCAAGGGATGAGAAAAATGATTTCGGAATTATAAGAAAATGCCAAGAGCTATCAGAGGTTGGCATGGCAACACTACGAAATTGATGAGGGATGAGACATCAGACGTTGCCATGACAACGCACTTGCACGAGATCACATTCAGTTTTCCATCCGACTAAGTGTGAAGCGGCTTCGGTGACGTAACTGGTAGCATCCTGATCTTCTACGCCCAAGGTCGCGGGTTCAAAGCCGGCCGAAGTCGTCGGATTTTCTAAGAGCGCTAAAAATCCCTCAGTATGATTTCCTTTGGAGGGGAAGTTCCAACGTTCGTTGCGAGTTGCTGGTTGCGGTGGTATCTAGTAGCCAAGTTCACAGCTAGGTGTCGTTGACGGTAGTATCTGGTAGCAACATTAGGAACTACGGCTTGAAATTGACCGTCTCCAGTCCTTACCTGAATTACAGGCTAATACAGCCATCACAATTCACACCGTTTATCAGACAGATTCTACACTCACCCAAAGTACACGGGGTTACATTGTAACATTTTTAATGAGTTAATAAGTCGTTAAACGTGGTAGATGACTATTGTGGTTCAATAAAACAAACATGATAATAATAAATAATATACACTGTGGTGTGACCTTACCTGCGATAGTATAATATAATAAGTTGTTGTTGAGCGCCAGATTCCTATTTAAGACAGTGAATCGAAATTTGTAAATTAACCACGGCTATCAGCAATAGAGTCGAGACCACTTACCCGGGCCGTAGTGAGACAAAGTCATCTAACCAATCCAGTATTTAATCAAGGAGTATGATTGCCTTAAAGTACTAACTACAATAAAAGAAATAGGCATGAAGTTAAAGAAAATGAATTTATTATATGCAAAAACAAAATACTAATAGTTACAAAAAAGAATTTAATTTACCAACTGCGGTTTAATTATTTAAAAGAAACTGAACATTTAAAATGAATTGAAAGTTAATTGAAGTTAAGTTATAATAGAGACGATAGTTTTATTGAATTGTTTGCTCACCCAGTCGAAGATTCGTCATATTTAAGAAATGATCGATGATCTCGATGTTACGTCGCTTATGTTAAAAAAAATGATGTGATATCTCAATTACTATGAAATATCCTCATTAAATACGTTGCCATCTGTAGAAAGACTCTGGATCAGTGATATTACCCATTATGTATTGATATAGATTTCGGCAAGACATCGTACTCTGCCAACTCTGTATGCTCAATTCATTAAGACCCAGAAAGCAAGGTTACCACTTCCTCCCTTCATTGAGAGCTGTTGATGAATGAATGTCTTGTCCGATATCGCAGGTACAAATACTTCCTTGTCACGTGGTGTCACAGCCCCCACTATAGAAGCAAGCTACCCTCTCTCTTCATTCTTGACGCGTACGTACATTAGAAAATGGCGTGTTGTTGCACCATGAGTGAAATATCAAGCTTCTATTCCTTCCAGAAGGAACTCGATTGTGCGCACGTGATGGTTACTCATGACAATGACGCAGTTTGCCGTGGTGAAATTATTACTACGTCGTTCATTTTGTGACGCATTAGGTTGATCCTATTTGGCAATCTTGTTGCATTATATATTTTACTTCGTCTCTTTACAAATAATTGTTAATAAAAATATTTCTGACTAAAATAATAAAAACCGCTTACAATTATCTGATATAAAAATCATCTCATTGATGTACTAATTAATAATAATAATAATATGATAATAAATGAATAACCCTTTAAATATAACAGATATGGGATCGAATCGTTACAATCGCCCCTGATATAAATAATTTAAAAATAAAATGTAACATTATTTATATCACTACACATCCTACACAAATGAATACAAATTTAAATATTAATACCCCCCTGACGACAACATACAAATAATACCCTTCAACAATACATAAAAATATACAAGAACATACTCTTTTCACTTTACATATTTGTACTATCATTTCTCATTCTTCCAAATGTTCATAATGTTCATTCTTCTTTATATATGTTGTAAAAAAAATATACATAAATGTATTCTTCACAAAAAATTCATATTTTAACTTTCATTCATCTCATTCTTCCAAATGTTCATAATGTTTATTCTTCTTTATATATATATATTGTAAAAAAAATATACATATAATGCCCTTCACTTTACATTCTTCGAAGTAATTACTTCGTTGCACACGCATATCACTGCACGCGATGTGGTGATACAATCAACATAATATCCCTTTCGTCTCTATAAAGGGATTACTCAAATGCAGTAAAATTTCAATAATTGAAGAAAAAAAATAACTTAGCAAGATACCTAAGGCAATTCCAATTTCAGTGCATATGTCATACATGTAAATATTTCCCCAAATACATAATGACATCGAAATACCTTAAAGCAGTTATTAAACAGTTCACATAAATATCCAAGTTACTACTCACCTGCCTTCGTGGCTTAATTCTTACTTAGGCCACGGCCGGCTCCTTCCAAATTAATACTTCCTAAGTCTCCACGACTTCTTAACTTTTCATAAAACCATAATTCCTCTTCACTACTTCTCGAAAACAATAACTTGAATTTTCAAAATCACCAATAAACATAAAATCTGACTTCTCGTTCACTTTATAAAATTTAACTTAGCGTCAAGATATAACTTTACCGTATCGTCATTCCTTACTTACCATAACAAAATGATTAAGACTTGGACAAAATACTACTCAATACCTGAATTACGTATATCACTAAACTATTTCACAAAAACACATGACAAACTCCTCGGAATAAATATTTCGTTCCACAAAATATTAATGCTCTTATACTTTGAACTTAGTCTATTCATGATTTGACTTTTTGCTGAATGCCTAAAAACCCCCCTTAGTTTTCTCTCAAAACTCTTAATTAAGTACCGTGTCCTCCAAACACCACTTCCTACTTGTTCTGACCGCCTGGACTATAGCTCACTCTTGCTATACCAGAATCTCTCAAAACTCATCGTGACATCACACGTCACATACAAAAACCTCCCCTATTCGTGGTATAATCCCACTTCTTCTTACTGTTACAGGTCACCTCTTACTGACCAATAACACACTAAATTTCAGCTAAAAAATCGTACATGCTTCGACTAATTCCTTGGAATAATAACCTCACACTATGCTTTCCTAGCTATTGTCTTCCTAAAATAATGACAGTGTTCCAGTTGATAGTTAATAACACCGACACTCCTAATTCGCAAATATTCTCCCATAATCACTTCATAAAGCAAGTCCTGAGTTCTAACACAGTTCAGACACTCTCTGCTCTACCAAATTAAATGCGTAAATTACACCTGCCTTTAATTGAAACTTCTTTATTACCCCTTAGGTATACACTTATCTTACATTACTAACTTATTCTTCCTTCAAAATATTAAACTTATCTTTACTAACTCCGTATGACATAAATAAAACTTTAATTTCCTGTCTACTAAAAAAAATGATTTATCTTTAAATCCTCAAACGTCGAATTATAACAAATTCCTTTCAATATTAGTAAATATTATGTCAACCTTTTAATTATAATTATTATCTTTACTTTTACCTGTGTAGGACAACAATCTACCACATACTTAATTCGTTAGTAACTTTTTACTAAAAGTGGTTTAGCTCGATAACAAGCCTTGTAATATCTTTAAAACCTGCGTAACTGTAACTCAAACTTGGACCATATTACCTTTGTAATCTCTTATTACCTTGTGTGCATACATCCATATATACTTAAAAAAAAACTCCCAACATTAACTTCACGTAGTCCCGTAGACACCATAAAAAATCTCATTGCTCAACGGAATATACCTTGCTGACCTACTTCATCCTCCAAAACTTTCTTAAAACTTCATTTGGCATCTTACCAAAACTTCCTCCATTATAACTCCATTTGGCATCTTACCAAAAACTTAAAACCACTTTGCTCAACGGCATTACCTTCGTTGGCCTACTTCTTCAAACTCACGTCCATTTACGTGAAACTACACACATACACACACACATATCTGTCACCAAGTAAGTTACCAGATGTCCTAATTAATTACTACTTCCTTATTTCAACCCGATGTTGGTTAATTCATACAACGCATTACCATTAACAATTCTAAACCACTTATAAATTTCTCAAAATATATCCACTGATAACCTCGCTGTCCTCAACTGAAACTTCTTTATTAAATCAATACCTAATTCTTCAACTCTTTCGTTTTATTACCACTGTATCATCTTATCTTCACTCACTTTTGAATTAAATCTTTATTACCACTATATTCATAATTATGGTTGCCATAATAATTATTACTACTTTCTTTCGATTACTTACCTATGTAATAACCTTCCTACTTTTTTAAAATTTAATCCTCACTTCCTCCAACTTACCTGCAGCTTAAGGACCCACATTCAACTTACCTGAATTGCTCAATAGCACGACAAACTCTGTCTTCCAAATTAAATGATTTTAGTCAATCTAAATCAATAAGCGTAGGCACTACGCGCCCCTTACCATCCTAACTTCACGACTGAATTAAAATTACACACAGCAGGTTCCTTATCTACCTCTGTTAAATCCTATAAAACTTCATTACTTAATATTTAAGTCATACGGAACAGTAACTATCGGTAATATAAATTTACATCACTACGTTCTCTGGCATTTCACAGTTCTTACCACATTCATCTTCAATTCTATCTTTAACTATAATCCCCTTTCCTTCTTTCCTTCTAGCATTAGCTTCTACTTCCTCTGTACTATAGTTATCCATAGTAACACCGTGCTTTGGCTTTCCTCCTATCATTTCCCCAATTCTAACTACTATAGTACGCCACTGCACGTCATATTCCTTCTTTTTCTCTTTCAACATATTTTCTATGTCTTCTAATTTCTTATCTACTGTCTTAATAATATCTTTAGCCTTCATCTCTACCTCCTCCTTAATTTCACCTCTGATTTCCTGTTTCACCCCCTGAATACTCTCCTGCAGCATATCATACTTCATACTTAATTCTCTATTCATCGCTTCCACAATATCTAGTTTTACATTATTCTCTTTCAGCTTCTGATTTATTTTACTCATATCCTCTCTCATCTCTTGATTACTCTTATCTAATTTCTCACCTAAATCTCTACTCAATTCCTTCCTACTTTCCAAATTATCTTTCTTATTCTCTTCCATATTTTTATTCATATCTTTATTTAATTTCTCAAATTTATCATTGAATTCCTTCCTACTTTCTAAATTATCTTTTTTCATCTCCTTACTATTAATTCTCATCTCCCTCATAAACACAGTTAATGGATCTTCAGGAATCTCTATAGACTTTTCTTTCTCTAGACTACCACTAGTCTCAGGATGTACCTCTGTATTCTTGTCAGGGTTAACCTCAGGATTATTCTCAAGATTTACCTCCGACATCTTGGTATTATTCTCTACGCTTTCAACATCGCTACTGCTATCAACCTCCTTATAATTAACTTTCTCGACTTTATTCCTACTTCTCAACTGCCTCTGTTCCTCTTCCGACATCTCGAAGTACACCGTATAACAATTGCCCTTCCAAAATTTCACTTCACTTCACTGTCCCCCAAAAGCACTGACAATTTGCACTGAAATTATACACTCCTCTGACTAAATACCGAATGGTTTTCGTGTCCTACTTTGTGGCGCCAAATGTAACATTTTTTAATGAGTTATACGTGGTGATATGACTATTGTGGTTCAATAAAACAAACATGATAATAATAAATAATATACACTGTGGTGTGACCTTACCTGCGATAGTATAATATAATAAGTTGTTGTTGAGCGCCAGATTCCTATTTAAGACAGTGAATCGAAATTTGTAAATTAACCACGGCTATCAGCAATAGAGTCGAGACCACTTACCCGGGCCGTAGTGAGACAAAGTCATCTAACCAATCCAGTATTTAATCAAGGAGTATGATTGCCTTAAAGTACTAACTACAATAAAAGAAATAGGCATGAAGTTAAAGAAAATGAATTTATTATATGCAAAAACAAAATACTAATAGTTACAAAAAAGAATTTAATTTACCAACTGCGGTTTAATTATTTAAAAGAAACTGAACATTTAAAATGAATTGAAAGTTAATTGAAGTTAAGTTATAATAGAGACGATAGTTTTATTGAATTGTTTGCTCACCCAGTCGAAGATTCGTCATATTTAAGAAATGATCGATGATCTCGATGTTACGTCGCTTATGTTTAAAAAAAATGATGTGATATCTCAATTACTATGAAATATCCTCATTAAATACGTTGCCATCTGTAGAAAGACTCTGGATCAGTGATATTACCCATTATGTATTGATATAGATTTCGGCAAGACATCGTACTCGGCCAACTCTGTATGCTCAATTCATTAAGACCCAGAAAGCAAGGTTACCACTTCCTCCCTTCATTGAGAGCTGTAGATCAATGAATGTCTTGTCCGATATCGCAGGTACAAATACTTCCTTGTCACGTGGTGTCACAGCCCCCACTATAGAAGCAAGCTACCCTCTCTCTTCATTCTTGACGCGTACGTACATTAGAAAATGGCGTGTTGTTGCACCATGAGTGAAATATCAAGCTTCTATTCCTTCCAGAAGGAACTCGATTGTGCGCACGTGATGGTTACTCATGACAATGACGCAGTTTGCCGTGGTGAAATTATTACTACGTCGTTCATTTTGTGACGCATTAGGTTGATCCTATTTGGCAATCTTGTTGCATTATATATTTTACTTCGTCTCTTTACAAATAATTGTTAATAAAAATATTTCTGACTAAAATAATAAAAACCGCTTACAATTATCTGATATAAAAATCATCTCATTGATGTACTAATTAATAATAATAATAATATGATAATAAATGAATAACCCTTTAAATATAACAGATATGGGATCGAATCGTTACAACATGACCGCGTTGTCGCAGCCCCTAAACTGAGGAACCAACTAAAATCTCTGCGGGAGATAAAATTTTGCGTGAAGAAGTAACAGACCGTTAGATAGTTACACATCAGTGTCGAAACCTTGCATTAGGACAGTGTGACCACAATTATAAAAATGGACCCCAAATGACAAGAAGGTTACCGTCCCCATAAGACAATAAAATGTTTAAAATATGCATAAAACGACGAAAAAAACAGTTAATTAATCTCCAATTATAAAATACGGTCTCGCAATTAATGAGGTCTGATCCTTCTACGAAAACCTGCATATTCTGCCTATATTCGCCTATCCCCAAGTTTGCCCGGTGAAATCGACCTCCGCCTTCCGGCGTACCGAGAGGACTTTTTTTTAAAATGGAATTTCTAACCACTCTCCAGAAATAATGTTTCAAATCTTGCAAATTGTATATCACTAATTGTTGCCACTGTGTCATTCGATCTTGCCAACGTTGTATTAACTATACTTGATTAATTTCACACTTAGTTATGTTAATGTCCACCTCTACGTTTATTTAGTTACTGTTTGACTTAAGTTATAAGATAAACTGTGTAGTCTTTATGCGACTGTAATTGGGATGGAAATTCCATTGTGTGCAAATAATACATAACAAGGCGATGACAGCTGTTACGGCCACTGATATTCAACTGTTAGTTATATTAAATTATTTCTTGATAATTGTAACCGTATATTTTCGCGTCTTATTAGACTGTTTTCTAATTTTGGCATCGACTTGAAAAATGTTGAAATATTAGTGTGTTTTAAAGTGTTTGAATGACCAGATGACGTCCATACTCCTCCCCTTGTAACAACAACAACAACAATTTACATCGGTTTTTGTATTGAGCTGACAATGGGAAGTGAAGCAGTGACATGATGAAGGGAGTTATGTGCACGGCCCCAATTAGTGAGCTTACTGTCTGCTGGAGGTGTCACAACATTATCCATTGGTCAAACCAATCGTATCCAGAATTTTATTTTGGAAGGTTGTCGTTCTTCACTCAAGTGTGGGGGCGCATGGTCCCTAACTGTAGGCCACGGCCACCTTCTTCCCGATTTTCACCTGAATCTCTACTTAGTATAAAACAAAGCCCCTGATTCTCGGATGTCACGGGTAATCTCAAGAACCACTGGATGGATTTTGATGCGGTTTTCACCATTCTGTAAAGGATATCTCGAGGAAGGTTTCTGTAGGAAAACATTCATTTATGACCAAAGGAAGCCGAGCAGTAACGATTTCGGTGAATCGAGTCGAAGAAAAACCTGCCGTCCGTTAGTCTTTTAAGCGTACGCTGGGTAAACCGTTAAAAATAGGCTACTATGAGTATAAAAATTGTTCAACATGAGAAGTTCTACAAAATAGTCCGGAAAAGCATATCTCTATCTTTAATACATCGCCCACTATAAGTGTTTTTACATTTTGTTTTCTTCCAACAATGTCCATTCAGTGGAAATTTAAATTAATAGCGTCGGATCGAGCGAGCCTATCACCCCAGCTTCGGTCAGCATCAAGCTGTCGAGTCGTGTCGACTTAAGGCTTCAGGGAAGAGTTTATGTGTTTGGAGTTTCGCTGTTCACATCGGCTTTTCTGAATTGCGTCTGGGACCTTCCGTCCGTGCGCCTTTTAAGCTTACGCTGGGTAAACCGTTAAAGATACCGGGCGAAGCCCGGGCGGGTTGCTAGTTACAAATACACTCACTAACAGTCACCGCAATAAGACAGGTTATCAGACAAAACTACTTAAACACACCCAAATACACGGGGATAATGATCACGGTTTTCAAGCTCCTCAAATCAAATTAACAACAAGTCAAGCTATAATCACACAAGTATTATATCCACTGAACGTATCATCTTGTATCAGCTCTCAAAGAAACAACTGAGCCATTATTCTTTCCTAAGGAGCTTCTAGTTAGAGTGTTAAGGAGGAGAGATGTTTATACTAATTCAAATTAAGGTAAGAGTGAGATGAATGATAAAGCAATGTGTTCGCATTTGCGAATAAATTAATTTATTAATTTTGCAAGTTTACGTAAATGAGTCAGTCAGACAGAATTGATTTTTAGCCTATTTTCAATTCTGAAAAAAAAAAAAAAAAGTTTGTGAGATCATCTTTTGTCCGTGTGTGTGTGCGTGCATGCGTGCGTGTCTGTGAGTGTGACGCGTGTGTGTGTGTCCCCATAATAACTTCTAAACGACTGGAGCGATATCAAAGAAACTCGGTAACTTCATAGCACTATTCCGGACGACCCCGACCGTGCCCTTCAAATTTTGTTACGTCTCACCAATCCAACATGGCGGCTGTGCGAAATATTTCACTAGCATTCAATATCTCCGAAACTATTCCCGATATCACCCTGGATTTTTTTACGGCGATAAAGGGAACTACTAGAAGTTCACCTATGTGACTTTAGAAAAACTGGTAACTACAAAACCAACATGGCGGCCACGCGAATTCGCGACTTTTAAATAGACGTTTCTCGCGATTTAGCCAACCAAACGCAATAAAACTTGGTACAGTATATGTTTATACACATTGTAATGCACCAACATCTAACTTCGTTCAATTGTTTACATAACCACAAGATGGCGGATGTGCGAAATATTTCACCGGCATTCTATATCTCTGAAACTATTAGGGGTATCACCCTGAAACTTTGTACGGAGATAAAGGGCACTACTGGAAGTTCATCTATAAGACTTTCAAAAAACTCTTAACTACAGAACGAACATGGCGGCCAAGCGAATTTGAAAATTTTAAAAAGACCTTTGTCGCGAATTAATGTTCCAAACGCGATGAAATCTGGTACAGGAAATGTTTATACACATTGTAATTCACTGGTATCTAATTTAGTTCAATTGTTTACATAACCTAAATATGGCGGCTGTGCGAATTTTAAAATTAAGTTTTTACTTCTTGTGTCGTAATCATGCGATCGAAGTGAAAGTTTGAATAATGAACCTACGCAATAATTTTCCTTTAATGGTACATGACTCTATGGCCTATACATTTAACAATCCAACATGGCGACCATCCGAAATATTTAGTCGGTTCTCAATATCTACGAATCTATTACAGCAATCAAACTGACATTTTGTATGTTGATAGTGGCAGTTAACATAAGTAGAATCTATGAAAATAGGCTGTATAGTTCTTCACGGAACTACTTGTTTTTCATAACCTCTTACGATCAACACAGGTAGTGACCTTCCATTTTGTAATCGTGCTTCTATTTCAAATTAAGTATGTTGTAAATTCCTTACCTATTATTTCATAAGCCCTGCTGGCTTTTAAGACATTTCTCCAAGTGTTTTAGTGAAACATTAAGTTCATTCCACACGCCAAGCATACTCAAGACAGACTGGCAGCCATGGCTACGCTTTCATTGGTCGGCCTCCAAGCTTCGGCCAATCACCGCACGTCTTCTCCATTACGCCTCGCAGAATGTGCTAGAACAAGACCCTGTCACCTATTTAAACGGCTTGCCGGACTGGGTCTGTGTGATTATCCTTGCAGACGCAGTGCTGTTCACCAGTCTTGAAACATCGGACTTAAAAATCATCTTGCTATAATGTAACATAGGAGTTCTGCTTCAAGAAGCGTTGCTTCAAATTTCATAATGTCTCCAAGACATCTTCGCTTCGTGATCTGACTTGATCACAATCTTCATGTTCCAAACGACATGTTTGTGAAATGGACATTCTTCACGTGTAAACTTCGCATCATCAGTGCAACGAAAAACAGTTTCGTTATGCACCTTCTTCAACTGTAATAGGTTTAATACCTATGTTTTCGCATTCTACAGCTTCTAATCGGAATATATCATTTCTGTGAATTCTACAACATTCCAGTGCTTCAAACTGAAAGTGCTTCAAATTTTACGTGCGCTTAAAAGTACCACGTGTGGCACCTATTTAATGTCTTCGACTATGTGCTTCATTCTCCTAAAGTTGCTCATCTACGCACCGCAAAGTTAAGTAACATTGATAGTGTTTATAACCTCTATGTGCATTTTTCTCAAGTGTACTCTTCAAGCATTATGTTTCTCATAAATCTACATGCCTCTAGTTGCTTTTCTTCAACATAGTTACTCTATTGTTCTTCATGAATTCCGAAGCAAGATTGACGTAACGGCTCACCTTGGCCATTTTCCTTTTAGGAATGATTTATCGGCTTGCCTTTGCTTATAATCATACGATTGTTTTCATAAGGTGCGGCAGGATTGGATCCCTGGCCGTCATAGCCCCTTTAAAGGCTATGCCTCTCTTTCTATTCTTCTCTTTGATGGTAAATGCTTTTGTGTAACTGTCACGAGTGTTTTCTCTTTTATGAAGGTATTTCACCTTTTGTCAAGCCTTCCTTTCTGGTGTCAAAAGTATCTTGGATTAAGGCCCCAAGTGCTTAATATTTATGAAAACTATTTTCACAATTTTGCGTTTCCCTTTGTCAAATTAGTGGCAGAAGGTCTCCTAAAATTCAAAGATGTTTCTAGTGCTGGGCTCACCCCCAAGCACTGTCAACTTGATTATCCATCAACACTTATTTCCAAATGCCTAAGGGTAATTTATGAAGGATACATATTTTTCATCTATTGAACTGTTTGCAAATAAATATATTTTTATGTTAAAGCAACATCTCCGTAGCGTAGCGGTCAGCATGGTTAGCTGCCGCCCCGGAGGTCCTGCCACGAAATTTGAAAAGTGGTATGAGGACTGGAACGGGGTCTACTCAGCCTCGGGTGGCCCAAATGAGTAGAGGGGGTTCGATTCTCACCTCAGCCATCCTCGAAATGGTTTTCCGTGGTTTCCCACTTCGTCTTAGGGCAAATATCGGGTGGGTTCCTACTGTAAGGCCATTGCCGCCTCCTTCCCATTTCCTTGCCTAACCGTCCCACTCTTCCCATCCCTTCATCAGGCCCCCTGTTCACTTTGCAGGTGAGGCCGCCTGGGCGTAGTGCAGGTCCCACACCCCAGTTGTATCCCTGACTCAGAGTCTCAAGCTCCAGGACACTGCCCTCAGTGGCGGTAGAGGTGGGATCCCTCGCTTAGTCCGTGGGAAAAGCCAACCCTGGAGGGTAAAACGATAGCGAATAGCGAAAGCAACATGGTCGGTCTCTCTCTCTATATATATCTATATATATCTATAGCTATATCATCAATGCATATCTTGAAGCGGAATATCCCTTACACGCCGTCAAAAATGCGCAAGCTTCTAATCCAAACGTTGATACTTCCTATCATCGAATATGGATCAGTAGTGTATAACGACTTATCAGAAACACTTAACATAAAATTACAGAGAGTTCAAAATGCATGCGTTCGTTACATTTTAGACGTCAGGCGTGATGTACACATTACACCTTATTATGTGAAAATGCAGTGGTTGAAACTTCGTGAACGTAGGCAGCTGTCAATTGCGATCCTAACCCAGAAAATATTGTGTACAAAAACTCCTGGTTATCTCTATGATGTGTTTAAACCAATGAACTCCGTCCACCACAGAGAAAATAGATTTACTGATTCCACTCTACAGATTCCTGTCCACCGTACAACTAAATACAATAAATCATTCCTTTGCACAGCTTCACGGCTCTTTAATACATTCCACCTTCACTCATTTACAAACTCTGTTAACACTACACAACTCAAGAAATACCTAATATCAAGATTCCTGAAGGAATACGAATCAAAAATATAAATATTCCATACAAGTTTTTGTTGTTGTTGAAATATATCCGTGCCATACAGCTTTCTATAATATTTTTAGTATCCAAGATACAACTCCCGTGGAATTGATAGTAGTTCTAGTAATCATGTCACTCATGTAATTGTTTTAATAATAGATCATATTATACTTACATAAAAATTGAACCCTTTGTTACTGTACTATAATTTGTTTTCTTTTAATAGATATAATACATTATTAGGTAGGTTCTTTATTTAATTATTCTATATTCTAATTTGTATAATTCGTTTTGTATGAAGTGTCTGGTAATTGGCTCGTTTAGTTATAAGTATATTTTATATTTTGTTTTTCTTAGTTGTTAAGCTAGGTTTATTTTTTAATTTTATTCTTTTTATTACACAACTTCAAGCCAGAACATTGTATATTCTACATAAAGGGGCTCTTTAGCCTCAGTGGCAGAACATTGTATATTCTACATAAAGGGGCTCTTTAGCCTCAGTGGCAGAACATTGTATATTCTACATAAAGGGGCTCTTTAGCCTCAGTGGCAGAACATTGTATACGCTACATAAAGGGGCTCTTTAGCCTCAGTGGCAGAACATTGTATATTCTACATAAAGGGGCTCTTTAGCCTCAGTGGCAGAACATTGTATACGCTACATAAAGGGGCTCTTTAGCCTCAGTGGCAGAACATTGTATATTCTACATAAAGGGGCTCTTTAGCCTCAGTGGCAGAACATTGTATACGCTACATAAAGGGGCTCTTTAGCCTCAGTGCCAGAACATTGTATATTCTACATAAAGGGGCTCTTTAGCCTCAGTGGCAGAACATTGTATATTCTACATAAAGGGGCTCTTTAGCCTCAGTGGCAGAACATTGTATATTCTACATAAAGGGGCTCTTTAGCCTCAGTGGCAGAACATTGTATACGCTACATAAAGGGGCTCTTTAGCCTCAGTGGCAGAACATTGTATATTCTACATAAAGGGGCTCTTTAGCCTCAGTGGCAGAACATTGTATACGCTACATAAAGGGGCTCTTTAGCCTCAGTGGCAGAACATTGTATACGCTACATAAAGGGGCTCATTAGCCTCAGTGGCAGAACATTGTATACGCTACATAAAGGGGCTCATTAGACTCAGTGGCAGAACATTGTATACGCTACATAAAGGGGCTCATTAGCCTCAGTGGCAGAACATTGTATACGCTACATAAAGGTGCTCATTAGCCTCAGTGGCAGAACATTGTATACGCTACATAAAGGGGCTCATTAGCCTCAGTGGCAGAACATTGTATACGCTACATAAAGGGGCTCATTAGCCTCAGTGGCAGAACATTGTATACGCTACATAAAGGGGCTCATTAGCCTCAGTGGCAGAACATTGTATATTCTACATAAAGGGGCTCTTTAGCCTCAGTGGCAGAACATTGTATACGCTACATAAAGGGGCTCTTTAGCCTCAGTGGCAGAACATTGTATATTCTACATAAAGGGGCTCTTTAGCCTCAGTGGCAGAACATTGTATACGCTACATAAAGGGGCTCTTTAGCCTCAGTGCCAGAACATTGTATATTCTACATAAAGGGGCTCTTTAGCCTCAGTGGCAGAACATTGTATATTCTACATAAAGGGGCTCTTTAGCCTCAGTGGCAGAACATTGTATATTCTACATAAAGGGGCTCTTTAGCCTCAGTGGCAGAACATTGTATACGCTACATAAAGGGGCTCTTTAGCCTCAGTGGCAGAACATTGTATATTCTACATAAAGGGGCTCTTTAGCCTCAGTGGCAGAACATTGTATACGCTACATAAAGGGGCTCTTTAGCCTCAGTGGCAGAACATTGTATACGCTACATAAAGGGGCTCATTAGCCTCAGTGGCAGAACATTGTATACGCTACATAAAGGGGCTCATTAGACTCAGTGGCAGAACATTGTATACGCTACATAAAGGGGCTCATTAGCCTCAGTGGCAGAACATTGTATACGCTACATAAAGGGGCTCATTAGCCTCAGTGGCAGAACATTGTATACGCTACATAAAGGGGCTCATTAGCCTCAGTGGCAGAACATTGTATACGCTACATAAAGGGGCTCATTAGCCTCAGTGGCAGAACATTGTATACGCTACATAAAGGGGCTCATTAGCCTCAGTGGCAGAACATTGTATACGCTACATAAAGGGGCTCATTAGCCTCAGTGGCAGAACATTGTATACGCTACATAAAGGGGCTCATTAGCCTCAGTGGCAGAACATTGTATACGCTACATAAAGGGGCTCATTAGCCTCAGTGGCAGAACATTTTATACGCTACATAAAGGGGCTCATTAGCCTCAGTGGCAGAACATTGTATACGCTACATAAAGGGGCTCATTAGCCTCAGTGGCAGAACATTGTATACGCTACATAAAGGGGCTCATTAGCCTCAGTGGCAGAACATTGTATACGCTACATAAAGGGGCTCTTTAGCCTCAGTGGCAGAACATTGTATACGCTACATAAAGGGGCTCATTAGCCTCAGTGGCAGAACATTGTATACGCTACATAAAGGGGCTCATTAGCCTCAGTGGCAGAACATTGTATACGCTACATAAAGGGGCTCATTAGCCTCAGTGTCAGAACATTGTATACGCTACATAAAGGGGCTCATTAGCCTCAGTGGCAGAACATTGTATACGCTACATAAAGGGGCTCATTAGCCTCAGTGGCAGAACATTGTATACGCTACATAAAGAGGCTCATTAGCCTCAGTGGCAGAACATTGTATACGCTACATAAAGGGGCTCATTAGCCTCAGTGGCAGAACATTGTATACGCTACATAAAGGGGCTCATTAGCCTCAGTGGCAGAACATTGTATACGCTACATAAAGGGGCTCATTAGCCTCAGTGGCAGAACATTGTATACGCTACATAAAGGGGCTCATTAGCCTCAGTGGCAGAACATTGTATACGCTACATAAAGGGGCTCATTAGCCTCAGTGGCAGAACATTGTATACGCTACATAAAGGGGCTCATTAGCATCAGTGGCAGAACATTGTATACGCTACATAAAGGGGCTCATTAGCCTCAGTGGCAGAACATTGTATACGCTACATAAAGGGGCTCATTAGCCTCAGTGGCAGAACATTGTATACGCTACATAAAGGGGCTCATTAGCCTCAGTGGCAGAACATTGTATACGCTACATAAAGGGGCTCATTAGCCTCAGTGGCAGTTATCTATGAGTAAATTCAATTCAATTCTTGTCTTGCATTTGTTCTTGCTGATACTGTATGTCCCTCATATACCTTAACGCTCAATTCTATTTCGACTCTGTATTGAAGAGTTCTGTCTGATACTGGAAATTTTAATTGGTTTATCCAATGGTTCGTGGTAACTAACCATACCACAATGCATAAATAAGAACCAAGATCTAGTCACCATCATCATCATCTTGGACAGTTTCCAGCCACTGGCCGGGTCTGTTTGGAACACAAGCCTCTCCAACGTCTTCTGTCTTCCCACCATCTCTCAGCCTCCATCCTTGTCCAGTCTTCTCCTCTCTTCTTCACGCTTTCTTCCACCCACTTCGTCCACCTGTCTCTCGGCCTTCCTTCCCACTTCGTCTCGAGTATCCTCCTGGGTATCGTCTTCTCCTCCATTCGTTTTACATGTCCATACCATCTAAGTCTAGATTTCTCTATACCATCCTGTAATGGTTCCTCCTTCATTAATTCTCTGGTCCTCTCTTTTCTTATTCTGTCCCTCTTTGTAGCTCCAATACTGCTTCTCAAGAACCTCATCTCACTGGCCTGTATTTTGCTCTTCTCCCTTCCTTTCATAACCCAGGTCTCCGAGGCATACGTCAGGATAGGGACATAGTACGTGCGATATATGACCTTTTTACTGTTCTGAGGGACATCCTTGCTCCATAACATGCTTCTCACACTCCTCCGAAATGCTTCTGCCTGCCTCCCCCGCTCATTTATTTCTCTATCGTTTCTTCCATTATCTTGTATCAGGCTTCCCAGATACTTGAAGTAAGATCTAGTAAGATGATTAAAACCTTTAGTCAATACCCTATGTGATGTACTTTTAATGTTGTACCGGGTTTGGCCACATTGAGACCTTCCTCAGCGCAAGTTATAATAAGAAAAGGTGCGAGAACTCACATTCAACAAATTTACCACAACAGAAGTTGTCATCGAAAATAATTCTAAAAATATTAATCTTCTAAAATTTAAAAACATCACATTAAAATTTTAAAAAGCCAGATCTGTTACAAAAATATTTTAAACTAGCATTACCTGTCACGGCTTCGCCCGCGAATATTCTAGTTGTAAAGAGTACACTTAGCAAAATCTCAATCATGAATGCTATGACTGATTTATGAATAATCAGACTTTATCAATTTTTCTACTGGTGCAGTGGTTAGGGGTTTGTCATTCCTTCATAAGTATATCAGAGCGAAGTTAGTTTTCTGGGAATATCACAGACACTGTTAATTTAAGGGCCTTTAAATGTGGTTTTCGGAGACCCTTTATAGTCGGGTGAAAAAGACCTTTCGTACCACACTCACAGGTGACAATTGCGTGAAAACATTCTAGAGTGCCCCTTGACCCCCTTAAGCGCATTTTACTGTATAATAGATGGACCTGTGAGATTCTGTTACCATAGTTACCGTGTTGCATTCTTTCATTATTTCATTGTAAATATACATGTTTTAAGGTATTTATTTAATTGCGAGGCATTTAAAGAGTAAGTGAGTGCGTTATGCTGAACCTGCAGGTACCCCATATGTGTAGGTTGGTGTTAATGGGACCTTATTTTCGGTACAAAACTGGAATGGGACCTTAGCAGAATAATATAGGGAGGAGATCACTTTTCGTGATACTTTCAATGTTTAGCTTGGCCCATTTGTCGGTCAAATTTCTTTCTTGTTACCGAGATCCCCGAATGATAATTATTTCTTTGGAAATGTATTAATTGCTTAAACTATATTGTTACGTGCCACCCCCCTAGTGGCACTTTTGTTAACTGGATTACGGTGGGTTGAAGCACAACACAGATTGTTCCTTTAAATGAAATAATTAACTTTATTGCGGCCAGAACATACACCACTCATCAGCAAATACAAGCAATTATTACCTTACTCCAGTTTCCTCAAGTCTCTTCCTTATGGAGAGCTCTTGACCTCTTTCACTTGTCAACAGTTAATCTTCTCGCTAATGAGTCTGGTGGCCTTGACAGAACTACATGCAACTCTCCCCTATGTACACAAACTACAGTTACTTACGAAAACCTGCTACACGCTGCTTCGCTGTTCACGAGCTGGGAAACAATGTCACTGGGTTTCGTAACTCACCACACTTCTGTCGCTCAGGATAATCGCTCGCACATGCTTCTAGACCCATCCAGGGTTCACGGCTTCTCAAGGCTTCCTTCACTGGCTGAGTCACGAATATTCTGGACCATCCCTTTGTCCTAGTAGCCCTGTTGCATAAGGCGCACGCAATACACGAGGCAGGGCACAGCCCAGCCCTGGGGCAGTTGTGACTCATGCGGCGAGCGATGACACAAACTCACAGCCGTAACAATATGCATAACCTTGTTATTAATCACCTAATTCATAGATATTATAGTTACTCACCTAGTGTTTAAGGCTTCCGCAACACATCACTACAACGACTACACTGAGCCTGTCTGCTGCTTGCCTGCTTTCGCCACGAGCTCGTGACGTCATTTCTTCGGCCAACCAATAGCAGCGGTGTTTTTGGTCAGCTGCCTTCCTCGGCGGGTTTTCGCCGCTATAAAACCTCGAGACATCTTCTGGGTGACGTGCCACTCTTCATCCATTCTTCGCCCACGACTCTACAGGCCACTCTGGGCCGCTATTCTTCGGGCTTACTCTACGGCCAACATTCTACTGTCAACATGTGACAATCTGCTTTTTGGTCACCACTCTGAGACCAATAAACTTCAAATATTCTCGCCAAGACTTTTCAAGTACTGCAGTGAGCGTCATCATCTACGACTAATAATAATTATCTTCATGGTGCACTATCTCGCAGAGAGGAAAGGCACAAGGAAGGAATGTCAACAATAGTTGCTACGCGCCGTGGTCAGCCAGGACCAACCAAGTTTGTAAACATACTCCAATCTCTCCAGTGCACAACAACAGCAGTGATACCTCTCAAATGTGTGGAGTGGGTTGCCTACTGGGACTGACAAATGTTCATACGTGACTGTGTTTGTATACATTTCTTCGCTTGAGGGATGATTTACTCCGGACATACCCTCCACGGAAGTGTCGCCCAAGATAAGATAAGTTTCTTAGCACTCATTTATAGAACATTCTTATTGCCTCTTCTATTTTAAGAAGACAAAGTTGATCTTTGCCATGAACTTTTTAATAAGAAGCTCAAGTAGTTTCTTCAGTGGTTATTAATTGATGTTTTGTTTACTTAAACAGTATATTAATAAATTGCATATTTGTTACCTATTATGTTTAATTGTGAAATCCTTCAGCCCCTTACATTATCGCATAATTCAGTCTTATTGTTTCACCCTAATGATATTGAATCCAAGCGAATGCTTGTTGCTCTTCTCCCTATTATGAGTTGGAGTTTTCTGGGGGCAAACTCCACCATATTTGTGGTGCCTCACCCCCGGGAAACATATCTGTTGCACCCTGGGAATGTTACAAGTTTCATATCTTGGATTTCACATTAAACATTAACAATTTTTGTTTATTGTGTTTCAACACTAATTCAAATTGTAAGTTTCAGCCCGAGGCGCATGTTCAGCAGAGGAAGAGAGAAACGTAAGCTAAGCCGGTTTCTTCCGCATCAGACTAAATCTTACTACCTAGCAAGCTGTCATCCTCTGGCTTCCAGTACTCGAAGTCACAATATTGACGTGAGTAACAAA
This sequence comes from Meconema thalassinum, assembly GCA_946902985.2. Classification (NCBI taxonomy): domain Eukaryota; kingdom Metazoa; phylum Arthropoda; class Insecta; order Orthoptera; family Tettigoniidae; genus Meconema; species Meconema thalassinum. The sequence goes on from OX336396.1 coordinate 6,601,182, forward strand.
CAACTTTTAACATGCCTAACCTTGATGAAAAACTCAGCAACGCCAGAGCCTCATGTAAGGGCAAGCTCACACGGTTTCGTACTTTTTTTAACAGAGCTTGAACCCCAAGAGCGTAATCTTGACATAATTTCGCAGAGGCTTAAGAATTATGAACAAGCCTTTGAGAAATATGATGAGATACAATGCAGTATAGAAACTCAGCACCCGGACCAGCAAAGTTATAGGTTGGAAGTTGAAAAATTATACTATCAGGGATTCGCTGAAGCTAAACAGCTTATTAGGGCTTTAACTTTAAAAGAAAAACAAGAAGATCAATCTTCTGCAGCATCTTCTACATCTTCTTCACGCATTATATTACCCAAATTAGAAATACCCAAATTCATTAGTAAGGACATAGAATGGGAGCCAATTTTTGAATTGTTTAATTCTTTAGTACATGCGATTACTTCTATCCCAGTAATTCAAAAATGTCACTACTTGCGTCTGGCAGTTCAAGGCAACGCACTTAACCTGATTCAAGCACTTCCTTTGACCAGTGATAATTATGAAGTTGCTCTGAATCTTCTTAAGGATAGATATGGGAACATTCGTTTATCTATTCAACGCCATATACAAAGCTTATTCGAGTTACCTAACGTGCAAGCAGACAACAGCTTATCACTTCGTAAGTTGATTGCACTGCAGAACTACACGTCAGAGCATTGTCCAATTTAAACCAACCTGTAAATCACTGGGATTTATTTCTAGTTCACCTCATTTCTGCAAGATTGGATGCAAGTACATTAAAAGCCTGGGAAACAGAACTTTCCCAGCATTTGCAATGCACTTATGAGGCAATTATTAACTTTTTGAAGGCTAGAAGCCAAGTCTTTTCCGCCATAGCTAATCAAAAATCTAGTATTTCAGATTCAAAAGCCTTCTCAAAAGACAAGGTTAACAGTTCTAATCAAAGAATTTTAAGATCACATGCTCTTCCTGTTGATGCTCGGTCACCTAACCAAATGCAAACGTGCGGTCTGTGTCAGCAATCGCATAATTTATACAATTGTGATGAATTTAAATATTTATCAGTAGATGAAAGACGAAAGTTAATTACGAATAAAAAACATTGTTTTTAACTCTTTGTCAGGAACGCATATGTTAAACAATTGCCATTCACAACGTTTATGCTTTCATTGTAAGGCTAGACACCATTCCCTTTTGCACAGACATGAAAGATCACGGTTATCAGGACCAAGCAGTCCCAATACCAAGTCTAATTCTGAGACTTCTCAAAATAGTGCGCAGTCGTATGCTCAAAGTTCTACCTCGCTTGGCAAAGTCCAGGTTTTATTATCTACCGTGCAGGTTCTATTGAAAAATGCTTACGGGAAATGGGTATCTGTCAGGGGATTATTAGACAATGCCGCTACTAACAATTTTATTAGTGAATCCTTGGTACAAAAGTTAGGCCTCCCAAAACATCCTACCTCAATGGAGGTTACAGGAATAAACTGCTCTAAATCGCAATCCTTAAGCTTTGCTAAAGTGGATCTGAAGGACTCTAATAATCTTGGTACGCAGTTGCAATTAGATTGTTTGATTATCAAGTCTATAGGCAACAATATTCCCGGCACTTCTTATCCTATTCAAAGTTGGAATATCCCGAATTTTGTCCAGCTAGCTGACCCTCATTTCAACAGAGCTTCGCCTGTAGAGCTTCTTTTCAGCTCAAGCGTATTTTGGCAATGTCTTCATTCCAATAAAGTAAAAATTGCTCCTAATGTTTTCTTCCGCGAAACTGATTTTTGTTGGATCGCTACTGGTCAAATATACCGTAATCCTATTCAAACTGTATCGAATTGTTATTTTGTTGGTGCCGATTTGAGTCAAGAGCTGACCAAGTTCTGGGATCTTGAGAATGTTCAGGCTACTTCTTCTTCTTCTTCTAACGAAATTTGTGAAAAGTTATACAAGGAAACCACTGTTCGTACTGCTGAAGACAGATTTATAGTATCTCTTCCACGTATTCCTAATCCTCCCGCCATTACGGGCTCGCATTCCAGAGCACTCAGGGCACTATTTGCTATTGAAAATCGGTTCAAACGAGATACTTCTGTTAAAACTCAGTATGCTTCCTTTATGGAGGAATACGAATCATCCAATCACATGGAGGTAATTTCTAAATCAGAAGAAATTGGCCATCCTTTTAAGGAAATAGTTTATCTAAATCATCACCCGGTATGGAAAAATTCTTTAACACAAGACAATATAAGAGTAGTTTTTAATGGCTCATCACCAGATTCCAATGGAGTCTCTTTAAATGATACCTTGCAATGTGGTCCCGCTGTTCAAACAGATCTCACCTCTGTCTTGCTTAATTTTCGACGGTTTCCTATTGCTGTAATCTCCGATATTAAGCAGATGTACCGGCAGATTCTCGTAAATTCTGAGCAGCAAGATCTGCAAAGAATATTGTGGCGCGATGAGAGTTCCAAACCCATAAAGATATTTAGATTGAAGACTGTGACATATGGCCTGACGCCTTCAGCCTTTCTTGCGATTCGGTCTCTCCACATGTTAGCCGAGCAAGATGGTCATCTGTATCATCCTTTGGCCTCTGAGGCATTAAAAACGGCATTTTATGTTGACGATTTCTTGTATTCTTTCCCTAATATTTCTGAAGCACTCCTTGTGTGCGAAGATTTGAAATCCCTGCTCCTAGGAGGTGGTTTTCCGCTCCATAAATGGGCTTCAAATTCTACTGAATTTATATCAAAATTTTCATCAGAGGTCCCAGTTGATGAATTTGTTGCTATTCCTACTGATGAAGCAGCCGTAAAAGCATTGGGTGTTTTTGGTGTCCTTCTTCTGATACCTTCTCTTATCAGGTACATTTGTCAGAATCTCCCCCTGTAACTAAGAGACAAGTTCTGTCAGAAATCACAAAGATCTTTGACCCTTTGCAATATATTGCTCCTATAGTTATTGTTGCAAAAATTTTCCTGCAAAAGCTTTGGTCATTAAAATCTGACTGGGATGAAAATCTCCCCTTTCCTCTTTTAGAAGAATGGTTAGAGTATCGCAGTAGTTTGCTGGATCTCTCCAAGATTTCTATACCCCGCCTTTTAATTTCTAATCCCTTATGCCAGCAGTATGACCTGCATGTATTTTCTGATAGTTCAGAACGGGCTTATGGATGTTGTGCATACATAGTAGGACGTACCTCAGCCACTTTCCCTGGATTTTCTAATTTAGTGTGCGCTAAATCAAAAGTTGCTCCACTTAAAACGGTATCATTGCTGAGATTAGAATTATGCTCTGCTTTAATGGCAACAGAATTAGCTACTAAACTAAATGTCAGTTTAAAGTTACAATTTTCCCGCACATTTTTTTGGAGCGATTCTTCTATTGTACTAGCTTGGATTTCCAAGCCTTCTTCTCATTGGAATACCTTTGTGGCAAATCGCGTTTCTAAGATTCATGAAGTTTCTCATTCTGAACAATTGAGACATGTTCCTAGCCGTGAAAACCCCGCGGATATAATATCACGTGGTTGCACGCCTAAAAAATTGATTTCTTCAGACCTGTACTGGAATGGTCCTCCTTGGCTAAGTCAGGAATCATCTTGCTGGCCTCGCTTAGCTAATCAATTTGCAGAAGAAGTACCTGATGCCCACACTGACCCTGTCACGTCGCATATTACTTCTACTTCTACTAGCCTTTTTCAGAGATACTCTTCATTTGATAAATTGATTCGTGTAGTGTCTTATATATTCCGGTGGAAATATTTAGTAAATGATCAACCATTGAAGCCTCAACCCTTTCTCACCCGA